>CP139505.1:51730971-53137408 GCA_021014915.2 Artemisia tridentata subsp. tridentata
GTACCATGCTGGGTGTAGAGAACTTAAGCTTACTCACTTATGCTTTGCTGATGATCTGTTGGTTATGTGCTATGGGGATGTTGCATCAGTGAAAGTTATAAAACAATCTTTGGAGGAGTTCAGTAAAGTTTCTGGTCTTAATCCTAATATGAGTAAAAGTACCATTTTTTTCAGTAATCTTAATGAGGGAGAGAAGAGAAACATTCTGAATGTTCTTCCTTTCCAAGTTGGTACTCTTCCAGTCAAATACTTGGGTGTTCCTTTGATCACCAAAAGGCTCAGTCAAGAGGAATGTAAACAACTTGTGGATAAAGTCAAAGCTAGAATTGGAGATTGGAAGAATAAATTTCTCTCTTATGCTGGAAGAATGCAATTGATTGCTTCTGTTCTTGGGTCAATGCAAATTTATTGGGCTGCAGTCTTTTTACTACCCAAGTCAACTGTGAAAGAAATTGAGAAGTTGCTTAAAGGTTTTTTGTGGTGTCAGGGGGATCTGGCAAGGGGCAAAGCTAAGATTGCTCTGGAAAACTATATGTAAGCCTAAAATTCAAGGAGGTTTGGGGTTTAAAAGCTTAAGCAGATGGAATGAAGTGTTGCTTACTAAACATGTGTGGAACATTGCTTCTCATAAAGAAAGTCTATGGGTCAAATGGGTACATATGGTGAAATTAAGGGGCAGAAGCTTATGGGAAGTGAAGGTTGAACATAATGATAGTTGGATGTGGAAGGTGTTTCTAGACCTTAGAGAAGAAGCTAAAAAGCATATTGAATATAACATTGGTAATGGTAAAAAAATTGATGTCTGGTATGATAAATGGAGTGAAATTGGCCAGTTATGTCAAAGAATTAGTATAAGAGATGTTTATGAGGCAAGATTTTCCAACAATGCTACTGTTGCAGATGTTATTGTGAATGGCCAATGGGCTTGGAAGGATGTGTGTGCTGATAAATTTCCTGAAATAGTTAATCTCAGTGTGCCAAATATTATTGATAAAGAAGATGAAACTGTTTGGAGAAGCAAGAGTGGAGACATCAAACAGTTTTCCATTAAGCAAGTGTGGGATGATTTTAGAGAACAAGTTCCTGAGGTTAGCTGGAATAACCTTGTATGGTTCTCTCAAGGAATTCCTAGTCATATGTTTGTGCTATGGATGGCTATCCATGGAAGATTGCAAACCCAAGACAGATTATACAAGTGAAATAAAGATGATAGTATGAGATGTGCCTTATGTAATTCTTGTATGGACTCTCATGATCATCTTTTTTTCCAATGTACATATGCAGAAAGATTATGGAGTGCTCTTAAAAGGAAGATATATGTAACTGATCTCCCTTTGAATTGGAGGGATCTAATAAATGCCATGGCCACAAGATTCAAGAACAGAAGCATAAGATGTATTGTGAGCAAAATTGTTCTAGGAGTTGGGGTGTATTATATATGGCAAGAAAGAAATAAGAGACAGTTCACTTCTGAAAAAAGGCCTGCTGAGATTTTACTTGAAACCATTTTGGAATCTGTGAAGCTAAGACTCATGAGCATCAGGGTGTTGAATTCAGTACAGGTTAACAATGTAGCAAGAGAATGGGATATCAAGTTCAAAAATATTCATCTCAGCAAATAAATGCTGATGTATGTGCAGTAATTGGGGGTTTTGTACTTTTGGGTGTTCAGCAGATGGCTAGTACCTTGGTGTTTTGAGATTCATATTCTGAGTCTTCATAGCATCATAAAGTAGTTTCCTGCTGATGGGAGGTCAAATTCTTATTGATGATTGAGCAATTCTGTTTAGATTGTGTCTGGAATCAGAGAAATCTTAAAATGCAGAGGTGAATTATTATATATGCTAATACTCAAGTTTTTAACCTTCTCAGAAATTTCTCTGCATTAGAAATTGACTGAGAATTGAGTTCACCATTAGATGATGGCTCTGTACCTTGGTTTCTAAATTAGCACATGGCTGTTTTTGGCCTATTCATTCCCATGGTAGGTCTTTGTTAGATAACTAATGGGAAAGTGTAGGTTGAGACAGTTCATGTTCTATTTTTTAAACCATAAAGTGAGTTTCCATCTATGAAGGGTATTAGTGAGCTGGTGGGCAGTACATGTTTCTAGGAATTGTGAGGAGTGAAAGATGATCCTACATGGTCCTAGTTATGTACTGCTAAAGGAGGTAATGGATGGTCCTCACTGTAGGGTGTGTGTTCCCATATGGGTGAAGCCATTTTCGAGATGGAAATGTAGCTCATGTGGTATAGCCCTTACAGTGGAGGGGTAAAGGGTTCCTAATGAAGCCATTAACCTGTACTACCTTGGTCATTGTGGTGGCAGGTTGAATGATCAAGGTGGGAAGGGTAAGATGGAAATGTAGTTAGATGGTTATTGGTGCATGGAAAGGTGAATTGAGAACTGCTTTGTTCCTGCAAATGTGTAAATTTGCCTGCAGTTTCTGGAATGAAAATGTTGACTGCTATTCTATGGAAGAATGTCTGAGATAGTTTAGTTAGTCTGAATCAGGGATTTGGTATATCATTGTTGAATTTGGTTTGTTTATATTAAAAGAAGAGTATAGGCATGTCTATAACTCTTTCTTCATTGTTGTATATAAGTTTGTGATGATTAATATAATTCACCTTTTGCAACAAAAAAAAAAACAAAACATTGTCCATAGAAAAGTCAATGTTTTTGTTAAGGACATGCGGAAATGGAGGCTAACGTTCCTTTGAAGCTTGGTAGTAAACGTATCAATCTCGATTCTATTCTTTATCCATGTTGTGGAAATGCGGGCGAATATGTCATCATCGTTTTGTGTATGAATCAGTTGAACTTTATTTAGTGGGGAATTGGTAGAATTTTTGCTTGGTGGGGAATTGGTCTCAGAAACGTGTCCCGTGGGTTATGAGGACTAAGAAATCTAAGATGATAAGAAGACTATTGGTGTGAGTTTGTGTAGACGTCGGATTTGAACGTCAGAGGATCAAAATTGACAAAATGTATGTTCAACAATTATTAATTTTTACACCAGATTTTAGTTTGGTATTCCATTTAGATGGTTTAAAGGTGCCTTATAACATATCTCTGCGCGGAATAGCACGAGTGACTTATTAAAGCTAGCCGAGTTGTTATAAAATAACATGTCTTTAGGAATATTCATTAGTTACCTAGCAAAAGTTTCAAAGTTTACATAGCAAAGTTTCGAATGAAATAATGAGCACACCAGCAGTTTTTAAGAAAGACTTAATGAAGCTCGATCCATATCAGGTCTCAAAAGAAAAACGAAAAAAAAAAAAATAGAGGCAAAAACCTCGCCTACTATATTTATGACTTACACATGCTTAGTGTGTCCCCTGTATGATCTATGTATGTTCAGGACAGATTAACAATGATATTTTTTTTGCGGCCAATTATGTAACTGTAAAAGTAACACTTGACGTTATAGCTAAACAATGATATACATTTTCCTATAGTTTTCTATTGGGGTTCGAAACAAATGTTGTGCGTGAGCCCGCTTTGAACAACTTGTGTTTTTTAATTAAGTGTGAACCACTTAAAAATGTGATCACGTTAAAAGGGTTATCTCCATATGAAATGTGTTTAAATTATAACGAGAATAAAATTAGGTAGTATGAGTATCACACTTATTTTTTACAGTATGCTTCATAACGAGTTTGAATTTATAGAGCATACAGTATTTCATTATCTTGATGATGTACTTTTTGCGTATGTGGCTACATGAAAGTGCTTATTGTTGAACCAGCCATTCTCACTCTCGAACAGAGAAAGATTTAAGCTTAATTCACGAGCTCGCATCTACAATGGGAGAAGTCTTAAAGACTTTATGCATTTAATGCTTAACTTACTAAATGACTAGAGCTTTTTGCAAAGACTTTTAGTTTACAAAGTCTTTGTGAAAAATCTATTCAAAAAGTCTTTTATGCAATGCAAAAAACCCTTTTAAATAGCTTTTTACAATATGATGTACTTGAACTGTTGGATCACTGTTTCCTTTCTGCATATATTGACTGTTGAGTTCTATAGATTAATTAGATTAATCAAAATGCAATAAGCAATCCCAAAAAACACCCTTCAACTAGCAAAATATCAAAATTTTCAAGAAAGGAACCAGACAACAGACTTTTCTATGATTTATCTTTCTCATTAAATCCAAAGAAGACCTAGTCAAATAAAATGACATGACACCAACGCCACAACTATTTTTAATGCAACTATGTCATGATGGAATCTCGACTACCACAAGCATAAAAGTCTGACTTTTGGCATTGATCTCATATCAAGTTTTGCACTTGCAATTGCTTTGGAACACCAAATTTGATTTATTTATATTTGTTCAACCAATTGTAATGGCGTCTTCCATGAAAGGGTTTGAACATCTCGAAATACAGCTCAAAGAGATCAAATCAGCCACCAATAACTTTAACGAAGAAAATGTTATTGGACATGGTGGTTTTGGTAAGGTCTATAAGGGGGAGTTGTCTCACTCTCACTCCACAGGGAAAAGCATGGTTGCTTTAAAGCGTCTCGATCGTAGACATGGTCAAGGAGATGCTGAGTTTCATAAAGAAGTGGGAATGCTTTCATGTTACAGACATGAAAACATCATCTCCCTCCTGGGGTTCAGCAGGGGACGGGATGAGATTATACTTGTCTACGAGTATGCATCTCGTGGAAGTCTCGACGGCCATTTAAAAGATGTCAATCTCACATGGACACAACGATTGAAGATATGCATTGATGCTGCGAAGGGACTAAGCTACCTCCATGATCCTAGAGAGACATTTCAAAGACTAATCCATTGTGACATTAAAAGTGCCAACATCCTACTGGATGAGAATTTCAAGGCTAAAGTTTCTGACTTTGGGCTGTCAAAAATAGGCCCCGCTAATCAGCAAAATTCAATTCTGGTCACAGGTGCCTTGGGTACCCATGGTGTTGGAATATGTGAATCATACAAATCTATAAACACATAAACATCACAAGTATGCGCAGCGGATAGATCTACATAACATATAATTAATTAACATAAAAACTAAATAGATGCGTACCTTTTCGATTCCTAGCAAGAACAAGGAATCGGATCTACAAGAACAAGATAAACCCTAATTGGGTTTAAGGATGGATCGACTATATTAAGGTCGAATAGGGCAAGTCACCACAAGCTAAAGTAAACTTGTACTCCGTTCTTGTACACACGTATTAGTAGCGTCTCAATGTGAAAAGCTAGGTTCATGTATCACAAATAAAAACATCACAACACCTAGGGTTTGATGTTCTTGATAATACATGATCGAATCCACTATATACACATCACTGTTCGAATCTAATAGGAATGTAAAAGAATAATATCATGCGCATGCAATATTACACGTATCATCACATGCACATGCATAGTAAACCATTATTCCTATACTGTTTGTGATTGTTGTCAGTGGGCAAAAGAAAAAGTGAACCGATTTATAATCAATCGGTTAGGGATATGTGTTATACATGTCGATCATATGGAGCTATTTAGGGGTTTATATACACTCCAAACTTGCTCTTCAAGTTTGAGTCCAACACCACCTCAAGTTTCAAAAATCGACATTCAACCCCCTCCACTTTCCTTGTTCGACCATATGAATATTTGTGATTTAATAATTAATCATAAATCATTATATTAATTATTAATACATTGAGACTAATACGTAATGTGTGCAATCCCGAAGTCTCGTGTTCGAAACCGGACATACAAATATTAATTTATATCCACAAACTCTAACAGCTCCCACTTGGATATTCATTAATATCGTAATGACATGGGCTAGTCTAGCTTAACAGATCCCAATGCCCCCAGATCGAACCGAGTATGGTTTTCCTGGAAAAACCACGTGATGAATTTAATCATCATACTTATCCTTTTGTTGCTAATACCGCGTTAATATGGATATGGATCTTGGTCATTCCATAATTAACAATAGTTTCTCGTTTACACTTAATTGATCAAGATTACCAAAACATCTGAACGTCTTCCAGATAGACTTTGGGCGTGGCCACACAAACATCTTGTCAATCCTACGAGTGGCCGAGCAGTATTAAACTTCAACACAAAGTTGAAGGAACAAATCCTTTGTTGACTACGAGCGTAACCCTCGAACTTCGCATCACCTCCGAAAATAGCCCTTATAACTACCTTTTACGGATAGCGTTAGACTACCTTACAGAAAATGAGCTACATCCTCGGCAGTCACCTGGTATCTCAAGTCTGAGGATAAATATTCATGATATACTTGATGACGACGATCCATAAAGTATAATCATGTGGTTGGGATAAGTCCTATATTCAATTTATCCAATATTGAATATCATGTGACATTGGTGTCTCAACCTTACAGTACATTCTACCAATCCTCACATTTGTCTTAGTTCAATAATATTCCCATATTATTAATCGACAACGGACTATTTAGAATAACATAAGTTATTCACGGATTTAAACATGCAAATATAGGATACAATATTAAAAATGAGAATAAACGTTATCCGCACTTTATTTCATTAAAATAATATTGCTTAACATCCCTTATCCAAATACTAACTAGATCAATGCATGATATTAGTCATTAATGAATTATGCCACAAGTCATGTTCCACATACTTGTTGACTAGGCATAAATCAACTAATGTTGATCTATCGGAATTTTGAGAATACTTATTTCATAATGAAATACTTGTATGTGTGCATTCATCTATCTAGATATTGCCACATACTTCATAAAATGCGTGACATCCTTATGCACGAATTTATGACAATTAAACTACCAAACCTTGTAGTTAAAGCATTCTAATTCTTTATGTATAATGCAACTATGCTCATATTGAGCACAACTAGTATACATGGTCTCCTAATAAGAATGAGCTCCCACCATGACTAGTATTGAGTGTCATCTCAATCTTACTAGCATTATTGTATCAAACAACAATATGCTCTTTTAAAGTTCCGTAAACTTTAATATCCATCGTGTAATGTTTTGATATCTTCAAATCCTCCAAGATTTGAGCACAATATCAATCAAGCAATAACTTGCCATATGGTTCATATTTAGAATTTTGGAGCAAATCCAGGCTAAGGATGTAAATTCTAAAACATATCCATTACACTTAGTTATCTAATAATTTATAATTAGATACTAATGTTGTCAATCATCTTGCATCCAAGCATGATACAACAAGCAACATGATGTACATGAATAATCATTTCGTCAGCCTTAGATTTATTCATGTCATATCTTTTCCAAGATATGTTTCTATCTAGATCTTCTAATAGAATATCATGTTCTTTTAGAATCAGTTATCTTACCGCTTATGTTTATAATCAAATAAACATATATTTCAAGGTTTTATTTTCTATATGAAGTTTCATTCCAAACTAAAACTTAACATATAAATGTTAATGGAATGTTACTTCCTATATGTTATACAACATATATGAAATAAGAAAATAAATACATCACTCCCACTAGCTTTCAGAAATATTAAGAAATATCTTAATTTTAATTATAAATCAAAACTCGATTTAATAACTAAAATAAGTATATCTTTTAGATGCATGCATTAATCCATTTACAAATGATTTGCACTTTTGTATACTATTAAAGATTATTTGAATTCAAACACTTCTTTCAATTACTTTTCGTCCTCGCTCAAGTAATTATTAAAGAAAGAGTTTTGATATTCCATTATTAACTTCATATAAATGAAACTAATAATGACAATCATAATCTTTATATATTTAATGTGCTTAGAAAGAATCTCAATCCCATTTAATTGCTTAATTGCGATTGATAATCTTTTCACATATTAAATATGCATACAAATTTTGTCCATATGATTTCTACACAAGAATTTTAAATCACTAGGATTTTCATTTCCATTGTAGAAATTCATTTCCATTCTATAGTGTTACTATAGAGTCTAAGATTAACTACTCTTCCAAAGTAGTTATCTTATTGGACTGCATCTAATTTTTCATAGTATGAGTAATTTGCCAAATAACATTTGCAATTTATTAACAGGCATATCACGATCCTGTAACTCATAACCCTCAACATATTCTACAAATATTTGAGATATCCTTGCGGATCTATGAATAAGAATTCCATCATCTTTGAGATTTAACACTAACATGTTAAATCCTCATTACGATTTTGCTAGCGTATTTAGAAGATTATGTATCTTGTAATTTTTTTTTTTTTTTTTTATTATTATTATTTTTTTTTTTATCTTTTGAAGATAAAACTCCCACTCGCCTTTTGCAATTTATAGATTACCTATAAATGCTTAGCAATTAGAGCAACACACAACTTGTTCTCTTTTGGGATTTTGCAGATACAAATTTGACAGTTCCTAATCTTAATTTGTTAATAACCTACCCAACAAGTAGTTTAACAAATTCTGAACTTCAATTTTAAGACTTAATGTGATTGATCACATTCCATATTAAATGGTGTCTTATTAATCTTCTAGGTTGGAGTCAAATTGAGTATATCTAATCCATACTCAATTTTCTAACCTTGATATCTTTTAGGAAGATTAGAAGATATAGTTATCTTTAATCAAACAATTTTTCAAGAGTTTGATTTTCCTAAATGAACATACCATAAACTTATGTATTTCATTAGGATTAACATTGTAAGTTAATCTTACAATATATAAGATAAATATATTTCGTTTTGGCTTACCTATTTACCAACTATGTCAATTTAATGGTACAATAGATTTCCAAGCCAATTGCATAATTTATAACATAAGTGACTTATTGACCAAGCCACTTAATATCTATGTCTTACAAAAAAAAAACATAAACTTGTTATAATCCCAATGTACGTTACAAATCATTGATCAACTCAATGACTCCTTGTATATGTCTTAATTAAAAAACATAACAATATAACGTCTTACTTTGTTATAAGTCTTAAAAAGACTTCATATTTATATCTTTATACTAAAATATAAATATGCATAACTAAAGTAATTATGAAACCCACAACTTGGTTTCAATAGTTTTTCAAGTTAATTTATTTACTTCGTATATTTATGTCATTCCAAGAATACATAAATATCTAAATATGAAGTAGTATAAGATTACTTCATTTATTTATGTCATTACAACAATACATAAATATTCTCATTAGAAGTAGTCTTATTATCATATTGACACTTGTTCTAATAATTATCTAATTTTAGAAACTTGTAAATTAACATAGTTTCATTTCATCAGTCGAGGCTGATAATGATGAAAGTATGTAATTTACCTTGTCATTAATATCTAGTAATGAATGTAGATATTAACTTCAAGTGTTCCATAAATTAGAATGTGTATAAAACACATTAGAACATTGATCTCTTACTTTACAGTCAAGAGATCCCTTTAAATCATATTCCTTTATGTTGTTGCTTGCACACAATAAGATCTCTCCCACTTGTGCATGGAACAACATCACGTATCGAATAAACAACACGTCAATAGTTTGCTTATTTGATCAATATGATTGTGTCATAGATATAAGTAGATATAGAATCACCTCGTCTAGTAAGAAAACGTACACGACTATCCTTAATACCACAAGTGTCTATAAATTGGAAAGTATTTTTATCTCAAGAATTCTAGAGATAAGCCGGGTAACTACCAAGACTTGTAGCTCCCACTGAATTTAAGATCACTACATGAACTCATTATTCAGTAATTACAACACAATGCTCCCACTGGGTTTGACAACATTGTAAGTGTTGCATTACCAGTAAAAGCAAATAGCGTGCTGTTTACTTTCCTACACCTTTGATGAATCCCTTACGTAACTTACTAAGGTACTTCAAAGAATGTAATCTACTTTTGTCAATGATGGGATATCCATCAATGCAATTAACTTGAAAGAATTTGGTATGCAATTTCTTCCTTAGTTAGGTCTATCATCCCCATCATGGTATGTAGTACCTTTAAATGGCTAAGGCATAATAACTAGATCAAACATTCTAGTTTGCCTTTTACCAATTTTGCGGTAATTAGTCTAGTTTCTAATTTAATAACTCCTAACCATGCAATTTTTCAAGAAATTCGCCATGAGTTATTTCTTAGAATATAGACAATTCTAATTATCCTATTATACCTTTCTCACTCGTGAAAAGGAATAGGATTAAGTCTCACTCTTCACACGGAAAGTGGACTCGGTTTATTCTTTTCAGCAAAAATTGACTCTATCCAAAACCCCTACGGGTGTAGATCAATTTACTACTAAAAGAATATCCCATGTTTACGGTTTTAACGTTACATTAAATACATTAAAAGAATTTTCAAAATTCAATTTAGTATTATTGATAATAACTTTTCAAGAAAATTAAACACCCATGGTAAATAAAATTTCACCATTTAATTTTCATTGAAAATTAGGATCCAAATTGACGCTGTTTCATCACATCAGCTTTGGCTGCTAGCAATGAAAGTGCTCAATAAGGTACGGGATCACCCAATTGCCAATACCCAATTGCAATTCCTAGAAATCTTGAGACTTACATTATATTGCCAACCTCGGTTGCAAAATGTAAGCATGTTTTATCCCCAAATCTTTATGCCTTGGCGCCGTCCCATTACATCAGCTTTGGCTGCTAGTAATGAAAGTGCCCAATTAAGTTCACCAACTTAAGAAACTGTAAATTGACGTCGCTTTATTGCATTCAGCTTTGGCTGCTAGCAATAAAGTACTTAATTTACCCTTAGATGACCACCCTTTGAACATCAACATTCAGCTTTGGCTGCTAGTGATGTAGGATAAAACCTTAGGTGTTTCTTTTTGTAGTTGGGTGGCATATTACTTAAATTTATCAGGGTAATAAATTTTGATGTGTTAAATCAAAAAATATGTACAAAGATGTCATGCATTCATCTTTGTATCATATATGTTTTCAAAAACAAAACCGTTTACTCATTCGTAAGCTCAAATCATCAAAGTTTTTAATTGAGGCGTTGAGCAAATTACAACATTGCCTTAAGATGCTTCGTACTTTTTCATGGTGTACTTGGTAAGTCTATTATTGACGCACAGGCGAGCGGAGGGACGACAGCCGCCGAAGCTGGTTAAAACCGTGTCCCTCTAAGGTCACAATTTAATGTGAACCAACCTTAAACCCACTTTATAGTTTGTCAATAATAGGTCCGCCGCTTCGACCACTTTTGTACAGTCGCATCAATCAACTAAAACTTATGATTTTCTTGCTTAAAACAATTTATGTAGTAAATTATTAATTGCTAGTCTCGCCTGGGAGCAAATTACCGTGCGAAGCGAACCACTGTCGGCACATAAGACTTGGCAATTAAATGGTTTACTACAAAGGTTTCATAGTTATTAGGTTCATTTATTTTTTATTTTGAAAAATTACCCTCTTTGTTGTTACAATCCATCATAATTAAACACACAAAGAACAAGTAATTTAAAAAATAAATAAACACATAATAACACATATATGATCATTAACAATATCATATAGCCACATGCAAACCTTTTTGATAAATCCTATTAATTATCTATGTGAATTTGCATGTATCTAATCAATAAAACTCCCGTTGGTTTTCGAGCTCATTGTACCCAATGGACCACAGATGCCAAATAACTTGGCCGCGTAAGTTTTGATCAATTAGATACCACATTGCACATAACCAATTTTAATTAATATATTAGGGTCTTCCCTAATTTAAGATCTATCTTAAAAATCATGTGGCAAATAAAACAACAAACATTCCATGACAAAATATGCAAGATTTTGTCATGGATCCCATATTGCACATATAATCATGTAAACACATATTATCATGTCAATATATCATGTACGCAATCTAATTATTTAATGACATCACATACGGTATTCATTAATTAATCCCTAAAAATTGCATGCAATCCTAGGGTTTCTACAAGTTTTAATCAAAAACTAAAACCCTAAATCTTTTAATTAGGTGTCGACCTAATTAGGGTTAACTAAAAAAATTAAACCCTAGATTAATCAATTGCATGTATCTATACAAGATTCAATTTTTAATGGTTTTTAGTAATTAATTACATGTTAAAAACGCGGCTCATGATGCCACTGTTGGAATATGTGAATCATACAAATCTATAAACACATAAACATCACAAGTATGCGCAGCGGATAGATCTACATAACATATAATTAATTAACATAAAAACTAAATAGATGCGTACCTTTTCGATTCCTAGCAAGAACAAGGAATCGGATCTACAAGAACAAGATAAACCCTAATTGGGTTTAAGGATGGATCGACTTTATTAAGGTCGAATAGGGCAAGTCACCACAAGCTAAAGTAAGCTTGTACTCCGTTCTTGTACACACGTATTAGTAGCGTCTCAATGTGAAAAGCTAGGTTCATGTATCACAAATAAAAACATCACAACACCTAAGGTTTGATGTTCTTGATAATACATGATCGAATCCACTATATACACATCACTGTTCGAATCTAATAGGAATGTAAAAGAATAATATCATGCGCATGCAATATTACACGTATCATCACATGCACATGCATAGTAAACCATTATTCCTATACTGTTTGTGATTGTTGTCAGTGGGCAAAAGAAAAAGTGAACCGATTTTAATAATCAATCGGTTAGGGATATATGTTATATATGTCGATCATATGGAGCTATTTAGGGGTTTATATACACTCCAAACTTGCTCTCCAAGTTTGAGTCCAACACCACCTCAAGTTTCAAAAATCGACATTCAACCCCCTCCACTTTCCTTGTTCGACTATATGAATATTTGTGATTTAATAATTAATCATAAATCATTATATTAATTATTAATACATTGAGACTCATACGTAATGTGTGCAATCCCGAAGTCTCGTGTTCGAAACCGGACATACAAATATTAATTTATATCCACAAACTCTAACAGGTGCCTTGGGTACCCATGGATACTGTGATCCTCTGTTTATGGAGACGTACACCCTCACAAAAGAGTCAGACGTATACTCTTTTGGAGTAGTATTATTTGAAGTCTTGTGTGGGAAACTATGCGTTGAATATAGCAAGGGCCAGGTAAAGGCAATTCATGTGCCTATGTGGAAACAAAGCTACGAACAGAAGCAATTAAGCGGGATTGTGTTTCAAGGTCTGATGGAACAAATGAATCAGGATTCTTTAGAGACATTTTCAGGCATTGCATATCAATGTTTGAAGAGATTCCGTGAAGAACGGCCAGCGATGTCTCTTGTCGTTGAAAAACTTCAGGAATCACTTGCATTGCAGGAGTTTCACGATCTCAAACTGCCAGAGGAGTATGAAGAGGTAGTTAACGCTGCAGTACCTCCTTTGAATTATAGATCCTTAGATGAACTGAAAGTGCTTCTCACCGAAGGGTTCCGCGTTAATGAGGGCACAACGGTAATTGGCGACATCTCTTTTGATCTTATTTTAATATATTTTGACAGACGGTTATTTATAGCTAGAGAAATTTTACTATGTGGATTTTCACATTACAAATCTATAGAAATAGGCTGTGTGAAAATGGCTTTTTACTTTATAATGTGGAAAGAATAGGTTTTTTTTTACTCATATATAAGAATAGGTTTTTACTCATCTATACTACATATAAAAACAAAATAGTTTTTCTTAAAACTTAAAAAAAAACACAACAAACTTCTTAAATATGGGTAATACGTTATACCCAACATAAAAAGAGCAAGGCTTGGATCAAGTGGTTAACACCCTTGTCTCTGGACACAGAGGTCAAGGGTTCGATCCTCACCCCTTGCAAGGGCGGAAGTCCTTTTGTACCTTTGGTAGAACGAGAAGGAGTCTCTCTACCTTAGGTAAGGGAGTTAACTTTTTTTTCTTTATTTTTTTTTTTTTTTTTTTTTTTTTATTTTTTTTTTTATGTTATACTATTTTAGATTTCAAATTTTCGTTTTTTACTTTCCCAAAAAAAAAAAAAAAAAAAAAAGTTTGACTTATCCCTTTGTTTACACTAGAGTAGAATATGTTTGGCTTTCAACACATGAATTTTCCCTTTGTTTACACCACAATTTATTCTATAGTCCCCCGAATTTTCTTTGCATATATCAATAGTCCGTATATCATAAACTGTGCTCGTGGTTAGTTTTTAAGTCTGTATGTGATATGCCCTCACTAGTTATGTGAGACTCTACTTTAACTTTACATGTATGTGATACTAATGGATGGTAGAAGTTTTTATGAGTTTAAACCCATCATCTCGATCCATATTTATCCATAAACCAAAATGCAAATAGTGTGCTCTCGAGATCATTACATCCATATTCATATTCTGAACTACTTCCATTTTCTTTATGCAAATTATCATATCTATGTACTTAAGTACATATGTATTTTTTACTTATAAAACCAATATGACTCAGTTTGTTAAAAATGACATCTCAAATGTGTCAAAATTGAGTCATCAAATTTAATCCAATTTCATGTACTTTTATTATTATTATTATTATTATTATTATTATTATTATTAAATGACATCTCAAGGCACGTGTGAGAGGTCAATTCTTGACACCTCATATCTCATACACGCTTAATCTTGTCTTCCTGTATTCACGTGTCAACTTTTATGTCCCCCTGAGATACAAAATAGATGGAGAGGCAAAAGTTTTCATAATTTACCCTTCTATACATGAGAGAGAAGATGGATGGTTCATTGTTCCATTGTATCATTTTACAAGCCAACACAAAACTGTAGACCTTCAATTTGAGTTTGAATACCATTACCATGATCTACTAGTCGCTGGCATCGAGTTCCAACCATCTGAAGAAAAAGTAAGCAGTTTATTGTCAATGGTTATGCTTTTATTAAAATATTTAAAGAAAAAAATGAAACATTTCCGCAATGTATGGCTCACTTGCTTGGATATGTCATTATATAGGTGCAACTTCCATCGTTTGAAGAGTACCAATGCATAATCGAGGCTGCCTCGCAATCTCTGTTCTACACATCCCTTCAGGAACTAAAACAGATTCTATCCAAAGGAGTCCACCTTAATGGATACAAAACGGTATTCAATTGGCTATGTCTATTTATAAAGATAATCTGAGTAGAACTAATTCCCAACTTACTAATTATGCAGTGGTTTTCAATTAATGAGAAAGGAGAACACTGTCACATGATATCCATGAAAGACTGTTTGATTCCAAATGAAGATTCCACTCCTCGATATGAATCTCATCACAGGTCAAGGTGACTTGTCATACTCAGACTTATCCCTATTGTTTCATAAGTATATATAAATTGATGCATCATTCTTTGCTTCTTCTTCTTCATGCAGATTCCCAGCGGGCCTTTATCAAACAAACAGTATGGGATTTAAAACACATGTGAAGACCCAATTATTGTCTCCATCAATCACATACACCGTGAACCTTGTATACAACAGTTCCTCATATGGTAAACAAGTGTATGTAGACCTTAAGTACAGATTAAGAGGGGAGACAACAACTTCTGTTGTCTACCTTGCAAATTGTAGACAATATGATAGCTTGGATATGGCTGAATTGTTTCAATTCACTGGCGATGGGAGTATTGTTGATCTTGAAATTGATTTTGACGACCATGAAACCAATCTACATGTAGAAGGCATCTTGTTTCAGCCCCTGGAAAAAGTAAGCTGACTGTTATCAAGATAAGGTTGGGTCGGGAACATGTAGAAATTTGTTTGGGTCAAATTATTTCGGGTCAAAATGGGTCTGACCGGTTGGGTTAACCTGCTACCTATTGGTTTTAATTTGAATTTCATAAAATAGACAAATTACATGAAACTTTAACTATGGCTAAATGATAAATTTCAATAGAAAGTATTAAACTAATTATAGCCAATGTTGTTTTTGCTTTAATTTAGTTATTTACATTATCTTCATTCCAAATTTAAAAAGACTCGTTATCATCGATCATTATCCAAAATGTTGGTTATTACTGTATCTAATAATCTGATGAACTGTTAAAAGAATTTGAAATTTAGTTAAAACTAACAAAGTGAATTACCAAAAGAACTGATTTAATATATAGCGGCCACATGGGAAGCATGTAAGATGTTTGATGCATTTTACTTAATGGGTTTCCCACAGCATTCACTTCATCGCCTTTTGAAATGGAGATTGGGGCAAAAATGGCCAATTAATGTCTGATATATGTTTAAATTTGACAGGTAGAAGATATACAAGCCCTATCAGATTCAGGCATACACAAATCGTCAAGTAATATAGAAAATCGGACAATGAAGAAGAAAATCTACTCAACTCTTGGAAAATGTTTCCGATGCAATAATCAAGAGGTATATTTATATCTTATATGTAGTTGTTGTGTAGCCTATGAACACAGTTACTGGTTTAAAAGGAGGTATTACAGAATTTCTAAATATTTATTCACATTTGTTTTAGTGATAGATGTCTTATCTTGATGAAAATGGGAAGAAATGTTTAATGTCTGATATATGTTTAAACTTGATAGGTGTAAGACCCAATGTTAGAGGATGACAAGGTAAAGGATACACAAACCACATCAAATAAGGAGGTATATTTATATCTCATATGTAGCTGTTGTACAGCCTACGAACATGGTTTCAGTTTTTTAATGGGAAGTACTACAAAATTTCTAAACAGTTACTTACGTATATATTTTTACTGGTAGTGGTCTTATCATGATAAAAATGAGAAGAAATATGCTATCAGTGAGATCGGGTTGCTTAACAGTGAAAGGTAATTTTATTTGGCCCTCTTTACCTGAATCGAGGTTCTTTCTCTATCTTCTTGCTAGTTTTCTTGGACATGTTTATGTGTTAGCTCTAAAAAATTAGTGGATGGTATGGTTGCTCCCTTTGGTTGTTATTATTTTGGCTGATGATGCCTTGCTCTCTACTCATTTTTGTCACCATATTTTGGTGATAAGGTGTGTGTGCTTGGCTAAGGAAATGTAGTCTGCAGATATAATAGGCAATTGAGAAGGATTTGTCGTTTGTACTAGATGATGCCCCTCTTTGATAATTTCTTTGAATCTGTAGTGTGACGTAAGGAGGTAAACTACACTATATGCCTATATGGTTCTGTGTTTAGCTGTCATAGGTGTTGGAAATGTAGTCTTGTGCTTTAGGCCATCTTTGGTGATATATAGGTGAATGCTTTCTCTAGTTTCTGATGCATATAGACTAGTATCTGTTGGTAGCATGTTGGTGGAATTGTTGCAGTTTCTGGGTTTATTGGCATGTCAAAGTGCTAATATTTATACATTGGTTCACCCCCAAAAAAAATGTATGCACATTGGGCTAAAAATCTGCTAAACAATGAGTTCAGACTTCAGACACTAATATCAAAATTAATTAGGTTGGTTTTTAACAACTGACAAAATTGGGACTGTGGGTATTCATCCCACATAAAAGTCAGGTACTTATGTGCAAAAACAAATTAAGTAAGCAGCAGCTTCTAAGGATGCTCCATATATTGTTTCTACATAATATTTTAGAAGGAAAGTCTTGAATAATAATTTTCAGTCATGAGCTAACCCATTCAGACCCATTGGTTTTTGCAACTAGACCCATACATTCTGTGCAAAAGGGCAAAGATGAGAATGTGCTTCACAGTTATTAGTATAATGTGCATACCATCACTGTGCTTATCCCCATATAGTCCACTTATATTGTGTTGGTAGCCCTTATGGATTGTCATCTACAAGGAAAATGTATGTCTAGGAATACATTAAGAGTGCCATACCAAGGAAAACCAATGCACTTTTGGAGTCTTAGTTCTAATAGTTTCCCATACATGTTTATCAGCAAATGGGACTCCATTAACTTTTGAGTTTTTCCATACAGCTACATATTTTCACAAAGGTTAAAACATGCTCTTAGATGCGTATAACTTGAGGATACTTTGTATACCACTCAAAAAGCCACTTTCATCTTCCATCTTTGAGTATAACTGCATACAAGCCACACTGAAGTGGATTCCCCGTTCCCAATTTATGGACATTATGACACATCACTTTATCTCTGTATCCAACAAGTTCTTTCATCCTCAACTGTCTGAATTTTCATGTATAACTTCCCAGACACTCGTCCATTTTAACTTCATTGTGTGACTCCATTATATTCCATAAATGGGTCAAAACAGGTAATCGTTAAGAAAGACACTTTATTACACTCCAATATTCAATAAAGGCTTGATGTATTCCATTTATCCAAATCTTTAAACCCTGGACCTCCTTGATTCTCTGGCATACAAATATATTTCCTTGCCACTTTAACTCTGCCTTTGGTGATTCGTTGACACCATAGGAAACCTTTCAAAATTCTGTTGAGCTCTTTTATAGTTGTTGTAGAAAGCTTGAATATTGAAGCCTAATAAACCCAAATAGGCTCAAGAACATAAGCCAGCAATTATGAAAAGCTTAAAAAGATCTTTAAACACTGGATTTTGTAGCACACGGTACCCAAAGCATTGTAGGACTTTGCTTTGGTGTGTGATAGCATGTATTATGACCAATCTTTCAATTTATCTGTAATGAATGAGTAAGCACTTGTAAAACCTTCCCATTTTTTTAAATATTTAGCACGTCCATGTGCTCAATAATAAACATAAAGAACACATTAGTTGGCTTCTACTACATGCAAACCTCACTTTTTAAATCTATTACATATATGATGAGTTTTTCTATTTCTGCAGATTTGGAGAAGTGCTTGTAATAACAGCTAGCTACAGATTTGAAATTAAGAGAAAAATCGAATCAAAGGTAGTATCGCCTCAAACAACATATGCAGTTTACCTTGTCTACAAATTACCACAAGACCAATCCACATTCAAGGCTCCTCTGGAAGTTGATTTTGGTAGATTTGCCTATCTAGTAAGCCCACCAGACACCCCTGTTATTGGATCAAAGCTTGATGAGAACACACACAACACGCTGAATAGGCCCAATAAACTGAAGGTGTTCCACAACAATGAAGTGATGGTTGGATGGAAGTAAAATTCTGGGAATTTCATACCCAAACTACTATGGAAACAATCTCTATGGATCTTAAGTTAACGCCTCCCGGTTACAAGGATCTTAGTGGGCTAATGGTACAAGGCATTGAGATTAGACCCATATAGATTCTCTTTTTGATTCAAAACTCAAGTGTAAGGACAATTAATAAGGTGTTTTTTTTTTTTTTTTTTATGTTATTTACTTTTTGTAATGAATACACGGTGAACCAAATACGTGTTGAGTAGTTATATTTTGTACACTCTTATTTACATTTTGTGACACCATATTTAACAAAAAGAAAAAATAATAGAAAAAGGTTTGAACAGCATAAATACAGATAATATCGTTGTACCCATATAGATTTTATCTGATTTTAAAGATCATGCTACCATTGTTCCATGCTCTGCTTTGGTATGTCTTAGAGTTATGAACATCATAATAATATAACTTTCAGAATTATCATATGCTATCTAATCATATACAGTATAAAGTTTGTGTGTGTTTGTTACCAT
Organism: Artemisia tridentata subsp. tridentata; assembly: GCA_021014915.2. NCBI lineage: Eukaryota > Viridiplantae > Streptophyta > Magnoliopsida > Asterales > Asteraceae > Artemisia > Artemisia tridentata. The sequence goes on from CP139505.1 coordinate 51,750,526, forward strand.
CAGAGATTTACCGGAAAGTTGATCCGAAACTAAACAACTTTTTTTCAGTTCAAAAAAGGTTTTTTTTTTTTTTTTTTTTTTTTTTTGTGTGTGGGAATTTCAGAAATTACCCATTTTTAATAAGTTGTAAATTGCACACTCTAGATTGCAGAAATGTGAGATATAACATTAAACTTAAATAAAGTTATGCTGAAATGTTGTCAATATATATTTGCTAAATTATTAGAAATCATGAATTTGAAAAAATGCATATAAACGATGATTATGTATGTTGTCATTATAGTGTTTTTATTTGAAACTGACGTTAATTTTGAGCTTTACAATGAGAAAATCCACTCGACTTAATCCTAATATGGATTTATGGCCAACGATGGTCATAAGTCTTGTTGCGACAAAAGTGTTGCCTCTAATACTTAGACTTTTGTTGTTTCACCACAGGCTGAACTACGACGTCGTCACGCCTCTCTCATGGTTACATTGTTGGTATGTGCTTATTCACATACCTTTTATTTACCAAATTAAGACCTAAACGACCAAAAACTAACCGCCAAAGATATTTGTGTTTTTGTGTTTGTTTGTGTGCAGGTACGGATATCGAGAAAAAAGGACAAAATCAAGTAAAAACCGGGAAAACGAGCACGAGATATGGAAATGTTATTTACAGCCGATGCCGGGAAGTTTATGTCATCCAGATCCTCAAAGAATCATCATTTGTCAAGAATGGCCCTTGGATAATACTTTTGGAGAATGGCTGAATTAGTCCCTGGGATTTCTGAAATTACAAGTTTGGTCCTTATCATTTTCTAAAATGATCCTATAAACTAAAACCCTATAACCCGGATTTAACTTAAAACCAAACGCAAAATCCAACCCAACCCACATCTTAAAATCCGGCCCACATTCACAAAAACCACAAGCCCAACCATGCAATATTACCCGCTTTCCTATACCCGGATCCATCACAAACCAGACCCGGTCAATAGCCATTATTACCGGTCAAAAGTTAAATAAAAAAAATAGCACACCCGCCCAATTCATCCCCAATTACCCAGTTACTGTACACCCTTATAAACCCTAATTTACCTTGCCTTTTAATTACTGCGAGTAAGGGCAGATTGGTACTTGCACGCGTATCTAGGAGGATTCCTGACATGTCAGGAATGACATGTCAGCGGAATGGAGGCCTCCTATTGGCTAGGGGTGCGTGGCCATTTTAATCCAAGGGCCAGAAACGATTTGGTGATGTCAAAAGATGATCAGATGGATGAGATTGATTCAAAGAAGCACACTAGCACACGGATTGATGACTTGGCAGCATTTGGGTTGGCTATAAAAGAAGCTTTTCTCCTCACATAAATGGTGTTAGATTATTAGGGTTTAGGAGTAGGATTAATTTAGATTATGTTAAGCTTATTTTAGTTTATTGTTGCTGCTTATTGTATTTTTCCTCTTCAGTTTTCAATTTGTACTCTTTTTCTCAGTTTTAATAAAAGTCAAAGTTTGATCAAACTGCTTATTTCATTTTGTTAAGTGCTTATTTAGTGGAATCTCAGCTTATTTCTCTTATGTATTGCTTTCTAAGGAATATTAGATAGTTAGAATTTGTTAAACTTCCAAGTGCTTTCAAAATCTTCAAAAAGTCAAAAATAAGTTAAAACTGTTTCATAGCTTTTTCAGTGCTTATTTCCTGTTGCTTTTCACTTTCTAATGCTTAATAAGGTCAGTTTTACTATTATCTTTCAAACATTAGCTTATTTCAGTCTAAACCGTTTTGAAAATCACAAACAGCCCTGCATAAGGGACTGTTTGGTTTAAACTTCATCATGGGTAAATTCTAATGAATCACTATTCATGTGCCTTTGAGCCAAGTTAGATTTCCTTTATTTGATGCATTTAAGTTGTTTAAAAGTTGTTTTGTGGCTGATTTTAAGAGTTTGGTAGTTTAAGGTAGATTATTCTTAGTTTTTGAGGTTTGGAATCACTCAGTAGGTTTTATATAGATGAATCTGTGTTTAGGCCTCATCATTGAAGTCTTTGGGTTCAAATTAGAGTGGTAAGTTGAATTTAGTGAGTAGGTTTTATTGCACTTGTTTCTATATAGCATTGGGTTAGAACTGCAAGTCTGCACTGACCTACCCACATGTGCAGACTGCATCAGTCTCTATTGCCTTCATTAAGTGCTTATTAGGTAATGGAATGATCTTAATTTGTTTCCCTATGTAGTTTGTAGTATAAATTTCAATTTCCCTCAGTTTTTGAGTAGTAGCTTTTAGCTATTAGCAATTTTTCCCTAGCTTTAAGTAACTAAGTATCTGCAGTCCTGCACAATAAGGCTGCTCATCTCAGCTTATTGCTTGGACTGCATCTGCTGATTCTCTTGATCCCCTTGTTTGAAATTTGGTTTTTTAGAAGTTAGTAGTACTAGCTTTAATTTTATGAGATTAGTTTTCAAATTGTAGCTTATACTTTAGCTTATTTTTAGGTCTGCAAGTCTCCCCATAACCTTTTCTAAACCTGCAACAGTTTTGTGTCCCATTTGTAGCCTGTTCTTGGTATGAATTAGATAAGCAATTGGTTCCATAAATTGGGCCTTTTCATATTCTAAGCTCTCTATAGTTCTAGCTGTTTGAATCTACTTTCAGATTTCCCACACATATTTCTGCTTAGCTTATAATTCAGCTGCAAGACTGCTGATTAACTACTGTTTTACCTTAAACTTGCAGCTGCACTAAGTGATTTTTGGGCTTATTCTGTGAGCTTTTCTGAGCTTATTTAGTTGTTTCTAGTTTCTAGTAGTGTGCTTATCAGTTCCTGAGCTTTTTGTAATTTTTTGCCCTCTTTAGCTTATTTTTAGCTTATTTCCCAATAGCTTATTTACTGTTCAGCTTATTTTGGCTTATTCACTTTCTGAAATTATTTTTTCTAGATTAGTCATTTAATTTCAGATTTACGAAAAAATTCTCAGATTTTTCCAAAGTGTTTTACTATTTTTAAAGCAATTAATTAGTTTAAAAAAGTTTTTAATTCATAGAAAATAAAATAAAAGTCAAAAAAATATTTTTCTTTTTCCCATAATTTTCTTTTGTCATATAGAATGTAGGAAAATTGTTTTCATGCCCGTAGGATTAGTATTGCTCTAATTTCACTTTTATAGTTGCGCTAGTACGTAGTTTTTGATTATTTTGCGCGTTTTTAGTTTTAACTATGTTTTAGCTTAATTGTTCTTTTAGTTATCATTTCATATGCTTTATTTGTTAATTTTTAGTGTTGATTTACTTTCCGTAGTGATAATTACCAATCATTCACTTTTATCTCTCATTCACTGCACAAATCACGATCCCGAATCACAATTCCATTCAATCTTCATCGGGACAACGAACTCGGGGTTTTCACATTATTTACCTTTTGTGATTTCTCCCTTGATCTATAATTGTTACATCAAATTTTGGCGCCGCTGCCGGGGAAGGTTGAAGTGAGTTCGTGATTCCGTTTATCGATTCGTGTTTTGAAGACCCTTCCTCGTGGAGTTATCGTTTTCATTTGTAAATATTTTTTATAAAAACCCAAAAAGATTTTCTCTTCAAAATTTATTTTCCTTTTTCTTTTGTGATTTTCCATGTTGAGAAAATTTAAAAATCCAAAAATATTCTTCTCAATCCTCTTATCCGTTTGATTCTTTATCTCTATCCCTCTATCCGTTTAATTCCTCTTCTCTATGTCTTCATCTTACCATTATGGTTGTCAATGGTGTGGCGGTCCTCATAATGGTGGGAATTGTCCCGGTTGTAGCATGGTGGAATCAGGAAACGGGTTTTTTCTATGACCAAAATCCTTATTCTTACCATGAAACACCTGATTATTTCAACCAGCCACCACACCAGGAGATGGAAACATATTCTTGTGAATATTGTGGAGGTCCACACCCGAGTTTTGATTGTCAAGGAAGGAATACGTTTGTTTATGAACAAGTTCCATGTAATCAAAACTTCGGGTATGACCATTATTCACATAATTCACCGAATCAGTCACAACAATCATATTGTTGTGAGTACTGTGGAGGTCCTCACTATAACTCTAATTGTCAAACAAGGAATCCGCTTGTCTATGAGCGCGGTCCTTGTAACAATTATAATTATTGTTATCATGACCAACCTCCACAGTACCAAATGATTCAACCGCAACCTCTGCCATCTCCTCAAGAATTATTAGAAGAAGAAGAAGAAGAAGAAGATAAACTTCTCATTCAGATTCTTGATGTACTAAAAGATCTTAAGGCTTTACGTACCCCAGAAGAACCTCATCAGAAAACTTATGGAGAACTGCTAGCTGAAGAACAAGCAGCTAGAGTAAGTTCCAATTATCGTCAAACTTTCGTTTACGATGACGACGATGATGAGGATTCTATGTGGGGAGTTTATGAGAATTCGTCAGCAGAAATCACTCCCGTCTTACCTTCTATGGACCTCGAGGACTCTCTAAAAATGGGGGACGAGCATTTTAGCACTATTCCTGAAAAGAAATCAGACGAATTCAAAAAGTCTAGTGCTGAGAACCTCGTCCCAATCCCAAGTGAGTCCGAGGAAATATCTGACAGTGAAAGTGATTTTCAATTTTATGGTGAATCTCTTGACGTTTCTAAGGTTACTTCCGGGATTTTCTCTAACCCTCTTTTTGAATTTAATGATGAGTATACTTCTTGCAAAGTTAATCCTCTTTACGATGGAGGGTTAGAGAACGTTGAGGACGAGGACTCTACATTTGATGAGCCGATTTTACCAATACCTCGCCGCGACGATTCCCATGACTCAGAAGGGGAAGTTCTTTTTCTTGAAAGATTGCTTAATAATGATTCCCTTTCACTTCCTGAAACTGAGTCATTTCACGTTGATCCATCACCCACTCGTCCACCTGCTAAACCACCTGATGATGAACTTCTTTCTGATATCGAGCCCGATACGGATGTTGTGACTTCTTAAATGGTGGATGAGATCTTTGAAGAGTATGTTCGTATACCTGATAATTTACCCACCCAACCCACCCTTTTTATCTCTTCCGGGTGTGAGGATGACGATTTCTTCACAATTGTTATCAAAATCTTTCTTCCTTTTCTCACCTATCCGGTGACTTCTCCTATCTTTCACTCATTCGGGAGTGAAGATACCATCTTTGACCCCGGCATCTCTCATTCTTTTAAGCCGTGGGTATCTCATCGGAGTGGAACTTTCGTGTGCTTCAATGTTTATCCAAACATCTTGAACGAAAGTCCGATTGAGATTATTTCTTCCACATGCTCCCCCAAGGACAATTAAATTCGGGGTCGAGTCAAGCTCATGTGACTCGGTTAGCAAAAACAAGCGCTTCGTGGGAGGCATCCCATGCTTATCCATCTATCTTCTTATCTCTTTTCTAATAAGTGACGTGAGGAGGGCTTCCTCTTCCATATCTTGTGTTTCGTGTTTTTCTGTGCTATGTCCAGGATTTTCCCGAATAATGAAGACTCTCGTGCTCGTGGTTTGCTTCTCTCCACTCGAGTTTCATCATTCGTTGCTCATCCGATATCCTAAATCTTATCGTTTTACATCTATCTTTTGGCATAATTAATAAACGGCCTTAGATTTTTGTAGGAGAACCCTTACCTTTAAGACATTGAGGACAATGTCTCGTTTTAGTCTGGGGGGGTAATCTTTCGATTCGATTTTTTGCCTTGCATTTTTGCCTTTTTCTCATGCAACCCCGTTTTTCCTCCAAAAATTGAAAAAATCCAAAAAAATGAGAAAATTTTTAAATTTTTGCAAAAATATAATAAATTTTGACATTTTTGTTGACTTTCCGCTGGAGAGAGTAGGAATAAAATTCTGACTTGATCGGGTGTGTTGAGCCCTAGCTTGTCTCCTTAACCATTTATAATCTATAAGCTTGTGCTAGTCTTTTACACAAGGAGCTATAAAATGCGAATTATTTTTAAGAGTTTGCAAGTTCCCGTATTTGACTTTATATATGCATGGCTTGATTATAAGGCTAAGCATTCGCGGATCTTATTATTTAAGATTTTAAATTTGCGAAGAACGAGAAATGATAGAGTTGTCTATAAGTTAGATTGCTAAACGTGGAGTAGTTGGATCTCTTTAGAGCTCATCAAAGTTACTTGTGGCTTTTTGTTCCCATAAGCTTGTTTCACCCAAAAATAGTAATCTAGGAATAATTAAAGCTATTTTGGTTTTGGCGATGATTAGTTTTTATTTCTTCCTTAGAGAATCCTTGCTTATGGAAGTTGGGTACACATCAAGGTACTGTCAGTGTTACGGTGTAATAGGCAACTGATTCCTGATAGTACGTGCTATTGTCTCTATTGCTATAAAAGCCGTAGGACTCGGGATTTGGCAAAATATATAATGAATAATGAATAATAATAATAATAATCCAAAGCCGATAAAAGTTTTCTGTTTCTTGACGGTTCGCTCCCATTGACTCAGACTTCAAAAAGGCAGAGGAAAAAATATCCAAGGTCAAAATAAGACTCCCGATTCTTGACGGTTTGCTGCCGTTGTCTAGGTTGTTTAAAAGGCCGAGGAATAATAATATGTGCTTAATAATGTTAAAAAATGCCAAATTTCGACTCCGGGGGTATCCTAATAAAAGCTTCTGTCTCTGGACTCGTAGATGAGTTGTTTCGGTCGTATATAAAAGGGATATCCTCAAAATTGTGTTAAATCAGAGACCTTGATGTGGACCTCATTTTTGTATGCAACGGTTTTCGAGGGAAGGCTTGAAAACTACTTAGCATCTAAACTAGGTATCTTTATCGGACAAAAAATTATCGAAATGAGAATTTGAAGAAATTCATTTCTCACCAAAAATAAAATAAATAGAGGAAAATAGGAATTTGGGAACAAGAAGTAATACACAATTAGCTTTTATGGGTAGTGTTGGCAATCTAACTTGTAAATAACAATGATTTCGTTTTTAAGCTTAGTTTGGGGACTTGTGAAAAATCGGGGAAGACGAATTTTATCCGTATGGTCACTTCTTTATGAGTCGTGTTTCCTGCTCGAAGACCCTAAAAATTATCGATAGATAATGATTGTCAAACAAAGCCGTCACATAAATAATAAAGAAAAATACAAAAATAGAATAAAAGGAAAATCAGGGAGTTTTTAGAACTTAAGGTTTCTTGATCTCTTTTGAAAATTTTGCTACTTCTCAAAGTTAGTAAAAAGAGATTAGAAATTTTTGGTTCCAAAAACGTGTTTTTATAACATTGCATGAGGACATTGCAATAGCTTAGTCTGGGGGATTTTGGTATGTGCTTATTCACATACCTTTTATTTACCAAATTAAGACCTAAACGACCAAAAACTAACCGAAATGCCAAAGATATTTGTGTTTTTGTGTTTGTTTGTGTGCAGGTACGGATATCGAGAAAAAAGGACAAAATCAAGTAAAAACCGGGAAAACGAGCACGAGATATGGAAATGTTATTTACAGCCGATGCCGGGAAGTTTATGTTATCCAGATCCTCAAAGAATCATCATTTGTCAAGAATGGCCCTTGGATAATACTTTTGGAGAATGGCTGAATTAGTCCCTGGGATTTCTGAAATTACAAGTTTGGTCCTTATCATTTTCTAAAATGATCCTATAAACTAAAACCCTATAACCCGGATTTAACTTAAAACCAAACGCAAAATCCAACCCAGCCCACATCTTAAAATCCGGCCCACATTCACAAAAACCACAAGCCCAACCATGCAATATTACCCGCTTTCCTATACCCGGATCCATCACAAACCAGAACCGGTCAATAGCCATTATTACCGGTCAAAAGTTAAATAAAAAAAATAGCACACCCGCCCAATTCATCCCCAATTACCCAGTTACTGTACACCCTTATAAACCCTAATTTACCTTGCCTTTTAATTACTGCGAGTAAGGGCAGATTGGTACTTGCACGCGTATCTAGGAGGATTCCTGACATGTCAGGAATGACATGTCAGCGGAATGGAGGCCTCCTATTGGCTAGGGGTGCGTGGCCATTTTAATCCAAGGGCCAGAAACGATTTGGTGATGTCAAAAGATGATCAGATGGATGAGATTGATTCAAAGAAGCACACTAGCACACGGATTGATGACTTGGCAGCATTTGGGTTGGCTATAAAAGAAGCTTTTCTCCTCACATAAATGGTGTTAGATTATTAGGGTTTAGGAGTAGGATTAATTTAGATTATGTTAAGCTTATTTTAGTTTATTGTTGCTGCTTATTGTATTTTTTCCTCTTCAGTTTTCAATTTGTACTCTTTTTCTCAGTTTTAATAAAAGTCAAAGTTTGATCAAACTGCTTATTTCATTTTGTTAAGTGCTTATTTAGTGTAATCTCATCTTATTTCTCTTATGTATTGCTTTCTAAGGAATATTAGATAGTTAGAATTTGTTAAACTTCCAAGTGCTTTCAAAATCTTCAAAAAGTCAAAAATAAGTTAAAACTGTTTCATAGCTTTTTCAGTGCTTATTTCCTGTTGCTTTTCACTTTCTAATGCTTAATAAGGTCAGTTTTACTATTATCTTTCAAACATTAGCTTATTTCAGTCTAAACCGTTTTGAAAATCACAAACAGCCCTGCATAAGGGACTGTTTGGTTTAAACTTCATCATGGGTAAATTCTAATGAATCACTATTCATGTGCCTTTGAGCCAAGTTAGATTTCCTTTATTTGATGCATTTAAGTTGTTTAAAAGTTGTTTTGTGCTGATTTTAAGAGTTTGGTAGTTTAAGGTAGATTATTCTTAGTTTTTGAGGTTTGGAATCACTCAGTAGGTTTTATATGGATGAATCTGTGTTTAGGCCTCATCATTGAAGTCTTTGGGTTCAAATTAGAGTGGTAAGTTGAATTTAGTGAGTAGGTTTTATTGCACTTGTTTCTATATAGCATTGGGTTAGAACTGCAAGTCTGCACTGACCTACCCACATGTGCAGACTGCATCAGTCTCTATTGCCTTCATTAAGTGCTTATTAGGTAATGGAATGATCTTAATTTGTTTCCCTATGTAGTTTGTAGTATAAATTTCAATTTCCTTCAGTTTTTGAGTAGTAGCTTTTAGCTATTAGCAGTTTTTCCCTAGCTTTAAGTAACTAAGTATCTGCAGTCCTGCACAATAAGGCTGCTCATCTCAGCTTATTGCTTGGACTGCATCTGCTGATTCTCTTGATCCCCTTGTTTGAAATTTGGTTTTTTAGAAGTTAGTAGTACTAGCTTTAATTTTATGAGATTAGTTTTCAAATTGTAGCTTATACTTTAGCTTATTTTTAGGTCTGCAAGTCTCCCCATAACCTTTTCTAAACCTGCAACAGTTTTGTGTCCCATTTGAGCCTGTTCTTGGTATGAATTAGATAAGCAATTGGTTCCATAAATTGGGCATTTTCATATTCTAAGCTATCTATAGTTCTAGCTGTTTGAATCTACTTTCAGATTTCCCACACATATTTCTGCTTAGCTTATAATTCAGCTGCAAGACTGCTGATTAACTACTGTTTTACCTTAAACTTGCAGCTGCACTAAGTGATTTTTGCGCTTATTTTGTGAGCTTTTCTGAGCTTATTTAGTTGTTTCTAGTTTCTAGTAGTGTGCTGATGAACTCAAATAAGTACATTTTATTACTATCATTTATCCCATTAAATTGACTTGTTTTACTATATTATGTATGAGGATTGATACTTAATCGTTTACTTTTGTAATTCTCAATTGAAAACAAGCATTTGGTGAAACTTGGCGATTTTGGACTAATTGTGGAGCAAAACATGCATAAAGTGAAGAGTCTACTGAAATGGACAAGATCAAGTCAAATCTACTCCAGATGCGCCGCATCTCACTCATGACATGCGCCGCATCGCTATCAAGATCTCACCAGATACGATCCAAGATTCAAGAGGACATGCGCCGCATCCAAAGACGAAGATACGCCGCATCTTCTGGCGGTTTACGAATATTCCTGAATATTATAATCTTGGACCCCACGCGAAGTTAAGTACATGTGCCGCATCTACTTGCTAGATGCGCCGCATCCTACCCTCAGACGGTAACTATAAATACCCCAAAGACCAGACGAATTAAGAGCCTTTAGTTCCAAACAGAAGACCGAAGACCATAAACCAAGGACGAATTCAGTCAAGGCAGCAGCACAAGACACACTCAAATCAAGGATACAAGAGCTGTAAGAAGGTGCTGCATGTGTTTAATTCATTAAGTAGTTTTGTTTTATTGTGTTAGCAAACTTTAATTCATCAGGATTGATGGCTTGTGTAATGTGACAACGAAAAGATTGCACTCCCTTAAAACTGCTTTCCCATCAATTAAAGTTTATATGTTGATGTCTTTGGTTACTACTTATTAGTGCATTGATAACCTCTGTGTTTATTAGTGGCCTGCGCATTTGACTGCGGAAAATAATGTGGCTCCCACGGTTGTTACTAAATTGATCACTTAGGAATAACTTTTAGACATAAGTAATCATTAAGGGTTTACTCGCCGATAAGAATAGGACCAACGAGAAAGGGTTAACTACATACACTTCATATAAAGCTATCAATAAAACAAGTGACAAACTACTTAATCATAAGGACAGATCTTCTTATTGTCTCGAGTATTTATCTGTGTACGTGTGTGCTACTTGCTGATTCGTGCCTATTGGTTTAGTTTATTATTTAATTGCAACCAAATCGTGCCAGTCTCTCAGGCTGAAACCCCCTTGCATTAGAATATTAAAATACTGATTAGAATAACTAGATAATACGTTCCACTCTTAGTGATCGACACTCTACTTACCATTATATTCATACTGACCGGGTACACTGCTCGTTAAGTGTGTGTGTTATTGATAAGTCGGCTAAATATAAATTTAAAACTTGAGTAGGCATTAAAACTGCTAAACCGCAACGACACATCACGCGCATCAAGTTTTTTGGCGCCGCTGCCGGGGAGTGAATTGTTATTATCTGTTAATTTGATTAGTATTTTAATTAGGTTTTTAATTTTTATCTAACCGCTAATTTTGTTGTGTATTAGTTTAATTTGCATTCATTGTACTATTTTGCATATTTTCTGTTTTTGTGTGCTTTTTGTTTGCTTTTATTTGTGTTTATTTTCGTTTGTGTGTTTTTATTTGTTTTTCGTAATTTTTGTTTTCTGCTATCGTTGTACTGAGCTAAATCGAACGATACGGCGCATCTGATTTCTCAGATACGGCGTATTGCGTTCAATTTTTTTATAAAATACAACGCGTTTAATTAATTCGATACGACGCATCTTTTCCCCAAGATACGGCGTATCTGTTTTTAATAAGAAATTTATTTTATTTTATTTTATTTTTCTAAGCGATAAAGCGATACGACGCATCTTTTCCCCAAGATACGGCGTATCTGTTTTTAATAAAAAAAAATTTTAAACGTTAACGCGATACGACGCATCTGCTTTAGCAGATACGGCGTATCTAATATTTTAATTAAAAACAGTTTGCGAATTATTAAACAGATACGGCGCATCGATTTTTATCGATACGGCGCATCCTCTGAATCAAAAATCTTATATTTTGAAACGTAACGAAAATACGGGCGCATTAACTTTTGTTAATACGACGCATTTAATTTTAATAAGTATATCGATTTTTGATAATTAAAACAGATACGGCGCATTCTGATTTATAAGCGGCGTATCTATTTTCTGAATAAAGTCTGATTAAATTTTAACGATTATAAGATACGGCGTATCCCATTTATAGGATACGGCGCATCAACAGCAGATATCAGAAGCTTTTATTTTACTTTGATCGTTTCACCCTTCTTTTGCACGAGTAAGTTTTATTTCAGGAAGATGGACGATCCGGATATTACAATGGAAGAATATATCAGACTTGGAGAGGAAAGAGCCTTGAGCAATAATGGGATCTACGATTGGGAAAGAGCAAGATATGGTGCACAAGTCATTGATACGAAAGAAATCACTATGGAAGAATACTTGATTCTTGGACGAGAAAAGTCAAGGAAAGAAAGAAACAAATTGCCATTTCAACACACCTGGTGTATGCCAAGTGATAATGAAGAAGATTCGTATACCGTGAAACCAATTCCGGCAATTGTTATTGATAGTACTTTTTCTCCGGAGATTGCACAAGATGATGTGTATACGGAACCTTACGTTGAAGAATATCCTGCAATCGTATTACCACCATTAGACAATCCAACGGATGAAGATAAAAAGTATTCTAATTTTGATTTCGAACCATTTGACGCCATAGTTTATGATGACATACCTCAACCAGATTTTGACCCAACGAGGGATTTTGAAGAAATCTGGGATTACTTATTTAAGGATGAAATTCGGGACGATGCTAAAATAGAAAGACCACTAGTTGAAGATGGAGATTCACATGATGAATTGGAGTCACTTACAACACAAAGTGGTACAAATTTATTTAATATTATTAATCCCGTTACTAATAATCTTGCTAGTTTTCCTAAACAGGTTGCAAAACAAAAAGATGATGAGGTGAAATCTATTACACTACCTATTGAAGCACCTGTGATCAACCCGTATTTGGTAGAGCTCGAAGAAGAGTTTGGTGATGAGCTCTTAAACATTGCTATGATTGATGAAGATGATGATTTCGACCCTATGAAGGTTATTGAGGAACTCGAACTTTTACTTGCTAAAGACCCTTTCTCATCTTCTGAGGAAGTTAAGGGACGCCTTACTACCAAAGAGACTATACAAGAAGAAAGGAGACTCATTTTTCTTCAACATACTACTCTTTCTGATGGAATGGTCAAGTCATCCAATTTATCAACCAAACCGGGTAAGAATAGGAAAGATGTTCATATATTGCCAAGGTATGATCTTTATTTATTTCTTCCATCTTTACTAGCAAATTTACACTCCTTTCGTGTTTATTGCTACTATCATCCGCACTTGATCCCAAGTGAGGGGAACAACACCCTATTACGCAGTAAATAAGGGTGGAGTCAGGCTCGTGACTCGAACAAAAACAAGCGCTTCGTGGGAGGCAACCCATGCTTATCTTTTATTTTATTTTATTTTCTGATTTTGTGTCGAGTCAGTCAGGCCGCCGAGGATACGGCGCATCTCAATCCTGAGATGCGACGCATCTCCTGCAATGGTCATATCTTTATTTTTCTGCATTTTTTATTTTCGACTTTAAAACTTTTTATCAGTTTATTTCAATGCGGCGCATCCCTGGTTAAGGATGCGGCGCATCTTTTATTCTGATCCGTATTTATTCCAGGCTCGATACGGCGTATCTTCTTCCATAAGATATGGCGCATCGACTGACCTGATGATTTTCATTTTTAATTTTTACGTTTTATTTTTACCTAACTACTAATGTATTATGCAAGTTTGAACCTTTCTCATCTTAGGTGTGTTTTGAAGCCTTGGTGGTATTATAGATTCCTGCGTTTCCTGTGGATACATCAGCTATGAAGAATTAAACGTTCTAATCCACAAGAAAGATGATTTTTGCTCTTATACTAACGGAGGATCATACCGAGCAAATCTCAGGGGAGTTTTTCTGTTCTAATTCTTTTATTTTCCAGTTTTTAACCTTTATTACGAACAACGAGGACGTTGTTTAACTTAAGTGGGGGGATTGGAGAATTAGAACACTTAACATTTACTTATCCTAAACTTTTCAAAATATGCTTAAAATGTGCTTAATATATCAAAATTTAAAATTTTTAGCATGTTTTTGTTTAAAGTCTAAGTTGCATAGCTGCACACATGACGTTATTTTCAAAAATTGTGATTTTTCAAAATTCACAAATCTATGAGTGTGCCGGTGACTTGTAAACTTTAGAACTTGGCTTGTATACTATTCGAGGCCACCATAATGAGTATTATTTATATAATTGGAATGACTTGTCTAAATTGGTAAATTTCTAGGATTACACCCAAATAGCCTTATATGTTATGTGTTATTAGCTAACTACACTGGTTAGTTAACCCCCGTATAAACCCTTTTGTTACTCTCATTTTTAGAGTAAGATACCCCTAGAAAAACACTCAGAGCCATTCCTTTCGTTTCTTACACCTATGTTTAAAATGTTTCGTTACACCTTAAACCTTAGCCTACCCTGTAGATTAAGATCCGTGGTTGGTTAATTGCTATAGGCAAAGTGTGTTTCCTTACATTACCTGTGTTCGCGTGCGTAATTCATTATTTATGGTTAGGTCGGGAAATTGCACAATGCAATTGGAGTGAAAGTAAATATTGTACATCTATGAGTTTATTTTTCGTGTGTTTACTACTTTCACTATTACCGTTATTTCTGAAGTATGAAAAATATGGAAAAATTATCCAGAATTATCATTATAGTGATGTGGTGAAATTTTACACATCTATGTTATGTTTAAAAAAAAAAAAAAAAAAAAAAAATAAAAAAAAAATAAAAAAAAATAAAAAAAAAAATTTGAAAAAATGAGAAAAGAAAAAGAAAGAAAAAAGAAAGTTGGATGTTTGTTTTTAAACCAACGATGTAAAGTTATGTAAGTGGTCGATATCACCACTAATTGTTATATATTTATGGATTGAAATGGGAGTTGGCAGTTATGGGAACGTCAACTAAGGTTTATTCTTTGATTAAGATCTTGTTGAGTATAATTCGTGTCTACCTAAAGCGTGTGTTTCAAGTGTTAAAGCGTGAGTTATTCAATGATATGAGTCTTATTCATGGGATGGTTGGGATAGTGATTAACCACACTTAGGATTTTAATTTATTTGTTTTGTTTATTTTTTTTATTTTACACCAACTTATATCCCAAATATTATCAATACCCTATTCTTTATCCGACCAAACCTTTGATTTATTGAGATTAGGGATTTGAGCAATCTTAAGTATCGTAGTCGTGGATTCGGCTATGTATTTATGATTTTGTCGCCCTTTTTGATATATTATTATTGGTGAAGTTTGGACCTATCTTTAGCCTGTTCGAGTTAAGGATTTGAGCAATTGCAAGTATCGTGTTCGTGGATTCGATCATGTATTTGTGATTTTGTCGCCTTTTCTGGAATTTGAGATCGATAGTGATTAAGAATAATTAACCCTTAAGCCTAAAAACCCTTTTTACCGCTTTAGACTTGTTATTCCTTAGCTTTAGTGGTGGAGATGTGTAAACTTGCCAAGCTTATGATAGAATATTCGTCACGACTGGACAGTTAAACGATTAGATTTGCTTTTATCAGAATATTTTATTTTACTTCTAATTCGTTAAGTGTTTAGTTGTGTGATTATGACAAAAACGAATACATGCTTAAATATAAAAATAAATCCTAACATCTTTAGGATACATTTTCATAAGATTAATTCTAAGGTTTACTTGGGGACAAGTAAAGTTCAAGTGGGGGGATATTTGATGAACTCAAATAAGTACATTTTATTACTATCATTTATCCCATTAAATTGACTTGTTTTACTATATTATGTATGAGGATTGATACTTAATCGTTTACTTTTGTAATTCTCAATTGAAAACAAGCATTTGGTGAAACTTGGCGATTTTGGACTAATTGTGGAGCAAAACATGCATAAAGTGAAGAGTCTACTGAAATGGACAAGATCAAGTCAAATCTGCTCTAGATGCGCCGCATCTCACTCATGACATGCGCCGCATCGCTATCAAGATCTCACCAGATACGATCCAAGATTCAAGAGGACATGCGCCGCATCCAAAGACGAAGATACGCCGCATCTTCTGGCGGTGTACGAATATTCCTGAATATTATAATCTTGGACCCCACGCGAAGTTGACTACATGCGCCGCATCTACTTGCTAGATGCGCCGCATCCTACCCTCAGACGGTAACTATAAATACCCCAAAGACCAGACGAATTAAGGGCCTTTTGTTCCAAACAGAAGACCGAAGACCATAAACCAAGGACGAATTCAGTCAAGGCAGCAGCACAAGACACACTCAAATCAAGGATACAAGAGCTGTAAGAAGGTGCTGCATGTGTTTAATTCATTAAGTAGTTTTATTTTATTGTGTTAGCAAACTTTAATTCATCAGGATTGATGGCTTGTGTAATGTGACAACGGAAAGATTGCACTCCCTTAAAACTGCTTTCCCATCAATTAAAGTTTATATGTTGATGTCTTTGGTTACTACTTATTAGTGCATTGATAACCTCTGTGTTTATTAGTGGCCTGCGCATTTGACTGCGGAAAATAATGTGGCTCCCACGGTTGTTACTAAATTGATCACTTAGGAATAACTTTTAGACATAAGTAATCATTAAGGGTTTACTCGCCGATAAGAATAGGACCAACGAGAAAGGGTTAACTACATACACTTCATATAAAGCTATCAATAAAACAAGTGACAAACTACTTAATCATAAGGACAGAACTTCTTATTGTCTCGAGTATTTATCTGTGTACGTGTGTGCTACTTGCTGATTCGTGCCTATTGGTTTAGTTTATTATTTAATTGCAACCAAATCGTGCCAGTCTCTCAGGCTGAAACCCCCTTGCGTTAGAATATTAAAATACTGATTAGAATAACTAGATAATACGTTCCACTCTTAGTGATCGACACTCTACTTACCATTATATTCATACTGACCGGGTACACTGCTCGTTAAGTGTGTGTGTTATTGATAAGTCGGCTAAATATAAATTTAAAACTTGAGTAGGCATTAAAACTGCTAAACCGCAACGACACATCACGCGCATCATGTGCCTATCAGTTCCTGAGCTTTTTGTAATTTTTTGCCCTCTTTAGCTTATTTTTAGCTTATTTCCCAAAAGCTTATTTACTGTTCAGCTTATTTTGGCTTATTCACTTTCTGAAATTATTTTTCCTAGATTAGCCATTTAATTTCAGATTTACGCAAAAATTCTCAGATTTTTCCAAAGTGTTTTACTATTTTTAAAGCAATTAATTAGTTTAAAAAAGTTTTTAATTCATAGAAAATAAAATAAAAGTCAAAAAAATATTTTTCTTTTTCCCATAATTTTCTTTTGTCATAAAGAATGTAGGAAAATTGTTTTCATGCCCGTAGGTTTAGTATTGCTCTAATTTCACTTTTATAGTTGCGCTAGTACGTAGTTTTTGATTATTTTGCGCGTTTTTAGTTTTAACTATGTTTTAGCTTAATTGTTCTTTTAGTTATCATTTCATATGCTTTATTTGTTAATTTTTAGTGTTGATTTACTTTCCGTAGTGATAATTACCAATCATTCATTTTTATCTCTCATTCACTGCACAAATCACGATCCCGAATCACAATTCCATTCAATCTTCATCGGGACAACGAACTCGGGGTTTTCACATTATTTACCTTTTGTGATTTCTCCCTTGATCTATAATTGTTACATCAATTGTTACCTAATTGAAGTCGCTTGTTGTTTTGACTTATGTTTTGTTGGTACACTAGAAGGGTACCCGCGCATTGCGGCGGTGGATACCTTGTAACTAATTTTGCTTGAAGAACAATATATTTTGATTACATGTTTTCCGTGAAAATGACTTTATGTAAAGGTGCGCACGATTGGGTTTGGGTAGAAAAAGCAACTCCAACCACTATATATAGTATTGGATAATTAATTAACGAAAATATATATAGTACTGGATAATTAATTAACGAAAAAGAAAGATCTACAATAAAATTGGAACGGAGGTAGCGTAATGTAACATTTGTTGCCCTAATCATTCATAACCCTAAACACACTCTTAATTTGCAGCCATCAAAACTCTATATATTTTTTCCTCTGGCGCTTCATCAAAATAAATCTAGATATTTTTTCTACTACTAATTTGCAGCCATCAAAAATCTAATCGTTCCTTCTATCTTATTATCTTAAAAATGAAACTAAAAAAACCACAACCATACCAACTGATATCTTGCAGCAATAAAGAAAGCTTATTTCTTTCAATTGTAGTAACAAAAACCATTTCTTTCTTTATGCTATAAGAATACAAAACATTAAACAAAAATCCTTTGTTGATTTTATCTTCACCAAGACCACGGCTGAACCTTATTTGGTTATTTTTGCTCTTGATAACCGAGCAGCAAGCACCGTCTTTAAGATCTTCTTTAAGGAGGTCTCGGGTAGGTGTTCTTTTTGTTTTGGTTTGATTCTTTGTTGTTGTGTTTTCAAAGATGGTGGTTTGGCTCTGATGGTTGTGGTTCGTGGTCAACTAGTTGTAGCTACAACGGCGGCAGCGGGGGCGGTGTGGATTTTGGTAGAAGCTGAGGTTTGGCGGATGGTGAGGTGCGGATATGAAACACGACGATACCAGAAAAATCACCAAAATCAATCGAAACCACCTAGCCCACCGAGACCACCTACACAAACAAAAGATTGTTGTGACCTTGGCAGGCGGCAATGACGGTGGTGGCGAAAGTAAGTGTGCCGAGAGAGAACTTGTGAGTGGGTTGCGTGTGTTCTTTGTGTTTTGTGTTTGATAGGCTTATGTGTGGTATGTATATTTAAGGTTGGGCCAAGGCTCTATTGTTACAAGTTTTTCTTCATATGGTTTAAATGGGATGCATCAATATTGGAGGATGTTACAAGTATGAGAATTTAAGACATTATTATTTTTTAAATGTATACTGAATTTTTATGCTTAGCAAAAGTGACTTCCTTTGTATAGAAATGTTTTTTGTCTTAAAAATTTTAAAACTACTATATTTAGAATGTCCTAAACCTTTTATAAAGGAGTATAGATTAATATTTACCTTGGTTCATTAAATCATTGTATAATTTTGGAGGCAAGTCTCACATGCTTTGTTTTGTTGCACCACATAATTCTTAGCTTCTTACTGATCACTATGTTTTGTTAGTACATTAAGGGCCCGTTTGGTTTGTAGGCGGGTTTAGGATTATGATTTGGATTAGAATTTGGGTTTGGATTTAAATGTGATGTAAGAAATAGAAAATATATTATAAAAAAAAGATATTATCATTTTATAATTTGATTGAATTTTTTAATATAAAAATAAAGAGAGAGATAGAGTGAGCAAATGTATGGGACCCACAAATGTTATAAAACCTGCAAGTCCCCCTACTTTTGCAATAACAAAAATATTTGTCATTTATGCGCAATAATAAAAGCCAAACTCTTAAACATCACAAACCAAACGGGCCCTAATATTTACCTTGGTTTATTAAATCATTGCATATTTTTTAAGGTTTATGTATCATCAATTCATCATTCTGTTTGTATGCCTCTACGACGACTATTTTGCCAATTTTTGAGATTAGCATGTGATGAAGCGAAAAGTGTACCGCTTTTAAGGGTTATTTAAGCCCTAAATCGTATTTATTTGATCAAATATCGCCCTAAATCGTTCCTTTTGTCATTTTAGGTACTTTTGAGGAGAAATCTGGAAAAGGAGGCATTTTGGACGTTTTTGGAGCATAAAAGTGAAGAAAACGGCAAAGTCTCAAAAATCGGCTGAAAGTTACCTTTGACGGCGTCAGATTTAACCCTGGACGGCGTCATGGCTTGGCAAAAGTGGTGGATGTGAAATTTACTCATGATAAGCCAGAGAAATTGCATGGAAATTCTGACGGCGTCACGCTTTAATCTAATCAAGGTCGTCACGGCTTAATTTAGAGAGGGACGGCGTCACGTTCATAGTCTGAGGGCGTCAAGCCTTGATAAGCCAGAACGGATTTTGGAGAGCTAAAGAGGGACGGCGTCAAGAAGGTCATCCGAGAACCCTAAAAGCGGCGAGGTGACGGCGTCACACTCCATAACGTGACGCCGTCAGATCCAAAAATCTATATATAGTTTTGCAATTCTTTGTCATTAGGGTGGAACTTATTGGGGAACTTTGTGTGTGAAAACCCTAGGACGAATTTGGCAGCTCTTTCAAAGCTTTTTGCCTTGAGATCTTCCATGTTACATTGAAGATAAGTTATCAATTAATCATTCAATATGTCTATGTGTTGTTTGATTCTATCTTATTCTTGTCTTTTGTTTAACATGTTAGGCTAGATTTATCTTGTGTTTGCTTAGATCTAATGAAACCTAGCTATTGATTATTGGTTATTAGTGTGTTATTAGTTGTATTGGATGATTGTTTATCTATGTTAGGCTTAAGAAAACTGGCTAACTTCCTATTCGGTAACTTGCTTGAACGTCTTAAGAAACATGAACCAATGCGTACTAAAGGTTTTTATGGTTGTATTTAATGCACAAGCGAATTCTAGTGATCCCATGTTAGGAGCTTCCTAGCCGGCTCGACATAGGAGTGAAGTAGGAGCTTGTAGAGTTGGGGAAGTACGTACGCCACCCCACGAATGGTATTAAGGAATACACCCGTCATCCACGCAACTAATACACACTAATCAACCGGTAAAAGATAGTTAGGGAGTAAGGAAATCTAAGTAAACACATTTCCCTCCACATAAGTTTTCACCAACATTTTCATTTTCTATTATTTTATTTTATTTGCATTCGTAGTAATTTGGGTTAGTTGACTAGCAACTAATTCCGCCCACTCTTTCAAACCCGAGATTTTACTTGCTTTCAAAAAAATATAAAAACATAAAAAGAATCTTCTCTCACCCTTAGACCTATTAGAGTAATTTTTCATACCTAACGAACACTATTCCCTGTGGAGAACGATCAATCCCCCGTACTTACCACTACACTATACTACATCGGTCAGGTACACTGCCTGGTGGGGTTGTAAGCCTCTTGAGATCCCTTGAGAGGTAAAACCTGTTGTAAGGTTGCAAAACCACGCATCAAGTTTTTGGCGCCGTTGCCGGGGAATAGTTATTGTTTAGGTTGAATTTTTATTTTATAGGTCTACTCACTAGATTCCTTTCTAGTGAGATTTTTATTTTATTTTTCTAGGTTTTCTTTAGTCTATCTATTTTCTTTGTGCTTTTGTTCGTAACAGATTTTCATTGACTATTCAGTTTGCCATTATGGAAAACGCGAATCCACCCCTTACACCTGGCGAAGTGGCTTTGTTGCGTAGCCAACTTGAGAATGAGATTAGTGAGCTCAGGGAGCTCAGTAGAATGATTGATATAGAGCTTGATTATGCCTTGAACAACTTAGGGACCGCCATATACTCAGATAATTACTTAGAACGTAATAATCTTACGGTTGATAAGTTGATTGAGAAAATTGATGAAGTGAAGGTAGATCCTAGGTTGGATTATTGTTTCAATGAATACCCCACTAAGGAGGAGATTGCTTACTATAACAACCTAGTTGATAACCCTCGACCACCTTTTGTTAGAATTGACCCAAAGATTAAGAGAGGTGATCCCGGGAATGTGAAGATACCATGTATGATTGGGTACCAATACGTTGAGCATGCTTACATTGACTGTGAATCCCCAATCAACGTTATGTCCTCAGGCCTTTATAGCTAGATCATAAACACACCACTTGAGCCTAGGATGGACCCCAAGTGTCCAGGCGGAGTTTGCAACTTCATTGGAAGGATTAAGGATATGCATATCCTTGTTGGGAATTTTACCTTTGTCACCAACTTCATGATCTTAGAAGATTTGGCAAGTGTTGTTGACTGCCGCCTATCTCGCGTGGTGTTAGGTAAGCCATTTATTGAAGCATCCAATTTAAGGTATGATCGTTTGAAAGGCACGGTTCAGTTTTCTAATCACATAGATAGGATCACATATAGGATGCCTTATCGGGTAAATGAATTTCGTTTTGTGCCTCGATTTGACATGGACAACATTGGTGCGATTGAGGACATCAATGAAGAGGATATAGAAAAAGGCATGGACTATGTTTGGAATAAGAGAAGCCTTTATTATAAAGATTGCTTAAACCTTGGACCTAAATACAAAATTGATATGGAGGTTGTTAGGATGATTAGAAGGGCAATTGAGAAGCAAAACGGAAAAACGTAGAACACGTGACTTTGAGTCTAGCTACAAGACTCGTTAATAAAGAAAAGCGCTTCTTGGGAGGCAACCCAAGCTTTATTTGCTTTGTGTGTTTATTTAATTGTTTGTTTGATTTTATTTGCTTCCGTATGTATGTTTAATTTTTATTCTTATTGATTCATGTTCAAAACTAATTTGTGAAAATGCTTTATTTTGTTTTTAACTTCGTCTTAACTACATATAAAGGTATTTTGCAAAAGTTAAGTGTAAGGGAAATCCAAATCGGTTTATTAGAACACAAATAAACATGAATCATAATAATAATAATAAATTAACATACATATTAGTATTTGTTTGAGTCAAATGCTTGTATCGAGTCATAATGATGTTTTGCAGGAATTCCAGGAAGTAAGGTGTAGGTTTTTCCAAAATTTTTCCGGAAACGTAACATGAGAATTCTGTCAGATCATATCTGACGGCGTCAGGAGTTACAACCTGACGGCGTCAGGTTTAATTTTCTGAAAATTTTTGAAGGTTTTGTTTTCATAAAAAGTTTTTATTAAATCTATAACTTATAATCTCCAGGAATCTGCAAAATTATCATTCCACAAGCATTATATCCTTATATATAGAGTTTATCCCGCCGATGTTATGCAGGTTTTCGTGTTTGTTTTCTCAGGTTTATCAGGTTATTTTGGACAAGGAAATGTTTTGGATCAAGCTTTTGGCGATGCATTAGTCATGGAGCTTCAACATTCTCTTGGAAGAAGATTTAACCGTGTTATTTCATTATCCACCAAGCGAATCAGGGGAGTATTTGATTTCATTCTTTTATTTTTTTTTCTTTTACATCTTGTTATTTGAACATTGGGGACAATGTTCATCTTAAGTGTAAGGGAGGGTAAAAGTACGATTAGAGAATGCTATTACGCTTGATTTTTGTTTGTTTAATGGTAGATGTGTAATAAAACTGAGATAAATACCTGTTAGGGTAATTTTAGGGCCAAATTTAAAATTTTTTACAACATATAGGAGTGAAACTTTGGTCTTAATGAGCGTCTTATGGATAGGAGTTATATGACTAGCACAAAAACCGTACCACTAAAAAATTTTCCACCCCCAAATATGTGAGGTTCGCCCCTAGAATTGGTAGGAAAAGTATTTATGCTATGATGTGTGTACCGGTAGCACTTAGATTCTAGAACTTGCGTTAGGACCATTCCGAGGCCACAAGTGAGACTACATTCGTGTAGTTAGATTTACTACATGATAAGAGGCATTAGGATTAACCCATTGTTTTACACCTGTGTTTTTGTCATAATTACATTGGCTACATTGGTCAAGTAATTCTCCCACACCCTTTGCGTTGTACTCATTTTTAGTACACGATACCCCTAGTACACCCCTCAGAGCCTATCTTTTCGTTTCGACCTTTAAGCATTTTACTTAAAGGAAGAATTTGTTACGCCCCACTAAAATGTACACCCAAATCGCCTTAGCCTACCTTGTGTGCACTCATTTTTAGTGCATTATTGTGACAACATTTGTTTAAACCCAAGTTAATTATCTAATTGATTACATGGTTGCTAAGTCGAGTCATATCCTTGTACATATTGTTTTGGGACGATTGGGACTCATGGGTAAAGTACTAGTGTAATGGAGTAATGGGGAAGAACATCATTTATTACCCCCATATGTGCTAAATATTTTAAAACCCGAAAATTTAAAACGTGTTATAAGACCAAATTTGCCCTCATAATTTGAAACTTAATTAAAGTTTATACAACTTACGAATAAATCACAAAACCATGAAAACGAAACAAACATGGCATGAAATAATTTTGAGTCATCACAAGATAATTTTTCAAGCTACCAATAATGTTTAAAACACATTATGAGTCCAAATAAACCGAAAATCTCATGTTATATATGTTACGTGAATTGTAAAATTAATAAAGAATATATACTACACAATAAGAAGGAAAAACGTCAAGTTAAGTTGTGTTTATTTTGGGTCTTAAGTTGGGCCGATCCACCCTCCTTTTTCACTCCTAAATGTCGACCAAAAGCCAACCCAAAACAGCCCATGTGTTGTTTTATCCCCTCACATAAAATACCGACCTTCATAGCTCCCAAAATAACCCTAGAAGCTGTCAATGCTGCCGCCATTTACTGCTGGAAATCGACCCCAAGAAAACCTCACAAACCCTCCATCTTGATCTCATTCTAAGGTAAATACTTAATCTCACATCGATACATATTCGTACGAATCAAAAACTAATAAATGGGTGCGTTTTTTTTTGGTTCTTTGTGGCTGCCGATCGACAAACAAAAGGAAGGAAGGAAGAAAGATTTTTTTTTGTGTGGTGTTTTTGATTCCGTGTGATCGTGTTCTTCATCTTGTCATCAAGGGTATTGTATTACTCATCTTTTGTTCACATAATCTTGTGCCTTCATGAATCTTGAATGAAAAACAAATGTCACATGAAATAACAAAACAAGAAAACCTAAAAACCTTGTATCTATGGATCGACTAGTATTATTATGATGTATGATTCGATTTGAATGTGTAACAAGCAAATATAAACTGACCTAAATGTGTTTTAAACTCACCAAAATCGTTTAATATCAAAAATTAATGAATGGGATCATAAAACCCTAAGTATTTACATGTGATGATGAAAACAGTTTCTGAGGTAAAACTTTAACCGACTTTAACCGGCTGTAAATTAATCATACGAACGTATATGTTCATGTTTCTGGAGTCTAAAACTAAGTTCATTGAATTTGCTACCTGGGAAAATTTAGTTTGTAATTTTTAGAGGCCTGGAAGGTTACTTTTTGATTTTTAGAAAAGTATGTGTCTGATCGTACTTAAAAGACTGGAAAATCAGTCCGGGTTTTTGATTTTTAATTTTCAAACCGTGTCGAGTTAGGAGGAGTCCTTTGAACTGGGTAATATATAAGATTTATACTACTTCCTGGAATTTTTATAGATTTTTATGAATTTTTCTTAAAGGGTTTCTAATTGACAACTTTTCGTATAGTAAAATTTCTCAGAAATCTGGACGAGTTGGTTTAAGTGAATTTTAATACGTACCTATACTGCATGATAAAATCTGGAAAAAAATTTGATAAAATACTTTAGACATATGAGCATCTCTGGGAATTTTTGGGAATTTTAATACTGAGTTCTTTTATGATTTATAATTTATTAAAAACCTAGCAATTTCGTACTTAAAACTATGGGAAGTTATAAAAGGGTTAAATTGTAAACTAAAGGGTGCTATGTGTTTACTGCGTAACCTAAAGGGTATACATGGATATTTTGCTAAAACCAAAGGTCTTAACTTGTAAAATCTGTAACTTGAGGATACTTTCATAATACAACCTAAATTATGAGAATTTCATACTAATCTCTAAAGTTGTGATAATTACATAAAACCCTAAATTTGGTAAAGGACATTTTGAATCTTGAACTATGAATGTGATCATTTGGTAATACTTTGAATTGGCATATGAGAAAGATATAACTTAAGGTCATCTAATATGAAATGAGAACAAACATGAAACCTTTCGATGATATGAAACTTAAGAAAACTTATGATTATTTGTAGATCGGTTGAAGAAGGAGTGATCTCCTAGTTGATTGGACTTTCATTTCTTTTGCTTGCGTATTCGTTAAGGTACAGATATTCTGACCTTCTCTGTAAGGTTTCCTATGATTCTTTTCTGATCTGTTAAATCTCTGATTTGATACTCCGTTACGATCCCTTGCTATGACACCTTTGCTTCGACCTTTGACCTCTGATTTTGAACCGATGATATGAAGACCTTTTGATATGAGATGGAAATGTTTTAAGTAAAGTATTTTGCAAGGGTTTTTCAAGCATGATATATTGACTTTAAGAAAACTATTTTGAAGTTCGTTTTATGAAAACTATTTGAAAGACCATTTATAAAAACTATTTTTGAAGGATTGTTTTTAAGTGAACCTTAAGAGAAAACCTTTTGAAAAGTACTTTTGATATTGAACCTTTTGAAGATTTGACCATCGGATACATTGACCTTTTTGGATTTTGACCTGGGATATTTGACCTTCGGATATTTGAACTTCTGATACTTGACCTTCTGATACTTTGACTGGTCTGATTATGAACTTCTGATATTGAACCTTCTGATATGACACCCTGATTATGATATGAACCTTTGACCTTTGACCTTGACTCTTAGTTTGATACCCGAGCCACTTTTCTGTTACCTAGCCAGGAAGGTAACCTGGCCGTGTCTGTGATGCACCACTGGCATGACTCATGTGTGGGTGAGTGATTCCTCACACCGTCCCCATTCTGATTATGATATGCGCATTTACTTTGACTATGGATTATATATATTTCTGGGGGGCGTATGGATTGCAATCCTAGATCTGATCTGTTTAGTGGATTTAATCTGATATGATATGACTTGTCTGGTGACTGGTGCTGTGTGCAATACACGCCTTTCACATATATCTGGGAGCTAGCTACTCCATTTGAAGAATGAGGACACCCCTCATATTATCTGATTATCTGAGAGGTCTCCCCTCTATATGATTTGAAGATTTATGGTTACGATATGATATGATCTGTTTCTGGGCTCGTGGTGGATGACTATCCTAAACCTTTACTCTTGTACCTTATTTATGTCTCATTCATTTTGCTACATCTGATTATTTCCGTTTACTTTCGTTTCCGTTTATTATATATCTGTTCACTGGGCTTTTTAAGCTCAGCCGCACGTTTTCTTTTCGTGTGCGGCAGGTTTTAGTTGGAAGCTGGGTATGAGTGAAGAGACCTTTGGACTTAGAAGACCTTGATAGTTTTTCGGAAGTAGAAGTTTTTAGAAGGATTTGCATTGACAGACATAGTATTTAGTTTTGGTCCTCAATTGAAATATTGTAGTTTCAGTATATCATTTGTAACCTTTGAATTTCTATTGTATTATTTAAGTCGTATGTTATGCTTGTCTTTGATATGTCACCATTTGCGTGACACTTCTACCCTTTCCGGGTTGGGGTGTTACACATTTAAGCCCTCAATCGTATTTATTTGATCAAATATCGCCCTAAATCGTTCCTTTTGTCATTTTAGGTACTTTTGAGGAGAAATCTGGAAAAGGAGGCATTTTGGACGTTTTTGGAGCATAAAAGTGAAGAAAACGGCAAAGTCTCAAAAATCGGCTGAAAGTTACCTTTGACGGCGTCAGATTTAACCCTGGACGGCGTCATGGCTTGGCAAAAGTGGTGGATGTGAAATTTACTCATGATAAGCCAGAGAAATTGCATGGAAATTCTGACGGCGTCACGCTTTAATCTAATCAAGGTCGTCACGGCTTAATTTAGAGAGGGACGGCGTCACGTTCATAGTCTGAGGGCGTCAAGCCTTGATAAGCCAGAACGGATTTTGGAGAGCTAAAGAGGGACGGCGTCAAGAAGGTCATCCGAGAACCCTAAAAGCGGCGAAGTGACGGCGTCACACTCCATAACGTGACGCCGTCAGATCCAAAAATCTATATATAGTTTTGCAATTCTTTGTCATTAGGGTGGAACTTATTGGGGAACTTTGTGTGTGAAAACCCTAGGACGAATTTGGCAGCTCTTTCAAGGCTTTTTGCCTTGAGATCTTCCATGTTACATTGAAGATAAGTTATCAATTAATCATTCAATATGTCTATGTGTTGTTTGATTCTATCTTATTCTTGTCTTTTGTTTAACATGTTAGGCTAGATTTATCTTGTGTTTGCTTAGATCTAATGAAACCTAGCTATTGATTATTGGTTATTAGTGTGTTATTAGTTGTATTGGATGATTGTTTATCTATGTTAGGCTTAAGAAAACTGGCTAACTTCCTATTCGGTAACTTGCTTGAACGTCTTAAGAAACATGAACCAATGCATACTAAAGGTTTTTATGGTTGTATTTAATGCACAAGCGAATTCTAGTGATCCCATGTTAGGAGCTTCCTAGCCGGCTCGACATAGGAGTGAAGTAGGAGCTTGTAGAGTTGGGGAAGTACGTACGCCACCCCACGAATGGTATTAAGGAATACACCCGTCATCCACGCAACTAATACACACTAATCAACCGGTAAAAGATAGTTAGGGAGTAAGGAAATCTAAGTAAACACATTTCCCTCCACATAAGTTTTCACCAACATTTTCATTTTCTGTTATTTTATTTTATTTGCATTCGTAGTAATTTGGGTTAGTTGACTAGCAACTAATTCCGCCCACTCTTTCAAACCCGAGATTTTACTTGCTTTCAAAAAAATATAAAAACATAAAAAGAATCTTCTCTCACCCTTAGACCTATTAGAGTAATTTTTCATACCTAACGAACACTATTCCCTGTGGAGAACGATCAATCCCCCGTACTTACCACTACACTATACTACATCGGTCAGGTACACTGCCTGGTGGGGTTGTAAGCCTCTTGAGATCCCTTGAGAGGTAAAACCTGTTGTAAGGTTGCAAAACCACGCATCAGCATGTTTAGTACTTTTTGTGATCGAAATTTGTGGTTTCAGTTTAGTAACAGAAAAGTTTCACGAAAGTTTACAATCTCACAAGTAGTAGTGGAGCCAAGAAGGGTTTCTAGTGTAACTTGAAACAAGTCAGGTTAGGTTTGATTTCTTCTAACAAATCGAGTCGAGTTGGGTTTAATTAATGAGAAAAAATGCTCATTTCAATATATTTAACACTTATTATAGTCTTATAGATTACAAATACTCAAAGAAAAACTAAATAATACTACAAATTGTATTAAATTGCTTGTCATCACATAAATAACTCCATTTTTAAAAAATGTGTTTACTCTATTAAAAGCATAGCATTTTATAAAGTCAAGAAAGGTAATATGCTAAAAAAAGTACAAGTAAAAACCTCTCATGGGTCCGTTTGGGTTAAACATAACATTATCATGATTCATGTATGGAAATGGTGGACAAATGTTCCATGGCATGAAGTTGGGACCTTGAAAGTTTCTAGACATGTTTTGGTTCCAATTTCTTTGATGATGATGTTGCGAGTTAAAGTTACTCTTTGGAAAAGGGTGTTTGGGAAAACTAGTTTTGGGTGCCTGTTGAACCGTTTTAACTCTATACTTATTTCTAACTTGACCTTTTCCTATAGACACTTATGGTTTTTGTTTATTATCAGTTGTACTAGTACTAGGTTTTCTAGTGACTCTAACGAATTCAGTACGGTCAGTTTTTAGAACCTTCTGTTCACAACCTGTACCGGCGGATCCTTTTGGCACAACTAGCGGATCCAAAACTTTGGATCCGTCGGATTCGTCAGCTTCTGACTTAGTTGAAACAGTTTCTTTTTCTTTCACTGTTTGTTTCTTAAACTCACCTAAGCTTCCTAGTTTCATAAATCCTAGTCCGGTTTTATCATTAGGTAGTTTTTGTATCTTCATTATCTCATCTGCACAACTTATGTTTTTATCAAACTTTCTAAATTTAGAATTTTGTTTGATGAGTTCTTCCTGTGTTGACTTAAGTGTTTCTAGTTCTAACTTAAGCTCCTGACATGACACACAAGTTTCTTTAACACTTTTACCCTTTTCAATTCTTATCTCCTTTTCTTTTAACCAATGAACTTCGTTTTCTAAAAGTGTTGTTTTGGTTTTTAAGAATTTATTCTTGTTTATGATTTTAAGGGTAATTTCACACAGTTTGTTATATTCTATTTCTAAAGATTCATCATCTATAGAGGAGTATGATGAGTCAGAATGTACCTCTTCTGTGTCGTGAGCCATGAGAGCAATTTCGTCGTTCTTAGGCTCATCATCATCTCCTTCACTATCACTCCAAGCTCCACTGACAAAGGCTCTTTGAGACTTGTTCTTTGGAGGCTTTGGACATTCACCTATCAAGTGACTAGAGTCTCCACACATATTTCTGAGTCTTTTTCCATCACCATTTCGTGAACTTTGAGGTTTCCTATGAGCTCATCCAGTGTCATACTTGAAAGATCCTTAGATTCTTCAATAGCTGTCACCTTTGCTCTCCACTTCGGGTGGAGTGCTCTTAGAAATTTCCTGACAAAATTCTTACTAGAAAAAGATTCATCAAGTGCTTTAAGAGATGTAATGATAGTATTAAACCTAGAAAAAGCACTATCAATGGTCTCATCTTCAGAGATAACAAATTGTTCATATTGTTGAACAAGAAGATCAATTTTGTTATCTTTGACTTGTGAGTTCCCTTGATGAGTGATGATTAGTGATTGCCAAATATCTTTAGCCGTTTTACACATGAAAACTCTTTCATATTCCTTTTTAGGTAAGGCATTGTAAAGCATCATTTTGGCTTCATTATTTTTGGCAATCAACCTCTTTTGTTCATCACTGTGATGAATAAAAGAGTTACCTATATCCCGACCACCTGAAATATCACTACTTATGGGTTTGTAATCACCCTCTACAATAATATACCACAAATCTATGTCCTTTGACTTCACATATGTCTCAAAGCGATTTTTCCAATATATGAAACAATTTGGTTCAAATAGTGGTGGTTTTTGCATAGATTGCCCTTCTTTAAAGTTTTCAAAATCCATGATCGTTTCAAGTTTTTAAAATAAAATATATTTTGAAAATCTTGAGTAACACCGCTCTGGTACCAATTGTGGAAAACTAGAAGGGGGGTTGAATAGTTTTACCGTTTAAAATTAATTCGCTTTGTTACTTATCGTGATTTCAAAGTTAAGTAAACAATCAATCACACAAACAAACAATATAAGTAAATAAGTAAAGAGAGGAAAGATCAAACCACACAACACAGTCGTTTATAGTGGTTCGGCTACAAGGACTCTGTTCCTTGCCCTACTCCACTCCTCGAGCCTCTAACTCGAGAGTTTTTCTTCACTAAGAAACAAGCTCCCTTCTAGGCGGAGAAAACCTTTACACGTTGCTTAATCTTTTTCCGGTACTAAGCTAAACACCGAGTTCTTTACAAGGGTACAACCACTCCCGTTGGTTCTTTCACAAGGGTACAACCACTCCCGTTCACTCTATGTGTTTTGAGGACTAAAACACTAACCGGACTCTACTGTATGAATGATACTAACTATGATGTGTGACTAATACAAGAACACACAGACTCTATGTTAGAAGCAAGATAACAGACTGTTACTCCTTATATGTTGAGATCTTCTTTGCTACAAAAGGAAAGATCTATAAAATGTTAGTAAGCTAAGGGTTAGTGATATGCAAATGAATGAGTATGTATTTTTAAGCTGTATGAGTGATGAAATGGCCAAATGATCAGCTTGCTATTTATAGGCAAAGCTGATCAACAGGCGGCGGATCCGGCGGATCCCTAAATTTGGATCCGTCCGTGTACCACTTTGGATCCGCCGTGTCTGGCCAGCTAAGAGATCTTCAAATCTTTCCAAATCTTGCCATATCTTTTCATATCTTCAAATGTCAACACCTTGGCTTGAAGATCTAAACAAAATATCACAAAATCTTACCAAGATTGTGTACATGATGCATGCCATGATGTCATTCTAATATTTAACTAATAAAGTTTCCATTTTAAGAAATAAACATGTAAACTTGTATATTTCTAGAAAACTTTGAGATGTGAAAATGTGTTTGTAAAATGCTTATCACTATAAATGTAAAAGACTTGATCTTATTTATGCTTTGCTTAAAGATAAACTTTGTAATTGTAATTAACAAAACTAAGCAAAGATCGTGAAATATAAATAACGTTTTTAGGACGATATTTGTATTAACACGAACTTTAAAAACTACTACTATCATATACGTACATTCAAATTTCGTTTCAGTATCATACCTAACTTGTTTTTAACATAAAAAGTCCATATCATATGTTATGTGTACATGCCACGTTGGAGTTTGTTTAATATAGAGTTAGTTAGATTAATTGCTACATCCTCTACTCGCACTACTGAAAGGGTTTTTTTTGTCTATTTCAAATGTACTGGAAATGTATTCTTTCTATTGTAGTGGACGTTTGTTTTTATTTCAATGTATGCACATATTTTTCGATAAAAAATGAATTAATTTACATACCTAATTGTTAGTTTCGTTACTGTTGTGTATTCCCAGATCAGGGTGAAGATAATCAATGAACAAGGTACCGGATATTCACTTGAAATCGTGTAATCACTTTCCAATAGAAACTATTCGACCCTATGCCTGGGTTACACGAATATCTCTATGGGATAAGACCGAGTGATGTTCTTGTTTTAGGCACAAATCAAGAACCAAATCGTATTCAAGTGTTTTGGATTTGTGTTATGTATCTACTTCATGCGGCTGTGTTAATCTCTATATATAATAGAGATATACTCAAAAACCCTAGTCAAAGGAAAATCCAGAAAATATCGGCCAAATATTTTCCATATACATTCCTTAATACTAGCCAAAGTGGTTACAAGACCAGAAGATCATGGTCTTAATTATGAATTTGAACTTACCCAAAATAGGTCAAAGTTTGTTACAAATTCTATTCTGTGTACCAGCAGTAGAATCTCTGCCTAGCAACACAATAAATTGTGCTAGCAGCAGAATCTGTCACCTAGCAGACCAGCAACAACATTATTGAACTAGCAGCAGGAACAATGCACTAGCAGCAGGAACAATAAAGCTAGCAGCAGAAACGTTCTTGCACCAGCAGCATTATGAATAACACTAGCAGCAGAATCATCTGCACCAGCAGCATTATACATATCACAAGCAGCAGAACAACAAACCACATAATTGAGTCAGGGTATTCATTGACCAAATGGGTGTACACTCCGTACCTCCATGCCCATTACCAGGTGTGAATTAATCCCTCAAGTGCACTAAATTTTCCAACCTAATACAATCGTTAACATTTTCTCTAAGTTTTTGATTGCATTTATTTATGATGATTAGAGATTTACGGTTAATGCATATGCGTTTATAATTAATAATGTGAAACTTATATGTCAGACACACATATATACCCGCTAAAACATGAAAGCGTGAATTATATATGCACCTACTAAAACATTAATATTTGCATATTTCTCCAAAATAGAAGTTTTTAATGTATAATGTATAATGATGCTTAAGCATACTTTGGGTATATATGCAAATATGTAAATTTTAATGGGTATATGTATGTAATTGTCCCTAATAAATATTTAGACTAACCTCCACATTATCAATAAAATAATTTAAATATGTCTTGTTCTATATTCTAAAACATCTTTCAGTACGAGAGTTGTGAGTTTTCTTTCATTAGTGAGATTAACAACACCAATTTCAGTGCTTCTTACTTAGTCTACAATTTGATATTTCCCATTATTATTTGATCAACTAACAATGGCATCCTTTGTCACTGAGTGCAAACATCTTGAGATTCAACTGGAAGATATCATATTAGCCACCGACAACTTTAGCACGGCTAAGTATCAATTCAAAGGTTTTATTATCAAAATGGTATGTTAATTTCAACTTTTTCAAAAAAAGGTATGAAAATAATGAACTTTCCCAAAAGAGTCATGTGCGATTGTGCGATCGTGCGAACCCATAAATTGATTGACACGTGTCCAATATTTTAATATTAAAGTACGTTGGTTGGTAAGGTAGGTGAAAGTTTGACTTTGAAATTTTGATTAAATGACTAATATAACCTTCTCTTAAATAACTCTTTTATCACCACACAAATCTACCCTCAAAAACCCAGATCTATACCATATCACAAAAATTATAATTGATCCATCTTCATCATTCACCATCACACTCAAAAATTAA
Organism: Artemisia tridentata subsp. tridentata; assembly: GCA_021014915.2. Classification (NCBI taxonomy): domain Eukaryota; kingdom Viridiplantae; phylum Streptophyta; class Magnoliopsida; order Asterales; family Asteraceae; genus Artemisia; species Artemisia tridentata. Next base: position 51,784,208 of record CP139505.1, read on the forward strand.
ATAAAGAACAATAGATCCATCTTCCGGATCTAAAACAATGGATCCATCTTCATCACAAATTGATTCGGATTTGTTTTGGTGCCAGTAATATGTGTCAGCCTCCTTGGGATTTAATTTGATTCATATCTGTTTTTTTTTTTTTTTTTTTTTTTTTTTTTTTTTTTTTTTTTTTTTTTTTTAATGAAAATCTGGGTTTTGGATGAAGATCTGGGTTTTTTATGAAGATCTGAGTTTGTTCGCACATTCGCACATCTATTGTTCGCACATCCGTGTACACATTCGCACATCCGGTGTTCGCACACATTCGCACATCCGTTGTGCAAATGTGCGAATGTGAATTTGATCAATTTCACATTCGCACATTTGCACAACGGATGTGCGAATGTGTACAACGGATGTGCGAATGTGCGAACAATGGATGTGCGAATGTGCGAACAAACTCAGATCTTGATAAAAAAACCCAAATCTTCATCCAATTCATCATCCAAAACCCAGATCTTCATTTAAAAAAAAAAAAAAAAAAAAAAAAAAAAAAAAAAAAAAAAAAAAAAAAAACGAATCAAATTAAACTAAACAACAAAAAACTCAGCCGAATCAACAACAATCAACGAATCAACAACTAGATCAAGATTTTCAACATCCCCTCGCCTCATCTCAACAGAATCACAAGACTTAAACAAACACCAGCCATAACCTCAACTTAAACTAAGAATCGATTCGACTTAAACAAAGAACCAAAGATCTCAGATAATCTCTACATATTTCAATCGATCCATTTATAATCAGAACCATAAGAGACTTTTTTTCTTCATCGATCTATAAGAAGCAATGCTTCTTCTTAATTTTCGAATCATAAAGATAGATCAAAACCATATTAGTTTCATCTTTTCTTTTTTCATTCGGTAAATCAAAACAAGAAAAGAAAGTCAAAACACTACAAGGAAGAATGATCCTACCTGTGACCCACGTTTAAATCTTGATGTCATAAATACTTCGTGGGTATGCTTGCTCTTGCAATGAACAATCAAAGTTAAAAGGGACCCTCAATCAATCAACAATCAACAACAAAAATAAATAAGAGCGTAGATTGAAAGTTTCATCTTTTCTTTTTCTTTTGTTGACCGTGGTTGGGTGGATAGTTAGAGTGGACCCTCAATAAGAGCGTAGATTGAAAGTTTCATCTTTTCTTTTTCTTTTGTTGACTGTGTTTGGATCGATTGGTCTTTTAATTGAAGAGTTTTTATTTTATAGTGAGTGGATTTGTTTTGTTGAGAGTGAAAATCTGGGATTTTTGTTTGTGTGGTGAGATGGATAATATGATTGTTTTAGATCTGAATGTTGTGATAAAGAAGTGGGTAGAGTTTTGGAATGGATAGAGTTTTGTAATGGTGATTTGTGTGGTGATAAAGAGAAGGTTATATTAGTCATTTAATCAAAATTTCAAAGTCAAACTTTCACCTACCTTACCAACCAACGTACTTTAATATTAAAATATTGGACACGTGTCAATCAATTTATGGGTTCGCACGATCGCACAATCGCACATGACTCTTTTGGGAAAGTTCATTATTTTCATACCTTTTTTTGAAAAAGTTGAAATTAATATACCATTTTGATAATTACCCCTTTTATTATTCTTTCAACTTTTTCTTTAAATAAAGAGCACACCTTTGAAACAGGTCTTTCTTAAACCTGATTTGAAGTGACGCTAATTGAAATAATTGGTGTCCCACTTCCTTTCACATTTCCTTTTTCAATACGTCTTTTTTGCTTTTGTACTGTCTTATCAGGTTCACGTTCACATTGTAATTTCAGGCTATGCACAATGTGTTAAAAAATTTAGTGAAAAAACGAGTTTTTCATTAACTTTGGACATTGATAATTATTAGTGAATATAATTGTTTTTTTAATTGCTTTTGTACTATCTAATTATCAGGTTCACGTTCACATTGAAATTTCATTATAATTATTGTACGTGTTAGGTAAACCATATGTAATTATATCCTCTCATCATATAAAGGCAATTTCTTTTATTGAACCAGTCACAGCAAAAAAATCTTTCTCCGCGTTCAAATCTGTCCTTATTCTTCATTCTTAAACACCAATTTCATTACTTCTTTTCCTACAGTTTGATCTTTACCATTATTATTTGATTGATCAGCTAACAATGGCATCCTTTTTGACCGAGTTCAAACATCTTGAAATCCAACTGGAAGATATCGTATCAGCCACCAACAACTTTGATGAAAGCAAGGTTATCGGAAGAGGTGGTTTTGGAAAAGTGTATGCAGGAGAATTGTCTCACTCTCAATCAGGAGAGAAAAGCCTGGTTGCTATTAAGCGCCTTGATCGTAGATACGGACAAGGCGACCCTGAGTTTTTCAAAGAAATCAGAATGCTTTCATGTTTCAGGCATGAAAACCTGATATCTCTCCTGGGATTTTGCAGCCAGAAAGGGGGTGAGATGATCCTCATTTACGAGTATGCATCCCACGGAAGTCTCGATCGCTACTTAAGCTCCTCCGATCTCACCTGGATGCAGCGTCTCAGGATATGCATTGACGCTGCGAAGGGACTAAGCTTCCTGCATGATCCAAACGGGACACAACAAAGAGTATTGCACTGTGACATTAAAAGTGCAAACATCCTACTCGATAAGAATATGACAGCGAAGGTTTCTGACTTTGGGCTTTCAAAGATGGGTCCTGCTCATCAGCAGTACTCGCTTCTTGTCACAGGCGCCATGGGTACCCCCGGATACTGTGATCCTATCTTTTTGGAGACGTACTCCCTAACGAAAGAGTCGGATGTGTACTCTTTTGGGGTGGTCTTGTTTGAAATCTTGTCCGGGAAACTATGTGTTGAAAATATCGGGTGTGAGAGCTGAATACTTGACACCTCATATCTCATACACTGCGACCTTGTCTTCCGATTTAAAGATGAATCAGATGTCAATTCATACATCCCCCTGAGATACAAAATAGATGGAGAGGCAAAAGTTTTCATAATTTACCCATCATATACGAGAGAAGATGGATGGTTCATTATTCCATTGTATCATTTTACAAGCCAACACAAAACTGTAGACCTTCAATTTAAGTTTGAAAACCGTTTCAATGAAGAAAAAGTAAGCAGTTTATTGTCAATGGTTATGTTATTTATAAAAGTTGTAAAGAAAAAATGACACTTAATTAACCCGAATGTATGGCTCACTTGCTTGGATATGTCATTATATAGGTGGAACTTCCAGTGTTTGAAGAGTACCAACACATAGTCGAGGCTGCCTCACAATCTCTGTTCTACACATCCCTTGACGAACTTAAACAGATTCTCTCCAAAGGAGTCCTCCTTAATGGATACAAAATGGTATTCAATTGGCTATGTCTATTTATAAAGATAATCTGAGTAGAACTAATTCCCAACTTACTAATTATGCAGTGGTTTTCAATTAATGAGAAAGGAGAACACTGTCACATGATATCCATGAAAGACTGTTTGATTCCAAATGAAGATTCCACTCCTCGATATGAATCTCATTATTTGTCAAGGTGACTTGTCCTCCACCTCTGACGCATTCCTATTGTTTTCAAAATATATACTAGTATAAAATTAATGTATCATTTTTGGTTCTTCTTCTTCATGCAGATTTCCAGCAGGCTTTTATAAACCAAACAATAAGGGATACAAAACACATGTGAAGACTCAGTTTTTGTCCCCATCAATCACTTACACCGTGAACCTTGCATACTGCAGTTACACAGATGAAAAACAAGCGTACGTAGACCTCAAGTACAGATTAAGAGGGGAGACAACAACTTCTGTTGTGTACCTTGCAAATGGAAGAAAATTTGATTATTGGCTTACGATAGTTGAATTGTTTCAATTCAATAGTGATGGGAGTATTGTTGATCTTGAAATTGATTTTGACGACCATGAACCCAATCTAAAAGTAGAAGGCATCTTGTTTCAGCCCCTGGAAAAAGTAAGCTGACAGTTATCAAGATAAGGTTGGGTCGGGAACATGTAGAAATTTGTTTGGGTCAAATTATTTCGGGTCAAAATGGGTCTGAACAGTTGGGTTAACCTGCTACCTATTGGTTTTAATTTGAATTTCATAAAATAGACAAATTACATGAAACTTTAACTATGGCTAAAAGATAAATTTCAATAGAAAGTATTAAACTAATTATAGCCAATGTTTTTTTTGCTTTAATTTAGTTATTTACATTATCTTCATTCCAAATTTAAAAAGACTCGTTATCATCGATCATGATCCAAAATGTTGGTTATTACTGTATCTAATAATCTGATGAACTGTTAAAAGAATTTGAAATTTAGTTAAAACTAACAAAGTGAATTACCAAAAGAACTGATTTAATATATAGCGGCCACATGGGAAGCATGTAAGATGTTTGATGCATTTTACTTGATGGGTTTCCCACAGCTTTCACTTCATCGCCTTTTGAAATGGAGGTTGGGGCAAAAATGGCCAATTAATGTCTGATATATGTTTAAATTTGACAGGGGACAATGAAGAATCTCTACTCAACTCTTGAATGGTTCCGATTCAATAATCAAAAGGTATATTTATATCTCATATATAGTTGTTGTGTAGCCTATGAACACAGTTACTGGTTTAAAAGGAGGTATTACAGAATTTCTAAATATTTATTCACATTTGTTTTATTGATGTCTTATCTTGATGAAAATGGGAAGAAATGTTTAATGTCTGATATATGTTCAAATTTTATAGGTGTAAGATCAAATGTTAGAGGATGACAAGGTAGAGGATACACAAACCACATCAAATAATGAGGTATATTTATATCTCATATGTAGCTGTTGTACAGCCTGCTAACACAGTTTCACTTTTTTAATGGGTAGTACTACAGAATTTCTAAACAGTTGCTTATGTATATATTTTTTCTGATATTGGTCTTATCTTGGTAAAAATGAGAAGAAATATTTAATGCTATCAGTGAGATCGGGTTGCTTAACAGTGTAAGGTAATTTTATTTGGCACTCTTTACCTGAATCGAGGTTCTTTCTCTATCTTCTTGCCAGTTTTCTTGAACATGTTTATGTGTTAGCTCTAAAAAATTAGTGGATGGTATGGTTGCTCCCTTTGGTTGTTATTATTTCGGCTGATGATGCCTTGCTCTGTACTCATTTTTGTCACCATATTTGTGAGGTTTGGGATATTCTGCAAATTTTGGTGATAAGGTGTGTGTGCTTGGCTAAGGTAATGTAGTCTGCAGATATAATAGGCAATTGAGAAGGATGTGTCGTTTGTACTAGATGATGCCCCCCTTTGATAATTTCTTTGAATCTGTAGTGTGAGGTAAGAAGGAAAACTACACTATATGGTTCTCTGTTTAGCTGTCATAGGTGTTGGAAAAGTAGTCTTTTGCTTTAGGCCATCTTTGGTGATATATAGGTGAATGCATGAGTAGTATTTGTTGTAGCATGTTGGTGGAATTGTTGCAGTTTCTGGGTTTGTTGTCATATAATACAGTGCTAATATATGTTCTCAGTTTCACCCAAAAAAAAAAAAAAAAAAAAAAAAAAAATGTATGCAAGAAAAGTTTTCAAAAAAACAAGGGTTCAGACTTCAGGCACTAATATCAAGATTAATTAGGTTGGTTTTTAACAAATGACGAAATTGGGACTGTGGATGTTCATCCCAGATAAAAATCAGGTGCTTATTTGCAAAAACAAATGAAGGCAGCAGCTTCTAAGGATGCTCCATATATTGTTTCTACATAATATAGATTTTAGAAGGAAAATATTAAATAATACTGTAATTTTCAGTCATGAGCTAACCCATTCAGACCCATTGGTTTTTGCAACTAGACCCATATGTTCTGTGTAAAAGGGCAAAGATGAGAATGTGCTTCATAGTAGTAGTATAATGTGCATACCATCACGGTCCTTATCCCATGTAGTCCACTTATATTGTGTTTGTAGCCCTTATGGATTGTCATCCATAAGGAAAATGTATGTCTAGGAATACATTAAGAGTGCCATACATGGAAAACCACAGCACTTTTGGAGTCTTAGTTCTAATAGTTTCCCATACATGTTTATCGGCAAATGGGACACCCTTACCTTTTGAGTTTTTCCATACAGCTACATATTTTCACAAAGGTTAAAACAGGATCTTAGATGCTTATAACTTGTGGATACTTTATATACCACTCAAAAAGCCACTTTCATCTTCCATCTTCGAATATAACTGCATACAAGCCACTTTGAAGGGGATTCCCCGTTCCTAATTTATGGACATTATGAAACTTCACTTTATCTCTGTATCCAACAAGTTCTTTCATCCCCAACTCTCTGAATTCTCATGTTAAACTTCCCATACACTCGTCCATTTTAACTTCATTGTGTGACTCCATTATATTCCATAAATGGGTCAAAACAGGTAATCGTTAAGAAAGACACTTTATTACACTCCAATATTCAATAAATGCTTGATGTATTCCATTTATCCAAATCTTTAAATCCTGGACCTCCTTGATTCTCTGGTATACAAATATATTTCCATGCCACTTTAACTCTGCCTTTGGTGATTCGTTCACACCATAGGAAACCTTTCAAAATTCTGTTGATCTCTTTTATAGTTGTTGTAGAAAGCTTGAATATTGAAGCCCCTAATAAACCCAAATAGGCTCAAGAACATACGCCAGCAATTATGAAAAGCTTAAAAATAGATCTTTAAACATTGGATATTGTACCCCCACTGTATCCAAAGCCTCATAGGACCTTGCTTTGGTGTTTGATGGCATGTATTTTGACCAATCTTTCTATTAATCTGTAATGAATGAGTAAGCACTTGTAAATCCTTCCCATTTTTCAAAAAATGTAGCAGGTTCACTTGTTGAATAATAACATAAACAACTTAACACGTTAGTTGGCTTCTACTACATGCAAACCTTAAACTTCTGAATCTATATGATGAGTTTTTATGTTTCTGCAGATTTGGAGAAGTGCTTGTAATAACAGCAGGCAACAGACTTGAAATTAAAGGAGAAATCAAATCAGAGGTAGTATCACCTAAAAACAACGTATGCAGTTTACCTTGTCTGCAAATTACCGCAAGACCAATCCTCATTTGTGGCTCCTTTGAAATTGGATTATGAAAGGTTTGTCTTTTTAGTAAGCCCTCCTGACACCCCTGTAATTGGACCAAAACTTGATGAGAACACGCACAAAACAGTGAATAGACATAATAAACTGAATGCCGTTCCACAACAAAGAAGTGATGGTTGGATGGAAGTAAAAGTACGGGAATTTCATACCCAAAATACTATGGGAACAATCTCTACGGATCTAACGTTAGCGCATCTTGGTATAAAGGATCTTAGTGGGCTTATGGTACAAGGCATTGAGATTAGACCCATATAGATTCTCTTTTTGATTCAAAACTTTAAGTGCAAGGACATTTAATCAGTTTTTTTTATGTTATTTACTTTTTGTATTGAATACACTGAACCAAATATGTGTTGAGCAGTTATATTTTGTACACTTTCATTTACATTTGTGACACCACATTTAACAAAAATAAAAATAATAGAAAAAGGTTTGAACAACATGAATATTGATAATAACGTTGTACTTCTTTCAATGAAACGGTACTCCTTAGACATTGTTCTGATTTAATCTCATTTTAAAGATCATGCTACTTGACCATTATACCACTACCATTTACACACTCAAATTAATCGGAGTAGGGGTAAAATGATAAAAGGATACACACAATTGGTCTATGATACAACAAGGTGACGAAATTCAAAAGTATGATATACCAAAAAGATTTTTTTTTTTTTTAATACACTACACAAAGTTAGAAAACGTGGCAAAGAAGATACATAAAGATGCAATCAGCCCTTTTTTATTTTGATTAATTGGGGATTTTGGGGGAAGTGAAAGTTATATATTGTTTTCGGACTAAAATTTGGATAACACAAATATTTACAACATGTGGTAATGCTTAAAAAAATAAATTGCCACGTAGGAAACAATTTGTTAAAAAACAAGTCATATTAGCGATTTTGAGAAAGAATTAAAAGTATTTTAGCAGATAATTAAATTAGTAGGTTCAGTGGCGGAGCCAGAAGACAAATTCAGGGGTAGCGAAATACGAAAATTTGTTTAGGGGTAGCGAAAATTTGTTTCAGGGGTAGCGAAATCGCCAAAAAATGCCCAAAAATCGCTAAAAATTCCACTACCGGGTAAAAGTTCAGGGGTAGCGACCGCTACCCCTGGCTTACACATGGCTCCGCCCATGGTTACATACATCACTATATTATATTCAAAAAGTATATTACGTGTTTTTAGCTTTGATCATTTAATATACGCTAGCTTTTAGAAATACAAAACTCATCAAATATTATTTAAAATTGTACTTTGTAAAAAATACAATAACACATAGATACAGTTAAAAAAGAAGTTAAATTTTGTTAACTAAATAACACAAATAAAAAAGAAAAGCAGAAGCCCAAGCACTGAGAGGATTCAAATACACTAAAAGGGTGTTTAGACACTTCATCTCACAAACCAACGGAATATTCACTATTTTCACAGGTAACTTAATTAAAACCTCATATATCAAATCTAAAATTAATAAATTGGCCATTTTTTTATGTGCTTTGATTTGGGTTTTTATTTTGGATGAGATTGTTGTTTGTAATAGTTGTAACTTGGCCCTTCCCAAGGATCATGTAATTGTTATTTTCAACAGTTAAAACTTTAAGCAGTAGATGTTAAGTTAGAGGGTGTTTGGGATTGCTTTTTATTCAAGCAGATAAGCAGTTTGAAGTGTTAGGGGGCAAAATAAGCAGCTTTTAATTGCTTGGTTATACGCAGAAAAAGATAAGCCATCCAAGACAACCCTGTTTAAACTTTGCTTATCTGCTTTTCGTTGCTGCAAAAACAGCAGTTTTTAATACACAGTTTGGCACATCTTTTTTATAAAGTGCTAGTTGAGATGAGAGTAAAGTTACTTTATTGCCATCAATTGAAATTTTTGTAAGAAAATAGTAGTATCTTTTTTTATGTGTCTAAATTGCTAATATTTACAAAATAAGCAAATTTGAAGGCTTGTATTCTTTTACAAATAATGTGCATAATTAATGTTGATTGTTTTTGGCTTTACAGATAAAAGCATTTTGGCGGAAAGATGAGCTCTTTTTCTATGACATGGAAGAAGACGCCTACCATATGCAACTAGGTGAATACTTGCCAAATGAGTGAGATTATTAGACCTGAGAATGTTCAGTAGGCTTAGTAATTAGCTCGCATGTCACCAAGTTTGGAAGCTTTGACATCAGGCTGCACTCTCATAGAGCTTGAGTCTGGGATTTTTTATAAACGTGACTCTTACCTCTACTTTTGTAGCGTTATCAGCTCGGATGAATTAAAATTAGTTCATTTATGTGAAGTTACATGCAAACTTTTGCTATTATAGAAATTATAACCAACTTAAACATATAACATATACTAGGTAGTTTGTATATCCTTGTATTGACTTGGTACACAAGGGTCTTTTAAGCTTGCCAAGCGGTTCTCAGTTTAGCTAGTTCAGTTGACCATATAAGTTTGTTGCCCTATGTTATTGAATTTGTTGCTGGCTATATCTTCATCTTATTAAGAAAACTCAACCCTAAGATTTTGATGAGGAATTTGTAGGTGCCTTTGTTTGGTGAGACTGAGTTACTTTAGGACTAGATTGCCAAACCAAGTAACCGTTTTTGTTTTACACTTTAACTTAATATAAATACATGATTCATAATTTGGGTGGGCATATTGTGTTCCATACTTCTATTGCACTTTGCAGGATGCTAGTGTATCTGAATACACACATTCTTCTTCTTGATACTGCAGAGTAAATTAAATGAAGTTCAAACTTGTTGACTATTAGGGGATATTTTGTATGAATCTTTAATAAACAGGCATATGTATGTGAGTTTAGTACTCACAATTAAGTGTTGAAAATTATGGATTTTCATAATTCTTCCTGCAGGTATATTCCTTCTTTCTTGCCGCCTCCCACGGCAACCAAGGGTAAAGAAATTGAAAAACAGGTTAGTGAACTGCTGAAACATATCTATGCTACTACCTTGTTAACTAAAACATAAAAGGAACGTACCGTATTGATTCTAGCCCGAACAAGAATCAAAAGCAATTGTCATGAACAATATGAAGAACCCTAATTAGGGTTTATATGAATCAATGATCAATCCCTTACCGTTTTATTGATCGATTCCTTGATAACAACTATAGTGAGTTGTTACCTCGTTCTTGTACACACAAACTATAACGAATAAGAGATTATGCAAGTAATAATAAAACACTTTGTTTTGGATTAACCAAAATCGACACACCCTATGTAATAGGGTATAACGATCGGCCAAAGAGGAACAAGAAAAGAAAACAAGTTTAGGGTTATGTGTGTGTGCACAAAAGGTGAGAAACAAATAACCCTAAGCCTTGTATATATACTAGGTAATCTTGGAGGACAAGTTTGAGTGGGATTGGGTCTCCCCATTCCCTTTGTCGACCGGTTCTACAAGCCCAAGAGGGTTTCCAAATCCTTCTTGGCACTTAGTTTCACTCTAGTCCTTTTCTTTCATATTTAACGATAGTTAGTCCATACGGTTAAATACTAACGACCGTTAAGTCCGTTAAGTGTTTAAATAATTATATATATACATAACATTTCACATATATAATTATTATACTCTTATTCTTGTTTGCATTGTGTGCAATCCCGAGGTCTCGGGTTCGATACTAGACATACGACTATTAATATTTATCCACAAACTCCAACAGCTCCCACTTGGATATCTATTAATAGCATAATGACATTGGTTAGCGTCTTGCAACACTCCAATGCCCCTAGTTCAACTCGAGCTAGGTTTCCTGGAAAAAACCTTTAATGATTCATCATTATTATTATCCTTTTGTTACTAATACCACGTTAATAAAGATATGGATCTCAGTCATTCTTTAATTAACAATTCTGTTTCTCGTTGTTTATGATTGAACAAGATTACCAAAACATCTGAACGTATTCCAGATAGACTTTGGGCGTGCGCACGCAAACACCTTGTCAACCCTACGAGGGGCCCAGCAGTATTAAACTTCAAAACAAATTTGAATGAACAAATTCTCTCTTGACTACAAGAATAACCCATAGACTTTGCAACATTTCTGAAAACAATCCATATAACTCCCAGTTACGGTGAGCGGTAAATTGCTTCACAGAAATGCACTACATCCATGACACTTATCTGGTATCTCAAGTCTGAGGATAACTAAATTCATGATTTACTTACTGACAAGATCCACAAAGTAAAATCATGTAGTTGGGATAAGTCTTATATTCAATTCATTGAATATCATGTGAAATTGGTATGTCTACGCATCAATGTACTTTCAAGTATATTCTAACCAATACTCAGATTTGTCTTAGTTTAATGATATTCCCATATCATCAATTGACAATGGACAATTTAGAATAACATAAGTTATTCATGGATTTAAACACGCAAATATAGGACACAATTTATTATTAATGAAAACAAACGTACTAAGTACTTTAAGTCATTATAAATAATAATTGCTTAATGTCCTTTATCCAAACACTAAATAGATCAATGCATGATAACTCTAGTTAATGAATTTTGTCTCAAGTAATGACTTGTTGACAACTATGCCTCAAGTACTGACAATCATACTTGTTGACAAGGCATAAATCAACTAACTTTGATCTATAAAATTTTGAGAATACTTATTTCAAGAATTATTGAAATTCTTGTATGTGTGCAATCAACTATATTGATACTGCCACATATTATTTCATAAATGGTGTGACATCCTCAATCACCAATTTATAATATTCAAACTTTCAAACACTTTAAAGTTTAAAGTATTCTAACTCTTTAATGTATAATGCAACTATGCTTCTTAGTTAAGCATAACTAGTTTACATGGCCATTATCAAGGATAAAATCCTACCATGACTAGTATTGAGTGTCATCTCAATCAAACAAACACTATTGTATAAAACTACAATATGCCTTTTAACTATTCCGTAAACTTAATATCAATTGTGTAATTTGGATGTCATATAATCTTTCAAGATTTGTTGGCTATAACAATTACGCAACAACTTGCCATATTGTTTATACTTAGAATTTAGGAGCAATTCCAGGTTGAGGATCATTATTCTAAGTCCAAACATATTCGATTAGAATATCCATTACACAATTTATCAAATATCTTTTATTAGATATCAAATGTTATCAAATCATTTTACATTCAAACATGATACAACAATGATATACATGAAAATCCTAGAATCAATCATAGATTTTATTCATGTTCTAACTTATCAAAAGATATATTTTCATTTAGACTTTCTAAATGATATGTTATGTCTTATTAGATTTAATTACTGCACATGTTTATAATAATAAACATATATCTCAAGGTTGTATGTTTTACTTCTTAAATTCTTCAAGTAAAGTTTCATTCCAAGTTAAGACTTAACATTTTAACTTACATGGAATGTTACTTCCCATATGTTATACAACATACATTATTTAAGAAATTAAACATAATACTCCCACTAGCTTTTAGGAATACTTAGAAATTGTCTTATTTCAATTATAAATCAAACAATGGATTTAATAATTAAACATAAGAATATTTCATAGATGCATGCATTAATCCATTCATGGATTATTACACTTTGTACACTTCCAAAATAATTATGAATTCAAAAATCCTTTCGATTACTTACCGTCCTCGCTCAAGTAATCACTCAAGAAAGAGTTTTGATATTCCATTGTCATCCTTCATATAAATGAAAATAGATATGACAATTATTATCTTTATATATTTAATGTGCTTATGAAAGAGTATTCAATCATAGTTAATTACTTAAGTATGATTAATAATCTTGTCACAAGACATACATTAAATATGTGTACAATATTGTCCATATGATTTCTACATAAAGATTTAAACCACTAGGGTTTTCTATCTTTAAATAAACTCATCATCATTCTCTAACTATTAAGAATTAAGATAAACCAAATTTGTAAAATTTGAATATCTTTATGAACAACATCTATAACATTCATAGTATGAGTAATTTACCCAATTCATTATTTGGTAATACTTCATCATATAATCCTCAGCATATTAATCAAATATCTGAGATATCCAAGTGGATCTATGAATGAGAATTCCATCATTTTTGAGATCCAACATTTACATGTCTAATCTCATCATGATATTTGCTAGTGTATTTTAGAAGATTATGTATCTTGTAACTTTATCTCTACAAGATAAAAACTCCCACTTGTTTTTTGTAATTTATAGATTATCTATAAATAATTAGCAATTAAAGCAACACCATATTGTTCTCTTTTGGGATATTACAAATACACATGATAGTTCCTGACATTCGTTTGTTAAAATCCAGCTTCATCAGAAGTTTAACAAATTCAGAACTTCATTTTAAGACTTAATGTGATTCATCACATTCCATAATAAATAATGTCTTATAAATCTTCTAGGAGTCTAATTGAGTATATTCAATCCATACTCAATTTCCTAACCTTGATAACTTTTGGAAGAAAAGAAGTTATAGTAATCTTTAACCAAACAATACAAATAAAGTTTGATTTTCCTAACTGAACACACCACAAATATGTGGTATTTCATTAGAACTCATATTGTGAGATAATCTAACAATATGAAAGATAACTTTGTATTCCTTTTGGCTTACCTATTTCCCAACTAAGTCATCTTAATGGTGAAATAGAATTTCAAGCCTCTTGCATGCATTATAACTCAAGTACTTATTAAATAAGTCACTTCATGTTCATGTCTCAATCAAGAAGACATAAACCGTTATAATCTCACTACACGTTATACATCATTGATCAACTCAATGACTTCTTGTATATGTCTTTAATAATGAAGACATAACAAGTTAACGTCTTACTTTAGATTATACTAAGTCTTAAAGACTTTATATTTATAACTTTACAATAAAGTATAAATATTTATAACTAAAGTAATCATGAACACCATCATTTGGTTTCAATAGTATTTTCAAGTTAACTTATTACTTCATTTATTTATGTCATTCAAAGAATACATAATTATTGAAGTAGTATTACATTACTTCATGCATTTATGTCATTCCAATAATACATAAATATTAAAGTTGAAGTAATCTTGTTATCATATTGACACAAGTTCTAATAAGTATCTAATTTAGAAACTGTAAATTTTCCATGTGTGGTCTCACGCACACTTGGAAATTTACCTTGTCATTAATTTTGGTCCAGGTCTCACGCATACCCAAAATTAACTCCAAGTGTTCCTTAGGATAGATAAGTACAAATTATATTAGAACAAGAATCTCTTACCTTGAAGTTAAGAGAATCTACTAAATCATATTGTTATATGTTGTACCTTGCACACAATAAAGATTTCTCCCACTTGTGCATGGAACAACATCATCTACAACTTGAACAACACTACAAGCGTTTGTTAATATGATCAATATGATTGTGTCATTAACATAACTTAGTAGATATAGAGTTACTTAATCAATCAAGGAAGCGCACATGACTATCCTTGGAAATATTAGTATCTATATTTGGAAAGTAATTATCTTGAGGCATTCAAAAGATAATCCGAGTTACAATCAAGACAATAAATCTTGTAACTCCCACTGATTTAGAGAACTTACAATAATCCCTTATTCAGTACTAAGAACACATTACTCCCACTGAATTCGACACCATAATAAGTGTTTCATAAACCAGTGAAAGGAAAGAGTGTCCTTGTTACTTTCCTACATCTTTGACAAAACCTATTCATAACAATTTACTTAGGTTCTAAAAGATTGTATTCTACTACGTAATTGATGGACTATCCACATTTACATCAAATGTGATTCATCACATTGCTTACTATTAACTTGAAAAATTGGCATGCAATTTCTTCCTTAATAGGTCTACAATTCCAACAATTGTATGTAGTACCTTCAAATGGTTAAAACAAAACAAACAGATATACTAGCTTGTCTTTTACCATTATGCGGTAATTAGTCTAGCTTCTAATTTAATAACTCATAAATTCGCAATAACCTTAACGATTAAAACTTGCTATGAGTTATGTATTTAGAATTTAGACAATTCTAATCTTCCCATCATACCTTTCTCATTCATGAAAAGGAATAGGATTTAGTCTCACGCTTCTCATATGAAAAGAGACTTGGTTTATTCTTTTAATGAAATTGACTCTAACCAAAACCCGTACGGGTGTAGATCAATTTACTAATAAAGAATAACCCATGTTTACGGTTTATCGTTGCATTAATACAATTAAAAGAATTTACAAAATTCAGTTTAGTATTTTCGATAATAGCTCTTTAAGAAAATAAAATACCCATTGGTAAATATTCATATCAACCATAGTATTTTCTTAAAGCTAGGATCCTAATTATCATAGTACCATTACATCAGTTGATCTGCTAGTAATGATAGTATTCAACTAGGTAATCTGTCGAACAATAATTGGCAAACAATTTTCCAATTCCTAGATCATTATGGGATTTACATCATATTGATTCATCAATATGTCATGTAAGCATGTTTCATCCCATCTCATGCCTTAAGCTCTAGGTCTCACACATCAGCTTAATTAAGTTGTCTAACTTAGAAACTGTAAATTCATCCATGTGTGGTCTCACGCACACTCGGAAATTTACCTTGTCATTAATTTTGGTCCAGGTCTCACGCATACCCAAAATTAACTTCAAGTGTTCCTTATAGTTAGATAGCATGTAACTTAAATTATAGGGTATTTAGTTTGATGTGTAATCAAAACATGTATAAAGATGCATGCACTCATCTTTATAGCATAAATTTTCAAAACAATTTTATTTACCAATTAGTTAAGAGTAAACCAAAACTATGTACTTGAGGTATTGGGTTCACCAATTAAAGAAGTACCAACAATTATCGTCCACATATCCTACTCTTACATGTTATTCGGATATTTGCCACAAAATTGGCGCGTGGAATTGAGGTAAATCACCCTTAAGATGATAGTGTACGTAAATAGTGATATAGGTAAGTCGCAGTTGACGTACAAGAGGGCCCGGAGAGCCGGTAGGAGCGGATCTCTTAAAAAACCCCTCTCCAGATAAACCCACCACACAGTTTGTCAACTTTGGTCCGCCTTTCACACACTATTGTACAAAAACATCAATCAAGCAAAAGTTTATGATCTTAATCTTAAAAAAAATAAGTAACAAAGTTTAGATCTTGCTAGTCTCGCCTGGGAGCAAATTACCGTGCGAAGCGAACCACTGTCGGCATATAAGACACCGCAAGATCGATACTTTATCACTTTATGTTTCACCGTTATTAGTCCAATTTAATTTTTCTTTGAAAATTACCCTTTTTATTGCTTATTTTAACATATCACATATAAAAACAATAAACAAGTAATTTAAAAGAAAACAATAATCAACTAATAAGAAAAACAATTAATTGTTAGTGAAACATCTAGCCACATGCAACCTTTTAAACAAATCCTATTAATAATCTATATGTGAATTATTATGTATAGAATCAATAAAACTCCCATTGGTTTTCGAGCTCATTGTGCCCAATGGACCACAGTCGCCAACAATTGGCGGTAAGTTTTAATAATAATATACCACGTTGCACATAACCGATTCATTGATACTATATATTAGGTCTTCCCTAATTTTAGATTTATCTAAACATGTAGCAAACATCTAAACAATTTAATTCATGTAATAATCCGTGACTAACATGCATGTTTTGTCACGGATTTATGCATATCACATAGCAATTAGGTCACAAGATACATAACACAACAATTGTTTAAAGACCTAGGGTTTCTAATTAATCACAATTAATTATGAAAAACACAAACCCTAATTAGGGTTTATGTACCAAATCGACACCCCCCCCCCAAATTAGGGTTAGGGTTTCGACTTTTTATTAAAAAAACAAATTTTAATAATAAAACCCTAGAAAATAAAACATGTATAATCTAAACAATTTAAAGATACGTTTTTTTTTATTGTTTAAGTAATCAATTACATGTTATACATGGCTCTTGATGCCACTGTTGGAATTTAGTAATCATGACAATCATATATTAAACCCATAATCAAAGTACACAAGAATGCGGAAGCGTGTAAACAAGTATAACACATAATAATTAACTAAAACATAAAAGGAACGTACCGTATTGATTCTAGCCCAAACAAGAATCAAAAGCAATTGTCATGAACAATATGAAGAACCCTAATTAGGGTTTATATGAATCAATGATCAATCCCTTACCGTTTTATTGATCGATTCCTTGATAACAACTATAGTGAGTTGTTACCTCGTTCTTGTACACACAAACTATAACGAATAAGAGATTATGCAAGTAATAATAAAACACTTTGTTTTGGATTAACCAAAATCGACACACCCTATGTAATAGGGTATAACGATCGGCCAAAGAGGAACAAGAAAAGAAAACAAGTTTAGGGTTATGTGTGTGTGCACAAAAGGTGAGAAAAAAATAACCCTAAGCCTTGTATATATACTAGGTAATCTTGGAGGACAAGTTTGAGTGGGATTGGGTCTCCCCATTCCCTTTGTCGACCGGTTCTACAAGCCCAAAAGGGTTTCCAAATCCTTCTTGGCACTTAGTTTCACTCTAGTCCTTTTCTTTCATATTTAACGATAGTTAGTCCATACGGTTAAGTACTAACGACCGTTAAGTCCGTTAAGTGTTTAAATAATTATATATATACATAACATTTCACATATATAATTATTATACTCTTATTCTTGTTTGCATTGTGTGCAATCCCGAGGTCTCGGGTTCGATACTAGACATACGACTATTAATATTTATCCACAAACTCCAACACGTTTGACTTTTTTATAGTGGATTATAATGGATTTCTGCTACTTACAGAAGGACGAAGAGAGCCAAAAGAGTAAGTAATAGGGAAGGCAAGCAATATAGACTATTTTATGGAGTTAAACAATGAATAAGACATGATTCTATTAATGGGTATTTTAGGCAGTTCATCATTAGTCAACGCATATTTACGCTTTTGAGTAAAAAAAAATTAAAGTAACTCCAAATACTGTCTTCCACGATGTATAGGGGAGGTTGAGACGTAGACAACCTTACCCCTACCTAAGGTAGAGAGGGTGCTTCGGTTCTACCAAAGGTAGAAAATGACCTCCGGCCTTGCAAGGGGTGAGGATCGAACCCTTGACCTCTGTCTTTAGAGGCAAGGGTGTTAACCACTTGATCCAACCTTGCTCTTTTTGGCATACATTTTCTTTTTGGCATTTGTTTGAGGGTGTGTTTTATCCAAATATTACTAAGTTTGATACAGAGGATCTCATATGTATTCGTATTCTTCCTATGTTTGGAGGCATTATTCATTTGCTCAGGTACATGGTTATTATAAAACTAATGCATAATTAAAAAAAAAAAAAGAAAAAAAAAGAAAAAAAAGTAACACTTATAATTGAAGCATAGAAAAGGGAACATTTTGGGATTTACGTGGACAGAAAAGTTGATATTTGGTCTTACAAATGCAGGGTGCTTACTATATTGGTAGCGAACTGAACCTTGTATCATGATAACTGGAATTGGGAGGTAATAATTAGAGCAAATTCTCAAAAAGGGAGAAAAAGTTGGCTTGTTTAAAAAAAGGTACAAAAATAACACCCATTCCCTAAATGGTCATGTGCGAACGTGCGAATATGCGACTCCATTAGATGTGCGACACGTGTCCACTTATTTATTATTAAAGTACAGTCGTAGGTGGGTGTTTTCCCATATATTCTCCTTTTTGTCTTATTATTAAACGTGTTAAAAGACCATAATAATCCGTCTTTTATATAAAATAACTCCTCTCACTTTCTCTCTATTTTTTTTCCAGTCACCACTCTTCTCTCTCTCTTTTTTTTCCGGTGAACACCACCATCACCAAACACAGATAATATCCACATCCAGACAAAAAAATCATCAATCAAAACCATCACCAACATCCAAAAATCCACTCGATCAAAACAAAAAATCAAACCGTCACCATCATCAATACAAAAACCACACAATCAAGAATCACAGATTCAAAACAAATCCGTCAACAGCGACACACCGATGAAAAACCGTTTTTTTTTTTTTTTTCCAGATCTCACCACTACAAACATATATTGTGTCGCCGACACCTCGGTGTGTCACCACTACAGGTCCGGTTGAAAAGGATGAAAAACCGACACCTCGTACAGATCCGGCGAAGATAGTGGAGTGGAGATAGATAATGGGTATCATGAAGCATTGGTTTAGGATTATTGATGGTAAAGAAAGAACCTAAGTCTCTGATTCTTAAAAAAACCGAGCAGTTGGGTTTTGATAGTGGGTTTCGGGTGTGTTTTTTGTTTTTGTTGTTGTAGATCTGGGTTTAAATCGAAAGTGTTTGTGAGGGTTTTTTGTGTGTTCGGTTTCTGGATTTCAGATCGAGGGGTTAAGCTACAGAGGCAGATGGGTTGATCTGATTAAGGTTGCAAATCTTTTAATGATTCTCCCATGTGACAATAATGGGAGGATTCTTTAAAAATGTATCTTTATGGCTGGTATTATCTAGTAGTATCTAAAGAGTTATTTAAGCTGGAATGTTATACCACTTTGTGGCTGGCCGGATTTGGTGGTGGTGGTGGTGATAAGGAATTTGTGGTAAATATGTGTTTCTATATAAAAGATGAGGGTTTTTTGGTCTTTTAATACTATCAATAATAAGACAAAAACGAAATATATTTGGAAAAACACCCACCTACCACTGTACTTTATTATTAAAAAAGTGGACACTTGTCGCACATTCAATGGAGTCGCACATTCGCACGTTCGCACATGACCATTTAGAGAATGTGTGTTATTTTTGTACCTTTTTTTTTAAACAAGTCAATTTTTTCTCCCTTTTTGAGAATTTGCTCTAATAATTATCTAAACATATCTAAATACTTCTGCCTTTTTAACTCCATTGTGTGACTCCATTATATTTCATAAATGGGTCAAAATGGGTAATACTTAAGAAAGACACTTTATCACACTGCAATATTCCATGAATACTTGATTATTATATCTTTATCTATACTACTTATAATGGAAAAATGGTCAACAAGTCAAGAAGTGAAAAACTGAAATTAATGTATTCCCAAAATTACCCTTGAACTTAAAACTTAATTTGAGAGATTCAGACACCCATCCACAAAACACACACTCACCACAAATCTATTCCCTTCTCTCTCTAACCTAAAACACACACAAACCTACACCCTCTCTAAATCCGCCGCCGCCACCTTCTAAATCTGCCACCACTACTAAAACCATCATTTGCATCCGCAGCTGCCACCACTAATGGTTTCTTAACATGTAGATCTGACCGGTTTTTATTTTTTGGTGCCTTCAGGTGGGTTTATGTGGTGGTTTGTGTTATGATATTAATAGATATGTAGTTGCTATGCGTGTACACCATAATAGCTTTTTTGAAAACAACTGACAATGATTGTTGTATGTTTTTCAGGTGGGAACAGGAGCGGCAAGGAGGTGATTTATATGGGTATGTTCAAATATAAACACATAACACACCACAGCCGCCATCACAGCCAACCAACACCACCGAAAATCTACACCACCACAACCTCCGTAACCTACCATTGAAACCCACATCCAAAGTCTTTTGAGGTATTTTTTGCTGAGTTATATGTAAATCTATATAATATTTTGTTTTTCTATCGAGTTTTTTTGTAGATCTGTTGCCGCCGCCGCAAGGTCTGTTGTCTCCGCCGCCGAAATTCGTTGCCTCTGTTGGTGGAACCTGTTAGCGTGAATTTGTTTGATTTGTTTTATAAATGTTGTGTTAAGTTTGTTTACTAATTTTTTTACTAAATTTTGTTGTTTGTAAATTTGTTGCTAAAGTTTTTGTATCTTTTTATTGTAGATCTTGTCGAAAAACTGTTAGAATCGCTGGAAAATGCCATTGTTATAACATCCGGTTACAATAATTTGGTTGTGTTTTTTCATTAATTTTTTATTTTTAGTTTTTATTATTTATTTATTTATTTTTTGTTAGGAAGGCCAGGTTTGTAGCTTCCGGGAGATATGTCACTTAAAGAAACTTCTTATAGAATATAGAACTCAAAAAAATTCTACATTGATAATGTAATGGAACCACAACCCAATATCATTACTGGTTTGGGTTTTTTTTTTGGTTAAATTACGTTAACTCTTTTAGTTGAGAAATTTCATTGTAATTTAAATTGGTTTTTAACTTTTTTTTGACAAATTATATATTTTTCATGTTACATGAAACGAAGTACTTCATGTGATTGTTATTCATAATTTCAAAATTTGTTGAAATCTAAATTTCTTTTTACAGTTTGATTATAATAAATTTGAGATCTTAATAAAAAAGTAAAAGTTACATATTATCACCTTTATAAAAGTATGAACATGAATTTGGTGTTTCGAGGTTTGGACTGATGATGTTGACACAACTGAGCAAAGTGTCAAAAAGTAAGGAGTCATGATAAGAAGTGCCAAAAGGTGGAGAGGGACACAAAACTACAAAAGTTTCGTCACATCTTTTTTTTGAAAATTAGTTTCATCACATCTAAAAATTTCACTTTGAAACATTGAAATCTCAAATTTGTAACTGACAAATTTGAAATATTGACATTTGAAAAATGCGAGATTTGGTATGAAAATACTACCAGGTATACTGACAAATGACGCCAAAGTAGCTAGAATGGAGTATTATTTTATAGTTCTTTGGATTTATTAATTTGAAATTAGTTGCTACTCCCTTTTGGACTTTAAAGACATGAAAAAAACATATGGCAAACTCTAATGTGATAATGATGAAAACGTGTGGTATGTGCTTAAACACATACCATTTCTAGACCAAAACCGGACCAAAATAACCAAAAACCTGACCAAATTGCCAAAAGATATTGTGTTTTTGTGTTTTTGTATGTGCAGGGATGGATATCGTGAAAATTGACAAAAGACACAAGAAAATCAAGAAAACGAGCACGAGATACGGAAAGGCTCAGAACCGGAACCGGGAACAAAGAAAATGGTCAAAAAGGCATCCGAGGTCCTCCGCTATCAAAGATTGTCAACTCCAACCCTTAGATCATTTATGATAAAATGGCAAGATCAGTCCTTGAAGAATCCAAAAATTACACAAAAGGTCCCTAGTATCTTTGCACCTTAAATCCCTTGAAAATAAAACCGGATCCACAGATAAGACATAAACCCATTTCACTTAAACTTTGCCCAAAATAAATAAACACAAACCCATCAATTCATCTACTAACCCAATCCAATTACACCTATCCGGCCCACTCCCTTACCCATCACCTAACCCGACCCACAAACCCAACCGGTCAAAATGTTTTAAACCTTATCCTCGGTCAAAAGCTAAGTCAAAAGAAAAAATAATAACCAACACTTCACCCTCTTATCTCTCTCACTAAATAAACCCGATCCCCTTTTCACCCTTTTCCCATCCCATGAACCCTAATTACCGACCCTCAAAATTACGGCCATTAAGGGCTAATTGGTCAAATCAAAGGGCTTCTAGAATGTCAGGAGGTGTCAGAAGCAAACAAGCACACACGGGGACACATGGCAGCAGGCTATTGGTTCGAACACCTCACATCTGTGATCGTACGGTTAGAATTGGAAGATTGAAGAGAAAGATGATCTAAGGGTGATGAAGGCTGAAGATAGCACGAGGATCGCCAGCGTGGCAAGACCCAGAAGGTTCGGATTAGGCCTATAAATAGGAGAGGTTCTTCCCCATTTTCGAGAGGTATTTTTTTTTTTGCAAAGTTATGCTGTCAAAATAATTTTAGAATTTTAGTTTTCGGATTGTAATTTTTCTGTTTATGTTAATTCGGTTTGAGTATTGTAATTTTTAAAGTTTTAATGCAAGTTTAAATTTGAAGTTACTTTTAATCCGAATTCTCATTTAGTTGTAATTGATTTCAGTTATTAGTTTACTTACTTTGTTTTACTATCTGATCATCACAAAAGAAAAGAAAAAAAAAAAATATATATATATATATATATATATATATATATATATATATATATATATATATATTATATATATATATACATTATCAGCTTTTTATTAAGTTGATTTCTAGTTTTAAAAGCTTATATAAGCTTACTAGCTTAGTGTAAGTTTTTGTTGAGCTTCATTCCACGTTTGCACAACAAATTCAAAAAGGTCAACGAAAGTCAACCATGGTATGAAGGTTATGATTCTGAGTTAATCTGATAGTTCAAACAGCAAATTGGAAGTGTTTGAGCCTATCTAAAGATAGGCAAGCTTAGTGAGACCCCTCTGTTCATGCTGAGGGGAAGTGATCTTGTGAGTTCTAATTTTCATTTTTATTCTACTATTGCATCAGTAGCTTAAAATAGTATAGATCTTAGTTTATTAGTTATTGAATGCTTAATGTGTGTTATTTAGACATTTGGTAGCTTATAATTGTAGACTGCATCATTTTATCATAGTTTACATTATTTCTCATTTTGCATCTTCATTAACTGTTAATAGTTGCATAGTGTGATCTGTGGAATTTTGATGTTTGTGAGCTGTGTTTCTGGTACATCTTAGTGTAATTGATCAGTATATGAGTGGATGTGGTGGTTTAGTAGATTGTCAAACTCATTTGAATCTTTTACAGTTGATAAATAGCTTGATGATAGAGTTTTCTGGATCATGAGTTTTGCTGAGATTTATGGTTGTTTAGCTGTGGATATTTGATCTAGTTGGTTCAATTTCATCACATAGAACTCATATTAGCTCAAGTATCAGTAGATTGTTTCATTATAATGTCAAAATCAGTGTTTATCTCATATTAAGCTATGATCTGCTGCTTTTGGTCATATCAGTTGCAACATTTGGTTAAATAATCTGTTAAAGTTTGTTAGTATAGAGTTATTATAGCTTAATCACAACTAGATTAATAGATCTTAGTAGTTGAATTTCACTTTAGTCAACTATAGTTAGCATTCAATTAGTCTAATATTGTTCTGTGCAACTGATGCAATGTGTATATGGCAGCTGAGTTCATGGTACCTTTTGATTGATCATTAGTGTTTGTTTTGGTTTGATTTTGAGTTTTTGAGTAGTTTTCCTGTTGAAGTTTTGGAGTTTTAAATCTTGAGTTATAGCGACAATAACTGGTCACCTTTAAATTGCACTCAAAGTCTGTCAAACCTGCTGTTTTAAAAGTTGTTGCATGCTACTCATTTTTCTCAGCTGAACTTTGTTAAATTTGGATTAGCAATTGAGTATTCGTGATAGGGATCTTTAGATATTATTAATCTCTACTTGATAAGCTTTCCAAAACAGTTTTCGGTTTCAAAATTGGTTAAGATTTGAGCAGTTTACAAGCATTTGAAATGTGCTAGTTGAAACTGATTTCTGGAAAACTAAATGTTCTTAAGTTTCTGGTGTTGTCACATTTGGTCCCTAATCTTTCTGTGAAGTTTAAATCGGGTCTGGTAATTCTTAGTCATAAAATAGTTTGGTTATTAGCAGATTTAGCCCTTGTCTTTGTTTAAAAACGTTTTGTGTATTAAACTAGTTTCAAAAAAGTACAATTTGGTCCCCGTCTTTGTTTCAAAACATTTTTAGTTTTAATCAACTTTCCGAATTTGCACTTTCAGCCCTTTTAGTTTTTATATATATTTTCTTAAACTTCTTTTATAAAATTAGTTTTTATAAATTACATTTTCAGTCCCTTGAGTTTTTAATCTTGCATTTTAGGTTTATTTCTTCACTATTAGTTTTATAAATCTCGGGATTAGCCCGGGATTTGCATTAATTGCTTTCTTTTTGTGCGCATTTATCTTAATAGCGTAGATTGCTTTTAATTTTTTTATTATAGTGTAATCAATTCTAAAAAATAATCTTTCACGTCCACTTATTCACTTCACATTTTCACGACACCGATTCGACTTATTCGCCGTCAAACCTTCGTTGGGAGAACGACCCGGGGAAATATTTTCACGAATATTTCTTTGGAAAAATAAAAATAAACAAACAAAAATATATAAACACATCAATAAAATGGCGCCGCTGCCGGGGAAGGCTTGAAACGAGTGCGTCGATTTCGTCCGTTGTTTTTGTGATTTGAAGATCCTTCCTTGGAAGTTATTGTTTTTTATAAAAATAAAAATACAAAAATATAATAAATAAAACACTTTTCCTAAAGTGTTTTCATAAATACATCATTAATAAACATCCTCGGTCTTCCGTTGAAGGAGGGCGGTTGTAAACCATTCCAAATAACAACAAAACAAATCGTGAAATTAATTGTTATCGGATTACTTTATTACTACAACCTAATCACGGGGTTTAAGGAAGCTTGACATTAAATTGTCGAGCTGAAGAAGGCGGGTTTTTAAGCATATTCGGAGCTACCTTTGCCTTCCCGCCACGCTGCGCGTAGTTTTAAAGGAAACGGTTACGGTTAACGTAACGGTTACCAAAAAGAAAATAAAATCTTTTGTTTTTCAATATATTAAAAAAGCCAAAAATAATTCCCAACCAAAAATACAAAAAGATTTTTTTTTGATTTTTTATTTTTGTTTTCTTTTTGGTGTATGAACACCCGCTCATCTTCTCAAAATCTTATTTCTCCATTATCAAATCCCGAAAGGGTAATTCGACACACACACCGTGCTCATTTCCCAAACGTTGAGGAAATGAACGACAATCAAGCTCCTCCGGTGGAGCCTAATCAAGGAGCACAACCGGGCCCCGACCTCCGTCCGATGGAGGAACAACTTCAAACACCATTTAATGGTGTGCGAAGGGCCATTGTGATTCCCGACATACTTGCTAATCAATTTGAAATCAATCACGGGTTATTGAACCTCATCACTAATATCTCTTACCATGGGTTCGAGAGTGAAGATCCTCATATTCACATCAGGAACTTCACGGATATAGTTGAGACCATTAAGCTTAATCAAGTATCATATGATGCGATCAAGATGAAGTTATTTCCTTTCTCCCTTAAGGGAGCGGCTCGAACTTGGCTTGAGAAGGAACCCCGAACTCGATTTATACTTGGGGTGACCTAGCTTCAAAGTTCGTGAACCATTTCTATCCTCCTTCTAAGATTTCTAATCTCCGCGCTCAAATCTTACGTTTCCAACAAGCCTTTGATGAATCGTTCAGCGAGGCTTGGGATCGGTTTAAGGAGTTGATTGAGAAATGTCCGAACCACGGTTTTTCGGAGCTTCATCAAATCGATACCTTTTATAATGGTTTGAGTCTTGCCGATCAAGATTCACTCAATTCGGCGGCCGGTGGAAATTTGTTGGCTCGTAATACTCAAGAGGCATTCGGTATAATTGAAAACAAAGCCCGTGTGAGAAATTCAAGGAGCAAGCTTCAAACGTCTAGTGCTAATAGTAAGAACAATGAAGAAGTTATGAATGCTCTCGCCGCACTTAATAAGAAATTCGATTCATTTGTTATTGAGAAAACACCCAACCAAGTCAATGTTATTAATCATGGTTGTGAGATATGTGGTGGTCCTCATTCTTATTTCGAGTGTCCGGCCACCGGGGCTTATGGACACGAGAATGTGTATGCTACTAATTCGGGTGGTAATGGTTACCAACCCCAAGGTGATCGTAATCTCCTTAGCTACCGTTCAAACAATTCACTTGGACCACCACCGGGATTCAATAACCAAAGTCAAAATCAAGGTCAAAACCGTAATCAAGTGAACAATAATCAAAATCGTGCAAATAATGGTTTTCAAAACAATGGTTTTAATCAAAATCAAAACCGGGGTTTTCAAGGAAATCAAAATCAAGGGAATTTTTATGGGAATTTCAATGCTAATCAAGGAAATTTGAATCAAAATCAAGGGAATTTTCATAATCAAGGTTTCAATAACAACAACCGAGGGCAAAATTTTAATCAAAATCAAAATGTTGTTCCAAATCCACCGCCCTCGGATGAGATTCTTCGACAATTAATGCTTCAGAATCAAAATCTGATGAGAACTCAAGAGTTGTTAACTAAGGAAATGAGTGAGATTAAGAAACGTTTAAATGATCAACCCTCGGGTTCGGGTACTACTTCTCTTCCCAGCAACACGATCGCAAACCCGAGGGGCGACGTTAAAGCGATCACAACACGTAGTGGTGTTTGTTATGATGGACCTACGGCTCCGACTACCTCTTCTTCTCTTCCTCCCAAGGTAGTCGCCCGTGAAACCGAGGAGACAACGGATATGGCACTTCCTACTAATAACGGAAGGACCAAAGATATCCAACCTCCGGTTGTCCAATCGTCAAAAGGAAAAGGGAAAGTTGATTTTGAACAAGAGGTTCCTGTTAAGATAAAACTTCCGTATCCGTCGCGACTTGATGAACAAAAGCACCATGATAAGAATACGCATCAGATGGAGAAATTCTATCAAATCTTTCAAGATATGAGTTTCGAAATTAGCTTTGCGGATGCTGCTCTCTTAATGCCGAAGTTTGCATCGATGGTGAAGAATTTGCTGAGCAACAAAGATAAATTGTTTGAGATGGAAAAAACAACCCCGTTGAATGAACAATGTTCCGCGGTTCTCCTTAAAAAGCTTCCGGAAAAGCTAGGAGATCCCGGAAAGTTCCTTATTCCGTGCAATTTTCCGGGGATGGTTCAATGTTTCGCCTTGGCCGATCTTGGCGCTAGCATTAACCTAATGCCTAAGTCCGTTTGGGAAAAATTATCTCTCCCCGCTCTCACTCCGACCCGCATGACTCTCGAGCTCGCGGATCGATCAATCACTCGTCCAATTGGCATAGCCGAAGATGTCTACGTTAATGTGGGAAAGTTCCATTTTCCGGCAGACTTTGTGATTGTCGATTTTGATGCCGATCCGCGAGTTCCTCTCATTCTCGGGAGAGGATTCTTAAGAACCGGGCGAGCGTTGATTGATGTTTATGATGAAGAGATTACCTTGCGAGTTGGTAATGAAGCCGTGACTTTCGATTTGGATCAAAACGCGAGATACTCCTCCAACGATAATTGCATGTCCGTGAACCGTATTGATATTATTGACGTCACTACGGAGGAGTATGCTCAAGAGATTCTTGGTTTTTCTAGTGGCAATCCCACTTTGGATTCTTCTTCTACCTCTATTGATGATTCTTCTCCGTCTACTATTTCTTCACCTATCATCTCCGACTCTTCCCCGTCCTTCACTCCGTTTGAGGGAGGTGATTTCTTTTTGGAAGAGGTCAATGAGTTTCTTGCTACCGACACATCTTCTTCACCGGAAGATGATGATTCTTATTATGATCCGGAGGGGGATATTCTTATGCTTGAACAACTTTTGAATGAAGACCCTACCCCTTTTTCCCCTCCGATGGACCTTAAAATGGCCGACGTTAAGGAAATTAAGCCGTCTATTGAAAATCCTCCGGAGCTTGAGCTCAAGGATTTACCTCCTCATCTTGAATATGCTTTCTTGGGAGATTCCGATACATTTCCCGTCATCATTTCAAAAGCTCTCAAAGATGAGGAGAAGACAAAACTCTTAGACGTGCTTAAAAAGCATAAAAGTGCCATTGCTTGGCAGATCTCCGACATAAATGGTATTGACCCTAAATTCTGCACCCATAAGATCTTATTGGAAGATAATTTCAAACCCGCTGTTCAGCAACAGAGACGGGTTAACCCAAAAATCCATGATGTCATAAAAAAGGAAGTTATTAAACTCCTTGACGCAGGGATGATTTATGCAATCTCGGATAGCTCATGGGTTAGTCCAGTCCACTGTGTGCCTAAAAAGGGTGGAATGACCGTGATAACAAACGAAGAAAATGAGTTAATCCCCACACGTCTCGTCACCGGATGGAGAGTGTGTATTGATTACCGAAAACTCAATGATGCTACCCGTAAAGACCATTTCCCTCTACCATTTATGGACCAAATGCTTGAGCGTTTGGCGGGAAATGAGTTCTATTGTTTTCTCGATGGCTTTTCCGGGTATTTTCAAATACCAATTGATCCCCAAGATCAGGAAAAGACCACCTTCACTTGTCCTTATGGAACATTTGCCTACCGACGCATGCCTTTCGGCTTGTGCAATGCTCCGGGCACGTTTCAAAGGTGCATGATGGCCATATTCCATGACATGATCGAGACGACGATGGAGGTCTTTATGGATGACTTCTCGGTTTATGGAAATTCTTTCTCCTCGTGCCTCTCCCACTTAGAGAAAATGCTTGAACGGTGTGAAAGCACCAATCTCGTTCTAAATTGGGAGAAGTGCCATTTCATGGTTAAAGAGGGCATAGTCCTCGGCCATAAGATTTCCAAATCTGGGATTGAGGTCGATCGAGCTAAAGTCGATGTTATCGCTAAGCTACCTCATCCCACTACCGTCAAAGGAATCCGAAGTTTCCTTGGTCATGCCGGTTTCTACAGACGATTTATTCAAGACTTCTCAAAAATCGCCCGGCCTCTGACCCATCTTCTTGAAAAAGATGCTCCGTTCATCTTCTCTCCCGAATGCATCGAAGCATTCGAGGTTCTTAAAAAGAAGTTAACCGAAGCACCAATCTTGGTTGCCCCCGACTGGGACTTGCCCTTTAAGCTAATGTGTGATGCAAGCGATTATGCTATCGGTGCAGTCCTGGGGCAACGCAAGTCCAAATACTTCCAACCGATACACTATGCTAGCAAGACAATGACCAATGCTCAATCTCATTACACTACTACTGAGAAAGAGTTGTTGGCCGTTGTCTACGCTTTTGAGAAATTTAGACCGTATCTTGTCTTATCAAAAAGCATAGTGTATACGGACCATTCTGCTCTTAAGTATCTCATAGCAAAGCAAGATGCTAAACCGAGATTACTTCGGTGGATTCTTCTGCTCCAGGAATTTGACATTATCATTCGTGATAAAAAAAGGAGCAGAGAATCTAGCCGCTGATCATTTGTCCAGACTGGAAAATCCTCATCAAAGTGTTCTCGAGAATAAGGAAATCACCGAAACATTTCCTCTCGAGACACTTGGGAAAATATCTTCAAAAAATGATCCGAGTACCCCATGGTTTGCTGATTACGCAAATTACCATGCGGGGAATTTTGTGGTGAAAGGGATGTCGTCCCAGCAGAAAAAGAAGTTTTTCAAAGATGTTAAACATTATTTCTGGGACGATCCCTACTTATTCCGGATATGTGCCGATCAAGTGATAAGACGGTGTGTGCATGGCCAAGAAGCCGTTGACATCCTCAACGCTTGTCATAATGGACCCACGGGGGGACATCATGGTGCCAGCTACACCGCTAAAAAAATCTTTGATTCTGGATTCTATTGGCCGACAATCTACCGCGATGCCCACGACTTGGTGAAGTCTTGTGACTCTTGCCAACGTCAAGGAAAAATCTCGCAAAAAGACGAAATGCCTCAAAATGCAATTCAAGTCTGTGAGATTTTTGACGTGTGGGGCATCGATTTCATGGGGCCATTCCCGTCTTCACGAGGGAATAAGTATATCCTCGTGGCCGTCGACTACTTGTCAAAATGGGTTGAAGCTAAAGCGCTCCCCACTAATGACGCCCGAGTGGTTGTTAAGTTCTTAAAAAATCTCTTCTCCCGATTCGGAACTCCTCGTGCTATAATCAGTGATCGCGGTACTCACTTCTGCAATGATCAATTTGCAAAAGTTATGCTCAAGTATGGTGTCACTCACCGACTTTCTACCGCGTATCACCCGCAAACAAGCGGACAAGTTGAGGTTTCGAATCGTGGATTGAAACGTATCCTTGAAAGAACCGTTGGAGAAAATCGAGCCTCGTGGGCCGACAAATTGGATGATGCTTTATGGGCTTTCCGAACCGCTTTCAAGACACCCATCGGGTGTACTCCTTACAAGCTGGTTTACGGAAAGGCCTGCCATCTGCCCATCGAGCTCGAGCATAAGGCATATTGGGCCTTGAAACATGCCAATTTTGACCTTAAGACCGCGGGTGATCACCGTAAGCTTCAATTAAATGAATTAAATGAGCTTCGGGATCAAGCCTACGAGAATTCTTTGATCTACAAAGAGAAAACAAAAAGGATTCATGACTCAAAGATTAAAAACCGCATTTTCAATGTTGGTGATCGAGTCCTCCTTTTCAATTCTCGGCTAAAGATTTTCTCGGGCAAACTCAAAACCCGCTGGTCTGGGCCATTCACCATCACTCAAGTTTTTCCATATGGAACCGTCGAGTTAGCTCAAAATGACGGTCCAAACTTTAAGGTGAATGGTCATAGGTTGAAGCACTATTTTGGAGGGGACGTACCATCCATGGTTGTCCCGGATCTCCAAACTTTCCCCATGGACAACTAAATTCGGGGTCGAGTCAAGCTCATGTGACTCGGTTAACAAAAACAAGCGCTTCGTGGGAGGCACCCCATGCTTATCCATCTATCTTCTTTCTATTTTCTTAATAAAGAGGAGGGGATCCTCTTCCATATCTTGTGCCTCGTTGTTTTTCTGTGATGTGTCCAGGAATGCTGATGATGAAGACTCTCGTGCTCGTAGTTTCCTTCACGCTACTCGAGTTTCATCATCCGCTGCTTATCCAATATCCAAAATCTTATCGTTTTACATTTATCTTTTGGCATAATTAATAAATGGCCTTAGATTTTTGTAGGGATACCCGTACCTTTAAGACATTGAGGACAATGTCTCATTCTAGTCTGGGGGGGTAATCTTGCGATTTGATTTTTGCCTTGCATTTTTGCTATTGTCTCGTGCAATCCCGTTTTTCCTCCAAAATTGAAAAAAAAAAAAAAAAATCCAAAAAATGAGAAAATTTAAAAAATTTTGTGCAAAAATATAATAAGTTTTGACATTTTTGTTGACTTTCCGCTGGGTAGAGTAGGAATAAAATTTTGACTTGACCGGGCGTGTTGAGCCCTAGCTTGTTCCCTTAACCAATGATAATCATAAAAGCTTGTGCTAGTCTTGTACACAAGGAGCTGCTCTTTTGCGTGTTCCCGTACTTGACTTTATACATGCATGGCTTTAAAAGCTTTCGCTAGTCTTTTACATAAGGAGCTAGAAAACACGAATTCTTTTCAAGAATTTGCAAGTTTCTGTAACTGACTTTATATATGCGTGGCTGATTATCGGCTAAGTATTCGCGAATTTCATTATTTGAGATTTTTAAATGTGCGAAGAGCGAGAAATGTTAGAATTTATTTAGAAGTTAGATGCCAAACGTGGAGTAGTTGGTTCTCTTTAGAGCTCGTCATAGGTACTTGTGGCCTTTTACTCCCGTAAAATTGTTTCACCCCATATATTGTATAAATAATTAAAGATATTTAGGTTTAGAACGAAATTTAGTTCTCCATCTTCTTAAAAGAATTTTTGCTCTAAAGATTGGGTACGCATCAAGGTCCCGTATTGAGTGAATAAGTTGTAAAGTGCTCTTAGATTTCGGATTGAGATCGGACCTTGGATCCTTACTTCTAAAGGCGGTAAGGTCTTGGATTTAAACCGTGAAGGTTCGTTTTCTAAGGGTTGCTATTGAATGTTTGATGATTTGGAAACACCCGGTAATCCCGTGGTATTAAGTTATTGAGTGAAGAAAAGTTTGGTAAAAAAAAAAAAAAAAAAAAAAAAAAAAAAATGTATGTTGAGATGTATGGATTTTGTGCTTAATGTGTTAGACAAGTTGTTGGCACGTGAGGTGCATGTGAATGACCCTAGATCGGGCACATGAGGTGCACGTGATGTTTCTCCACAACTTATGTCTACATGTTCGTATGAGTTCTTTAGTCTTTGACGTTTGTTATAACCTTGATGTGGACCTCATTTTTAAGGCAAACTTTCTTGCAAGAAGATGGAAAACTACTTAGCGTTTTAAACTTGGTATCTTTATCGGTCTAATAATTATGAAAATGAGAAGCTTATGGAGAAATTCATTCTTCTCACAAAAATAAAATAAGTAGAAACAAAAATAAGAAGGTGGGAGCGAGAGGTTCTTACACAAGTAACTTCCATGAGTAGTGTTGGCATCTAATTTCTAAGTAGGTTGTGATCTCGTTTATAAGCTTAGTTTGGGAGCATGTGAAAAATCAAGGACGAAGAATTTTATCCTTATGGTCACTCCTCTATGAGTTGTGTTTCTACTCTATGACCCTAAAAATTATCGATAGATAATGATTGTCATCAAAAGCCGTCACTCGAATAATAAGAAAAATACAAAAATAGAATAAAAGGAAAATCGGGGAGTCTTATAATATTGCATGAGGACATTGCAATAGCTTAGTCTGGGGGAATTTTGGTATGTGCTTAAACACATACCATTTCTAGACCAAAACCGGACCAAAATAACCAAAAACCCGACCAAAATGCCAAAAGATATTGTGTTTTTGTGTTTTTGTATGTGCAGGGATGGATATCGTGAAAATTGACAAAAGACACAAGAAAATCAAGAAAACGAGCACGAGATACGGAAAGGCTCAGAACCGGAACCGGGAACAAAGAAAATGGTCAAAAAGGCATCCGAGGTCCTCCACTATCAAAGATTGTCAACTCCAACCCTTAGATCATTTATGATAAAATGGCAAGATCAGTCCTTGAAGAATCCAAAAATTACACAAAAGGTCCCTAGTATCTTTGCACCTTAAATCCCTTGAAAATAAAACCGGATCCATAGATAAGACATAAACCCATTTCACTTAAACTTTGCCCAAAATAAATAAACACAAACCCATCAATTCATCTACTAACCCAATCCAATTACACCTATCCGGCCCACTCCCTTACCCATCACCTAACCCGACCCACAAACCCAACCGGTCAAAATGTTTTAAACCTTATCCTCGGTCAAAAGCTAAGTCAAAAGAAAAAATAATAACCAACACTTCACCCTCTTATCTCTCTCACTAAATAAACCCGATCCCCTTTTCACCCTTTTCCCATCCCATGAACCCTAATTACCGACCCTCAAAATTACGGCCATTAAGGGCTAATTGGTCAAATCAAAGGGCTTCTAGAATGTCAGGAGGTGTCAGAAGCAAACAAGCACACACGGGGACACATGGCAGCAGGCTATTGGTTCGAACACCTCACATCTGTGATCGTACGGTTAGAATTGGAAGATTGAAGAGAAAGATGATCTAAGGGTGATGAAGGCTGAAGATAGCACGAGGATCGCCAGCGTGGCAAGACCCAGAAGGTTCGGATTAGGCCTATAAATAGGAGAGGTTCTTCCCCATTTTCGAGAGGTATTTTTTTTTTAGCAAAGTTATGCTGTCAAAATAATTTTAGAATTTTAGTTTTCGGATTGTAATTTTTCTGTTTATGTTAATTCGGTTTGAGTATTGTAATTTTTAAAGTTTTAATGCAAGTTTAAATTTGAAGTTACTTTTAATCCGAATTCTCATTTAGTTGTAATTGATTTCAGTTATTAGTTTACTTACTTTGTTTTACTATCTGATCATCACAAAAGAAAAGAAAAAAAAAAAAAAAAATATATATATATATATATATATATATATATATATATATATATATATATATATATATATATATACATTATCAGCTTTTTATTAAGTTGATTTCTAGTTTTAAAAGCTTATATAAGCTTACTAGCTTAGTGTAAGTTTTTGTTGAGCTTCATTCCACGTTTGCACAACAAATTCAAAAAGGTCAACGAAAGTCAACCATGGTATGAAGGTTATGATTCTGAGTTAATCTGATAGTTCAAACAGCAAATTGGAAGTGTTTGAGCCTATCTAAAGATAGGCAAGCTTAGTGAGACCCCTCTGTTCATGCTGAGGGGAAGTGATCTTGTGAGTTCTAATTTTCATTTTTATTCTACTATTGCATCAGTAGCTTAAAATAGTATAGATCTTAGTTTATTAGTTATTGAATGCTTAATGTGTGTTATTTAGACATTTGGTAGCTTATAATTGTAGACTGCATCATTTTATCATAGTTTACATTATTTCTCATTTTGCATCTTCATTAACTGTTAATAGTTGCATAGTGTGATCTGTGGAATTTTGATGTTTGTGAGCTGTGTTTATGGTACATCTTAGTGTAATTGATCAGTATATGAGTGGATGTGGTGGTTTAGTAGATTGTCAAACTCATTTGAATCTTTTACAGTTGATAAATAGCTTGATGATAGAGTTTTCTGGATCATGAGTTTTGCTGAGATTTATGGTTGTTTAGCTGTGGATATTTGATCTAGTTGGTTCAATTTCATCACATAGAACTCATATTAGCTCAAGTATCAGTAGATTGTTTCATTATAATGTCAAAATCAGTGTTTATCTCATATTAAGCTATGATCTGCTGCTTTTGGTCATATCAGTTGCAACATTTGGTTAAATAATCTGTTAAAGTTTGTTAGTATAGAGTTATTATAGCTTAATCACAACTAGATTAATAGATCTTAGTAGTTGAATTTCACTTTAGTCAACTATAGTTAGCATTCAATTAGTCTAATATTGTTCTGTGCAACTGATGCAATGTGTATATGGCAGCTGAGTTCATGGTACCTTTTGATTGATCATTAGTGTTTGTTTTGGTTTGATTTTGAGTTTTTGAGTAGTTTTCCTGTTGAAGTTTTGGAGTTTTAAATCTTGAGTTATAGCGACAATAACTGGTCACCTTTAAATTGCACTCAAAGTCTGTCAAACCTGCTGTTTTAAAAGTTGTTGCATGCTACTCATTTTTCTCAGCTGAACTTTGTTAAATTTGGATTAGCAATTGAGTATTCGTGATAGGGATCTTTAGATATTATTAATCTCTACTTGCTAAGCTTTCCAAAACAGTTTTCGGTTTCAAAATTGGTTAAGATTTGAGCAGTTTACAAGCATTTGAAATGTGCTAGTTGAAACTGATTTCTGGAAAACTAAATGTTCTTAAGTTTCTGGTGTTGTCACATTTGGTCCCTAATCTTTCTGTGAAGTTTAAATCGGGTCTGGTAATTCTTAGTCATAAAATAGTTTGGTTATTAGCAGATTTAGCCCTTGTCTTTATTTAAAAACGGTTTGTGTATTAAACTAGTTTCAAAAAAGTACAATTTGGTCCCCGTCTTTGTTTCAAAACATTTTTAGTTTTAATCAACTTTCCGAATTTGCACTTTCAGCCCTTTTAGTTTTTATATATATTTTCTTAAACTTCTTTTATAAAATTAGTTTTTATAAATTACATTTTCAGTCCCTTGAGTTTTTAATCTTGCATTTTAGGTTTATTTCTTCACTATTAGTTTTATAAATCTCGGGATTAGCCCGGGATTTGCATTAATTGCTTTCTTTTTGTGTGCATTTATCTTAATAGCGTAGATTGCTTTTAATTTTCCTTATTATAGTGTAATCAATTCTAAAAAATAATCTTTCACGTCCACTTATTCACTTCACATATTCACGACACCGATTCGACTTATTCGCCGTCAAACCTTCGTTGGGAGAACGACCCGGGGAAATATTTTCACGAATATTTCTTTGGAAAAATAAAAATAAACAAACAAAAATATATAAACACATCAACGTGTCACTTATTAAAGATCATATTTGTTTGAGTAAACACCATTTATAACAAACAAAATAAGATTAGTTTATCAAAAATGACTCGAAAAGGAAAAAAGATAAACGACAAGCTAGGAAACCCCATTCACCTTGTAATTTTGGTACAACTAAAGGTGCTGGTTCAAGTTCATTTTAAAGTAAAACAAGATCATATTTTTTATTTCTTGACTTTTTTAATTCATTCTCTTTTGGATATTATCTCATCTGTTTTTGAATATTATGCATCGAACAAATAGAGGATGATTCATCAATGACTTGTGTCACATTAATATTTGATATTAGAATTATTGATATTATTTTTAAAATATTACTGTAGTTCTTTTATACTAAAAAAAATGTATTTACTTGACGTTTTGTTGTACAATTTTTACAATAGTTTTTAAATAAATTTCGGTATTGTAATATACATAAACTATGGGTATGTTTCTTGATAACAAAACTCACAAAGGATATACAAGTTATCTTTGAATACATTTGAAAGTTTAACTCATCAGATTGAGAGATTCAAAGACATATTGTATGTTTCTTGAACTCTAAACTCACAAAGGTTAGGGTACGTAAAAATTAGGAGATAATGGTTGTTTATTGAAAAACTTATAGAGTGTTGTTTTCGATTGTGATTAGACTTGGGATGTCAAGCCTACTCTCTACGGTTGAAAAAGAACTAAAAAGACATCTCATGTCAAGAACAAAGATAAACCAAAACATTGTATTACCTTTCATATAAGACACGTATAAAAAAACCACATAATTACATTGTAGTGTCAAAGTTGTAACATGTTATATGCAAAAGATATTAAATTATTACCGTTAATAATAATAAAAGACCACTTTCGACAACCATCGCTCTATGCCTACTGCTTCGATAAGAATAAAACGTTGCACAAAACACTTACGCGAATATCATTTGTGTAACCAAAATATCACTATGACTATATGCCGCTAGAAAATCCGTTGCTATGCATGGGTACTCGTCTAGTTCCATATA
The DNA here is from genome assembly GCA_021014915.2 of Artemisia tridentata subsp. tridentata. Taxonomy (NCBI): domain Eukaryota; kingdom Viridiplantae; phylum Streptophyta; class Magnoliopsida; order Asterales; family Asteraceae; genus Artemisia; species Artemisia tridentata. The sequence goes on from CP139505.1 coordinate 51,821,933, forward strand.
AATCTCTTTTATAACTATTCTAGGAAGCATAAAATACATAACCAATCAATTATGAAAAGCCTTGAAACTCATGTGGAGGCGGTACGGTTTCCGGGCGGAAGCCGTTAAAAGTCCCCACTACGCCAGCGTGGGCCCGGTTCAGACAACATAGTCTGGGTACGTGGTGGATGAGGGTCTGCCGATGTGGCGGGTGCGACTCCAATCCAAAAAATGAAAGTCGCCTTCCAAAAAAAATGAAAAGCCTTGAAAAAAGAGCCCTAAACTTTGGATTTTGTACCCTGATGACATGCCAAAGCGTTGCCTGACTTTTCTTTGGTGTAGGATGGCATAGAAATTTTCCATTGAACAATTCCACTCACTTTAAATGTTATCACTGTTAGATGCTGGCATGACGTCAGTTTAAACCAAAGTTGATGCAAACAGTTACAACCCACGAAACAGATACAAGCCAAACGCTGTTCCACGGAAGAGGAGTGATGGTTGGATGGAAGTAAAAGTATGGCAGTTTGATACCAGGAAGACTCCTGCAACAGTTTCAATGCATCTTAAGTTTGAGCATCCTGTTAAGAAGGATCTTAGCGGGCTTATGGTACAGGATATTAAGCTTAGACCCATATAGATTCAGTCTCTTTTTAATGCAAGACTCTATTAAGTGTAATGACAGTGTACCCATTTGTAATCAAAGGCTCAAAAGGTGGTCGGTTTATGGGAGATAAATTGCTGAAGTTGAACTTCAATTTGTGCAGTTGATTCCAACCTAATATTATCCAATCTATTTAAGCGTGAGTTTTTCCGTTTTGCCAAAAAATGATTCTTATTGGTTGGAGCCCCGTTAGAATACTGTTCATGCAACTGTTTTTCACTATTCATCCCGTTATATTACTGTAGCCATCCCGTTTTTCCCACTAATTATATTAAAAAAAAAAGACGCCTCTCCCTCATTCCAGACATTTCTTCATACTCCTTCTCTAACTTTACATTCACACACAGACACACACACGAAATCTAATAATCGATCTAAAACACAAATCACAAACACAAAACACAGACCAAAAACACAAAACACAGCCCCGTCGCATCCAAATCAGATATTATGTTGTTAGAGCCGGTAAATCAGGTAAGATTATTTGGATTTTTTTCACTTAGTTTGAGTTTTCTATTAATTTTATTGATTATGCTAAACAATTTTATAAAAAAATTCTAAGTAAACCGTAAAAAAAATTGGGCGAAATCACCCTGATGCATTAATTAGTTATAAATTTTATGTTATTATATTTAATTTATCAATAACCAAACAAATTCTGCTTCGATTTACAATTTTGGGAATTAGGGTTTTATTGTAATTTGGAGATTTTGTTGCTTTTTGTGTTAAGGATTGATAATTTATCTTATGCTCTTTTGTAATATGAAAGATGAGGACTTAAAAAAAAAAAGACTCCAGGTCAAGGTTTGTTTTGTGTTATCTGAAGTTTTGGAAATAGTTGCTATATGGTTTATTGTGTTGATAGAATGGTTATAAGGTTATTGATTGTTGTTATTTTTATGTAAAAATCTCATTAAAAGGTATCATTTTCTTGCAATTCTTATGGGTTGAATTGAAAGAAGGTTTTGTGATTTCGAGCAATTAGTGATTTTTTTTGGGTTTTTCTACAGTCCAACATACCTAGGCCATTTGCACATCATATTGTTTTAAAAATGTTAGGATTTAAGAAGTTTTTATGTACGTTTTCTCGGGTCATTGGTGGCTGTATTGGTATGAAAGAATTGTTTCTTTGTGTTGACTCTTTTTGCACACACTGATGATATATTCCTAATTACTTAGTCCACCTAGATTGTAGGTTCTTTGATAATGTGTATAGATACGTTCATTCTTATTTATTTGGGTGTTAAACAGCAAATGTGGAAGAAATGTATGGAGTTGGCTAGAACGGTGGATGCTACCAGTCCCTGGAACAGCAGACACGGACTTTTACAGTGGCTTACGGCTGTGAGTTGCCCAGCATTTGACAATTTTAGTTCGTCTTACTTTCAGTTGAATCAAGCTATCAAATAAACATTAGTATAATAAGCTGTTGTGATCAGTTAAATTTTTTTGTTTGCCACAGGTGTGTCTACCCACTTTCTTTATATAGTGCTCATACCTGTTCTAATTATACAATTGGCGTTTACAGATTACATTGGTTGTGTCGCATCCGTGGGGAATGTGCGAGAAGCAGGGAACGCGGCCCAAAAAATGGTGGTGTGGAGAGATACAACGATTAATGAACCTGATCCATTACATACGACCACACTTTCGGTAAGTGGGAAGAGGAAGTATTGTATTAGTACATTTTATTAGACACGTTTTGTTGTTTGTATGTACTTTCTGACCAGACTCTTCATGTCGTTGAACATATTCGTTTCTGTTTTCTTCTTATTGTTGCAGCTAAAATTTATGTTCCGATCACCAGCCGTGCGACCGTTCCTTGGCCCACGGGTTCGTTTTTATACGTTTACTAATGACTTATTCATTATTGCAGTCGTTTTTGTAAAGCTTAAGTCTAATGAATCATTTAATTGTTGCTTTGTGTTGTTGTTATTGTTGCAGCTGAAATTGACGTTCCAACCACTAGCCGTGTAGCTGTACCTTTGGCTGATGGTTCGTTCTTTTATGTTTACCAACGAGTTACTCATGGTTTTAGTTTTCATAACCTAAAACCATAGACAGAGAATACAGTATACCCCTTTTAACATAGACAGAAAATACAGTATATGTTAATTTTGACAATACATAGGAGCACCAAGGAATAGCATACTCACATAAACAATGTAATGTGATTTGAATCCAACTATAACCTGCAGCCAATTCACGATTAGTCATATTGTTGCAAAAGTAGAAAATCATTTGCTAATAGAACATATAAATAAGTATTCCCTAATGTCGTTAAGAAAAAGATTATAACATGACATGTGATCTAAATAACAAATACATGAAAAAAATGGTCATTATTTGGTTTTTCTTATTGGTCTGTCTTAGTTTTGTTGTGGCTATGTTCATTTAATTGTACTTTCAGTTCATAATTAAAGCATACTATCTCCATATCAATCTTTTTCACACCGATACAATTTGTTGCAAAGAAAAAAAAACAAAGTTTTATAAAGAACTGAACTAGATAATATTCTAAACATGGTTCAATAGTGCATACTTCCGTTTTTTGGATCACTCAAATGTTAATCGTTTAATTGTTTCTTCATATTTTCTTCTTATTTTTGCAGCTGAAATTGATATTCCAAGCACAAGTCATTTTGCAGCTGAAATTGATATTCCAAGCACAAGCCGTATGACCGTTCCTTTGACTGACGGTTCGTTCCTATACGTTTGCCAGCCATTTATTCGAAGTTTTATTTTCTGTAACCTGTTACATGTGTCTGTTTACTATTCTCTGATCAGTTTTCGGCCCCGTACCCAGTTAAGCATAAATTTTTAGTCTCAATTATACATCAGTTTGGAACTTTGACATGCATTTGACAAAATATTTGAGTAACATCTATATGGAAGGTAAGCGTTGTCCCTTTTTAGGTTTCGAGTGGGAGTGCAAATGGGTCATTTTGGATTATAGTTAGTTCATATAATGCAAACTGCATATATTATTGGTATGTGAATTTATTCTCCTGCTAAAAATTGCCCATACCCAGTTAAGCATAAATCAGCTATTTTACACTCTTAGTGGTAAAACTTTCATAATTGATGCTATGGATGAGAATTACATGAAAAAGACTATAGGAAAACAATAGCGGGTATGTTATTTTTGCTTAACTGAAGCTCTAATGTTTCATTGTATTGATATAATATGTTTTACCACTGGAAAAAGGAAACGTAGTTGTGATTTCGCATCTACTATTTTTTGTTGTATAATGTTTTTTACGAGTTTGCCGGATTGTTTGATTGGTGCTTTCTTGCAGAAAAAAAAGAAGGGAAAATAGTGAATCAATGGGACTTGAGGTTTGAGTACATTAACGGATGACATACTCCACCTTCATTAATGGCTGAATCTGAATTCAGCCCTACAACAACTTGATGGTATATACATGTGACGAATCCTCAGTATTTTCACTTAAATGGAAACGGCCAAATGGGTCTAAAATTTCAATAGTGTACATTTATTGTATTTTCACTTGAATGGAAACGGGCCAAATGGGTCTAAAATTTCAAGAGTACATTTATTGTTATGGATATAGGTTTTTATCGATGTATGAGGATAACTTCATTCCATGCTATGGATTTTCACTTGAAGGAGACGGTATACTTTTATAAATTACTTTTTATTCTTTATAGTGATTCTACAAGCCTGCATTTATAATAAGTACAAATTTAGAAAGATTTAATTAATCGTTTGGCCTTACTGTGCAGCGACTACACAAGATCAGCATGTTTTCGGCCTTTATCCGGAAGATAGATCATGTAATGGATTTGAGGATGTCATGGGCAGATAAAGAGAAATCATTCCTCAGTTAACGCTTGCAGGTTTTGTATCTACTTCCAAAATATCTATTTTGAACTTAACGATATCATCATGCTCATTGTTGTGAACCCTCTCTGCTATATATTTGAAATACTAACAAAATTCTATGTTGTGCAGGCATGTGAGCTCATTATGGAATGGTTTGAAACAGAAAAAATAGTAGCTGAAGGGCAGGTATATCAGAGTAGAGATGGGATACTACATGGATTACCTATGGAGCCAGGTTTCGTGAAGGTACAAGTAGACACAGTAGAAGAGGGATGCTAGGCATTCCCTGTTGCTAGACCGACTGATGAAGTGAAAACCTTGCATAAAGCGTTAGGTGACCAATTTATTCAATGGCCACGAAAATACATTAGGGTATATATCCGTTAATTATATGCGAGTTTGTGCAATATTATAGTACTCCATAATTATTAACCTATACATTATTAAATGTAGGTCTCCAAGAAAATTGCATCACACAATGTTAGGAATATAAATATTCATATGAAGGTTCGGTCACCCCGAGTATCTAATTAGCATTTATATAGCTCGTAGGCTTATATATATTTGTTTAGTAGTATTAGTATTATCAGTATTATTAGTGTAGTAATATATATTCGTGGAGTGGGTCGGGGCTTTCCCCACTGTCAGCTCACTCCACAGCCCACTAGGGGCACAAATATTAGGACTATATATATAACCCTTCCCACACAAGGGAAGGGTGGAACTCTTGGAACATTTCACACTTTAATCTAATATTCAGGTTTTTCTCTCAAAGGGTTCCCTCTCTCTCTAGTTCTTCATCTCTCTAACAATGGATCTAATCTTTCATGAATCAAGACCACCCGAATCAACCACACAATCAATATGGTTATTTCCTACAATTGGTATCAAGAGCCATGGTTTCATCTTGGTCAGATCTGTGGTCAATGGCTTTATACTCGGTTGGTTTTATCTTGGTCAGATCTGTGGTCAATGGTTAGGTCCGGATTGATTGTGAGTCATTCACTGCTTCACGTGAGTTTTTATTTGTCAAACACTTGTGTCTATTTCATTATGTTCGAATCATTTGTGACTGTCTTGCGTCACTTATTTTTTGTTTTGGGCTTAAATAGGTGGGCTTTAATTGTCCACTAATACTATAGTGTTAATGGTCAAAATCGTCAGTTAATTGTCTATTTCAAGAGGTGTTAATGGTTTTGTGGTTACACTTTGGTGTTCAAAATCATTGATTCAACGTGAGACACTTGTTGAGTGATAAAAGATTTGTCATCCGTGAAGTAACATCATGTGTTGTTGGTCTTGTTCGTGTATCCTATTGTTTTGTGGCGTGTAACAGTTGGTGACTTGTGGTGATATTTGGTGGTTGTTGCTTCTGGGAGCAGCAGATGGGTATTCTTGTTTGGTACTTGGCCTTTTGGTTGTTCTTGGAGATGATGTTTTCTTGAATGCTGCTTGTGTCAAAGAATGTTGTTCTTGAATGCGGTTTGTTATGAAAGAGAAAAACACAGATCCGGTTTTTAAGGAAAGTACGAAAGTGACAGCTTTGACCGGTCAAATTTGCAATTTGTCTCAGATGCGGTTTGTCCTGGACTCGGTTTGTCCATACAGTCATGGACTCGGTTTGTCCATACTGTCATGAACTCGGTTTGTCCATTTGCTCACGGACTCGGTTTGTGTATATTAGGTGTACTCGGTTTGTCTATATTCTCACGAACTCGGTTTGTGTATATAAAGTGTACTCGGTTTGTCACTCGGTCAAACGTTCAAACGGTTAACTCGGTTTGTCTACCATATAAAGCAACAATTGAATTAACAGTTAACGAGTTATCAAATAACAAACCGAATCATAGATTAAGAAGAAGATTAAGAAGATGATAAAGCAGAAATGACACCACAACCTATCCACAATCTAAGACCAAAACCAACAACATCCTAACACTAGATACAACCTCAAATACCCTCACAAGTCACTCCCCAACAATCGAACGATACTAAGACTCAAAACATTAACGATAAAATACAAATGATCTCAGTCTTGCTTTGACTCGCACCTTGTAAGGATGTCAAGATCTTATCGACCTTTGCAAGTCAAAACCAAATCCTCACAGATCCTAAATATTGAACGACACTCAAGCAATGAGATGATAACAAAAGGATCTCAGATTTTCTGTCGTGTGGAACAACAAATGTCCAAAGCCCATTACAAGAACAAACACACGATGAAGATACCATCACTGATCTTAAAGTAATTACTTTAAATGAATAGAAAAACAACATTGACCTCAGGTCCGTAAAACTCGTGATTAGATCCTTAAAGATCTTAAGAGTTATACACGTTTGTCATCATTGGTCAAATTTCTTTCGAAGATATGCCTCTTTCAATATCCGAAAAATTAAAGAAAGGACAAAACAATCGTGTTTCATCATTCTTTGTGTTCGGTTAAATGAAAATCAAATACAAAACATATGTCGAACCTACCTTAGACCTTTCGAAGGATCCTCAAACCTTCAACGTGATTTCTTGATTCCAACTAAGGAATGTAAGAAGATATAGGTTCGAGTAGGTTACTGGTTGTGTTTGTGTTTGATTGCTAATAGAAAGAAGAGGATTAGTTAGTGATGAAGGGGCGGATGTGTTGTTATTAGGGTTTGGGTGAGAGGTTGTTAAGAGGAGAGGGGGCGGATTAATATTAGATAAGGGATTAGGGTTTGTGTTATGTTAAAAGTGGGAGTTAAATACCGGATTTTCAGGGTTAAGTGAGAAATGGACATGGGCCAAGAATGTTGATAAGTTTATTGGACCAGAGACTTGAATGGGCCGCTTACCTGTATTTTAAGCTGACTGATTAAATGGTTTTAGGCTATTGATTAGTGGGTTGTGAGCGAAGTTGAGTTGCAATGATAATGTCCTATTCGATTACACTAATTTGAATGCAAAGTTGAGTTGCATTGCTAAGATGAACTGCAATGGATAGTTATGTCTATTCGATTGATAAAAGAGTGTAATTGAGCTCACGATTATACACATGTCATGGCTATTTTTTTTGGGTTTATGAATGTCTTCGTTAATTCAGAGGTGTGGATTTGGCAGCAGTGTCCTATTGGTACCCGCGACTTAAGTGAGTCTGCAATTTGATATTTACGATTTGAGTTACAGTTGACAAATTGCAATTTGATTAAGTGTGATTTGTCAAGTTGCGTTTTGACTTATTGCGACTAGACGGATTGCGACTTGACCAGTTACGATATGACGGTGCAAGTTGACACTTGCGATTTGACTAATTGTGACTTGGTTGATTGCAATCTGACTTGTTGAAATTTGACAATCTGTGACTCGACTTGTTGCAATTTGATCAAGTAGTGATTTGACTCCTGTGACTTGAATTTCGAAGATTAATATTGCACTTCACTCTAGGCTACTCTTGTTGAGTTCACGGTTTCTCTTGTAGATTTTAGAAAATCCCGCGAAAGATTCGATTTCTCGGTTTAAATCTCAAGAACTGTAAAATCCCGTGAAATCAATTTTGGACAAGTAGGCGGGACTTGGATTTAGACAAAATAAGAATTACGGGGTTTGACTATTTTTTTTGGGATAAGTTTGTGCTACAAAATCGGCAGGAATTGGGAAATTATGATAACTTGGTTGGTTTGTTAATTCACGGGTTGGTGTACTTAGTGTCACAAACATCTCGGGGTGGATGGATGCACGATGTTTGTTGACCCTTGCTCAAGCGTATTTAAGGTGATTAGACCTGGATGTTCAAGAAGTGGATATATACAATAAAGGATGGAAGGTTGGGTATATATCACTACCTATATTTAAAGGAGTTACGTTGTTGTGCTCAATATAGGTTCTAAATCACAATTTGCAATTTAAGGTGATTAGACTTGGATGTTCACGAAGTGGATATATACAATTAAGGATGGAAGGTTGGGTATATATCACTACCTATATTTAAAGGAGTTACGTTGTTGTGCTCAATATAGGTTCTAAATCATAATTTAGTGCAAGTTTAAGTCGCGGACTTGTTCTTTATCATGCTTCATCAAGTGATTGTTGTTTCTCAAGCTTCTAATGGGATTGTTGTTCAAGATCTTCTCAAGAGGTAGTCAGGCTTAAAGACAAGAGGTGATTTGTTTGGAGACATGTTTTAACCTTTTACTCACTTTAAAGTCATATGCATTTCATCAAGCGGTTTTGGCATATTACGAGCTTCAATGAATTGTTAATCTACTAAACCAGTGATGATGAGGAAAGCAAGGGGTTACTACAAGAGAGTCTTAATCACCATCTTCGTTGCAGTAGTTTCATTTGTCTCTTTCCATGTTGTGTGCCTGTCGAATTCACAAACATCACGGACTCTCAGCTTTGGCAAAAAGGTCATTTCATGTCCTTTTTGAGGGGGAGAATTATCGCAAGTTTCCTAGAAGTTCCGTCCCCAGCGATGTGAATTTTAGCGGTTCCGGTTACAGCGGGTCAGATCGTATCGGTTCAGTCTCCAGCGGTTTGAATCTTAGCAGTGTCGGTTACAGCGGGTCAGATCGTAGCGATTCAGGATTCAGTGGTTCAGTCTACAGCAGTTTGATACTTACTGTTGTGCAGTTAGTTCTTGAATTTATTTCTCAGATAAATCTCAAGAACTATAAAATCCTGTACACAGTACGACAACTATTCCACATCCAAGTAGCTGGGTCAGACAGCTTTGTTTGATAGGACTGACTATGAGTCATGGGCACTTCTAAGAATTAGCGCATGTTTCTTCTCTTTTTGGCTAGTCAACAGCACAAGATGATCACGAAGTTAATCTGGTATTCTTTATTTGTGATTGAAGTTGAATTTCACGAAGGCGTCTACTTATTTTATCTTGAAGTCGGGGTTGGTTGGATGCATGACCATCAATGATAACTTGCTCGTGCGTAAAATTTAAGTTGAAGACTTGGGTTATCTAGTTACCAGTAGTCGGGGTAACTATCACTTAAGAGTTATTGGAGTACTCAATGTCACACGTCAATGACGATGTCGATAATCGCAAGAGGTGTTAATGTCTCATACTTTGGTTGGGTATTGAGCACTTAGAGATTTGCTTGGAGCATTAATTCTCTACACCGTTCTTCCAACATTAGTGCAAGCTTAAGTAACAAATTTGGGGACTTCTACTTCAGTTTTCAGTATTGGTATATCGGGTTTTCTTCATCGAGTGGTCACTAATCTATGTACAAGGTTGGTTAGTTGGCCAAAGGTTTTAAAAGTTGTGATGTGATCTGTAATTCTTCACAAGATATTCTTTACCCAAACTGATGTTCACCAAAAACCAAAATCAGTCATGCCACATTCAATCTGTTACTGCCTCACGGTTTCTTCTTGGTTTTGTAAAATCCCGCGAAAGAACTTATTTCTCGGTTTAAATCATAGATTTGTAAAATCCCGTGATGATGGTCTATGCGCTCTTAACCATGATCGGGTTAAAACCATTATCAAAGTTCAGTTAAAGCATCATAAAGGGCTAGATTTGGGCATTAACCACAAGACGTGACTACGGCGTTAATTCATTATTATTTATTTGAGGCTGAAGTGAAATTTCATGGGTGCGTGTACTTAGTATCTGAAGATATCGGGGAGGTTGGATGAAGATTCTTCGAGATCCTTGTTCGAGCTTTCAATACAATGACGAGGACTTGGATATCTAGTTATTTTGTCTTTCTCTCTATTACAAAATAACTATCACTTTAAGGAGTCACGTTGAAGTGCTCAGTGTCACACGAAGTTGTGGATATCCAAGAGGTGATGTGCGTCTTATACTTGATGGTTGGTTGGTTGAAGAGTATAGAGTACTTAGGGATTCGATGTTGCACGAAGTCTCTACACCGCTCTTTGTCACGCATTAGTACAAGTTTAAGTCACAAGTTCGGGTTATATTACTTCAGTGTCAAGTTCATCATATTGGGTTTTATCCATCAGTGGTCACAACATCAAGCCGACAGAATGATAATGGGGTTGGTAATGAGTTAGATGAGAGAAGAAGTAAAGAGAGAGATATGACGTCTGTACAAGTCAGTGCAGGCCTCGTTCTTCATCATAATGACGTCTGTACAAGTCAGTGCAGGCCTCGTTCTTCATCATAATGACGTCTGTACAAGTCAGTGCAGGCCTCGCTCTTCATCATATGACGTCTGTACACTTCAGTTCAGGCCTCGTTCTTCAAAGAAAAGAAAAGTGTACGCTTGAGTGCACTTTATCTTCAAAAGAAGAGGAGTCTTCTTATTAATGGCCATTCTCATCAACAAGATTCATGCTCTTTCCGTGCTTATTCAATCTTCAAGTGGATCGGCGCACATTGGAGTATATTCTTATTCACTTGTTCAACCAAAAATTGCAGTTGACAGGCATATGCAATTTTTGAGGGGGGGAAAGGGTGAATAAACAACATGTCAGTCGTCAAGAACCGTCAAGTGGAGCTACTTACCGTTGATGGTATTCATATTCACTAGTTCAATCATCAAAAATTGCAGTTGGCAGGCATATGCAATTTTTGAGGGGGGGAAAGGGTGAATATGATTCTACATGTTGATTGATGATTGAGAAATGGTCATACGACTCCTGAATACGTCAGTTCAGGAGTCGTGCAAACCATGGTTCTCCAACACTACTTCTTCCTCCGTCTATCAAGGTGTTGAAGAACATGGTCATGGAATGCTAATCGACAAAGTCTCACGGGTTGGTCTAATCAGCAACAATGGGTTTCTAGTCAATGCTTCATGTATACGTCATTAGGCTACATGTACACATCATGATGATGATTCCGATTAATCGTAACCATCATGGGGGAGAGAAATGTGTACACCAAGGATGCTCAACAGGTTCACGTGATCGGGCTTAATCATATATTCCGGTGTTGAGAACCGCAGAGATGATCAGTGGTTCAACTTGTTACCTTGGTATTTACGTTTCACTGTTACGTCATGGGCTGATTAATCGTAACCATCAGGGGAGAGAGAATGTGTACATCAAGGACGCACAACAGGTTCACGTGATCAGGGCTTAATATCTAAGGATGGATACATACTATTGATGATCAGTGGTTCAACTTGTTACTTTGGTGTTATACTAAAGACTGAAGAAGGTCTAGTCGTCAGTCTACTCTTCATTCTCTGTTGGGTGTTATCATATCATGTGTATGCTGCGGGCTGATGGGTTATAAGTAAGGTTACTGGAAGGCATTTGGTGAGATAAAGATGATTGGTATTCCGTTCCTCCACATTGGGCAATCTTGAAGAAGGTCGAGTCTTCAGTCTTCTCTACATTCAAAAATGTTGAGCTCTTTTCTTACAACTTGATATTTAACTTAATCCCATGATAGTTCTTGTTTGATGAGTTGTGGAGTTAAGTTAGGTTCAAGTTGGTCTGTAGTTTAAGGTTAGGTCCAACTTGATTTTAACCTAATCTCATGACAGTTCTTGTTTGATGAGTTGTGAGGTTAAGCTGAAATCAAGTTGTTACTGGGCTTAAATTTGTGGTTTAGCTTAACCTCATGACAGTTCTTGTTTGATGAGTTGTGAGGTTAAGCTAGATTTCAGTTGAGGCTCAACTTAAACTACCGAAAAGATGCCTAAGGTTTTTGACGGCGTCACTCAAGGTCGGGAGTGTTAGAAGATTAATGACGGCATGCATTTGGTTATCAAAAGACTTCTTCATATTATGGGCGTTCATCCAAAGTCTTCTTCCTATTATGGGTGTTCATCAGAAAGGTTGTCAGATTGGGGGAGAGCACTAATTAGGGGAGAGTGAAAAGCCAGAATCAATCCCTGATTAAATGTGCTCACGTTACTCTTCAGCAAGTTAAATGATGGAAGCGGAAAAGATTTAGAATGCTGAGGAGTAATGGTTTCTGGTTCGTATCCTTGTACATATATACTTATTCATATTTTATACCATTTTGTAAATAGATACATAGAATTCATGCTAATTGTAAATAGAGAAACGTAAAACCAGAAAAACCATAAAAATTGAAAAATAGAAAAGACCAAAAATAGTTTCACCTAGGCATGTCTTCTGTTTATCGATAACATTTACGGACTTAGAAATGTCATTCAATAATGGCACGGGTCTTTAAATGAAGCTCGAGCAGAAGTTAAAATGGATGGTTAAAACATGTCTAAATGGCTTGCTATTACTTTAGATAGCAACCCGCGCTTCAAAATGGGGAAAGCACGTCGCCAAAAAGACGGTTGTTCCTCCAACTGGGTGATGTTCACCTGGGCATGGATTACTTCATATCCATGTTTCCTGATTTGATGTACGTTTCAGTGCATCATTTCTTGTAAAAGAAGAGAAATCTTCTTAATATAACAAATAGTTTTCATTCTATGATTCTTCTGAAAATTATTTGTGAGACACTTGGTGAATATGTGTTGTATGAAATTTGTTTATCCTTGGATTATGCATAAAATTTGTCACTCAATCAACGACTACAAAACCTCATGACAGTTCTTGTTTGATGAGTTGTGGGGTTAAGCTTGATTTTAGTTGAGGTTCAACTAGAATACGGGTCATTGATTGAGGGGGAGAGTGAATTCAAATTTTATATCATCAAACGGATTTATTGGTTAAATCATACTTGTTAGAAATGGTTTTGTAGTTAATGGGGAATTAGTTGAAGAGGATCTTGCTTAAATATATCAAATGACCAAGTGTGTTAGTTGCTAGAAAGTTTAGGACATTATGTGCAATTTGCTTATAGTTTCCTAGCTTTATGTATCTAGAAGGTTCATTTGTGTTACTTTGGAATCCTCGTATAATCCCCAAAATGCTTTAAGACTCAAAACCTAAAAGAAGTTAGAAAACCAGTTGTGTTTGATGTTTTTGAATACTCCACTGGCATTTGTATGATCTAAATGAATGAGTTTCAAATGTTGTTTGTCTTTGCTGCTTAATTGTTGTTGATATTGTGCATATGTTCTCAGGAATCACTTAGGTATTTTGCTATCATATTAGAATCATGTTCCTAAGTTCCTGAGTTGAATATTGATATCTGTGTGAATTGCCATGTGCATGATTGGTATTTGCTTTTCTTGCTAGATAGTGGTTTGACGTAGTTCCTGATTGTGGTTTGATTATAAGATGAACTTGGTATTATAATGTGGCAAGCTGCTGAAGGGTAGCTATTTAGGAATAGTGTATCTGTATGTATGTATGTATATCTGTGTTCATATTCTTATGCAGATTCCATAGCCAAAATGAATGTGCCAGTTCCCATTCTAACCATTTAATCAGACGTTCAAATTCTATTGATTGGCTCGGAATTCACCACGACAACAACATCGGCAACAACAACAACAACAACACCTTCACCTCCACCACCATCATTTCAACAAAGAAGTACTTACTCGGATCTCGCCAAGAGGGGATCGACAATACTTGAGAAGATTTGTTGGTGGATGGATGATTGATGTTGACCACTGACTCACTCAGAAAAGCGAGTGTTTACATCATCTGCGCAAAAAGGTCAATATCATTTGTGTCATAAATGTTATCTTGTGCAAAATGAGCAGTGAATCTCCCTCTTAGATTAAGGGGGAGCAAAGTATGTTTCATCATCAGAACATGTTAAACCTGACCACATTTTCTCCCATGTTTTTTCTAAATTATTTAAATCAATTGGGATCACAAATCTCAAAAGGTTTGAAATTTTTGATCGGGGGAGAGAATGTGATTTAAATATGAAACCTGATGAAAATGTGATGTTTTGGATTTAAGTGTAAGCTCTCCCATATGTGCTAAACTCTTTTGTATACCAAGGCACATATTGAGGGGGAGCAAAATGTTTTGGACATAAAAGTAAGCTCTCCCATGTGTGCTAAACTCTTTCGTATATCGATGCACATATTGAGGGGGAGCGAATGAACAAAAAGGATTTGGCATCTCAGTTGAGCGTGTCTCAGACTTAACCAATGAATTGACGAAACATATACTGTCATGAATCGAAAGGACATATCCTGGCCGGGTAATAATTTCAAGCTAGTCTAACTAGTGATGTAAGCGTGTCTCGAAAAGGATGTGTCTGAGTAGAGTGTACCGTTTCGAGAAACTTTCTATGGACTTGACCAGTACGGGTAATAATTTCAAGCTGGTCTAACCAGTGATGTAAGCGTGTCTCGAATCGGTCATGTTCACTGAAAGTGGATCAATTCAAAAAGTGCGAGCTCTATCTAACATGTGCAAATTTATAAAACTATCACTCGAGCACATGTTGAGGGGGAGCATTTGAAAAATATAAAACTCTCAAGTGTTTGCAAAAATGTGTTTCAGAATCATGAATACTTTGAGAGATTTTTCAAAGATTTGGTTTATGGCAATCGTGGAAGTACACCAAAGACCGACCATTTTAATTAATGCATGGAGTTATAAGGATGGTTAGGTTAGGCTCAAGTTCCCACGATCCCGCCAGATCCGGAGGGATCTACCCAGGGACAATCCACTAGTTAGTGTAGAAGTCCTTAGGTATGATTAAAAAGGAGAAAAGTGTGATTAAGGGAAGAGTGCCGACTGAGATGGAGCTAGTACTGGAACAAACCCAACAAGGTACTAGTAATGAAGTCTCGGTAAGCACTGAAGGGGTTGAAGAATGAAAAAGAATTGTAAAGATAAAGGGTGAAAAGAAATAGCCCTCCTTACAACTTAGGCAGAAACCGGGTCAATACATATGCTGTCAGAATCACTTAGTTGATTGCTGGCATTGAAGACAAAGTATCATGGACCCAGTGATACGCTGGACAACCCTCCTTAGCCACTCAAGGTCCCTCAAAGGATTCTTGTTTCAATTGTCACGGAGTTCAATACATTCCTATCGTCTCTCTCACTCCGAGTTAGATGATATTGAAAAGGTGGCAGTCCTCTCCAGCCTCCGCTCACTAAATCAAAACGCACAATTGAGTCTAGAGCCACGAGATGCATAATAAGATCTCATAGGAACACGAATTATTTCTACACTGGGTGTTCAAAATTAAGGACACCAATTGTAAACTTATGAGTCCTACGCAGATCTTAGCAATCTACCAGAACATTTATGAGAGAATCTACTAATGTAATTCTCAATGATTGAATGGAAATTCCTGCCAGGGTCAACATCAAGCAGCCCTGAAAGCAGGTCACTTCGGTAATTCCCTGTGGATTACGCTTAGTGATCGCGGCGGTTTCAAACGGTCTACAGTCGTGGAGTGATCTCCAGCGACTGATGCGTGGTTTTGCAACCTTACAACAGGTTTTACCTCTCGAGGGATCTCAAGAGGCTTACAACCCCACCAGGCAGTGTACCTGACCGATGTAGTATAGTGTAGTGGTAAGTACGGGGGATTGATCGTTCTCCACAGGGAATAGTGTTCGTTAGGTATGAAAAACTACTCTAATAGGTCTAAGGGTTGAGGAAGATTCTTTTTTATGTTTTTATATTTTTATGAAAGCAAGTAAAATCTCGGGTTTGAAAGAGTGGGCGGAATTAGTTGCTAGTCAACTAACCCAAGTTACTACGAATGCAAATAAAATAAATAACAGAAAATAAAATGTTGGTGAGAACTTAAGTGTAGAGAAATGTGTTCACTTAGATTTCCTTACTCCCTAACTATCTTTTACCGGTTGATTAGTGTGTATTAGTTGCATGGATGACGGGTGTATTCCTTAATACCAATCGTGGGGTGGCGTACGTACTTCCCCAACTCTACAAGCTCCTACTTCACTCCTATGTCGAGCCGGCTAGGAAGCTCCTAACATGGGATCACTAGAATTCGCTTGTGCATTAAATACAACCATAAAAACCTTTAGTACGCATTTGGTTCATGTTTCTTAAGACGTTCAAGCAAGTTACCGAATAGGAAGTTAGCCAGTTTTCTTAAGCCTAACATAGATAAACAATCATCCAATACAACTAATAACACACTAATAACCAATAATCAATAGCTAGGTTTCATTAGATCTAAGCAAACACAAGATAAATCTAGCCTAACATGTTAAACAAAAGACAAGAACAAGATAAAATCAAACAACACATAGACATATTGAATGATTAATTGATAACTTATCTTTCAATGTAACATGGAAGATCTCAAGGCAAAAAGCCTTGAAAAAGAAGCTAAATTCGTCTTAGGGTTTTCTCCCAAAAATTCCACACTAAGCTCTCTCTCTAATGACAAAGAATTGCAAAACTATATATAGATTTTTACATCTGACGGCGTCACCTTATGGAGTGTGACGCCGTCACCTCGCCGCTTTTAGGGTTCCCGGATGACCTTCTTGACGCCGTCCCTCTTTAGCTCTCCAAAATCCGTTCTGGCTTATCAAGGCTTGACGCCGTCAGACCTTGAACGTGACGCCGTCCCTCTTTGAATTAAGCCGTGACGCCCTTGATCAGGTTAAAGCGTGACGCCGTCAGAATTCACATGCAATTTTCACTGGCTTATCATGAGTAAATTTCACGTCCACCTTTTCTTGCCAAGCCATGACGCCGTCCAGAGTAAAATCTGACGCCGTCAAGGGTAACTTTTAGCCGATTTTTGAGACTTTGTCGTTTTCTTCACTTTTATGCTCCAAAAACGTCCAAAATGCCTCCTTTTCCAGATTTCTCCTCAAAAGTACCTAAAATGACAAAAGGAACGATTTAGGGCAATATTTGATCAAATAAATACGATTTAGGGCTTAAATGACCCTTAAAAGCGGTACACTTTTCGCTTCATCAAATACCCTTACACTTGAGATTTGCTTGTCCTCAAGCAAATGCGCTTTTATTCTAATCAAAATACAAGTTAGGGGTCATTTAATGCAAACATAAAAGTAATTACAACAAATAATCGTTCTACTTCAATCATAATAAGCACGGAAATCATAAACTAGCACCTCACAAGTAGTGTTTAGATACTCACATCTCTCAAGTGTCATCAAAATAAATCTCATAAATGAAAACGGATAATATCTCTCACTACCTGTCATAGCAAATAGATTACCATAGGCTTGGGAAAGGATCGAAAACCTCCTCCACTAGGCGTAAGCACCAAAGATAAACTATCAAAGAGGGCTTTTACATGGGTTATAACGTTAGGTGTAGGGAAAAGGAAAACACGGTTTTGTTGGATAAGGGATATTTTACTGGTGGCGAGTTAAAGATCTTGATTAATTACATGTACTATACAATGTTGCTAAGCCAAGACTCGACTCAATCTTAAGCTAGAAACAAAATAACAAAATAACAAAAACATAAAAATAAACATAAAATGAAACGGGATGGTAGTCCGTATGTTTTTTCTATTTTTCTTTTTCTCTTTTTTTTTTGTATTTTTCTTGATTTTTTCGATTTTTTTTTTTTTTTTTTTTCATACACTCTTGCCCTACCATCCAAAATAATGCATCATAGGGGCATTGCATTCCCCTTACACTTGAACTTTTACATAACTTTACAATTAACTATTCTAATGACTCGAATTAAGATAATTGAAAAACTTGGAGTACTTTTAAAATATTTAGCACATATGGGGGTAATAAATGATATTCTTCCCCATTACTCCATTACACTAGTACTTTACCCATGAGTCCCAATCGTCCCAAAACAATATGTACAAGGATATGACTCGACTTAGCAACCATGTAATCAACTAGATAATTAACTTGGGTTTAAACAAATGTTGTCACAATAATGCACTAAAAATGAGTGCATACAAGGTAGGCTAAGGCGATTTGGGTGTACATTTTAGTGGGGTGTAACAAATTCTTCCTTTAAGTAAAATGCTTAAAGGTCGAAACGAAAAGATAGGCTCTGAGGGGTGTACTAGGGGTATCGTGTACTAAAAATGAGTACAACGCAAAGGGTGTGGGAGAATTACTTGACCAATGTAGCCAAAGTAATTATAACAAAAACACAGGTGTAAAACAATGGGTTAATCCTAATGCCTCTTATCACGTAGTAAATCTAACTACACGAATGTAGTCTCACTTGTGGCCTCGGAATGGTCCTAACGCAAGTTCTAGAATCTAAGTGCTACCGGTACACACATCATAGCATAAATGCTTTTCCTACCAATTCTAGGGGCGAACCTCACATATTTGGGGGTGGAAAGTTTTTTAGTGGTACGGTTTTTGTGCTAGTCATATAACTCCTATCCGTGAGACGCTCATTAAGATCAAAGTTTCACTCCTATATGTTGTAAAAAATTTTAAATTTGGCACTAAAATTACCTTAACAAGTATTTCTCTCAGTTTTATTACACATCTACTATTAAACAAACAAAAATCAAGCGTAATAGCATTCTCTAAAATCGTACTTTTACCCTCCTCTTACACTTAAGATGAACATTGTCCCCAATGTTCAAATAACAAGATGTAAAAGCATAAAGTAAAAGAATGAAATCAAATACTCCCCTGATTCGCTCGGTGGATAATGAAGTAACACGGTTAAATCTTCTTCCAAAGTAATGTTGAAGCTCCATGACTAATGCATCGCCATAAGCTTGATCCAAAACATTTCCTTGTCCAAAATAACCTGTTAAACCTGAGAAAACAAACACGAAAACCTGCATAACATCGGCGGGATAAAATCTATATATAAGGATATAATGCTTGTGGAATGATAACTTTGCAGATTCCTGGAGATTATAAGTTGGAGATTTTAATAAAAACTTTTTTTAAAAACAAAACTTTCAAAAATTTCTGAAAATTAAATCTGACGCCGTCAGGTTATAAACCCTGACGCCGTCAGAAATGACCTGACAAAAATTTTCATTTTAAGTTTCCGGAAAATTTCTGGAAAAACCTTTACCTTACTTCCTGGAAATCCTGCAAAACATCATTATGACTCGATACAAGCATTTGACTCAAACAAACACTAATATGTATGTTAATTTATTATTATTACGATTCATGTTAATTTGTGTTCTAATAAACCGATTTAGATTTCTCTTACACTTATCTTTCGCAAAATACCTTTATATGTAGTTAAGACGAAGTTAAAAACAAAATAAAGCATTTTCACAAATTACTTTTGAACATGAATCAATAAGAATAAAAATTAAACATGCATACGGAAACAAATAAAAACAAACAAACAAACAAATAAACACACAAAGCAAATAAATAAAATAAAGCTTGGGTTGCCTCCCAAGAAGCGCTTTTCTTTATTAACGAGTCTTGTAGCTAGACTCAAAGTCACTTACATTACGTGACTCCATCATCGGTCACGGTTCCTAGGCCATTTTCATTCCCGGTTTTATATTCCGGTCCTAATTTCAAACAATCCTTGTAGAAACCGAATATCCTTTCCATAACATAGTCTACTCCTTTATTTCTATCCTCATCATTCCTATAGTAGACCGCTTGCTTGAGCTCCTTCTCAACATTTGACAAGTGTTGGAATTGTTCTATCTTATATGGCATTTGGTAGTTTACTTCATCGGTCTCATCCTTAAATCTAACTATCCCTAAGGAAGGTTCATAAGTCATTCTAGAGACCTCAACAAATGGTTTTCCAAAAACCACTTGAGTTAAGGACGCATCGACTATTGGGCGGATATCTTCTACAATTACAAAGTCGGTGACATAGGTGAAGTTTCCTACATAAACCGGTAATCCCTTAACCCTTCCCGTGAAGTTACTCATCCAACCCTTGTCAGGGAGCATCCTATACCCAAGTTGATTTTTCATTATCAAGTTGTAGTGGGCTCTAGTCATGATGTTTATGGGTGATCTAAGGTCGATGTAGGCTTTCCACACATGCAAATGTCCGATGTTACATGGTATGTTGAGATTAGAAGGGTCGCCTATTTCAATGATTGGTCTACCTAGGAAGTATGGTGTCTCGGGGTCATCGAATGAGTTTGTATGATATACGCGCTCTTCCTTAGTGGGTAGCCTATTGAAGTAGTCCTCATCATCATCTACTTCTTCAATCTCACTTGTCCTAACTTCCTTATCAACCTCGACTTTCTTATCCTCATCCTTAGGTTCACTATCATCCTCATTTCTATCAATTGGTTTGATAGTGACAATGTTGACGAAGTGGACGTGTTTGGATGAAGAGGGGTCCTTTACTTGGGGTCCGCTAATTGTGTTCCTAGCGTCCTTATGTGGAGGTGATAGCACTTGGTTATTGAGGGCTTTCAACAAGTTGTCAATTTTGTTGGTCATCTCTGTTTGTTGCTGATTGAATTCGGATTCGAATCTAGCTATCCGAGCTTCTTGAGATGCCATAAATTGAGACATCAATCCTTCAAAGTTATTGGTACTACCATTGCCGGAAGGATTGTTGTTGAAAGTACGGTTCGAGTTGGAACCGCTTGATTGGAAACGATTAGGTGGGTTGGAAGAATTGGGTTGTTGTGCGTTTTGGTTTTGTTTCCACCTAAGGTTCGGGTGGTTTTTCCATGAGGGGTTGTATGTATCACCGTAATGGTTTGGCTCGGGTTTGAAAGTGTACCACTTGTCTCCCGCTCCGTCGGTACGCGAGGATGCGTAGTCCACAAAAGCTTGTTCGGGGAGTTCCATGCAATAACTATTCCCCGGCAGCGGCGCCAAAAACTTGATGCGTGGTTTTTGCAACCTTACAACAGGTTTTACCTCTCGAGGGATCTCAAGAGGCTTACAACCCCACCAGGCAGTGTACCTGACCGATGTAGTATAGTGTAGTGGTAAGTACGGGGATTGATCGTTCTCCACAGGGAATAGTGTTCGTTAGGTATGAAAGACTACTCTAATAGGTCTAAGGGTTGAGGAAGATTCTTTTTTGTGTTTTTATATTTTTATGAAAGCAAGTAAAATCTCGGGTTTGAAGGAGTGGGCGGAATTAGTTGCTAGTCAACTAACCCAAATTACTACGAATGCAAATAAAATAAATAACTGAAAATAAAATGTTGGTGAGAACTTAAGTGTAGAGAAATGTGTTCACTTAGATTTCCTTACTCCCTAACTATCTTTTACCGGTTGATTAGTGTGTATTAGTTGCGTGGATGACGGGTGTATTCCTTAATACCAATCGTGGGGTGGCGTACGTACTTCCCCAACTCTACAAGCTCCTACTTCACTCCTATGTCGAGCCGGCTAGGAAGCTCCTAACATGGGATCACTAGAATTCGCTTGTGCATTAAATACAACCATAAAAACCTTTAGTACGCATTTGGTTCATGTTTCTTAAGACGTTCAAGCAAGTTACCGAATAGGAAGTTAGCCAGTTTTCTTAAGCCTAACATAGATAAACAATCATCCAATACAACTAATAACACACTAATAACCAATAATCAATAGCTAGGTTTCATTAGATCTAAGCAAACACAAGATAAATCTAGCCTAACATGTTAAACAAAAGACAAGAACAAGATAAAATCAAACAACACATAGACATATTGAATGATTAATTGATAACTTATCTTTCAATGTAACATGGAAGATCTCAAGGCAAAAAGCCTTGAAAAAGAAGCTAAATTCGTCTTAGGGTTTTCTCCCAAAAATTCCACACTAAGCTCTCTCTCTAATGACAAAGAATTGCAAAACTATATATAGATTTTTACATCTGACGGCGTCACCTTATGGAGTGTGACGCCGTCACCTCGCCGCTTTTAGGGTTCCCGGATGACCTTCTTGACGCCGTCCCTCTTTAGCTCTCCAAAATCCGTTCTGGCTTATCAAGGCTTGACGCCGTCAGACCTTGAACGTGACGCCGTCCCTCTTTGAATTAAGCCGTGACGCCCTTGATCAGGTTAAAGCGTGACGCCGTCAGAATTCACATGCAATTTTCACTGGCTTATCATGAGTAAATTTCACGTCCACCTTTTCTTGCCAAGCCATGACGCCGTCCAGAGTAAAATCTGACGCCGTCAAGGGTAACTTTTAGCCGATTTTTGAGACTTTGTCGTTTTCTTCACTTTTATGCTCCAAAAACGTCCAAAATGCCTCCTTTTCCAGATTTCTCCTCAAAAGTACCTAAAATGACAAAAGGAACGATTTAGGGCAATATTTGATCAAATAAATACGATTTAGGGCTTAAATGACCCCCTAAAAGCGGTACACTTTTCGCTTCATCAGCGACTCACCTAATCGTTGATGTGCTACGGTTCGATCTTAAAAAGCCCTCTATGGGTTTTTGATTAGGAACGGTCTTGGTAAGGATTAGAGAGAGTTTTCACACTATGCTGTTAACAATCTCGAAGTCCGAACCTGTAAGTACCGGTCGATTTGTTGCTAACTGTCGTATGCAGGAACTTCTGGCGATTGTAGCTGTGGAATGCTGTAGCTGGTTGCTGTTGTAGCTGGTTGCAGAAAAGATGCCAATCCTCTACCACATGCTCACACTACATCATCATTGTAACTCAACAAAGTCATGATCAACCAAAAAGACCTTCAACACGGCTTCTGCAAACTCTGATGCTAAAGATCATGACACCAAATAGTGTGAGCATGTCGGCTCAAAGAATAACACATCACATGGAAACATACTACTGAAAGATGGCTTGAAGACACATGCTGGATGATATTTTCGAAGAATACTCAAAATCATCCAAGACAAAGGAAAGGCCATCAAAAGTTCATTGCTAAAGGCACAAAGATACAAGACATTGAAGAATCGAAGACTACGAGCTATGAAGTCAAGATCAAAAGATAAAATGCTAGAATTCAAGTTATTATTTCCGGGGTGACCTCCCTTAGGGGGAGATTGTTAGGAATATAAATATTCATATGAAGGTTCGGTCACCCCGAGCATCTAATTAGCATTTATATAGCTCGTAGGCTTATATATATTTGTTTAGTAGTATTAGTATTATCAGTATTATTAGTGTAGTAATATATATTCGTGGAGCGGGTCGGGGCTTTCCCCACTGTCAGCTCACTCCACAGCCCACTAGGGGCACAAATATTAGGACTATATATATAACCCTTCCCACACAAGGGAAGGGTGGAACTCTTGGAACATTTCACACTTTAATCTAATATTCAGGTTTTTCTCTCAAAGGGTTCCCTCTCTCTCTAGTTCTTCATCTCTCTAACAATGGATCTAATCTTTCATGAATTAAGACCACCCGAATCAACCACACAATCAATATGGTTATTTCCTACACACAACTTCATAAGTCATCCGTCTAGCAATGAGCTATCGAGGTATCAAACTACCGGTGCACGTGTTCGCCATACACCGGTAAACGCTCAATCATTATACTCTATATACACATGTGGATAACTTAGTTTAAAGTATATGAAGTCAATTTCCTGCATTTTTTTTCATAAAACTACATCAGATTGTTTGTAGATATGCAATCATTTAGTTTAAAGTATATGGAGTCAATTTCCTGCATTGTTTTCGTTAAAACTACATCAGATTATTTATAGATATGTAGATTGATGAACCTATGCCATCACAAACACCATTGATTGGACATGGCCACCATCAGATGGTAGTTTTGCATTAATCATATCATACTTAAACTTCATACTTATATAAGTTAATATAAATAGTACCTGCAACTAATTGATATTATAAAATGGTTTGTTAATGTAGATTGAAGAGCCATTTGTTAGAGTTTATGTATAATTATTAATATAAGTATGTCCGGTTTCGAACCCAAGACTCGGGATTGCACACAATACGTGAGAGTTCCAATGGTTTGAATAAATTAAATATATTTTATATTTTATTTATTCATTTCACAAAACAAATACTTAACGACAGTTAGTACTTAACGGAGTTAGAGATAACGGCCGTTAAAGGACTAAATGTGCAAAATAGCAAGAGAAGGATCTAGAACCCCTTTCTTGGGGAGAAATTCGGCCGACCCATGCCTTAGGGTTAGGGATTCGGTTGGTGACTTGGAGTGGGGAGCAAGACATGTGTTGCCTATAAATACAATTCATTGTATTCATTGTTTCACTAATCTTAAATCCCTAAACAAGCCATTCTTCTCCTTCTCTTCTCCTCTAAGCTAGAACCGATTGGCCCTTTTCTAATTCCACTTGGAATTGTCGATCCAAGTATAGCTTTCAAAGTGTTTGGTTTGTTTTGTGATTCGAACCTAGCTTTTCCCATTGGAACGCTAGCATTACGTGTGTACAAGAACAAGTGACAAGCTTCTTTTAGCTTGTGGTGATTTGCCCTATTCGACTAACCCTATTCGATCCATACCCTAAACCTTAATTAGGGTTTACCTTGTTCTTGTAGATCCGATTCCTTGTTCTTGCTAGGAATCAAAAAGGTACGCTTTCTATTTAATTTTTAGTTAATTAATTTACATGTTATTGTAGATCTTTCCGCTGCGTGTACTATGATGTTTATGTGTTTATAGTATTTTTATGATTCACATATTCCAACAGTGGCATCATGAGCCGCGTTTTTAACATGTAATTAATTACTAAAAACCTTAAAAATTGAATCTTGTAAAATAGATACATGCAATCTTTATTGATCTAGGGTTTTGATTTTTTAAACCCTAATTTTGTCTTATTTGGGTCGACACCCAATTATAAAAAATTTAGGGTTTTAGTTTTTGTAGAAAACTTGTAGAAACTCTAGGATTGCATGCAATTTTTAGGGATTAATTAATAAGTACCTTATGTGATGTCATTAATTAATTAGATTGCGTATAAATATATTGACATGATAATATGTGATTACATGATTATATGTGCAATATGGGATCCATGACAAAATCTTGCATATTTTGTCATGGAATGTTTGGTTGTTTAATTTGCTACATGATTTTTAAGATAAATCTTAAATTAGGGAAGACCCTAATATATTAATTAAAATTGGTTATGTGCAATGTGGTGTCTAGTTAATCAAAACTTACGCGGCCAAGTTATTTGGCGTCTGTGGTCCATTGGGCACAATGAACTCGAAAACCAATGGGAGTTTTATTAATTAGATACATTAAAATTCACATAGATAATTAATAGGATTTATCAAAAAGGTTTGCATGTGGCTATATGATATTGTTAATGATCATATATGTGTTATTGAGTGTTTATTTATTTTTTCAATTACTTGTTATTTGTGTTTAATTATGATGGATTGTAACAACAAAGAGGGTATTTTTTTAATAAAAAATAAATGAACCTAATAACTATGAAACCTTTGTAGTAAACCATTTAATTGCCAAGTCTTGTGTGCCGACCGTGGTTCGCTTGGCACGATAATTTGCTCCCAGGCGAGACTAGCAATTAATAATTTACTACATAAATGTTTTAAACTTTAAATCTTAAAGTTTTAATTGATTTGATGCGACTGTACAAAAGTGGTCGAAGCGGCGGACCTATTATTGACAAACTATAAAGTGGGTATAAGGAGGCTTGACATTAAATTGTCATCCGAAAGGGGCGCATTTTTAATTAGCTTCGGCGGACGTTTGCCCCTCCGCTCGCCTGTGCGTCAACAATAGACTTACCAAGTACACCATGAAAAAGTACGAAGCATCTTAAGGCAATGTTGTAAGTTTCTCAACGCCATCAATTAAATTTTGTTGATTTAAGCTGCGAATGAGTAAACAGTTTTTTGTAGAAAACATATGATACAAAGATGAATGCATGACATCTTTGTACATATTTTTTGATAACATACATCAAAAATTTAATACCCTTAAATTTAAGTTATATGCCATCCAACTACAAAAAGAAACACCTAAGGTTTCATCCTACATCACTAGCAGCCAAAGCTGAATGTGATGTTCGAAGGGCGGTTGTCTAAGGGTAAATTGAGTACTTTCATTGCTAGCAGCCAAAGCTGAATGCAATGAAACGACGTCAATTTACAGTTTCTTAAGTTGGTGAACTTAATTGGGCACTTTCATTACTAGCAGCCAAAGCTGATATAATGGAACGGCGCCAAGGCATAAAGATTTGGGGATGAAACATGCTTACATTTTGCAACTGATGTTGGCAATATAATGTAAGTCCCATGATTTCTAGGAATTGCAATTGGATATTGGCAATTGGGTGATCCCGTACCTTATTGAGCACTTTCATTGCTAGCAGCCAAAGCTGATGTAATGAAACGGCGTCAATTAGGATCCTAGTTTTCAGTAAAAATTAAATGGTTATTTAACCAATGGGTGTTTAATTTTCTTGAAAAGTTTAATTATCAAAAATACTAATTTTGAACTTTTTCTGTAGAAATGGCCCAACCCGAAAACACTCCAAACATTACCTCCGCTTTCAAAATGATGATTGAAAAGGAGAAATTGACTAGGACTAAAAATTTCAACGATTGGTATCGTAATCTAAGGCTTGTCCTTAGGATAGCCAAACGTTTTGATTGTCTTAGTGAGCCTCTTCCGGTTGCTCCTCCTGCTAACTCTTCTAATAATGCACTTAGAGAGTATAACGAAGCCTATGACAAGCACAATGATGCGGCTTGTCTCATGCTATCGGGGATGGATCCTCAGCTGGTAAAACAGTTTGAGAATCATGGTCCGATGCAAATGATTGAGGAACTCAAACGTATGTTTGAGAAACCTCCAATGGCTGAGTTGTATGACGTACTTGACAATATAGCCAAGCGCAAGCAGGAAGCAACCAAACCCGTAAGTACCCATGTGCTAGAGATGAAAGGATATCTTGACCAATTGGATGCACTTGGATGCGGGTATGTGGAAGATGTTAAAGTTGGCCTCATCAATAAATCCCTCAATGAGGAATTGTATGGTGACTTCGTGCTCAACTTCAACATGCATTGCAAGGGGATTACATTTACTGACTTGCATGCAATGCTCATAGAACATGAGAAGGGACTCGCTAAGAAAGCTCCTACACCTGCTGTGATGGCAATTAGAGGTGGTAGGGTTGCTAAGCCCGGTAAACTGCACAAAGTGAACAAGAAGGGCAAAGGGAAAGCTGACAAAGGAAAACAGGTCGTGATCCATCAGCAGAAGCCCAAGAAGCAGAATCCTCCTCCTAAGAAGGATTATCCTAAAAAGGATACGGCTGCTTGTCACCACTGTAACACTCCTGGACATTGGAAGTGGGACTGTCCATTGCTCCTTGAGGAGTGTCGCAAGAATAAGAATGCCAAGGCTGGGCAGGGCGCCAGCACTTCAGGTATTTTTATGGTTGAATTATTTTCTTTTCCTCGTAAGCAAAATGCCTGGATATATGATACAGGATGTGGTACTCACATTTGTAATACATCGCAGGGGCTTAGAGGAGCTAAGAAGCTGAACTATGGGGAGTGCTACTTGTATGTCGGCAACGGTATACGTTCAGCAGTAGAAGCCATAGGGACTTTTGACTTACTGTTACCTTCGGGTTTTATTTTAGTATTGAACAATTGTCATTACGCACCATCTATTGTTAGAGGTGTCGTTTCAGTTTCTTTATTGTTGGATATTGGTTTTGAGCATACTTTTAATAATAATGGAATTTCGGTTTCCTTAAATTCTGTTTTTTATTTTAATGCAATTCCATTAGATGGTGTGTTTGAAATAGACATGGAAAATCATGCATCCAACGGAAATAATTCTGTGTATAGCATCGGAAATAAGAGAGTCAAGTCTAACTTGGATTCGTCTTATTTATGGCACTGTCGTCTTGCTCATATAGGCAAGAAACGCATGGAAAAGCTGCAACACGATGGGCTTTTGAAAAATATCAATGATGATTCAGTTAATAAATGCGAGTCTTGCATATCTGGTAAGATGACAAAGAAACCTTTCTATAGCAATATGGAAAAGGCTTCAGATCTACTTGGATTAATACACACGGATGTGTGTGGTCCACTTAGACATGTGTCCAAGCGCGGTGCTACCTACTTCTTGACCTTCACGGATGACTATAGTCGTTATGATTATGTTTATTTACTTAAACATAAACATGAAGTCTTTGAGACATTCAAGGTCTTTAAAAATGAAGTAGAACTACAACTCGGAAAGAAGATTAAGGCCCTTCGATCCGATCGTGGTGGTGAGTATTTAAGCCAAGAGTTTAAAGATTATCTAACTGAGTGTGGCATTGTCCAACAACTCACTTCTCCTTATACTCCACAGCAAAATGATGTATCTGAAAGGAGAAATCGTACCTTGTTAGATATGGTACGATCTATGTTTAATCTTACAACTCTTCCCTTATCCTTTTGGGATTATGCTCTTGAAACAGCTGTTCACGTGTTGAATAGGATTCCAACTAAGAAGGTTGATAAGACTTCATATGAAGTATGGACTGGAAAAGCTCCCAACTTTTCTTACTTAAAGGTCTGGGTTTGTGAGGCGTTTGTTAAACGTGACTCACCTGATAAACTCCAACAAAGATCTGTTAAGTGTATCTTCGTAGGATACCCTAAGGAAACAAAGGGTTACTACTTTTACTTCCCACCAGAAAATAAGGTCATCGTGGCTAGGTATGGTGAATTTCTTGAGGATAATCTAATATCTCAAGAATTCAGTGGGAGAGTATATGATCTTGAAAGTGATCATGAAGATACGTCACCTTCTGAAGGCACTAACACACTTCCTGTGGAACCTGAAAGTTTAGGACCTCCGCCTGAAGTTGAAGTGGTACCCATCCGTAGATCTTCAAGATCTACAAAAGCTCCTGATCGTCTATGTTTAAATATAGAGGATGAGGAAACTATACTAGGGGATCTTGATGAGCCAACTAGTTATAGTGCTGCCATTAATAGTCCTGAGAAGGATAAATGGCAACTTGCTATGGATGGGGAAATGCAATCCATGAAAGACAAAAAAGTCTGGATTGAAGTAGACCTTCCTCCCAATGCTAAGGTAGTTGGGAGTAAGTGGCTCTTCAAAAAGAAGACGGTCATGGATGGCAATGTACACACCTACAAAGCTCATTTGGTGGCTAAAGGCTTTACCCAAACATACGGTGTTGACTATGAGGAGACATTTTCTCCTGTGGCTGACATTAGAGCTATTAGGATTCTTATAGCCATTGTCACAACTCATAATTTCAGGTCAATTTCCAAACCCCGACAATTTACTATTCATAAATCACTATTCACCAATCACTATTCATCATTTCACTATTCATCATTTTTGAAGTCAGTTTAAGACTTTGAGAAGTCGTCAAAAATTTTACTATTCACATGACACTATTCATTCTCGGAGGGAAATCACTATTCATGGGTATCATTCATCATGTCGTAAACTAGGTTTACGGGTATTCAAATGCGCGTAACCAGTTAGGTTTAGCTGCGTATTCATGCATCATCAGTAAAGACACATCATACGGACTAGGGTAGTCTGCATGTTATCAGTAACATCATTTCCATATCAGTTCATGCATGTGTTTGTGTGATTTTCATTAACGTATGCTTAATTGTTTAATTAACGTTACCACTCAGTCATTTCTACCAACAGTAAACCTAAATACTCCAGACAATGATCCTAATACATTTTCAAGCCAATTATAATGATATAGAGATTATATTATTACTTTACCCGGTGTTTTTAAATCAATTGCTACATTTTCCATTAGGAGCTTATAACTCCGTCGGTTTACGAAATTTCAATCCGATTATCATTCTAACACCCGATTCTTGCAAGGAATATGATTTTACACATTTTACAACTTCGTCATATTTTATTTTTCATCGTCGCGATTTATTTCTAGTTAACTCGATACCCGGTAACACCCAATGTACACATAAACTTCACTAACTCTTCCAATAGCTAGACAAGAGCTTTAATTACATCAAATCCTTCCTTATTTCCTTCCAAGTGCCGCCCCCCCCCCCCCCCCCCTTATCCACCCTAAACCATCATCTTTCATGTTTAGACAAGACTCCATTTAATGCATATGTTTCTTTGTCCTTTGATTTAATTCTTATAACACATTTCTTACACAATTTCATTAGCTAACAAAGATCAAACACTCTCTCCCTCTCCACTCCATACCCACGGCACAACAAGAACAAGGGGAGAAATCCATCATTTTGTGAAGTTCAAGTATTAATCTTACTCCATTTGCTATCCTAGTTAAGGTTTTGTGATCAAAACCCTAAGTTATTGCACATTTTCTCATCAAATCACTCCAACATTGTAAGTAAACTTCAAGAACATCATTTTGATCTTTTCATACTTTTATTTACTTCATATGATCATGTAATTTCAAGTTATACTAGTTACTTTTGCAAGTTACTTATGTTTTGATACCATTTTGCTTATAAACTATCACAAACACTAGATCTATAGGTTTCACTAATAATCACATGAGATCCACCAAGGTTGGTGATGTTTAGGACCCCATGACACCCTAAGAAGGTGTATGGTAGGATTTGCGAACTTGTGGAGTTGATTTGAGGTGGTATGATCAAGTTTAGAACCATAGAAATGAGTTTTTAAAACATATAAATACCTACTGTCCAAAATCGTGTAAACTGGAAAACTCAGTAATTTTTGGTATATTTTGGCCTTCATATTCAGGAATTTCTTTCAAAAACGAAACCGTGGCCGCAAGAATCACTAAAAACCGACTTATAACGAAGGAGATATGATTTTTCGAAGTTAGACGACGAAAACTAATTTTCTGAAAATAAGCGTGCTGTTAGCCGAACTTTAAAGGACCAAACGAGGCGTTAGACGTGATCTAGGAGAGCCGAACTGCTGAGATTATGTTAGTTCATGTTATGACGAATCCGTGGATACAAAGAACGTAGAAAACGAGCTTATAACGACCGAGATATACACGTTCAAAGCCGACGAACTCTATTCTATTTTGACAGCCCTATTAGAAAGTATTTTTCTAAGTATAAAAGTTAACATTTTTATAAGTCATCACATTGATAGCCGGTTTTCTATCTATTCAAGACGCGTATGATCAAAAGTCCAATAACACGACACGAAAACCTTGTAACAATGTTTTATTTTCAAGGACGTCAAATTCATTCACTAACACTTAACGTGCACTAATTCGCGACTAGTTTTGCGAGGCCGTTTTGGATATATTTTCAGAAGTTATGAAAAGTATTGTTTTGTGACGAAAACATTATATTTACCAATAGAACACCAAACAAGGATCATGGAGTGTGGTTTTAACATATTTACGCGAAATGTGGTTTATAACTTAACGAGACGTCAAAAATGTATTTTTCGACGATAAACGTTGTTTTCAAAACTTTCGAGTGGTATCGATAACATACGTGTTTGCATGAGTAACAACATTTCATTTGCTTACTTTAGATCACATCATTCATAATAGGTCGTGGTTAGAGACCGAGCTTTGCTTCATCATATCCATTGTGATCATTGTTGCTATATCATATCAGGTGAGTTTTCATAGCCCCGTTTTAAATTGTTTATTGATTTCTAAACTCTCGGGGGAGAATACATTGCACCATTTTTATATGCGGACCAAAGTATACAAACTCATTACATTGCTTAAGTTACATCATTGCCCAGATTAAAGTCCCCTTTTATTATCATGAACCGTTAATTGTTAGCAAGCGAGAGTGAGTGAATAGATCTATTGAGGGTGACTCCTCCGTTCGGGTTGGTAGCACCAACTGGTCAAACGAACGCATTTCATTTCTGTCATATTAGAGTGATTGGCAAACACTCGGTTGAGGCATTTCATTCAGTCTAGCTTCGGGGTCATGAGCTTAGAGCTAATGTATCATTTTTATGTGGCATGGTTTTGTCATACACTTTATACTTGTGGTATCCGTACAATATTTCATTTACATAAACCTATGATCTCACCAACATTTTTGTTGACCATTTTTAGCAATGTATTTTCAGGTAATTAAGGTATCGCATGTTGGCTTGCATATGGACATCATGGAGTCGCGGAGTCGACGCGTCTCACTTTATATTTTATGCACTTATCCATCGTTTGAATTGTATGAACTTGTTTTCTGAAAACTTGTTTCACCTTTTGGGACCTAGCTTTATAACTCTGAATGTTTTTAAATAATCAAACGATGTATTTTCTAAACGACACTTTAGGTAGTTCAATATAACTACAACTTTGGTGCTATGACCAGTCGTGCCCCTGAATGACTTATTCCGCTGCAAGTCACGAAATTTGGGGGTGTGACAGCCATAGCTGCCTACTATGACTATGAGATTTGGCAGATGGATGTCAAAACCGCTTTTCTGAATGGTCGCCTAGATGAAGACATCTATATGGCGCAACCTGAGGGGTTTGTGAATCCACAATTTCCTGAGCGTGTATGCAAGCTTCAAAGATCCATTTATGGATTGAAGCAAGCATCCAGGAAATGGAATAAGAAATTTGATGAGGAAATCAAGAAGTTTGGATTTACTCAAAATTTCGATGACCCGTGTGTATACGGTATACCACAAAGTTAGTAGGAGTAACACTACTTTTCTTGTCCTATATGTCAATGACATATTAATCATGGGAAATCATATACCTAGTCTTAATGAAGTTAAGGCTTATCTATGTGAATGTTTTTCCATGAAGGATTTAGGAGAAACAGCGTATATCCTTGGAATCAAGATCTATAGAGACAGATCTAAGCGGTTGATCGGTTTAAGCCAAAGTGCTTATATGGATAAAATATTGAAGAGATTCAATATGCAAAATTACAAGAAGGGATATTTGCCCATGCAAGTAGAACATGGCTTAAGTAGCGAAATGTGTGCTTCTACACATGAAGAGGTGGCATACATGAAGAAAGTTCTGTATGCTTCAGCAGTAGGATCTATCATGTATGCAGTTAGATGTACAAGGCCAGATGTGGCATTCGCACAAAATTTAACCAGTCGTTATCAGCAAAACCCAGGGAAAGATCACTGGCATGCTGTTAAGAACATTCTTAAGTATTTAAGGAATACTAAAGATATGTTTCTAGTTTTCGGGGGAAATCCAGACGCAGAACTGAATGTTACAGGTTACTGCGATGCGTCCTTTCAGACTGATAAAGATGATACGAAGTCTCAGACGGGTTACGTTTTTGTCATAAATGGAGGAGCTGTAGACTGGAAGAGTAAGAAGCAGAGTACAACGGCCATGTCTGCTACAGAAGCTGAGTATATTGCTGCATCGGAAGCTGCACAAGAAGCTGTTTGGATAAGGAAATTTATTTCGGATCTTGGAGTGATGCCGTCAAATGAATTACCTATAAATGTGTATTGCGACAACTCTGCTGCAATCACATTCGCCAATGAACCTGGAGTTATGAAGGGCGCCAGACATTTTCGTAGAAAATACCACTATGTTCGAGAACAAGTCGAACTGGGTGAAATCAATGTACTCAAAGTTCACACAGATGACAATCTGGCTGATCCTTTCACGAAGGCATTACCTAAGGAAACGTTTACTCGACATGCTCAGGGTATTGGTCTTCGTATGCCAGATAGTTTCATGTAAATCTGTTGATTTAGTATTTTGGATAGGGACGTGTAAACAATTATTATTTTAATGAAATAAAGTGTGGATAACGTTTATTCTCATTATTAATATTTGTGTCCTATATTTGCATGTTTAAATCCGTGAATAGTTATTTTATTCTAAATAGTCCGTTGTCAATTAATAATATGGGAATATTATTGAACTAAGACAAATGTGAGGATTGGTAGAATGTACTATAAGGTTGAGACACCAATGTCACATGATATTCAATATTGGATAAATTGAATATAGGACTTATCCCAACCACATGATTATACTTTATGGATCGTCGTCATTAAGTATATCATGAATATTTATCCTCAGACTTGAGATACCAGGTAACTGCCGAGGATGTAGCTCATTTTCTGTAAGGTAGTCTAACGCTATCCGTAAAAGGTAGTTATAAGGGCTATTTTTGGAAGTGATGCGAAGTTCGAGGGTTATGCTCGTAGTCAATAAAGGATTTGTTCCTTCAACTCTGTGTTGAAGTTTAATACTGCTTGGCCACTCGTAGGATTGACAAGATGTTTGCGTGCGCACGCCCAAAGTCTATCTGGAAGACGTTCAGATGTTTTGGTAATCTTGATCAATTATGTATAAACGAGAAACTAATAGTTAATTATGGAATGACCTAGATCCATATCCATATTAACGCGGTATTTGTAACAAAAGGATAAGTATGATGATTAAATTCATCACGTGGTTTTTCCAGGAAAACCATACTCGGATCAAGCTGGGGGCATTGGGATCTGTTAAGCTAGACTAGCCCATGTCATTACTATATTAATAGTTATTCAAGTGGGAGCTGTTAGAGTTTATGTATAATTATTAATATAAGTATGTCCGGTTTCGAACCCGAGACTCGGGATTGCACACAATACGTGAGAGTTCCAATGGTTTGAATAAATTAAATATATTTTATATTTTATTTATTCATTTCACAAAACAAATACTTAACGACAGTTAGTACTTAACGGAGTTAGAGATAACGGCCGTTAAAGGACTAAATGTGCAAAGTAGCAAGAGAAGGATCTAGAACTCCTTTCTTGGGGAGAAATCCGGCCGACCCATGCCTTAGGGTTAGGGATTCGGTTGGTGACTTGGAGTGGGGAGCAAGACATGTGTTGCCTATAAATACAATTCATTGTATTCATTGTTTCACTAATCTTAAATCCCTAAACAAGCCATTCTTCTCCTTCTCTTCTCCTCTAAGCTAGAACCGATCGGCCCTTTTCTAATTCCACTTGGAATTGCCGATCCAAGTAAAGCTTTCAAAGTGTTTGGTTTGTTTTGTGATTCGAACCTAGCTTTTCCCATTGGAACGCTAGCATTACGTGTGTACAAGAACGAGTGACAAGCTTCTTTTAGCTTGTGGTGACTTGCCCTATTCGACTAACCCTAGTCGATCTATACCCTAAACCCTAATTAGGGTTTATCTTGTTCTTGTAGATCCGATTCCTTGTTTTTG
Source organism: Artemisia tridentata subsp. tridentata (assembly GCA_021014915.2). Taxonomy (NCBI): domain Eukaryota; kingdom Viridiplantae; phylum Streptophyta; class Magnoliopsida; order Asterales; family Asteraceae; genus Artemisia; species Artemisia tridentata. The sequence continues at coordinate 51,857,205 of CP139505.1, forward strand.
CTAGGAATAAAAAAGATACGCTTTTTATTTAATTTTTAGTTAATTAATTTACATGTTGTTGTAGATCTTTCCGCTGCGTGTACTATGATGTTTATGTGTTTATAGTATTTTTATGATTCACATATTCCAACACCATTGCCATAAAAAACAACCAAAAGAGCTATGGCAATGTTACTGAAGAGGCCACAAAAGATTCAAGCCTTACCTAATCGTTTCATAAACCGCAATGATCGAAATGTACAAATCCCTGTTGCATCTCCTGATGGAATGTATGAGAAAACCTATTACGAGTCTGTTGAATACGAGTCTTACTTTGAATGATCCTTGATTCAGTGGATTTTAGGATGATGGTGAAAAACCTCATCGGCAACAGATTCAGAAGTTTTAGAAGCTTAAGTCCTAAGTGCAGAACATATTGCTTAGAATTCAGGCGCAAATGTATGTTTAAAAGTTGGTGCTAATAAGATAAACGAAATTGTATATAATGTTGATGGTTATAAATGATTGGTTATTAGTCTAATTATTTTTCCATGATATTCATGCAAAGGATTGAACTGCCCATATATATTCATGCAAAACACACCCGTAGCAACGCGCGGGCTACCCCGCTCGTTAGTTTATATTAATTATTTTTAAGCGTATTACGAGTATAAGAGATGTTTAAAAAAAGGTGTATAAAAAGAATGAGAGAAAACAGGGGTAAGGATCAAGGACAGAGGAAGAAGATGATCAATTTCGGTCATGCTCAGTTTTCACCCCTATAGTTTATAGTTCTTACACTTTTGTCTTAATTTTATAGTTATATTTCTCACCAAGTCCAAAATAGCTTTTAAAATTGACAAGTTTCTGTCCTTGTGTGAGAAATTATTTCAATGGTGGTCAATTGATGTTGGTCGGATAATTCTAACTGTTTTGATATTTTTACATAATTATAATACATTTTTGATATTTATAACATAATTTAATACATCAAATGTTTCAACTTACCAAGCATACTTTATAAATGAGTACAAGGGCATCAAAATCCATACAAACAAGCAAACAACGATGATAAGGGTTTTCTTTCACTATCGCCAGGGGCGGTTCTTAGTAGGGGCCGGGGGCCCGGGCCACCCCCGTTTTTTGGCTCAGTAGTGCTAACTTATCCGTATTTCATCCGAAAATTTTTATATTTATTAAGTCGGCCCCCCTAATATACTAACCGAAATATAACGATAGGACAAAAAAATTTCCGGCCCCCTCCACTAAAAACTTCAAGATCCGCCACTGACTATCGCAAAGGCCCGAAATCCACAGGATTGCCCTGATGGTAACTGGGTCAAAAACCGAGTCAATGTGGAGAACCAGGTGAAACAAGATTCCTTTTGAAGATTGTCAAAAAAAGAATTTGGTGCTTAATGTAAAGACATATTTACTGGATTCTCATGATTGTCCCCATTAACACAATAGCTATTTACTGGATTCTCACAATAGCTATTACATTACTGGTCCAGAAAAGAAGAAGTTGCTGAAAATTGCATTTATTTACAGTGTTGACCTTGATATTATATAGTTACATTTTCTGACCTTCGATTAACTCTGCAAACTGACCTAGCAATCTATCAAAATACAAAAATAGGCCCTAAAAAAATTTAACAATGACTCTCAGAGTCTTTCACCTTTTAATTTATGTCAGCAAAGGAAATATTTTCTTCGAAAGCTTTACAAATGATCAAAAACCTTTTCGCTTTGTTTATTTTCATTTTACTCTTTAATTAACGATACAGTTTGTTAATTTTGGTTTGCATTCAGATGTTGTAGGAATGAGAGTTAAAGTTAATACATTGGCAATGCCTACCAAAGTGTTTGATATAAAGTTATTTTGTTCGTGAGTGGGCTGTTAGTTCGTGTTTTCTTTTCCTTTTTTTTAATGGTTATGTGATGGTTATCATTTATGTTTCCTTGTTGATTATTGTTTAAGTTGTTTGAATAAGGATAATGATAACGTTACGCTAAATATTTATGGGGTGAATAAGAAGTAGTGAACAACTTAGTGAACTTTATCTTTAACACTTCATCAAGTAAAACATGATGCTGTATGTTTTCCTGTATATTTGCATATATGAAGTTTTGTTGGGATTTTACTGCTTCATATCCTGTATACTTCACAGGTGAAGCGAGTACATGTGTGTTGCTGATTTCACCCTTAACTCCTTAAGGTTGATTATTCAACATGTTAAGCATCAAAATTTTAATGTCAAATAAAAGGACATCCTAATCACCCCCGATTTGTTTACTTAAACTGAAAGTATTTTATTAGGAGTTTCATTTTTGATAAAATTAGATTATCTAGAATCTGGACACATCACTATTTGTTGCATTATAACAACTGATCACTATTTGTTTCAATTATTGGCCATCAATTAATATTTAATGTTGCATTATAACAACAGATATTGGTTCTTGGAAAAAATCCACTTTGGTGGAAAAGTGAGAAAATAGTGCAAATCACCCTCTCCTTCCCCTCCCTTTTTTCACACCAAACTATAGGGACCTTATTGTATTTTCCTCCATTCTTTAAGGGAGGTTTTGTACATTCGCACCCTACCCCCCACACCCCCCCACCCCCCGGGAAAAAAAAATTCCCACCAAATCCAACCCTGAAGTTTGAGATGTTTCAAATCCTACCCTATAACTTTTTTTCTCACTTTTCTATCTAATTACACTTTTTCCTAGAACTGGACCCTATAACAACAAATCACTATTTGTTTAGTGCTTAACACCTCGATACATACATTTTTTATGCAATCATGTGATACATGCACCTGGAAAAAAAATTGTGTGTTGTGTCTCGTCTTAGCTAAAAAGTTTTCTTAGGCAATCATGTCATGAAGGCATCTACGCTGACCCCATGATCAGGTGCCAGTATTATCAGCTATTATTGTGTACATACGCGCATGATATGTTGCCCCAGAGTCCCATTCAGATTCATTTTTGCATATGGTGGTCCATTTGGTATATGCTCTTGCATGTAATATCCTTTGTTTTAAATTTGTTTGAATATACTGTCTTTCAAAAGAAAAAAAAAAAAAAAAAGGTGTGTGAAAAATGGTTAAATGAGGGTAATATTTATAGAGGTGGAATAAAAAAAATTCAGATTTTTAACTGTTTGGGACGCTCCAACGGCTAGTTGTTATTATTATTATTATTATTATTATTATTATTATTATTATTATTATTATTATTATTATTATTATTATTATTATTATTATTATTATTATTATTATTATTATTATTATTATTATTATTATCATTATTATTATTATTATTATTATTATTATTATTATTATTTAAAACACACACAAAAACACAATTCACGCAGCGCAGTTTATTAGGCTCGGTAAATGGCGCCGCGGGGTGTGGTGGCGCCGAAACGGCGGCACTGTTTGAGACGCACGTAGGAATGGCGCCGGGGTGAGTTACCATACCTAATGCTCTAACTAGAAGTGGGAGGTATCTAAATACTTCCATTTACAAATCATGCATATGTTATAAAAGAGTAAAATGATCTTAAAGACATCACTGGTACCATTTGTTAGATGGGTCCCACGTGCTCTGTCAACAGGCAAGGGTCAAGAGAATGAGGAGACGGGAGCCACATTCGTCGATGGAAGAAGCAGGGTATGATTCTTATTACGACATTCCTTATTGTTGAACTTACTTCAGCTAGATGCAATTACAGTTGCTTATTATTATACTTACTTTGCTCTCGTTATTTTTGTTCAGCGTGTGGAGACTGAATGTACATTGACTGATGCACAAAGAGATGACTTTGAAGATATGCTCCGCGCACCTTAACATTCGAAAGAATTCAAAATAAAGAAGAAGCAATGGGTTCGCGTTACGTTTAATTTTCAACACATCTCTCCATAAAAGGGCTTAAGGGTCTGTTTGGTACGCAGTTTTTTTGGAGCTGTAAGCTTCTTGTTACAAAAATAATCTCCTCCAAAACAAGTAGCTTCGTTTGGTTATCAACTTCAAGCTTTTACTTTAAACAAGTAGCTCCAAAATGAAAAGCTGATTCACGAAGCTTTTAAAATATTTCAGAGCTGTTAAAACCTAAAATTACTGTTAACACCTTATAATTACAGTTAATAGCTAATTTACCAAACACTTTTATTGAAGAAAAAAAAGATACAGCTTGTAGATCATGTTAACAGTTTTGCAGCTTACGGCTTACAGCTTACAGCTTAAAGCATACAGCTTACAGCTAATTCTGCCAAACATACCCTGAATAATTTGTGTCCTTACTTTTCATATTTCTTTTGTCGCCTACGGCCTACCCAACCCAAACTATGTATTGTAGTGCAAGTCATATTATTTGTGCAAATGTTTGTTGAAACACTTCATAAAAAAGAAATGGGAGCTCGTGTCGTCCAATTCCCCATAAACAAGATAAATGAGATTTTAGTTAGTTTTTGCTTATTCTTCTGAAAAAGAGACGTACTACCTCCGTCCCATATTAAGTGTCCATAATGGAATCTTGGGATGTCCCAAAATAAGTGTCCAGGAAATATTTTCAACCAATGAGAAGAGACTTTAGTGGGTAATAGTGATATTTGATTGGTGGAGAGTGTAGTTAGTGGAATTTCCTAAAACTTTGTGCATTTGGAAAGTGGACACTTATTATGGGACGGAGGGAGTAATACTTACCTAACAACATTAAAATAATTCTGCATACCAACTTAAAACTTAACTCTCGTTGCATTATCGTGGCTAAACTCTCTCTCTCTCTCTCTCTCCTCTCTCTCTCTCTCTCTCTCTCTCTCTCTCTCTATATATATATATATATATATATATATATATATATATATATATATATATATATATATATATATATATATATATATATATATATATATATATATATATATATATAATGCACACCTTCATCACCGGTGCTAATTGAATTGCTTGGTGTCCCACTTCCATTCACTTTTCCTTTTTCAACACACCCTTTTTCTTTTTGCACTATAATTATTAGTGAAATTTATCAATGATGAGTTGGTCTAGTGGTTGGGACTTTCCTTGGTGACCTTTAGGTCTCAAGTTCAAATCCCACTAATGCCAACTTTGAGATATTAGGAAGTCCCTCTATGAGGGCTTGGCTTGGGTATACCAGGTTCAAGTCTGATGGGGCAGGGTTTACCCCTATTAATCGTCGTGCCTTCGTGCGGATTAGTAGGAGGTTTTCCCCCCATCGGGTAATTGAATAGGCATTCCTACTTCGAGAGAGCTCTCTAGCGCGGGTCCGGTTAAGACAACGTAAGCCCTCCCGCTGTCGAATCGCGACACGAAGTTTCAACGAAATTCACCTTTCAAAAAAAAAATTATTAGTGAAATTTCATTGTACTTACAATTTCTATATTAATATTTGATCTAGTGTGTTAGGTAAACCATTTCTAATCATATCCTCTCTTGCAAAGCTTCCGTTGTTAAGTGACTTTCCTTTTTTCACGAATTAACTTCAATGTGCTATGATCATACACTACTACACAAAAGCTTATATAGATCGGTGGAAAAACCACATATAGATCGGTTTTGAACCGCTCTATACAAAAGTGATCTTTATGAGCGAGTCACATATAGATCGGTTGAGAACCGATCTATATGAACCACATATAGATCGGTTGATACCCAATAACTGATCTATATGAAACCACATATAGATCGGTTGTATACCTAATAACCGATCTATATAGCTTTTTTCCAAATTAAAAAAAAAAAAAATTATAGAAACCCATATTTTTTCCAAATTTCTGTTCAATCACACAATACACTAATATTCCAATACATATATTCAACAAAATAATCATCTTACAATAAGACACCAAATGGCTTCAAAAAATACACAATATGAAGAGCTATATAACTTTACGAGCAACATGGCAAGCTGTCAATGCTTGATCACCAGTAATCATAACCTGATCACAGAAGTCTTCTCTCAATAAGAAAAGAAACGTATACTCAACCCTGAAACCAACAAACCTATTTTCACTGTGGGGAATGTCAAGTCCACCATCCAAAGCTCCCTGTATCGTTTAAAACATAAAGCCGCTTAAATTATATGATGTTGATATGTATGAAGATGGTTAAATGTAAAACAAAACATACCTTAAGGGCACCAAACACACGGTTTCCAGTGGTGGTCCTGAGAAGACCAACATCAAGAAGAGCACGGAATGACCTTCTGCTCTCTGCGGGTTCAACTGAGAAATCTTCTCCAGTTGCCTGCAATTACAATCATTTGATAAAAATTAGCAATCGTATAATACAACTAAGTAAACACTCACATGCACCATAAGTCAGATGGATGCCTCAATGTTACCATGGTACTCCTCATCCAAAAGTCTGAAAAACCAATATTTAATACTGCTATGCTAAGTGTATACTGAATTTGGTAAAACTGAGAATAAGGTCTATGTAATCCTATTGCAGACTGATAATGAACTTAGACAAACCTGAGAAATGGTGAAATGAGTTCCATTATTGTGTTAGCTATATATGGTTTCTATCTCATGTTTATGTCGCATCAATTGTCTGCTAGGTTGACTGAAAAAAAAAACGTCCACAAATAACCGGACAGTTTGATATCGTCCAAAAACTAGGTTGAGGATCTCTAATTAAAGGCAGCGTATCAGGGAAATAATGACACAATATAAATATGCAACAACAGAAATCAATCAGAGATTGTGTGGTTTAAGATCTGCAAATCAAATGCATTCCACCTAAAATTTGATACTGGTATTCATTCATTAGTTGATCTCAAAAGATAACATAGGTTCGAAATATTTGTACCTGCTAATATTGTTTCTTCTGACCATAAGATAAACACAAACAGAAACTTCACAAAACTCTAAGCTAAGCTTTACCTTCTAGCCACCTAAACGTTGCACCCACACTAAATCCCGGGCATTGCAGATGAATCATCTTGTTAGATATAAGTAAACGATATAAATTTGTACCCCAAACTAGACACAAAAGCTATCCAGTCTTCCAAGATAAATCTACTGATGCTATCTCCTTCATCGCTTCAGAAAAATATCTGTGGATTAACAGTAGCAACAATAACAGCATTAGAGTGCAATATAACCATTGTTTTATTTTGAGATATTTTATAAAAACCGAGGTAACCATAATCAATAATTCAATATCACATTTGGGTTGCAGGACCAGGTCGACAGCACCATCTCTGAACACTAGCCAAGAAGTACAGGCGCAATTAGAAGCCATTTATTTCTGAATGGGTCAATTTGGGTTCTCTTTTATTCAAAATGGGTCAAATCATTTTAAGATTTCAAAAATGGGTAACGGGTCTAACAGTTGAAACTCGCCTATCTTAATTTTAATGTATACTCGTATACAACCTCCTAAATTGTATCAACTGGGTTAGCCCAACCCTCCTAAATCATTTGCGGTTTTGGCGGAGTAACCAACCCGCACGACTGCCCCATCTTGCAACCTCTATTAGTGAAAATTATATAAATTGACTTATTTACAATTACAATGGACTAAAACATTTGATATGTAGACCACCTCAATCTGTGAATTAGTGATTGGTATCTGGGAGCATATCGGTCTATAGAAAATGTGAACTTGAAGCAAGTCTGAGTATTTTATATTAGAGGGGTAAAAGTAAGTGGACTATTATACCCTGTGCATACATGTAACAAAACGAAGAATAACCATATTTAATCATATGCAAACATCAAAATTTTCAATATCATACCCAGACCATTGAATCATTGATGTTTTAATTTCAATTTAACCCATATACAGGCAGAATAATATTGCCGCCTACTCATAAGTAAAAGATCAGAAATAATTTCAAGATTGCACCAGCAAAGAAAAATAATGACGTTAAATATAGAGGAATTAAATATGCATACAACTCACGTTTAGCTACCGACGGTGATCACAAGCTTAGAGCAAAGGGAAATTTGCGAGGATGATCAGAGACTGTTACCTAGAGTTAATTGCATATATAGTGGAATTTCAGGTTTATTGTATTTAAGTCCGATGCTGCTTTTTCTTTCGCTAAAAGTATCATTAGGCACCTAAGACCTTTTAAAAAGAAATATCATCTACTATTAAACTTATGACGTTCATCAAGGAAGATTTTCTAAACCAACATCTTGCCTCGAAGAAATCATGGAACATTTCCATACTTGTCCGCAACAAAGGATGAGAACCGCGCAACCATGGACCCTAATTACATGTATACTAGTAGAACATTTACACGTGAATACTATTGTCTATTTTACCACAATTATTCCCAATTTAACCAATCAAGTGATACACACAAGTTTAATCTAGGGGATGCAAATGTACTCCTTATCGATGACCAATAACTCAATAATAACATAAGATGAATATACAATTGTAACAGTAAACTTTTCGACGAACACTCACCTGACTCTGATTTCATCAACCACTTCAACTTCTCAAACTGAACTTGTGACTCCATCAACCACCTCTATAACAACCCGCAATTTTTCAGACTATTATTTTAATCGTTCATATATTTATTTTGACAAATAATACAAATTAAATATCTTCTGACATTTACTGATTATAAAAACGAGGGTTATCTCGTTTTTCCTGAAAAACTACATCACACGCGTACCAAAAAAAAAAATCCCAGTAACGGCATAAGCCCAATAATTGTCATCTGAAATCCATAATTTTGTTTTCTTTTATATTGCTATTATAAAAACGTGCTCATAAATAATATTTTCGTGCTGACAATAACCCGGAAAACAATGACTGAAACGGAGCTCAGCGAAACACGGGGCACACTTAAACGTATTAGCTTAACACTCACTTTCATTTAAATCAAACTCATTTTAATGTTATACCTACACTTTTATAAAAATTATTTAAAACCAAAAATAAATATGTTAAAGTACAGATACATAAAATGCTTCTTTGTCCTCTCCCTCACCCACGACCCTCACTTTCTTCCTCCCTCTCTCTCTTCTGCGCCTCCATCCCCACTCCCTGAAGAAAAATCAGAGCTTGTCCAACTCGATGACAACTAAAAACCAAACGGTCCCTAGCGTCCTGGAAAACACACAGGTCTGGATCCTTTTGTCTAAACCTCAAAGTCAACCAATCAAGACAAGAAGATGATGAAGCTTGAGGGCGATAGTATCCCCTTTTGGCCATGGCGCGTCTGCTAACGAAGAAAGAAGGAGTCAAACAATTCCTTGTTAAAGTTTTATAAACTCATTCGATCCACAGGCATACCCTCACACTCGAATCTTTATCAAACACAAATTCAAGAATTGATATACTAAGTACAAATCGTTACTGGGACAAGAGTGGGGAGTGGATTGCTTGCTTGGATCGGATTTGGGTTCCTTCGAGTTTCTTCTAACCTCTTGTTAATCGATCTACTAGTTGTAAGGATTTCTTTAATCTTTAATCTTGTGTTTTGAATATATATGAAGCTAAACTAGAATGATTTCGATGTTAAAAGTTATACACTCTGTTCTTGAACATATATATATATATATATACTAATCGACTAGCACATAAATTAGATGTTAGGAATTATTATTTGAGGCTTGTGTGGCATACTTGAACTCTTAAATCACTAAAAAGCACAACACTAATAAACTTGTGCTTATCCCACGTATATTCGACCACCTATAATCTTTTGAACTTATTTTGCATTTTTGGATCCCAATAATTAAACGGAATATAAATCTATGAAAAACTTAAGTTTGGCTCAACTTGGAGAGTGCTATTTTGTTATTTAGCTTTTTAGTGCTTATTGGCTTATTTAGAAAATGTAAAAAAAAAAAAAAAAAAAAGACATGTTTGATTAATATTGGGATGGTATGGTTTTTGGGTCGAAAATTTTAACTTGGATTTGTGTTGTTGTGGTGAGTCGAGAGCCACAGAAGGGTGCTCTTGGTGTTTACTCATTTTGTCCAACAAAAGCACATTTCAAAACTCTAATGACTCATTAGCTAAATTTCTAAATTTGTTGAAATGGGTTAAAAATGTATTTATGTTTGGCCTGTGTTGTCAAGACCCAGTCACCCAACAGTGGGTGCGTTGGCTTCACTTACTTTGAGAGACAAAAGTGCTTGTTCGAATTTCTTTACTTATCAAATTTTAACTACTTAACTCACTACTAAATTATGGGACAAAATGGATTTGGGTTTAGTACGAACTGTATTTAAGTTATGGTTGTGTGTGTAGTAATTTTGGGCCGAGAAAGGGTGTTGGGCCGAAGCCCAACCGAGATTTTAAAACTTAAAATTATATGTACATAAACTTACTAATAATTAACAACATTTTTATATTTTTTCGACCACGTCTATTATTCCCGAATCCTAATTACTTTTCGTACCTTGTCTTTCGAATACTTCTGTAAACGAATACTACTACGTCATGTGTAGTTTATACTTATGCACTTCCAAGAGCCAATACTTTCAAATGTTTAGAAAACTGTTTTAAACTTAAACACTGCCACACAAGCAACAATAACACAAACTCTTAAGAACTTTTAAACTTATTTAAACTTCATCGAGTCCTAAACATAAGTCTGTAAACTAAACATGCCATACTAATCTAGGTCGCGTGTCGGTGCCATCCACTATTTGACTTTACTCTATTCAGACTGCTTCACTGAGGTGAGTATTCACAGCCCCCTTTTTACCGCTTTACTTATTTGGGGTGGAATGCATGACTTAAATTTCTATTTGAACTTATGACATATATTTTTACCTGAACTCTTTGATAATTGACTTTGAACTGTAAAATATTGTTTGAGCTTATGACTTGTTTTGAACTGTTGACGTGCCGTACGCACTTACATTTTAGTCTCCCTTGTCTACGGAGCAGGCTTGATTAAATCAGTATATAATAGTTGGTATGATGTACCGTTCGTACATTCGCATTGTTAGTCCCCGATTGGTTTGCCGTTCGCACTCCAATTTAGACGTACCGTTCGTACGGCTCCCTTGTGCGGAGCAGTAGGTAGTATGGATAGCGCTATTAGAGGTCGGCCAGCCTCTCATTCCCCTGTCTACGGAATGCATATTATTTATTTTTAGGGGCTTTGCCGCATACATTATTATATACCTAGTCCTTTAATGTGAACTTAAAGAGCATGTGTGTTTGACTATAATTGTTGTGAAACCATAGGTTACAAGTCTTGTATGGGCAGGACTTGTAACTGAATGGTTTGACACTGCCTCTACTAAATGGACTTTTCCTCAAAAACCTTGGACTTCTTTTGAAACAAACGTGTATACTCACCAACTATTTTCATAGTTGACCCGTTTTTCTCATGCATTTCAGGAGATCGCCAGTAAGTGTATTTTATGAAGACATTAGCACTAAGAAGTCTTCATCTATCATGTCTAGTTGGATGAAATAAAATGTTATCTTTTGGAAACAAAGTTTTATGTTTCAAATGCCGTTGTTGGCTAAAACAATGTTGTATTAATGTACTGTTTCCTTTAAATTTAAATTATGGTATTGTTCTATATCATTCTGCGCTGTATATTGATTTCGTAGCACCCCAGTACCCAAACGCTTCCGCAATACCACATTTTTGGGGGTGTTACAAATTGGTATCAGAGCCAGGCTGTTATAGAGAATGCCGATTTTTCTAAAATAAAAATCGCAACTATAACCAGAATAAAGTTTTCTTAAAACACCGAACATCATACGAGTTGACTAGTCCGAGCATTGCATCATTACTCCTCAATTATGCATAGCCTGATCACCTATGCCTAATTCGGGAAAAATCATGCAATGATGGGAGTAGTAGTCTCGGATCATGTTTGGTTGTGTCCTAAGAGTCTGGTCACCTGAAACTGCATTAGTCGTGTGTATATGCATGTCATGTTCGAGCAACCCCGTTTATATTGCTATACTTTATATAGATATATTTATATATATCTGCCTCTTTCTTGCTACATTACGACCTAATAGATTAAGCACGTCTTTGCTTTCGTCGTATCACAATCACTACGTCTCCAAACTGCTGTTGTCCCGTAACACCATCCGCCATCGTCTACGTATAACGCAGTGTTTTTGGCTTATTGTAGAAACATGGTCAACACTCGTTCAGGAAGCATCAACAATGAAACCCCAAGAGACAGTGCTGCTGGATTGGCAGATCTCCTCACCCAGATTGTTACACACATCGATGCAGGACGAACTACTGAAGGAGCTGGTACCTCGACCAACGGCCATGGATGCAGCTACAAGACTTTTATGGCATGCAAACCGAAGGAATTTTTTGGCACCGAGGGTGCCATTGGCCTGCTATCATGGTTCGAGAATGTCGAAGCCAAACTCAGCATCACTAAATGTGCTGAGGGAGATAAGGTTGAATTCTCATCCGGTCTACTCCAAGGTCGAGCATTGACTTGGTGGAATAACCAACTACAAACCAGAGGGAGAGAAGCTGCAAATGGATTGTCTTGGGCGGAATTCAAGAAATTGCTAACTGAGGAGTACTGCAGAAAAGACGAGGTGCAAAAATTGGAAGCAGAATTTTGGAACCATGTGATGGTGGGAGTAGAAGTTGACAAGTACACGGCCCGTTTCCATGAGCTGACAAGAATGGTCCCTCACATGGTCTCCACTGTGGAGAAGCTGATTGATCGGTATATCTGGGGTTTGATCCCTGAAATCAGGAGAGATGTCACTTCATCCAAACCAACCACACTTCAGGAAGCTGTAGGCATGGCATACAGCTTGACAAATGATGTGATCAGATCCGGTGGGATTGTAAAAGGAAACGACAATGGACAAAAGCGGCGGGAGGATCAGCAGGGAAGCCGAGACCAGGACCAGCAGGATAAGCGACAACGAGTAACCAGGAATTATGGAGCAACAACTCAGGAGCGCAAAGGGTATGTAGGACCACACCCTAAGTGCACACGATGTAACCTCCATCACTCAGGAGACTGCCCAAGGTGCCACGAATGTCGACAGACGGGCCATCTTAGTCGGAATTGCCGAAACAAAAATGGAGACCAAGGACAGAAGCGGACATGCTACGAGTGTGGGAGTCCGGATCACCTCCGGAATGTGTGTCCCAAGTTGAATAGGGCACAGAGGCCAGTGCGGGAGAATCTAACTCTCGCTGCAGCGATTGGTGAAGATGACCCAAACCGTGGAGGCAATGTCAGCCCAGCTCGGGGTCGAGTATACTTTCTAGGCAACAAGGAAGCTCACTAGGACCCAGCCATCATGATGGGTAAATACTTTTGAACAGCCACTTTATTTCCGTATTATTTGGTATTGATGTAGGATGTACTTTTGTTCCCTATGACGTGACTAATGTGAGACCTAACGCCATAAGCCTTGACTTAACTTCTAGTCTTCTTGCTAACCTAAATTATCACTATTCGTTGAATTGATTTGGCCTAGACGATTCCAAACTTGAGCCAAACCTTCAAGAGACCTTCAACTAAGATGTTAAAATCTTCCCATTCCAACAACTTGATTCCAGCTTGATCTAGTGACAGTTCTTGTTTGATGAGTTGCGAAAATCAAGGTAGAATCAAGTTGTTACTATCCAACGCAGACTCACGACAGTTCCCGGTTAGGGAGTTGTGAAATGGTCACTTGAGGGCTAAGCTCGAGAATGGAAAAGTTGACCGTCAAATCTAACCGCGAGGACGAACGTCAGTAGAGCAGACGAACTAAATCTCGAGGACGAGATTTCTTTTAAGGCTGGTAGACTATAACAACCCGCAATTTTTCAGACTATTATTTTAATCGTTCATATATTTATTTTGACAAATAATACAAATTAAATATCTTCTGACATTTACTGATTATAAAAACGAGGGGTTATCTCGTTTTTCCTTTTGTTGATTGTTTGTGCTGTTATGTTTTGACGCAAAAGGTGTTTAGTATTTCTCACTGATGGTGGTTTTTGTTGTTTCGCAGAGGATGTGACTCGTCTTTTGGTAATGGGTCAAAATGGGTTCTAAATGAAAGACTCAAGCGAAGTAAGTCTCTCTTGTACGTAAATGACCTCTTGATCGATTTTGCTCTTTTTATTTGTTTGGAACTTTTGATTATACATAAGGAATGTGTTAACCAATTTTTAATACAGTGTTACAATTTAAAAAATGCCTCAATGTTCTTGATGCTCATTTTCATGGCCTTGCTACAGATGAACAAAGGAAAATCTGAAACAAAGGAAAAAGAACAAGACCCAATTGAAGATGAGTAGCTAGGCGGGGATGTACTTGTGATTTTTGGTTTGTTAAACAATATATGCTTTTGAACAATTTATGTTTTATGTCGTTGAACATGTTTAAGTTATTGTCTAAGTCTTTGAACACTTGTAGCGAACCCAGATTTGTATGTTGAACACTTGTAGCGAATGGGATTTGTATGTTTTAAGTTATTGTTTGCGTTGAATTATTTTGCGTTGAATATGAAAAAACTGGAAATCTGGAAAACAGGGTCTGGAAAAGAAAATTGATTTTTTTTTTAAGAAATAGATTTTTGCTAGTGTTATAAAAAAAACCGTGTCAAATAATCGTTTTTTGCTACGGTTCAAAACCGTACCAGAAAATATTTCATTTTTTGGAACGCCATTATCTAGTACGGTTTAAAAACCATAGCTAATGACTTTTTTCTGTGGTAGTGATACAAGATAAACTCCCAAAACAATTGACACTTTCCTAATACGACACAAAGACATATATCCTAACATGACTCGAATACGACTTAGTAACAAGATAGTTATCCAACTACAGTAGGCGTATCATGTTGATTTTTAGAAGCTTCAAATTTGAATGTTTAGGGGATGACTTTTTACTGTTATATCCAGCATAATTATTACTAGTAACTCTTTGGGTTTGAATGTATACATGGTTAAGCTTTTAAGATTATTGTTGTATGAACTTTTAGTTAAAACAAGTTGCAATCATATATACTCGTTCTACCAGTATATTTTTCAGTTATCACATTAGCTATAAGTACTACTCACCCAATGTTTTTCTTTACCTTATATGTATCAGACAAGGAGCCTGTTCAGTGAAGCAATGAAAAAACTGTGGGAAACGGTGTACACTTTTTATTAATAAATTAGATTACAATAAATAACAGAAAATTAAATAACTGACAGCAAGGAGTAGAAACAGAAGACAGACACTATTCAATGAAAATAAATGAAAATAGTAAAGTTCGTGGCACGAGGTTCGTGTAAACACGATTCCCTTAAAACAGATTCGCCGTCTGTTTCCCAGGGTACAACGTACAAAGCTGTTGTACAGCCGGACCTAACAACTTGCCTGAAAAATCACTGAAGCGAAGCTGGTTCTGATCGAAGATGATTGCTGGAATACGGTTGGTAGAGCTGCGTTTTTCTGTGTCTCAAAACCGAATGAGATGTGTTTAATTTACAGCCTTCACATGTCTTGGTGACCAAGACAAAATATATGCCAAAAATTAAATCGATCCGCAAATCTGTTATAATTAAAACAGATTTACGTATAATCTATTACACAAACAATATTCCGTAAAACTTGTCCATTAAGTTCAAATCTATTCCTAAAATAGATTTACAGAAATTATGGAAAAGAATAACCCGAAACTTGCAGCAAAAAGATTCGCAAGTAGGCGAGATTTCGGAGCTGCATTCGTGTCCGCAGGTCGCGCGGGCTCACATGAGTTCAGAAGCTTCAAACCCATTTTGGCCCACAAATCCCACAATCTGCACCCCCCCACTGCGCGCGCGCACGTAGGTGTGGGAGTAAAACCCAACTAAAAGAATTTGTTAGCAAATATCAAGATTCCCTTATAAACATGATTTCACTTCATGTTTTGGGCGATGTGGGATGTAGCATTTTCCCATATATTGTGTTTCACGTGCCTCATATTGAGACACGGTATCTCATTCATATTAACTCTATTTTGGACATACTTTAGCTCGTTGCGAAGCTCTCGTCAAGGAGAACGCAAAGCTACAAAGAAATATGAATATATATAACATATACATATATTAAATAATGTCCAAACTTTGCAAAAATCATTTTTGCAAACTCTTTTTCCAACAAAAACTTTGGAGCACCTTTTTACAATTGAGAGTGAAATAAAATGCCAAGACGTATCATCTGAAACAACATATGCAGTTTACCTTGTCTACAAATTACAAGAAGACCAATCCACCTTTGAGGCTCCTCTTGTTGTGAAGGAAAGACATCTTTATGATCATCCAGGTTCCAGGCCGGTATATCTATTTAGCGGCCCTCACACCCCAGTTATCGGACCAAAGCTTGATGAGAACACCCAGAACCCAGTGACTAGACCCAGTAAACTGAATGTCGTTCCACAATAGAGGAGTGATGGTTGGATGGAAGTCAAGGTATTGGAGTTTCAAACCGAAATGATTGCTATGCATCTTAGGTTACAGCATCCTGGTAAAAAGGATCTTAGTGGGCTTATGGTACTAAGCATTGAGATTAGAACCATATAGTTCCTTCCTTTTCAATGCAATACTTTTTAAGTGTGGACAATAAGTTTGTTTTGTATAACCTTTGTAAATTGTAATGAAATACAGAGTGAACCTAAATTCTATTCGAGCATTTGTATATTTTGCACTCTGATCATTTTAAATCTTGTGATACCACAAAGGAAACAATAAAAGAAATAGAGTTGAACAACATAAGTAATATTGTTGCACCGAGTTCAACGAAAGGATATATATTCCTTAAACATCTAGTTTAAAGCTCTGTTCTCGAGTTTAAATTTTAAAGAATGGAAGGGGGTGGAATGGGAAGGGCAAAGTAAGGGATGACATTGTGAAGAAAGTGGTTATTGCACTTTGTGTTCTTGAGTTTTTATTTTAAGTAGAAAGGAAAGAACATGGATAATAACAAAATTACAAATATACCCATGAAAAGTATTTGGCATCAATTAGTTACTGCTAATACCTAGGGAGTTTGTTCAAGTTTCTGTATGTGATTATTTGTCGTTTCATATGTATACCACAGATCACTTAGATGCTAAAGTTTCAGTTTAGGATCACCCTTTTTGTTGTTTTTTGGTCTTCAGTTCTGTTAATGTTTGTATCATTTACTAATGATGTGCACAGTGGGCATTGGTCCGAGCCATGAAAAGAAAATTTTACCTACAAAACAAGTAAATCCCCCATTAGCGATGAAACAACAATTTTTTTGAGGATCCAGCTATCAATGATTTGCTAAACATGAGGATATAATAGTAATTTAACAAAGGCTCATGTTGTTAGTTATTCACTTCCCCTTCTCATCCTCCCAATTTTGGACGGAACACATATACACACAAAAGCCCATCCCTTCCCTCCCTCCCACCTTCTCGTCCCATACCTTTCTATCTTAAAAAAACTCAAGAACGCCCTTTTTTTGATTTCCCTTCCCATCCCTTTCCATTACTTTAAAATAAAAAACTCGAGAACAGAGCGTAAGAGTCTAAGACCCATATAGCTTCAATCGCATTTTGAAGATCATGCTATATTTAATATGTGCTCTGCTTAATTATGTGTGTCTTAGATGTTTCAAATTATGCGTGAGCATGGTTCAGTTTGGGCCGGTTTTTATCCAAAAACAAAACCGAACCGAACTTTTCGGTTTTTATAAAACCCAAAACCGAAGCCGGGCGGCCTTTTCGGTTTGGCCTCCTCGGAATTATCAGAATAATAGCGAAATGGAGCATAGATTCGAAAGGGGTTAAAACCGTGTCAAAATGGATTCAAAAACATTGGGTTATGGTTTCTACGGATACGAACGAAACATTGTCCATAGAAAAGTGAATGTTTTTTGTTAAGGACATATGGAAACGGAGGCTACCCTTCGCATGGAGCATGATAGAAAAGGTATCGATCTTGATTCAATTCTTTTTCCGTGTTGTGGAATCAGTCATTTTAGTGTTTTGTGAGAAAGCGTTACATGTGTGGGGTAGAAGTAGAATTTTTGGTTGGTGAGGAATTGGTCTCGTAAACGTGTCCATGACATGGGTTATGAGGACTAAAATGATAGGAAGACTATTGATCACCATGCATCAACTTAAATTTCAACGCATTAATTCCACCAATTGTCTTGGTCTCGCAAGAGCATATAATGGCTATCGATCAACTTGTGAGGAGTGATTATTTGAAACTAAATATATTTCATTTATTAAAATATTACTACTAAACAAATGTTGTCATTTTGTGTAGACACCAGATTTGAATGAGAATTAGTCAAAATGGACAAAACATGAAACACTTGCACACTTTTTTATTTATACAAAACATGAATATACATTTAGCTAAACTAATAATGATACTAACATCTATAAAGGTATTAGTAAAATTTATTAAGTTTTTAAAATTTATTGAGAATTTTACAATTGAGTCTATGAAATTAAATCTAAGATTAGAGATTTTTGTAATGTTCTTGTTTTATAAAGTTTTAAATTGCGCCTCCTTTTCTTATGTTATTTTTGTAGGTAGTTTTTGGCAAACGAAGTTTTTTATATGGTTGACTTTTGCATATAATCCAAGAAAGGCCTAGTCGAACATGCTAACCAACCAAAAAACCAATTGGCTAGAATTATTGATTAAAGAAATTTCACCTACCATATGCAAATAAGAGTTGACTTTTTGCATCTCATCCCAACTTCATCTTTGCTATATTAACATCTCACTTATTAGTTGAGTTCCACACTTGCAATTTCTCAAAACACTAGATTTGATTGTTCTCATTAAATCATTCTTTCACCAACGTATATATAATGGATTCCGTCATGAAGGAGTTTGAACATCTTGTAGTCAAACTGGAGGAGGTCAAATCAGCCACTGACAACTTTAATGACACCAAGATCATCGGAAAGGGTGGTTTCGGATATGTATATGAAGGAGAAGTATCTCAACGAAGGGGGGAAACTAAGGCGGCTTTTAAACGTTTAGATCGTAAATAACACGGGCAAGGTGATCCTCAGTTCTGGAAGGAGATCATGATGCTTTCCCGTTACACCCATGAAAATCTCATCTCTCTCCTTGGATTTTGTGACGAGGGTGGTGAGAAGATATTGGTGTACGAGCATGCATCTAATGGCAGCCTTGATCGCCATTTGAGCTCCACTACTCTCACATGGACTCAACGTATTAGGATATGCCATGATGCTGCAACGGGACTATGTTACCTTCATGAGGATAAAGGTAATCATAGAGTTCTTCACAGAGATATAAAAAGTTCCAACATTCTATTGGACGAAAACTGGAAAGCTAAAGTCTCTGACATGGGACTGGCAAAAGTAGGACCTGCTAATCAGTTTACGTTTTTCATCACTGATATTGTGGGTACATTTGGTTACATCGATCCAATGTATCTGCGCATGGGCTTTCTAACGAAAGAGTCTGACGTATACTCTTTCGGTGTTGTCCTTTTTGAAGTATTATGCGGAAGACTATGTTTTGATTATAGCAATGCTCATAGTGGGAATATAGTGCATATCTGGAAACAAAGATACGAAGACAACAAGTTAGACGAGATTATGTTTAAAGATGATCTTGTGCAAGCATTACATCAGAGTTCTTTGGAAGTGTTTTCAGAGACCGCCTTTCAATGTTTGCAGGAATCACGTGAAAAGCGACCAAAGATGTATGATGTTGTGGAAAAACTAGAGATAGCACTCAATTCTCAGGAGCTTGCTGATTTCATACAAATGGAGTATCAAGAGATAGTTAAGGCTGTGGTACCTCCTCTGATCTACAGATCCATAGAGGAACTCAAAATGCTTCTCTCCAAAGGAGTCCTCCTTAATGGGGGCAAAAAGGTAATTAACTACTCTGCTTGAAGTTTCTTTTTAATATTTTTTTTGAGAAATGGCAAATTTAGATTTATAAAATGTTTGATTAATTATTTTTTTGAACTTTATATGATTAATACAAAATAAATATTGTGTAGGTAGTATCACCCTACATTAGCTTTTTATTCAGTTTAGTATGTGCGAAAAAGTGGTAGCAGTTTTCATGAGTTTCAAGTTAATAAAAATAAGTCATTCAACCCATTATGTGTTATTGTATCAAGATTTATATATATCTACAAACCAAAATACATACACCATTTATAGTATTCGCTTATGCTCTACATCCATCTTTAACACAAAACAAAAAATGGAACATTGTTATCAACGGCAATTACCAACTAGACTTGGGCCCAATTACCTTGACCCAAATTTAAAAGGCCTGGCCCAATTTATGCCCTGATTCTCATATTGTAAACCCAATAACTAAACTAATTCGGAACTTTATTTTTGATTGGACGTGTAGTGGCTGTCTATAAATGAGAAAGGGGAACACATTGTAAGGATTTACATTCAAGCCTGTCTCAATCTCGATGAAATTGAAGAGGACAGGCTAAAACATCCGTCTGATGATGACATTGTTAATTCAAGGTGACTTATCCTATTCCATTCCTATCCCTTTTGTTTGTAACACGGAGGGAGTTATGTATTTAGTGAATCTTCAATAACTTTTTTAGTTTCTCATTCTTTAATTCTTCTTTATGCAGATTTCCAGGGGGGCGATGTTATAATTATTCCTGGGTTAGATTCAAAGCACGTGTGAGAGGTGAATACTTGACACCTCAAATCTCATACACCCTCAACCTTGTCTTCCGATATTCCTGGGTTAGACAAAAGTTTTCATGATTAACCCTTCTATACATATGAGAGAAGATGGATGGTTCATTGTTCCATTGTATCACTTTACAAGCCAACATAAAACTGCAGACCTTCAATTTGAGTTTGAATTCCGTGGGGTCACATTACTAGTAGCAGGCTTCGAGTTCCAACCATCTGAAGAAAAAGTAAGCAGCTGATTGTCAATGGTTATGTTATTTATAAAAAATGTAAAGAAGAAAATAACACTTAATTAACCCGAATGTATGGCTCACTTGCTTGGATATATGTCATATATAGGTGGAACTTCCGGTGTTTGAAGAGTACCAATACATAATCGAGGCTGCCTCACAATCTCTCTTCTACAGATCCCTTGATGAACTAAAACAGATTCTATCCAAAGGAGTCCACCTTAACGGATACAAAACGGTATTCAATTGGCTATGTCTATTTATAAAGATAATCTGAGTAGAACTAATTCCCAACTTTCTAATTATGCAGTGGTTTTCTCTTAATGAGAAAGGAGAACACTGTCACATGATATCCATGGAAGATTGTTTGATTCCAAATGAAGATTTCCTTTCTAAATATAAGTCTAATTATTCTTCAAGGTGACTTTTCATACTCAGACTTATCCTTATTGTTTCATAAGTACGGAGTATGTATAAATTGATGCATCATTCTTTGCTTCTTCTTTTTCATGCAGATTTCCAGCAGGCTTTTATCAAACAAACAATAAGGGATTCAAAACACACGTGAAGACTCAGTTTTTGTCCCCGTCAATCACATACACCGTGAACCTTGTCTTTCACGCCTTTTCCTCATATTGTGGTAATCAAACATATGGACACCTCAAATACAGAATAAGTGGGGAGCCAAAAACTTCTACTGTGTACCTTGCAAATAAAAGAAGAGTTGATGGGCTGTATATGGCTGAATTGTATCAGTTCACTAGCGATGGGAGTATTGTTGACCTTGAAATTACTTTTGACGATCATGAAATCTATATAGGAGGAGTAGAAGGCATCTTGTTTCAGCCCCTGGAAAAAGTAAGCTGGCAAATACCAGTTATCAATATCAGCTTGGGTCGGGAACCGGAAAAAAATTGTTTGAATTAAAGCAGGTCATTTCAAAAATAAAAATAAATTCTTTCGGGTCAAAATGGGTCAGGGGGGTTGGGTTAACCTGCTACCTATTGGTTTTAATTTGAATTTCATAAAATAGACAAATTACATCAAACTTTAAAGTACTATGGCTAAAAGATAAATTTCAATAGAAAGTATTAAACTAATTATAGCCAATGTTGTTTTTGCTTTAATTTAGTTATTTACATTATCATGATCCAAAATGTTGGTTATTATCTAATACGGAGTAATCTGATGAACTACTAAAAGAATTTGAAATTTAGTTAAAACTAACAAAGTGAATTACCAAAAGAATTGATTTAATATATAGCTGCCACATGGGAAGCGTGTAAGATGTTAGATGCATTCTACTTAATGGGTTTCCCACAGCTTTCACTTCATTGCCTTTTGAATGACCAATTAGTGCCGCACATATGTTTAATTTTGATAGGTGGAAGATCCAATGTTAGAGGATGACAAGGTAGAGGATACACAAACCACATCAAATAATGAGGTATATTTATATCTCATATGTAGCTCAGTTTCACTTTTTTAATGGGAAGTACTACAGAATTTCTAAACAGTTGCTTATCTATATATTTTTTCTGATATTGGTCTTATCTTGGTAAAAATGAGAAGAAATATTTAATGCTATCAGTGAGATCGGGTTGCTTAACGGTGAAAGGTAATTTTTTTGAACATGTTCATGTGTTAGCTCTAAAAAATTAGTGGATGGTATGGTTGCTCCCTTTGGTTGTTATTATTTTGGGTGATGATGCCTTGCTCTCTACTCATTTTTGTCACCATATTTGTGAGGTTTGGGGTATTCTGCAAATTTTGGTGATAAGGTGTGTGTGCTTGGCTAAGGAAATGTAGTCTGCAGATATAATAGGCAATTGAGAAGGATTTGTCGTTTGTACTAGATGATGCCCCTCTTTGATAATTTCTTTGAATCTGTAGTGTGACGTAAGGAGGTAAACTACACTATATGCCTATATGGTTCTGTGTTTAGCTGTCATAGGTGTTGGAAATGTAGTCTTGTGCTTTAGGCCATCTTTGGTGATATATAGGTGAATGCTTTCTCTAGTTTCTGATGCATATAGACTAGTATCTGTTGGTAGCATGTTGGTGGAATTGTTGCAGTTTCTGGGTTTATTGGCATGTCAAAGTGCTAATATTTATACATTGGTTCACCCCCAAAAAAAATGTATGCACATTGGGCTAAAAATCTGCTAAACAATGAGTTCAGACTTCAGACACTAATATCAAGATTAATTAGGTTGGTTTTTAACAACTGACAAAATTGGGACTGTGGGTATTCATCCCACATAAAAATCAGGTACTTATGTGCAAAAACAAATTAAGTAAGCAGCAGCTTCTAAGGATGCTCCATATATTGTTTCTACATAATATAGATTTTAGAAGGAAAGTCTTAAATAATAATTTTCAGTCATGAGCTAACCCATTCAGACCCATTGGTTTTTGCAACTAGACCCATATATTCTGTGCAAAAGGGCAAAGATGAGAATGTGCTTCACAGTTATTAGTATAATGTGCATACCATCACTGTGCTTATCCCCATATAGTCCACTTATATTGTGTTGGTAGCCCTTATGGATTGTCATCCATAAGGAAAATGTATGCTTCACAGTTTCCCATACATGTTTATCGGCAAATGGGACTCCATTAACTTTTGAGTTTTTCCATACAGCTACATATTTTCACAAAGGTTAAAACATGCTCTTAGATGCGTATAACTTGAGGATACTTTGTATACCACTCAAAAAGCCACTTTCATCTTCCATCTTTGAGTATAACTGCATACAAGCCACACTGAAGTGGATTCCCCGTTCCCAATTTATGGACATTATGACACATCACTTTATCTCTGTATCCAACAAGTTCTTTCATCCTCAACTGTCTGAATTTTCATGTATAACTTCCCAGACACTCGTCCATTTTAACTTCATTGTGTGACTCCATTATATTCCATAAATGGGTCAAAACAGGTAATGGTTAAGAAAGACACTTTATTACACTCCAATATTCAATAAAGGCTTGATGTATTCCACTAACCCTGGACCTCCTTGATTCTCTAGCATACAAATATATTTCCATGCCACTTTAACTCTGCCTTTGGTGATTCGTTGACACCATAGGAAGAACCATAAACATAAGAACTTCATCTCCTTCTTCCTAAAACCATCAAGACCCACTTTCTTCCCTCCCTTTTTCTCTCTAAAAACCGGACTCCACAAGGCTCAAGAATAATATGGAAAAGTCTAGACTTTCCTGGATATATTTAGTTAGGTGGCAAGTTTGGCCATTTGGCAAGAATAGCCCCTCAAGTTCCTTTCCTTCTATTTTAGCCACAACTAATTTTATAACATATTTGACTTATGACAACATAAGTCCCTTAGGTCTATTTCCTTTCTATTCTTGCCACATAATACTTTCCATAACTATACAATACATTCATTTACCATTAATTGACTTTCGGGTTTGACTATAACTTTACGTTCTTTGACTAGCCAATCACATAAGGCCTTTGGTCCACCTTCATCTACGGTGGGGTCCAAGTACCCGAGAAACGGGTGTTACAAGTTGAGTATTATTAAAGTATAAATTGAATTGGAAGTGTGTGTGAAAAATGGTAGAATAAGGGGGTTTTTATAGGATTTTTAGGAGTAAAAGTTTATTTTTTTTTTTAATTTTTTTTATTATTATTATTTTTTTTTTTTTGTTAGAATCAATGCCAAACGGTTATATAACCGTTGGCTACTTTCTCCTTCCTTCCCAAAGCATGCCTCCAACGTTCGAATAAGCAGAAAGAAAAAAAAAAAAAAAAAAAATCGATGGCGTGGGCTGGCGGTATCGTGCGCCGTCGGCCATGGTTGGCTGGTGGCCATGGCTTGAGCCATCAGCTAAGGGTACCTCCTGCTCTAAGCAAATGCATCATTGCATACATAGCCTAAATTGTTTACAACTACCCTATCTCAATCGCATTTAATGACTGTTAATTATTTACAGCTATTTGAGCCATATAATGTCGATAGTCTTTAATGATATGTCTGCTATAGAAGTAGAATTTTTGGTTGGTCAGGAATTGGTCTCCTAAACGTGTCCATGAGATGGGTTATGAGGACTAAAATGATAGGAAGACTATTTTTTAATCACCATGCATCAACTTAAATTTCAACGCATTAATTCCGCCAATTGTTTTGGTCTCGCAAGAGCATATAATGGCTATCGATAAACTCGTGAGGAGTGTATTATTTGAAACTAAATATATTTCATTTATTAAAATATTACTACTAAACAAACGTTGTCATTTTGTGTAGACAACAGATTTGAATGAGAAAGAGTCAAAATGGCAAGAATGGTCCCTCAAGTGTTTGCAGGAATCACGTGAAAAGCGACCAAAGATGTCTGATGTTGTGGAAAAACTAGAGATAGCACTCAAATTTCAGGAGCCTGTTGATCTCATAACAAAGGAGCATGAAGAGATAGTTAAGGGTGTGGTACCTCCTCTGATCTACAGATCCGTAGAGGAACTCAAGGTGCTTCTCTCCAAAGGAGTCCTCCTTAATGGGGGCAAAAAGGTAATTAACTACTCTGCTTGAAGTTTCTTTTTAATATTTTTTTGAGAAATGGCAAATTTAGATTTATAAAATGTTTGATTAATTATATTTTTGAACTTTATATGATTAATACAAAATAAATATTGTGTAGGTAGTATCACCCTACATTAGCTTTTTATTCAGTTTAGTATGTGCGAAAAAGTGGTAGCAGTTTTCATGAGTTTCAAGTTAATAAAAATAAGTCATTCGACCCATTATATCTGTTATTGTATCCTCAAGATTTATATATATCTACAAACCAAAATACATACACCATTTATAGTATTCGGTTATGCTCTACATCCATCTTTAACACAAAACAAAAAATGGAACATTGTTATCAACGGCAATTACCAACTAAACTTGGGCCCAATTACCTTGACCCAAATTTAAAAGGCCTGGCCCAATTTATGCCCTGATTCTCATATTGTAAACTCAATAATAGTACTGTAATTCGGAACTTTATTTTTTAATGGACGTGTAGTGGCTGTCTATAAATGAGAAGGGGGAACATATTGAAAGGATTTATATTGAAGCCTGTCTCAATCCCGCTGAAATTGTATATGGCAGATTACAACATCTTCACATTGTTAATTCAAGGTGGGTGACTTTTTCTATTCATATCCCTTTGGTTTGGAACAGGGAGTGAGTTCTGCATTTAGTTTGTCATTCTTTAATTGCTGCCTTAATTCTTCTTTATGCAGATTTCCAGGGGGGCGATGTTACGAATCTCAACGTGTGAGTGGTCAATATAAATTCAAAGCACGTGTGAGTGGTCAATTCTTGACACCTCAAATCTCATACACGCTTAATCTTGTCTTCCGGTATAAGGATCAATCACGTGTCAACTTTTATGACCCCCTGAGATACAAAATAGATGGAGAGGCAAAAGTTTTCATAATTTACCCATCATATATGAGAGAAGATGGATGGTTCATTGTTCCATTGTATCATTTTACAAGCCAACACAAAACTGTAGACCTTCAATTTGAGTTTGAATACCGTTACCATAACCTACTAGTTGCTGGCATCGAGTTCCAACCATCTGAAGAAAAAGTAAGCAGTTTATTGTCAATGTTTATGCTTTTATTAAAATATTTAAAGAAAAAATGAAACATTTCCGCAATGTATGGCTCACTTGCTTGGATATGTCATTATATAGGTGCAACTTCCATCGTTTGAAGAGTACCAATGCATAATCGAGGCTGCCTCGCAATCTCTGTTC
This sequence comes from Artemisia tridentata subsp. tridentata, assembly GCA_021014915.2. Taxonomy (NCBI): domain Eukaryota; kingdom Viridiplantae; phylum Streptophyta; class Magnoliopsida; order Asterales; family Asteraceae; genus Artemisia; species Artemisia tridentata. The sequence goes on from CP139505.1 coordinate 51,883,850, forward strand.
TACACATCCCTTCAGGAACTAAAACAGATTCTATCCAAAGGAGTCCACCTTAATGGATACAAAACGGTATTCAATTGGCTATGTCTATTTATAAAAATAATCTGAGAAGAACTAATTCCCAACTTACTAATTATGCAGTGGTTTTCAATTAATGAGAAATGAGAACACTGTCACATGATATCCATGAAAGACTGTTTGATTCCAAATGAAGATTCCACTCCTCTATATGTGTCTCATCGCTGGTCAAGGTGACTTGTCATACTCAGACTTATCTCTACAGTTTCATAAGTATATATAAATTGATGCATCATTCTTTGCTTCTTCTTTTTCATGCAGATTTCCAGCAGGCCTTTATCAAACAAACAATAAGGGATTCAAAACACATGTGAAGACTCAATTATTGTCTCCATCAATCACATACACCGTGAACCTTGTATACAACTGTCCCTCAATTGATAAACAAATGTACGTAGATCTCAAGTACAGATTAAGAGGGGAGGCAATAACTTGTGTTGTGTACCATGCAAATCCGAGAGATGATTATTTGTATATGGCTGAATTGTATCAATTCACTAGCGATGGGAGTATTGTTGATCTTGAAATTATTTTTGAAAATTTTTCTGGAACCTATATGGACGGAGTAGAAGGCATAATGTTTGAGCCCCTGGAAATAGTAAGATGACAAATACAAGTTTATTCATCTTAGTACTTTTCTATGATAGTTTTAGAATCTAAAAGATTCTTACAAATGAGGTTAACTGCCAGAATATCTTGAATTACAATTGCCAATAAGGTGATGTTGGGTTGGGTCAGGTAATATGTCCAAAATGGTTGGGGTCGAAACGGGCCATTTTTCAAAAAAAAATTTATTTATAATCCTGGAACCAGTATAGAAGGAGTAGAAGGCATCATGTATCTTAAACATTCTTACAAAACAGGTCAACCACCAGAATATTTTGAAATACAGGTGGCAAATGCAGGTTGGGTTGGGACGGGTGGATTATGAACTGCTAATATAATTCAATATTTAGTTAGAAACTTAAAACAAATAAATTGTCAAAAAAGAGACGGTATTTATAGAAGTTAGGCAGAAACCCAACAGAATTAATAGGTTCTTAAGAGGCAAATAAGTACTATTTCATTTTTTTATAGCTAAACTTTATATGTAGGTGGAAGATCAGTTGTTAGAGGATGACAAGGTGGAGGATATCAAAACTATATCAGATTCAGACACGTATTGGGAACAAAAGATACCAAATGATTATGAAGAAACACTCAAATTGTCAAAAGATAGTTTGGAGTGGAAAACAAAGAAAGACTTATACTCAATTCTTTGCAAAGGGTTCCTGCTTGATAATGGTCAAGAGGTATATTTTATAAGAATGATATCATTACTAGTTTACTTCCAATTTTCAAAACCCATTTCAAACGTAATATTCCTGCACTTACCGTATCTATATCGACTTATAGTGGTTCAGTGTTGATAAAAATGGGAAGAAATGTCAAATGCTATCTGCAAGAGCAACTGTAATAGACGATAATAACTCATTTTGGGAGTCTTCCAACGAATCAAGGTTCTTCCTTTATATTTCTTACCAGTTTTTCAGTAATAGTTTATATCTTATGCTTATGTTTGCACCAATTTGCAACTGCATAAGAATAAGAGACTTTATGAAGAAATTTTATCTATTGATGAATCTTTCTCTTGCACGCAACTGTGATATGATAAATTTTGGCAGAAATATTAGAATCTAGTTTGGCAGTGCACTAGTGCTTATCCACCTTATGTGGCAATCCATATTTAAATAGACTAATATTGAAATCTATACAATAAGCAATCCATTCTACACAACTATCTTCACAATCTAATGTTTAAACCGTCACTACAGAGTAATGATAAAAATTCTCACTAGCTTCAAAGAACACAGCTCTATTGATCCTTACTTCCTCTATTAGACTTCTGAATATTCATGCCCACATTCTACAACTTTTCTACATGGAGGGCTGCCTCATTTGGCTTCACTTTAAAACTCATTAGCTTAAGCTTTATAGTGTCAATAATCCTTGCATACAGCACGTCCCAACTCACTTTCATCTCTGAAATTCTGTGATCTTTTTCCTGCCATATGAAGTATACAGCAGCAGCAAGTACGAGTCTTCTAAGTTTTAAGGATGCTCCAAATGTCGTTTATGATCTAGGAGCAAAATCCTGAATAATATTTTGCCAACCATTAGTCAACCCATTCAAACCAATCATATCTGCAACTTGACCCATTACTGCACTTATCCCATCTAGTGACTTATTCTATGTTTGTAACCTTTCTTGAATTGCCATCCTTAGGAGATTTGTATGTCTAGGATTACACTGAGAGTACCATACCAAGGAAAATCACTGCACTTCTGGAGTTTGACTTCTAATAGCTTCCCAAACATGTTTACCAGCAAACACGACTTCTTTACCTTTTGAGTTTTTCCAATACCACTACATCTTTTCACAAAGGATTACAGGCTCTGTGTTGCTTGTAACTTTAGGATATATTGTATGCCACTCCAATGGCCACTGAATTGGATTCCCCACTCCTAATTTATGGACAACATGAGAGTTCACTTTATCTCTCGTCTCATACAAGTTCTTTCATCTCCAGCTGTCTAAGTTCTCGTGTATAACTTCCCAAACCCTCTGCCTTTTTAGTTCACTGTGTGAATCCATTATATTCCATAAATGGGTAATAGTTGAGAAAGACACTTTATTACACTGCAATATTCCGTAAATTATTGATGATTTGAGTTTCATTCTATTGATTCAAATCTTTCAACCCGAAACCTCCTGTTATGGGTCAATCTTACACAAGGGCCATACAGTTCCTTATTGAAACTACAGGGACCTTTTGTGTCATCTTCTAATATTAAGCTACAGTAAGTACAAAATGATGAAAAATAGTACCAGTATGTGTTTAGTATCTTGTTCATTGTGATAATTGAAAAGAAAATAACCTCATCCAAGCTGCTCTTTGTTAGTTTTACAATCTAGTGAGCTGTTCTCACTAGATTAGTATATCAGTTAATGAATAAGAGCATACCTTCTTGATTACAGAAGCCTAGTAAATCCGAATAGACTCAAAAACATAAGCAATCAATTATGAAAAGCTTTAAATGAGAGCCCTAAACATTGGATTTTGTACTCCACGTATGCCAAAGCATCGTATGACTTTGGTTTGGTGTGTGATGGCATGTAAATTTTCCATTGACCAATTCCGCTCAGTTTAAATCTTATCATGTGTTACGACCACCGGTTAAACAACAAACATAAACAACTTAATACATTAGTGGGCTTCTACTACTTGGAAACCTTTAAACACTTTCTAAATCTAGTAATAACTGACGGTGATGAATTCGAAATTAAGGGAGAAATCAAATCTAAACTAGTATCACCTGAAACAACATATGCAGCTTACCTTGTCTTCAAATTACCACAAGACCAATCCACATTTGAGGCTCCTGTCAAGGTGATTGATACAAAGACTGACTATGACAGTGGAGTGTCGTTTATCTATTTAGTAAGCCCTCCACACACCCCAGTTATCGGACCAAAGTTTGATGAAAATACCTACAACCCACTGAATAGATACAAAGCGACTCCCATTCCGCAACAGAGGAGCGATGGTTGGATGGAAGTCAAAGTATGGGCGTTTCAAACTACCACCAAATCAGTTCCTATGCATCTTAAGTATCTTAAATTTCATCTCCATGAGAAGCTTAAGGGGCTTATGATACAAGGAATCGAGCTGAGACCCATATAGATGATTTTTTGCAATGATTTTGTAATGGGCAATTTATTGATAATACTGTTTGCACTTTGCATTAATTTTGCATAACTTGATTTGTGGGAGATATTTGTGAAAAATTGAGGTCCAATTTCTGCAAAATGTTTACCGGGTCAAAACCCGGTTCGAGGGCGAAGAAGATAAGGCTTTGACCGTTTCTTAATGAAATGGTGTTATCAAAATATGAAGAAAATCACCAAAAGCCCAAAACACATTTTTCAATTTTTTTCTTAGTTTTATTATAGTAATTTGATGAGTAAATTGCATTTTTGGTCCTTCTGGTTTGACCAAATTGCAGGTTTGGTCCCTATCCTTTTGAAAGTGCAACGATGGTCCCTATTTTGAAGTTTTTGCTGCATGTTTGGTCCCTGACCAAAGTTAAATGACTAAAATACCTTTGTCTTCTTCTTTTTCTATTTTCTTTTCAGTTTTCTCCCTCCCCCATTTAATATCAGCAAATTAAAATACTACTATATAATCATAAAAAAACAGACACATAAACACAAAACACAAAAACTCTTGATTCATCAAGATCCATCATCCCACCACCACCACCACTGACAACACAATCAAAACACAGAACGGTTTGATCAACACAATCTGACCCACATATTTACTCGTTCTTTTCCACACACACCAACACAAACTCTTGATTCTTCAAGATCTATCATCGTAAATATCTTCGATCTACACCAGGTGGTGTGTCAGGTGGCGTCAGGTGGCTTCGGTGACAGTCAGCTTGTGATTGTGTCAGGCGGCGAGTGACAGGCGGCAAGAAACAACACCGCTATCGCCATTTAAGTATGAAGAAATTAACTTGGAGCTTTTTTCTAATTGGTGAAATTGAAATAAAGGTTTTGTTTATTGGGTGTTAAAAGTGTATGATCTTGGTTTAATTTGATACTAATAGTTATGAACTGAGTGGTTAATTGATGAAGTTTGGCTTTTTAAGATCAATGTTTGACTTTTTCTTATAACAATTTTGTTTAAAAAATGGTACAAATAAAAAACACCCACATGAAATTTGTTAAAGAGTGATATGCATATCTTTTTACATTTGCATATACAGATTTGTGAATAAAAAACCTCCATTTGCTAGAAAACCTCCCAGTAGACTGATTCGTAAAAAGATATTGCATATGTAACACCCCAACTCGGCAAGGGTAGAAGTATCACATTAATGGTTTCATATCAGATCAAACAAAGCATACATTCATTAGTAATACAAGAGTTCTCAAAGGTTACAAATGAAATACTGAAATACAAGGCTAACAAGGAAACAAAAGCTAAATACTAAGTCTGCGAATGCAAATCCTTCTAAGAGCCTCTACTTCAGAATAAATATCCAGGTCTTCTAAGTCCAAAAGTCTTTCCACTCATACCCAGCTTCCAACTAAAACCTTCCGCGGGAAAAAAAAACGCGGCTGAGCTTAAAAAGCCCAGTGAACAGATATATAGAAACGAAAACGAAAGCAAAAGAAAATGAACATGTATAGTTTAGTGCATTGGAATATATAAGTCATAGGCAAGATTATAAGTAAGAAAGAAATGAAAAGAAAAGGAAATAAAAGAGTCAGTAATCCTCCACGAGCCCGAACAAATCAAATATAGTAACCCTGTAGCAATCTAGAGGGGATGCCTCTCAAGTCACTAGATAATATGAGGGGTGACCTCATGTATCAAATTGGAATGATCAGTTCCCGAACTTTGTGAGAGACGTGTATTGCACACAACATCAATCACCGAACAATATAATATAATATCCATTAATACAAACACTAACCTAGGATGCATCCATACGCCCCTCGAACAATAATATAATAAATATAATGTGCACGTTACGAACAATATAGGGACGGTGTGTAACATCACTCGAACACACTGGAGTCATGCCATTGGTGCATCAATGACACGGCCATGTTACCTTCATGGCTAGGAAACGAACTTGGCTCGGGTATCAACTGAAAGGTCAAAGGTCAAAGGTCTAAATCACAGCAAAGGTCCAACTAGTCTAAGTCATCGAATCATGGTCAAAGTCCAAATATCAAAGGTTCATGGTAAAGGGTTCACGTCAAGATATTTCAGAAGTAAATGACAAAGGTTCGAAATCCTTTAAAACATTTTCTTATAAAAATAATCTTACAAAATGGTCTTCGTAAAAATGGTCCTTTCAAAACAGTTTTTCATAGAGACAGCTTTAAAAATAGTTTTCTTAAAACGTTTTCATAAATAATCAAAAAGGTTTTCTCATCCCCTTTACAATGTCCAACATATTTGGGTTCAAGTCAAAGTTCCTATCAGAGTTCGCAGCAGGGTTCAAGACAAAAGATCAAGGCAAAGGTTCAACTCCAAGGTTCACAATACAAGGGAACATAGCAATGGCTTTGGGAATCCTAAACGAATCAAGATAAGAATCAAGAGAACGAAGGCACCTTACTGAGAAGGGCAGAATATCTGTACCTTATTAGCAGGACACAAGGATAGCAAATGACAAGGATCAACTTACTCCTTCCTCGAACCTAAGGAAGTAGAAGACAGAATGACAAATGGCTTTTTAGTTATCTTTCCATTTTAAGTAACTTTCTATTTTTAGCAGGTTTCCATTTTTAGTAAGTTTCCATTTTTAGAAAGTTTCCTTATTTAGTAAGTTTTAAGTATTTCAACTTAGGTTAAGCCATAATTTAAGGATATTATGGCCATAGGGTACATTTTAGCAAATTATGATAGTTCAGGGTTAATTATGACAAGTTTCCATAACTTAGGGTTTTAAATGTAAATATATCAAAGTTAAGGGTTTAAAATGAAATTATCACAATTTACTAGTTCATAACACATAATGGATTCAGAATCACACTTTATTCCTTTAAGTTTCATTATTTACACTTTACAACCCTTTAGTTACTAAAGTTACAAAATAGACCTTATAGTTACATAATTTACAATTCAATCCTCACTAATATTCATAATTACCTCACAAGCCCTTATAATTACTAGATTACAGAATATACCCTCACATTTGTCATATATTACAAATTACACCTCCATGTTTCTCATATTTACATACTTAGTCCCTTTAGTTTACAAATATTTCACTTTACATCCTTACTTTATTATAATTACACAATAGCCCCATAAATACCCAAAATCACATATTACCTCCCTAATAATATTATTTACACAAAATAATCACAAGTTTCCTGAATTTACACTTTTAGACCCTCTAATTAATTTATTTATAATTCGAACCATAAATTAACAAATAAATCATGTTCTTGTAAATTTTACACATAAGGACCTCATCTTATAATTTTTACACATTTGTACTGACCTAATTAACATTATAAAAATAACCCTTAAGTTTCAAAGTTGGCAAAACACACCCTTCTTATTTATGTTCAAATCGTATACACTTATATAATTGCAAACCCTAACCCTAGCTCACCAATCATTGTGCAATCATTACCTCATCATTAATGTGCATTAAATGACCAGATTCCATGTGCAAACCCTAACCCTAAATCATTATTAGGGTTTTCTTTTATTTTCTTTATTTTCTTTAATATCCGATTACAAAATAAATTAACTATGACTAATCTAAGCCTCTATAATTCGAACTATCATTTTCCCCAGGTTATATTATTTGTATAGAGTTCAAAATAAATAATTACAAGCCCTAGAAAAATCGCATGGCTCGATTTAGAATTTTTATACGTTTTAGCTCTCTAAATTTATTATGATCGAATTAGCTTGCATGATCCATGTTATATATTTTATTTAGGTCTTATATGATCCAAAGAACACAAGAAAAATGTTACATGAAGAATCGAACGTGTGGAAGGGATAATAGAAATTTATACCTCTCGGTTAGGGTTAATTCGACAAAACAATTGCCTAGCGATCCAACGAACGAATCCCACGACCTCCAAACAATTTTCTAAGCTTCCTTAAATGTTGTAGAACACCAGAAAAATGTCCCACGAATTTTCCCAAGTCGAATGAAGGCTGGTCGAATTTTTGTGAAGGGTTTTTAGGGTTTCGGTATTTTGATAAATATGGAGTAAATAAGAAAACGTGTATATGAGGGGAGGGAACAAGAATTTCGGTCCAAGAAAGTGTGTTTAAGATCAAATACTGATTTTTGAGATATCTTAATTTTATTTGTAATTATCTTGCATTTTATATAATTTAAATTGAATTAATACTAATAATAGTACATAAATAATTAAATCCGACCCTAAATAATTATTTATATATTTTTGTACACTTTAAATGTTTAATTTTCGTCACAAAAATTATTTGGCTTCATATCTGGTTCATTCCCGAAGGTTTGGAATTTATTTGGTAATTTATAGGCTTTTTAATCAAATTTTAAAATTATAGGGGCAAATTGGTCTTTTTGCATGTTTTAGATTTTTGGGTATTACAACTTCTTCCCCTCTAAAAGAAAATTTTCGTCCTCGAAATTTGCAAAGAGACGGAAATAGAATAGAACGGAAAACGAACAAAGACACACCGGATCAAAATACGAAATGTGGATAACTAGCTCGTATCGATTCTTCGGTTTCCCAGGTAGCCTCACGCTATGGGTGATTCCTCCAAAGAATCTTTTACGAACGGAATAACTTTATTTCTCATGACTCGAATCAAAACGAAGTGGGTTCAAATTCCCGCAAAAAAGACAAATTAGATTGATTCAGAACAAAAGGTCCATGCAACATAAAATGGACGATAGGCGAATCTTCCGGAAAGCTCATATGGAATACGAACAAGATTTCAGATCAAATTAATTGTATCGACAGTAAAGAGTTTTACAAGAATTCAAGATTTATAGCCAAGGTCAACAGAATGCAAACGAGATTCCAAACTCATCTAGATGTCAAATGAACGAAAGTAGAGTCTACGCATAGGTAGAATGAACCTAAAGTCTCACTAATCACGGATAATCTAACGGAGATTCAAATTCTAAACTTCTTAGGTACTCCCCAAGATATCCTATGCCCACAACAAGTGCACGTTATATGATGTAAGTATTATCACGTTGGCCAGACGTCATAATACTGGCATCATATAATTATGCCCTCATGATGGTCATACTTTATCTCAAGTCATAAACAAAACCACCTATCTTAATCCACCTAGTACTTCTACTATCTCTAGGTCAACAAAATCGAATGCCCTAGTCACGAGGGAAAAACAAAACTATTTGCAAGAGTGTCCAAATCTTAGATTGCCTAGTAAAAGTGAGGCACGCCATCACAAACATCACATCTTCCACAATTCACCAAAATCTCTTAAAACACAGCTATCCTCGAACATACGAAAATAAACACGAACAGAAACGCTTCTAGGAAACTTAAATCATAAGAGGATCTTATCACGATATAACGAACTTAAGAGGGTCAGCGGAAATGAAAATTAGTCACCAAGAACTTCGGCCTTCATAGATTCAATTCTTCCAAACATAAAGGGTCTGTTTCTAAACTCCGTCCATTCAACACATCCACTCTCCTCAAGTCCGGTTAATCTATCTTCGTCTGTCCATCAATCGGAAAGTGAAACCAAAATCGGGAACTTGAGTCTGGTTCGTCGAGCCTCCTGCAGTTCTTCTTGGAATGTGATGGAGTAATGCGGATTTCTGGCACGATCTTTGAATTTCTCCATCATCCAGTCTGCTTCCGCTCTCAATTCATCTTAGTACAACCAAGATGAATAGGAAAATTAGACTGCATGTCTTCATCAGCTCCAGGTTCGCCCTCTTGACTAAATTTCTTCCTCTGCATCGCCAACACTTCTACCTTGTAAGGAATGTCTTCACTCTTCAGGGTAGCCGCCGTTGTTGTCAACTCCAGGTAAGGCAGGGAAATAATTCTTCTGATATGTTTCTAGTTGTCTTTGATGCATCTGAAAACTTCCTGTGCGGCAAGGGAGTATCACCGAGTCTCTTTCTGATTTATCTTAAAATTATTCCGCCTGAAGGTATGGCAGCTAATTTTTAATTTAGCTTTTCCAAAACTCCATTCTCAACTAAGCTGTTTCTATCTGTTCAATGGTATCATAAGTTGCAAACATCTTCCAGAATTCTTCTGCAAGGTTCGAAAGATTTCAGTTCTCCGCTCTGCTATCGGTCTTGACCAATTGGTGATAGTTGTCAAAACTTGCGGAATTTAAGGAGGTATCCTCAAATAAGGACATCGTTGTCTCAACAATTATCAATCTCTCAGTATGCATAAATGATTGACGACTTCTCCTATCAAAGTGCAAAGATGATTTTCATGCTCTTCCTCGTCTCCGAATGTACTATTTAGCCATACAATGACCATTTGCCCAAGTACTCACGAGAAAAACATTATTTATCAAATTCACAAAACAGTCAGAGCTTTAGCTAATACTATTAGCGTCCCTAACCGTCATAGCAGTCGTTTACGAATACAGAAGGCGATTCCAAGAATAAAATTAATTCATCAGAAGAAAACTTCGCGCTCAGAAATTAAACAAACACGTAGTCGTTTCAGGGAGGATGAATATTGGCTCCTAACAGTAATACGGTTCAGCTATCTCCAGTCACCATCCTTCTTTATCGCGAACGAAACTAAAACACGCCCAGAATATACACTTAGGTAAACTCACTTCCTGGTCTTCGGTTGCTGCTCTTCCGGTTGCTCAAATCAAATTATATGATCCCGGACACCTCTGAAAGACACCTTCTCTTGGTGACTAGACAATCTCTCGCTATCAAGTCAAATCCTTCTTCACGCTCCGATGGAAAAAATTTTGGTGGTTCGACCAGGGATCATATTCATGATTCAGGGTGCCAAATAACGTTCAAGATAAGGTTCATGTTTAGAAGACTCAAAGTGCCAAAGAGCTCTCAAGATGAGGTTCATTTATTGGTGTACGAAATGGGTTCTAGGAAAACTTCATAACCGCAAAGTAACACACGAGTCTCCCGAGTAATAGTGATAGTAGAGAGTTTAACAATCGGTAATCATGGTAGAGAGTTCAAAATTGTTGCAACCGCCAAAGGTGAGACATAGAAAGGGAAATTGTCAATATTTGAATGCTCGATCAACCAATTCCTTGAAGGAATAAAATCGAAGTTAACTATCCGAAGAAAGACAGATCAGCATAGAAAATTTTATCGTTTCAAAAGTGAGAGGGAAAACATTCTTATACTCGTAGTTAAACACTACAAGACTTCTCGTAGGGACCGAGATGGGTGAAACGAAATCAACTAGTGTCAGAAGATTTATAGATACTTATCAAAAACAAGAGACAAAAGAGAATACATCAAGTACGTCATCGCCATGGAGATTCTCAGAGTGCCCGAAGAGGCATCAAAATGATTGATGAAAGGATTAGAGATCAGAGTCAAAATCTGAAGATGAGGATTAATAGTGTCAGGCAATTATTATGAAATTTTCAATTTCTCTAAGATTTAAATAGGTTTCAAACCTAGGTGGTGCAAAGCATAAGCTTTCGATTTTCAAAAGTGATATCAGATATCAACAGGATCTAACCAATAGTGATAATTGTCAGGATTCTCATAGGAGTAGTAATGGATCACTCAGAACTGTGTAGTATCAGATGATACACTTCATATCCGTCATGAGTAATGAATTTGTAGAATGTGTCAAACACATTATGGTTGAATGACCATCTGGATGGTCGGAAAGGTATCAAACCATTTATCAACCTAATCGGAAACGGGGATTCCAAATCAGGAAGTGAAACTTAAATGGTGCAAGGTATCCATGTAGTTCTCGAGGGATTTCAAACTTACTTGGTTACTAAACTTAGGTTGCAAGATTTCTAGCTTCTGAAACAAAAGTTCTTATAAGGCTTAGCTAAAGGCAAAGGCACGAATCAGAGTAATGCGGAAGCAATGATACCTAAAAAACGCCTTATAGTCTACCCATTCCTCACTGGTCAAAACTTACGTTCCTATAGGGAAATCTTAAAGCAAATTTTCAAAGGTTGTCTTACGAGCGCCTACAGGGAAAACTTAGTGGTCCTAGCTTACACAGGCCAAGGGTAAATGTATTACGAATCGCAACCTGTCTCTCTGATACCATAATTGTAACACCCCAACCCGGCAAGGGTAGAAGTATCACATTAATGGTTTCATATCAGATCAAACAAAGCATACATTCATTAGTAATACAAGAGTTCTCAAAGGTTACAAATGAAATACTGAAATACAAGGCTAACAAGGAAACAAAAGCTAAATACTAAGTCTGCGAATGCAAATCCTTCTAAGAGCCTCTACTTCAGAATAACTATCCAGGTCTTCTAAGTCCAAAAGTCTTTCCACTCATACCCAGCTTCCAACTAAAACCTGCCGCGGGAAAAAAAACGCGGCTGAGCTTAAAAAGCCCAGTGAACAGATATATAGAAACGAAAACGAAAGCAAAAGAAAATGAACATGTATAGTTTAGTGCATTGGAATATATAAGTCATAGGCAAGATTATAAGTAAGAAAGAAATGAAAAGAAAAGGAAATAAAAGAGTCAGTAATCCTCCACGAGCCCGAACAAATCAAATATAGTAACCCTGTAGCAATCTAGAGGGGATGCCTCTCAAGTCACTAGATAATATGAGGGGTGACCTCATGTATCAAATTGGAATGATCAGTTCCCGAACTTTGTGAGAGACGTGTATTGCACACAACATCAATCACCGAACAATATAATATAATATCCATTAATACAAACACTAACCTAGGATGCATCCATACGCCCCTCGAACAATAATATAATAAATATAATGTGCACGTTACGAACAATATAGGGACGGTGTGTAACATCACTCGAACACACTGGAGTCATGCCATTGGTGCATCAATGACACGGCCATGTTACCTTCATGGCTAGGAAACGAACTTGGCTCGGGTATCAACTGAAAGGTCAAAGGTCAAAGGTCTAAATCACAGCAAAGGTCCAACTAGTCTAAGTCATCGAATCATGGTCAAAGTCCAAATATCAAAGGTTCATGGTAAAGGGTTCACGTCAAGATATTTCAGAAGTAAATGACAAAGGTTCGAAATCCTTTAAAACATTTTCTTATAAAAATAATCTTACAAAATGGTCTTCGTAAAAATGGTCCTTTCAAAACAGTTTTTCATAGAGACAGCTTTAAAAATAGTTTTCTTAAAACGTTTTCATAAATAATCAAAAAGGTTTTCTCATCCCCTTTACAATGTCCAACATATTTGGGTTCAAGTCAAAGTTCCTATCAGAGTTCGCAGCAGGGTTCAAGACAAAAGATCAAGGCAAAGGTTCAACTCCAAGGTTCACAATACAAGGGAACATAGCAATGGCTTTGGGAATCCTAAACGAATCAAGATAAGAATCAAGAGAACGAAGGCACCTTACTGAGAAGGGCAGAATATCTGTACCTTATTAGCAGGACACAAGGATAGCAAATGACAAGGATCAACTTACTCCTTCCTCGAACCTAAGGAAGTAGAAGACAGAATGACAAATGGCTTTTTAGTTATCTTTCCATTTTAAGTAACTTTCTATTTTTAGCAGATTTCCATTTTTAGTAAGTTTCCATTTTTAGAAAGTTTCCTTATTTAGTAAGTTTTAAATATTTCAACTTAGGTTAAGCCATAATTTAAGGATATTATGGCCATAGGGTACATTTTAGCAAATTATAATAGTTCAGGGTTAATTATGACAAGTTTTCATAACTTAGGGTTTTAAATGTAAATATATCAAAGTTAAGGGTTTAAAATGAAATTATCACAATTTACTAGTTCATAACACATAATGGATTCAGAATCACACTTTATTCCTTTAAGTTTCATTATTTACACTTTACACCCCTTTAGTTACTAAAGTTACAAAATAGACCTTATAGTTACATAATTTACAATTCAATCCTCACTAATATTCATAATTACCTCACAAGCCCTTATAATTACTAGATTACAGAATATACCCTCACATTTGTCATATGTTACTAATTACACCTCCATGTTTCTCATATTTACATACTTAGTCCCTTTAGTTTACAAATATTACACTTTACATCCTTACTTTATTATAATTACACAATAGCCCCATAAATACCCAAAATCACATATTACCTCCCTAATAATATTATTTACACAAAATAATCACAAGTTTCCTGAATTTACACTTTTAGTCCCTCTAATTAATTTATTTATAATTCGAACCATAAATTAACAAATAAATCATGTTCTTGCAAATTTTACACATAAGGACCTCATCTTATAATTTTTACACATTTGTACTGACCTAATTAACATTATAAAAATAACCCTTAAGTTTCAAAGTTGGCAAAACACACCCTTCTTATTTATGTTCAAATCGTATACACTTATATAATTGCAAACCCTAACCCTAGCTCACCAATCCTTATGCAATCATTACCTCATCATTAATGTGCATTAAATGACCAGATTCCATGTGCAAACCCTAACCCTAAATCGTTATTAGGGTTTTCTTTTATTTTCTTTATTTTCTTTAATATCCGATTACAAAATAAATTAACCATGACTAATCTAAGCCTCCATAATTCGAACTATCATTTTCCCCAGGTTATATTATTTGTATAGAGTTCAAAATAAATAATTACAAGCCCTAGAAAAATCGCATGGCTCGATTTAGAATTTTTATACGTTTTAGATCTCTAAATTTATTATGATCGAATTAGCTTGCATGATCGATGTTATATATTTTATTTAGGTCTTATATGATCCAAAGAATACAAAAAAAATGTTACATGAAGAATCGAACATGTGGAAGGGATAATAGAAATTTATACCTCTCGGTTAGGGTTAATTCGACAAAACAATTGCCTAGCGATCCAACGAACGAATCCCACGACCTCCAAACAATTTTCTAAGCTTCCTTAAATGTTTTAGAACACCAGAAAAATGTCCCACTAATTTTCCCAAGTCGAATGAAGGCTGGTCGAATTTTTGTGAAGGGTTTTTTAGGGTTTCGATATTTTGATAAATATGGAGTAAATAAGAAAACGTGTATATGAGGGGAGGGAACAAGAATTTCGGTCCAAGAAAGTGTGTTTAAGATCAAATACTGATTTTGGAGATATCTTAATTTTATTTGTAATTATCTTGCATTTTATATAATTTAAATTGAATTAATACTAATAATAGTACATAAATAATTAAATCCGACCCTAAATAATTATTTGTATATTTTTGTACACTTTAAATGTTTAATTGTCGTCACAAAAATTATTTGGCTTCATATCTGGTTCATTCCCGAAGGTTTGGAATTTATTTGGTAATTTATAGGCTTTTTAATCAAATTTTAAAATTATAGGGGCAAATTGGTCTTTTTGCATGTTTTAGATTTTTGGGTATTACAATATTGCATATCTTTTTACATTTGACTCATCCATTTGTGATTTGACATCTCTAATAGTCTACTGGTTTGTGAATTTTGACTCTAGAAGATTGGGGAAAAATGTAGGGTTGATAGTGATGATGTTAATTGAGGTTTTGATTGTGGTTTGTTTTTGTGTAAAATCTTTGACTGAAAATGGGGGATTTGATTGTGGTTTGTTTTAGGTTTTTTTGTTGTTCTTAGTTCTTGGCTATTGTTGTTTTTGGTTTTGATTGTGGCGGTTTTTTTATTTGTTGATATTAGAAGAAAAAAAAAAAGAAAACTGGAAAGAAAATAGAAAAAGAAGATGAAAAGGGTATTTTAGTCATTTAACTTTGGTCAGGGACTAAACATGCAGCTGAAACTTCAAAATGGGGATCATCGTTGCACTTTCGAAAGGATAAGGACCAAACCTGCAATTTGGCCAAACCACATGGACCAAAAATGCAATTTACTCTAATTTTATATTATTTGGTGATTTTTTTTTATTTTGAAAAAATTACGCGGATGATCCTTGTGGTTTACACGGATTTCATGTTTAGGAGCTATTTCATTTTAATTACGCCACAAATACATATTTTGGGAAACGTTGCACGCGTTTGGTCCCTAAGTTGGATGTCTATTTACTTTGACCGTTAAGTGTATAAATATTATTTGCCCGTTAGTCCCTCCGTTAGTATTTTTTGCATCGTTAGTCCTCAAATACAAATACTCCAATTATATACTTCTATCTCCATTTTTGCAAATCAATCACCACCACATCATTCAGTTCAAAGGTCTTAAAAAAAAAAAAAAAAAAAAAAATAATAAAAAAAAAAAGAACAACTCGATCTGCAAATCAATCACCATCACCACCACCATCATTCGATCTAACCTTTCAAACCCTTTTTTTTTAACTAAAAACCCTCGATCTTGACACCAAAAACCCAAATCGATCTAACCTTTCAAACCCAAATCGATTTGGGTTTTTAACTATAAATTCAAGGGTTTTTTTTGTTAGATCGATTTGTGGTGGTGGGTTTTTGTGTTAGATCGATTTGGGTGGTGGTTATTGTGGATCTGATGGTGGTTACAAAGGTTGGTGGCGGTGGGTTGTGGTGATGGTGGGATGTGGGTTGTGGTTGTTTGTGGTTGATCGCTACCACCACCACCATCATTTTGGTGACCTGAAACCATCAACACCATTACCTTCGATTAGGTAGCAAAGACACAAAGAGAATTGGTTGTTAATATGGATATATTGGTGATGGATGCATATGGTAGATGACAGGTGTTTGAAGTAGGTTTCATTTAAATCTTGGGTTTAAGCTTGACTTATGATGATGGATGGATGCATATGATAGTTTGAGGTTATTGTTTAGAAGGTGTTTGGCCAGCGATTAGGTAGCAGAGGTGGGGGTTAGGAGGCGGCGGTGAGGTGCGGTTGGTGTTTGATTGGTTGTGGTGTCCGGCAGTTGGGTCTATTGCAAAAAAGAGAGCGCAGGTGGCGTCGGAGAAAATGGCCGATGTGGTGGTCTGCCGTAGATGGTAGTGATTCAAGAATTCGAGAATTCGACAAATCATCATTTGGTATCTGATTTTTAAACTTTCGCATAAACTGAAACATAGCTTCTTGGTTTTCATTCATTTCTTTCATTTCAGTTCGTTGCCTTTCTTTCATATCCCTCATTTCGCCTTCAAGTTCATTGATTCAAGCCTTTAGTTATTATAAGATTGTGCTTAGTTTTGTGAGAAAATAAGCAACTTAAAGCATACTATTCATTAAGATGACAAAGGTCGACATCAAATCCAAAAAAAAAGCAAGCAATCTAAAAAAAGAATCCTTTAAACCATGATTCAATATCAAGTTTGAAGTTTTAAAGGAAGAAATGTATTTCTAATCGTTTTTGGCTTTAATGAACTAAGGATTTTATGGTTCACGTGTTCCGATGAGGATATATTAATATTAGGCAATAAAAATTTATACTTAGGGTGTGCCTGGTTATTATAGGGGAAAGGGAAAGGGTAAGGGAATGCAAAGGAATGGGTGATGGTGGGTAATCATTACCGTACCCCTCAATTTACTCTATAATGGTTGATTACACAGTACTGGGTAATCATTATATTCCTTGCCACCTATCAAGCATCATCAATCAATCCTTTCCCATTCCCCACCCCCTATTCCCCCAACCAAGCAGATCCTTAGACCATGTGTAATGGTAGATGGTGTACCATGGGGCATGATATGACATGTGGCAATGTGGGCCACCATGGGACTTGGAAAGAAAAGTGATGTAATGATAGATGGG
This sequence comes from Artemisia tridentata subsp. tridentata, assembly GCA_021014915.2. NCBI lineage: Eukaryota > Viridiplantae > Streptophyta > Magnoliopsida > Asterales > Asteraceae > Artemisia > Artemisia tridentata. The sequence goes on from CP139505.1 coordinate 51,901,340, forward strand.
GCATGGTGTGACGTGTGACACCATTTTTTTTTTCTTTTTTTTTTTGTTTTTTTTAATCACTAAAACTAATAAATAAAACTAAATAATAATTATAAAAAAAAAAAGACAATTTCATTAAAATGAAACCTAAAACATTACATTATTAAAAATAAAAAATGACAAACATAATTAAAAAAAAAAAAAAGACAACTAAATATTACATAAAAATAAAAACTAAGCGTCACGATATTTTCGGCGGATTTCTTCGTTGAGTTGTTCGTTAATTTATTTTGCCTCAGGGTCTAGCCCCTCGGTACTTCGTTGCAATTGCGCCAAATCTTTCCTTTTGATAATCGTTTGGAGGTCGTTGTATTTTTTTTCTGTAAGCGCACGACGACGCTCCGCCTCATCCCCTATCCTCGCAAGTTGAGCCGTAATTTGGCTCAACGCGTTGTTGTCGGGGGCGGCGGACGAGGACGAGGAAACCTATTTTCCTTGGGCACTTCGCCTACCCGGGGGCCTTGGCCTCTCGAGAACGACGACTTCGTTTTCTTCCACATCGTCGTTTAAGTTGAACGTGTGGGCATCGGATGATTGGCTATCATGTTCGGGGGCGGATGATGATTCACTTTTGGACCGTTTTCGACGGTCTCGTTGTACGAACTTTCAACGGGGGTTGATCTAGCCATTTTTAATAGGTGTGAAGGTACTCCCATACCTCCTTTAATTGGAATGGTTGAAGCTTGGCTTGTATCTATTCCTTGCAAGCGGCGTGGTACGACCATTCCAACAAACTCTCACCGCTCGGTATGACATCCTTTTTCCGGTTGTAGCAACTGTTGAAAAATTGACACTGGTTGTTCATTTCGGTCCACTTGCCCGAAATCATGTCTTGCGTACGGTAATCGGGTCCAACATCCATGGCGGTAAAAAACGCTTCTCGAACCCGATTCCAAAATACGTGTCCCGTTGATAATCCGCTAAACAAAAAAAAATAAAAAAATATATAAATAATAATAAGTTAGTAAAAAAAATTATATAAACATAATAACTAAAAAAAATATTTAAACATAAACATAGTAACTAAAAAAAATTATTTAAACATAAACATAGTAACTAAAAAAATTATTTAAACATAATAAGTTAGTAAAAAAAATTATATAAACATAATAAGTTAGTAAAAAAGTAATTATTTAAACTTACCGGCGTTAGCATCCGTGGCAATTTCTATCCACGCACGTGCCAAACACGTTTCCTCTTGATCGGTCCAAGGCATACGCTTGATCGGGGCTTTCGGCTCGTTCGCGGGTTTCTTTTTGTGCGACCGCTTTTTTGGTTGAGACGGTTCGGCGGCGGCGGTTTTCTTACCCTTCGGTTAAGTAACGCTTGGCGGAGTCTCCGGGACCCTCTCGTAATCTTCGACGTCAACCGGCTCGTGTTGAGACGCGAAGTTTTGAGACGGGAATTGTTGCGGTTGAAATTGTTGAGACGCGAAGTTTTGAGACGAGAATTGTTGAGAGGTGTTTTGTTGGTTGTACGCGTTGAACCCGTAATTTTGGTTATCGTAACTGTAATTTTGAAACCCTATTTGCGGTTGCATGTTCGGTGGCAAATGCGAGATGACATCGAGAAGTTCTTGGTTTGAAAATGCACCCTCGCCAAACTCGTTAACACGACGAGGACGAACGTAACCGGGGTTAGTGTAATTTTGTGGGCGGGTTGGATGGTTGGGATTCATGGTGATAAAATTGTTGTATAAAAAGAGAGAGATAGTTTATATAAATTGAGAGAAAGTGTATAAAAATTGAGAGAATGAAGTGGGTTTTATAGGTAAAATTTATAAAAGTTAATTGAATTAAAAAAAATAAAAAAAAAATTAAACGTTATATAGCTGATCCGTGTGTGAGTATCTATGTATATATATCAAAAATACCAAGTAAACGTGAGAATAGACAAACCAAGCCTTTAGGAAAAAGGTTAACTTGCAAAAACTCACGCTTGTGATATGTGTGATACCGGGCAAGTGTTACCCGGGTCGTGTCCCAGCGAGGTGTTAATGGAGGATATCGTGTAAGGTTTGGAATTAAAGTGATTGATGATTGGAATATGGAATTTTGTTTTTTTTAAAATTCTAATTGAGTAATGAGAAACAAATTCTCAAAGGGAAATTAAGATCTAAACAATTTAAACTAAAAACGTGATTCGGTAATTATAAAAACGGGCTTAAAAACCAAAATCTCTAAAAATTAATCTTACAAGTGCCAAATTATTTTTCCTAAGATCTATATGACAAAAGAAAATTTTGGGAAAAAGATTTATATTTTTATGATTTTTATATTTTTTTATTATGAATTAAAAAATAAATGTAAAAGAAAAATAAATTAAAAATACTAAAACTATTCTGAAAATTCTGAGAAAATACTTTAAGGTATAAAGAAGCTAGGAAAAATAGCACAATAATCACAACTTATTGGAATAAGCAGTGAATAAGCAAAACAGTTAAGATAAGCTAATATGGAAAACAAGGTATAAAAATTAAATGTTACACATCTTAACCAGAAAAGACCCAAGTGCAAGATGGTTAGCGTGTTGGTGTGTGAGTCAAGAGACCAGGGTTCGAATCCCTTGGCTCTCTTTTTGCTATTATTTTATTTTTGGATTTTTCTTTTAAAAACTTGAAAAGCTAATAAAAATAAGCAACTTTTGAAAAGGAACCTAATTTTAAAACTACCAATAAGCTGAGAAACAGCTTATAAAAACAAACAGTTGGCTTTTTAAAGAAGAAAAGTGAAAATATTCACTAGAAAGCAAAATAAGCTGAGACAAGCTTTGAATCGGGATTTTGAGCATAAAGATTCCACTGACCTATAAAAAGTGGGCCTAACCCTTGGGGATGTGGTAATAAATCTAAGAAATTATTCCATCGAACGTACTACCCTCTGTTTGACGGGCTTAGATCCATAGTGAAGGTCTGCCCACGGCACGGGGGTCAGCTGAGCTTGAAAGGGGTAGCCGGTCGTCGGCTAGGAGTTCTGGCCGGCAACGAAACTAAAGCTTCACAATGGTCTATAATGGAACTACAATAAGGTGAGTAACAAACAATAAGCTGAAAGGAAACTAAATAAGCCACATGAATCACCAAATAAGCACTGAAATCAAAACAAATAAGCACTAGAGGGTTGCACTAGTGCAGACCTATATATGGGCTGAAAAGCTATCAATAAGCTGAGGTGAAAATGAAAATAAGCTAAGGTGTACTGAACATCATTCAATTTAGGAAAATATCTCAGAATAAGCCAAGAGAACTAGCACATAAGCTCTAATCAAGCCAAATAACCAAAATGGGGTCTGAGTTATACTATGGTGCAGGGCAATTTTGGCACTCTTCAAGCTGATAAAAAGCTACTATAAGCTGTTCTTAAAAATCAAATAAAAATAAGAACACTTAGACTAGCAAGCCAAGTTTATCTGAGCCAAATCTCAACTTATCACAACTTGTAATCATCAAATGAAAAATCATGGAAGAAGGCTGCAAATTGGGAAAATCAACTGATGCAGTCTGATGTGATCCAATATGCTCAAATCCTAACCAACTAATGCCAGACCTTTCCAATTCACTAAATAGACCAAAGTGAGTATGAAGAATACAAAAACAAGTGCTTAACTGAGCTTATAGCTTCTGAGAGCTTATTGGATCAGTAGCAGCCCTATAAGTGTACTCATGAACTCAAATCCTATAAATCATTGAAAACAGGCCAAAAGCTCCTAAATAAAACTTAAATATGCTGAGTTTAATCATAATCAAACTTAAGAAAAGTGCAAATGAACAGTGATCACCCATATTGACCCATTTTCAAAGCTTAACCCAAACAGTCCTTATTGGGGCTATTTTGGTGATTTTCAAAGGCAACAGCCAAATTAAGCTGGGTTTCTGGGTGAAAAAGGTTTCACTAACTTAATTAAACACGAATTAGTAATTATCAACTGGATATAAGCACTGAATAAGCACTACCTATGTTTAAGCTATTTTTGGCTTTTATTAAGGTTTTAAGTTACAAATAGAATTTAACTACTAAAACTTAGAAAACTATACTCAAATATCAACTCAGAAGTTAAATAAGCAAAGAAATCACAAATAAGAACACAAATAAGCAGTTGAATAGTAAAACATGAAATTTGGAAATATGCTTACAAATTCCTTTTAGCTCAAAACAAGATCTGATAAGCAATTACCACATCAACCTATTGCTTCCCAAAAAGCTCTAAACCATGGCCATCCACAATTCACCATGCTCCAGCTTATATTGCCCAAACAGCTTATTTTTAGTTTATTTTGACTTTTCTTGACTTTTTTGGAATTTTAAGGTTTAAACTGATTTAAACTATCATAAGCTTATCAAAAGCTATAGTGAGCTTATGTGAGCTTATAGAAACAGAAAAGAAGCTTTTTCAATAAACACTTAACTTAATTCGGATTAACAGTACACTTTTGAAACTTAAAAACTTGGAAATTTCATTAATACTTGGAAATTGTACAAAGATAAACATTAAACAGACTTAAAGTAACTTGAAATGATAACTGGAAATTAAAATTGATAATACTTGAACAATTAAATTACAATACGATTAAGGTAAAATACTACTTACTTCCTACTGCCCTTTTAGGCATACAAGAGTCTGCTATTTATACTAAAATAAGCTGGGATATCTCTCTTGACTTCTTCTGATCACTTCTGAACCGTTGGATAGCCTCGAAAACATCTGAGCCCTCTAAACCCATTTTGGCGCCAAACTGGAGATTGATGAAGCGAAAAGTGTACCGCTTTTAGGGGGTCATTTAAGCCCTAAATCGTATTTATTTGATCAAATATTGCCCTAAATCGTTCCTTTTGTCATTTTGGGTACTTTGGAGAAGAAATATGGAAAAGGAAGCATTTTGGACGTTTTTGGAGCATAAAAGTGAAGAAAACGACAAAGTCTCAAAATCGGCTGGAAAAGTACCTGTGACGGCGTCAAGCACCATTGTGACGCCGTCAACCCTTGACGCGCCAGAGAGGATTTTGGATGATTAAAAGGGGGACGGCGTCAAGAAGGCCATCAAGAAACCCTAACCGCGGCGAGGTGACGGCGTCAGCTCTATAACGTGACGCCGTCAGATCTGATTTTCTATATATATTCTCATAATTTTTAGTCATTAATGTGTAACTTTGTGAGGAGAAACCCTAAGACGATTTTTCTGCTACTTTTAAGGGTTTTATACCCTTGGATCTCCCATGTTCAATTGAAGATAAGTAATCAATTAATCATTCAATATGTCTATGTGTTGTTTGATTATATCTTGTTCTTGTCTTTTATTTAACATGCTAGGCTAGATTTATCTTGTGTTTGCCTAGATCTAATGAAACCTAACTATTGATTATTGGTTGCTGGTGTGTTATTAATTGTATTGGATGATTGTTTATCGATGTTAGGCTTAAGAAAATTGGCTAACCTCCTATACGGTAACTTGCTTGAACGTCTTAAGAAACATGAACCAATGCGTACTAAGATTTTTATGGTTGTATTTAATGCATGAGCGAATTCTAGTGATCCCATGTTAGGAGCTTCTTAGCCGGCTCGACATAGGAGTGAAGCAGGAGCTTCTAGAGTTGGGGAAGTACGTACGCCACCCCACGATTGGTATTAAGGAATACACCCGTCATCCACGCAATTAATACACACTAATCAACCGGTAAAAGATAGTTAGGGAGTAAGGAAATCTAAGTAAACACATTTCTCTCCATATAAGTTCCACAACCTTTTTATTTTCAGTTATTTTATTTTATTTGCAATTGTAGTTATTTGGGTTAGTTGACTAGCAACTAATTCCGCCCACTCCTTCAAACCCGAGATTTTACTTGCTTTTATAAAAATATAAAAAAATACAAAAAGAATCTTCCCTCACCCTTAGACCTATTAGAGTAGTTTTTCAATCCTAACGACACTATTCCCCTAGAGAACGATCAATCCCCCGGTACTTGCCACTACACTATACTACATCGGTTAGGTACACTGCCTGGTGGGGATTGCAAGCCTCTTGAGATCCCTCGAGAGGTAAAACCTGTTGTAAGGTCGCAAAACCACGCATCAAGTTTTTGGCGCCGCTGCCGGGGAATAGTTATTGTTTAGGTTGAATTTTTATTTTATTAGGTCTACTCATTAGATTCCTATCTTAGTGAGATTTTTATTTTCTTTTTATTAGCTTTCTTGTAGTCTATCTTTTTCTTTGTGCCCTTTGTTTGTAAAACCATTTTCATTTGTCACTATGGCGGATGAAACTCCATTTAGATCATTGACAATAGAGGAACAACTATATTTCACTAATAGATTTGCTTCCTATCATTCCAATGAATTTTTGTGTGCTCTTAGTGAAATCCAAGAGGAGTTGGGGGTAAAGTTAGATGGGTTTAATGAATTCTATGCATGTGTGATTTCTATTAGACGATCATTATCAGGATCAATTCCTTTTAGTAAGACCCTTTGGATGAATTTTGAGGAAAGCTTCCTAACCATGACCCATAAGTGGAACGAATTAGTGGATTTGTATGAGCAAAAAGACCTAGTTTCTAAGAACATGGACTTAGAGTCAAACCAAGATTCTGAGATGGTTAGTGTTGAACTACCTAGTTGCATGAGTGGGATAGATTTCACCAAAACATACGACACACATGAGGGTAGAGTTGAGCCACCTAGCTGCATGTCATGGTTAGGCACTACCATAATACAGGGTGAACACTTAGGTGATCTTGATGTGATGGAGGATCTAGCCGAGCATGATCACATTGATCAAAAAGACCTAGGTTTTATGATCGATGACGATGAATCTCAAGAAACACATGATGAATCTTTTGGGCAATTTGAATATAGCAGTCAGAATATTGAGGATGATCCTTATGATTCGGATATAGAAGTTGAGATGCCTAGAGAAGCACTTGAGATACTAGGGAAAATGTTAGGGTTAGATTCTACTAAAACACATGATGAGGATATAGGTGATCTTGACACAAGGAATGATGAGGTAAGTAACATAAGCCCACCAAGTACCCCACAAGTCCTACCATCATTTGAGGCACACACACCGCCCGTGACTTACCCGGAAGAAGTTGAGGAGACTATAGGAACCCCAATAGAGGTAGAGCCCTTGGACCAAACACAACTAGAAGAAATAGGTTTGAATGCTTTTAGTGATCACAACCTTTCTTTTAGTCCTATGGAAGTTCCTAGTTTTGATGAGCCGGAGCCTCAACCAAAACCGTTACCTAATCTTCCATCCTTGGATGAAAATTTAGGAATTGAATTAGGTCCCGATCCACCCATCAAAACATATAGTCCAGGTAGTCTTAAGTTTAAGGTAGTAGACATTAAGCCTTGTAGTGAGGAAGACAATATAGGAGTGAAAAATGACCTTACATGTCTACATCACCCATTCATGATTGATCACAAGAAACATTATGGGTTTAAACCGGGTCTATTGGGTCAAGATGGATTCCCAATTAGGAGTCTCTCGAAGTTGTTAGAAAATGATCCCTTTTTAGGAGAACACTTTAACTCACCCATTGACCAAAGTGAACTAGGTAAGGTTATGATGAAAGGAGCACACCCCTTTGAGCATATAATTCATCCACCAATCTTTCCTCACGTGGCATACTCCTACCGAGCTGGTGTGTATCACTACTATCACCCGCACTTAACCCTAAGTGTAGGGAAAACCTCCCCTATTTCCGTTAAATAAGGGTAGAGTCAGGCTCGTGACTCGAACAAAAACAAGCGCTTCTTGGGAGGCAACCCAAGCTTTATTTTCTTTATTTTGTTTGTTTGTTTGTTTGTTTGTTTGTTTGTTTTTGTTTGTTTCCGTATGTGTGTTTTATTTTTATTGTTATTGGTTCATGTTTCAAATTAAATTGTGAAAATGCTTTATCTTGTTTTTAATTTCGTCTTAACTACATATAATGGTATTTTACAAAAGATAAGTGTAAGGGAAATCCAAATCAGTTTATTAGAACAGATGAACATGAATCATAACAATATTAAATTAACATACATATTAGTAATTGTTTGAGTCAAATGCTTGTATCGAGTCATAATGATATTTTGCAAGATTTCCAGGAAATAAGGATTGAGTTTTTCTAGAAATTTTCCGGAAACTTAACATGAAAAATCTGTCAGATCACTTCTGACGGCGTCAGGAACAGTTTTCTGGAATTTTTTTTTTTTTGAAAGTTTTGTTTTTCTTCCGGAATCATAAAATACTTTATTAAATCTCTAACTTATAAACTCCGGGAATCTGCAAAATAATCATTCCACAAGCATTATATCCTTATACAGATTTATCCCGCCGATGTTATGCAGGTTTTCGTGTTTGTTTTCTCAGGTTTAACAGGTTATTTTGGACAAGGAGATGTATATGGAATCTAGCTTTTGGCGCTGCTTTAATCTTGAAGCTTCAACATTACCTTGGAAGAAGATCTAACCATGTTACCTCTTTATCCACCGAGCGAATCAGGGGAGTATTTGATTTCATTCTTTTACCTTATTTACTTTTACATCTTGTTATTTGAACATTGGGGACAATGTTCATCTTAAGTGTAAGGGGGGGTAAAGTACGATACCTTAGAGAATGCTATTATGCTTGATTTTTCGTTTGTTTAATGGTAGATGTGTAATAAAACTGAGAGAAATACCTGTTAAGGCAATTTCAGTGCCAAATTTAAAATTTTTTACAACATATAGGAGTGAAACTTTGGTCTTAATGAGCGTCTCACGGATAGGAGTTATATGACTAGCACAAAACCGTACCACTAAAAAATTTTCCACCCCCAAATATGTGAGGTTCGCCCCTAGAATTGGTAGGAAAAGCATTTATGCTATGATGTGTGTACCGGTAGCACTTAGATTCTAGAACTTGCGTTAGGACCATTCCGAGGCCACAAGTGAGACTACATTCGTGTAGTTAGATTTACTACATGATAAGAGGCATTAGGATTAACCCATTGTTTTACACCTGTGTTTTTGTTATAATTACATTGGCTACATTGGTCAAGTAATTCTCCCACACCCTTTGCGTTGTACTCATTTTTAGTACACGATACCCCTAGTACACCCCTCAGAGCCTATCTTTTCGTTTCTAACTTTAAGCATTTTACTTAAAGTAAGAATTTGTTTACACCCCACTTAAATGTACACCCAAATCGCCTTAGCCTACCTTGTATGCACTCATTTTTAGTGCATTATTGTGACAACATTTGTTTAAACCCCAAGTTAAGTATCTAATTGATTACATGGTTGCTAAGTCGAGTCATATCCTTGTACATATTGTTTTGGGACGATTGGGACTCATGGGTAAAGTACTAGTGTAATGGAGTAATGGGGAAGAACAACATTATTACCCCCATATATGCTAAATATTTTAAAAGTACTCCAAGTGTTTCGATTATCTTAATTCGAGTCATTAGAATAGTTAATTGTAAAGTTATGTAAAAAGTTCAAGTGTAAGGGGGATACAACCCCCCCTACGATGTATTATTTTGGATGGTAGGGCAAGAGTGTATGCAAAAAAAAAAAAAAAAAAAAAAAAAAAAAAAAAAAAAAAAGTAGAAAAAACATACGGACTACCATCCCGTTTCATTTTATGTTTATTTTATCTTTTTGTTATTTTTTTCATTAGCTTAAGTCGAGTCTAGTCTTGGCTTAGCAACGCCATATTGTATATGTAATTAATCAAGATCTTTAACTCGCCACCAGTAAAATATCCTTTATCCAACAAAACCGTGTTTATCATATCCCTACACCTAACGTTATAACCCGTTTAAAAGCCCTCTTTGATAGTTTATCTTAGGTGCTTACGCCTAGTGGAGGAGGTTTTTGATCCTTTCCCAAGCCTATGGTAATCTATTTGCTATGACAGGTAGTGAGAGATATTATTCATTTTCATTTATGAGATATACTTTTATGACACCTGAGAGATGTGAGTATCTAAACACTACTTGTGAGGTGCTAGTTTGTAATCTCCGTGCTTATTATGATTAAAGTGGAACGACTATTTGTTGTAATTACTTTTATATTAGCGTTAAATGACCCCTAACTTGTATTTTGATTAGAATAAAAGCGCATTTGCTTGAGGACAAGCAAATCTCAAGTGTAAGGGTATTTGATGAAGCGAAAAGTGTACCGCTTTTAGGGGGTCATTTAAGCCCTAAATCGTATTTATTTGATCAAATATTGCCCTAAATCGTTCCTTTTGTCATTTTAGGTACTTTGGAGAAGAAATATGGAAAAGGAAGCATTTTGGACGTTTTTGGAGCATAAAAGTGAAGAAAACGACAAAGTCTCAAAATCGGCTGGAAAAGTACCTGTGACGGCGTCAAGCACCATTGTGACGCCGTCAACCCTTGACGTGCCAGAGAGGATTTTGGATGATTAAAAGGGGGACGGCGTCAAGAAGGCCATCAAGAAACCCTAACCGCGGCGAGGTGACGGCGTCAGCTCTATAACGTGACGCCGTCAGATCTGATTTTCTATATATATTCTCATAATTTTTAGTCATTAGTGTGTAACTTTGTGAGGAGAAACCCTAAGACGATTTTTCTGCTACTTTTAAGGGTTTTATACCCTTGGATCTCCCATGTTCAATTGAAGATAAGTAATCAATTAATCATTCAATATGTCTATGTGTTGTTTGATTATATCTTGTTCTTGTCTTTTATTTAACATGCTAGGCTAGATTTATCTTGTGTTTGCCTAGATCTAATGAAACCTAACTATTGATTATTGGTTGCTGGTGTGTTATTAATTGTATTGGATGATTGTTTATCGATGTTAGGCTTAAGAAAACTAGCTAACCTCCTATATGGTAACTTGCTTGAACGTCTTAAGAAACATGAACCAATGCGTACTAAGGTTTTTATGGTTGTATTTAATGCATGAGCGAATTCTAGTGATCCCATGTTAGGAGCTTCTTAGCCGGATCGACATAGGAGTGAAGTAGGAGCTTATAGAGTTGGGGAAGTACGTACGCCACCCCACGATTGGTATTAAGGAATACACCCGTCATCCACGCAATTAATACACACTAATCAACCGGTAAAAGATAGTTAGGGAGTAAGGAAATCTAAGTAAACACATTTCTCTCCATATAAGTTCCACAACCTTTTTATTTTCAGTTATTTTATTTTATTTGCAATTGTAGTTATTTGGGTTAGTTGACTAGCAACTAATTCCGCCCACTCCTTCAAACCCGAGATTTTACTTGCTTTTATAAAAATATAAAAAAATACAAAAAGAATCTTCCCTCACCCTTAGACCTATTAGAGTAGTTTTTCAATCCTAACGACACTATTCCCCTAGAGAACGATCAATCCCCCGGTACTTGCCACTACACTATACTACATCGGTCAGGTACACTGCCTGGTGGGGATTGCAAGCCTCTTGAGATCCCTCGAGAGGTAAAACCTGTTGTAAGGTCGCAAAACCACGCATCAAGTTTTTGGCGCCGCTGTCGGGGAATAGTTATTGTTTAGGTTGAATTTTTATTTTATTAGGTCTACTCATTAGATTCCTATCTTAGTGAGATTTTTATTTTCTTTTTATTAGCTTTCTTGTAGTCTATCTTTTTCTTTGTGCCCTTTGTTTGTAAAACCATTTTCATTTGTCACTATGGCGGATGAAACTCCATTTAGATCATTGACAATAGAGGAACAACTATATTTCACTAATAGATTTGCTTCCTATCATTCCAATGAATTTTTGTGTGCTTTTAGTGATATCCAAGAGGAGTTGGGGGTAAAGTTAGATGGGTTTAATGAATTCTATGCATGTGTGATTTCTATTAGACGATCATTATCAGGATCAATTCCTTTTAGTAAGACCCTTTGGATGAATTTTGAGGAAAGCTTCCTAACCATGACCCATAAGTGGAACGAATTAGTGGATTTGTATGAGCAAAAAGACCTAGTTTCTAAGAACATGGACTTAGAGTCAAACCAAGATTCTGAGATGGTTAGTGTTGAACTACCTAGTTGCATGAGTGGGATAGATTTCACCAAAACATACGACACACATGAGGGTAGAGTTGAGCCACCTAGCTGCATGTCATGGTTAGGCACTACCATAATACAGGGTGAACACATAGGTGACCTTGATGTGATGGAGGATTTAGCCGAACATGATCACATTAATCAAAAAGACCTAGGTTTTATGATCGATGACGATGAATCTCAAGAAACACATGATGAATCTTTTGGGCAATTTGAATATAGCAGTCAGAATATTGAGGATGATCCTTATGATTCGGATATAGAAGTTGAGATGCCTAGAGAAGCACTTGAGATATTAGGGAAAATGTTAGGGTTAGATTCTACTAAAACACATGATGAGGATATAGGTGATCTTGACACAAGGAATGATGAGGTATTTGGGTTAGATTCTACTAAAACACATGCCTAGAGAACCTTTTTATTTTCAGTTATTTTATTTTATTTGCAATTGTAGTTATTTGGGTTAGTTGACTAGCAACTAATTCCGCCCACTCCTTCAAACCCGAGATTTTACTTGCTTTTATAAAAATATAAAAAAATACAAAAAGAATCTTCCCTCACCCTTAGACCTATTAGAGTAGTTTTTCAATCCTAACGACACTATTCCCCTAGAGAACGATCAATCCCCCGGTACTTGCCACTACACTATACTACATCGGTCAGGTACACTGCCTGGTGGGGATTGCAAGCCTCTTGAGATCCCTCGAGAGGTAAAACCTGTTGTAAGGTCGCAAAACCACGCATCAAAGATAGTGGGAAAAACCACTTGGTCCTGATAACTTGTGAGGATAACGAAGCATTAAATGCTTCTTGGACTAGGGTGGAGTGTAGTGGGGGGAAGGATGCAAGGATAAGGGTTGATGGTGGTTTTGTAAGGGATAATGGGTGGTATGGTTTAGCGGGTACCAGTTTTGAAGAAGGTGGGTTTGACTGGTATTTAACTAAATACGGGGTGTTGGGTTATTTATTGGGATTGGGCTGGGTTTTATTTGTTTAGTGGTTTAAGTTTAAAGGGATAAACTTTTAAGGACCATTTGTGTAATAATCTGAAAATCCAAGGACCAAGGCTCCCAAATTTGAAAAGTATTTCCAAGGACTATTTGTGTCATTTTGGTATTTTTGGAGGTTGACTTTGACTTTTGATTTTGACTTTTGTTTTCACTTGATCAAATGCACAATTGTTGTCGAGTCGATCCAAAAATACTTGTTTTCGTTCCGTTTTCAATCCTTTGGTACCTGAAACACATAAAACACAAACCAAGGATATCTGCAGTATAAATTGGGTGTTTTTGGTCATTTTTGTATCTTTTATGGGTATAAAATGATGAGTATTTACACACTCATCAATCCCCCACACTAAACTATTGCTAGTTCCTAGCAATCCAATCATATAAAGTAATGAAAGGATCAAAAGAAAATACCAAGCATACCCCATTTCAACTTTTAATTAAATGCAAGAAATTTAAACTAGAACAAAAATGTATAACATGCTTGATTTCCAAAAATGGTATCATGGAATGGGATTCACACAAAATGGGTGTCTCCAGGGAATTGAAATCGTCATCATCTTTTTTATACTCCCAACTAAGCTTAAACTCAATGTGCAAATGTTTTTGTAAAATGCTAACACTACTTATACTAATAATCTATGTAAGCCGAAACTTAACTTTTCACTCCCACAATTTATTCAAGTTAGGTGAGTGTGCTCATTTTCAAAATTTTGACCGCAAAAATCGACATTTATTGTGGTTGTTATTTGTTTAAGTCAAATACTAATTTACCGGGAACCTCGAAAATCTAAAGATCGAAAAGGGCCTTTTCCATGTATCGGCTTTCTTCTCGGCACATCCCAAACCAGTTGGTTTTAGGTGACCACGCTTTTGACACCCCACAGAGAATAGTACCGGAATCAGCGGAATTTCAATTTCCAAGATTTTGGATATTCCCACTAAGCTAGTATAAAATACTTAAATAAATAACAATAAACGATCATTTAGAGATTAAAGACTCAAAGGTGAGATCACTCCATGTAACGGCTTTCTTCTCGGCACATCCCAAACCAGTTGGTTTTAGGTGACCAGGCTTTTGACACCTCACAGAGAATAGTACCGGAGCTTTCGGGGTCTTTGAAATCAACAATCTACTAAATTACCGTTTAACCTTTATGACAAAATTGACGAATCCTAGTTCAACTTCCGATTTAAACTTAAGAGAAAACAATTTTCCTACATTTATTCATATAAATAACTTATACATCTTTATTTTTGCAACATCAAAACTTATTGCATTTTGCAATATCATTCCATTTTTTTATTTTGCAATATCATTTTTTCATTCATATTTTTTTTTAAGGTATGCTTTCTCCAAAATTTAAACAAAAAGTTGAACTCGGACTCTATATCAAAATTGTATAAAAATTTGTTTTGTATAACAAAATGATTTTAACGTTCAAAAGTTTGAAAACAACACATATTTTTGTTAGATTAGGAGCTTCAGGGAGGAAAATCCATAGATTACTTGTATAAGCTCTAAAGAGAACCAACTACTCTACGCTTAGCATTTTCATTTGCACAAATCGTAAAACCTTAGTCTAATCGTTAAGGAAGCAGCCAGATCAACACTCTGGCAGAGTCGGGATTCCCCTTTGTTCTAACCTAATCAAGACTAAACACTTCTTTTTTATTGCAATTTCTTATCTAAAGACGAAAAAATTTTGAAAATTTTGGCCAAAACGGGGGTACTAGGGCACTAGAAGGTACACATGTGACAAAATTCGCGAGAATTCTCCCCCACCCCCCACACTTAGAATTGAATATTGCCCTCAATATTCAAAGTACCGGCTATTATGCCGACACTTAGAACGTAAAAAGGTAATATTACTAGCTAAGTGTGGAACATAATTCTTTTTTTCACAAAAAGAATTAAAAAGATATCCCTAGATAATCGTTAGCAAAAGGATAGGATATTGGGCGGCTGGATTAAAAACAGGCGCGTCAATCATCACAATCCAAGGGAAACCTGAAAATCAGAGCAAACAACACAAAAGCCAAGCACAGTGGGATTCCCCCACACTTAGTTGTTAGAAATAAGAGAGAAGACAGAAACATGGGCGTTTACCCATGCAATGCAAATGTTTTTGTTAACCGAGTCACTAGCTTGACTCGACCCCGAATTCATTGGTTCATGGGGCAGCAAGTGGAAGAGAAAATCTCCATCGGACTTTCATTCAAATGGTTTGGATAAACATTGAATTTAATGAAAGTTCCACACCGATGAGATACACCCGGCTTGAAATAGAGATTATAAACGGTGATGCCGGGGTCAAAAATGGTATCCTCACTCCCGAACGAGTGAAGAAGGGAAGAAGTCACATTAAATGTGGGAAATGGAAGAAAGATCTTGATAACAATTGTGAGATAATCGTCATCATTATCAAATTTGTCAGTAAGGCTCTTTTGGTTGTTTTCAATAAACACCTCGGGAGGGAGAGGCTGGATGATGCCATCAATAAGTAAACTCTTATGATATAGCATTTCTCCCTCCGGGTCAAAATCTTCCTCAATATAGAAATGATCATACTCCGGAGGAGATATGACATGAGAGAGTTCACCGGAGAACCCCTCAGGATCTAGATCCAAGCGAAACGAATCATACTCGGGAAGAGAGATATAAGCATGAGAAGTCGTAGTGAGAATACTTATAAGAATTCTCAACACTAGACGACTCCGTTTCCGGAATAGTGCTAAGATGCTCGTCCCCCATACTTATAAAATTCACAAATTTGAATAGTATCCTCGTCATCGTCATCGATGAGAAATCGGGAACGCCTTTTAGCTGCTTGTTCTTCGGCAAGTACTTCTCCAATAGATTTTTCTTTCTGATAGGAAGTAGAAGGGGAAACACTCACTCTGGAAGCAAACGGTTTGCTTCGTGTAATGCAAACCGTGGACTTGTTCTCGATAATAGTTAAAATATCTTTCGGAGTTCGATACAAGATATTGCCACCGGCGGCTGCATTAATCGAATCTTGATCGGTTTGCGTCAAAGCCTTATAAAACATATCAATTTGTTGCAATTTCGAAAAACCATGAGGTGGGCACTTATAAAGAAGATCTTTGAATCGATCCCATGCCTCACCAAAATTTTCATCAAAAAGTTGTTGAAAATTTGTAATATCGTTCTTAAGATTCGCAATCTTAGAATAAGGAAAGAAATGATTCACGAATTTAGAAACGAGATCTTCCCAAGTCGAAATCGAACGAGGGGGTTCTTTATCGAGCCAACTCCGGGCTGCCCCTTCGAGAGAAAACGGGAATAAAATCAACTTAATCGCGCAATGAGGAACATCCTTATATTTGACAGTCAAAGTCAACTTATTAAACCATCGGTTGTGAGCGTAGGGATCGTCCCTCTCGAATCCATGAAATTGATTTGACATAATAAGTTGAATTAAACTAGTTTTTATCTCGAAGTTCTCAGAAAAAATTGCCGGTAAAATGATAGCATCTTCGTAACCCTCGGTGGGTACTTGAAGTAATTCCGACATCGTACGCGTGTCCGCCATAAGAATTAAAGATTACAGAGGGATAAGAAGATAGAATTAAACAGTTTAAGAGGATAAAGAAGATTATTTTTGAAAATCAATAAAAGAAAATATTTTTGGGTTTTTTATTATAAACACTTTAAAAAGTGTTTTGATTTTTCTGATAGATATATATACAAAGAAAAAGAAAAATATTTTTGTATTTTATAGGGTTTATGAAAAACGGGAACTTCACAAGGAAGGATCTCAAGTCACTAATCGTTTAAACCAAAACGATATTGTCGCAACACAACCTCCCCGGCAGTGGCGCCAAAAATTGATCCGTGTGTGAGTATCTATGTATATATATCAAAAATACCAAGTAAACGTGAGAATAGACAAACCAAGCCTTTAGGAAAAATGTTAACTTACAAAAACTCACGCTTGTGATATGTGTGATACCGGGCAAGTGTTACCCGGGTTGTGTCCCAGCGAGGTGTGAATGGAGGATATCGTGTAAGGTTTGGAATTAAAGTGATTGATGATTGGAATATGGAATTTTGTTTTTTTAATTCTAATTGAGTAATGAGAAACAAATTCTCAAAGGGAAATTAAGATCTAAACAATTTAAACTAAAAACGTGATTCGGTAATTATAAAAACGGGCTTAAAAACCAAAATCTCTAAAAATTAATCTTACAAGTGCCAAATTATTTTTCCTAAGATCTATATGACAAAAGAAAATTTTGGGAAAAAGATTTATATTTTTATGATTTTTATATTTTTTATTATGAATTAAAAACTAAATGTAAAAGAAAAATAAATTAAAAATACTAAAACTATTCTGAAAATTATGAGAAAATACTTTAAGGTATAAAGAAGCTAGGAAAAATAGCACAACAATCACAGCTTATTGGAATAAGCAGTGAATAAGCAAAACAGTTAAGATAAGCTAATATGGAAAACAAGGTATAAAAATTAAATGTTACACATCTTAACCAGAAAAGACCCAAGGGCGAGATGGTTAGCGTGTTGGTGTGTGAGTCAAGAGACTAGGGTTCGAATCCCTTGGCTCTCTTTTTGCTATTATTTTATTTTTGGATTTTTCTTTTAAAAACTTGAAAAGCTAATAAAAATAAGCAACTTTTGAAAAGGAACCTAATTTTAAAACTACCAATAAGCTGAGAAACAGCTTATAAAAACAAACAGTTGCCTTTTTAAAGAAGAAAAGTGAAAATATTCACTAGAAAGCAAAATAAGCTGAGACAAGCTATAATGGAACTACAATAAGCTGAGTAACAAACAATAAGCTGAAAGGAAACTAAATAAGCCACAGGAATCACCAAATAAGCTCTGAAATCAAAACAAATAAGCACTAGAGGGTTGCACTAGTGCAGACCTATATATGGGCAGAAAAGCTATCAATAAGCTGAGGTGAAAATGAAAATAAGCTAAGGTGTACTGAACATCATTCAATTTAGGCAAATATCTCAGAATAAGCCAAGAGAACTAGCACATAATGTAATCAAGCCAAATAACCCGAAAATTTGCATAACTTGAAATGACCAAAATACCCCTCTAGTTTTAAAATTTTAAGAATATATAAAAGCATACAAATAAATATTATTTGAATATAACCTAAGGTAATTAAATCCCTAAAGTTATCTAATAAATTAAGCTAAAATAAAACTTTAAATTATGATTAAAGATTACAAAATAAATATTATATATATATCCACTCCAAAAAAAAAAAAAAAAAAAAAGGCGACATAATGTATTAACCCATATTAAATTTTGGCTAGAATAAAAAGAAAATGAAGCATGCATAAAATTTGAGTGTTATCACAATTCCATAAAAACTTGATCCATTCCTTATTTACCTCATCACACAAAAGTCGGTTCCCATTTTTTTATATATACCGAACTTCTTTTGTTCCCCACTTTACAAATCCTATAACCCTACTAAAAGAATACATTGCTCGGCTGCTGCTACTTCTTCTTGCTATTCGGTTCCAAGGCAGAAAAGAAAAGAGGTTCCTTGTAGTCTCTACTTGGTGATTTAGACGTGTAGTTTCTTGGTTCGAGGTGGTGTGTTGATCGTGGGTTTAGGACTGCTATTAGGGTTCTTGATTCGTGGTTCATGTTCTTTTCCTGCCTCGTAAAAAAAAAACCCAAAGGTACCATCAATATCTTGTCCTCTTCGACACATTTGTGGTATAATCTGAATGTATAAAACACTTTAACTACATTAGTAGCATGTATTAATCTATTAAGTTATGACTTTCGTTAATCATTATAGAGGACACATTGAAATCACAAAAACTACTCGTAACATGCTAAGAACATCATGTATTAAATCAGTTATTTTCTGTTGGTCGACCCTTGTTGACGTGTTTGACCCATCTTAGTTCAGCCCTAAAACCTGATACATATTAACCTAAATAAACCACTTACTAAACATTTAAATACGCTCAACAAATCTGTAAACCCTAGATACAAACTAACGAGGGTTATAGGTGTAACGAGGGATATGTTTTCTTGTGTCATCGTCTCGTTTTTGGGCTCGCTATTCTTGGACTGTTTTACGTTTATTTGGTGTCGCGGGTTGGGTGCCTCGTATACTATGGCATAGTGATGACGTTTATGTGTGAGTTGTTGTGTCGGTATAGGGCTGGTACCTTCGGTTGGTATCGTGTGTGTCGAGTGAGTATTTTAACGAGGGGTTGAAGTCGTGTCTTACGAGTGTGTCGTGTGCATGCTTTCTCGCAATGTTCGAGTTTGATTTAGCCCTATTGCTCGTATTCATGTTCGTGTTTGATCGCGAGTGTTGTTTTGCTTCCTTTTGGGTCTATTAGTGTTAAGCAGCCAAGGTGTGTACTTTTTGAAACCATCTTCATACATTACACAATTAACTTAACCGAGTCTTACTGTTTTATATATGTATTCGGATTATTATTCGTACATATTTAATGGCATGTGTTCATGTGTCTTCATATGGTCCTTGTGTCATTAAAAGGTGTGTGTTAACATGGTTTGACTAGGGTGTCTTGGTGGGATGTTTGTGTCGTTAAAGAGGTTAGAGAAAGGGAGTTGGTGTCAATTTTGCTACTGTCAAGATTGCATGAATAATATTAGCTTGAGTAGATTATATAAGCATCTTATAATATACTTCATGACATTTATCTATGTAAATTAAGTTGTACAATTGACGTAGATGTATCACAAAAGCAAACATAAAAGATACGTTTATTACAAAAGTATGGCAAAAAGTATGTGTGATGTATATTCTAATCGAATTGAGAAAAAATTGAAGTCCTAAACAATGTAATACGTATAAAAAAAATTATAATTTGCCATAATTACGTATTTAGCCTAAACTTATTAAATTGCCAAAATTAAACCTCAACTATTATAATTTTCATTTTAACCCTTAAATATTAATTGTCACCTTAAAGTATTAAATTATTATTTTGAGAAACCTTCTGAGAATAGAACGTTACTAAATATAGCAAGTTACTAAAAAAATGGAAAGCCAACTAAAATGAGTAATCCGACTTAAAGTAAGTTATTAATAAGACGATCATGAATTCGTGTAGATTCGCTGAAGATGGAGTTTGTTTCCGATCTTATGTTCTATAGTGTTTCACTTGCGATCTAAGGTACAGATACTCTGCCCTTTTTCAGTAAGGGTGTCTTATTCCCTTGATATGATTTTGATTTCTGATTCGTTTAAGATTCCCAAAGCCATTGCTATGTACCTTTTTGTTGTGAACCTTTGCCATGATCCTTTGCTTTGTAAACCTTTATCTGATAAACTCTGATTTGGACCTTTGATATTACTTCTGAAATATTTGATTATGAACCATATGTTATGAACCATCTGTTATGGACCATTGGATATGACATTCTGATTTGATTTGATATCTGACTCTTAGTTTGATACCCGAGCCAAAATTTGTGACCCTAGCCATGAAGGTAACATGGCCATGTCATTGATGCACCAATGGCATGACTCTAGTGTGGTTGAGTGATGTTCCACACCGTCCCTTATCTGTTATCTGTTATGAGCTCAAGTATATATATGGCCACGATTTGTCTGCAGGGGCGTATGGATGCATCCTAGATCTGTTCTGTTAGTGGATTATCTATATTGATTTGTTATTGTCTGGTGATTGGTACTGTGTGCAATACATGCCCTTCACATATATCTGGGAGCTGATCACTCCAATTTGAAGAATGAGGACACCCCTCATATTATCTGATTATCTGAGAGGTCTCCCCTCTATATGATTATGAAGATATGGTTACTACATTTGATTTGTCTGGGCTCGTGGTGGATTACTATCCTATCCTATTCCTTATACTTTCACATTGTTATACCTTATGATACTCCCCATTGCACCATATCTTATTTCTGTTTCGTTATCATTACTTTGTTTATGTATCTGTTCACTGAGCTTTTTAAGCTCAGCCGCATTTCTTTTCCTGCGGCAGGTTCTTAGTTGGAAGCTGGGTTTGAGTGAAGAGACCTTTGGACTTAGAAGACTTTGATAGTATTCTGAAGTAGAGGCTATTAGAAGGATTTGCATTTACAGACTTAGTATTTAGTTTTAGTTTCATTTGTAACCTTGTAATTTCAGTATTTCATTTGTAACCTTGAAATTTGTTGTATTACTATAGATGTATGCTTTGTTTGATCTGATACGAAACCATTATCGTGATATCTTAACCCCTGCCGGGTTGGGGTGTTACACATAAGCTCTAATCAAGCCAAATAAGCAAAATGGGGTCTGAGTTATACTATGGTGCAGGGCAATTTTGGCACTCTTCAAGCTGATAAAAAGCTACTATAAGTTGTTCAAAAAAATCAAAGAAAAATGGGAACACTTAGACTAGCAAGCCAAGTTTATCTGAGCCAAATCTCAACTTATCACAACTTGTAATCATCAAATGAAAAATCATGGAAGAAGGCTACAAATTGGGAAAATCAACTGATGCAGTCTGATGTGATCCAATATGCTCAAATCCTAACCAACTAATGCCAGACCTTTCCAATTCACTAAATAGACCAAAGTGAGTATGAAGAATACAAAAACAAGTGCTTAACTGAGCTTATAGCTTCTGAGAGCTTATTGGATCAGTAGCAGCCCTATAAGTGTACTCATGAACTCAAATCCTATAAATCATTGAAAACAGGCCAAAAGCTCCTAAATAAAACTTAAATATGCCGTGTTTAATCATAATCAAACTTAAGAAAAGTGCAAATGAACAGTGATCACCCATATTGACCCATTTTCAAAGCTTAACCCAAACAGTCCTTATTGGGGCTGTTTTGGTGATTTTCAAAGGCAACAGCCAAATTAAGCTGGGTTTCTGGGTGAAAAAGGTTTCACTAACTTAATTAAACACGAATTAGTAATTATCAACTGGATATAAGCACTGAATAAGCACTACCTATGTTTAAGCTATTTTTGGCTTTTATTAAGGTTTTAAGTTACAAATAGAATTTAACTACTAAAACTTAGAAAACTATACTCAAATATCAACTCAGAAGTTAAATAAGCAAAGAAATCACAAATAAGAACACAAATAAGCAGTTGAATAGTAAAACATGAAATTTGGAAATATGCTTACAAATTCCTTTTAGTTCAAAACAAGATCTGATAAGCAATTACCACATCAACCTATTGCTTCCCAAAAAGCTCTAAACCATGGCCATCCACAATTCACCATGCTCCAGCTTATATTGCCCAAATAGCTTATTTTTCGTTTATTTTGACTTTTCTTGACTTTTTTGGAATTTTAAGGTTTAAACTTATTTAAACTATCATAAGCTTATCAAAAGCTATAGTGAGCTTATGTGAGCTTATAGAAACAGAAAAGAAGCTTTTTCAATAAACACTTAACTTAATTCGGATTAACAGTACACTTTTGAAACTTAAAAACTTGGAAATTTCATTAATACTTGGAAATTGTACAAAGATAAACATTAAACAGACTTAAAGTAACTTGAAATGATAACTGGAAATTAAAATTGATAATACTTAAACAATTAAATTACAATACGATTAAGGTAAAATACTACTTACTTCCTACTGCCCTTTTAGGCTTACGAGAGTATGCTATTTATACTAAAATAAGCTGGGATATCTCTCTTGACTTCTTCTGATCACTTCTGAACCGTTAGATAGCCTTGCAAACATCTGAGCCCTCTAAACCCATTTTTGCGCCAAAATGGAGATAGTGGGAAAAACCACTTGGTCCTGATAACTTGTGAGGATAACGAAGCATTAAATGCTTCTTGGACTAGGGTGGAGTGTAGAGGAGGGAAGGATGCAGGGATAAGGGTCGTTGATGGTGGTTTTTTCAGGGATAATGGGTGGTATGGTTTAGCGGGTACCAGTTTTGAAGAAGGTAGGTTTGACTGGTATTTAACTAAATACTGGGTGTTGGGTTATTTATTGGGATTGGGTTGGTTTTTATTTATTTAGTGGTTTAAGTTTAAAGGGTTAAACTTTTAAGGACCATTTGTGTAATAATCTGAAAATCCAAGGACCAAGGCTCCCAAATAAGAAAAGTATTTCCAAGGACCATTTGTGTCATTTTGGTATTTTTGGAGGTTGACTTTGACTTTTGTCTTTACTTGATCAAATGCACAATTGTTGTCGAGTCGATCCAAAAATACTTATTTTCGTTCCGTTTTCAATCCTTTGGTACCTGAAACACATAAAACACAAACCAAGGTATCTGCAGTATATATTGGGTGTTTTTGGTCATTTTTGTGTCTTTTATGAGTATAAAATGATGAGTATTTACACACTCATCAATAGCCGTTGAACGGCTAGTTTTTTTTTTTTAATGAAGCAAGGGTGCGGGCGTGGAAGGAAAAATGCCCCAACATTTTTTTGGAGGTTCAGCGCCTGTGTGTAGTGGATGAGGGGCGTGGAAGGGGCGCGGAAATGGGTTTTTTGAGGAGTTCAGCGCCCCATTACACATGGTCCTAAGTCCAAAGTAAAAATTAGAGAAAAATAAAGGTTTAAAAAGTAAAAATATGAGATAGTTTTAGTTTTTGCTATGTTACAAGGGTGACAATAAGAAATGAACAAGACTGCATAATAGTCCATATACTCCTTTGTTTTCTATCCTCTGGTTACATTATCGGAAATGGATAACAACATCATACAAATCAAATGTATTTGAATAAATAACCAGATGTTTTAACATACACAAACACAATATGGATCATCTAAAAGATATTTTATACGGGTCTTAAACTCATTGTCTAAGAATTATAGTATTATTTCAATGAACGAGTTACTACGATATTACATAATATATCCCCATGCAGGTTCATGGATCCTTTCGATGGTCGAATCTTTTTCTTAGTTTCTAGTTTCTTTTCTGTTAGGACTATAGTTGTTAAGATCCCGATCCTGATCTTAGGATCTTACGATTTTTCGATTCTACGAAGCAAAAATGATCCGGATCATATGTAGGATCTTAATAAGCTTAAGATCTTATAGGATCTCGATCTTGACTATATGATCTTAACATCTACTCTGATCCGATCTTACTTTTCTTGAACCGCAAACTAAAAAACTACAAATTTATTGTTTATGTTTTTATATAATTAAAAAAACAGCATATGATTCTTCTTAAACATTTCATATTCATAATTTATGACAACATTTTCATTAAATATTCATATAATTTCATATTTATAATATATAATAATTTGTAGATTTGAATAATATTACAAAGATCACTAAAAAATAACATTATAGTAGGATCTTATGATCCCGATATGATCTTATAATTACAATCTTGCAAAGACAAAAACGATTCTAGATAGGATCCGGATCTTGAAAACCTTCGTTAGGACTATTATCATAAAATCTTATTTATATAAACTACAGTGTAGTAAAACTTTATAGTTTATACAGAGTAGTGCAACTTTACAATTTATTTGGGGCCGTTAAAACCACGTGTTAATGATCAATGATGAAAGAATGCTTACCTAAGGCTGACTCAGTAAGGAGGGTCAATCCTTCCTATTTTCTCTGTCACGTCAACTTTCTCTCTCCAGCGACTTTTAGACGATTAGGTGCCCTAGTAAGGGCGACCATGATCATTTTTTTTAAAAAAAAAAAAAAAAAAACATTTTTAACACAAACTCAAATTTCATTAATAATTAAAACTTTACATAATAATTCAAATAAAATAAAAACATTACAATAAAATTCAAATAACATTAAAATAGTACGATAATAAAACGACTAAACTAGTTTTGACGCTTGAAAAGCCTCCCAACACTCTTCCGCAAACATCATAAACTCGCTACTAACTTCATTTTCATCATCCGAAGACGAATCGGCAATGAATAGCTCGTAAGAATTCATAGTGTGAAAAAATATAGATAGTGTGTGAAATGAGATTTTGTAGATTGCAGTGTGTTAATATGTTATTCCCTCCGTCTCATATTAAGTGTCCACTTTTCAAATGCACAAAGTTTTAGGAAATTCCACTAACTACACTCTTCACCAATCAAATATTACTATTACCCACTAAAGTCTCTTCTCATTGGTTGAAAATATTCCCTGAACACTTAATTTGGGACATCCTAAGATTCCATTATAGACACTTAATATGGGACGGAGGTAGTATGTATTTATAGTAGCTTCAAAGAATTTTTATTTTTATTATTATTATTATTTTTATTTCAAACGGTACAAAATTTTTATTTTTATTATTATTATTTTTCAAACGGTACAAAACCAACGGCTATTTTTTTTTTTGGATTCAACGGTACAAAACCAAGATTAAATGCACAGCTTTTATCGATCGAGTTGAGGACCGAATTAAAAAAAAGGGGGGGAGGGGGGCGATCGATTCCCCACAAAAGAGAGATCGACTGGGAATCGATTGCCTATATCATCGCTACCCCTTACTCGGGCAGCCTAAGCAAATGCATCATTGCATACGTAGCCTAAATTTTTTACAACTACCCTGTCTCAATCGCATTTAATGACAGTTAATTATTTACAGCTATTTGAGCCATATGATGTCGATAGTCTTTAATGATATGTCTGCTATAGAAGTAGAATTTTTGGTTGGTCGATTCGCCACAAAAGAGAGATCGACTGGGAATCGATTGCCTATATCATCGCTACCCCTTACTCGGGCAGCCTAAGCAAATGCATCATTGCATACGTAGCCTAAATTTTTTACAACTACCCTGTCTCAATCGCATTTAATGACAGTTAATTATTTACAGCTATTTGAGCCATATGATGTCGATAGTCTTTAATGATATGTCTGCTATAGAAGTAGAATTTTTGGTTGGTCGGGAATTGGTCTCGTAAATGTGTTCATGAGATGGGTTATGAGGACTAAAAATCTAAAATGATAGGAAGACTATTTTTTAATCACCATGCATCAACTTAAATTTTAACACATTAATTCCATCAATTGTCTTGGTCTCGCAAAAGCATAAAATGGCTATTGATAAACTCGTGAGGAGTGTATTATTTGAAACTAAATATATTTCATTTATTAAAATATTACTACTAAACAAATGTTGTCATTTTGTGTAGACACCAGATTTTAATGAGAAAGAGTCAAAATGGACGAAACATGAAACACTTGCCCACTTTTTTATTTATACAAAACATGAAGATACATTTAGCTAAACTAATAAGAGTGAAGGGAGTGGTCACCAAGTCACAAAAGTTTGCCAAATTTTCACATCATCAATACCCAATAAAAATCTTTCAACTCACACTTCACCAATTCACCCTAATTTTCACCAAATTGGTTGCGGCGGTTTCACCAATTTGCCACATCACTTTTTTTTTTTCTTTTTTTTTTTTAATACATAAAATCCAACAAAAACTATATAAAATTAAAACATAACATTTTATTAATAACAAAAAAAAAAAAAAAACATTATAAATAACAAAAAAAAAAAACATTACATAATACTTAAAAATAAACAAACCATTACATAATACTTAAAAAACCAAAATAAAACACTACATAATACTTAAAAAAAAATGATGATATTTGAAGGTATATGTTGTTGGAATGTTGTATATATAGTGGGAATGAAAAAATAAAGGGATTTAAAAAATAATAATAAAAGCGGCCAACGGCCTTTTTTTTAAAAAAATTTGACCGTTATTATGCATTGCTCTCACACAAAACCAATCGGTAATAGTTACCGAAAATCCACTTTGCCGAAGATCACCGAAGGGTCGCGGCGGTGTTGCCGAGTTTTGCCGATGCCTAACCGAGTCCCACTCCCTCCCCTCTAATGATACTAACATCTATAAAGGTATTTGTAAAATTTATAAAGTTTTTAAAATATATTGAGAATTTTACAATTGAGTCTAAGAAATTAAATCTAAAATTAGATATTTTTTTAATGTTCTAGTTTTATAAAGCTTTAAATTGCACCGCCTCCTTTTCTTATGTTATTTTTGTAGGTAGTTTTTGGCAAACCAAGTTTTTTATATGATTGTCTTTTAACATTGGGATGAGTTATTCAAGCCCCCCTATAGGGGGGGTGTTGACTTTTCATGTGCTGCCGCCGCTTGTATTGTGTGCTTTAAAATTTGTACATGTTGACCAAAATAGACGGAGCCCACATAATAGGGGGGGCTTGTATAGTATAACCCTTTACATTTAATCCAAGAAAGGCCTAGTGAAGTAAATGACATGCTAGCCAACAAAAAGGGATGCCAACAAAAAACCAATTGGCCAGAATCATTGATTAAAGAAATTTCACCGACCATATCAATAAAGACTTGACTTTTTGCATCTCATCCCAACTTCATCTTTGCTATATTAACACCTCACTTATTAGTTGAGTTCCACACTTGCAATTTCTCAAAACACTAGATTTGATTGTTCTCATTAAATCATTCTTTCACCAACGTATATATAATGGATTCCATCATGAAGGAGTTTGAACATCTTGTAGTCAAACTGGAGGAGGTCAAATCAGCCACTGACAACTTTAATGACACCAAAATTATCGGAAAGGGTGGTTTCGGATATGTATATGAAGGAGAACTATCTCAACGAAGGGAAAAAACTAAGGCGGCTTTTAAGCGTTTAGATCGTAAACACGGGCAAGGTGACCCTCAGTTCTGGAAGGAGATCATGATGCTTTCCCGTTATACCCATGAAAATCTCATCTCTCTCCTCGGATATTGCAACGAGGGTGGTGAGATGATTTTGGTGTATGAGCACGCTTCTAATGGAAGCCTTGATTGCCATTTGCGCTCCACTACACTCACGTGGACTCAACGTATTAGGATATGCCATGATGCTGCAAAGGGACTATGTTACCTTCATGAGGATAAGGGTAATCACCACAGAGTTCTTCACAGAGATATAAAGAGTTCCAATATTCTATTGGACGAGAACTGGAAAGCTAAAGTCTCTGACATGGGACTGGCAAAAGTAGGACCTGCTAATCAGTTTACGTTTTTAATCACCGATAATGTTGTGGGTACACTTGGTTACATTGATCCAATGTATCTGCGCATGGGCTTTCTGACGAAAGAGTCTGATGTATACTCTTTCGGTGTTGTCCTTTTTGAAGTTTTATGCGGAAGACTATGTTTTGACTATAGCAAGGCTCATAGTTGGAATATAGTGCATATCTGGAAACAAAGATACGAAGAGAACAAGTTAGACGAGATTATGTTTAAAGATGATCTTGTGCAAGCATTGGATCAGAGTTCTTTGGAAGTGTTTTCAGAGATCGCCTTTCAATGTTTGCAGGAATCACGTGAAAAGCGACCAAAGATGTCTGATGTTGTGGAAAAACTAGAGATAGCACTCAAATCTCAGGAGCTTGCTGATTTCATACAAAAGGAGTATCAAGAGATAGTTAAGGCTGTGGTACCTCCTCTGATCTACAAATCTGTAGAGGAACTCAAAGTGCTTCTCTCCAAAGGAGTCCTCCTTAATGGGGGCAAAAAGGTAATTAACTACTCTGCTTGAAGTTTCTTTTTAATATTTTTTTTGAGAAATGGCAAATTTAGATTTATAAAATGTTTGATTAATTATTTTTTTGAACTTTATATGATTAATACAAAATAAATATTGTGTAGGTAGTATCACCCTACATTAGCTTTTTATTCAGTTTAGTATGTGCGAAAAAGTGGTAGCAGTTTTCATGAGTTTCAAGTTAATAAAAATAAGTCATTCGACCCTTTATCTGTTATTGTTTCAAGATTTAGGGCCCGTTTGGTTTGTAGGTGGGTTTATAATTTGGATTAGTATTTGGATATAAAGTTAAAGATTTTGATTTGGTGAGAGAAAATATTATATTTAATTTTAAATTATTATTTAAATAATTAATAAATGATTTAATAACAAATAGTCAATATATTTGTAAATTTTTAAAGAAAACAAATGGTGACAAAAACACTCCACGTATTGTGTTTTTTGTGGGCCCAGCCAAAAATACCTGCATTTTCTAAAATCCCACTTTCATAGCCTACTTTTTAACATGCCCAAATATTTGGTTTCTTGTGGGCCCAGCCAACCCCATCCCTCACTCCAAACATATGTTTTGAAGCCAAATCCAAATATTTATGTTGGAACCCCTCAACCAAACGGATAGATATCTACAAACCAAAATACATACACCATTTATAGTATTGCTTATGCTCTACATCCACCTTTAACACAAAACAAAAAATGGAACATTGTTATCAACGACAAAGACTTACCAACTAGACTTGGGCTCAATTACCTTGACCCAAATATAAAAGGCATGGCCCAATTTGTGCCCTGATTCTCATATTGTAAACCCAATAACTAAACTAATTCGGAACTTTATTTTTTATTGGACGTGTAGTGGCTGTCTATAAATGAGAAAGGGGAACACATTGAACGGATTTACATTGAAGCCTGTCTCAATCCCGCTAAAATTGAATATGACAGTTTAGACAGTTTACAACATCTGTCGTCTGATGACATTGTTAATTCAAGGTGGGTGACTTTTTCTATTCCTATCCCTTTGGTTTGGAACAGGGAGTAAGTTCTGCATTTAGTGAAACTTTCAATAACTTATTTAGTTTCTCATTCTTTAATTGCTGCCTTAATTCTTCTTTATGCAGATTTCCAAGGGGACGATGTTACAAATATGGCTGGGATGGATTCAAAACACGTGTGAGTGGTCAATTCTTGACACCTCAAATCTCATACACCCTCAACCTTGTCTTCCGGCATAAGGATCAATCACATGTCAACTTTTATGACCCCCTGAGATACAAAATAGATGGGGAGGATGAGACAAAAGTTCTCATAATTTACCATTCTACCCATTTGAGAGAAGATGGATGGTTCATTGTTCCATTCTATCACTTTACAAGCCAACACAAAACTGTAGACCTTCGATTTGAGTTTGAATACCGTTACCATAGTCTACTAGTCGCTGGCATCGAGTTCCAACCATTTGAAGAAAAAGTAAGCAATTTATTGTCAATGGTTATGCTTTTATTAAAATATTTAAAGAAAAAAATGAAACATTTCCGCAATGTATGGCTCACTTTCTTGGATATGTCATTATATAGGTGCAACTTCCATCGTTTGAAGAGTACCAGTGCATAATCGAGGCTGCCTCGCAATCTCTGTTCTACACATCCCTTCAGGAACTAAAACAGATTCTATCCAAAGGAGTCCACCTTAATGGATACAAAACGGTATTCAATTGGCTATGTCTATTTATAAAGATAATCTGAGTAGAACTAATTCCCAACTTACTAATTATGCAGTGGTTTTCAATTAATGAAAAAGGAGAACACTGTCACATGATATCCATGAAAGACTGTTTGATTCCAAATGAAGATTCCACTCCTCGATATGAATCTCATCCCAAGTCAAGGTGACTTGTCATACTCAGACTTGTTTCATGAGTATACATAAATTGATGCATCATTCTTTGCTTCTTCTTCTTCTTCTTCATGCAGATTTCCAGCAGGCTTTTATCTAACAACAAATAAGGGATTCAAAACACGTGTGAAGACCCAATTATTGTCTCCATCAATCACATACACCGTTAACCTTGTATACTACAGTTACTCAACTGATGAACAAGCGTACGTAGACCTCAAGTACAGATTAAGAGGGGAGACAACAACTTCTGTTGTGTACTTTGCAAATCGGATACAAGATGATTGGTTGCATATGGCTGAATTGTTTCAATTCACTGGCGATGGGAGTATTGTTGATCTTGAAATTGATTTTGACGATCATGGAACCAATATACGTGGAGTAGAAGGCATCCTGTTTCAGCCTCTGGAAAAAGTAAGCAGACATATACCGGTTTAATCATCATAGTCAATTTTTAATTATCACTTCATAATTCTTACAAAACAGGTAAACAACTACTATAAGCATTTGAATTAACAGTGCCAAAAAGGTTGGGTCTGGTAATAGGTTGAGATTGGTTGGGTCAAAATGGGCCATTTTTGGTTCTGAGTCGGACGTATGGGTTGAAAATGAACTGCGAAAGGAATTTTGGATCTCCTTAAAACTGATAAATAGACAAAGGAGATCGATACAAATAATAGTTATGAATACAAATTTTTATAGCTAAAATTTAAACTAAAACTGGTAAACCAATTACTTTGTAATAGGTGGAAGATCAAGTATCAAAGGATGACAAGGTGGAGAATATCCAAACCATATCAAATTCAGATTCAGATAGTCTGATCCGGACAACGAAAGAGAAACTCTACTCAATTTTCAGAAGAAGGTCTGGTCAACAGGTATACTTTATAGGAATTATAAGACTAATGTCCTTATTTCGAACCTAATTTAAGTGTAATATTCCTTACACTTGCATATCCTTATGGATTGATAGTGGCTCTCTGTTGATAAACATGGGAAGAAATGTTTAATGCTATCTGCAAAAGCGACTTGTGTAATAGATGACATGAACTCAGCTTTCGAGTCTTCCCATGAATCAAGGTTCTTTCTCTGTTTTTCCTAGCCAGTTTTCCTGTAATAGTTTATATGTTATTCATATGTCTGCACCACTTTGCCACTACCTAGGAATACAGACACCTTTGTGAAGAAATTTACTAATATATTTATAATTTTTCCTCTTGCACACAACTGAGTTACTATTAATATTGGCAAAAGAATGTAGAATGTAGTTTGGTAATTCTTATTTACCTCAAGTTGCGATCTACTAGTATATTTTTATAGACTAGTATTGAAATCTATACAATAAGCAATTCATCCTACACAAGTATCTTCACAATCAAAACCATCACTAGAGATTAATCCTTGTTTCCTCTATCAGACTTCTAAATATTCATGCCCACATTACACAACTTTGCTACATGGATGTCTGCCACAGTTTGCTTCACCTTAAAACTCATTAGCTTAAGCTTTATAGTGTCATTATTTTTTGCATACAGCACTTCCCAACTCATTTTTTCATCTCTGAAATTATGTAATCTCTTTCCTGCCAATTGAAGTATACAGCAGCAGCAAGTACTAGTAATCTAAGGATGCGCCCTATGTCGTTTCACATGTTCTAGGAACAAAATTTTGAATAATATTTTTCCAATCATTAGGCAACCCATTCAGACCCATCATTATTAGCAACTTGACCCATATATTATGTGCAAAAGGGCAGATGATAAAAAAGATGAGAATGTTCTTCACAGATATTAATATATTTGGCATACCATTACTGCACTTATCCCCGTTCATAGGAGATTTGTATGTCTAGGATTACACTAAGAGTACCATACCAAGGAAAACCACTGCACTTTGGGAGTCTGAGTTGTAATAGGTTTCCATAAATGTTTATCAACAAACAATACTTCTTTACCTTTTGAGTTTTTCCATACCACTATATCTTTTCACAAAGGATTAGTATAGGCTCTGAGATGCTTGTAACATAATAGCTATTACATCTTTGATTATAGCTGCTAACTAGACACATTGAATTGGCTTACCCGTTCCTAATTAATTGACAATATGAGACTTCACTCACCTCCAACAAGTTCATTTATTCCCAACTGTCTGAATTCTCGTGTTTAACTTCCCAAACACTTCTGCCTTTTTAACTCCATTGTGCGACTCCATTATATTCCATAAATGGTCAAAACGGGTAATACTTGAGAAAGACACTTAATTACAGTGCAATATTCCATGAATTCTTGATTATTATAGCTTTATTCCATATAAATCTCTTTTATAACTATTCTAGGAAGCATGAATACATAAGCAATCAATCTTGAAAAGCCTTGAAAAAAAGAGCCCTAAACGTTGAATTTTGTACCCCGACGATCTGCCAAAGCATTGCCTGACTTTTCTTTGGTGTGGGATGGCATGTAAATTTTCCATCGACCAATTCCGCTCACTTTAAATGTTATCACTGTTTGATGCTGGCATGTCGTTCAGTTTAGCCATACTGAATGAGAAAGCCTTTAAAGAGCCTTTTATTTCATAGAAAATATTAGCAAGTCCACCCTTTTAAATAATAAACAACAAACAACTAACACATCAGTTGGCTTCGACTACTTGGATACCTTAAAAACTTTCTGAATCAGTTACATATTAGATGGCTTTCTTGTTTCTGCAGATTTGGAGAAGTCCTTGTAATAACTGCTGGCGACAAATTTGAACTTGTGAATGAAATAAAACCCGAAGTGCTATCAGCTGATACAACATATGCAAGTTACTTTGTCTACAAATTACCATCAGACCAATCCAAATTTGAGTTTCCTCTCAAAGTGAGCAATAAAAGGGGTGGAGTCTATTATAAGGCTATATACAGCTATTTAGTAAGCCCTCCAAACACCCCAGTTATCGGACAAAAGTTTGATGAGAACAGATACAACCCGCTAAATAGACACAAACTAAGTGCTCTTCCAAGACAGAGGAGTGATGGTTGGATGGAAGTAAGAGTTTGGGAATTTCAAACCCAGAAGACTCCCGAAACAGTTTCAATGAATCTTTTGTTCAAGCATCCTGCTAAGAAGGATCTTTGTGGTCTTATCATACATGGGATTGAGATTAGACCCATATAGATTCTCTTCTTTTAGTGATGATGGGGGCATCTGCAAGATTCAATTACATGTAACCCATCAGTTAGTTTTTCATTGAATGTTAAATATATAATGGATTTTGCTAACCAATGCCCACTGGGCAGAGGTTAAGGTGTAGTTAATGAACACAAACTTTCTTAATTAACTAAAAAATGCATTAAATACACATTAAATGAACTTGTAAATTACTATATTTTAACATGATTTTCATTTAAATGAATTAAAATATTCATTTTATAAACAAATTAACCCATGCCACTGGGCAGAGGTTACCAAAACCCATATATAATTTCAATTTGAAGTTTATATTTGGCAATCAAGATTCCTTTTCTGCCACTAATGTAAAGTTAATCTATCATTTACGGGGGATATAGCTAAAAGAGTAATCATATTTCTGCAAAATGGTAACCGTTTTAAATAAAACAATAAAGTTGACACGCAATTGCATTTGCTTAAGGTTTTGACGTACAGTGTACTAATTTTGTATATTTACAACTGTATACCCAGGGCCCGTTTGGTTGAAGCATTTTGTCAAAGTTTTTGGACTCATGGTAAAAAAGACAAAAGTTCAATGCAGAACAAGAATTATCTAAAGATCAAACCGCTCCATCTCAGCCATTGATCTATCTTTCATCCTACGGTCCTTATTAAATATCTGCATTCATTTTGATTTAACACAAGGGCAGATTTGTAATTTTACACACTAAGATTTGTAACGGGTCGGTTAGATCTCTTTCACAGCACACATTCATTTCATTAATTCTCTCTCTCACCAACATCTTTCCCCATTCCCCCAAATAAAACCCTAATATTTTTCTATCAAATCGAATGCAAAATCAACCAAATCGGTTGTAAATAAAGGACATACGACATGAAGTAACACTATTGAAAGTTGAACCATTACCTGAATAGTCTTCGTTCCAACTCGCTGATCAAAATAAGCATCAAATTTTGATATTGGTAAATTCTTTTTTAATATAATTCGATTTATTGTTCATATTATTCGATAAGTTGCTATTTTGATTCTTATAGTGTTAGTTGTTAAATCTATTAGAAATATATTGAATCGATTAATTGCTATTTTGTTTACTCATACTCTAGTTGTGATTCAATTAGTTAATTTGTGTTAGTGTTAGTTGTTGATTTAGATGTTCAACAACTAAATTGGTTTCTGGTTTGTTTAAAGCTAAATTGGTGGAGAGGATGCAACAGTTTTGTGCTACTTCATTTTCCAAACAAAACACACTAGAAAACTAGACTATCTTTTCTTTTTTGCATTAATTAGCTGTGGTTTCATCAGTATTTACATTTTATGTGAGAAGTGTATATGTGTGGAAGATTCTCATCTTTTGTAGTTTATCCGAAAAGTATGTGATTAAAAATTATGATTTATTCTTAAACATATAGAGTTCTTCGTCAAAAAGAGCAGTAGAAGTTGAAAGTGCAAAGTATGCGTGGGATCAATTAGTGGAGCCCTCTCAGAGAACTTGTGCCCTGGTTATCCATGCAGTAGAGCATAATGCTGGAGAAGTCGAAATTGAACACAATAGAGCATAATGCTGGAGAAGATGATAACATGGGTAAAACAATGAAACTTTATATTTGAATTAAAAGCATCATGACCTTTTTTATTCATTTTTTGGTTACAAGTAATTACTCGTATAACATATTGCATATGCAATTGCAATGGGGAAAGATTTGAAAATTGGAGTCCCTAGAAATTCAGAAAAAATTAATGGAATTAAATACGAATGAAGTGGGTGAACCAAAGACCGCTAATAATGTTATATTGTTATGACACATGTAAATCACTTGTGATTTACATGTAAATCACTTGTGATTCTCAACACATCTTAACTGTAAATCATTTGTGATTTTATTAAATTAGTTTAGTTTTGAGGTGTATAATGAAATCACTTGTGATTTGCAGTAAGTCACATGTTCTTTAGATATGTTTAGATGCTAGAATTTGCAATCACTACAAATCATATGTGATTTGAAGCAAATCACATGAGTATACAACGAATCACATGTGATTCGGGGTAAATCACATGTGATTTTACCCTAAATCACATGTGATTTTACCTGCATTTTTTATCAGGATAATTTTCCATGTTTTTAAAGTTTGTTCAAGGTTTTCTGTTACAGTTACAAGTTTGTTTAGAAAATGTTATAAACATAGATACACATGTAAATCACTTGTGATTTCCATGCGAAATCACTTGTGATTCTCAACACCTCTTAACTGTAAATCATTTGTGATTTTATTAAATTAGTTTAGTTTTGAGGTGTATAATGAAATCACTTGTGATTTGCAGTAAGTCACATGTTCTTTAGATATGCTTAGATGCTAGAATTTGCAATCACTACAAATCACATGTGATTTGAAGCAAATCACATGAGTATACCACAAATCACATGTGATTCGGGGTAAATCGCATGTGATTGTGATTTTACCCTAAATCACATGTGATTTTACCTGCTTTTTTTTATCATGATGACTATTTTATCAGGATGACAATTCCATTATTCCATATCTATCAGGATGACTATTTTATCGATTACCTGATATCCGTATAGTGAAGGAATTGCCAAAGGAATTACAGTCGTTGGATCTTGAAGCCATTGGTAGTGTGGTAAGAGTTAATTTACCGTAAAGTAGTTAACTATTATGTGAATGATGAGTGTCTAAATACTCATCATTTTATTCCCATTTAAACTGCAAAAACAGCTAAAAACACTTTGAAAAGTCACATAATGCTACAAATATCCATAGAATGTGTTTTTATATGATTCAGGTACAAAAGGATTGAAAACAGGTGAAAAACGAGCTAAGTTTACAAAATTGATAGTTTCAGTCCCTGAAGTTTCATAAATTGGCAGAATTAGTCCCTGAATGTTTAATTTGGAAGATAAGTCAACATGAGTCCTTGGGAAATCAAACATGTTCACTAATGGTCCCTGGAATTAATTTTCACTTTTGGCAGCAATAGTCCTTGGATTTTCAGGATATTACAACTTTGGTCCCTAAGACTTAACTAAAATCCAATTCCCAATCCTAAACTAACCCAGCTGCTAATCTAACCTACCCAATCCAAAAATAAATAAACCCCAACCCACAAACTAAACCCAGTTACCAAGCCCAAAATTCCCAAGCCCAATCCAAAATAAAAACCCAACCGACCCTTTTAGTTAACCCAGAGTTTGACTTCGGTCAAATTCTTCTTCTTCAATACCACCATCCCGCCAATACCATACCACCTCAACCCACAGATTTTTCTGCAACACCACCCCCCCCCCTCCTAGCTTCCTATTCCACTCACCTAACATGCCAAAACACATTTAATGCTTCTTCTTCATCTCACTCAACCAACCAAGTGGTTTAGCTACTTTTCCAGTTTTCCCGCCAAAAAGAAGAATGAACGTTTGAGATTGAATGAAGCTGTTTCAAGGGTCTAGGATTAATCAGAGATGATGACTAAGGGTTTCCCAGATATTTTGCAATGTAGCCTAATAAGGCAGTAGTTAATTTTATATAATCGTTTTTATTTTTCAGTCTTTACTTATTGTAATTTCAAGTTTCAAGCAATAAATTCCAGTTATTTACAAGTTGTTTACTCTATTTTAATTCAGTATTGCACTCAGTTTTCATTTTAATAAAATTCAAGTTATCTTGGTAATTCGTATTAAGTTCTCAGTTGATAAGAATCACTCAAAATCCACAATTACCCTTCATATAAGCTTATGAAAGCTCTCCATAGCTTTTGGTAAGTTTATATTAGATAGAACCTGATCAATTCAAGAAATTCAAGAGAAGTCAAAGAAAGTCAACCTGTGGTCCAATAAGAAGTTCTGGAAGGAATAAGCTGTATTGGATGAGCTTGTTTGGGTTTCTAGCTTGTTGTTAACAAGCTAGGTGTTCTGATCCTTAGTTCTTTGTTTCATAAGCTTCTCTCAGTTGTAAGCTTTTTCTCAATTTTTGCTTAATTTCTATTTTCACTGTAGAACTGCTTAATATTAGCTTATCTCATAAATTTCTTGCTTATTAATAGTTCTTAAGTATATTTAATCAGTTTCATTGGTATTTAATAGCTTTTGCATCATTTACTTAAAAAACTCATAAAAAACCAAAAATAGCCTTTATATAGGAACTGCTTATTGATAGCTTATTTCCAGTTTATAATTACTCCTTAGTTCATAAATAAGTTAGTTAAACTTAGTTCAGTAAGATTCTTAGCTTAAAATCAGATTTTCCTTTGAAAATCCAAAACAGAACACCATATAGGGGTGTTTGGATTAAGCCTGTTTTTAGGTCATTTAGCCTCTGTACTGTTCATTTGCATATTTCATGAATTTGATCTTGGTTAATTAAGCATTTGTAAGTTGTTTTTGTATGCCTTTTGCCTGTTTTTGAAGTTTTGAAGGATTCTAGTGTAATAGTGCATTTGTGGGTTCTAGTTTGATCACATAAGCCCTCAGTGAATAAGCTCTGATAAGCTCTTGCTTTTTGAAGTTTTCACACTCATTTTAGCCTAGTTAGTAAGTTGGATAGGCTTGGGTCAGATTGGTTAGGATTTGAACAAGTTATTTCCTAAACTGCTCAGTATATACTGAGCAGACTAGCAGCTTTTAGCTGCTATTCTCAGCTTGTTATTAGCTTATTCCATTAAGCTGAGACCTGATTTTTGGTTTGCAAGTAGTTCACCTAGATAACTTTTAGATTATATTCTGGTATTTCACATTAGATCTTATTTCATAGCTTAAAATCAGGTCTGCAATTTCCCCATTTCACTGCCCTGAGTCTGCACATCAGTTTTTCTGATTTCACCATCTGATCTAGGCAGCAATTAGGGTTCAATTGGTTGTTGTAAATTGGGGATTTTAGTATTTTTTAGTAGCCATTAGTACTAGCAAGCTTTTGCCCCCATAATCTTCCACTTTTCTGCTTATTTAAGTGCTTAAAATTGCTCTGCAAGTTGGCTGATTTCCCTGATATTTCTGCATAATTTTTTATTCTGTTCAAGTGCTTATCTGCTTATTCCAATTGCTTATTTGAGCTTTTTCAGTTGAATTGTGCTTCTATTAGTGTATTGGGCTAGTCCTGAGTCTTGGGTAATTTTTAGAGCTTTTTAGCTTATTTTTGGGCTTATTCCCAAACTGCTTATCAGCCCATTTGCTTATTAGGGTTTCTAAAAGTTCTAATTTTATTTTTCCTAGATTAAGAATAATATTTTAGATTTTCTTGCAAAGTTTCATATTTTTCCATAGTCATTTAGTATTTTTAACAATTTAATTAGTTTTTAATAGTTATTAATTCATAATAAATAGAATAAAAATCAGAAAAATATAAATCTTTTTTATAAAATTTTCTTTTATTATTTAGAGTTTAAGAAAAATAATTTTGAACTTTTAGGATTAGTTTTCTAATATTTCACTTTTTAGTCCCGTTTTAGAATTCCAGTAACGCGTTTTAAATATAATTTGTTAACCTTAATTTTTTTTTGAGAATTTGTTTCTCATTATTTAATTAGAACATCATAAAAAGCAAAAAAAAATCCAAATTCCAATCATCAGTCACTCTAATTCCAATCTTCAAACAATTGCCCATTCACACCTCGTTGGGAAACGATCTGGGTAATCACTTACCTGGTTTCACACTACACACACAAACGTGAGTCTTTGCAAGTATCCTTTTTCCTAAAGGGGTGATTTGTATTTATTCACGTGTATCCGTCTGCATATTATTTATATATACACTTTAGCACGGATCAAATTTTGGCGCCGCTGCCGGGGAGGTTGTTTTGCGACAATATTGTTTAAAGTTTTAAACGATTTAGTGATTTGAGACCCTTCCTTGTGAAGTTCCTATTTCCCATAAGCCATATAAAATACAAAAATATTTTTCTTTTCTTTTATATATATATAATATCATATAAAAATAAAAAACCCAAAAACATTTTCCGTTTTATTGTTAAAATAAAAGATAAAAGCAAAATTAATATAATATTCCTCAACTTGGGTATTATCATAATAAGTTCCCAAACCAAAGATAAAAACTTGCCTTTGTGTCGCTTGCGAATTCGGCTCACCTTTGATTGATAAACAAACTATAACGGAGGTTTAAGGATAGTTTGACATTAAATTGTCGAACTGAAAGAAGCGGGTTTTTAAGGAGCATTTATTGCCCACCTTTGCTTCTCCGCCACTCTGTGCGTTTTTCAGTCAGAGAGCTACCGTACGCTTGTTGATTTAAGGTTTTAAGTTCCTTGTGTTTTGCTTCGATCTTGATTTAATTGAAATATTTAGTGCATGCGCACTCGTTCTTCTAGGTCATCAAGCCCTTTTCGTGAGCTTGTAAACATACCTCGAAGACGTCGTAGACGTTCTGCCCCATCAGTCGTACCTGAGGTACGTGTTGTTCCCAAAACCCCTGTCATCATGGCAGAAGACCGTCCTATGAATGAGCTTCTCCAAGATCCTACCGAGGGCTATGGAGATGCCATTGTTGTTCCAGCCATCGTGGCTGAGAATTTTGAGCTTAAAACCGGGTTGATAAACCTTGTAACATCGCGTCAATTCTATGGTTTTGAAAGGGACGATCCTCAAGATCACATTCGATGGTTCAATAAAATCACATCCACCATCAAATGTAAAAATGTCCCTGAAGAGGCAATCAAACTTCTTCTTTTCCCGTTTTCCATCGATGGGGCTGCCAAGAATTGGCTTGACAAACAACCCCCTCGATCAATTGAAACATGGGAAGATTTGGTTCAGAAGTTCGTAAATGAATTCTTTCCTCCTTCTAAAACCACACATCTTAAAAATGAAATCATGAAATTCACACAGAAATTTGATGAATCATTTGGTGAGGCATGG
Source organism: Artemisia tridentata subsp. tridentata (assembly GCA_021014915.2). Lineage (NCBI taxonomy): Eukaryota > Viridiplantae > Streptophyta > Magnoliopsida > Asterales > Asteraceae > Artemisia > Artemisia tridentata. The sequence goes on from CP139505.1 coordinate 51,941,874, forward strand.
GATCGTTTCAAAGGATTGCTTCGCAAATGTCCTCATCATGGTTTCACCGAGTTGATGCAAATGGACATTTTCTACAATGGTTTAAACCCATCTGACCAAGATTCTCTCAATGCCTCAGCTGGAGGTAATTTTCTGAGCAAATCCACAAAAGAAGCTTTAGCACTCATTGAAAATAAGTCTAAGGTCCGCACTGCACGAACCAGGCCATATAATTCCCAGGCTAGTGCTGGTCCTTCCACTTCATCTCCCTTGAGTTCTTCTAGTACTGATACTCAGCTTGCTGAACTCACAAAGGCTATTCAAGCTTTGGTTTTCTCCTCACAAAAGAAAGATTCTGCTCCACAAACTTCTCACACTGCTGAAGTCAAAAAGATAGAAGTTTGTGTTACTTGTGGTGGTCCTCACGCTTACTACAATTGTACTGCCACCGATGGCACTTCATTTGATGTTAATGCTATAGCCGAAACTTCCAATCAAGGAGGTAATCAATATCGTCCTCAAGTGGAACCAAACTACCGTGCTAGCAACCAAATTGGACCACCCGGATTTCCTCCACCCAACAATCCAAATAGGATTAATCCTAATCAACAAAAAGGGCAAAACATGCAAAATCAATTTCATGCCCCGAACAATCAATACCCACCCCAAAGGGGTAATCAAGGGTATTCAGCTCCTAATTACCAAGGACCTCTCTCAAATGAACTTGATAACTACATCAAGGTTAATGAGACCAAAATGAGGGCAATGCAAAATCAAATCTCTAATTTAAAGAATGAATTTCAATCTTCAATACACAAGCAAGGAACTGAGCTAAAGAATGAGCTTTCAAACAAAATTGATCATTCTCAAAGCGAAGTTAAGAATATGCTTGCCAGTCTCATGAACCATCTCAATCCACCTTCTTCCTCGGGAGGTCTCCCTGGTAACACTGTTGTCAACCCAAAGGGTGAACTCAAAGCTGTCACCACACGCAGTGGTAAAGCTTATGATGGACCCACTATTCCTACTACCTCTTCTTCTCCTCCCCCCAAGGTAGTGGAAAGTGAACCTGAGGTGACTAAGGACAAGGTACTTCCTACTAATAACGGAGGTACCGACAACGTCCAACCTCAAGTTGTCCCAAAACCCAAGACTAAACCTGGAGTTGTCTTTGAACCGCATGAAATCCCTGTTGAAAACCCTAAATCCAAACCTTCTATTCCTTACCCATCACGTTTAAATGAGCAAAAGCTCCATGAAAAGGCTAGTCAACAAATGGATAAATTCTTTCAAATCTTTAAAGAATTACATTTTGACATAAGCTTTGCGGATGCTATCATTCTGATGCCCAAGTTTGCATCCACAATCAAACACTTGTTAAGCAACAAGGAAAAACTGTTTGAAATGGCAAGAACTCCATTAAATGAGAACTGCTCAGCAGTTATCTTGAAAAAGCTTCCCGAGAAGCTTGGAGATCCTGGAAAGTTTCTAATACCTTGTGTATTCCCGGGAATGGTTGAATGCTATGCCTTGGCCGATCTTGGTGCAAGCATCAACCTGATGCCTCATTCAGTGTGGAAGAAACTTTCTCTTCCGGCTCTTACTCCTACATGCATGACTCTTGAGCTTGCAGATCGTTCAATATCTCGTCCACGTGGCATTGCTGAGGACGTATTTGTGAAAGTAGGAAAGTTCCATTTTCCAGCTGACTTTGTGGTTGTTGATTTCGATGCTGATCCTAGGGTTCCTCTCATTCTTGGAAGAGGATTCCTAAGAACGGGCCATGCTCTCATTGATGTATTTGAGCATGAAATCACATTACGTGTGGGTAATGAAGCTTTTACCTTTAACCTCGATCAAACTTCGAGGTACTCCTCAAATTATGATTCTGAATCGGTTAACCGAATCGATGTCATTGGTATTGCTTCAGAGGAGTACTCTCAAGAGTTTCTTGGTTATTCTCATAATTCTGTGAGTGGGGACCCCACCACATCTTCTCTGCCTATCATTTCCGACTCTTCCCCTTCTCTCACTCCGTTTGAGGGAAGTGATTTCATTTTGGAAGAGATCGAGGCTTTTCTCAAGTGTGATTCATTTCTAGAAGGAATTGATAACGCTGAGATTGATCTGGAGGGAGATATTCTTCTTCTTGAGAAATTGTTGAATCAGGACAATTCTCCTCCACTCCCTCCCGTTGAACTTCATAATGAGGAAATCAAATCAGTTGAGAAAACCGATGAATTTCCTAAGGTCGAACTCAAAGACTTACCACCTCATCTTGAGTACGCATTTTTGGAGGGTGATGATAAATTACCCGTCATTATTGCTAAAGATTTAAGTAATGAGGAAAAGACTGCTCTAACAAAATTGTTTTTGGTAAAGAGACGTAAAATCCATTAAATTTTCAAAAAGTATTGCTAGGGACTAGCAATAGTTTAGTGTGGGGGATTGATGAGTGTCTAAATACTCATCATTTTATTCCCATTTAAACTGCAAAAACAGCCAAAAACACTTTGAAAAGTCACATAATGCTACAAATATCCATAGAATGTGTTTTTATATGATTCAGGTACGAAAGGATTGAAAACAGGTGAAAAACGAGCTAAGTTTACAAAATTGACAGTTTCAGTCCCTGAAGTTTCATAAATTGGCAGAATTAGTCCCTGAAGGTTTAATTTGGAAGATAAGTCAACATGAGTCCTTGGGAAATCAAACATGTTCACTAATGGTCCCTGGAATTAATTTTCACTTTTGGCAGCAATAGTCCTTGGATTTTCAGGATATTACAACTTTGGTCCCTAAGACTTAACTAAAATCCAATTCCCAATCCTAAACTAACCCAGCTGCTAATCTAACCTACCCAATCCAAAAATAAATAAACCCCAACCCACAAACTAAACCCAGTTACCAAGCCCAAAATTCCCAAGCCCAATCCAAAATAAAAACCCAACCGACCCTTTTAGTTAACCCAGAGTTTGACTTCGGTCAAATTCTTCTTCTTCAATACCACCATCCCGCCAATACCATACCACCTCAACCCACAGATTTTTCTGCTACACCACCCCCCTCCTAGCTTCCTATTCCACTCACCTAACATGCCAAAACACATTTAATGCTTCTTCTTCATCTCACTCAACCAACCAAGTGGTTTAGCTACTTTTCCAGTTTTCCCGCCAAAAAGAAGAATGAACGTTTGAGATTGAATGAAGCTGTTTCAAGGGTCTAGGATTAATCAAAGATGATGACTAAGGGTTTCCTAGATATTTTGCAATGTAGCCTAATAAGGCAGTAGTTAATTTTATATAATCGTTTTTATTTTTCAGTCTTTACTTATTGTAATTTCAAGTTTCAAGCAATAAATTCCAGTTATTTACAAGTTGTTTACTCTATTTTAATTCAGTATTGCACTCAGTTTTCATTTTAATAAAATTCAAGTTATCTTGGTAATTCGTATTAAGTTCTCAGTTGATAAGAATCACTCAAAATCCACAATTACCCTTCATATAAGCTTATGAAAGCTCTCCATAGCTTTTGGTAAGTTTATATTAGATAGAACCTGATCAATTCAAGAAATTCAAGAGAAGTCAAAGAAAGTCAACCTGTGGTCCAATAAGAAGTTCTGGAAGGAATAAGCTGTATTGGATGAGCTTGTTTGGGTTTCTAGCTTGTTGTTAACAAGCTAGGTGTTCTGATCCTTAGTTCTTTGTTTCATAAGCTTCTCTCAGTTGTAAGCTTTTTCTCAATTTTTGCTTAATTTCTATTTTCACTGTAGAACTGCTTAATATTAGCTTATCTCATAAATTTCTTGCTTATTAATAGTTCTTAAGTATATTTAATCAGTTTCATTGGTATTTAATAGCTTTTGCATCATTTACTTAAAAAACTCATAAAAAACCAAAAATAGCCTTTATAATAGGAACTGCTTATTGATAGCTTATTTCCAGTTTATAATTACTCCTTAGTTCATAAATAAGTTAGTTAAACTTAGTTCAGTAAGATTCTTAGCTTAAAATCAGATTTTCCTTTGAAAATCCAAAACAGAACACCATATAGGGGTGTTTGGATTAAGCCTGTTTTTAGGTCATTTAGCCTCTGTACTGTTCATTTGCATATTTCATGAATTTGATCTTGGTTAATTAAGCATTTGTAAGTTGTTTTTGTATGCCTTTTGCCTGTTTTTGAAGTTTTGAAGGATTCTAGTGTAATAGTGCATTTGTGGGTTCTAGTTTGATCACATAAGCCCTCAGTGAATAAGCTCTGATAAGCTCTTGCTTTTTGAAGTTTTCACACTCATTTTAGCCTAGTTAGTAAGTTGGATAGGCTTGGGTCAGATTGGTTAGGATTTGAACAAGTTATTTCCTAAACTGCTCAGTATATACTGAGCAGACTAGCAGCTTTTAGCTGCTATTCTCAGCTTGTTATTAGCTTATTCCATTAAGCTGAGACCCTGATTTTTGGTTTGCAAGTAGTTCACCTAGCTAACTTTTAGATTATATTCTGGTATTTCACATTAGAGCTTATTTCATAGCTTAAAATCAGGTCTGCAATTTCCCCATTTCACTGCCCTGAGTCTGCACATCAGTTTTTCTGATTTCACCATCTGATCTAGGCAGCAATTAGGGTTCAATTGGTTGTTGTAAATTGAGGCTTTTATTGTTTTTGAGTAGCCAGTAGTACTAGCAAGCTTTTGCCCCCATAATCTTCCACTTTTCTGCTTATTTAAGTGCTTAAAATTGCTCTGCAAGTTGGCTGATTTCCCTGATATTTCTGCATAATTTTTGATTCTGTTCAAGTGCTTATCTGCTTATTCCAATTGCTTATTTGAGCTTTTTCAGTTGAATTGTGCTTCTATTAGTGTATTAGGCTAGTCTTGAGTCTTGGGTAATTTTTATAGCTTTTTAGCTTATTTTTGGGCTTATTCCCAAACTGCTTATCAGCCCATTTGCTTATTAGTGTTTCTAAAAGTTCTAATTTTATTTTTCCTAGATTAAGAATAATATTTTAGATTTTCATGCAAAGTTTCATATTTTTCCATAGTCATTTACTATTTTTAATAATTTAATTAGTTTTTAATAGTTATTAATTCATAATAAATAGAATAAAAATCAGAAAAATACAAATCTTTTTTATAAAATTTTCTTTTATTATTTAGAGTTTAAGAAAAATAATTTTGAACTTGTAGGATTAGTTTTCTAATATTTCACTTTTTAGTCCAGTTTTAGAATTCCAGTAACGCGTTTTAAATATAATTTGTTAACGTTAATTTTATTTTGAGAATTTGTTTCTCATTATTTAATTAGAACATCATAAAAAGCAAAAAAAAATCCAAATTCCAATCATCAGTCACTCTAATTCCAAGCTTCAAACAATTGCCCATTCACACCTCGTTGGGAAACGATCTGGGTAATCACTTACCTGGTTTCACACTACACACACAAACGTGAGTCTTTGCAAGTATCCTTTTTCCTAAAGGGGTGATTTGTATTTATTCACGTGTATCCGTCTGCATATTATTTATATATACACTTTAGCACGGATCAGTGAACTATGCTGATTTTTTTTTTTTTTTTGAAATTTGACAGGTGACAGATGTTGATATTTCCAAAGAGGCGAAACCAAGTTTTTATCTAAAATTTATTTTTACACTTGTAATGAAGAATAGAGTTGTTCATTTTGTGGGGTTCGGTAATCGTTTGGTATATGATCCAATACCATATCACTTGCAGGTAGCATATATTCTTTTAACAGTTTCTATATCGTTCAACAATCTTATGGATAAATATGTTTCAATGAATTTTTGTTATTTGGGAACATCATACAAAGACTCCGGTGCAGATGTAATTTTCATCCACTGCAATTTACTCCAAAAATACAAGCAACTGCTGCTTTACTCATTCAGAGAATGCGTCAGAATGCAACAAATTCAGGAGTATTGGATGAAAACCTGGTTGTTTGCTAAGCCTTCCCCTGAACTACCCAAACAGTTGAGATTTATTAAGATTTCGGTTCGCCGTGACTCTCCTTCAAAAGATGTTCCTTCTAAAAGGAAACAGGATAATGTCGAGAAACAACGTGAAGGAGTTAAATCAAAAGCAAATGTTGGTCCTAGTTCTAAGAGGTCTAAGAAGCAGCCTCAACCACTATTTTGTGATTTACTGTAAGTAGCAGTTGGATAACGAATTGACTATTTAAATTTTGTTGGTATATGAAAAGTCGTGTGTAGTTATGGTCAAGTATTATTGGATCTGTAATAAATGGAAATATGATGTATATTTCGTTAATTTTAGCATCTATGTAATTGAGTTTGCGAACCAATTTGGTTACGTTACCAAGTTTTTTGAAATGAATGATAGATTCTTTTTATTGTTGCAAGTGATTTGACACAACATCTGAAATATATACAAGGTTGAAGTTTGTTTTAATAAGATTTGTTAAAAATGAAAATGTTATTTTTAAAAAATGTAGGTAAAATCACATGTGATTTAGGGTAAAATCACATGTGATTTACCCCAAATCACATGTGATTTGTGGTATACTCATGTGATTTGCTTCAAATCACATGTGATTTGTAGTAATTGAAATGGATTAGTCAACAGTAAGGGATCACCTGCCCTAGAACTCAGTTTGAAGAGACCACGTGACTTGAAGGATACTGATATGAGCACTCATAAGTGAAATGTTGTTAGACAGTCAGATCTTTCAACCTTCTCAAGGTAATTAACTCATTATATGATATTGGATAATCTTAATCAGATAAGTATTAATTGCACATGTTGCATAATGCAGCATTTAGATGTATTTGTGTTGCTTGAAGTTGTAGTTTAAAATTCTGATTATTTAAAACACTAATAGATGATGTGACCTAAAGAGACTATTTTCCCTAATAATGTTATTATCAGCAATGACAAAGGGTGCTGAAAAGCCCTTAAGATAGGAAAGAAGTGTAGATAAGTACTTTTTGTTGTGTCATATTGTTGCAGCTGGTATGAAATTAGTTGTTTTACATCTCAGTACTTTAGTATTTGAATAGTCAGAATCAAAATGGCTTTATCTGATCACTGAAAGCTGATTACTGTTGCTTAATGTCGCAATAATAGTCGGTTTGTATATTGCGCATCCATACCCCTCTGTTATTTGATGCATGTTGCATGCAGGTATAACAACACCGCATCAAACGCGAATCAATGTAGTTTGGTAAAGGCTAAAAGTCAATGAAGGTTGCTTGTTGAAATAATGATACTTGTAGACTTGTCAAAACTATAGTTATAAGTGTACTCTTCACGTGTGATTTATTTAGAATCACACATGATTTTCGTAACCAGTCTCATGTGTTTTTGAACAAATCACATGTGATTTGTTTTGAATCACATGTGATTTGTTCTGAATCACGTGTGGTTTTTTCTGAATCACATGTGATTTTGTAGTATAACTATGAGTAATCATTTAAAATTAATTGTTACTAGCTACATGATTGATATGAATGTGTTGTCTTAGGTGCTTCTGTTTAAAAAAAATTATAAATTAAAAAAGTCAAGTTCAAGTCATAAGCCTTCTTTGTTGCTTTGTTTATTGTATTTTTACGCAGGTTGATATGCAAATCACGTATGATTTACCTCAAATCACATGTGATTTTACATCAAATTATTTTTAATTTATGTACACTTTGTTGTTCTTTGTAGAAAAAGTTGTTTGCTTCGCATTTTAAGTTATACAATCATCGAAGAGATGACATGAATTTCATAGTTGAAATGCATTTTTTTTTCTTTGGAAAATCACATGTGGTTTACACATGGATCACATGTGATTTACACACGAATCACATGTGATTTGCATGCTTGATTTGATAGCATATTTCTTACAAATTACATGTTTTGTTTTCTGTACATTTTATAAAAATGTTGAGTATGCTTTTGTGTTTTAAATTCAAACACAATACAAATACCATAGTTAGGCATTCTGTAAAAAGTTTATATTCAAGAAAACGACAATTCCATAAATTCAATAAATAAATTCTTATAAAACATTGTAGAAATTTCAAAGAAAATGAAAAATAAATTCACATCAAAAGTTTTCAAGTGTCCATCACTGTCATATTTCTATTTGCCTTCAGATTAGCGGAAATTTATTTTGTATGTATCTTAGTCTTCTATCCGCAACGTTCACATTTCTTTTTTGGCTACACCCTTACTTGAAGTGCTTTCTCTCTTCCATTCATTCTATGTTGTTCTTTCACTCCACATTTGTTGTCCTTTATTCCTTTCATTCTATGTGATCCTGGAACACATGTGATTCTATATGGATCACATGTGATTCACGTATGAATCACCCGTGTGATTCAGTTTATGACAACAAAGAGTAAATCACACGTGATTTACATTTTTACATAACAAGACATAAAAAAAAACATAATCACATGTGATTTACTCCATTTTAGATCAAAATATATTCACGTGTGATACAGTTTATGAAAACAAAGAGTAAATCACACGTGATTTACATTTTTCCATAACAAGACATAAAAAAAAAATCACATGTGATTTACTCCATTCTAGATCAAAATATATTCACGTGTGATTCAGTTTATGACAACAAAGAGTAAATCACACGTGATTTACATTTTCTCATAGAATGTAAAAAGTAAATCACATGTGATTCAGTCTAAATAGAATCACATGTGATTCAGTTTATAACAGTAAAAAGTAAATCACATGAAAGATTTAAAATAAGCAATGAATGAGCATAAGATAATCATGCTACTTGTTTTCTAAATAAGAAAAGGATTTTGAAAAAATAAGTTGATAATCAGTAACACTTTAAACCGTCCCAAAAAGCTATAAGAAAGGATATTTCAACAAATAAGTTTGATTGCAACAGAAAAATAAATCAATTTGCTCCAAGATTTAACTTATAAAATTCAAATTATATCTGTTGTAACAAATTCCATGTACACAAAAAGTTTTCCAGAAGGATGACAACAAAGTCGATATGAATTTTACTAAAGAGCACAATAAAATACGATTGAAAAAACAACCAACATCGCACTTGTCGAAATATCAGTTGGTTCAACCCAAACAAGTAGACTATGATGTAATTAAAAAAACATCGAAAGTATACATTCAGTGACATGAATAGTCATTTATAGGAAAGCATCCTTCTCGAGCAGCTCGGCGGCGGCAGAACAACAGATCAGCGGCGGCGGAACAACAGATCGGCCGCGGAACAACATGCCGACGGTGGAACAACAGGTCGAACAACAGATCGGTGTTTAATCGTAAGTTTTACGGTGATTTTGCGGTTAATCGGAAGTTTTTCCGGTGGTTTAGAAGGTTATCAGGTTTGTTTTGTGATTAGAGAGAAAATTGGATGCCTGTGTTTTTTATGAGAGAGAAACTGGAATATTAAATGAGATGGGAATGAAGATATTTTTCTGCTTTTACTGAGGGAGTGGAAATTACTTTTTTGCCCTTGTTTGTTATTTTATGTTTTCATCTCTGCCGTTGGATGAAAGCAGGTTGTATGGCTGAGATCTACGGATTTGTTCTTTAGATGGTAGCTGATTGTCACGGATCTCAACTCTGGTAAAAGAACACATGTTTGGTTTGTATAGGTGGGTCTCTTGATTGGGGATGAGAGTTAAAAAGTCGGCATGTACAATTCCAGGGTGAAAGGCTAGGATTAGAAAATATATCCACCTTTACTTTGTCTTTTAGTTAACTCAAGTGGGCCATATTCACACTTTCTTTCTTCTACTGTATTACATTTTATAATAGTATTTCTTTTGATTTTTACTCTTATAAAATAATAAATAATATATTAAATAATATATTTTCTCTCTTCTATATTTAATTATATTTTTTTCTCTCCTCATTTAATTTAAACTTATACCAAATACTAATATTTAACTTTATATCTAAATCCAAATCCTAATCATAAACCCATCTACAAACCAAACGGGCCCCCAGTTTTTAGTTGTTTGTATCAACTTTGGTCAGCTCTCCAAAGTATGAGACATGACAAAAATAGTTCATGATAAAAGATTTACTCATTTGTTACTATCACTATGTTGTAACATAAGGGTAGGGTGTTAACAATTCGGTTTTATTCAGAAAATCAAACGGATTTAGAATCGAACCTATTTCTGAAAATGGTTTTTGTAAATTTAAATGAAGTAAGGTGTTCGATAAAATGCCAAAGTGAAATTTGACTTTCATGTCTGAAGAGGTATATACTCATTTTGCTCTTTAATTGAGAATAAAGTTTGTTAATAATGGTATCCATTAGCTAGGGTGTTGTACGGATGAGAGTTAACCGACATATATGCTACATTGGGATACATATTTAATTTTGCAACAAGTTAAGCTGATCTATACAATGCCTACTAACTGTTCGATAAGATGTGTAGCACAACCATTTCGAGTTCTGCACTTGCAATTTTTATGAAACTGCATATTTGATTTATCTCATTGTATTTGATAAACAATAATTAGGAAGTACCGCTTGTGTTAGTGTCTCTTGGAACATCAACTAATAACAACGATCTAGTAAGGAACAAAGCATTTTATACAAAGACGCATAATGGCGATATCCGAGCATATAATCTTTTCATGAGAAAGAAAGAAAATATAGTAGGATAAATTTACAAGAAAAAAATTAAGCCGGTTTAATTAAGACATCAAAGTTAAGGACGCAAATTCAGTTAACATCGAGAAGAAGAATCAGAAAATGTTAACATAATGAAATTCAAACAGAAGGAACAAATCGCTTATATTCTTTATTCGTCTCCACATGAAAGTCTTCACATATGTATACCAGTGGTAATGCAATAGATTTAGTTCATAACTTACTGGTTCTTGCATATCTACCATTAAGGAAGTATGTACAGGTGAATTAGAACGCATTGCTAATTATTAAAGTATACAAAACAAAGTCCAAAAGACTAACGCTTAATTGATATACTTAATTCCCAGTGAGTCCTAACGGTGTTTTATGAATACTTGGTCTCATATCATTGTTATGATTAGTAAGAGTTTGAGACTAATAACTAAATTCCAAAAATATAACCATTTTAAAGCAGATTTGACTCGAGCTTGTTAATGTTCTATCTCGAGTCGAGCTAAAACAAGCTTTGTTTAGGTGCAAACAACCTTTAAGTGGCCACGCCAACCTTCTGAAAAGGGAAGGCTTTACCTGGTTTGAGTCTGTGTGGCGGTGGATTCAAACCCCGTAGATTAGTTGGTCAAAAGATCGTAAACCATGGTTTACCCAAAAAAAAAAAAATAAATAAATAAATAAATAAATAATAAAAAATAAATAAATAAATAAATAAAACTTTGTTTAACTTAATCCCAAACACGCCTAATAGCCCATAACTACTACGAAACATGCCTTCACGTTATTTATAGAACTTTCATTTAATTTCATCAAACAAGTTAAACTCATTAGCCAAATATATGACCAGGTGCATACATCAAAATATGTTCCAGTAATATATGTGTCACAGTTAATTTTTATTTCAGATACATATATATATTAACTAACATATATGTGACCAAGGTCAACCGTGTCAACATCAAATATATTAGGATTGTTTTGAAGAACAATAAGTCTTTTTATGTTTGTCTTTCACAATAGATCCAAGAAAGGCCTAGTCAAGTAAAATGACATTACAACCACTCCACAATTAATTTGGCTATTATTACAAGTCAAAAATAAACTTTTTTAAATGCAATTATGTGATGAACGAACCTCAACTAACACAAGCATAAAACTATCACATTTATTTTTTACTGTTTGGTTCACAACGAGTTTATATTTACAGAGCATAGAGTATTTCATTATCTTGATGATGTACTTTTTACGTATGTGGCTACATGAAAGTACTTAAAGTTCAACCAGCCAAGCTCAATCTCGAACAGAGAAATATTTAAGCTTAATTCACGATCTCTGATGTCTCAAAAAGATCTACTTGAAATGTTGGATCACTGTTTTCTTTCTGCATATGTTGATTGTTGAGTTCTATAGAAGTATAGATTAATTAGATATCAAGAGTATTTGAATAATCCATCATCATTATTTATTCCTTGAGAACCTTATTTACATACTTTAACCTGAATGAAAATGTTTATTTAGAAGTTATGAGGACTAAAACGATAGGAAGACTATTGATCACCATGCATTGACTTTTCAAGGCTTTTATTTTATCAAATGTCTTGGTCTTACAAAAACGTATAATATATTTCATTTATGAAGATATTACAACTTGAAAAATGATGTGACATGTGTTGGACGCCAAGTTTGAATGAGGGAAGGGTCAAAAAGGACAAAACATTAGTTCGACATTTTTAAGGGTTACATATCAAACATAAAACATGAAAGGAATCCATTTGGGGAGAGTCTTGCCACATAATAGATTGGTCAGGGGCGGAGGATCATAGGGGCAGGCAGGGGTGGTGGCCCCCCCGAAATTCTCATGAGTAAAATTATGTAATTTGTTAACATATTTTACATTATGGCCCCCTTAATGTATGATAACAACGCATAAAAGCTCATAAGATGTCAATATTTCGAGAAAGAACCCTCATTCACATCATTCAAACGTTAGTTTTTGAGTTTTTTTCCAAGGAATTCACTAAGGTTTCATTATTTTATTGTATATGTTACTTGTTTTATGATTTTTGTCTTGTTTAAACTTGAATGAATCATATATAGTATTTCTTTGACTCTCGATTAATAGTAACAGTTATGATTTTTTTTTTTTTTTTTTTTTTTTTTTTTTTTTTTTTTTTTTAATAAAACTTCATAGGAGAAAAAACATTTTAGGCTAGAATGTTTCGGCCCCCCCAATCCATATGCTCAAGCTCCGCCATTGGGGGAGAGTCTTGCCACATAATAGATTGGTCAGTTGGGTCATCAACTAATGTATCCATATTTTTATCATTGGCTGATGAAACCTTTTTGCTAATTGGATCATTTTTTGGAAAATAAATTAAAAGGGGGCCAACAAGGCTCGAACTCGGGTCTGGAAGCCCCAGAATGAACGCCCCAACCACTGGACTAAGTGTCCAGTGGTGTTATTATACCAAAACAAATTATATTTAACTACCCACCACCCACCACAACCACCACCGCCACCTCCACCACCTACCTCCACCATGCACCGCCACCACCACCGCCACCCACCTCCACCCACGCCACCTACCAAAATCAACACCACTACCTCCACCCACCACCACCCAATGCCACCACCACCCACCTCCACCGACGCCACCCACTAAAACCACCACCGTCACAGCCACCACCTTCATCGCCACCACCACCCACCACCGCTACCACTGCCACTACCACCACCCACCGCCACCACCACCCAAAGGGGTGGGTGGCGATGATGGTAGTGGAGGTGGGTGGTGGTGGGCGGAGGTAGCGGTGGTGGTTGTGGTGGGTGGCAGTGGTGGACGTGGTTGGCGATGATGATGGTGGAGATGGGTGGTGGTGGCATTGGGTGGTGGTGGGTAGCGGTGATGGTGGTGGTGGGTGGAGGTGGCGGTGGTGGTTGTGGTGGATGGCGGCGGTGGCGTTGGGCGGTGGTGGCGTCGGGTGGTAGTGGGTGGCGGTGATGGTGGTGGTGGGTGGAGGATGTGGTGGTAGTTGTGGTAGGTAGTGGTGGTAAAGGTTGCAGTGGTGGTTGTGGTGGGTGGCGGCAGTGTAGGTGGGTGGTGGTGGCGGTAGTGGCGGTGCTTGGTGGAGGTGGGTGGTGGTTGTGGAGGTGGAGGTGGTGGTTGTAGTGGGTGGCGGCGGTGGAGGTGGGTGGTGGTGGTTGTTGTGGCGGTGCATGGTGGAGGTGGGTGGTGGAGGTGGCAGTGGTGGTTGTGGTGGATGGTTAAATATAATTTGTTTTTGTATAATAACACCATTGGACATTTAGTCCAGTGGTTGGGGCGTTCATTTTGGGGCCTCCATACTCGAGTTCGAGCCTTGTTAGGCCCCCTTTTAATTTATTTTCCAAAAAAAATTTGCACCGTTAGTCCTTAGGGCTAATGATGCAATTTATTTCCGAAAATAAATTGCACTGTTAGTCCTTAGGACTGACGATGCAAATATTCTATCTTTTGTTAGGAGATAACGAATAAATAATTTACACCGTTAGTCCTCATTGACTAACTTTACTAACGGATGGATGGTTTCATGCCATCTTTACTAACGGAGGGATGGTTATGTGCAAAAAAAAAACACAAGGATGTAAAGCGAGACACGGGCAAACCACAGGGATGTATTTTGGACAATACTCTTATTTATTCCTTGAGAACCTTATTTACATACTTAAACCTGCATACTGAATGAATGTTGAGGATTAAAACGATAGGAAGACAATTGATAACCATGCATTGACTTTTCAAGGCTTTTATTTTATCAAATGCCTTGGTCTTACAAAAACGTATAATATCTTTCATTTATGAATATATTACAAACTGAAAAATGATGCGCCATTTGTGGACGCCAAGTTTGAATGAGGGAAGGGTCAAAAAGGAAAAAACGTTAGTTCGACATTTTTTAAGGCTTACATATCAAACATGAAAGCAATCCATTTGGGGAGAGTCTTGCCACATACGGAATAGATTGGTCAGTTGGGTCATCAACTAATGTATCTACATTTTTATGAGCGCAATCTCCTTTAGAATATTAGAGTAGAGAAGACTAGAAAGTTATTTGACAAATCCTGACTTTCATTAATGAATGACGCGGTATAAATACCGAATAACCCTAACTTATATCACAAGTCGAATACAAGATAAACTCCCAAAACAATTGACACTTTCCTAATACGACACAAAGACATATATCCTAACATGACTCGAATACGACTTAGTAACAAGATAGTTATCCAACTACATGTAACACCCCCAAAATTCGGTTCAGCGAAAGCATACAAGTCACTGGGGTGCTACTCAATTGGTATACAACACATAGTATAGAAAATGGATTTTACTTATCCGTTTTAGAAGAATTTCATTATAAAAAACATTAAGTTTACATTATTCAAAAATAGTGCGGAAATACAGGCCCATAATGA
Source organism: Artemisia tridentata subsp. tridentata (assembly GCA_021014915.2). Taxonomy (NCBI): domain Eukaryota; kingdom Viridiplantae; phylum Streptophyta; class Magnoliopsida; order Asterales; family Asteraceae; genus Artemisia; species Artemisia tridentata. The sequence continues at coordinate 51,956,920 of CP139505.1, forward strand.
TAAAGTGGTCGCAAATATATATCAGAGTCGTCTATGACCGTGCCCCTTGCCAAGCGCTTTCCAACAGTAAGCTATCGCCTTATACCTGAGAATACATGCTAAAAGGGTCAGCTAACGCTGGTAAGTTCATTGGTTTAAACACATAGTATAACAATGGACCAAATCACATATAAGTTTGCTATAGTAGACTAAGGGCTTGTTTGTTAAATTTTTTTATTAAGTCATGTTTAATTAAGAGATAACTTAATGCAGACAACCTCAGTTTTATTAATTAATATTTTCAGTCATCTTTCTCTATTAAGTCACAAACAAACAGTTTTCATATGACTTAATTAATTCAGTTTTTTTCATATTAAGTCGATTAAGTCGAAATCAAACACCCCCTAAGGCAATTAACCAATACCTTATCCCCACACAAGAGTGTGTCAAACCACAATCATAAATCCCTATATGTGCACCGTATAGTAAATATAGGTGCGGTCCCATATAATAATCCCGCATAGGTGCGGTCCCATATAATAACCCCTCATAGGTGCGGTCATATATAACAAGTAATATTAGCCAGCTAACATAACAAACATAGCAAAATCATTAAATAACATTAGGTCCATTCCAAAATAGTTTTGCATGTTTTCTCACTCCAAGTTTCAATAAAATATCATTAAGAGTAAAAGTGGGGCTATAAAACTCACATATATACCAGATAAAAACATACTACCTTCAAATAACCAAATCAACTATTTCATCCAAACAGTCAAGTCTTGAGTAAATAATTCACGTATCCAAGTAAACAATCATTGAGTTTAGTTAAAAACAAGCATGTATTCTCCCCTAAAACAGTTATAAAACCAGTAAAAGTAAGGGCCATGAATTCACCTTAACCACAGCAATGCAAATATCACAACTAGCATCTAAGGCTAATCACAACGGTATCCAGGAGACAGGCACAACGGTACGGGATCGGCACAACTACGTATATAGTTGTCTCAAAATACGTCTCGTAATAATAATTAAGTCTATAAAAGACAACGGGTCTTAGTTTTCGTGGATTACTCAAATTCAATACTTATAAAAAGTTTAGTATCAATGTTTCGTGTGGTGGTAAGAAAATATAGACTCAAAACATAACTCAAGCCAAAAGGAATAGACATCGACACAGTCGAGAAGAGTACTGACGAGAACTCGAGTCGAGGAGGAAATGACAAGAAAAAATCAAGAAAGGAACGACAAGGAAAATATGTCAAGAAAGTAAACCAATTGATAAGTTTCGGTATTTACCCCATAATCTCAAATAATTTGTATAAAACACACAAGTTTTATAAACAAGATAAGTTTGAATTCACAATTCCAACAAGAAGGTTTTACAACTTAATAAAAAGAAAACATGTTTAAACTCGTGTCGGTTTTCATAAGAATATATTGTTTTGAAATGAAAGTATAAGTGTAAAAAGTTCTATAAATTTCGGCATAACACATCCATTTATACAACATTCCCAAGTAATCATGACTTTAATAAAATCAATTTTCTTAAAACAATATTTCCTTACAATTTAATAGAAAATGATTATAGAAAATAAAGTGTATTTATTGATTATTAGGCATTATTTCCTTATTGTGTATCCGTTACGGATCGAATATATTAAATTCGTTACGAGTCTAATACATTGTATCCGTTCCCAGTCCAATAAGTTCAAAATGTCCAATATCCAATAATGTCATTACAAGTCCAATATTTGTCCAAATAGTCCAAGTCAAAATCAATGTCTAATCTCTATTATCCAAATCAAATTTCACAATCCCAATATATATTCTGGTAAGTGTTCTTAAATTCCAATACCAATCATCAACCCCAATAGACCGAAACGTACCAATAGATCTCAAAAGTCAAAACAAATAAGAGGTGTTAGTTTGATAATACAAAGACTGTAAGGGCACTAGGAGTGGGTAACGGTATGGCTGAATTTATGGGGCATATCGGCGGTAACACCGCCGCTGACATGAAATTTATGCCCAAAATTTATGGTGGACGGCAATAATAGCCGGTGGTGATAAATTTGCATGTTACCGTTGTATTTCAAAATCTAGCCGTTGGCTAGCTTTAAAAAAAAAAAAAAAAAAAAAAAAAAAAAAAAAAAAAAAAAAAAGACCTATGTTTAACTGCATGTTATAAATGACGGGTGTTTTCTTTTGTTCGATTTTATCAAAGCAACAAAGGGTTTCTTAGAGCGTGTTTATTTTTTTTTCCCTCTTAACGCCTCTTAACGGGCTTCACATCTGAATCGGTCAGACATTTTGTCATTCAGACCGTTTGTTTGTTTGTTTTTTTTTTTTTTTTTTTCGTTCAAACGCGTTCAGATGCAGTTAGATCTTAATGGTCAAGACTTGAGAGGGTGTCTTAACGCGTCTGAATGCCTCTTGTTGACACAAAATAACCAAAAAAAATTTTCCCCGTTCAAACATGAGTTTTTTTTTTTTTCCGTTCAGATTCGTTCAGATTCAGACATTTACGCCTCAGATTCAGATTCAGATTCAAATGTGCGGTTCAGATTCAGATTCAGACCCACCCCACTGAAAAAACAAACACCACCTTAGTCTTGTGATTTGTTGAAGATGATTGAGATGAGATGAGTTTGATGGAAGAGATGAGTTAGGTGAGAGGATATGATAAGTGGGGGGGACAAAAGCGTGTATATGTTTTAGGTAAAAACGTATGAAGGGTAGGATAATTACCGTTTATATGTGTGTGTTTTGGCCCATCCGTTAATTACAATGGGCTGAATTTTTTTAATAATCATTTTTGTTGTTGGGCAAAGGTTTCAAAAGTACCTACTTTGTATGCAGATCAAGTTTTAATTTCAAAATATTCAAAATTTCTAGATATTTATTAGTTTTAGTTTTAATTTCTATTATCATGTAATGGTATGTTATTATTAAAAATTGTTTAATTTAAATATTAAAAAGAAAAAAGGAAAAAAAAAATTTTGGAGGGATGCAAATTTATCGGGCGCCAGTGAATTAGGTTGAGAGGGATGAGAATTTATGGAAAGAGTTAGCTGAAGTTTATTGGCTAAATTTGAGAGGTATGATAAATTCAAGTCTGCCCACTCCTAGTGCCCTAAGTATTATCACACGACTATCTTTACAAAAATAAATATCCCGTAGATAGGGGTGTTCATCGGTTCGGTTCTCGGGTATTCGGTTTATTCGGTTCGGGTTGTTCGGTTAAAAATTTTTTTTGGGTCATAACCGAAAACCGAACCGAGAACCGAACCGAAGTTCGGTTCGGTTATGGGTCAAAACCGAAAACCGAAATTTTCCTAAAAAATAACTAATCATAGCACATGTCCCCATTACGGTATGCCAAAATATATGCAAAACGACATACCTAGACAAGTTTTAACATCTATTGAACACAAAATACCCTAACATCATAGGACCTAGGGTTAGTCAAGTTATATTTTTTTAATTAATATATAAAAAATATTAAATATTAATTATAATTCGGTTTTCGGTTCGGTTCGGTTGTCAATATCCTAAACCCATAACCGAACCATAAACCGAATAAAATGTTCGGTTCGGTTAAGAATTCTGTTCGGTTATTTTCGGTTCGGTTCGGTTTCGGTTTTCGGTTACTGCGGATATTACCCGACCCATGAACACCCCTACACGTAGATACCAATTAAATCCATACACTCCTAAATTTGTACTTGGGCTTAGCCCAAAATTAACCCCAAACGCACCCTCTAATTATTTGTGGGTTCGTTAACCCAATAAACAAAACAAATCAAACCCATTTTCATAATCACAACACTTGCACAGTTTTGTTGTTTTTCCTTTTCCTGTAACCGAGCCAAAGCACACACCCTCATAACACAAGTATTATCACAAAAATGTAAACACCTCTTAACAGTTTCCATTATTTTTGTATCGCGACTCAAAGACTAGATCAAATAAGTTCTAAACTTAAATCCGAAACATGTTTAAGCCAAATATTTTAAGTATCAAAACAAATAACCCTTGCGGGTTCACCTTGCAACCGAGGACGACAACACACTCGACACCTTACGGTGTCGTTATACCAAAACTGAACCCAACGACACCACACAAATCCAAAACCGAGGCCAAATAGCCGAGAACCAAAAACAAAACAAACATCTTTACACGGTTTAAAACTCGACCCGACTAAATTGACAACAACAACAACAACACAATCGGTACAATAATCAAATCCAAAACCAAACCTTAACCGGATCTCACACAGCCGGACACGAAACCAAAACCACACCACCAACGATTAACATAATTTTTTCCACTAGTTTGCCACATGAAATAAAATCAAAACACGTTTTAATCTATCTTACTTCCACGAAAACTTGCACGAGATCGAGAGAAAAAGAGAAACGATGAGTTGTAGGAGGCGTACCGCGACCCAAACTCGAACAAAACCCACAATGATACACGATCTTCAGTTTCTCTGTCTTCTTTGCGTCTTGGAGATGGCAGAGCGAGGTGGTGATAGTGGCACACGGCAGCGGCGGCGGAGGAAAGGTGGTGGCCGGCCATGGTAGCGGCGGCAGGGGATAGGGTGGCGACTGCTATCTGAGGAGGAGGGAGATGATAAGTGTTAGGGTTTGTGTGCTATAAGTTTCCTTATATAGTGAAACCTAGGGGCCAAAAGCGTAAAAACACAAGGTATAGGGGCGGTGGAGAAAATAATACCCCAGGGACCACAATTGTAATTTAGGTAATCTTTTGTGATTATTAGGTTCGGGAAATGTTAGGGCTCGATAACGATCGTTTCAGGACACGCAAATAACGTCATCGCGTTCAGAATAATATTTCCAATCAAAACGGGTATTCATATGCCTAGTCTCTCACGGATAATATAATAATCGAATCAAATCGTTTATGGAGTTAATGGTTGTGCCGGTACGCGTCGTGTGTGATTTCACGTTTCACGAGATAAATCCACGTTTTCAAGTCAAATGAGTTCAGGAAGGTTCGTAAATGAAAAACAGGGATAATTCCGTATAAAAATACGTCTAGAAAATTATGAGGTGTAACACTATACTAGGCGTATCATTCCCCACTCCTTCGGAATCACCTTGTCCTCAAGGTGTTGCTTCAAAATCTTGCCTCATGTAATCCCAGGATCCTACACTTTCACTTGTATTTCACCGGAAAGCAAGTTATTTTCAAGAATCAAAGCAGTGAGGTGAATCAAACTCGATATAGAAGGGGAAATACATCCACTAAAACTATTATTCAACAGATTAAGAACCGAAAGATTATTCCAAACAAACAAGTTCACCCGTAATGGACCAGAGAAGCTATTGCATTCGAGATGCAGACCTGTCAAGTTCCTCAGATTATAAAAATCTGAAGGAAACGTACCCGATAAGTTGTTTGATCTCAAAATCCCAATTTGAAGATTCGACAAGCGACCAAGTGTATCTAAAGGTATAGCACCAGCAAAACCAGCAGCGGGCAAACGAATAGCAATAACTGATAAATGGTTATGATCACATGCTACCCCAGTCCAGTAAGTACAAGCCGATAAATCAATGCTACAGTCAATCATACAAGAATGTGGTATCTTCCTGGTAAAATCAAGTAAGATTTCCTTTTCTTCAGTCGATTCAGTCCTAACCATAGACAAAACAGTCCCAAACACGAAAACCACAACGAAAATGATTTTCGTCTACATCTTCACCATCTCAATTTTTCTCACAAAACCATCAACATCTATATCTTTTTTCCTTATTGAAACATATGACCAGCTACTACTTTGATCGGCTACATGTATACAAAGTACAGTTCCCTTACCAGAAGTTTTCAATCTCCCATGCACCCGCATTTTTACCAACGGTTTCCATGCAACTTTTGATTTTCCCCTACTTCTAGACATAACATCCCCACTATCCATCTCCATCTTATCTTTAGGTGCTGCTATTTGGTTCTCAAAACAGCCATAAGAAATCCGTTTGATAGCAAGTGGCGTGGTGTTAACAGCAGGTTTAGGAGGTGTTGGCAGCAAAGGTGCGCTAACAACTGATGTAGAACGTTGGTATTGCTTACCGTCATTGATACCAGCAGCCCTGGAAACAACAGAAACCGTACTTTGATCTTCCAACCTTGCCTTTGTGACGCGAGCCAACGTAAACGCATCTCCAAGAGATGTTGGTATTGCCACCAGCAGCTCTCGTTGTAGAGGTATTTTAAGACCGGATATATAGAAAGAGATGAGCAAAGTATTCGAGATATCCGAAACCCTGTTCATGAGTTTTTCAAACTCAATTTGATACTCCGCAAACGAACCGGTTTGTAACAATTTAGATAAATCCCCTTGCGGATCTTCATATTTTGACGGCCCAAAACGATTTTTAACACTCTCCATAAATCTATCCCAATCGGTAATCAAACCGTTCCGTGTCATCCACCGAAACCACTCCGCCGCCGCCCCTTCTAAATTAAAACCCACAATCCGCAATTGCTGATCGGCGGGAGTATTAAGCTGCGAAAAGTATTCAGTGATGGTAAAGATCTAGCTATCTGGATCGACCCCCGTAAATTTAGGAACGTCCAACCGTATAGACCGCAGTAACAATGATCCGTGATCACCTCCTTCCCCATTACGAGCCTGGATTAGTCCCCGAGTAGCTTGCAATTCAGCTCGTAATACTTCAAATTGCTCCTGAAAAGCCGCAGCCTGCTATTGTGCGAGTAGGTTAGCCGCATCGGCCTGCTCTTGGAGCAATAATCGAACCGTGTTTTCAACCATGAGAACAATGAAAATAATGAAACAGTAAATTCCGCGATGAACAGTAACGGTGAACTTTTTTTTTGAAACCCTAGAATCGTTCGGCTCCCAATGAAACTCTCAATGAAATCACCAATTGATACGACCCGTTACGGTTGTATCGATAGTATGCACCACTTCAAGCGGGCGCAAGCTCGTTAAGAATATTAGAGTAGAGAAGACTAGAAAGTTATTTGACAAATCTTGACTTTCATTAATGAATGACGCGGTATAAATACCGAATAACCCTAACTTGTATCACAAGTCGAATACAAGATAAACTCCCAAAACAATTGACACTTTCCTAATACGACACAAAGACATATATCCTAACATGACTCGAATACGACTTAGTAACAAGATAGTTATCCAACTACAGTAGGCGTATCATGTTGTTGATTTTTAGAAGCTTCAAATTTGAATGTTTAGGGGATGAATTTTTACTTTTATATCCAGCATAATTATTAACTCTTTGGGTTTGAATGTATACATGGTTAAGCTTTTAAGATCATTGTTGTATGAACTTTTAGTTAAAACAAGTTGCAATCATATATACTCGTTCTACCTGTATATTTTTCAGTTATCACATAAGCTGTAAGTACTACTCACCCAATGTTTTTCTTTACCTTATATGTATCAGACAAGGAGCCTGTTCAGTGAAGCAATGAAAAAAATTTGGAGCACCTTTTTACAATTGAGAGTGAAATAAAATGCCAAGACGTCAACATATGCAGTTTACCTTGTCTACAAATTACAAGAAGACCAATCCATCTTTGAGGCTCCTCTTGTTGTGAAGGAAAGACATCTTTATGATCATCCAGGTTCCAGGCGGGTATATCTATTTAGCGGCCCTCACACCTCAGTTATCGGACCAAAGCTTGATGAGAACACCCAGAACCCAGTGACTAGACCCAGTAAACTGAATGTCGTTCCACAATAGAGGAGTGATGGTTGGATGGAAGTCAAAGTATTGGAGTTTCAAACCGAAATGATTTCTATGCATCTTAGGTTACATCATCATGGTAAAAAGGATCTTAGTGGGCTTATGGTACAAACAAAGCATTAAGATTAGACCCATATAGATCCTTCCTTTTCAATGCAATACTTAATGCAATACTTTTTAAGTGTGGACAATAAGTTTGTTTTGCATAACCTTTGTAAATTGTAATGAAATACAGAGTGAACCTAAATTATGTTCGAGCATTTGTATATTTACACTCTGATCATTTTAAATCTTCTGATACCACGAAGGAAACAATAAAAGAAATAGAGTTGAACAACATAAGTAATATTGTTGCACCGAGTTCAATGAAAGGATATATATTCCTTAAATATCTAGTCTAAGAGTGTAAGGGTATGTTTGGCAACAATAGATGTTTGCTGATGCTGGTGCTGATGCTGGTGCTGGTGCTGTTGCTGGTGCTGATGCTGATGCTGATGCTGGTGCTGGTGCTGTTGCTGATGCTGATGCTGAAAAAGATTAAAATTATATATATATATATATTTTTTAGTGATGTTTGGCAAACTAGCTATAATTGTAAATTAAAAGTGTAAAATGACATAATTGGAGATTATTTTGTGAAAAAAAAGCTGTAGCCTCCATAATCTTTTAAGTTGGTTAAAGGAGCTTTTATTTTTGGAGATTATTTTTACTATAATCTTTCATAAGTTGTTCAACCAAACAATGCTACTTTTTAGACAAAAGATTATTTTGTGAAAAAAAAGCTGTAGCCCCCATAATCTCTCATAATCTGCGTCACCAAACGCAGCCTATATCCCATACCACACCCCAAATGCCACCTCATTCCCTTACTTTTTCATAACACACTCCCTTATTTTGTTGTCATCACGTACCAAACTACATCTCATATAGGGGTGTAATCGAGCCGAGACAACTCGCGAGCAACTCGAGATCGACTCGAAAAATACTCGATTCGACTCGATTTTAAACGAGTCGAGCTCGAGCTCGAGCTACTCGTGTAAGATGTCAAGTCGAGTTCGAGTTATAAGTTACTCGGCTCGTGAAGCTCGCGAGCCTTAACGAGCTTTAATAAAATTACATATATACCCTTTATTTACACATGTATTTACTTTTCATTTTCTTTCATATAAAACACAAGGACCTATTTGCAATTTCTAAGAACTACACTATACTAATAAACCAAACCCTAACTATATCTCATTTTCATCTTCATCTTCATCTCCAACCTCCCACTTCTTCTCTCTCTCTTGCCGCCGCCGGCCACACCCCACAGCACCACCACCGCCACTCCTACAACCTCACCGCCACAACCAACGTGACCCTCTCACTCTCCTCTTTCTTTTGCTATACTACACGCGCCACCAAATCGTTACTAGATGTCGACAAGATCTACTCAATTTTCGAATCAAGAAATTATGATGAAAGCTTCAAGATCCTAGGGGGTCACGGTAGGTTATTTCCTTTTCAGTTTATGTTGTATCCGAAGTGAAAGGGAATGATGAAACACAATGGTTTTTTGTTATTTTCTTTTATTTTCGGACATATGTGGGAGATTATGCTTCGAAAATCTTGATGTTTCCTTGACAAAACCGAAAGAATGGGCTGAGACGAGGGGATGATTAAGGTTAGATGCTAGGGTTGTTGTTAGTGAACAGGGAATATCGGCTGTTAGTTGATGTGTATTGTTGTAATGAGGTTTTTGTGAGTTATAAACAAATTACTTTTCTTGTTGTGATATGTGACTGGATTTTGAATACAAGGATATACTTTTGTTGTTGTAATTTGTTTTTCTTTCGGATTGATTTGTTATTGTAGAATGAGATAAGCAGTGGTCAGTTGATGTTTGTTCTGTTTAAGAGTTGTTTGTTGTTGTTCTTGATTAAGAGTTGATGTTCTGTTGAAAAAAAAAAAAAAAAAAAAACTATCATAAACTTGATTTTATTTAATATATACGAGCCGAGTCGAGTTTCGAGCTCGAGTTTTAGTGATCGAGCCGAGCTCGAGCTTAAATTTTGAGGCTCGGTCGAGCTCGAGCCGAGTTTTGAGCTCAAGTATTACATGTCGAGCCGAGCTCGAGCTTGTCAATACTCGACTCGGCTCGTTTACACCCCTATTAATCTCATACCTCACTACAATTTTTTTTATTTTATTTTTATTTTTTTAAATCTAATCAACAATTAATAACTTCTTGTATTCATTTCAATAATATAACACTCTATTCATTTCACCTATATTTTCTCTAACAATACCACATTTGTTTTATTCATTTCAAACCCACCAGCCTCTCTTTCATTTCACATCTCAATCACATCCACAAACACCTTATCTCAGCCAAAAAAAAACATTAATCTCATTTTCTTCTTGGTTTTCTCTTACAACCGATTAGCACAAAAACACGAACACCCTTTTGGTTGTCTTGATTTCGAAATACACACCCATCACTATCTGGAACGAAGAAGATAAAGAGTGTTGGTTTTTCTTTGATTTGGTTTTGGTAGGCAGTAAACAAAAAGTGGGAGGTGATTAAAAATAACCGTTGAAGCTTCCAACGGTCGAATCCAACGTCTCTCTTCCTCTCCATCTCGCGCGGCATGTGATACCGCAACTTTCATACCGTGCCCCATACCGTGGGGACGGCGGCGGTGTTCCCGCACGGTATGGGGTTGATACCGTGTTCAAACCGTGTGCATTGCCAACCCCCTAAGACCCATATAGCTTCAATCGCATTTTGAAGATCGTGCTATATTTAATCCGTGCTCTGCCTAATTATGTGTGTCTTAGATGTTTCAAATTATGCGTGAGCATGGTTCAGTTTGGGCCGGTTTTTATCCAAAACCAAAACCGAACCGAACTTTTCGGTTTTTATAAAACCCAAAACCGAAGCCGGTCGGCCTTTTCGGTTTGGCCTCCTCGGAATTATCAGAATAATATCGAAATGGAGCGTAGATTCGAAAGGGGTTAAAGCCGTGTCAAAATGGGTTAAAAAACATTGGGTTATGGTTTTCACGGCTACCAACAAAACATTGTCCATAGAAAAGTGAATGTTTTTGTTAAGGACATATGGAAACGGAGGCTACCGTTCGCATGGAGCATGATAGAAAAGGTATCGATCTTGATTCTATTCTTTTACCGTGTTGTGGAATCAGTCATTTTAGTGTTTTGTGAGAAAGCGTTACATGTGTGGGGTAGAAGTAGAATTTTTGGTTGGTGAGGAATTGGTCTCGTAAACGTGTCCATGACATGGATTATGAGGACTAAAATGATAGGAAGACTATTGATCACCATGCATCAACTTAAATTTCAACGCATTAATTCCACCAATTGTATTGGTCTCGCAAGAGCATATAATGGCTATCGATCAACTTGTGAGGAGTGATTATTTGAAACTAAATATATTTCATTTATTAAAATATTACTACTAAACAAATGTTGTCATTTTGTGTAGACACCATATTTGAATGAGAAAGAGTCAAAATGGACAAAACATCAAACACTTGCACACTTTTTTATTTATACAAAACATGAATATACATTTAGCTAAACTAATAATGATACTATCATCTATAAAGGTATTTGTAAAATTTATAAAGTTTTTAAAATTTATTGAGAATTTTACAATTGAGAATATGAAATTAAATCTAAGATTAGATATTTTTGTAATATTCTAGTTTTATAAAGTTTTAAATTGCGAATCCTTTTCTTATGTTATTTTTGTAGGTAGTTTTTGGCAAACGAAGTTTTTTATATGGTTGTCTTTTGCATATAATCCAAGAAAGGCCTTGTCAAGTAAAATGACATGCTAACCAACCAAAAAACCAATTGGCTAGAATTATTGATTAAAGAAATTTCACTTACCATATGCAAATAAGACTTGACTTTTTGCATCTCATCCCAACTTCATCTTTGCTATATTAACATCTCACTTATTAGTTGAGTTCCACACTTGCAATTGCTCAAAACACTATATTTGATTTATCTCATTAAATCATTAATCTTTCATCAACGAATAATGGATTCCTTCACGAAGGAGTTTGAACATCTTTTCATCAAATTGGAAGATATTAAATCCGCCACAAACAACTTTGATGAAAAGAAAGTCATAGGGGGTGGTGGTTTCGGTAAGGTATATAAGGGAGAAGTGTCTCACTATAAGGGACGAAGCATGGTTGCTTTTAAACGTCTAGATCGTAAGTTTGGGCAAGGTGACCCTGAATTCTGGAAGGAGATCATGATGCTTTCACGTTACACCCATGAAAATCTAATCTCTCTCCTCGGATATTGCAACGAGGGTGGTGAGATGATTTTGGTGTATGAACATGCATCTAATGGTAGCCTGGATTGCCATTTGAGTTCTGCTACTCTCACATGGACTCAGCGTATCAAGATATGCCTTGATGCTGCAAGGGGATTAAGCTACCTGCATGAGGACAAGGGTAATCACCAAAGAGTTATTCATCGAGATATAAAAAGTTCCAATATTCTACTCGATGAGAATTGGAACAGTAAAGTCTCTGACATGGGACTGGCAAGAATAGGACCGGCTAATCAACAATACACGGCTTTTATTACCAATATTGTTGGTACCCCTGGGTACCTAGATCCAGTATATCTCGAAATGGGCATTCTAACGAAAGAGTCAGATGTATACTCTTTAGGTGTTGTATTGTTTGAAGTTTTGTGTGGAAGACTCTGCTTTGAAAAATACAATGATGGATTTATGAATTTAGTCCCTATGTGGAAAAAGAGTTGTAAACTCAATAAGATAGATAAGCTCATCTTTAAAGACAGTATTATGAAAAATATGGACCCAACTTCTTTGGTAACATTCACAGACATTGCATTCCGATGTTTGAATAAATCTCGTGAAGAACGGCCATTGATGGCTGATGTTGTGGAAAAACTAGAGATAGCACTTAAATCTCAGGAACCTGTAGATCTCATGATACCAAAGGAGTATCAAGAGATAGTTAAGGCTGTGGTACCTCCTCTGATCTACAGATCCGTAGAGGAACTCAAAGTGCTTCTCTCCAAAGGAGTCTTCCTTAATGGGGGCAAAAAGGTAATTAACTACTCTGCTTGAAGTTTCTTTTTAATATTTTTTTTGAGAAATGGCAAATTTAGATTTATAAAATGTTTGATTAATTATTTTTTTGAACTTTATATGATTAATACAAAATAAATATTGTGTAGGTAGTATCACCCTACATTAGCTTTTTATTCAGTTTAGTATGTGCGAAAAAGGAAGCCTGTCTCAATCTCTCTGAAATTGAAGATTACAAGCTACAACATCAGTCTCATGAATTTGTTAATAAAAATAAGTCATTCGACCCATTATCTGTTATTGTATCCTCAAGATTTATATATATCTACAAACCAAAATACATACACCATTTATAGTATTCGCTTATGCTCTACATCCATCTTTAACACAAAACAAAAAATGGAACATTGTTATCAACGGCAATTACCAACTAGACTTGGGCCCAATTACCTTGACCCAAATTTAAAAGGCCTGGCCCAATTTATGCCCTGATTCTCATATTGTAAACCCAATAACTAAACTAATTCGGAACTTTATTTTTGATTGGACGTGTAGTGGCTGTCTATAAATGAGAAGGGGGAACACATTGAAAGAATTTACATTGAAGCCTGTCTCAATCCCACTGAAATTGAAGAGGACAGGCTAAAACATCCGTCTGATTATGGCATTGTTAATTCAAGGTGACTTATCCTATTCCATTCCTATCCCTTTTGTTTGTAACAGGGAGTGAGTTATGTATTTAGTGAATCTTCAATAACTTTTTTAGTTTCTCATTCTTTAATTCTTCTTTATGCAGATTTCCAGGGGGGCGATGTTACAAATATTTTGATTCATTCAAAGCACGTGTGAGAGGTCAATACTTGACACCTCAAATCTCATACACGCTCAACCTTGTTTTCCGATATAAGTATGAATCCCGTGTCAATTGGTTTAACCCCCTGAGATACAAAATAGATGGGGAGGATGAGACAAAAGTTTTCATAATTTACCCTTCTACACATATGAGAGAAGATGGATGGTTCATTGTTCCATTGTATCATTTTACAAGCCAACAAAAAACTGTGGACCTTCAATTTGAGTTTGAATACCGTTACCATAATCTACTAGTCGCTGGCATCGAGTTCCAACCATCTGAAGAAAAAGTAAGCAGTTTATTGTCAATGGTTATGCTTTTATGAAAATATTTAAAGAAAAAAAATGAAACATTTCCGCAATGTATGGCTCACTTGCTTGGATATGTCATTATATAGGTGCAACTTCCATCGTTTGAAGAGTACCAATGCATAATCGAGGCTGCCTCGCAATCTCTGTTCTACACATCCCTTCAGGAACTAAAACAGATTCTATCCAGAGGAGTCTACCTTAATGGATACAAAACGGTATTCAATTGGCTATGTCTATTTATATAGATAATCTGAGTAGAACTAATTCCCAACTTACTAATTATGCAGTGGTTTTCAATTAATAAGAAAGGAGAACACTGTCACATTATATCCATGAAAGACTGTTTGATTCCAAATGAAGATTCCACTCCTCGATATGAATCTCATCCCAAGTCAAGGTGACTTGTCATACTCAGACTTATCCTTATTGTTTCATGAGTATGTATAAATTGATGCATCATTCTTTGCTTCTTCTTCATGCAGATTTCCAGCGGGCTTTTATCTAACAAACAATAAGGGATTCAAAACACACGTCAAGACTCAGTTTTTGTCCCCGTCAATCACATACACTGTTAACCTTGTATACATAAGTTCCTCAAGTGGTAAACAAGTGTACGTAGACCTCAAGTACAGATTAAGAGGGGAGGCAACAACTTCTGTTGTGTACCTTGCAAATCAGAGAGATGATGATCGGCTTCATATGGCTGAATTGTTTCAATTCACTAGCGATGGGAGTATTGTTGATCTTGAAATTATTTTTGAAAATTCTGGAATCAATATAGACGGAGTAGAAGGCATCCTGTTTCAGCCCCTGGAAATAGTAAGATGACAAATACAAGTTTATTCATCTTAGTCCTTTTCTATGATAGTTTTAGAATCTAAGATTCTTACAAATGAGGTTAACTTCCAGAATATCTTGAATTACAATTGCCAATGAGGTCATGTTGGGTTGGGTCAGGTAATCTGTCCAAAATAGTTGGGATCGAAACGGGCCATTTTTAAAAAAACTTTATTTATAATCCTGGAACCAGTATAGAAGGAATAGAAGGCATCCTGTATCTTAAATATTCTTACAAAACAGGTCAACCACCAGAATATTTTGAAATACAGGTGGCAAATGAAGGTTGGGTTGGGACGGGTGGATTATGAATTGCTAATAGAATTTAAAATTTAGTTAGGAACTTAAAACAAATAAATTGTCAAAGGAGATACAGTATTTATAGAAGTTAGGTGGAAGCCCAACAGAATTAATAGGTTCTTAAGAGGCAAATAAGTACTATTGCATAGTTTATAGCTAAACTTTATATGTAGGTGGAAGATCAATTGTTAGAGGATGACAGGGTGGAGGATATCGAAACTATATCAGATTCAGACACGTATTGGGAACAAAAGATACCAAATGATTATGAAGAAACACTCAAATTGTCAAAAGATAGTTTGGAGTGGAAAACAAAGAAGGAATTATACTCAATTCTTTGCAAAGGGTTCCTGCTTGATAATGGTCAAGAGGTATATTTTATATGAATGATATCATTACTAGTTTACTTCCAATTTTCGCAACTCATTTCAAACGTAATATTCCTGCACTTACCGTATCTATATCGACTTATAGTGGTTCACTGTTGATAAAAATGGGAAGAAATGTCAAATGCTATCTGCAAGAGCAACTGTAATAGACGATAATAACTCATTTTGGGAGTCTTCCAACGAATCAAGGTTCTTCCTTTATATTTCTTACCAGTTTTTCAGTAATAGTTTATATATATCTTATGCTTATGTTTGCACCAATTTGCAACTGCATAAGAATAAGAGACTTTATGAAGAAATTTTATCTATTGATGGATCTTTCTCTTGCACGCAACTGTGATATGATAAATTTTGGCAGAAATATTAGAATCTAGTTTGGTAGTGCACTAGTGCTTATCCACCTTATGTGGCAATCCATATTTAAATAGACTAATATTGAAATCTATACAATAAGCAATCCATTCTACACAACTATCTTCACAATCTAATGTCTAAACCGTCACTACAAAGTAATGATAAAAATGTTCACTAGCTTCAAAGAACACAGCTCTATTGATCCTTACTTCCTCTATTAGACTTCTGAATATTCATGCCCACATTCTACAACTTTTCTACATGGAGGGCTGCCTCATTTGGCTTCACTTTAAAACTCATTAGCTTAAGCTTTATAGTGTCAATAGTCCTTGCATACAGCACGTCCCAACTCACTTTCATCTCTGAAATTCTGTGATCTTTTTCCTGCCATATGAAGTGTACAGCAGCAGCAAGTACGAGTCTTCTTAAGTTTTAAGGATGCTCCAAATGTCGTTTATGATCTAGGAGCAAAATCCTGAATAATATCTTGCCAACCATTAGTCAACCCATTCAAACCAATCATATCTGCAACTTGACCCATTACTGCACTTATCCCATCTAGTGACTTATTCTATGTTTGTAACCTTTCTTGAATTGCCATCCTTAGGAGATTTGTATGTCTAGGATTACACTGAGAGTACCATACCAAGGAAAATCACTGCACTTCTGGAGTTTGACTTCTAATAGCTTCCCAAACATGTTTACTAGCAAACACGACTTCTTTACCTTTTGAGTTTTTCCAATACCACTACATCTTTTCACAAAGGATTACAGGCTCTGTGTTGCTTGTAACTTTAGGATATATTGTATGCCACTCCAATGGCCACTGAATTGGATTCTCCACTCCTAATTTATGGACAACATGAGAGTTCACTTTATCTCTCGTCTTATACAAGTTCTTTCATCTCCAGCTGTCTAAGTTCTCGTGTTTAACTTCCCAAACACTCTGCCTTTTTAGTTCACTGTGTGAATCCATTATATTCCATAAATGGGTAATAGTTAAGAAAGACACTTTATTACACTGCAATATTCCGTAAATTATTGATGATTTGAGTTTCATTCTATTGATTCAAATCTTTCAACCCGAAACCTCCTGTTATGGGTCAATCTTACACAAGGGCCATACAGTTCCTTATTGAAACTACAGGGACCTTTTGTGTCATCTTCTAATATTAAGATACAGTTAGTATAAAATGATGAGAAATAGTATGTGTTTAGTATCTTGTTCGTTGTGATAATTGAAAAGGAAATAACCTCATCAAAGCTGCTCTTTGTTAGTGTTACAATCTAGTGAGCTGTTCTCACTAGATTAGTATATCAGTTAATGAATAAGAGCATACCTCCTTGATTACAGAAGCCTAGTAAATCCGAATAGACTCAAAAACATAAGCAATCAATTATGAAAAGCTTTAAATGAGAGCCCTAAACATTGGATTTTGTACCCCACGTATGCCAAAGCATCGTATGACTTTGGTTTGGTGTGTGATGGCATGTAAATTTTTCATTGACCAATTCCACTCGGTTTAAATGTTATTACTGTTTGATGGCATGTGTTATGACCACCTGTAAAACATTAAACATTAACAACTTAAAACATTAGTAGGCTACTATTAGTTGGAAACCTTAAAACACTTTCCAAATCTATTACGTATATGCTGACTTTCTTTTGTTTCTGCAGATTTGGAGAAGTGCTTGTAATAACTGCTAGTCACAAATTCGAAATTAAAGGAGAAATCAAATCCAAAATAGTATCACCTGATACAACATATGCAGTTTACCTTGTCTACAAATTACCACAAGACCAATCCACATTTGAGGCTCCTTTATGTGTGTGGAAAAGACGTGATTACAGGAATAACGGATGGTATATCTATTTAGTAAGCCCTCCACACACCCCAGTTATCGGACCAAAGTTTGATGAAAATACCTACAACCCACTGAATAGATACAAAGCGACTCCCATTCCGCAACAGAGGACCGATGGTTGGATGGAAGTCAAAGTATGGGCGTTTCGAATCTGGTATACCAATCAGGGTCCGTTTCCTATGGATCTTAAGTTTAAGCAACCTGGTAAAAAGGATCTTAGTGGGCTCATGGTACAAGGAATTGAGCTGAGACCCATATAGATGATTTTTTGCAATGATTTTGTAGTGGGCAATTTATTCATAATGTTGATTTGTGTAAAATTGAGGTCCAATTTCTGCAAAATGTTTACCGGGTCAAAACCCGGGTCGAGGGCGAAGAAGATAAGGCTTTGACCGTTTCTTAATGAACTGGTGTTATCAAATATGAAGAAAATCACCAAAAGCCCATAACACATTTTTCAATTTTTTTCTTAGTTTTATTATAATTTGATATTATTTGGTGATTTTTTTATTTTTGAAGCAACTCAAGTGTTGCAAATATGTACAAAATACATCTTTGTGATTTGTTAATTTTCACACTAAATATTAATATAAAAAACATCGGACAATCAACATTATTCTTCTATTAGAGGGTGGATGGTTGGAGGTAATAGGAATCATAGTGAATAAGCATTGTTGGTTAAGTATAATGCAATGATTCATTATTCACTATTAACTATTAAGCATTGTTCAAATTCAAATTGTAAGTATGTAGTTTTGTATATATATATTAGCATGGTACCCGCGCGTTGCGGCGGATACCATGGCAAATGCATTGAAAGAAGAAGAACCGGTATTTGGAGCGATGGCGACATCAGGAGTATGTGAAACGGGTCCAGATGATGTTGAGTTCTTGTCCATGATGATGCAAGAAGAAGAGGGAAGGGAATGGGTGTACTGTATGATAATGAAGTTATTAGATAGAGAGTGATGAAGAATGTATTGAAAGGGTTAAAGGTTTTATGGGGGAAGTGATGTATGGCTGTGATTTTTGAGGTCGAATGGGAGGGAGAGGCTAGGCATGGTCATTGAATGCGCATGCTTAATGTTGGGGACGTTTGAGTAATCAAGGGCATATATGTATTGAATGCGCATGCTTAGGGGACGTTTGAATAATCAAGGGTATATGTATTGAATGCTTATTGAATGCTTTTTGTGCTAGTAGTGTATGAAAATGACATTCAATTTGTACCCATATCTTATTTTTCAACAAACAAAAAATAGAATTTATGAGAAACGTATTTGAGATTTTATGAATGTAACATTTTAATTCCTATGACATGTGTTTTTCTAATGTATGCATATAATTGGCTGGGCAGAAGTGTTGCTTGATTTGATCTCATCATGGCTGCTGCCTTTGGATTTCGGGTAATGCCTAACTTTTCAATTTTTTTTTTTAATGTACAGTAAATCTTACTATTAGTGAGTTTAATTTGTGCTTTCTGATTGTAATATGCAGTGCTCAGTCGCTGCCCCTCTTCAAATGGGAGGGAGAGGCTAGCATGGTCATGGGTGTTTGCTCGAACCAAGAAACGAATCAAACAAAGCATGCGTCTTGAATTTTGGTGTGCCCAATAGTGTGATGGTCATAGTATTTATTAGAGAAGTGATGATATTTATTAGAGAAGTGATGATGATGATGAAGGGCAACAAAGAGAAGAGAGTGATAGTCTTTAAAATAAAGGGTATTTTTGACATTTCGCAACTCTTTTTTTTCTAACATTTTCAACAGGTTACATAATCTTTATAAAGGAGTTATAAGATAAGATGTTGTCCCAGTCCCATTCACACCACCATCGTTCTTTACTCTAAATTCAAACATACTTTTAACTTTTAGATAAAATAACTCGACACTTTGTGAATTAAATTTACAATGCAACAAAGACATTCTATTACATACGAAAAGATCAAATAACCTCACTACCTTTTTCAATATTTCCTAAGACATCACACATAGAACAAACCAATTATTTTCTAAACTAACAGTATAAAAATATGGTTACTATTTTTTAATTTTTTTTATTACAATAAACTTTGTAACAAATTACACAATAAAGATTATGACAAATATTAACAACTTTAATAATAGAGCATACATATTGCAACACCAATAGTCAAGGCGGCAGTGGTTACTTCCGGCCAAACTCATATGGTCAAACTATGGATCTTTAGTTCTTTACATTATGGAGGGTCATGAAGCACCAATATGAGCAGTGACATGAAGTGACCCTTCTTGTAAGCATTCATCAGACTCTCCTTGCTGTTTTTAAATTTTTACCTGATGAAAAAAGTACAGCTTTAGCAATTAAGGAAAACAACAGATGACAAAATTTACCGAAGCTAGTCTGCTGCTATACATTCACTTATTTTTTTCCATGTGATGTCTAAAATTTAACGCCAATTATCCCCAGCAAAATTAGAATAACATAAAAGAGTACTTACAGTGCGTTGTCCAGCTATAATCTTCGACACATTACTTAAGCGCAACTGTTTCTCCTTCATCTTAACATACCAGATTATTGTCGTCTCATCCTGAATAACAATAATAAATAACTGAACCCGATTATTCCTAAAGCATAATTATATAATTGGCATGCTAGTGTATTAAATCCCGCAAAATATAATGTTCAAGTTACTAAAACATCATACTCGTTATTGAAACATATCTAATCGTTACAGATGTCGCAATAAAACTTACACTGGAAAGGCGAAAGGGACAGAACTTGGGCATCCCCCTACGTCCATATTTCAGCAAGCATGTCCCTCTCTTCAAAGAAGCAATAGCCTGAAATACGAAAACAAAATAAGATAATCATTTTTACAGTAACCAAGACTTCATTAAATTACCTGCTCAATGTTACGCTCGTCGTACCTAGTCCTTAGTAGGTCAGTCGTCATACTTTCACAATGTTCTGCAAACATCAACAATCGATGACCACGAAATAAATATTAACAACCACCATATCAAATATTAACAACAATTTTAAAAATAAAACATACTATTTCCGGCGATAGCAACAAATTCCGGCAGTAACACAAACTTTTCCGGTAAAACTGCTAATTTTGTATCATCTGTACCTCACCCTTTCTTTTGTATATCCGTTGACATCATGGTCATCATCTCAATAAATATAGGGTGAAGGCTGAAAACACGCGACATAGTTATTCAAAAGACACGATGTACGCAACAAACTTTTAAAATTACCATTGTACGCAATTTACTTTCAAATTTGGTGCAATGTACGCAATATGACCGGGAACCAGCAGGTTACCAGGTTTCAAACTTTGAAAATTGACAGAAATGGTCCCTGTGGCTTGCGTTGACTTTCACCGGTCATCCCTTGACTTTTTTATCACTTAGAAAAGTTACAGTAATGGTCCTTATGGTCCCTGTGGCTTCCATTTTTGTCCATTTTTTTACGTTTTCGTCCGTTTTTATACGTTTTCGTTCATTTTTATACATTTTCATTCGTTTTTATCCGTTTTCGTCCGTTTTTATACGTTTTCGTCCGTTTTTTTTAATGTTTTCGTTCGTTTTTATACATCATCATCCTTTTTTATACGTTTTCGTTCGTTTTTTTATGTTTTTGTTCGTTTTCGTTCGTTTTTATACATCTTCATCCGTTTTTTAACGTTTTCGTTCGTTTTTATACATCTTCATCCGTTTTTTAACGTTTTCGTCTGTTTTTTTACGTTTTCGTCCGTTTTGATACGTTTTCGTTCATTTTTATACATTTTCATCCGTTTTTATCTGTTTTCGTCCGTTTTTACACGTTTTCGTCCGTTTTATTATGTTTTTGTTCGTTTTTATACGTTTTCGTTCGTTTTTTATACATTTTTATCCGTTTTCATCCGTAATTACACCTTTTCGTCCGTTTTTATACGTTTTCATCCGTTTTTCTTACGTTTCATACGTTTTTGTCTATTTTTTTACATTTTCGTCCGTTTTTTGTCGTTTTCATCCGTTTTTTTACGTTTTCATCCGCTTTTGTCCGTTTTTATACGTTTTCATCCTTTTTTGTCGTTTTCATCTGTTTTTCTGACGTTTCATTCGTTTTTGTCCCTTTTTTTCAAATTTTTTTTTCCGAATTTAAAAAAAATATATATTTTTTTCCGAAAATCCTTTTTTTAAATTTTTTTTCCGAAAATATTTTTTTTTCAAAATTATTTTTTCCGAAAATATTTTTTTTTGAAAAAAAAGTTATAGAAAAATTTTCAAAAAAAAATTCAAAATTTTTTTTATAACTTTTTTTTTGCAAAATATTTTTTTATAACTTTTTTTTTGCAAAATATTTTTTTATAATTTTTTAGTATTTTCAAAAATAATTTTTTTGCAAAAATTTTCAAAAATATTTTCAGAAAAAAAATTTTGAAAAAAAAATATTTTCGGAAAAAAAAAATTAATTCGGAAAAAAAGGAATTTTTTTAATTTTTTAATTTTTTTATAATTTTTTTTAATTTTTAAATTTTTTTAAAATTTTTAAATTTTTAATTTCTTTTTTATTTTCTTTTAATTTTTAATTTTTTTTTTAAATTTTTTAATTTGTTTTTAATTTTTTAATTCTTTTTCGTACTTAAGAAAACCGGACGAAAACGGACAAAACCGTAAGAAAATTGGACAAAAACGGACGAAAACGGATAAAAACGGACAAAAACGTAATAAACGTAAGAAAAACGGACGAAAACGTATAAAAACAGATGAAACCGTATGAAAACGTATGAAAAACGGATGAAAACGACTAAAACGGACGAAAACGTATAAAATCGGACAAAAACGTATGAAACTTATGAAAAACGGACGAAAACATATAAAACGTAAGAAAAACGGATGAAAACGTATAAAAACGGACGAAAAATTAAAAAAAACGGATGAAAACGTATAAAAACGTTCATAAACGGACGAAAAGGTGTAATTACGGAAGAAAACGGATAAAAATGTATAAAAACGAACGAAAACGTATAAAAACGAACAAAAACATAAAAAAACGGACGAAAACGTGTAAAAACGAACGAAAACAGATAAAAACGGATGAAAATGTATAAAAATGTACGAAAACGTATCAAAACGGACGAAAACGTAAAAAAAACGGACGAAAACGTTAAAAAACGGATGAAGATGTATAAAAACGAACGAAAACGTTAAAAAAACGGACGAAAACGTTAAAAAACGGATGAAGATGTATAAAAAAGAACTAAAACGAACAAAAACATAAAAAAACGAACGAAAACGTATAAAAAAGGATGATGATGTATAAAAACGAACGAAAACATTAAAAAAAAACGGACGAAAACGTATAAAAACGGACGAAAACGGATAAAAAACGAATGAAAATGTTTAAAAATGAACGAAAACGTATAAAAACGGACGAAAACGTAAAAAAATGGACAAAAATGGAAGCCACAGGGACCATAAGGACTATTACTGTAACTTTTCTAAGTGATAAAAAAGTCAAGGGATGACCGGTTGAAAGTCAACGCAAGCCACAGGGACCATTTCTGTCAATTTTCAAAGTTTGAAACCTGGTAACCTGCTGGTTCCCGGTCATATTGCGTACACTGCACCAAATTTGAAAGTAAATTGCGTACAATGGTTAATTTTAAAAGTTTGTTGCGTACATCGTGTCTTTTGAATAACTATGTTGCGTGTTTTCAGCCTTCACCCATAAATATAAAAACAGAAAAAAGTAAAAAAAAAAAAAAAACATGAACAATAGTAACTATGAGACAGATTATCCGGTTAAGAAAGTATACCATCAATAATAACGGCAGCGGCGTCTAGTTCCGGCGACCTCAGCGGTGGCTGTAAGAAAAAAAAAAAAAAAAAACATTATAAAAACTTTGATATACATATAAAATCTACAGCGGCGCCGACAGCCTTGGAAACCGGCGGTGGTGGCAACTTTAATCCGACGGCAACAGTTTTTTTCGGCGATGGTAGCAGTGTTTCCGGCGAGCAAAAAATACCAAAAAAAAGGTTAATATGCATAGATCTATATAAAAAACCTCTAGATCTACAAATAAAATGTATACATCTACAAATAAAATGTATGGATCTATAAAAAAAATATTGAAAACTTGATTAATGAACATAGATCTATTGAAAGACTAAAAACAAATACCTTAATACTTGAAAAACCCTCTTGATGGTCGGTCTTGGTGGTGAAGTCCGATGGTGGTTCGGTGGTTGTGCAGCGTAGGGTGTTGTATGGTGATGATGATGATGAATCTGATGATGATGAATCCGACGATGATGGATCTGATGAATTTGATGACGGAGGTGGTGATTGGATGGATGAATCTGATGGTGGTTGCCCCCGGTGGGTGGAGATGGGTGCGTGAGTGTGTTGTGTGTGTGTGTGTAATCGTTGGCAGAGAGAAGAGGGAAGAGAGAATGGATGCGTGAGTGTGTTTTGTGTGTATGTGTTTGGTTTGTTGGAAAGATACAATTGAAAAGGAAGGGTAATTTCGACAATTCGCATCTCTTAAAATGTCTAACTTTCAACAGGGAGGAGTATAATTTTTATAAGGGAGTAGAGATGTATGTAATTCCACCCAAAAGAAAAAATAAATAAATAAATAAATAAGTTTTAAGAATGCAATTATGTAGTTTTGAATGTTAAGTTGTAAATAGTAAATTATATAAGGCTGTTGTAATTAGGAAACTATATCAACACATTGAACGACGATTCTGTTGTGTATTTCAATAATAATTGAGGGTATTTTAATAATTTTAATGTGCTAAAAATTTCAACAATAACATTTTAATAATATGTTTCGTTTTTTATATGTAGTATAGATAGATATCGACTAGCTTCCATATTGCCGTAGTTTCCAAGTTTTAGATGAATTAGGATTTTTTTTTAATTTTTTTTATATTGGGTTTTATCGTCTTATAATTACCGAGTTTGATGCTCTATTTTCTTTATTCGAACAAACCAATTACAGGTTCTTGTTTCATTATTCTTGTCCTTGCACTTAAAAGAGTCTTGAATTAAAAAGAGACTGCACTATATGGGTCTAAAAGCGCAATATGATACTCCCACTTCTATGCTCACTTTAAAGAGTTCAAAGCACCAACACAAAATACTTTCTTGTACGTACAACAAACCAATCAGATCCGTGACAAGATGAAAAAAAAAAAAAAAAAAAAAAAGTTACCATGCTGTTTACAACAAATACGATTGGTTTGTTGTACGTACAAGAAAGTATTTTGTAAACGAGCAGGAAACATTGTGGGGCTATCATCATCATTATCCACATATTGCTACTGCTGCTGTTGTTTGCAACAAAACGAAAGGATTTAAACAGCTAACCCATGAATAACCTGCAATTATGTCAAACATAACATAACATAAGCTCAAAGAAGCTGATACACTGTAAAAATCTGTTTAGAGTGTAATCCAAGTGTTTGTTGAAATGTCCGACTGAGTTGTGTGTATTTTTTTTTGGTAAAAATGCTGTGGATTATATGTGTAACACAAGTGTTCGATCAAATGTCTGACTGAGTTGTTTGTATTTCATTTTGGTAAAAATGTTGTAGACCTTAGGCACGAGTAAAATGTAGTTTTGGCAATTTTTCTGGGTTTATTGATAAATTTGTGTGTAATATTAAAGTTGTAAGGTTTTATAAGATAAGTTGCTGCAACAGAACTAATATTTCTGGATAGATATAGAATCGCTCGAACTATAAATCACTTATTTGTTGCGTTTGGAAATCTGATTCTAGTTATAAAACTATGCACTAGTCACTATGAAAAACACCCCCTTAGTTACAGGCTATGAATTATGTGAAGAAAAACATCATTAGTCTTATGTGATGATAATACCCCAACGAAAGTTAGTTTTATAAGGCACTTTTTTGGGGGCAAGATGTGGGGTAACAGAGTTTGGACTACAGCTTCGTATGTTTCTTATTCATTACGAAAGTCTTGAAATGATATTACCCGATATTGAATTATGGTGTTACCATCAGGTCTTTGTTGAACTGTATACACAAAATGTCCGAGGCAAACGAGGTATCCAAAGACCTTAATGTTGTTGATAACGATCCAAAAGTTGAAGTAAAGGATGACCCTTCTACTGAAGAAGTCCCAAGTAATCAACAAAAAGAGGAGGAAAATCCCATGCCCTCACCAGTCCAAGAGGTACACTATCTTCATTCCATTCCATGAGCAGTTTTGTTCTTTTGGTTAACTTTCCTACGATATAATTGTGCATTCTGACTTTCACATTATGACTTTCCTGGAAGGAGATGATGGGCTATCAAAGGTATTAGTACACAACGTGGTGTCTAGTGGTGTTCGTGGAACCTTATCAAGGATGTCACCCGAGCTTTTTAGAGGAAAAAGTCACTTAGTAACAAATAAGGTATATCATAGTATAAATACCAAATTGTACGTGTTCCATCAAATCGTTGCATAAATTCGGTTTTATTTGCGTGCCCATATATTGCAATCGGTTTCACTTAATGCATACAATGCTGCATAAATTCGGTTTTGAGCCACAATAGAAACAAAACATGTGAAAAGTGGTGGGTCAGTGGTGGAGAAGGAAAAGTGACACATCGCAGATGTGACGCCTTTGGTCATTTCTTCATACCTAATGATCTAAAATTGATAGATAGTGGTCTAACTTTGTTCTCTTTTTAGCATCTTTGTGTTTTCTTTGATTTAATTGTGGCAAGTGTGTTATGATACATTTTGCGATTTATGTTGTTTAACTTTGCTCATGATGTTCTAAATGAACCGTAGTTACTGAAATTCTAGAACTAGTAGATTACTTGTAATATTGTGAATGCAGTTATAAGTTTGTTAGATACGATTTCTGTAACAGTGACTTCACCTGTAATGCTCCTAGATAAGATATAACTTATGGTCAGTTTTCAGATGGAAACGCCCTTATTAGCATAAGATTTTATGGTATAGTATATGGCAACTTCATCCATTGCACTTTGAGTTTTCTTCATCCATTACTTTATTCATAAGCTAGGTATATATTGGGCAATCTAGGAGCTTAAATAGTGTTTCATCTACTAAAGTTACTCTCTGTAGCGATTCCCGTGATTGCTGGTTGTCTTGATGTAAACTGAAGGAATAGAGAAAGATGAATGCTAGGGGAAGTGAAAGAACTCGAGGGATGGAGAACTCAAGTCATCTGAAGATATATAATGTAGATATAATATTTGTATATCAAAAGCAAATATGCGAAATGAACGAAACGGATGGATATTCAGATTCTTTCGACCGAGGCCTTTCTGCCTGTTTTTTTCGTATAAGTGAATGGACATAATAGATGTTGTTCATGTTCGTTCTTTTAATGAGTAAATGAATGTAGATGAACTTCTAGCAAAATGATCAACTATCGTTAGTTGAACGTTCGGTTTATTTTACAGCCTTATTTTGAGTTAAATTTGTATTCATTTGGATTCGATGTATTTTCTTGGTGAAATGGATCTATTAGTTTGAAGATTGGACTATTTGTTGAGGAAAATAATGATTGATTTCCGTGATTTTAATCTTTTATGTTGAATGTAACGTTGTTAGCAAGTGTTGTGATTAACTGATTGAGATGAGTTTGCCTGATTGAATAGGCTAATGATGGAAGCGTTGTGAAGGTTGTTTGGGTTCCGCCAGAGAATGGTGATGCGACTGCGTGCATTTGTTCCGATGGAAGTTTATCAATTTCCATATATGGGTTCATAAAAAACGCTCAATTTTTACTTCAACTTATTCAAAATATCTTTTTAGAGATTATGTTTCTGATTTTATATATAATTGATGTGATTATTAGAGGCTAATTGTTGTATTACAGTTAGTTGTATTTACTAGTAATTCAAGGATTAAAAAAAAAAAAAAAAAAAAAGATTAATGTGGGAGTGGGTTTGGCCTCCTCGGGCTAGGACATATCGAAATGGAGCGTAGATTTGAAAGGGGTTAAAGCCTTGTCAAAATGGATTCAGAAACACTATGGGTTATGGTTTCAACGGCTACGAACAAAACATTGTCCATAGAAAAGTCAATGTTTTTGTTAAAGACATGTGGAAATGGAGGCTACCGTTCGTTTGGAGCTTGCTAGAAAAGGTATCAATCTCAACTCTATATTTTATGGGATGTGATTTGCACACTTCATGATTTGATTGACACACTCAATTTTATGCTTTAAACAGTTGTACATATTTCACAGGATGCCAATCAAATATTTGAATGTGCAAATCACCACCCATATTTTATCCTTGATGTGGAAATGCGGTGGAATATGTCAATCATCGTTTGTGTATGAATCAGTCGATCTTTGTTTAGTGTTACATGAGAAAGCGTTACATGTGTAGGATATAAGTAGAATTTTTGCTTGGTGGGGAATTGGTCTCGGAAACGTGTCCCGTGGGTTATGAGGACTAAAATGATAGGAAGACTATTGGTGTGAGTTTGTGTAGACGTCGGAGTTGAACGTCAGAGGGTCAAAATGGACAAATATATGTTCAACAATTATTAATTTATATTTTATACACCAGATTTTAATTTGGTAGTATTCCATTTAGATGGTTTGAAGGTGCCTTATGAAATATCTTTGCCCGGAATAGCTTAAGTGACTAATTAAAGCTAGCTGAGATGTTATAAAATAACATGTGTTCAGGAATATTCATTAGTTACCTACATGATGGCAAAAAGATTCAAAGTTTACATAGCAAAGTTTCTAATGAAATAATGAGCACACCACCAGTTTTAAGAAAGACTTAATGAAGCTCACCAGAATAATAACTCAATCCATATCAGGTCTCAGAAGAAAAAAGAAAAAAAGTAGAGGCAAAAACCTCTGTATGATCCCTGTTTTCTTATTATGCTGAGTTCACTACAGTGGCTTTGTTCAGCACAGTTTTAACAATTATATTTTTCTGCGGCCACCTATATAACTGTTAAAAGTCGCTCGGACAACAAAACTGTAGTAACTAACACTTTGACTTTATACCTAAAGAATGATGTGGATTTTGCTATAGTTTTCAATTGGGGTCCGAAACAAGTGTTATGTGTGAGCCCGCTTCAAACAACTTGTGTTTTCTAATCAAGTGTGAACCACTTAAAAATATACTCATGTTCAAAGGGTTATCTCCATATATGAAATTTGTTTAAATGGTAAAGAGAATAAAATTAGGTAGTATGAATATCACACTTATTTTTTGCTGTATGGTTCCATAATGAGTTTGAATTTACAGAGCATACACGATCTTGATGATATGTACTTTTTACGTATGTGGCTACATGAAAGTGCTTATAGTTGAACCAGCCATGCTCAGTCTCGAATAAAGAAAGATTTAAGCTTAATTCACGACCTCTAATGTCTCAAAAGGATCTGCTTGAACTGTTGGATCACTGTTTTCTTTCTGCATATGTTGACTGTTGAGTTCTATAGATTAATTAGATATCAAGAGTATTTGAATTATCCAAAATCATTATTTATTCCTTGAGAACCTTATTTACATACTTAAACCTACATACATTATGCATACTGAATGAAAATGTTTATTAACTTTATTTAGAAGCTATGAAAAGGATAGGAATGTTGGGTTTTCTATTCCCTAACTAGATTAATACGCAGCGGAAATAATAATCTAGAGCAAGAAGGGAACTAAACCCTAAAGGATCTAAACCTAATTAACTAAAAGCAACTTAAAAGAAATAATTAAATAAATAAGAAATAAGAAAATTACTAACCTTTGAGAAAATCGAATTTCTCACACGCGGACCACCTTGGTCGAACTTGGAGGCGAGTACCCAAACGAGAGTACCTCTAATAGCTCACACCCACGAACAAAAAAAAAACTATTCTTTCAAACTCCTAAGGTCCCGATACACGAAAGACTCTTATAAGGAGTAGGAAATAGAATGAGAAAATTGGTAATTAAACCCAAGGCATGCCCTTCTATTTATAAGGAAACCAAAAGGGTTTGGTTTACCCTTCTGGGCGATGTGGGATAACCACAAAAAAACCAAACCATGCCTTGTTACTCCGAATAGATATTCTCTTTTACGGTTCATCGAGGGCGACCCAAAAAGGACTCTACTTTTGACGATAGTCTCACCAATTAGTTATGAACTTGGACATTAATTCCAACAGTCTCCCACTTGGACAATTCATCAACTATAATTGGTCTAAGCCTATTCCGATCAACTAAGCAGAGAGTGCCATCCAATGCAACTGCCAAACTCTGAATCATATCTTAGAGTCAGCCCTTAGATAAGCGATCAACTATTCCTTTGTTCTACTGATATCATATGAACCTGAGACATGGATTTTAATCAATCTCCAGGTTCAACATTTTGTTTCTCGATTTCCGATTATTTGACTATATGAGACTACTGAATTGAACACATCAATTTAGTCCCGGCTAGGCCTAGTACATTTAAGTCAATATTTAATCATCGAGGGGCCCATTGATATCGCTTTCCCTTTTAGGCGAAAAGAACAAATAAAACTTTGAATACATAGAACTAGTCAACTTATCATGTCATACCTAGCACACCCTTTATAACTGGCATTTACGCACAGCGTTTGAATAAACTAAAGTATAACAGACTTGAAAACTAGAAACTCGATGCATCTCCATTTTAAGAATAGAGGATATTATCATCTTAGAATTACTCGTGATCTCAATCCATGAAGTAATCTTTCTAAGTACGGGTTTGTCCTATACTTAATTCCCATTAAGTACTCATGAGTGTTGCAGCATTCTCTATGCCATGTCTAATCTCTATAGACAATCTACTAACACTCCATGACAGTCTTAAATCAATACTTACTTCCTGTAGTATGAACGACTGAGGAGGTTTGAGTAAACTAAGTACTCAGGAAGTGGATTCTAAACATGCAAAAATGAAACACAATGATAAACAATAGTAAATGGTAGTACACTTGAAAACAAACAAATCTCCATTATTTAATCACCAAATCTATTACGATTTCAATCATTGTTTACAATGTTTCAAATTCAAACTAACAACTAAAACTTTATATTATCTTTCAATCCAATGCTCCAAGCATGTTCATCGTGTCTGGACTTAGCCAATGCCTTTGTGAATGGATCGGCTGGATTATCCTCTGATCGTATGTGCTTCACAATCACGTGTCCTTCTTCTACTTTGCTTCGAACAAAATGGTATTTTCTTTCAATGTGCTTTGACTTTCCGTGATCCTTGGGTTCTTTAGTCAAGGCGACTGCACTCTCATTATCACAGAATATTTCAATCGGGTCTTGTACTGTTGGAACAACTCCAAGATCTCCAATGAAATTCCTCATCCAGATAGCTTCCTTAGAAGCCTCACAAGCTGCAATATACTCGGACTCGCATGTGGAGTCTGCCACAGTATCTTGCTTTGAACTTTTCCACGTCACCGCTCCCCCATTTAGCAAAAATACCCAACCAGACTGTGAACGACTATCATCTTTATCTGTTTGGAAACTTGCATCACTATAACCAGTCACTCTGAGTTCTTCTTCTCCACCATAAACTAAGAACCTGTCTTTAGTATTTCTTAGATACTTAAGAATGTTCTTTACAGCTGTCCAATGACCTTCACCAGGATTCTGCTGATGTCGACTTACCATGCTCAAAGCAAAGGAGACATCAGGCCTTGTACACGTCATGGCATACATGATCGATCCTACAGCCGAAGCATATGGGACTCGACTCATTCTGTCCAGTTCTTCATCAGTTTTCGGACATAGATCCTTACTAATCTTTATGCCATGATGTAAGGGTAGATTCCCTTTCTTAGAATTCTCCATTTTGAATCTTTTCAAAATTTTATCTAAGTACGTGTCCTGACTAAGTCCTATAAGACGTCTTGTCCTATCTCTATAAATCTTTATACCAAGAACAAATGTTGCATCTCCCAAATCTTTCATAGCGAAACATTTCCCCAACCATTCTTTTACACTTTGTAACGTTGGGATATCGTTTCCTATGAGTAGTATATCATCCACATATAATACCAGGAAGACTACAACACTCCCACTGACTTTGATATATATACATGACTCATCTTCACTTCTAGAAAATCCAAACTGTGTGACTTTCTCATGGAAGCATAGATTCCAACTACGAGAAGCCTGTTTAAGTCCATAAATGGCCTTTTGAAGCTTGCACACTCTTTTAGGATACTTTGCATTTTCAAAACCTTCTGGTTGTGCCATAAACACATCCTCTGTTAGTTTTCCGTCAAGGAAAGCGGTCTTGACATCCATCTGCCATATTTCATAATCATGAAACGCAGCTATGGCAAGCATTATCCTAATTGACTTTATTTTAGCTACTGGTGAGAAGGTTTCCTCATAATCAATCCCGTGGGTTTGAGTATAACCCTTTGCAACCAACCTAGCTTTATAAGTGTGTACTTTCCCATCCATGTCTGTCTTCTTTTTGAAGATCCACTTACATCCCACCGTCTTAAGACCAGGTGTAGTGTCAACCAAATTCCAAACTTGGTTGTCATACATAGATTGAATCTCGCTTTTCATAGCTTCCTTCCACTTAGCAGCCTCAGGGCTTGCCATCGCTTCCTTGTAGTTATCAGGCTCATTCAAATCAATTAGTGTACTATCACTAATCTTGTCCTCTTCAATATGGAAACCATAATAGAATTGAGGATCCTGAGAAGCCTTGCTTACTCTACTACTTGTTCTGCGAATGGGTAAGGATATATCATCAGGTTCAACAGGTGTCACCACCTCTTGTTGAGTGTCAGTGTTTACTATAGGTTCTTCATCGGCAGAATCTTGAATTTCTTCAAGGTCTATTTTACTCCCACTGTCCTCTTTGGATATCATTTCTCTCTCGAGGAACGTTCCTCTTCGAGCTACAAACACCACATTATCCTTGGGTCTGTAAAACAAATATCCAAATGACTCTTTCGGATAACCGATGAAAACACACTTTTCAGATCTGGTTTCTAGTTTGTCTTGAGCTTCTCGTCTAACGAAAACCTCACAACCCCAGATTTTGATGTGCCCAAGGGAAGGACGTTTTCCCTTCCACATCTCAAAAGGTGTCTTCGAAACCTTCTTAGTGGGTACAAGATTTAAGATATGGGCGGCTGTTTCTAATGCGTAACCCCAGAAGCTTATTGGAAGTGTTGCTCGACACATCATAGATCGAACCATGTCTAACAAGGTTCTATTTCTCCTCTCAGCAACACCATTCAGTTGTGGTGTTCTAGGAGGAGTTAATTGTGAAACTATACCACAGTTTCTAAGATGATCGAAAAACTCAATACTAAGGTATTCTCCTCCCCTGTCGGATCGGAGTACCTTTATCTTTCTGCCCAGTTGGTTCTCTACTTCGTTTTGATACCTTTTGAATACTTCAAAAGTATCCGACTTATGTTTAATCAGATAAACATATCCATATCTACTGAAATCATCAGTAAATGTAACGTAGTAGCGGTTTCCATCTTTTGTGGCTGATCGGAATGGTCCACACACATCCGTGTGTACTAAGTCCAATAATCCTTCACCTCTTTCACATGTTCCTGTGAATGGTGATTTAGTCATCTTTCCCAATAAGCAAGACTCGCATACATCATCTGATTTGAAATCGAATGATTCCAACACTCTATCCTTTTGGAGTTGGGCGATGCGTTTCTTGTTTATGTGCCCAAGACGAGAATGCCACAATTTTGATTTATGAAGCTCATTAGACGAACCAACATTTAAAATCACATTGCCATTATCACTAACACATTCAACAGTTTCATATATGCCTTTGCAAGGAGAAGCTTTAAATATAAAACAATCATTTGAATAAACCAAAATATCTCCATTCTCATTGTCAAATGAAAATTGATAACCATCTTTAAACAAAGCATGAAATGAAATAATGTTTCTTGTCATTTCTGACGAATAACAACAATTATTTAAATTTATCCTAACTCCAGACTTTAGCATGAGCTCGAACTTTCCAATCTTCATCACAGGTGTGATTTTCCTGTTTCCCATGACTAAGTTGAGCTCTCCATGCTTCAACTTCCTACTTTCCTTTAGACCCTGCAATACAGTGCAAATGTGAGTACCACACCCTGTATCCAAGACCCATGAATCAGAAGTTGTAGTATTGTGGAGTTCGATCATAAACATACCTGAGTGACTACCCTTTTCGACCTTTCCGTCTTTGAGGTCCTTCAGATATTTTGGGCAGCTACGCTTCCAATGTCCCTTTGTGTTGCAGTAGAAGCACATTGCTTCCTTTGGATCACTTATTGGTGCAATCTCAGATTCAGCCTTTCTCTTAGACCCATGATCGGACTTTCCCTTTTTGGCCTTTCCTTTCCAGTTGGAATGAGAAGTCTTTCATTTCTTTGCATTATGACCTACAATCAACACAGGAGTCACTGAAGTAGAGGGCACATCAATCTTCTTGATCCCTTGCTCAGCGGTTTGCAACAAGCTATGGAGTTCCATTATTGAGGTCTCTTTCCCGTTCATTTGATACGAGAGCACAAACTGATTGTAATCAGCTGGCAGACCAGATAGGATTATGTTGATAGAAAGCTCAGTATCGAATACCATGTTCAGAGATTCCAATCTGTCAAAGTACCCTTTCATCTCTAAGACAAAAGCACAAATAGAGGCTCCAGGTTTCGGTTTGCAAGCCATGAGGGATTTAACAACATCAAGGCGTTCCTTGCTTGCCTTTGCCTGAAACATTTCTTTGAGCTGTTGGTTCATCTCATAAGCCCAAGTGTTCTCAAAAGTCTTTTGCAGTTCAGGGCTCATGGA
Source organism: Artemisia tridentata subsp. tridentata (assembly GCA_021014915.2). Classification (NCBI taxonomy): domain Eukaryota; kingdom Viridiplantae; phylum Streptophyta; class Magnoliopsida; order Asterales; family Asteraceae; genus Artemisia; species Artemisia tridentata. The sequence continues at coordinate 51,991,458 of CP139505.1, forward strand.
AGATGCCATGATGCATGACACTTTGTTCGCATCATCATAGTGCTTTCGGTGAGCTTCAATCTCTTCTTGGGTTGAATCATCATCGATTTTTGGAATTTGCTCATCGAGAACATACTCTTTGTTCTCGTACCTTAGGGTGAACCTAAGGTTTCGCATCCAGTCTATATAGTTAGGACCGGTGAGTCTTTCCCTCCCAAGAACTGAGAGTAATGAGAAGTTCGAGTTATGTGTGGGATTGGGAACGGGAGGATTGACACCATTTTCAGTAGACATCTATAAGATAAAACAATTTTAGTTTAGAATGAATATTCCTTAATCAATTACCCAATTTAATATTAAGGCTAGGATCCATATTTTAGATTCGTTTTATGAAGAGGGTTGCCGTAATCACATCACGAAATTATTTTAGGTAGACAATGTCTTTGTCAATTTCATTCTCTATGAAATTCCTAGTTCTTTTGAGATTCATTGATTCTGATCAATGGCATGTTAATCTCGGATATGCTCATCTACTATTCATGACTGGGTTGCCGAGGATCATGAATAAGATGGTGAAATTAACCATGCAAAACCCGCGTGGTACCCGGCTCGAGTCAGCCCGAGAATCGCGAGACCCACATCACCTTTCACTTATGTTCTCTTATTAATGTGCCGGTAAACCACACACGCTCCATTAATAGCCCATATGATAGATGTGCGGTTTTCATGGGTTAGCATACTATTCATATTTTCTATATATCTAAAACGGGAATTTTGTTTTAGTACTTTTATATTAACACTTTTAATATATAGACATCATCCTATCAAAAGTTCTCGGTAGCTCCATTGAACGCACAAAGAAGTAGAGAAGCAGGTCAGCGACCCGCCTTATACCTCTCTTATAGTTTGTTCACTATGGGTGAGCCGATCTCCTTCAAATTGACTAACGACGTACTTAGCTTTAGTGATACATATAATATAACAATTATATATAAGGTTTCATTTAAACATTTTAAACTTTTGGGTTCTATTTTAAACATTTTAAAATATAAGGTTCAAAATGTAAATTCATATTAACATTCAATGATCATAAGACAATAACATAATATACAATTATTATTTACACTTATCACATGTTAACAATTTACTTTTTAAGTGCTAATAGAATTAGGCTAAACCGCTCTGATGCCACTGTTGGGTTTTCTATTCCCTAACCAGATTAATACGCAACGGAAATAATAATCTAGAGCAAGAAGGGAACTAAACCCTAAAGGATCTAAACCTAATTAACTAAAAGCAACTTAAAAGAAATAATTAAATAAATAAGAAATAAGAAAATTACTAACCTTTGAGAAAATCGAATTTCTCACACGCGGACCACCTTGGTCGAACTTGGAGGCGAGTACCCAAACGAGAGTACCTCTAATAGCTCACACCCACGAACAAAAAAAAAACTATTCTTTCAAACTCCTAAGGTCCCGATACACGAAAGACTCTTATAAGGAGTAGGAAATAGAATGAGAAAATTGGTAATTAAACCCAAGGCATGCCCTTCTATTTATAAGGAAACCAAAAGGGTTTGGTTTACCCTTCTGGGCGATGTGGGATAACCACAAAAAAACCAAACCATGCCTTGTTACTCCGAATAGATATTCTCTTTTACGGTTCATCGAGGGTGACCCAAAAAGGACTCTACTTTTGACGATAGTCTCACCAATTAGTTATGAACTTGGACATTAATTCCAACAAGGAAGACTATTGATCACCATGCATTGACTTTTCAAGACATTTATTTTATCAAAAGTCTTGGTCTTGCAAAAATGTATAATAGCTACCCATAAACTATGAGGAGTTGAGGACTACAATATTTGAAACTAATATATTTCATTAATGAAGATATTACAACTAGAAAATTGATGTGACATGTGTTGGACGCCAAGTTTGAATGAGGGATTGGTCAAAATGGAAAAAATATATGTTCAACATTTTTTAAGGCTTACATATCAAACATGAAAGTAATCCATTAGTTGGATCATCAACTAATGTATCCACATTTTAATCATTGGCTGATGAAACCTTTTTGCTAATTGGATCATTTTGTTTTTGTGAGGGGTTGGAGTGTGTATTAGGAGCAGTTGAGGGGTTGCATGGAAAATATATGTTGTTGATTTTTTAGAAGCTTCAAAGTTTCATGTTTAGGGAATGAAATAAATCATGTGGGGTTGGTGTTGGGCAAGTGTGATGACCAACATGGCAACATGCATACTGATTTTTATCTAATCAAACTCTGTATTTTTGCTTTTTCAAAGCTAGATCTTTTCTTAGAGAAAAATAAGACTTTTGTGTGATTGACTTTCACATTAAATCCAATAAAAGCCAAGTCAAGTAAAATGACAATACATTTTCTTTGCTTTGTACATAACTAACATGATACATTTTATTACAAAAACTATAGTATGTTATCATAAGAGTAAATTATACAAATGGTCACTGCATGCATAAATTGTGGTTTGCATTGATTGTTTGGGGTTTCGAATTTGATTGAAAACTAGTCTTGTCCACAAAAAGATGCAAGTTCATTATCAGATTTCCATAACTAGAGCTTAGCACGTCAAAGCTGGACCATTTTCTGTTGACTACTCGTGTAATTTGATTAAAATATACATCTTACATTGTTGACTGTTGCTACTAAAATAAAGAGTGAAAAAAAAATCAGGTTACCCATCAGTGTTTAATGTTTTAAAAACAACACACATTATTCCTTAGGTGTAGTACAATTTATTGACATGTACGGATTACAAATTTTATATACGACCACTAAAAGGAACTCGTTAGTGTTTGATCTCGAGTCGAGCTAGAACAAACTTAGTTTAAGCACAATCCCAACACCCCTAAATAGCCCATAAATACTACCAGGAAACTTAAATGCCTTCACGTTATTCACATAACTTTCATTTCATCAAACACAGGGGCGGAACTATTCATTGGTCAGGGGTAGCGGTCGCTACCCCTGAACTTTTACCCGGCAGTGGAAATTTTTTTTAGTTTTATGTTTTTCGTACTATCTTTCGTATTTCGCGACCCCTGAAACAAATTTTCGCTACCCCTAAACAAATTTTCGTACTATCTTTCGTATTTCGCTAGCCCACTAAATGTTTAAAAAAAAAAAAAAAAAAAAAAAAAAAAAAAAAAAAAAAAAAAACTTGAAAAAAAAACCATACAAAAACATACATAAAAAAAAACATACAAATGAAAAAATGGTTACAGAAAAAATTAGACTCAAATTGATAGTAGGCTACTAGCTTGGGCCTTATTATTAAAACTCATGTAGTGGACTAGTGGGCTTGGACCAATTTATAAAAAAAAAAAAAGAAAGAAAAAAAAAGCAATTGACTAATTGTTATCTATTGAAAACGTCAAGTTAAAGACCAGAAGAAGAAAAGAAAAAAAACCTGCACCCCTTTTGCCTTAAAAAAAAATAGTAATTGACTAATTGTTATCTGCTTGACTGCTTCTGCCATTCGATTATTCCCCTTCCTGGCTTCTTGCTCTTGCCTTAGGTAATTTCATTTTTCAAGTTTATTTCAATAATTTCAATAATTTATGAATACTGTATTAGGGTTTTGCCATTTTGGTTCAATTTTATATGTTATTGTGAATTTGTGATTTCTTATTAGATTGAAAAGATTGAGTTTCGAGATAGTTAGGTACAGATGAATGTTACTTTGTTAGACTGCTTAGGTAGTTAGGTTTATTATACCCTTGAAAAAATAGTCAATCTTTTACTAGATTTTTATCATATGTTTTTGTTCAATTTCATATGTTAATTCTAAGTGCAATTTATAATCTTTTTGTATTAGGGACTTCAGACTTGAGGTTGAGGTTTTTAATACGGAATAATGTCATTAGTAATCGAAATCATTTTGAGGTTGAGGTTTTTAATACGGTTTTGGATATGCAAATTCAAGAATTTGGGAACCGGTTCAATGAGGTATCAACTACATTGGTAGAAAATATGTCGGGTTTGAATCATTGTAATGGGTTTTCTAAGTTTGACATATCTAAGATAGTAGCCTTTTCTGAAATGTATCCGGATGATTTTAATATGAACGATAGTGGGTGTATTTTGGGTGAGCTTAAAATCTTTTATCACTCGGTAAAGGAAGATGATAGATTTCTGAATTTGGATGGGATTTGTCACCTAGCTCAAGTAATGGTGGAAACCGGAAAAAATCTCCCATTTCCTTTATTTTATCGGATTTTGAAGCTTGCATTGGTTTTACTGGTTTCAACCGCAACTGTTGAAAGATGCTTTTCTAAAATGAAGCTTATTAAAACGGATTTGCGGAATCGAATGGGGGACGAATATTTGAACAATGCTATGGTATGTGCTGTCGAAGGAGAGACATTTGACGAAGTAACGAATGAAGATGTAATGGTTCGTTTTCTAGCTATGAAAGACCGAAGAGGAGAGTTCTGAGATCTATTAGGTATTTGTTTAACTTATTCTATTATTGCGTTTTTTAATTATTTAAATGTACGGTTAAAAAAAAATTATGGTTAACTTTTTTTTTTCGCTACCCCTGAAATTAGTTCCTGGTTTCGCCACTGATCAAACATGTTAGACTCATTAACCAAATCAACCTACCATTAAGAAGAAGAAGCAGAAGAGTATCACCGTCAAGATAATCCTCAACCATATATCAAAATTATTAGAGGATAAATGGCGGCGGCTAGGGTTTGATGGGGTGCCATAAAGGAGGCGGCTCAACTTAGCCACCCCACCTAAAGATCAGACCCGCTCTTATACCATCTTAAATATTGAAATCTCATCGGTATAATTTTATTATTGACCATTATTTATAATGGTGAAAACCCTAGATGCCCTAACTTGAGCCTATTTACACTACGAAAACACAAGCACTTTGGGACGAGAATCTCGTCCCAAATCTACAAAGCTTATCGTCCCAAACGTAGAATGGCACGACATCTCGTCCCATTCTGCTAGTCCCTTTTTTCTTGTCCCAAAAAAATTTGGGACGACATACCTAGTGCAAATATGGGACGACATTCTTCTGGGACCCACTATAAATTCAACTCTTAAAATACAAAATGGGACGAGATATCTGATGCAAAAAAGGACGATATTCTCGTCCCATTTTTTTTTTACTTTCTTTACTATTTTTAATTAAATAAGAAAATGTTTTTTAAAAACAAAAAGGGACTACAAAAAAAAAAAAAAAAAATTTGGGACGAGATTCTCGTCCCAAAGTGTTTATATTATTTAAAATTAAATCACTAGGGACAGATGATGTGGCATTAAAAAAATATGGGACGACAGTTATTGTGAAATTTAGGGACGACATTGCCGTCCCTATTTTTCCTGGATGCCAAAAAAAAATGCATCAGAACCTGCATTTTCAGATTTTTCCGGATTTTTTTACGGAAAAAATCTACCAAAACAAAACCTGTAATCAACCACAATCCGCAATACCAATTCGGCAATATGATACAATACCAAATTACAAAACGATTTAATATATACCATGCACTCCTCAAATCCACGATAGCATTCGACAAATACGATACAAATTAAACTAACAATTAAGTCACAAATTTACTAATTAAGTTTACACAATATATACCATTCCTCAAATCCACGATAGCATTCGACAATATATACCATTCCTCTAAGTTACTAACAATTCATAAAGTTAACACAAATAATAAGATCTTACATCATCCCTACGCCTACTCCTAGTCCGAATCCTCGTCAGAACCCGCCTCCTCCTCCCCCTCCTCCTTCGCCTGCTCCTCCTCACCACTACTAGCATTATTATTCTCGGGAATGCGGCTCAAATGAGGATTATTTTGTAAGATGTATTTGTTAAGGTCGGGTGGCGGCATTGCATAATTAACACTAGAACCCGGGTTAGAACTAGAACCCGGGCATGTAGTAGAGTCGGGAAAGGAGGGACGATAACAATTGTCAAAGGAAGAATTATTAGGGTCGGGAAAGGGAGCTCGGAGAGCAGTAGGGCCGGGAAAGGGAATAGGGCCGGGAAAAGGGGCGGGAAATGGAGCAGGTGGGGGAAATGAGGGAAAGGAAACGGGAAATGGATTACCTTGGCTGTTGTAGTGGCTCATAAACTGCCCCATGAAAGATTCGAAGGTGACTTGTCAAGCAAAAACCCCGCTAGACTGTTCCCTAGCCAATCTAGCCTCATTCTCGGCCACTTGAGCCCGTTGTTGCGCCTCGAGAGCTTGCCTCCTTAACAACTCTTTCTCTTGCGCCTCTCGTCTCAACACCTCCGACATATGCTGCCGAGTAACATATTCTTGTGCAACCGGCCGATGTGTGGACCTGGATGAAGCTTTGCCCATGCCCGGCATCATCCTGCCCCTGCCTGACATATTTTGCCGGTTGTCACTCAGAACTATTTGATCCAATATTTCTTGCTCGGTCATCAACGGGTGTGTACCGGCTTTAACTTGATCCCAAAGTGACTTCATCTCCATCTGTGTAAGTCAAAAAAAAAAAAAAAGAGTAGTTAGTTAAAAAAAAAAGAAGTAACTTGATCTTAATGACGCATGTTAAGAGATAAATTACTTACATAAGCCGTCTCGTTTTCTTTTGTTTTAAATACGCCCTTTCTTGAATGCCTCTTCCTTCATGTTTCGATGAGGTCTTCATTTTCCCCCGCATTCTTAACCCTCTATACATACAATATAAAATAAATTAATAACGAGCTATATATAAACTATATATAGACCTTTAGAAATCACAAAAATTATAATGAGTCTTACATAATCGTTTCTTCCTTGTACAAATGATTGTCTCCCTTGGTGAGTTAGTATCTTGTTTTTTGCTCGGTTATCTGAATTTTTGGCAGATCTTGCCATCCGTTTTGGTTGGGACCACCAGTCGACCAGCCACTCCCATCGGCTTCTGTTGGGAATTCTGCTAAGGAAGAATTCTGCTGATGGTTACTGCTGATAGTTACTGCTGAAGCTTTATGATTCTGCTGAAGAATGTTACTGCCGCGAAGTATAGATTGTGCGGAATGTGTTTCTGCTGATTGATAGTTTCCGCGTATTATGTTATTAGTTAGGATATGCATGAGTTTATTTAGAAAGTGATATTGCATATCTTGAATAGTTTTTAGATTATACGTTTCTTGTGAAACGGTTTAGGGTTGTTTAGGGTTCCTTGTCTATAAAAGGAACACATCATTATGTATTATGTACGAGTTTAGAAAAACACTTTTAGTATTAATCAAAAGATCCATAGAGGATCAAATCGTTCTTAGTAATTGTGTTCTTACTTGTGTTTGTTTTCCGCTAGAGAATACAAGTAACTTAGACTTTCTTTTAGTGTGTTTGTGATTACATAAACATTACTAACGATCCACGAGCTCACAAAGATCTATCAAGGTCTTTAGTTTCAACAAGTGGTATCAGAGCCTCGTGAGAGTCTCTGTATTACTAGGAACACCTTCACGTTTACACCCTCTCAAAATAACAATGCCTGGATCTGACGATGAATCTGAGGTTCACAGCAACAACAACAACAACAACAACAACCAAAACACCACATCTATGCAACAACTCAATCTCACCAACAGCAATGCAAAGTTTCCTTACCTTAAGAAGGAAGAATATGAATTATGGGCAATGAAGATGCAGAACTGGATCACCAATATTGATTGGAATCTTTGGGAAATTGTCCGTAAAGGAAACAGTTTGAAGAAGCACACCAAAGATGCTGATGGTATTGTTTCGATTCTTCCTCCTAAAACTGCTGAAGAGGTTCTTGCAGTACAAAGAGAAAATAAAGTGAGAACCATTCTCCTTCAAGCTATTCCAGATGATCACATGGGAGACTTTCACTACATGGAAGAAGCAAAAGATATCTGGATGGCAATCAAGGCTAGGTTTGGTGGGAACGATGAGTCAAGAAGGATGAGGAAGTCGATGTTGAAACAACAGTTTCAAGAGTTCCAAATAACTGAAGAGGAAGGTATTCACAAGGGGTATGATAGGTTCCATAAAATTTTGAGCCAGATGAACCAGCTGAAGGCTAGACCTGATAATGAGGACTGCAATGCTAAGTTCCTGCGATCTTTACCTCCCTCATGGTTACAAGTGAGCATTGCACTCAAAACAAAAGGAGGTCTTGATATGCTTTCGTTTGATGATCTCTACAACAAACTCAAAACTCTTGAGCCTGATGTTAGAAGCCCCGTTCGTTCATCAAACCCTACTTATTCAGCTTTTGTGAGCACTTCCTCCAACAAGCAGTCTCAGGCTTCAAGTTCAAGCTCCTCAGTAATATCTTCCTACTCTCAACCACAATCCAGTGGAGTAATGGAGGATATACTCCACTCTTTTGTTGCTGATTATGAACATCAGCAGCATCTGGCTTTTGAGGATTTTGAACAGGTGGATCCTCTTGATTTAGAAGAGATGAATTTAAAATGGCAGGTGGCCATGCTTACTTTGAATGTCAAGAGGTTTGAAAAGAAGTCTGGAAGAAAGTTTGGGTTTCAGGGACGAGATCCAGCTCGGTTTGATAGAAGGAAAATCAAGTGCTATTCATGTGGTCAGTTGGGTCACTTTTCTAGAGAGTGCAAGGATAGGAAGAGTGGTGATGAAGTTCGGTATTCAAGCTATCAGAAGAATCAAGTGAATGCTGAAAACCCCAAAGCCTTGGTCACTCTGGATGATCATATCAACTGGAATGTGCATGAACCTGAGAATGATGATAATAAAGAAGTGAATGGATTGCTGGCTAGCTGTTCTTCAGAGGATAAACACAGTCACACTGCCTTTATGGGCATATCTCAGGTACAAAATTGTATATTTGGGTGTAGTGAAAGGTATAATGAACTTAAAAAGGAATATGATGAATTAAAACTTAAATATAATGAATGTTATATAGATGTTAAGGCATATAAACACTCTTTAAAAACTCTAGAAAGACAAAAAGTTTGGTTTCAGAAGAATGAGGGTGCTTATAATGAAAAGATAGGGGTGTTAGAGAGAGATTTACTTTGTGCTAATAATGATTTAAAGTGTACTGAGAAAGAAAAAGCAGAAGTAGTGTTAGAAAAACAGGAAGTGCAGACTAAACTTGACAATAGCTTGGCTAGGTTTGATAAATGGAAAGATTCATCTAAAAATCTAAACAGGTTAGTTAATAGTTCTATGTCTGTAAAAACTAAGATTGGTTTAGGGTTTGGTGACTACATAGGGAAAGATCAATTCTATGACCCTAATGAGTATAGTGTGTTTGACCCTGAGCCTGTAGACTATCAAGTTCCTGTTAAGTTTGTCAAGGAAGGTGACTTACATGCTGTGCCTGGACCTATTAGGGGAGAACACATGCCATCTAGCACCACCACCTCTGACTTTGATGGATCACACCATCTTTATGGCAAAAAGTCAAGTGACTTGCCAGACCCTAACTCTAATTCTGCTGACTTTGTCTCTTGTTCTGACAGTGACAAGTCCTCTGACCAAGGGTCTACCACCTATACAAGTTGTGATTCAAGTGAAAAGTCAGACCCTACAAAGACCTCTCCCAAGCCTTCACCCAAGACACCCTACAAGTCTGTTAGAATTGCTGCTGAGGATGTCAAGTCCAAGACAGTTTCTTCTGAAGACTTGTCTTTTAATTCTTTGCAAAATAATGTTTCTTATTGTGTCAAAAACAATCCTGTTTCTGTTAGTGATTTGAATAATTCTACTTGTAATGGAACATCTTTTTCTTTTAATAAATCTTCTAAAAAGAAGAAATGTTTTGTGTGTGGAAGTAAATCTCATCTAATCAAGGATTGTGATTTTCATGAGCAAAGAATGGGTGTTGGTCAGACTAAACCTAGACCAATGTGGACAAATGTTCAGAATATTCCACCATATGTCCCACAGGCATCTCATAGGGCCAGCAATTATGCTGATAGACATTCTGCTGATAGAAATTTTCAGTCTGCTAGGAGAAGATATGTTGCTAGACCATTTGTGCAACCCACTAGTTCTTATTTTCAGAATGGTTTTTGGCCTGGCTTTATTGACTCAATGAATATGGGTATGGGATATTGGGATACTGCTGTTAAGCCCTCAGCAGGTTGTTTTTGGACTCACAAGGGACCTAATCTTCATAGAAGGTCCAAGAACAATGGTGGATCTTATCAATCTACATGGCCTAATTCTTATGATCCACAAGGCAGGCTCAAGTCAGTAATGACTTGAGTCTCCAATGTGTACTAACATTTGTATAATTTTGTTGTATATGTAGGATCATCCTTTGAAGAGTAAAGATGTTGGTATTATTGATAGTGGCTGTTCAAGAAGTATGTCAGGAAACAGGGACATGATGCATGATTTTGTACCCATTCAAGGAGGAGGCAATGTGACCTTTGGTGGAGGAGATGGCACAATCACTGGGTATGGAACCATCAGAACACCTCACTTGGACTTTGTTAATGTGCTCTATGTGAAAGAACTGCAACACTTCAACTTGTTCTCAGTATCTCAAATATGTGACACAAAGAACAAGGTCTTCTTCTCAGAGGATGAATGTCTTGTACTATCTAAAGACTTCAAGCTTCCAGCAGATACCACAATTCTGCTGAAAGTTCCCAGAAGATACAATTTGTACACAATCAACTTGAATGAAGTCCAACCTGAAGGTGATCTGACATGCTTGGTGGCTAAAGCATCCCTGGATGAGTCAACTAAGTGGCATAGAAGGATGGCTCATGTTAACTTCAAGACCATTAACAAACTCTCTAAGCTTGGTCTAGTTCATGGGCTTCCCTCCAAAGTCTTCACCAATGAACACAATTGTGTTGCCTGCAACAAAGGGAAGCAACACAGAGCTTCATACAAAGCCATTACAGCTGTGAGCACTATCTCAGAACCTCTTCAGTTGCTGCACATGGATCTTTTTGGTCCAGCTCAAGTCAGGAGTATTGATCTCAAATCCTTCTGCCTGGTGATCACTGATGACTATAGCAGGTTTTGTTGGGTATTCTTTTTGAGAACTAAAGATGAAACATATCCAATCTTAAAAGAGTATATTACCCTTGTTGAAAACCAGCTAAATAAAAAGGTTAAAGGGATTAGGTGTGATAATGGGACAGAGTTCAAAAATGCTGTGTTAATAGAACTTTGTCAGTCTAAGGGGATAAAAAGGGACTATAGCACTCCAAGAACCCCACAGCAAAATGGGGTTGCAGAAAGAAAGAATAGGACCTTAATAGAGGCAGCAAGATCCATGCTTGCAGACTCTAAATTACCCACCATGTTCTGGACTGAAGCAGTAAGTACTGCTTGTTATGTTTTGAACAGGGTATCCATCACTAGACCTCATATCAAGACACCTTATGAACTTCTCACTGGGAAAGTTCCTGATATTCATTACCTTAAACCTTTTGGTTGTCAGGTGACCATTTTGAACACTAGTGATCCCTTAGGAAAGTTTGATGAAAAGGCAGATGAGGGGTTTATTGTGGGATATTCAGCTCATAGCAAGGCTTATAGGGTCTATAATTTAAGTTCTAAAAAGATAGAAGAGACCCTTAATCTGAGATATCTAGAAACTAAGCCTAATGTTCAAGGACAAGGTCATCCTTGGTATTTTGACTTGGATTACCTAACTGATTATTTGGGCTATACTAGATATGTTGCTGAACAATCTGCAGGTACAAAAGAGTCTCCTACTAACAATGCAGGTACCCTGGAAGAGGACTCAGGAAGTGAGTCTGAGCATGATGAACATACTATTGTAGTTCCCTCTTTTCCTCCTAACCATGTTGAAGGAGATACTTCTGGGGAGATTGAAGATTTGTCACACTATGCAGAGGACCTTGCTAGACTCAAGAAACAAGAATTTGCAGCTAATCAAGAAGCTGGAAGACTTAGTGAGGAGTCATCACAACCCTTCAGTGGAAACCAGGATTCTGCTGATCCCTCTCATGTTTCTGCTGATGTTGCTAAATCTACTGATGGGTCTTCTGAAGGTTCTCCAATGACTAATAATGTGTCCACAGACTTTGAGGAACCTTATACACGCTTTCCAGGTCCTTCTGATCTTGGAAATCACTCACCCAAAGCTGGTATCTTCAATTCAGCCTCCTATGACAGTGAATTTGGACCAAACATGACCAATCTTGATACCTCAATTGAAGTCAACCCCAATGCAACCAAAAGGATCAATACTGCTCATCCTCAATCAAACATTCTTGGTGATCCTCAAGCACCTGTTAGAACTAGAAGCTCTGTGAAAGGTTCTAAGTATGGTCAAGTGGCTTTTCTTTCTTATGTCTCATCTCAGCAAAGGGACAATCACACAGACTTTAAGCATTGTCTGTTTGCTTGTTATCTTTCTCAAGTGGAACCAACAAGTGTCAATCAAGCTCTTGAAGACTCAAGCTGGCTTGAAGCAATGCAGGAAGAGATGCTACAATTCAAGAATCAGAAAGTTTGGCTATTGGTACCACTACCTGAAGGGAAGATTGCCATTGGTACCAAGTGGATTTTGAAAAATAAAAGAGATGCCAGGGGTATTGTGGTTAAAAATAAAGCAAGATTGGTGGCACAAGGATTCAGACAAGAGGAGGGCATTGATTATACTGAAGTGTTTGCTCCTGTAGCTAGGGTTGAGGCCATCAGAATCTTCTTGGCCTATGCATCTTATATGGGTTTCATGGTGTATCAGATGGATGTCAAAGGTGCTTTTCTATATGGAGAAATTGATGAGGAGGTTTATGTTTCTCAACCCAAAGGTTTTGAAGACCCAGATAATCCCAAGCATGTTTACAGGGTTGTCAAGGCTCTCTATGGCCTTCATCAGGCACCCAGAGCTTGGTATGCTAGGCTTTCATCATTTCTGCTGAAGCATGGATACAGAAGAGGTGCTATAGACAAAACACTCTTCATTAAGAAGAATTCCAGGGATATCATCCTTGTTCAAGTTTATGTGGATGACATTATTTTTGGCTCCACTAAAGAGGCTTGGTGCAGGGAGTTTGAGGAACTCATGAAGGGAGAGTTTCAGATGAGTGCTATGGGGGAGCTCACTTTCTTTTTGGGTCTCCAAGTTCAGCAGAAACCAGATGGTATCTTTATTAGTCAGGATAAGTATGTTCAAGATATGTTGAAGAAGTTTGATATGGAGAATGTTAGACCTGCCACTACACCCTATGACGCTCCCAAACCAAAGAATAACCTTGAACCAGATCCTGCAGTGAATGTTCACTTGTACAGGTCTATGATTGGTTCACTGATGTACTTGACAGCTTCAAGGCCAGATATCACATTTGCTGTGAGTGCTTGTTCTAGACATCAGGTCACACCACTCACTTCCCACCTGAATGCAGTCAAGAAGATCTTTAAGTATCTCAAAGGCCAACCCAAGCTAGGTCTTTGGTACCCAAAAGAGTCTCCTTTCAAGTTGGAAGCTTATAGTGATAGTGACTATGCTGGTGCAAATCTGGATAGGAGATCCACAACTGGAGGTTGCCAATTTCTTGGAAGAAGGTTGATTTCTTGGCAATGCAAGAAACAAACCATTGTTGCTACCTCATCTACTGAAGCAGAGTATGTTGCTGCTGCCAATTGTTGTGGACAGGTTCTTTGGATACAAAATCAATTGTTGGACTATGGGTTTAATTTCATGAACACCACAATTTTTATTGATAACCAAAGTACCATATGCATAGTTAAAAATCCAGTTTTTCATAATAGAACTAAGCATATTGAGATTAGGCACCATTTTATAAGAGATGCATATGAAAAACATTTGATTAAGGTGCTTAAAATTCACACAGATGATAATGTGGCAGATTTGCTGACTAAAGCTTTTGATGGACCTAGGTTTCAACACTTAGTGGTCCATATTGGGATGGTTAACCCTTAAATGCTATGTTTGAGGGGAGGCATAGGCCTCAGGGGAGGCATATGCCTCAGGGGAGGATTGTGATTGTAAAGTATGTACTATTTTTTTTGATTTTTGATTATGTTTGCTAACACACTAATCCACTAATGTAATTTTAGTTTGTATGGTTTGGTTTGTTTGCTGTTATGTGTATGTTTTGCAGAACTGTCTTGATTCTGATGATCTTAAGTTGAAGTTCACCAAGATTATACGTTTATGGGACATGGTCAAGTAAGCTTAAAGAGTGTTTCTGCTGAATGGAAGTACTGAAACATAGTTCAAGTCATAATCAAAGCAAAGTTGTTCATTCATTCAAAAGAAATTACAGCTTACAAACAACTTAATCAAGACCAATCCTATACAAAATCATCTACACAGACACAAGTTCCTATCATCTAATGCTGCACCAGGAAGACTAACAGACATGATTGAAGATGCTGAAGAACCTAGTTTTATATCTTTGGTCCTTGGCAACATCTCATCAGCACCTACTCCATTTTTCCCTTTCCCTTTCCAGTCACCTCTGCACCCTTGCTCTTTCCTGTGTCTCTATGGTATGAAACACCAGTCCTTGGAGCAGGAAGACCAATAACCACTTCCCTTGTCTCTGGGAGTGGTGGATTTCTGGTGTGTGGCCTTGGTTGGGGTTGTGAAGGTTGGGGATTCTCTTCCCTGGTTGCTGCTGCTTCTCTCTCCTCTTCCTCTTTTACCAACCTATTGAAGATTGGCTCAAGACGCTCTGTGGAGTCATCAGAGCCCCTAGATGAATCATCTGGATCCACCACACTATCATCCTCTGAAGAAGGAAGAAAAGGGGACTTCCTTGTAGGTGGCTCGTCTTGGTGAGGATATCGAAATAGAGGTCGACTATCCTCAGATGATGAAGATGATGATGGAGGTTTGGGTGGATTGTTGGGTCTGCTTGAAGAGCCCACATCATGTCTTTTCTTGCGGGCTTGTTCTTTGGTAATACCATACCTTCTATGTGAAGGGTGTCTGGTTGATTGAGGTTTGTTATCTCCTGAATCTGCTGATGATTCAGAAGAAATATCGATGACTTCGGGTTGGTTATTCATTGTGTTGATATGTGATTTTGATTGGATAAAGGTTTGATGGTAAATTAGGGTTAAGTGATTTGTGCGGATTGTGAATTGGGGATATTTAATAGGCGAAGTCAAGTGGTAATGCTAATTAATGCGAGTTGGGTGGCATATTAAAACTCAAGATCTTATCGAAGATATTATTCTCTTGAGTTGATTCTGCTGATTGACTCTTCACTTCAGCGGATTGACCTTCATTTCTGCTGAAAGGTTGATTTTGAATGGTGAAGTTACTTTACACGTCAGATAAGGTCAACCAGTTGTTCCGATAAATTTTGACCATAATTGGGTAACTTCTATTTATAACCTATTCATATAATCTTCGCCCAAAACAACTAATTCCCTCTTCAAGCACTCTAAACCTATCCTTCATTCTCTAACAAGTTCTTCAATGGAGTCCCTACAATTCAAGAAGGATCACAATAAAGTTGCGTTTCTGGGAACAGCTAAGGGACAGGAAATATACGACCCTATGGTTGATTTCTTAAAGCGATCAAAGATTCATTGTGCTTTGACCCATTATCCGGATATAGTTCATGAATCTTTGGTAAAACAATTTTGGGCATCTGCTGAGAAGCGGTCTGAGTCAGAGATAGTAGCAAAGATTGATGGAACTGAGTATGTTGTTACTGAAGCTTTGATTAGGGAAAGATTACAGTTGGATGATGAAAATGGGGTTTATCACACCAACACTGGAGAAATACTTACTGGTCTAAGAGCAGCGGGTTATCAAAGTGTGGATACGACTATGTGGCTGAAGAACAAGTTTTGTCCCAAGTGGAGATTTCTGGTGCATACACTACTCCAATGCATCAGCAACAAATCTGGAGGATGGGATCAATTCTCTACTCAACTGGGTTGTGGTATAGTGTGTCTTTCACAGGGTTTAACTTATAATTTTTCTAAGTTTATTTTTGATAATTTGGTGGAAAATATTCAAAAGAAAAAGCATAAGTTTTTAATGTACCCTAGGTTTCTACAGATAATTTTGGACATAAATACCCAGGATAGAGGACATTATCCCATAGGAGCCCTTAGTGCCAAGTTGTTTGCGTCTATGCGAACTCATTATGGTGGAGAGCATCACCCACTTCTACCAGCTATGTTGCCCCATGGCAATGATGATGCTGATGAGGGCAATGCTGCTGATACTCCACCAGTTCCCAATACTGCTGATGGTACTCCATCAGTAGAAAGGGATGAGGGCCCATCCTTAACTGCTGAAATACCCATTGTTTCTACTGACCATCCTCCACCTTCCCCTGTTCCATCACCATCTCATGAAGCTCCTGAAGAGCTTGTTCCTGAGGTAGAGGAGACAATTCAGTCTCTTGATACTCATATTCCTACACCTCTTGAAGATGAGATTCCAAGACTGTCCACACCTAGTCCATTTCGAGACCCATTAGATGAGAACACTTCTAATTTTGAGAATATAAATGTTTCTTCTGAAAGGCCCAATGAAGCTCCCTTTACCACTGAGACATCTGCTGGTGGAGCAGAGGACCCTATTACTCTCACTTCTTTGTATACTTTACTCAACAGGAATGTTCAAGAAACTGAGAAGTTGAAGAAGGAACTTGCAGACACTAAGTCATCACTTGGTGATGAGATTGTGGTGCTGAAAAGAAGGGTTCAAGAATTAGAGGATAAACTTGGGCAGACAAAGAAGAGGAAGTTTGTGTTTGCATCTGATGATGAGCAGGAAGCTAGTTATTGGGATCATCTTGAGTTATTGGCTGAAGCTGCTCAGAAGACTTCTACTCCTTCACCTAAAGCTGCTGAATCCTCTCAACAAAGAGATCAGATTAAGTTCTTCAGAAAAAGGAGAAGACAGTACTTGAGCAAGGAAACTACACTACCAAATTTGTCTGTTGCTCAAGAACATGCTGATGATGCTCATGTGGCTTCTGCTGATGTTACCTCTTCCAAGGTGTCTACTGAAGTGTTTGTTGCTGGACGATTCTTTACCTTGGATACTACTGATGAAGTTACTGCTCCACATGTTGAATCTTCAACTCAACATGTTTCTGCTGATGCTTCTATTGGAGTTTCTACTGAAGATATTGACAGAGTTACTAGTGTAGATACTTCTGGAAATGAGCAAGGAAGGGTGATTGGAGAAGATCTTGGTTCAGATCTTATAAGTGCAGAAGAAAGAAAGGAGCAAGAAAGGTTGGTTAAAGAATATGAGGATCTTTTGAAGAGTCAAGCTTTAGCAAAAGAGATGGCTGATCATTTTACTTCAAATTTGCCTCCTGAAAGGCAAAGAGAGCTAGATGAGCAATCAGCTCATTTCACTGATGCACAATGGGACTCTTACACTCAACAAGCTGCATCCAATCCCAATTTGGCCCAGAGTATCTTAGGAGCTAACTTTGATTGTAATAATTTTGCTGAACAAATGGTAGCTCTTGGGCAACAGAGGAAGAAAGCTGCAGCTGAAAGGAGGAAGGCTATTGCTGCTCAGAAAGCACAAGCTAGGAGAGATAGACCCAATACTGAAGCAGAAATGAGACAATATAGGAGGAATGTGGTTTATAATCAGTATACCTCTGTGTATAGCCATGGTTTGACAAAGAAGCAAGTTTGGGCTTTGTCTGATTCAGAGTTGAATAGAATTTATGATCAGATTATGAAGACTATTCAATCTTCTGATACTCACCCTAAGAGGACTGCTGATAGTTTGGAGGCTCCATGTATCAAAAGACTGAAGCAAGTGGAGTTAGGTACTTCATCTTCTGGAGATCAAATATCTCTGAGTCCTTCTACTGATATTGCTGAAGCTATTCCTGACGATTTACAATCTGCTGAGCCTATTGTTACTCCTAACATTGCTGCTGATGAAGCTTCTGAGAGACAATCATCTGGGATTCCTGTTTCTCCTGAAGCTACGCTCAATTCTGCTGAAGCCTTTGCTGCACCATCTACTGCTCATGAAGCTTCATCCTTGTCCAATTATAATGCAAAAAAGGTTCAACAAGCTGAACAGGCAGCTGCTAAGGGTAAACAAGCTAGAGAAATGGCTGACAGGTTGCATGAAACAGGGGTTTCTGATTCAAGTTCTCCTATTCCTACTGAAGATACTTCTTCTATTGCTTCTGAAGATGTCTCTATGGGCATTTACATCCCTGGTCGAAGGAAGAAGAGAATGTCACATATAAGGAAGCATATTGCAAGTAGAAGATCAATTAGAGTGGCTAAGCAGATTCTCAGAGCTCAAATGAGTAGTTCTTCCAAGCAAGTTGACCTAGAAGCCTCTGATGATTCATTTATTCAGGAAGGATCTTCTGAAACGTTTCCTGAAGGATCATACAATGTGTTGATCAGATGGACTATCACAGATGGACAAATTAATACTATCTACAGGCAAGATCAATCTTATAAGAATTTCACTTTCTTGCAAGAAATTCTTCATTTGGTGGATAGGCAAGATCTGCAGACCCTTTACAAGTTGGTCACTGAGTATTATGCTATGCATACTCCACAAGGTGCTGGTCTATATCTATTGGGGGATCTTCAAGTTCTCTTTGACTCCCAAACTCCACAAGGGAAAGGCTATTCGATTTGGAAGACTTCCCATAGGTGGAAAGTTGATACTTGGAGGTTTTATCCCATTCCCAATGTCCATGTGGTTGAGACTGAGTCTGGGATAAGAGTATGTATGTTTTCTGATCAAACATATCCATTGTCCATGACTCTGATGAATCGAATGCTCCAAAGGAAGTTGGAAATTCCTCCAAATCCAGTTGCTAATGATAGGACACATGCTGAACAATTGGTTGGATTCATCAAGTCCAAGCTTCTGCATCCACAAGCTTCTACTTGATTCTGGTATTATGTATTCTTTGTATCTTTTCTATTTCTTTATTTCTTCTTATTTCATTCTTAGTAAAAAAAAAAAAAAAAAAAAAAAAAAAAAAAAAAAAAATTGTATATTTGTACTAACTTTTATGCAGGTTTGTTGTATATCTCTGTTGATGGTTATCAACTCACCAGATGTGACTTGTGTCCATCAAAGAGTTGGCTGGTCCAAAGGGTACAGCTTTGGTAAAGACACATCAAATCTGTTGATAGCTGTAATAGCTTGCTCAAAGCTATAGGGTACTCAACTCACCCATGCTTGATTGCTGAGAGTTGAAGTGGTCATCAATTCACCATGGATGTAACCCTTTCTGGGATCCAAAGAATTGGCTAGTCCACAAAAGTATGGTTTGTGGTAAAGACATTTGGTATCCATATTTGGTGTTCAATTCACCAAGGTTCAGTTGAAACCAAAGAATTGGCTAGTCCTGAGCAAACGGCTACAGGTAAAGACATCTCAAATCCGTTTATAGTTGCTGGTTTGCTAATAAATCAGATGGTTATCAGTGTACCATAGTTTTCGAACTTAAACATTTGGCTACTCCAGTAGTGATGGCTATTGGTAAAGAGACATCAAATCCATTATTTTCAATGATTCACCTCTCACAGGAGTTAACACACCTGGATGTGATGAGAATAGTCTGAAACTAATATGTTTTGATGTACACATTGTCATTTGTTGCTGCAAAGATCTGCTGTTTAAAGTTTTGCCATTCATAGAGATGTGGTTTATTTGCTTCTTTGCTGCTGATGTTCGAGTTCAATCCTTTTCTCATGCATTGTTACAGATCTATCAAAAATCTTGAACTTAACCATGTCAAATTCCAGATTAGGGGAGGATTGTTGGGAATTCTGCTAAGGAAGAATTCTGCTGATGGTTACTGCTGATAGTTACTACTGAAGCTTTATGATTCTGCTGAAGAATGTTACTGCCGAAGTATAGATTGTGCGGAATGTGTTTCTGCTGATTGATAGTTTCCGCGTATTATGTTATTAGTTAGGATATGCATGAGTTTATTTAGAAAGTGATATTGCATATCTTGAATAGTTTTTAGATTATACGTTTCTTGTGAAACGGTTTAGGGTTGTTTAGGGTTCCTTGTCTATAAAAGGAACACATCATTATGTATTATGTACGAGTTTAGAAAAACACTTTTAGTATTAATCAAAAGATCCATAGAGGATCAAATCGTTCTTAGTAATTGTGTTCTTACTTGTGTTTGTTTTCCGCTAGAGAATACAAGTAACTTAGACTTTCTTTTAGTGTGTTTGTGATTACATAAACATTACTAACGATCCACGAGCTCACAAAGATCTATCAAGGTCTTTAGTTTCAACAGCTTCTGTTAAGCCACACTTTCGGCGGCGGCGGTTGTTCCCTTGCCGTCGCGGGGTTCTCATGTGTATCAAAGTACTTAGACTTGATCCTGTGTTTATTTTTGCGTTATAGTAACAGCATCTGAAGTTTCAGCCCAAGAGATACCCTTTCCCCCACCGTATATACACACTCCCAAACCGTCACTCGGCGCTCTTCATTTAACCAAGGGGCGATGTTGAAATAGCTCTGCAAATAAATATACGTATTTAAATAAACACACAATTTAAATATAACACGCATATCTAAACGGTCAATAACAATAAGAATAGAAACAAAATAAACAATTAATACCTCGAGTGCGGGAAATATATGAGCCTTAAAAAGCTCTGGAATCTGTTCCCACTCGCAGTCAAGGGGAAGTGGCCTAACTTGTTCCCCGATAAGACTAATCAACTGCGGTGCATATGTGCCTACAGGTG
The DNA here is from genome assembly GCA_021014915.2 of Artemisia tridentata subsp. tridentata. NCBI lineage: Eukaryota > Viridiplantae > Streptophyta > Magnoliopsida > Asterales > Asteraceae > Artemisia > Artemisia tridentata. Next base: position 52,012,137 of record CP139505.1, read on the forward strand.
AGAAGGTGCCTTGATCATCGTAATCAAAGCTGATCAGCAAAGGTTGATTATTATTCTCTTTAGGCGCCCTCCTTAAGGCCTTCCTTAAGCGCCTTGATCATCGTAATCAAAACTGCGGTGCATTTGTGATTTTTAAAGGTCTATATATTGTTTATATATAGCCCTCCTTAAGGCCTGATTTGAGGTCTCACCCGCAATCATCGAACCTACAAATATAAGTTATTGAGTCGTGAAAATACAAGTAAAAAAATTTAGTTTTATCAATAAAAAATGTAAAATAAAAATCATAATTTCTTACCTGCGCAATAGCCCGACGTGGTAAAATAGGCCTGTCTTGGTGGATCACCACCAACATCCCCACCATGTGATCTAGGAGCTACACACGCCATCAGTAAAAAAATACTCGATGGGAGCTGCTGCTGCGGCTGTACGTGGTGTTGCTGCCGTCAGTGGTTCACGGCGGTGGTGCTGCTGCTGCCATCTAACCAACACAAACACAACACAAAAGAAACTAAAATTAGACAAAACAAATTAAAAAATGAAATTAACAAAAAAGACATACCTCAATGTGGTGCTGCTACTGCTGAAGGTGGTGGTATTGAAGGTGGTGCTGTTGCTACTGCTGCTGCCGTCAAATGTGGTGTTGAAGGTGGTTGTGGTGGTGTCGAATGTGGTGTCACGGCGGGGGTGGTGGTTCACTGCGAATGTGGTGTTGAAGGTGGTTCGGGTAATAGTGGTGTTGAAGGTGGTTGTGGTGGTGTCGAATTGAAGAAGAATTAGGGTCGATCGATCAATTGAAGAAGAAGCAGCGTGTTTTTTTTTTTTGAGAAGACTTAGAAAAAAAAAGCATGGTATATACTTACCTCAATAATTGAGACAAATTAGGGACGACATTGTCGTCCCTAAGTGTGGCGGGTTCTTCAAAATATTGGCGGGGTGTTTAATTTTCGTGGAAAATTTTGGTGAAAAAAAAGGGATGACAATGTCGTCCCTAATTGTTTTTTCTCCCTTTATCTTTATCTTATGTATATTAAAAATGATTTAAATTATTTAATTAATATTAAATAAATTAAAAATGATTTAAATTAGTTATAAATTATTAAAATAATTTAAAAATTATTTAAATTAGTTTTAATTTTTTTAAAATAATTCCGATCCCGAGAACCTGCTCCCGATTGGTTAGTGTTTGAAGAATCTTCCGATCCCGAGAACCCCAACCATTTTATCAATATTCAGATCTAAACCGTCTTCAAATACAGGTTTAGAACCGGATTCGAGCTCAGGACATTTAATGTACGAGAAGTCTTCTTCACGAATGAGTCGATATGATACCGTTATACATGAGATGTTAAACGAATGAGTCGATATGATATCGTTATACATGAGATGTTAAACGAATGAGTCAAGATGATATCATTATGCATGAGATGTTAAACGAATGAGTCGGGATGATAACACAACAAACAACAACAACAACATTTTATTAAACAACAACAATAACACAACAAACAACAACAACAACAACAACAACAACAATAACACAACAAACAACAAAAACAACAACAACAACACTACTACATACGAAGATTTTCCATGTCACCTAACAGCTCACGGAGTATTGCATCCGACTGACATGCGTGGTCGTGTTCGTCGGGATTCCTTGCCATTTCAAGTCTTGCCTCCAGCATCCTTACTCTTGTCTCTAGCACCTGTTTTTGTGATTCCAGCATGTTTATCCTAAGATCTTTGGCATTACAGTTTGAGCACTCTGTTGGTGCAGATCCAGAACCTTGAGATGTTGAAGCAGAAGAGATTACTCGTAACCGGTCATCAAATTCACTCTTCCACATAAAATATCCACATCCATGATCTTTTTCTCTTGGCTGTTACATAAATAAGGAAATGTTATAATTGTTTGTATATTTACATAAATAAGAAATGTATGATTGTTCACCTTCGAAAGAGGACATGCATAATATTCCCATCCAAATGTATCTTTTTTATGTGATTTTCTTAGTTTTATATTTCCTGTTCCACAAGAACACATAAAAGGATTATATCGCTGCATCTCAGGTTTTGAAATTGGTGTGAAGATAAGAGGTTGTGAGGTTGAGTGGTTTTGAGTATAAGAGTGTATATAATGTGTTTGTGAGGATAGAGCAGATATTTTATACAAACATTTTGGTGGGAAATTTTGGCGCCAATATTTTGGTGGGAAGTTTTGGTGGGAAGTGTTTGGTGGGAAGTTTGATGCATAATCCTGCGGATAGACTGAATGATGGGATTAATTTCGTTAATAATCTCTTGCTCATCCGCTGTGAAGATATCGAGCCTTTGTCTCGTTGCTCATCCGGGATCTCCTGAGCTCGAATCCATTTCATCAATATTCAGATCTAAACCGTCTTCAAATACAAGTTTAGAACCGGATTCGAGCTCAGGAGATCCCGATTCCATGTAATTATCCTCTAGTTCATAATAGTCGAGATCACCACCTTTACATAATTCTCAACACATTTAATGTACGAGAAGTCTTCTTCACGGCCATCGGTGGACAAAGGATCGCCATCATTGTACCTTCACAAAATAGTTTGTGCCCATACATAGTTAATATTCGTGTTTCATAACTTTAACATTAACAAGAAATGGAATGCAACAATGGAATAGACTGAATGATGGGATTAATTTCGTTAATAATCTCTTGCTCATCCGCTGTGAAGATATCGAGCCTTTGTCTCGTTGTGGTAAAAGGTCCTCCTAGTCTAGGACCATCATTTGTTCCTCCTTCCTGTTCCATCCCCAATTACTCCCTTTATCAGTAGTCTGTTCATTTGACCCTTCAGTCCGATCAACATCCATTTCATCAATATTCAGATCTAAACCGTCTTCATATACAAGTTTAGAACCGGATTCGAGCTCAGGAGATCCCGCTTCCATGTAATTATCCTCTAGTTCATAATAGTCGAGATCACCACCTTTACATAATTCTCATCACATTTAATGTACGAGAAGTCTTCTTCACGGCCATCGGTTGATACAACAAAAAAGCAACGACTGTCTTGGAACTTTGTGTTAGGAATTATTAGAATAATATTTTATTTTCATTGCTGCTGTAAGTATAGTTTGGTTCCTGCTGGTAGTGTTTGTTACTGCTGGTGTTGGTTCCTGCTGGTAGCATTGATTGTTCCTGCTGGTAGTGTTTGTTACTGCTGGTCTTATCGTATTTTTAGTATGTTTGTTAGAGTTATTTTAGGAAGAGATAGTGTGTATCTCTTTACACGTTTTCTTAGTATTGCTGCATTAGGGTTTTTTGTAATATAAAAGAAACATGCGGCATTGAGTTTTGTAATCAATTCCATTGAAACAATATTAGTTAATAAAAGATCCATAGAGGATGATGTGTTTTTTTAGGTCTATAATAAACTACCAAGTTTTAAATTTATTTATTGCCGAACTAACCTATAGACTCTAAACACTCACGAGCAGTGTACCCGATCAATGTAGATAGTTTCTAGGTAAGCAAGGGTCGTTCACTAGGAGCGAAGCTAAAATGATCTAAAGGTATTCTAATTACTAATCTAACTAAACTAAACTAGAAAGCAATTAAAGATAAGGGGGTTTAGCCTGAGAGGCTACCACGATATTGTGTGTTATATAAACTAAATACGGGAAAGTAAATAACTAAACTAAAGATAGATCGATATAAAGAAGAACAGGTTAGCCAAGCCTAATCCATCTTATAGTTATATAAGCTTATGTCTACTTGTTTTAATTCATTCAATTGTTTTGCCGCCAATCCGATTATCAATCCTGTCACGATTAAATAACCTACCATCGTGGTGGGAAAGAGGACATGATCATAGTGACCTATCTAGCATCAATACTAACTTATTGCTTTAAACCGTCTAACCTAGTTTGGCATTACGCGCTACTAGTCCTAATAGTTGCATGAGGCACGGTTCCGGTGTGTTCCCTCTAAGCCGTCTATATAGGATTCGGATTACTACACTTATGATTCAATTAAAGTAACCACAATTACAGATAGTTAAATTACAATATTAAACCAATAAGTTCATAATCTAGTTACATAGACTTTTACTAGTTATAAGCAATAAACGAGTTTTTATCGATAAGCACCCAATCCAATAACAAAGTAAACACATCAACAAAAACATAAAAACTAATAAAACTTCATAAAAATGACTAACACCTAAGGGTGTTAGCCCTTAATCTCTGTAAAAGATAGAGTATACATTGCGAATAAACATAGAGAATTCATGAATAAAATACTTATGCTAACCGAATGATACATGACGTTAAGTATTGAGATGTTCTTCATCGATCTTCGAGGAGGTGTTGGGGACGAGTTGGGGGTGTCCCCAACTGATAATGGTTATCCTGATCCTCCTGGTGATAATAAAATCGTCCATAGGGCTGTGGTATTTATAGGGGTAAGGAAGAGTAGCCTCCAAGTTTACCAAAAATATGCAGTCTGCTGTTACGACCCCAATACGGCGCATCTAGAAATCCTATGCGCCGCATCTCCTTCAGAATCAGATAGATTTTCTTTTTCTCTTCGCGTGGCCGCTTGAATCAACTAAAGCGGAGTCCGGATGAAGATTTTATGACCAAAACAGTGAAGCATCTTCTAAAGTTGTTACGTAAACATTATTTCTTCATTTGGCTTCGATTCTTCACTTGATTTATCGGTTAAGGCTCATATACGACGTATCTCAAGGATAGGATGCGCCGCATTCGATGTAATCCCGTCTTGGTCTTCAAATATCTAGGGCTTCTATACGGCGTATTCATAGAATCCGATACGCCGTATTCTTCAAATCGACCAAGTTTCATATACGGCGTATTCCCAAAGATGGATACGCCGTATGCATCAAAGTCAGGCAAGGTCTTGAACTCTTCTAAGTATATGGATACGGCGTATCTAATTAGCGTTGATACGCCGTATTGAGTGTCTGATCAGTAGGCATTCTTCAATATCTTCGTTTTTGCTCCAAAACACATCTTTTTCCATAACTTTCTCCAATTGCTCCGATATTACTGAGATTTACAAAAGTAAATGATTAAGTACCAAATCTCACACATAATAGTATAAAATGAGCAATATAAACGGGATAATGATGCTAATAATATGTACTTATTTGATGTCATCAAATATCCCCCCACTTGAACTTTACTTGTCCTCAAGTAAACCTTAGATTTAAACTTATGAAAATGTATCCTAAATAGGATGTATTTTTACAATTAAGCATTTATTCGTTTTATCATAATTGCACAACCAAACACTTAACGAATTAGAAACAAAATAAAATATTTCGATAAAAGCAAATCTAATCGTTTAACTGTCCAGTCGTGACGAATATTCTATCATAAGCTTGGCAATGATACACATCTCCCCCACTAAAGCTAAGGAGTAACAAGTCTAAAGCGGTAAAAAGGGTTTGTTGGTTAAGGGTTAATCATTCTTCTTAATCTCTATCGATCTCAAATTCCAGAAAAGGCGACAAAATCACAAATACATGATCGAATCCACGAACACGATACTTGCAATTGCTCAAATCCTTAACTCGAATAGGCTAAAGATAGGACCAAGTAATTTTCACCAATAATATTATATCAAAAAGGGCGACAAAATCATAAATACATAGCCGAATCCACGACTACGATACTTAAGATTGCTCAAATCCCTAATCTCAATAAATCAAAGGTTTGGATAAAGAATAATATAGGGTATGGATAATATTTGGGATATAAATTGGTGTAAAATATAAAATCAACAAACAAATAGATTAAGTCCTAGTGTGGTCAATCACTTTCCCAACCATCCCAAGAATAAGACTCATATCATTGGATAACTCACGCTTTAACACTTGAAACACACGCTTTAGGTAGACACGAATTATACTCAACAAGATCTCAATCAAAGAATAACCTTAGTTGGCGTTCCCATAACGGCCAACTCCCATTCAATCCATAAATATAATATACAACAAATAGTGGTGATATCGACCACTTAATACAAAACTTTACATAAGTTGGTTAAACAAACATCCAACTCCTCCTTTTTCTTTTTCTTTTCTATTTTTTTGATTTTTTTTTTTTTTTTTTTTTTTTTTTTTTTTTTTTTTTTTTTTTTTTTTTTTAAATTTTACTTCAAACATAAACATAGATGTGTAAAATTTCACAACTTCACTATAACGATAACTCTGGATAATTTTTCCATACTTTTCATGACTTCAGAAATAACAGTAATAGTGAAAGTAGTAAACACACGAAAAATAACAAGACTCAAATTATACAATATCTACTTTCACTCCAATTGTATTGTGCAATTTCCCGACCTTAACCATAGATAATGAATTACGCACGCGAACACAGTTAATTGTAAGGAAACACACTTTGCCTAAAGTAACTAACCACGGACTTTAATCTACAGGGTAGGCTAAGGTGTAAGGGTGTAACGAAACATTTTAAACATTGGTGTAAGAAACGAAAGGAATGGCTCTGAGGGTTTTTCTAGGGGTATCTTACTCTAAAAGTGAGAGTAACAAAAGGGTTTATACGGGGGTTAACTAACCAATGTAGTTAGTTAATAACACAAAACATATAATAGGCTTTTTGGGTGAAATCCTAGAAATTTACCAAGTTAGACAAGTCACTCCAATTATATCAATAATACTCATTATGGTGGTCTCGAATAGTATACAAGCCAAGTTCTAAAGTTTACAAGTCACCGGCACACTCATAGATTTGTGAATTTTGATAAGTTCACAATTTTTGAAAATAAAATTATGTGTGCAGCTATGCAACTTAGATTAAACAAAAAACATGCTAAAAAAAATTTTAATTTTTATAATTAAGCATAGATTAAAGCATATTTTTGAAAAATTAAGGACAAGTAACGTTCTAATTCTCCATCCCCCCACTTAAGTTAAACAACGTCCTCGTTGTTTGTATTTGAAATTAAAAACAAGAGATAGAAAGAATTAGAACGGAGAACTCCCCTGAGATTTGCTCGGTATGATCTTCCAATGTAAACGTACGAGCGTATATAATGCGGGAGTCCATCAACCTCTTCAATTGTCCAGACCTGTAAAAATATAGAGACCACAGAAAAAGAATCTCGAGAGCATCTCGTTAATCATCGGTTAGAAAACGATAAACAAAAGAAAAACAAAGAACTGTATTCAATTCTGGCAGGTCGATACGCCGTATCTAAAAAGATAGATACGCCGCATTGATGTCAGCAAAACAGTTCGGACTAAAGTATTCCAGATGATTCGATACGCCGTATCCATAGGGGTTGGATACGCCGCATCGAAGGCCTGGGACAGACTCGACAGAAAATTAAATTGACATAAATTAAAAGATAAGCATGGGTTGCCTCCCACGAAGCGCTTGTTTTTGTTCAAGTTACGAGCCTGACTCCACCCTTATTTACTGTGTAATAGGGTGTTTTCCCCCCACTTGAAATCAAGTGCGGGTGATAGTGATGTCCGGATCGTCCATCTTCATTATTACCTGAAAGACAAACAACCAAGAACAGCAGTACAAACAAAAAAAACTAAACTAATAAAAATTTAATAAACACAAAAAATAAAAAACAAAAAATATTTTTGGTGTCACAGAAAATCGATGCGCCGTATCCAACAGACAATGGATACGCCGTATCGACACAAGATAATATGCCGTATCCAACAGACAATGGATACGCCGTATTAGCTTTCTGTAACAGATTTTTCAAATTATATAATACTAAAAAAAAAAAATCACACAAACTAAAAAAATTGTCGCAGAACGTCAATGCGCCGTATTCACAGACAAGAATACGCCGTATTGAAATCAGACAGATGCGCCGTATTCACAGACAAGAATACGCCGTATTGCCTTTCTGAGACAGAAACACAGAATGACAAAAACACACAGAAACTAACGAAAACAAATAAAAACTAAAATACCAATAAATCAAATTAAACAATCACTCCCCGGCAACGGCGCCAAAAACTTGATGTGTTTTTTTAGGTCTATAATAAACTACCAAGTTTTAAATTTATTTATTGCCGAACTAACCTATAGACTCTAAACACTCACGAGCAGTGTACCCGATCAATGTAGATAGTTTCTAGGTAAGCAAGGGTCGTTCACTAGGAGCGAAGCTAAAATGATCTAAAGGTATTCTAATTACTAATCTAACTAAACTAAACTAGAAAGCAATTAAAGATAAGGGGGTTTAGCCTGAGAGGCTACCACGATATTGTGTGTTATATAAACTAAATACGGGAAAGTAAATAACTAAACTAAAGATAGATCGATATAAAGAAGAACGGGTTAGCCAAGCCTAATCCATCTTATAGTTATATAAGCTTATGTCTACTTGTTTTAATTCATTCAATTGTTTTGCCGCCAATCCGATTATCAATCCTGTCACGATTAAATAACCTACCATCGTGGTGGGAAAGAGGACATGATCATAGTGACCTATCTAGCATCAATACTAACTTATTGCTTTAAACCGTCTAACCTAGTTTGGCATTACGCGCTACTAGTCCTAATAGTTGCATGAGGCACGGTTCCGGTGTGTTCCCTCTAAGCCGTCTATATAGGATTCGGATTACTACACTTATGATTCAATTAAAGTAACCACAATTACAGATAGTTAAATTACAATATTAAACCAATAAGTTCATAATCTAGTTACATAGACTTTTACTAGTTATAAGCAATAAACGAGTTTTTATCGATAAGCACCCAATCCAATAACAAAGTAAACACATCAACAAAAACATAAAAAACTAATAAAACTTCATAAAAATGACTAACACCTAAGGGTGTTAGCCCTTAATCTCTGTAAAAGATAGAGTATACATTGCGAATAAACATAGAGAATTCATGAATAAAATACTTATGCTAACCGAATGATACATGACGTTAAGTATTGAGATGTTCTTCATCGATCTTCGAGGAGGTGTTGGGGACGAGTTGGGGGTGTCCCCAACTGATAATGGTTATCTTGATCCTCCTGGTGATAATAAAATCGTCCATAGGGCTGTGGTATTTATAGGGGTAAGGAAGAGTAGCCTCCAAGTTTACCAAAAATATGCAGTCTGCTGTTACGACCCCAATACGGCGCATCTAGAAATCCTATGCGCCGCATCTCCTTCAGAATCAGATAGATTTTCTTTTTCTCTTCGCGTGGCCGCTTGAATCAACTAAAACGGAGTCCGGATGAAGATTTTATGACCAAAACAGTGAAGCATCTTCTAAAGTTGTTACGTAAACATTATTTCTTCATTTGGCTTCGATTCTTCACTTGATTTATCGGTTAAGGCTCATATACGACGTATCTCAAGGATAGGATGCGCCGCATTCGATGTAATCCCGTCTTGGTCTTCAAATATCTAGGGCTTCTATACGGCGTATTCATAGAATCCGATACGCCGTATTCTTCAAATCGACCAAGTTTCATATACGGCGTATTCCCAAAGATGGATACGCCGTATGCATCAAAGTCAGGCAAGGTCTTGAACTCTTCTAAGTATATGGATACGGCGTATCTAATTAGCGTTGATACGCCGTATTGAGTGTCTGATCAGTAGGCATTCTTCAATATCTTCGTTTTTGCTCCAAAACACATCTTTTTCCATAACTTTCTCCAATTGCTCCGATATTACTGAGATTTACAAAAGTAAATGATTAAGTACCAAATCTCACACATAATAGTATAAAATGAGCAATATAAACAGGATAATGATGCTAATAATATGTACTTATTTGATGCCATCAGAGGATCAACGTTTTTTAGTTTGTTTTTCTTCTTAACTCTTGTGTTTAGATTCCGCCTAAGCATAAGTTTAATTTATAGAGATTCTTTTAGGCTGTTTGTGATTACATAGACAGTCTACCAAGCTCAAAGATCTAGCAAGGAAGGCACGATCCAACAAGTGGTATCAGAGCCTTGTGAGGATCTCTGTCAAAGAAGAAAACTTTTCTAACTGATCTCTTAGACCCTTATTCAATGACTTCATCCAGTTCAGTTGATTTTGAGACATTTGCCATGAAGATTAGAACCTTGCTACCTTTTGACTCGATGAGAGACTGGACTGGACATGCTAAATCTGATGAAGAATGTGTCAATCAAACTCACAGTATGGTTAATGAAGCAAAGGATGAAGTGGAGGAATTTGCTTTGATGGGCTACCCATCTCAGGTACAAAATTGTCCCTTTGGTTGTCATGAAATGTACTCCATACTTAAGAAAGAGTTTGATGAAATAGAACTTGAATATAAAGATTTGTTTGTTAAAGTTTAAGCTTATGAAAAGGCTGTTAAAACTTTAGAAAAACAAAAAGCTTGGTTCCAATCTAATCAGTTAGCATATGAGGAAAAGATAAGGGTTTTGGAAAGAGATTTAGAAAACACCACTAATGAGTTAAAACATTCTGAGAGAGAACATGCTAAAGTGATTTTAGAAAATCGGGAATTGCTGAGTAAGTTAGAAAGTGAGGAGACTAAGTGTAATTCTTTGAAAGAATCATCTAAACTTGTAGAAAAGATAAATAATAGCACTCAGTCTGTTAAGTATAAGAAAGGTTTGGGGTATCATAAAACTGATGACACTATTGAGTCAAAATGGTTTGACCCTACCCCTAAGGAGGTTAACTATCAAATTCCTGTAAAGTATGTAAAAGAAGGTGAAATGCATGTTGTTCCTCCTCCTATAAGAGGAGTGTTTAAACCTGTCCCTATCCATTCAAACCTTGAAATAGACTTGGATGAATCTTACATGTCCTATGGGAAAAAGTCAAAGGACTTAACTGATTCTGAGTGTAACTCTAATGACTTTGTCTCTTGCTCTGCAAGTGACAAGTCCTCTGAATCTAAGTTCACTGACTATACCTCATGTGATTCAAGTGAAAAGTCTGTAACACCCAAATCACATGACTCATACTCAAAAGTTGCATTTGAAAACAACTCCTTGGGTTCTGATAAAAACAATTTGGTTCCTAATGTTGAAACTAATAACTTTGTTTGTAATAAAAGAAGTCATGTGAAGAATAAGACTTTTAGGAAGAAATCCTGTTTTGTGTGTGGTAGTTATGCTCATCTCATAAAAGACTGTGATTTCTATGAAAATAAAATGGGTGTTAAACAAACTAAACAAGTGTGGAAAAATGTTGAGAATATTCCCCCATTTGTGCCCAAAGCAACTGCATTTTCTGCTGGTAATGCAAAACGACCAGCACCTATTGCTGCTGGTAGGCCTTTTGGACCAGCAGCTGTTCCTGCTGGTAAGCCAGTTCCTACTGGTAGAACTAACTCTGCTGGTTGGAAAAGGAATGCTGGTAGACCATTAAACAGACCTACAAGTTCTTTCTTTCAGAAGGATTATAGGCCTGCTTATTATGACCAAATGTTTATGGGGGGAATGGCTTACTCACCATGGTTTCCTTGGCAGGGACAAGTCAGTAATGGTTTGAGTAGTTTTATGTAGTTTTTGGGTTAATTTTTGTTGTTATATTTCTGTTTGCTGTATTTGAGGGGAGGCTTATGCTTGTATTTTGTGTGTTATCTATCATATTTCTTTGTTTGATTTGTTTCTACACTAACTTTGTTTTGCAGATGATATAGTTATTTTGTTTATTCTTTGGTTTGTGTGTATTCTAATCCTTTTGCAGGCAGTTGTTCAAGTGCAAATAATAAGCCAACAAACTCATGAAAACAGGTGATGCGCGTGATGTGTCGTTGCGGTTTAGCAGTTTTAATGCCTACTCAAGTTTTAAATTTATATTTAGCCGACTTATCAATAACACACACACTTAACGAGCAGTGTACCCGGTCAGTATGAAGATAATGGTAAGTAGAGTGTCGATCACTAAGAGTGGAACGTATTATCTAGTTAATCTAATCAGTATTTTAATATCCTAACGCAAGGGGGTTTCAGCCTGAGAGACTGGCACAGTTTTGTTTGCAATTAAATAATAAAATAAACCAATAGGCACGAATCAGCAAGTAGCACACACGTACACAGATAGATACTCGAGACAATAAGAGGGCTGTCCTTATAATTAAGTAGATTGTCACTTGTTTTATTGATAACTTTATATGAAGTGTATGTAGTTAACCCTTTCTCGTTGGTCCTATTCTTATCGGCGAGTAAACCCTTAATGATTACTTATGTCTAAAAGTTATTCCTAAGTGATCAATTTAGAAACAACCGTGGGAGCCACATTATGTCCCGCAGTCAAATGCCCGCAAGCCACTAATAAACACAGAGGTTATCAATGCACTAATAAGTAGTAACCAAAGACATCAACATATAAACTTTAATTGATGGGAAAGCAAGTATTAAAGGGAGTGCAATCTTTCGTTGTCACATTACACAAGCCACCAATCCTGATGAATTAAAGTTTGCTAACACAATAAAATAAAACTACTTAATGAATTAAATACATGCAGCACCTTCTTACAGCTCTTGTATCTTCGATTTGGGTGTGTCTTGTGCTGCCTCCTTGACTGAATTCGTCCTTTTGCTCTGCTGTCCGAACTTCGGTGTTAGGGTTTCGAACTCTCAAATTCGTCTGGTCTACGGGGTATTTATAGTTTGTGTCTGAGGGAAGATGCGGCGCATCTACTAAGTAGATGCGGCGCATGTACTTAACTTCGCGTGGGGTCCAAGATTATAATATTCAGGAATATTCGTACACCGCCAGAAGATGCGGCGTAACTCCTTATTAGATGCGGCGCATGTCCTCTTGTATCTTGGATCGTATCTGGTGATATCTTGATAGAGATGCGGCGCATATTGATAGTGAGATGCGGCGCATCTGGAGCAGAATTGACTTGATCTTGTCCATGTCAGTAGACTTCCACTTTATGCACGTTTTACTCCATTATTAGTCCATAATCGCTAAGTTTCACCAAATGTTTGTTTTTACCTGAGAATTACAAAAGTAAACAATTAAGTATCAATCCTCATACATAATATAGTAAAACAAGTCAAATTAATAGGATAAATGATAGTAATAAAATGTACTTATTTGAGTTCATCAAATATCCCCCCACTTGAACTTTACTTGTCCCCAAGTAAACCTTAGAATTTCTCTTATGAAAATGTATCCTAAAAGATGTATTAGGATTTATTTTATATTTAAGCATGTATTCGTTTATTTCATAATCACACAACTAAACACTTAACGAATTAGAAGTAAAATAAAATAAGTCGATAAAAGCAAATCTAATCGTTTAACTGTCCAGTCGCGACGAATATTCTATCATAAGCTTGGCAAGTATACACATCTCCACCACTAAAGCTAAGGAATAACAAGTCTAAAGCGGTAAAAAGGGTTTTTAGGCTTAAGGGTTAATTATTCTTAATCACTATCGATCTCAAATTCCAGAAAAGGCGACAAAATCACAAATACATGATCGAATCCACGAACACGATACTTGCAATTGCTCAAATCCTTAACTCGAATAGGCTAAAGATAGGTCCAAATTTCACCAATAATAATATATCAAAAAGGGCGACAAAATCATAAATACATAGCCGAATCCACGACTACGATACTTAAGATTGCTCAAATCCCTAATCTCAATAAATCAAAGGTTTGGTTGGATAAAAAATAATAAAGGGTATGGATAATATTTGGGATATAAATTGGTGTAAAAATAAAAATAAACAAAACAAAACAAATAAATTAAAATCCTAAGTGTGGTTAATCACTATCCCAACCATCCCGTGAATAAGACTCATATCATCGAATAACTCACGCTTTAACACTTGAAACACACGCTTTAGGTAGACACGAATTATACTCAACAAAATCTTAATCAAAGAATAAACCTTAATTGGCGTTCCCATAACTGCCAATTCCCATTCAATCCATAGATATAATACAACAAATAGTGGTGATATCGACCACTTACATAACTCTACATCGTTGGCTTAAAATAAACATCCAACTCTTTTTTTTTTCTTTTTCTTTTCTCATTTTTTCGATTTTTTTTTTTTTTTTTTTTTTTTTTTTTTTTTTTTTTTTTTTTAACTTAAAACATAAACATAGATGTGTAAAATTTCACCACATCACTATAACTTTCTTTCCGGATAATTTTTTCATACTTTTCATACTTTCAGAAATAACGGTAATAGTGAAAGTAGTAAACACACGAAAAATAAACTTAAAAATATACAATATTTACTTTCACTCCAATTTGCATTGTGCAATTTCCCGACCTAACCATAGATAATGAATTACGAACGCGAACACAGGTAATGTAAGGAAACACACTCTGCCTATAGCAATTAACCAACCACGGATTCTAATCTACAGGGTAGGCTAAGGTTTAAGGTGTAACGAAACATTTTAAACATAGGTGTAAGAAACGAAAGGAATGGCTCTGAGTGTTTTTCTAGGGGTATCTTACTCTAAAAATGAGAGTAACAAAAGGGTTTATACGGGGGTTAACTAACCAGTGTAGTTAGTTAATATCACATAACATATAAAGGCTATTTGGTGTAATCCTAGAATTTTACCAATTTAGACAAGTCATTCCAATTATATAAATAATACTCATTATGGTGGTCTCGAATAGTATACAAGCCAAGTTCTAAAGTTTACAAGTCACCGGCACACTCATAGATTTGTGAATTTTGAAAAATCACAATTTTTGAAAATAACGTCATGTGTGCAGTTATGTAACTTAGATCTTAAACAAAAACATGCTAAAAAATTTTTAAGTTTGATATATTAAGCACATTTTAAGCATAATTTTTGAAAAAGTAGGACAAGTAATTGTTAAGTGTTCTAATTCTCCAATCCCCCCACTTAAGTTAAACAACGTCCTCGTTGTTTGTATAAAATGTTAAAAACTGGAAAATAAAAGAATTAGAACAGAAAAACTCCCCTGAGATTTGCTCGGTATGATCCTCCATTAGTATAAGAGCAAAAATCATCTTCCATGTGGATTAGAACGTTAAAGCTTCATACTTTATGTATCCACAGGAAATCCAGGAAACTATAATACCACCAACACTTTAAAACACACCTAAGATAAGAAAGGTTCAACTTGCATAACACATTAGTAGTTAGGAAAAATAAAACTTAAAAAATTAAAACTGAAGATCATCAGGTCAGTCGATGCGCCGTATCTTATTGAAGAAGATACGCCGTATCGAGCCTGGAATAAATACGGATCAGAATAAAGATGCGCCGCATCCTTAACCAGGGATGCGCCGCATTAAAATAAACTGATAAATAGTTTTAAAGTCGAAAATAAAAATGCAGAAAAATAAAATAAGATATGACCATTGCAGAGGATGCGTCGCATCTCAGGACTGAGATGCGCCGTATCGTCGTGCGGCCTGGACTGACTTGACACAGAAAACAGAATAATAAAAGATAAATCCGGGTTGTCTCCCGGTAAGCACTTGTCTTTATTCCAGAGTCTTCAAGTTAGACTCACGTTCAGCACTTCATTCCAATATTTCGGGTTCAAACTCCACCATTACCATTCATCGACCTTCTAGATATATTAGGAGTGACTTCTTCAGTGGTGCTTATTGCCTTGACATGATCTCTTGGATTTGTTTCAGTTGAGCTTGGTAAACTTCCATATCCCCTTTCTTGAAGAACTTTGCTCATTTGACCAATTTGCTGTTCCAATGCTTTGATCGAAGCTCCTTGATTTCTTGTAGTAGTGTCTGTTGAAGCTCGAATTTCCTTGATCATAGCAGTATTCTCTTCATGCCTTTTAGCAGCATCGGCCATAATTTGCTTTAAAGTATCATCTAAAGTCTGCCTCCTCTCTTGATAAGCGGGATTGAATTTGTTCTTTTGATAGAATCCCGGACTAGCTTCCCTAAATCTTGCTGAAGGTCGGAACGGTTGTCCAAATTGGGTGTAATAAGCTTCTTCAAACGTCTCACTTTCATTCTTGTTCGGGCAATCTTTAGTGTAGTGAGGTCCTTCGCACTTTTCACATCCAACTTGGGCAGCATATGCTCTTTCATCTCGCTTCTTCATCTCTCTACTAATTTTATCCAATTGAGCTTGAATAGCAGCAATCCCGTCAAAATTAGTGCTGCTCTTAGATCTAGTAGAGGTCCCATCGTGCCATTTCTGAGAATGATCAGCAGCTTCTTGGATCGCTTTCCTAGCATTAGTTGCACTCATCTGAGGTACAGCTCCCTTAGCATCCAAAATCTGTCTTGTAGGCACGTCCAATCCCTGATAAAACAATATTATTTCCTGCATAGGGGTTAGATAGTGTTGAGGACATTTTATCAATAAATCTTTAAATCGTTCCCAAGCTTGATAAAGGGTTTCATCAGGCTCTTGCTTGAAACTATTGATAGCCTCCATCTTCTTAGCAGTCTTAGCAGGTGGACAATATCTCTTCAGGAATTTGCTCTTCAAACCTTCCCACGTAGTGATTGAACTAGCAGGTTCATTCCTTAGCCACTTGTTAGCAGCTCCTTTTAGTGAGATTGGGAAGATTCTTAGCATGAGTTGATCGGTATTGACACTTTCTGTAGTAAACAAATCTGCAATCTCCAGGACCTTTTCAACATGCTCATTAGCATCCTCTTGTTCCGTCCCACTGAAAGCATTCTCTCTGAGCTCTTTGAGAAATTGACCCTTCAACTCAAATTTCGACTTGTCATCAAACTTAGGTCTAGCAACTCCTGAAGTGTAATCAGCACGGGTATTGTTCATGTATTCCTCCATGGTAGTGTTTTCGCCCATTGTTTCTGTTTCAACTTCCTCTTTTTCTTCAGAAAAGTAATCAAGCTCGAGTGAACTTGAAAGATCAAAGCTTCTTGTGTTGAAAAGCCTTTTAAGCGAATGCAGGGCTCGTTCAGGATCTTCGAAAGGTTGAATCAAGTTCTTCGTAGAACTCCTGGTCATGCACTTCCTGAAATCAATCACAAAAGCATCAGTAGGGTATGCCCAAGAAAGTAGTATATCAGAAAATCAACAACGAAAACGGAATACGAAAAATTAAAGTAACTGATATCTGCAGACGATACGCCGTATCCAAAAAGTTGGATACGCCGTATCTTATAATCGTTAAAATTTAATCAGACTTAATTCAGAAAATAGATACGCCGCTTAGAATTTATGAATGCGCCGTATCGAATTAATTAATCAAAAAATCAGCTTATCTAATTAAAATTAAATGCGTCGTATTAACGAAAGTTAATGCGCCGTATTTTCGTTACGTTTAAAAATAAAAGATTTTTGATTCAGTAAGATGCGCCGTATCGATATAGATCGATACGCCGTATCTGTTTAATAATTCGCAAACTGTTTTTAATTAAAATAATAGATACGCCGTATCTTCGAAAGAAGATGCGTCGTATGGCGTTAACGTTTAAAAAAATTTTTTTTTATCAAAATCAGATACGCCGTATCTGCAAAAGCAGATGCGTCGTATTACTTTATCGCTTAGAAAAAATTTTCTTATTAAAAACAGATACGCCGTATCTTGGGGAAAAGATGCGTCGTATCGAATTAATTAAACGCGTTGTATTAAAAAAAAATTAAACGCAATACGCCGTATCTGAGAGATCAGATGCGCCGTATCGTTTGATTTAGCACAGTACAACGATAGCAGAACAGAAAATACGAAAAAATTAAAACAAAAATTAAACACACGAAACAAAAATAAAAACAAATAAAGCAAACAAATAACACAAAACAAATAACACACAATACAACAAATATGCAAAATAGTACAATGATGCAATTAATCTAATAAAAAAAAGAAAAAAACCTAATTAAAATACTAATCAAATTAACAGATAATAACAATTCACTCCCCGGCAACGGCGCCAAAAAACTTGATGCGCGTGATGTGTCGTTGCGGTTTAGCAGTTTTAATGCCTACTCAAGTTTTAAATTTATATTTAGCCGACTTATCAATAACACACACACTTAACGAGCAGTGTACCCGGTCAGTATGAAGATAATGGTAAGTAGAGTGTCGATCACTAAGAGTGGAACGTATTATCTAGTTAATCTAATCAGTATTTTAATATCCTAACGCAAGGGGGTTTCAGCCTGAGAGACTGGCACAGTTTTGTTTGCAATTAAATAATAAAATAAACCAATAGGCACGAATCAGCAAGTAGCACACACGTACACAGATAGATACTCGAGACAATAAGAGGGCTGTCCTTATAATTAAGTAGATTGTCACTTGTTTTATTGATAGCTTTATATGAAGTGTATGTAGTTAACCCTTTCTCGTTGGTCCTATTCTTATCGGCGAGTAAACCCTTAATGATTACTTATGTCTAAAAGTTATTCCTAAGTGATCAATTTAGAAACAACCGTGGGAGCCACATTATGTCCCGCAGTCAAATGCCCGCAAGCCACTAATAAACACAGAGGTTATCAATGCACTAATAAGTAGTAACCAAAGACATCAACATATAAACTTTAATTGATGGGAAAGCAAGTATTAAAGGGAGTGCAATCTTTCGTTGTCACATTACACAAGCCACCAATCCTGATGAATTAAAGTTTGCTAACACAATAAAACAAAACTACTTAATGAATTAAATACATGCAGCACCTTCTTACAGCTCTTGTATCTTCGATTTGGGTGTGTCTTGTGCTGCCTCCTTGACTGAATTCGTCCTTTTGCTCTGCTGTCCGAACTTCGGTGTTAGGGTTTCGAACTCTCAAATTCGTCTGGTCTACGGGGTATTTATAGTTTGTGTCTGAGGGAAGATGCGGCGCATCTACTAAGTAGATGCGGCGCATGTACTTAACTTCGCGTGGGGTCCAAGATTATAATATTCAGGAATATTCGTACACCGCCAGAAGATGCGGCGTAACTCCTTATTAGATGCGGCGCATGTCCTCTTGTATCTTGGATCGTATCTGGTGATATCTTGATAGAGATGCGGCGCATATTGATAGTGAGATGCGGCGCATCTGGAGCAGAATTGACTTGATCTTGTCCATGTCAGTAGACTTCCACTTTATGCACGTTTTGCTCCATTATTAGTCCATAATCGCTAAGTTTCACCAAATGTTTGTTTTTACCTGAGAATTACAAAAGTAAACAATTAAGTATCAATCCTCATACATAATATAGTAAAACAAGTCAAATTAATAGGATAAATGATAGTAATAAAATGTACTTATTTGAGTTCATCAACAGGAAAATTGAACTCTTATTCATTATTTTGAAACTACAAGATCCATCACGATTCATGAGATAACAGCCATCAGATAACATCAGAAAAAAATCAGAAAACAACCCAGACAACAGACACAAGGATCAAACACATACTCCTCAGACCCAGACAGCCATCTAGCTAGCCACCTACTCCAACTTCCCTTTGCCCTTTCCCTTATAATCCGGCATAACCTTGCGCACTCCTACGCCACCAATCACATCATATACCTTTGGGGCTGCAAGTCCCAACACTACTGGAATTGGTTGACTTGGCTTACGGAGTGGCTCACTTCTCATTGGCACAGGAATCTGGCTGAAGGCAGCCACAACTTTCTCCATCTCTCGAGTAAGCTCGACTGTCAGGGGATGATTTGGTAGATCTATTTCCCATTCACCTTGATAGTAAGTCATGTGCTTTGGCCAGAATGAGGGCTCATCATCTGAGGTGGAGTTTTCAGAATAAGGTGGGGAAGATGAAGGTTCCTCAGAGGAAATTTCCTCTACTTTTTCTTTGCCCTTTGTGTTCCTGCTGCTTTGTGTGGAGTAATTGGGTGGGAAATAATTTCCCCATCCAGATGATTCAGAAGACGAATCGGATGACAGGTCAACAATGTCTGGTTTGGATGAGCTCATTGTGTGTGATTTGTTGGATTTAGGGTTTCAACCTTGAATATTGTGATGTGTTTGTGTTGATGACTCAAGGCCTTTTATAGAATTAAGGGGAGGTTAAAGGAATTAAATGTTGGGTTGGTTTTGGCGTTAATTATGGATTTGACTTTGGTCAAACAGCAGTTTGTTGCTACTGGTTGACCCTCTCATTGCTGCTGGTTGACTGGTGGTTGCTGCTGGTATTGAAGTAATTGGGGATTTATTTTGGGATTGATTTAAATTTCAAATTGGTCAACGATTACACAAGATTTTTGCAATTTTAAGCTGCTAAATTGGGAAATCGTATCCACGACTTTTATAACTCATCTCTCACCCAATTCATTGCTCCTCAACAATGGCGGCACTTCGATACAAAGAAGACCATAACAAAGTTGGATATCTGGACACCTCAAATCGAAGTGAAGGGTATGATGAAATTCTTACCTTCTTAAGAGGGTCTTCCATTCGATATGCCATTACTCATTGCCCAATGGTGGTCTATGACTCTCTAGTCAAACAATTTTGGAGTACGGCAGTGTTGCGCACACCTGAAGGTAGGGAGAAGGAGATTGTGGCTACAATTGATGAGAACGAGTATGTGCTTACTGAGTCATCCATCAGGAATCACCTTCAACTGAATGATGCACATGGTCTATATGATTTTGCTGAACAAGACATTCAGGATGGTTTGGCTACAATCGGGTATCCTATTGATGGTAGTTTTACTTTTTACAAAAGTAGGTTTTCTCCTCAATGGAGATTTCTTGTTCATACCTTATTACAATGCCTTAGTCCCAAATCCGGAGGTTGGGATCAATTCTCAAGCACTCTTGCTTCTGGCCTTATATGTCTATCTACAGGGAGGGTGTATAACTGGTCTAAATTTATCTTTGATGGGATGGTTGGGAACTTAGGGAATGCCAAGCATAAATTTTTAATGTACCCTAGGTTCTTGCAAACAATATTAGATATTCAGACCACTGACCCAACCCCTAAGATTATGAATAGACTAACTGGCAAATTATTTGTAACCATGAGGTTTCGGTTTGAAGGGGAACATCAGCCTCTTTTAGCTGCTATGTTGCCTGGTGGGGCTGATCATGGTGGTGCAGCTGATGCTGCTGGTGGTAATATACCGCCTATCTCTGATGCTGCTGATGCCCATGCCTCAGTTCCTGCTGGTGTTGAGGCATCTGATGCTGCTGATGCAAGTGCATCAGTTGCTGCTGATACCCAGTCACCACCATCTACCACACCTCAAACCTTTGTCCCTGATGAGCCTATTGTCCAGACCTCAACTGTTGTCCCCAGTGTTGACCAACCCACACCTTTTGTTGAGCCTACTAATGATGATATGCCATCTACTTCAAGGTTTTCCTCACCTAGTCCTACTAGGCAGCCTTTTGATTTTGACACCAATATTGGTGGAGATTTTTCAGTCTCTCCACCCAGATCCAATGAAGCTCTTAACACCACAGGTATTCCTGCTGGTGAAGCTGAGGATCCTGATGCTTTTACTATGCATACTTTGCTTGACAGGTATAAGAAGAAAGTTGATGCTTTGGAGTCTGAGTTAAAGGAAATCAAAAGGAATCTTGGTGATCAGGTGACTGGGTTGGAAAAGGAACTCAAGGACACAAAAGAAACTCTTGATGAGACTATTCATAAGTTGGTTGGTAGAGTTGAGTATCTGGAAGCTCAGTTAAAAAGCAAGAAAAGAAAAGTTGTGCTCTTTGACTCAGAAGAGGATCAGGCTGCTATGGATTTGGATGGACTCAATGTATTGGCTTCTGCTTCTGTTGCTAGTGCAACCACTGAGGGGGTTATATCTGAGCACCCAACACCAACCACGACTCAGGAATACACGAGGAGAAGAATCAAACGGTCTTCAGGAATGTCAGCATTTGAGATGTTTCAATCAAATGTTGCTGGTGGTTCTGGTGTTGTTACTGGTTGTGCATTCATTCCTGCTGCTCATAGTTCTGGTGCTCGAGCGGTTCCTGCAGATAGTGCATTTGATTCTGCTGGTAATGTGGATGTTTCTGCTGCTCCTGAACCTTCTAGTATTCCTCTTGGTGGTACCTCTATTGCTGCTGGTGGCAATACCATTGCCACTGATGGTGTTCCTCCTCTAAGTTCTGCTGGTACTATTTGTGTTTCTTCTGTTCCTGATCAGTCTGACAAAGGTGAGGCCCCACTAGAGGATGAACTTGGGGGTCTTGTATCTGATCAAGAGAAGGCTGCTCAAGCACGCTTGTTCAAGAATCTTGAGGATGAAAGGATAGGAGACGAAATGGCACAAAAGGTCCAAGCAGACATTGATGCAGCCATGGCAAGGCCACAGGTGCCCTTTTCTACCACTTTACCTCTTCAAAGACAGCAAGAGGTGGATGCTGCTTCTTTCAACTTCTCTGAGGCAGATTGGATGCATGTTCAGTCTCAAGTAGCTGCTAATCCTGATCTTTCCAAGGATCTCTTAGGGGTTGATGTGACAGATGATGACTTTCCTGCTAAAATGGTTGCTTTAATGAGGAAGAAAAGGCAAGCTATTGCTGAGAGGTTGGCAAAGGAGAAGATGGATAAGCCTCTTTCACAGGCACAACAAAGAACTTATATGCAACAAGTTGTCAAGAACCAGAGTTCTACTCTCTTCACTACTGCATGGACTATGGCACAAGTTAAGAGCCTTTCTGATGAAGAACTCATGTGGTACTATAACAAGATTATGGCAACGATTGCATCCAGACCCAAACTTGCTTTGGAAGAACCTTCTTCCAAAAGGCTTAAGTCTTCTACTGCAACAATGCAGGATGCTGATATTGATCAATCACAGGATTCCACATCCAAGGTTGCTGCTACTTCTATTCCTTCTGCTGATGCTTCTGCTGGTGTTTCTGCTGAAGCTACCCATTCTATTCCTGCTGATGTCAACCCATCCAATCCTTCTGCTATAGGTGATCATGTTCCACAACCTATTTCTCTTGAGATACCACATTCTTCATCCTATTCTGATGATACTACTGGTCCCACATCTTCATCTACTCCTGGCACAAGAAAGAAGAGTAGAGCTAATAGGCGTGATTCTAGGCCACTTACAGAGTTGGATGATCAGGAATTAATTCACTTTGATTCAGAAAGTGAACCTGATGAAGATTCTCCTCTTCCTTGGGCTGCTATTGCTGGTTAGGAAGTTCTTAGTTTGCCTCAAGGAGAACTCCATGCTTTGTATAGAGTTGACAATGTCACTAAATATTTTACCTTTCTTCGAGAAATTCTGCATTTGGTGGATAGGCAAGACCTGAGTTACCTCTATGGCATGGTGGATCAGTATTATGCATCACATGATGCTACTGGTATTGGACTTATTCTTTGGGGTGATCTGAAAGTGTTGATGGATTCTCTGGAAGAAGGGGTTGCTTATTCTGTTTGGGATAATCAACTGAATTGGCAGGTGAGGAGTTGGAGGTTGTATACACCTTCAAATGTTCATGTTTTGGAAACTATGGATGGGAGAGTATTTCACATGTTTGTGGATGTGCCTTATCCCCTCTCGGTTCATCTAATGGAGAGGATGCTGAGGCATAAGTCGGTGATTGGCAAGACTGTCGTAGGGAATGATTTGACTACTGCTGAGCAATTGGTTGGGTTTATCAGAACTCAACTTGCTGCTGCTCAGGCTTCTGAGTCTTAATGGCATTGTTGTATATTTTTCATTTTCATTTGCTTGTTTTTGCTTTATTTTCTTTTATGTTTCTTTTATTTTCTTAATAGTTTATAAAAAAAAAAAAAAAAAAAAAAAAAAAAAAAAAAAAAATCCTTATATTTTTTATACTAACTTTTGTGCAGGTATAGTGTTGGTTTTTAACCAAACATCAAATGGTAATCATCTCACCATGTCTAACAGACAAGAAAGAGTTGACTCACAATGAGGGTACGGCTCTGGTGTGATCATCAAATCCGTTGATAGCTGTAATAGTTTGCTCAAAACTATAGGGTTCTCAACTCACCGATGTTTCCTTACTAAGAGTTGAATGGTTTTCAATTCACCATGGATTTTACTCGTTTTGGGGTTTCCAAAGAATTGGCTAGCCCACAAGTATATGGCTTGTGGTAAAGGCAGTGGAAAACCATATTTGGTAATCAATTCACCAAAGGTTATCTTCAACCTAAGAATTGGCTAGTCCTGAGCAAACGGCTACAGGTAAAGACAACTCAAATCCGTTTATAGTTTATGATTTACTAAAAATCATATGGTTATCAATGTACCATGGTCTTACACACCTAAACATTGGCTACTCCAGTAGTGATGGCTATTGGTAAAGAGACATCAAATCCATTAATTTTCAATGATTCACCTCTCACAGGAGTTTACACACCTGGATGTGATGAGAATAGTATGAAACTTAAATGTTTTGATGTACAATATGTCATTGTTGCTGTGGAGTATTGCTTATCCGGAGTAACCAGATTATGAATTAAAGATGTTCCTGTTGCTGCAGATCCACATATGTTGCTGCTGGAAACTTGTACTTAAAGATGGTATTGCTGCTGGTTACTGTCTGATGCTGCTGGTTCAATCCTCTACCTGCTGGACTTCAAAGATCTATCTGGAAACTTGAACTTAACCTAGTCAAATTCAAGTTTAGGGGAGGATTGTTAGGAATTTTTAGAATAATATTTTATTTTCATTGCTGCTGTTAGTATAGTTTGGTTCCTGCTGGTAGTGTTTGTTACTGCTGGTGTTGGTTCCTGCTGGTAGCATTGATTGTTCCTGCTGGCAGTGTTTGTTACTGCTGGTCTTATCGTATTTTTAGTATGTTTGTTAGAGTTTTTTAGGAAGAGATAGTGTGTATCTCTTTACACGTTTTCTTAGTATTGCTGCATTAGGGTTTCTTGTAATATAAAAGAAACATGCGGCATTGAGTTTTGTAATCAATTACATTGAAACAATATTAGTTAATAAAAGATCCATAGAGGATCAACGTTTTATAGTTTGTTTTTCTTCTTAACTCTTGTGTTTAGATTCTGCCTAAGCATAAGTTTAATTTATAGAGATTCTCTTAGGCTGTTTGTGATTACATAGACAGTCTACCAAGCTCAAAGATCTGTCAAGGAAGGCACGATCCAACACTTTGTTTTCTGAACTTTATATGGATGGTGATTTAAGACGTTATCAAGAATATAAGTTTGATCATCGGCGGACAAAGGATCGCCATCATTGTACCTTCACAAAATAGTTTGTGCCCATACATAGTTAGTATTCGTTTTACATAACTTTAACATTAACAAGAAATGGAATTCAACAATGTAATAGACTGAATGATGGGATTAATTTCGTTAATAATCTCTTGCTCATCCGCTGTGAAGATATCGAGCCTTTGTCTCGTTGCGGTAAAAGGTCCTCCTGGTCTAGGAACATCATTTGGTCCCCCAACTGGCCTCGCAGGGTGATCTCTTTTAGGACCACATCCCTCTTTCTTGTTCCAGCCGCCTTGGTCCTGTTTTTGTTCCTCCTTCCTGTTTCATCCCCAATTACTCCCTTTATCAGTCGTTTGTTAATTTGACCCTTCAGTCCCGTCTTGAGGTTTATTCTCGTCTTTTTTCTTACCCCATGAATCACCCCAACCACCTTGCGATTCAGTTTTTTCTTCAACTTTTTTACTCCAATCTGAACCCTGTGGTTTATCAGATTCCACAACACCCCATTATAATTAATATTTTTAACAACAAAAATATTTTTGATAAATAGTAAAGTATTGATTTTGTAAATTTTTTAATTTATGTAATTTTTAAAATTAATTTTTACACTAACATATAATTTTAAAGCAAATAATTTTCTAAAATTAATTTATATATAAGTATTTTTAAATAGATTATTGGATTATAAATGCTATTTTAAATATTTAGAAAAAATGGGACGACATTGTCGTCCCATTTTTGTTTTTAAAAAAGTTTTTATATTGATTTAAGAAATAAAAATTGATTTAAAAAGCTTTTAAATATTAAAAAAAATAAATAAATAAATAAATAAAATTTACAGTTTGGGTTGACATTGTCGTCCCAAAGTGTTTGGCAGGATTAAAAATAATGGAGGGATGTTTTTTTTTTTGGGAAATTTTATTTAAAAACCTTTAAAATATTAAAAATCAAATAAATACATGTAATGTCGTCCCAAATTGAGAGAGTGAAAAAGTGTTTGACTGCCATTTTTTGTTAAAAAAAATGTGGGCCATGGCTAAAATTTAGGACGACAATGTCGACAAAAAAAAATGGCTGGTTCCTAAACCCACGTATTGGTGTAGTGTTATCCTCTAATAAAAATGTGTTCCATTATATATGTGTCACCACTCATTCTTTTATATAAGCAATCCATTACACTCTATACAGTATGCACGTTCTATGTGCTTAAATCAAAATGCTATAAGCAATCTCAAAAAACACCCTTCAACTCTATACTAATTATAAATTAAAAAGCAACTAGCAAAATCAAAATTTTCACACAGGTCATTCCAAGAAAGGAACAAGACTATAAGACTTTTCGCATATAATCCAAGAAAGATCTAGTCAAATAAAATGATGACACCAACTCTACAACTATTGTAAATGAAACTATGTCATGAACTCATGAAGGAATCTCGACTACCACAAACATAAAAGTCTGACTTTTGGCGTTGATTTCATATCAGGTTCTGCACTTGCAATTGCTTTGAAACACCAAATTTTACTTATTTTCATTTTTTATTTGATCAACCAATTGTAATGGCGTCTTCCATAAAAGGGTTTGAACATCTCGAAATACAGCTCGAAGAGATCAAATCAGCCACCGATAACTTTAACGAAGAAAATGTTATCGGACATGGTGGTTTTGGTAAGGTCTATAAGGGGGAGTTGTCTCACTCTCACTCCACGGGGAAAAGCATGGTTGCTTTAAAGCGTCTTGATCGTAGACATGGTCAAGGAGACGCTGAGTTTCATAAAGAAGTGAGAATGCTTTCATGTTACAGACATGAAAATATTATATCTCTCCTGGGGTTCAGCAGCGGACGGGATGAGATGATACTCGTGTATGAGTATGCATCTCGTGGAAGTCTTGATGGTTATTTAAAAGATGTCAATCTCACATGGACACAACGATTGAAGATATGCCTTGATGCTGCGAAGGGACTAAGCTACCTCCATGATCCCAGAGAGACATATCAAAGACTAATCCATTGTGACATTAAAAGTGCCAACATCCTACTGGATGAGAATTTCAAGGCTAAAGTTTCTGACTTTGGGCTGTCAAAAATAGGCCCCGCTAATCAGCAAAATTCAATTCTGGTCACAGGTGTCTTGGGTACCCATGGATACTGTGATCCTCTGTTTATGGAGACGTACACCCTCACAAAAGAGTCAGACGTATACTCTTTTGGAGTAGTATTATTTGAAGTCTTGTGTGGGAAACTATGCGTTGAATATAGCAAGGGCCAGTTAAAGGCAATTCACGTGCCTATGTGGAAACAAAGCTACGAACAGAAGCAATTAAGCGGGATTGTGTTTCAAGGTCTGATGGAACAAATGAATCAGGATTCTTTAGAGACATTTTCAGGCATTGCATATCAATGTTTGAAGAGATTCCGTGAAGAACGGCCAGCGATGTCTCTTGTCGTTGAAAAACTTCAGGAAGCACATGCATTGCAGGAGCTTCACGATCTCAAACCGCCAAAGGAGTATGAAGAGATAGTTAACGCTGCAGTACCTCCTTTGAATTATAGATCCTTAGATGAACTGAAAGTGCTTCTCACCGAAGGGTTCCGCGTTAATGAGGGCACAACGGTAATTGGCGACATCTCTTTTGATCTTATTTTAATATATTTTGACAGATGGTTATTTATAGCTAGAGAAATTTTACTATGTGGATTTTCACATTACAAATCTATAGAAATAGGCTGTGTGAAAATGGCTTTTTACTTTACAATGTGGAAAGAATAGGTTTTTACTCATCTATACATATAAAAACAAAATGATTTTTCTTAAAACTTAAAAAATTTAAATATGGGTAATACGTTATACCCAACATAAAAAAGCAAGGCTTGGATCAAGTGGTTAACACCCTTGTCTCTGGACACAGAGGTCAAGGGTTCGATCCTCACCCTTTGCAAGGGCGGAAGTCCTTTTGTACCTTTGGTAGAACGAGAAGGAGTCTCTCTACCTTAGGTAAGAGAGTTAATTTTTTTTTTTTTTTTTTTTTTTTTTTTTTTTTTTTTTTTTTTTTTTTTTTTTTTTTTTTATACCATTTTAAATTTTTAATTTTTCGTTTTTTACTTTCCCAACAAAAAAAAAAGTTTGACTTATCCCTTTGTTTACACTAGAGTAGAATATGTTTGGTTTTCGACACATGAATTTTCCCTTTGTTTACACCACAATTTCTTCTATAGTCCCCCGAATTTTCTTTGCACATATCGATAGTCCGTATCTCATAAACTGTGCTCATGGTTAGTTTTTAAGTCTGTATGTGATACGCCCTCACTAGTTATGTGAGACTCTACTTTAACTTTACAAGTATGTGATACTAATGGATGGTAGAAGTTTTTATGAGTTAAAACTCATCATCTCGATCCATATTTATACATAAACCAAAATGGGAATAGTGTCTGGTCCAGATCATTACATCCATATTCATATTCAGAACTACTTCCATTTTCTTTATGCAAATTGTTATATCTATGTACTCAAGTACATATGTATTTTTTACTTATAAAACGAATATGACTCAGTTTGTTAAAAATGACATCTCAAATGTGTCAAAATTGAGTCATCAAATTTAATCCAATTTCATGTACTTTTATTATTATTATTATTATTAAATGACATCTCAAGCGTGTTCATCTTTGGAGGAAACAAAATAATAATAAATGATTTAGTTTACTCAAAATCTATTAGAAACTTAATAACACGAAACAAAAAATGAAACATTGTTGTCCATTGCAAGCACTCACTCACGAAAGTTGGGCCCAATTTCCTTGACACAAATCTAAAAAGGCCTAACCCAATTTTATGCCCTAAACCCAATAACTTATTCGGAATTTAATGGACGTGTAGTGGTTGTTAGAGGTGCACATCGAAACCGGTTAACCGAACCGCAACCGAAAGCTAACCGAATAATTGAACCGGTCAAAACCGGTTTTGACCCAAACCGGTCCGGTTTTTCCACAAACCACCGGTTTGGGATTTTGAAATATGGACCGGTTAGGGGACCGGTTTATCTGCTATTAACTTATTATATCTAGATTCATATTATCTGTTTACCACTAACTAGGGGTGTTCATCGGTTCGGTTCTCGGTTAATTGGTTTATTCGGTTCGGGTTGTTCGGTTAAAAAAAAAATTTGGGTCATAACCGAAAACCGAACCGAACCGAAAATATTTGTGACCGAACCGAACCGAGAACCGAACCGAAGTTCGGTTCGGTTATGGGTCAAAACCGAAAACCGAAATTTTGTACTTGAATATTGAACAACATTTATATTTGCTCTAATATTGAACCATAACAGTCTTGCATACACATATTGATATGTATGTCAAATGATTAAACCTAGAGAATAGAACATACATCATCCAGATACATAAACTTTCTTAAGAAATAACTAATCATAGCACATGACCCCATGACGGTATGCCAAAATATATGCAAAACGACATACCTAGACAAGTTTTAACATCTATTGAACACAAAATAACCTAACATCATAGGACCTAGGGTTAGTCAAGTTATATTTTTTTAATTAATATATAAAAAATATTAAATATTAATTATAATTCGGTTTTCGGTTCGGTTCGGTTCGGTTGTCAATATGCTAAACCCATAACCGAACCATAAACCGATTAAAATGTTCGGTTCGGTTCGGTTTTTACCAATTCGGTTCGGTTAAGAATTCGGTTCGGTTATTTTCGGTTCGGTTCGGTTTCGATTTTCGGTTACTGCAGATATTACCCGATCCATGAACACCCCTACCACTAACTTATCAATGGCAAAGACTTACCCACTAGACTTGAGCCCAATTCCCTTGACCCAAATCTAAAAGGCCTGACCCAATAATAACTAATTCGTAACTTTATTTTTAATGGGCGTGTAGTGGCTTTCTATAAATGAGAAGGGGGAACACATTGAAAAGATTTACATCGAAGCATGTCTTAATCTCGATGAAACTGATGCCCGCGATTTACAACATCCGTCTGGTTCCATTGTTAATTCAAGGTGACTTAACCTATTCCTATCCCTTATCTTTGGAACAACTTATTTAGTTTGTCATTCTTTAATTGCTGCCTTTATTCTTCTTTATGCAGATTTCCAGGGGGGCTATGTTATAATTATTCCTGGGATGGATTCAAAGCACGTGTGAGTGGTCAATTCTTGACACCTCAAATCTCATACACGCTTAATCTTGTCTTCCGGCATAAGGATCAATCACGTGTCAACTTTTATGACCCCCTGAGATACAAAATAGATGGAGACGCAAAAGTTTTCATAATTTACCCTACTATACATGAGAGAGAAGATGGATGGTTCATTGTTCCATTGTATCACTTTACAAGCCAACACACAACTGCTGACCTTCAATTTGAGTTTGAATACCATGCGACCGATCTACTAGTCGCTGGCATCGAGTTCCAACCATCTGAAGAAAAAGTGAGCAGCTGATTGTCAATGGTTATGTTATTTATAAAACATGTAAAGAAAATATGACACTTAATTAACCCGAATGTATGGCTCACTTGCTTGGATATGTCATTATATAGGTGGAACTTCCAGTGTTTGAAGAGTACCAACACATAGTCGAGGCTGCCTCGCAATCTCTGTTCTACACATCCCTTGATGAACTTAAACAGATTCTCTCCAAAGGAGTCCTCCTTAACGGATACAAAACGGTATTCAATTGGCTATGTCTACTTAAAAGCCCCACCACTTTTAATTTTTTATTTATTATATTTTAATAATATTTATACGAGCACAACTAATTCCCAACTTACTAATTATGCAGAGGTTTTCTCTTAATGAGAAAGGAGAACACTGTGAAATGATATCAATCGAAGATTATTTGATTCCAAATGAAGATTCCACTCTTCTATATCTGTCTGATTGTTATTCAAGGTGACTTGTCATACTCAGACTTATCCCTATTGTTTCATAAGTATATATATAAATTGATGCAACATTCTTTGCTGCTGCTTCTTCTTCTTCTTCTTCTTCTTCTTCTTCTTCTTCTTCATGCAGATTTCCAGCAGGCTTTTATAAAACAAACAAAAAGGGATTTGAAACACATGTCAAGACTCAGTTTTTGTCCCCGTCAATCACATACACCGTGAACCTTGTCTTTTACTCTTCCTTAGATCGTAAACAAGAATATGGAAAGCTCAAATACAGATTAAGAGGGGAGACAACAACTTCTACTGTGAACCTTGCAAATCGAAGAGAATTTGATTATTGGCTTTGGATAGTTGAATTGTTTCAATTCAATAGTGATGGGAGTATTGTTGATCTTGAAATTGATTTTGACGACCATGAAACCAATCTACAAGTAGAAGGCATCTTGTTTCAGCCCCTGGAAAAAGTAAGCTGACAGTTATCAAGATAAGGTTGGGTCGGGAACATGTAGAAATTTGTTTGGGTCAAATTATTTCGGGTCAAAATGGGTCTGACCGGTTGGGTTAACCTGCTACCTATTGGTTTTAATTTGAATTTCATAAAATAGACAAATTACATGAAACTTTAACTATGGCTAAAAGATAAATTTCAATAGAAAGTATTAAACTAATTATAGCCAATGTTGTTTTTGCTTTAATTTAGTTATTTACATTATCTTCATTCCAAATTTTAAAAGACTCATTATCATCGATCATGATCCAAAATGTTGGTTATTATCTAATAATCTGATGAACTACTAAAAGAATTTGAAATTTAGTTAAAACTAACAAAGTGAATTACCAAAAGAATTGATTTAATATATAGCTGCCACATGGGAAGCGTGTAAGATGTTAGATGCATTCTACTTAATGGGTTTCCTACAGCTTTCACTTCATTGCCTTTTGAATGGCCAATTAGTGCCGCACATATGTTTAATTTTGATAGGTGGAAGATCCAATGTTAGAGGATGACAAGGTAGAGGATACACAAACCACATCAAATAATGAGGTATATTTATATCTCATATGTAGCTCAGTTTCACTTTTTTAATGGGAAGTACTACATCAAAGATGAGAATGTGCTTCACAGTTATTAGTATAATGTGCATACCATCACTGTGCTTATCCCCCTATAGTCCACTTATATTGTGTTGGTAGCCCTTATGGATTGTCATCCATAAGGAAAATGTATGTCTAGGAATACATTAAGAGTGCCATACCAAGGAAAACCACTGCACTTTTGGAGTCTTAGTTCTAATAGTTTCCCATACATGTTTATCGGCAAATGGGACTCCATTAACTTTTGAGTTTTTCCATACAGCTACATATTTTCACAAAGGTTAAAACATGCTCTTAGATGCGTATAACTTGAGGATACTTTGTATACCACTCAAAAAGCCACTTTCATCTTCCATCTTTGAGTATAACTGCATACAAGCCACACTGAAGTGGATTCCCCGTTCCCAATAATTTATGGACATTATGACACATCACTTTATCTCTGTATCCAACAAGTTCTTTCATCCTCAACTGTCTGAATTTTCATGTATAACTTCCCAGACACTCGTCCATTTTAACTTCATTGTGTGACTCCATTATATTCCATAAATGGGTCAAAACAGGTAATCGTTAAGAAAGACACTTTATTACACTCCAATATTCAATAAAGGCTTTGGTGATTCGTTGATCTCTTTTATCCAAATCTTTAAACCCTGGACCTCCTTGATTCTCTAGCATACAAATATATTTCCATGCCACTTTAACTATGCCTTTGGTGATTCGTTGACACCATAAGAAATCGTGTCGTTCTTCTTTTTCGTCTTTGGCAATTTTGTGATGAAATCCATTGTGATCTTTTCCCACTTCCAAATTGGGATGTCCAAAGGTTGAACCTTTCCACTCGGTTTTTGATGCTCGGCTTTGACCTTCAAACAAGTCAAACACTTTTCAACGTACTTCACACAATCTCTTTTCATACCCGGCCACCAATAGTTCTTCTTCAAATCGCGGTACATCTTTGTAGCTCCCGGATGAATGGAATACTTCGACTTGTGTGCTTCCTCTAGAATCAACTCTTTGATGCCACTACGAAAAGGGATGTAAACCCTTCCATACCGAGTCTTAATCCCACGACTATCTTCTTTGAGATGCGGAATGTAAGAAGTGATACGCTCACCTTCCCTATTTTCTTCTTTCAATCCCTCCTCTTGAGCTAACTTGATCTTGTCAAAAAGGTCGGTGGTGACAATCATTCTTAAGGAATGAATTTTAGTAACCTCATTTTGATCCTTTCGACTCAACGCATCCGCCACCACATTCGCTTTACCCGGATGGTAGCGAATTTCGCAATCATAATCTTTTAACAAGTCTAACCATCTTCGTTGCCTCATGTTGGGATCTTTCTTATTAAGAAAATATTGAAGGCTTCGATGGTCGGTGTAAATTACAAACTTGACACCATATAAGTAATGCCTCCAAAGTTTTAAAGCGAAAACCACAGCCGCAAACTCAAGATCGTGTGTCGCATAATTTTCTTCATGCTTCTTTAGTTGTCTCGAGGCGTAAGCAATCACTCTCCCCCTTTGCATAAAAACACATCCAAGACCGGAATAAGACGCGTCGCTATAAACCACCATATCTTTGGTCCCCTCCGGCAACACTAGAACCGGTGCTTCACACAATTTCCTCCGTAGAGTACAAAAGGCTTTGTCTTGTTCTTCACCCCACTCGAAGGTAGCATTCTTCTTAGTAAGTTTCGTTAAAGACGATGAAATTTTGGAGAAGTCTTGAATAAACCTCCTATAATATCCCGCAAGACCAAGAAAACTTCGAATCTCACCCACATTCCTTGGTGCATGCCATTTCATTACAGCTTCTACCTTTGAAGGATCGACTTTGATACCATCGGCATTAATAACGTGACCAAGGAACTGAACTTCTTGCAACCAAAATTCACATTTCGAGAATTTAGCATACAATCTTTCTTTTCTCAATGTTTCAAGAATTTCTCGAAGATGAAGTTCGTGATCTTCTTTGCTCTTAGAATAGATAAGGATATCATCAATGAACACTATAACAAATTTATCCAACATCGGTCTACATACACGGTTCATGAGATCCATGAAAACCGCAGGTGCGTTCGTAAGACCAAATGGCATAACCGTAAACTCGTAATGTCCATATCGGGTTCTAAAGGCCGTCTTAGGAATGTCTTCTTCTCGAACTTTCAATTGATGATAACCCGAACGGAGATCGATCTTGGAAAACCACCGCGCACCTTGAAGTTGATCAAAGAGGTCATCGATTCTTGGTAACGGATACACATTTTTCACCGTGACTTTATTCAATTCGCGGTAGTCAATGCACATCCGCATACTACCGTCTTTCTTTTTAACGAACAAGATTGGTGCTCCCCATGGCGAACTACTAGGACGAATGAAACCCTTGTCAAGCAATTCTTGAAGTTGACTCATCAATTCTTTCATTTCGGACGGAGCTAGACGATAGGGTGTTTTAGCAATAGGAGTAGCACCCGGAACAAGATCAATACGAAATTCGACTTGCCTTTCGGGTGGAATACCCGGCAAGTCTTCCGGAAAAACATCACAAAATTCATTCACAACCGGAACATCATCGATACTTTTCTTCTCAAAGCTTGTATCCACCACATGAGCCATAAAGGCATAACACCCACGTGATAAATATCTCCTAGCCTTCATCACGGTACACAACTTTAGTTCACCTTTTCTTTTATCCCCATAAATAATCATTTCACGACCGCTAGGATTCACAACTCTAATGATCTTTTGGCTACAAAGGATAGCCGCGTTATATTTATCAAGCCAATCCATACCGATAATAATGTCAAATTCCCCGAGCATAATGGGAATTAAATCGATCTTAAAGACAATTTCATCGATCTCTATCTCTACGTCTTGATATACATTAGACACGACAACGATCCTACTATCGGCTATTTCAACTTCTAGGGGTATAGGAAGTTTAGCTAGTGGGGAAGTTATTTGCTTGCTAAAATCATAAGACACGAAAGAAACACTAGCACCCGAATCATACAAAACCCGAGCGGGTATGGAATTTACAAGGTGAATACCTGTGATGACATCGGTCCCCGATTTGGCTTCTTCAACACCCATTTGATAAACTCGAGCTGTCGGTTTTGGAATCTCCACTTTCTCTTGCTTGACGGTTCTCAAAGGCTTTGCTTCAATCGCCTTTGTTTTAGGGCAATCCCTCAACCTATGCCCTATCCCATTACACCCATAGCATACTATCATCGGCTTGGTACAATCTTTGCTTTGATGATCTAAGGCTCCACATTTGTAACAACCCGGCGTATTACGCCTACACTCCCCAAGATGAAACTTGCCACACTTAGAACATGCTACCTTAGTTTTGCTTCCCGCACTCTTCTTGCCATGATCAAATTTAGCTTTCTTTCCATCCTTATCCGCAAACTCTAGCTTCCTTTTTGGTTCTTTCGCCTCCTTCTCTTTCCTCCTAAGTAAATCTGCTTCCCTTACCCTAGCCCTACTCAAAAGATCATCCAACGTGGTACATTTGAATGGTGAAATAACTTCACGAATGTCATCCTTGAGCATCCTTTGGAACTTGTCAACCTTAAGCTTGTCATTCCCAAGATATTCAGGACAATAAGGGATCATATCATTAAACATCCTCCACAACTCATTTACCGTCTCGTTAGTTTGAGTAAGAGATTGGAATTTCTCTCGAATTTTGTCCACCTCTTCGGCCGGAGCATACTCGGCACTAAACAACTCTTTGAATTCTTTCCATGTACAAGTTTCTACCCAAGGCTCACCTTTCTCACATATCTTTCCTTCCCACCAAGTCTTAGCACTATCACGAAGAAAGTTAGTAGCATAGATAACTTTCTTCCTTTCTTCACAACCACTAGTACGAAAAGCACCTTCCACCGCCGTAATCCATCTATTACTAACAATGGGATCAAGAACACCGGTAAATTGTGGCACATCACAAGCCGTGAAATCCCGGTAAGTAGCTTTGTCATTCTTAGGTTCTTTTGTCGGACCACATTCTTTCTTAAACTCCTTAAACTCTTCTTTCATTAGCTCCTTAAGGTTTTGCGTCGTTTGTTGAACATAGAAGGGCATTGACTTTTTAATAGCCTTGCCCACTCTTTTTGCTAACATTTTGTCTAAGGCCACCATTTCATCTCCCGTGAAGCCTCTAAAATCAAGGCCTCCGGAGTTTGAGGAAGAACTTTCATTATCCTTACTAGCATTACCCGGATCACTTGCCGAAGTCTCGGCATGCTTGGAAGCCGTAGATTTCGCGACTTCCTTCGGGTGAGGGGTTTCCATTTCTCCTTACTGAAAATTAGCAATTCACAACATTAAACACAATTATAAATACTTAGCCAATGCATGAATGACATTTCTATCTTATTCTAGCACCCTAGCTTGTCACTCATGTATGATCTAAATGATTTCAATTTCACATATGTCCCGTATTTTCATCACTACGGTGGCCAGGCGTAGTCATGAAAATATTGAACATATGGGTCCTCAAAACCATCCAAACAATACACAAATAACAAACACTAGCTCTAACCGCATCTATACAAGGCCTAAGTCTAGGAAATCCTAAAGGGAAGTCCTAAATCTCTTAGACCTAAGCTCTGATACCAAGTTGTTACGCCCCGTGACCGGTTTGACCGAAAATTTAAAACTTTTGACGCGGAAACGATGGAACACAATTTACTCATACAATTTCTTCATTCAATGACCATAACCTATAATATTTAACCATTAAAACATACTCGCAAGAACGTATACTCAAAGACTCTTCAAGACATTCCACACAAATTCTCCAACACAACCGAAAGACCTTTCTGAGACATAGATACGCCGTATCCTTTTTAGGGATACGCCGTATCGGGCAATGCGCCGCATCAATCTAGAATGATACGCCGTATTACTTTAGACCTCTGATACGCCGCATTTATTATATTAGATGCGCCGCATCTACCTATTTAGACATAAATTTACCAGATACGCCGCATCTCAAGAGGAGATGCGCCGCATCACCTGATACACCGTATCTCAACCAGGGATACGCCGCATCTACCCTGCACCACAGAATCCTGGACAGACCCTACTGTCTCAAAAATGGGGTTTCGCCAGCCCCGCTCAGAAACCCGACCTCCCGGACTCGAAACCTGACGAAACTTTCCAGGATTCTTTAGTATGTCCGAAAGTTTTATTTCATGCAAAAATATCACTCATTTGACCGACCAAAATAGTACTTCTAAATCGGACGGGTTATGCAAAATTACCCAAAATGACCCATTACACTACAAGCCCTTTATACCACTACCATTTCGCAAATAACTTGACCATAATCATTTACTTAACATATCAAGAGCATTCCATACATACATGACCCGTTACTTTCCAAAATGGGTAGAAGCATGCTAATGCCAAACACCCTTTAATGAGTACTTAAATCATCCAAGTTCAAACTAGACGCCATATGTACATCATAATACATACACAAACTCGACTCTTGACCCAAACATAAACAAAGGTCATACATGACCTCAAGACCGTGAACTAACACAAAATAACCATAATGAAAGAAGTAGACCCACAACACGAAAGGACACTTGGGGCTTCCAACTTCAAAAGAGCTTGGTCCAAAAGAGTTCCGGTCTTCTAATTTAGCTTCTAGTTACCTTCCTACTTACTTCCAAGTTACAACTACGCCAATCCCTTACCTTTACTTTCGCCGCTAGAACCTACAAATATGACATTAACTTCAAATGTAAGCGAAAACGCTTAGTAAGTATACAAGGTTTAACTATCCTTTCATTACCATGGAGCATAACATAACATTTTACTCACCTTGGTCAAGCAAGTAAATACATAACATTATCATTACTAGCATTGGATCCAAGCTACATTTATTCACAAGCTCCATAACAAGAACACATTTCATAACATTACATTAGCATAATAACATTTAATAAGTTAATCCTATATACTTACCTTGATTTCCTACTAGCTCACTACTTGGACTTGATGAGGCTCTACAAATGCTTCCTATCACAAGGTTAACTACAATTAGTGACTAATAAACTAGGAAGATCATCATTTTACCACTTTTTACCATAATCATCAAAACCCACCATATGAACCCTAATTTTCACAATTGGGGAAAGTTACTTACTTGATGAAAAGAGCACAATTAAGGTTTCCTTAAAGCTCCTTGATCACTTCTTGATGTACAATTGAGGCAAGATGATAAATTTGGCTTTCCCTCCTATTTCTCTCTTATATGTCGACACACACATGGAACTAGCACAAGTTTTCCAGATTTTTCTTGAGCTATCTATTTAAGAATGAGTTAGTTGGAACTTTGGTCTTGTGGCAATAATAGTCCTTCTAGTTCTATACTTCTCATTTAACCATACCTTAAGTTATAAATAATCCCTAACATATTTACATGACATAATATTTACATTAATGGTACCTTGTCGGGGTACGGGTGTAACATGATGTAAGTATGTCTCGCAAAGGACTAGTCTGAGTAGAGTGTACCTTATTGAAAGATTTTCTTTGAATATGACCAAGATGGGTAATAATTTCAAACTAGTTTAACTAGTAATGTAAACGTGTCTCGCAACGGTCATATTCACGGAAAATCAGTCATTTCAAATTGGTTTGTGGCACCATAGGATAGTCATGGAGTTATAAGGTAACTAAGGTTAGGAAACCATCCTATGATCCGCCAGAGCCGGAGGGATCTACCCAAGGACAATTCCAATAGATTAGAATTAGAAGTCCTTAGGTAAGATAGAAAAAAAAAATGAGTAAAATGAGAAAGGAGAAAGAAGGGGTTGAAGAATGAAAAAGAAAAGTTTAATGTAAGGGTGAAAAGAAATAGCCCTCCATGAAAACTTAGGGCAGAAACCGGGTCAATACATCTGCTATCGGTATTCACAAGTTGATGCTGATATTGAAGACAAGACGTCATGGACCCAGTGACGCACTGCACCACCCCTCCTAGCCACTCAGATATCTCTCAAAAGATATTTGTTTCATTTCTCACGGAGAACACTGCATAATCTATCAGCCTCTCATTCCGAGATGTGTTGATATTGAAAAGGTGGCACTCTGCTCCATGCCTCTGACTACTAAAACCAAAACACACATTATCGAGTCTAGAGCCATGAGATTCATCAAAATATCTCTTAGGAACACTTCCAATATAATACACTTGTGTTCGCCAAAAAGGACATAAGTTGTAAGAGTCTTAATGAGATCTTCGGATCTTGCCAACTTATATCATGATGGTTACATGCTTCAAATGGTCTACAGTCGTGGGGTGACCCTCAACGGCTCACTGAATCGTTGATGCACTTCGGTGTGTCTGTGTAAGCCCTTTCGGGGGTATCCGATTCAGAACTGCCTGGGCTAGGATTAGAGAAAGTCTTCACACTATGATGTTGACGATCTCGAAGTCCGAACCTGTAAGCGCTGGACGATTTATTGCTAACTGTTTTATGCAGGTACTGACGAAAGTCCATTTACCATCATCATATATATCAATATCCAAATCTCCACATACTCATACTTATGAAGATCATCCTCAACAAAGCTCAAGTGTAAAAGTTCAAGACAAAAGGATCAAGTTAAAGACGAAGTGTTACGTCAAAGTCAAGAAGCTAATCAAGATGTCAAGAACAAGTGCATGTATCAATTGAGGAAGACATAAGTATGAAGCTCAAGAGGTATGAGTATGCTGGAGGATATGATGCAAATGCATAGAAGATGTTGATCAAGGCAAGAACAACCAAAAGACGATACTTTGAAGATCACAAAGCATGAAGGAACAAAGAATCAAGACTATTCTGCAATGACACACAAAGTTCAAGTCAATGGAGATAGAAGACCTAATCACGTGGAGCATCATTCAAATGACCACCCCTTAGGGGGAGATTGTTAGCATTAAAGAATAGTATAATGAAGTGATGGTCATTCTAATCCTAAGAACTTTGTAATGTGTCATAAACGTGTGATAGTTTAGTCAATTGGGCTTGTGGACTTAGTAAGCTAATATGTTAGAAGTTATATTGTAAAAGCCTTATTGTGTAACCCAAGTCCACCAAGCCCAAGCCCATAGAAAGCCTGAGTATGGAACTATAAATGGCACATCACACTTCATTTGTGTGTGTGCTTGAGTGTGTGTATGTGTGTGGTTTTCTTTAGTTAATAAAAGTTCTATTCTCTCTTCATCTCATTATATACCACTCCGCATACCTATACTCCATCAAGTCACCATACGAGCTGAACATTAAGAGTGATAGAGTTGATATATCTTAGGTTTTATAATGTATGTTGTCGTTATAGTGTTTTTATTTGAAACTGATGTTACTTTTGAGCTTTACAATGAGAAAATCCACTCGACTTAATCCTAATATGGATTTATGGCCAACGATGGTCATAAGTCTTGTTGCGACAAAAGTGTTGCCTATAATACTTAGACTTTTGTTGTTTCACCACAGGCTAAACTACGACGTCATCATGCCTCTCTCGTGGTTACATAGTTACCTAACTGAAGTCGCTTGTTGTTTTGACTATCATGTTTTGTTGGTACACTAGAAGGGTACCCGTGTGTTGCGGCGGTGGGTACCTTGTAACTAATTTTGCTTGAAGAACAATATATTTTGATGACATGTTTTCCGT
This sequence comes from Artemisia tridentata subsp. tridentata, assembly GCA_021014915.2. Taxonomy (NCBI): domain Eukaryota; kingdom Viridiplantae; phylum Streptophyta; class Magnoliopsida; order Asterales; family Asteraceae; genus Artemisia; species Artemisia tridentata. Next base: position 52,052,902 of record CP139505.1, read on the forward strand.
GAAAATGACCTTATGTAAAGGTGGGCACGATTGGGTTTGGGTAGAATAAGCAACTCCAACCACTATATATAGTACTGGATAATTAATTAACGAAAAAGAAAGATCTACAATAAAATTGGAACGGAGGTAGCATAATGTAACATTTGTTGCCCTAATCATTCATAACCCTAAACACACTCTTACAAAACATCCGTCCCCAATTTTTTTTTTCCTCTGGCACTTCATCAAAATAAATCTAGATATTTTTTCTATTACTCCCTCCGTCCCATATTAAGTGTCCACTTTGACTTTTTTGAGTCTTTCTTATTCAACTTTGACCATTAATATTTTTATTTGTGTTATACAATACTTGATGAAGATTATACCATTTAAAACTCAATCTATTAATATATTTTTCATCAAGTATTATATAACACAAATAAAAATATTTATTGTCAAAGTTGAATAAGAAAGACTAAAAAAAATTCAAAGTGGACACTTAATATGGGAGGGAGGTAGTACTAATTTGCAGCCATCAAAAATCTAATCGTTCCTTCCATCTTAATATCTTAAAAATGAAATTAAAAAACCACAACCATACCAACTGATATCTTGCAGCAATAAAGAAAGCTTATTTCTTTCAGTTGTAGTAACAAAAACCATTTCTTTCTTTATGCTATAGAATATGAAACATTAAACAAAAACCCTTTGTTGATTTTATCTTCACCAAGACCACGACTGAACCTTATTTGGTTATTTTTGCTCTCGATGACCGAGCAGCAAGCACCGTCTTTAAGATCTTCTTTAAGGAGGTCTCGGGTAGGTGTTCTTTTTGTTCTGGTTTGATTCTTTGTTGTTGTGTTTTCAAAGATGGTGGTTTGGCTCTGATGGTTGTGGTTCGTGGTCAACCAGTTATAGCTACAACGGTGGCAGCGGGGGCGGTGTGGATTTTGGTAGAAGCTGAGGTGTGGCGGATGGTGAGGTACGGATATGAAACACAACGATACCAGAAACATCACCAAAACCAATCGAAACCACCTAGCCCACCGAGACCACCTACACAAACAAAAGATTGTTGTGACCTTGGCAGGCGGCAATGACGGTGGTGGCGAAAGTAAGTGTGCCGAGAGAGAACTTGTGAGTGGGTTGCGAGTGTTCTTTATGTGTTTTGTGTTTGATAGGCTTACGTGCGGAATACTTAAGGCTGGGGCAAGGCTCTGTTGTTACAAGTTTTTCTTCATATGGTTTAAATGGGATGCATCAATATTGGAGAATGTTAGAAGTATTAGAATTTAAGACAATTTTTTTTTTAAATGTATGCCGAATTTTTATGCTTAGCAAAAGTGACTTCCTTTGTATAGAAATGTTGTCTTAAAAATTTTAAAACTACTATATTTAGAATGTCCTAAAACTTTTATAAAGTAGTATAGATTACTCCCACCGTCCCAAAATAAATGTTATGTTTGACTTTTTGGGGTCTTTTTTGTTAAACTTTGACTTTAAATATTTTTATTTGCGTTATATAATACTTTATGAAAATTATACCAATGAAAATATATTTGAAAGCCAATCCATACATATATTTTGCATCAAGTATTATATAACACAAATAAAAATATTTACGATCAAAGTTGAACAAAAAAAAACTCTAAAAAGTCAAACCTGACATTTATTTTGGGACGGAGGTAGTAATATTTACCATGGTTCATTAAATCATTGTATAATTTTGGAGGCAAGTCTCACATGCTTTGTTTTGTTGCACCACATAATTCTTAGCTTCTTAGTGATCACTATGTTTTGTTAGTACATTAAGGGCCCGTTTGGTTTGTAGGCGGGTTTAGGATTATGATTTGGATTAGAATTAGGATTTGAATTTGGGTTTGGATTTAAATGTGATGTAAGAAATAGAAAATATATTATAAAAAAAAAGATATTATTATTTTATAATTTTATTGAATTTTTTAATATAAAAATAAAGAGAGAGATAGAGTGAGCAAATGTATGGGACCCACAAATGTTATAAAACCTGCAAGTCCCCCTACTTTTGCAATAACAAAAATATTTGTCATTTATGCGCAATAATAAAAGCCAAACTCTTAAACATCACAAACGAAACGGGCCCTAATATTTACCTTGGTTTATTAAATCATTGCATATTTTTTAAGGTTTATGTATCATCAATTCATCATTCTGTTTGTATGCCTCTACGACGACTATTTTGCCAATTTTTGAGATTAGCATGTTTAGTACTTTTTGTGATCGAAATTTGTGGTTTCAGTTTAGTAACAGAAAAGTTTCACGAAAGTTTACAATCTCACAAGCAGTAGTGGAGCCAAGAAGGGTTTCTAGTGTAACTTGAAACAAGTCAGGTTAGGTTTGATTTCTTCTAACAAGTCGAGTCGGGTTTAATTAATGAGAAAAAAAAAGCTCATTTCAATACATTTAACACTTATTATAGTCTTATAGATTACAAATACTCAAAGAAAAACTAAATAATACTACAAATTGTATTAAATTGCTTGTCATCACATAAATAACTCCATTTTAAAAAAAAGTGATTACTCTATTAAAAGCATAGCATTTTATAAAGTCAAGAAAGGTAATATTCTAAAAAAAGTACAAGTAAAAACCTATGATGTCCAAAAAATAAATTATACATACACGAAGCGATCACACTTACCCCTCGGAAAGAAAAAGCATTAACGGTTCTAATGTGCACATTAATTGTATTTTTTGACACTAAATAGTGCATACTAGAGTAGGGTTGAGCATAATAGACCGCGGACCGGATCAAATTGGACCGACCGGACCGGACCAGACCAAACGTATTTTGGTCTGGTCCTCGGTCCACCGTTTTTCCTCATATTCGGTCTTCGGTCCGGTTCGGTCTTTCGCAAAATCGGCCATTATACTTTCCAAATTTTGAAATTGTAATTAATATTGTTGATTTCTTTCCCCTTTAGTTTGTTTTTGAATCAATCTATCTTTCTTTTTTTTTAACACAAAAATTAAAAAGCATAATTTCACTTTCCAGCTTGTGTTTCTTTGACTATCTAAAAATACATTCACGTGTGATTGTCAAGGACACTCATGTGTGTTTCTTATAAGGCCAAAAATGCACTAATCTTTTGGTCAATTTATAATTGATTTTATATGGTTTTTGGCTCATTTTCTTAGTTTACTTGTTTGCTTTCTTATAATTACATGTAGTTGATGATTTCCGGACTAAATAGGGAATTGTGCTCTGAAATGGCTAAACTGTGTAAGACAAGGACAAAATGTGTCTGGCGACTCTGAGCAGCCATCGCGAATTTGCCGACGGCCCAAATTCAAACATAACCGATTTTTGGGTATTTTCAAGTGACGACAGGGCCACGACGCCGTCGCCATTTGGTGAGGGGGTATGGACTAATGAATTTCTCGGTGAGGAATGTTTGGGAGATTTTTGGAAGTCAATGGTTGAGATGAATTGGAGTAAGGTTCCGTAACACCCCCAAAATTTGGTTCAGCGGAAGATAAAACAAGTTTTTGGGGTGCTACGAAATTGGTACACAACACAAGCATAGAAAGCAGGATAACATTATCCGTTTACATAAAACATTTCAAAATCCATATCTCAAGTCTACATTTAACCAAAAGTACTGAAAGTAATTAAAGTAAGGCCCAAAACAAAATAAACAAGATAGGTCCCCAAAGCATTATCAGAGTTTAGGTTGATCCTTAGCCATGCCATACGCCAAGCCTCCAACAGTAATAGCAAAAGTAAACATCATCAATTACCTGAGAAAACATACTAAAAGTCAGCTAACGCCGGTGAGTTCATAGGTTTAAACACAACGCACAGTAGTGGACCAACTTACATACTAGTTTGCTATACTGGACTACGTCATATATCAATACATCAACTTCACACAAAGATGCGTCAATACAGACAATACTTTCCTATAGGTGCACACTATAGTCCCGCACAAGTGCGGCACACACTATAACAATCTCGCACAATTGTGGCAAGTGCAAAAATATCCTCGCACAGTTGCGGCCATTAACACATAACACTAGCCAGTAACTATAGCAAACATATCAAATCATAACATAACCATTGGACCATTCCAAAAAAATAGTTTTGCATGTTTTCTCACCCCAAGTATTCGATAAACACCATTAAGAGTAAAAGTGGGGCTATGAACTCACCTCAAGCAAGCAAAGCACAAACAAGATCTACAGAAGCAAAGTACTCAGCGGCTCTCAAGTATCGGCACTCACGACTCAGCACAACCTAATAATATAAACTCGCCTTAACAAAATCTCCAAATGTAAAAGTTTCCAAAAGCTAACTATCCCAAGTAGATTCCATTTTAAATTCCATAATCTCTTTCTTATATTAGTTATTAGCGTTTGGTATCGACGGGTGTGTAGTGGTGACACGACATGACTCAAGTGTACTCACGCTACATAAAGACTAAAACTGATACGACTCACAAACGAGGACGTATGACTAAGTTTTGATTTGATAAATTATGCGTACGAATTGTCGGGTTCTTATCGGGTTCGTCAACTCGATAAGTCTCGCAATTCCTTCGTTTAATTTATCATTCCAAAACTCAATAATCATACTTGGTAAATCATAAGGATGAATTGTTCATTAATAAATCTCTTCCGACATGCTTATTGGGCTCTTATTGGACTCGTCAGCCCAATAAGTCCGATAACCATGTGGGTCGGGTTTATTAACGCCAACTGATCCGAGACTTGGCCCTAATTCCATAAAACATGAATATTTCCATAAATAGCACTCCTCGATTTGCGTGCCCTCAAAATAATAAATAACTCACACTTATTAGTTTTTATTTGTCAAAATATTAAATAACGTCTTACGCGTCATTTAACTTTTCCTTTTTAACCTTTAGAATATTAAGTAACCATGAACTCGTTATTTAATAATATCTTAAGTTATCATTTAATGATGTCATTTAAGCTTTTACGAGTTATCTCATATTTCGAGTCACTTTCCAAGTTTATAACGTACTCGGGTCAAAAGTCAACCCTCAAAAGTCCAATATCAATAATCAAGTCCAAGTATTTGTTTTGGCTTTTCGAGGCCGCAAGGAGACTGGTAAGTCTCGGCGACACTCAACGTGGCTCAATATTAACATGTTTCAATATGTAGTTATAACAACTTTGCCACAATATCAATCAATCTCCAACAATTTTAATGGCCAAATAAACCTACGGCACGTTATCTACCAAATCCTCCCGTTCACATAAAAACAACAATCAACATCCGCAAGAAACAACAATATCCAAGACTTTATATCCAGGCCGAGACCCTAATGGTCTCGGCTCCAGTTCTCGGCGCCACAAATAACCATATCAACCTTAAGGTCTTTTCGACCTCATTTCTCAACAGCCAACAAAATAACTAACATGTAACAAAATAATTTATAACAGTAACCAAATTCGTCCCTAAATATATACTCGACACAATCCAATAGCCGCAACTATTATCAATAACAAGAACAAGAACAGTCCAGCAGCCGCAACAACCAAATCCACTCAATGAATAATCTCATATTCAACCACAATAACTGATGAAGCCGAGGGTTTTACCACACCCTCGGTTCGAGTGAAAACAACCCGCAACACAAACAAATAACAACATACAAGACTCGACTTGACTACTTCCATATCTAGTTAAAAGGACCACGGTTCGACACTACACAACCAAGAAAGATACCAAGCGATTATCATTGATTCTTTAACGAAAAACATTAACCCATTTATTTTTAAGACCCAAATCGACATAAAAACTGAAAATGTAACTCGACAAGATCGAGTTTGTTGCACACCGAGCCACAACCACGGGTGACTCGGTGTTACCCACCTTTAAAACCTTCGGATACAACTAGATCTTGGTCGAAAAAACTAAATGGTGGCGCGTAGTGATGGTGTGGGAAGGTTTCTGGGCGCATATTGTTTAGAAATGTGGTGGGGATTGTGAGAGATGAAGTTTGGTGGTGGTGGTGTAATAAAAGGAAGGGCGGTGAGGGGGGTATGGTGGTCGCCGGAAGTATAGCCGGAGAAGATAAGTATGGAGAGCGAAGTAGGTGCGGCTAGGGTGAAATGAGTGTATGATAAACCCTAATGAGACTATCACTTTAGCTTTTATAGTACTTGGACTAGGGATGAACGCATGGTGTCCCTTAGGGACTGATTTTTTAGTTTGGGCGCGGGGTGGGAAGTGGCATTTGGCCAAACTTCCTATATAACGTATCCGGTATAGATTTAAGTACCAAGACAACTTCCCGAGTAATTTTAATGTGTTCCATTGTTTTTAGAATAATTTTTCCGTTCAAAACGACTATAAATACGTCTATAATTATTTAACGCCTCCAAAAATCAATATTTCTCGTTTTTATTAGATCTAACTATGCCGACTCACGGAGTGCCTCACTGGGTACACAAGGAAATACTAATCACATAATGAAAATCCATGATATATAAACCAAAATCCGGATAAAATATCCAACACATTCAAAAGTGATTACAAGAGATAATATATTTGTTTTAAAACATAATGCGGTAATTTGAAAAGGCTCCCGAATTTACCAGTTGTCACAGCCTCCCAGCCTCAGAAGAATCACGTCCCGAGTTTCAGTTCGAGTTACCCGATACGTTTGAAAAGAGATGAGGGTACTTTCACTTTATTTCGTCCTCATGTTCCCATGTAAACTCATGACCATGGCATGAGTTCCATCTGACCTTAACAATAGGGATGCGACTGTGCTTCAAATGTTTAACTTCACGATCCATAACTTCCACCGGTTCCTCAATAAAGTTTAGGTTTTCGTCTATCCGGATTTCTCTCACAGGAACAACTGGGGTTTCGTCAGAAAGACATTTCTTCAGGTTACATACATGAAACACGTTGTGCACATTACTCAGTTCTGGTGGTAGCTCGAGTCGATAGGCTACCGGTCCGATTCTGTCAAGAATTTGGAATGGTCCAATGTAACGAGGATTGAGTTTTCCGCGCTTGCCAAAACGTATCACCCCTTTCCACGGTGAGACTTTTAACATGACTCTGTCTCCGACCTGGAATTCGAGAGGTTTACGTCTCTTGTCAGCATAGCTCTTTTGTCGATCTCGTGCAGCTTGCAAACGGTTTCGGATTTGAACTATCTTCTCGGTCGTTTCTAGAACAAGTTCGGGACCAGTAAGTTGACTGTCGCCAACCTCAGACCAACAGATCGGGGATAAGCATTTTTGGCCATACATCGCCTCAAAAGGTGCGGCCTTAATGCTGGCATGATAGCTATTGTTGTTGGAAAATTCGGCCAAAGGCAAGTATCTCTCCCAGCCTTTTCCGAAATCAATAACACAGGCTCGTAGCATATCTTCCAATGTCTGGATAGTCCTCTCACTCTGGCCGTCGGTTTGGAGATGATAGGCAGTACTCATATCGAGGTTTGATCCCATGGCCGTCTAGAGTGACTTCCAAAAATTTGACGTGAAACGACTGTCTCGATCCGAGATAATCAATATTGGCACACCATGTCGGGAAACAATTTCTTTCAGATATAGTCAGGCAAGTTTATCCATACTGTCGTTTTCACTGATTGCAAGAAAGTGAGCGGATTTAGTGAGTCGATCTACGATTACCCAAATAGTATCACAACCACTAGCTGTTCTTGGTAGTTTAGTGATAAAGTCCATGGTGACCCGCTCCCATTTCCATACAGGAAGTTCAGGTTGTATCAATAACCATGACGGTCTCTGATGTTCAGCCTTCAAATTCGCACACGTAAGGTACTTGCTGACATACAGGGCTATCTCGGCCTTCATGTTAGGCCACCAATACAGTTTCTTCAGGTCTTGGTACATTTTATCAGATCCGGGATGAATTGAGTATTTTGATTTATGCGATTCATGCATAATCAACTCACGAATTCCTCCATAAACTGGTACCCAGCTTCTGTCTCCAAAACATAAGGTTCCATCGGAACGCTTTACGAAGCCATTTTTGTTTTCTACCATCCCATAGTGGTTTTCGTGCGGTCGGTTTTCTTCCTTTAATGCTTCAGCTTGGGCTTCAAGAATTTGAGATGGTAACGGTGAACTAATAGTCATTCCCAAGGATCTGACTCGCAACGGTGGTATTCTTTCCTTTCGACTAAGAGCATCAGCAACAACGTTTGCTTTACCGGGATGATAGCGAATTTCACAGTCGTAATCACTGAGCAGTTCTAACCAGCGACGCTGTCTCATGTTCAACTCTTTCTAGTCCAAGATATGTTGTAAACTCTTATGGTCGGTATACACAATGCACTTCATGCCGTACAGATAATGTCTCCATATTCTGAGTACGAATACTACTGCACCCAATTCCTGATCATGAGTCGTGTAGTTTTTCTCATGGGTCTTAAGCTGACGCGAAGCATATGCTATCACTTTCTCCCGTTGCATCAGGACAGCTCCCAAACCCTTGTGTGAAGCGTCGCAGTACACGACGAAATCTTCGCTTCCTTCAGGTAAGGCTAGGATAGGTGCACTACACAACTTTTCTTTCAATAGTTGAAACACTTCTTCTTCATCTTCTCCCCATTCGTACTTTACATTCTTCTTAGTCAGCTTAGTTAGGGGCTTGGCTATTTTAGAGAATCCTTCGATGAATCTCCGATAATAACCAGCTAGACCCAAGAATTGACGGACTTCAGTTGGGGTTTTCGGGGCGGCCCATTCCTTGATGGACTCGATCTTCATGGGATCCACGTGAATTCCCTGACTATCAATCACGTGACCCAAGAATTGTACGGTTGAGATCCAAAATTCACACTTCGAGAATTTGGCGTACAGCTGTTCCTGCTTCAGTAATTCCAAGATAAGCCTTAGATGCTCTTCATGTTCCTCTTTACTTTTGGAATAAATCGGGATATCTTCAATGAATACTATCACAAACTTATCCAAATAGTTCTTGCACACCTGGTTCATGAGATCCATGAATATCGCTGGTGCGTTGGTTAAACCGAAGGGCATCACTTGGAACTCGTAATGTCCATAACGAGTTCTGAACGCAGTCTTTGGAATATCTTCTTCTCAAACTCTGAGTTGGTGGTTTCCAGACCGTAGATCAATCTTTGAGTAAACACTCGATCCTTGAAGTTGATCAAACAGATCGTCGATCCTGGGTAGAGGGTATCGGTTCTTCACTGTCAATTTGTTCAACTCTCGATAGTCAATACACATGCGAAAAGATCCATCCTTCTTCTTTACAAACAATACTGGAGCTCCCCAAGGTGACGAACTTGGTTGTATGAATCCCTTTTCTGACAGTTCTGCCAATTGCTTCGACAGTTCTTCCAATTCGGTAGGGGCAAGGCGGTAGGGTGTTCAGGCTACGGGTGCAGCTCCGGGTATCAATTCGATCTGAAATTCGACTTGTCTTACTGGTGGGATTCCAGGTAAGTCATCTGGGAATACTTCTGGAAAGTCTCGGACGATGGGTACATCTTCAATGCGTTTCTCACTCTTCTCCTTTCCCTTATTTTCAGAAATCCGGGCCAAGAAGAGGTAACACCCTTTTTTTACGTACTTCTATGCCTTTGTACAAGAGATAATGTTTAATCTGGAGGGACCTCCACGATCACTCCTATCTCCTTGTATATTCAAGACTTCTCTTCCGTAGGGCACACGAGCAATTTTCTCATCGCAGATAATATTAGCATGATACTTGGATAACCAAATCCATGCCGATGATGACATCGAAACTCCCTTAGGTGACGGGTAAGAGATCGATGTTGAAAGGATGGTTTAAGAAATTCAGCGTACAGCCACGGATAATGGTGTCTATCTTTTCAAGGTTCCCATTTTCAACTCTACATTATACTCAATACCTAAGGCTGTCGGGGGATTTTCGAGCAAGGGCATAAATGTAGTAGATACAAAACTCCTATCGGCACCAGTATCAAACAGTATAGAAGCATAACGATTGTTGAGAAGGAACGTACCAGTGACAACATTCGGGTCCTCCTTGATCTCCTTCCCAATAACATACACCCTTCCTTGGGCTGCTCCCACTTCTCCCTGCTGGTTCCCAGTGCCTTGGTTTCCCCGATTTCCTCCTGCTCCTCGATTACCATGATTATGCCCATATCCTCCCGTGCCTCGATTCCCATGATTTCCCCCATTTCCTGGATTTCCTTGGTTCCACTGCTCACGACACTCGTTCCTGTAGTGTCCCTTTTTCCCACATCCATAACAGGTGACACTAGCCTTCCAATCCATTCCCTGAGCTGTTTGCGCCATGGCCAGGGGTCGGGACTTACAATCCTTAGCTAGGTGTCCGACCTTTGAGCAATTTCGGCACACAAGGCTACATTGCCCGTGGTGATGACGCCTGCAACGGTTGCATTTTGGCTGATTCCCATTATAACCTTTCCTTTCCCCATCCCCGATAGCATAAGCCCTGGCGACCTCTTGTCGTTTGTTTGGGTGGTCATTACCCTTAGACTGATCCTCCCTTTTTCTCTTATCATTCTTCCCCTTTTCTGCATTTTCAAGAACTAGTGAATCCATTAAACGTTGAGCTATCGTGATGGCTTCATAGAGATTAGTCGGGTTTGTAGCAATCACATCATTCCTAGTAGCCAGTGGCAACCCATTAGTGTAGCATTCAATCTTGAGTGCCTCAGTATGAACCATCTCGGGGCAAAGTAGTGACAATTCTTGGAAACGGCGGTTGTAAGTTGCCATGTCAGTACCTTTCACCTTATGATTCCAAAATTCAATTTCCAACTTCTTAACTTCATTCCGTGAGCAGTAGGTCTTAATCAACAAGGCCTTGAACTTATCCCATGTCATAGCATAAGCCACCTCACTCCCAACAGATTTGAGGTAGTTGTTCCACCAAGTTAATGCTTCGTCTTTCAAACAGAAAGTGGCATACTTTACCTTGGCATTTTCCTCACAGTTACTAACAACAAATACAGACTCAATTTTCTCCATCCACCTCATTAGCACAACAACTCCTTCGGTTCTGCCAAACTCAGTTGGCCCACAAGTCCGAAATTCTTTATAAGTACAACCACGGTTTCTGGCAGGTGGTGGAGTTCCAGTAGAGGTATTTGAGTGATTAGACTCAGCTAAGATTTCAGCAACACGTTGAGCCACAAGTTGCTCAATTAGAGTTTGGTTCATAGGAGGGGTGTTTGGTGGAGTGTGACCATTGACACCCTGATCATTCACATTCTGTTCTTCATTAGTTAGGTTGTTGGTATTTTGGTTGTCGGTATTCTGACCATAAAGATTTTAAACTGGACGCCAGCCTTGACGACCGGTGTTGACAGCAGCAGGCCCTGTTCGGGTGGTCCTGGCTGGGTTTCGTCTTGGAGCCATTGATCTGAATAGCAAGATAAGAGATTCATGATATTCCAAACAATATATAATATCATACCAGAAAGTGATCATCATAGAGTTGAATACCAACATGAATACCAATCACAACAACAGGAATACTATTCCGTTCATATCACAAACAATACATGCTCAAAATCATATTTCTTAAAAGTTCTCATTCATAATAACATTAGTAATGATACAAGTTTCTCGAAGTACAACGGAAAGAAAGGATAACTAATCGTCATAGACGATACTGATAACTAAAGATAACAAAGATAGCTAATAACACTACATCTCTAACTAAGGGCTCCTTAGTTTAGGGATGGTACAACAGTCATAAGTCTAAGTACAACTAGCCATGAGCTCGGCGAATCTCTCTCAAAGCAGCCTCTAGGTCGGCCATCTGTTTCCACACAGATGAGATCTCAATGCGGTCCACCTCACGGTCTCTTCTGAGTTGATCGATCACAGCCTGCTACGCTGTGACACTACGCCTAAGGGCTCTGTCAGTGTCTCGTGCAGTCAGGATACCTCTCTGCAAATCTTGGAATGCATCACGCCAATCCAACAAGTCACGCCTCAGTGATGTGGTCCTGCCATACAATACGCCCATGTCTCTCTCAATCTCTCCGAATCTCGCTGCTGACACACCCACTAGTCGATCAGATATCCGACTGATCCTCTCCTCGTGGGCAGTGATCTGCCCCCAAATTTGACCCATCTCTCCATGGGCTGCTGCCTCTGAGGCAACCTCTGATGGAGTGCCCGGGGGTGGCGGACTCTCTGGCCCAGGTAAGTGAGGAGGTGAGGCCAGCTCGAAAGAATGCTCTGGAGAATCAGGCTACAGCATGTGATCGGGAGAGTCTGGTCCAGGTGAGTGCACTAAGGGTGCAAGTCCCTGATCTGGTGGAACGGCCTCATCTAGATCAACCTCCTCATCCTCCTGAGGTTCTCCCTCAGGGTCATCGTCCTCATCCTCATCCTCATCCTCATCCTCGGAATCTGGGTCACTGAAGCGACGTCTTTGTGGAATAGGTGAATCATGTGATGATGGAGTAGGTGATCGGAGTCTTCGGCGGGATGATGATGCAAGTGGTGATGACTGAAGAGAGTGAGCTGGGACATGCATGGGTGGCGATGGTGATCGCATCAACATGTGAGTAGTGATGCCGGCAAGCCGAGGAGTCTGAGCTCGGGCTAATGCCTGGTGTAGAGTAAGCTGTCGCAAGGAGCTAGGGCGACCAGCTGATGATGATGGCTGAGTAGTAAGTGGAGTATGTGGTACAGGAGCAACTGATGATGATGGCTGTAGAGTGAGTGAAGTCTGTGGCACAGGAGCAACTAGTGATGAAGATGTGAGAGCTGAGTGTCGAACGATCACATAAGGATCGTCCTGAGCTGATGTCATCATAGTCCGCGTTAAGCGGGATGCAGGAGTAAGAATCTCCTCATAGACATCATGTGCTAACGAAGGCATCGTCTGTGACAACGGCATAGGGTAGGTATAAGCGTACAAGAATAGATAACCTCATAAACCAAAATCATAACAAGATTTCTCCAACATTCAACAATCATCAACTATATTCAAACCAAGTACTCAAGAAATACCGCATTATTCTAAACATGTTCAAACAAATACCGCATAAGTCATAAAGTATCATTCTCGTGTATCACCAAGATCTCACACATAAGTACCAAATATAAACCAATCATAACTCATAATCATAATATTGCATTTCTCAATTCATGCGGCTTCGGCTTGGCAGGCTGGCATGTCTTGGTCAAAGATCAATTTTGAAAAACAATTATAGTCTAGGTTCTTGATAAATACCCAGTTCTCTATAACCTTGAGCTCTAATACCAATCTGTAACACCCCCAAAATTTGGTTCAGCGGAAGACAAAACAAGCTTTTGGGGTGCTACGAAATTGGTACACAACACAAGCCTAGAAAGCAGGATAACATTATCCGTTTACATAAAACATTTCAAAATCCATATCTCAAGTCTACATTTAACCAAAAGTACTGAAAGTAATTAAAGTAAGGCCCAAAAGAAAATAAACAAGATAGGTCCCCAAAGCATTATCAGAGTTTAGGTTGATCCTTAGCCATGCCATACGCCAAGCCTCCAACAGTAATAGCCAAAGTAAACATCATCAATTACCTGTGAAAACATGCTAAAAGTCAGCTAACGCTGGTGAGTTCATAGGTTTAAACACAACGCATAGTAGTGGACCAACTTACATACTAGTTTGCTATACTGGACTACGTCATATATCAATTGATGAAGCAAAAAGTGTACCGCTTTTAGGGGGTCATTTAAGCCCTAAATCGTATTTATTTGATCAAATATTGCCCTAAATCATTCCTTTTGTCATTTTAGGTACTTTGGAGAAGAAATCTGGAAAAGGAAGCATTTTGGACGTTTTTGGAGCATAAAAAGTGAAGAAAACGACAAAGTCTCAAAATCGGCTGGAAAAGTACCTGTGACGGCGTCAAGCACCATTGTGACGCTGTCAACCCTTGACGCGCCAGAGAGGATTTTGGATGATTAAAAGGGGACGGCGTCAAGAACGCCATCAAGAAACCCTAACCGCGGCGAGGTGACGGCGTCAGCTCTATAACGTGACGCCGTCAGATCTGATTTTCTATATATATATTCTCATAATTTTTAGTCATTAGTGTGCAACTTTTTGAGGAGAAACCCTAAGACGATTTTTCTGCTACTTTTAAGGGTTTTATACCCTTGGATCTCCCATGTTCAATTGAAGATAAGTAATCAATTAATCAATCAATATGTCTATGTGTTGTTTGATTATATCTTGTTCTTGTCTTTTATTTAACATGCTAGGCTAGATTTATCTTGTGTTTGCTTAGATCTAATGAAACCTAACTATTGATTATTGGTTGTTGGTGTGTTATTAATTGTATTGGATGATTGTTTATCGATGTTAGGCTTAAGAAAACTGGCTAACCTCCTATACGGTTGATCCGAGCCGGATACACTTATAAATAAATGCAGACAGCGGATACGAGTGAATAATTACAAATTACCCCTTTGTGAAAAAGGATACTTGCAAATACTCACGTTTGTGTGTAGTGTGAAACCAGGTAAGTGATTACCCAGATCGTTTCCCAACGAGGTGTGAATGGGCAAACTGTGGAAAGCTTTGGATTAGAGTGATAGATGATTTAGATATTTTGGATTTTTGCTTTTTAATAATTCTAAATAATAAATTAAAAACAGATATACACAAGAAAATTAAACGCGAATTAAACTAAACTGAAAATGCGTAACAGGAAATCTAAAATGGGACAAAAACTGAAATATATGAAATTTAAAACCTAAAAATGTAAAATTACTTAAAACTTATTTTAAAACTAAAATTATATATTTTTTATACTTTTTATTTAATTATTATTAATTATTTATTATTTAATAATTATTTAAAACTAATTTAAATTATAATAAATACTAAATAAACAAAGAAAATTCTAAAACTTTTTCTATAAATATTATTAAGTGAAAAGAAGCTAAGAAAATTATAAAAATGAAAATTACTTAATTAAAATTTAAAAAGATAAATTCTATTAAATAGAAGCTATCACTATTTTTCTGTTTTTGTTTTTCTTAAGGTCTAATAATATAATTATATTTTTTCTAGATTATAAATGACAAAAGAAAATTATTAAAATTAAAATTATATTTTTCTGATTATTATTCTATTTATTATGATTTAATTACTATTAGAAACTAATAAAAAAGATTAAAAATATCAAATGACTTAGGAAAAATCTGAAAAATTCAGGATAAGTCTAAATTAATATTCTTAATGTAGGAAAATTAAAATCAAAAGTCTAATAAGCTCTGATAAGCAGTTGGGCAGATAAGCAGTTGGGCTAATAAGCTAAAAATAAGCTAATAAGCTCAAAACTTAACCAAAAGCTCAGAACAGGTTTAATATACTATAATAAGCACAAAAAAACTTAAAAATACAAATAAGTACAATGAAATAAGCTGAATAGCAGATTAGCAGTAGTAAAACTTATGTAGAAACTCAGGAAATTTGCCAAATTGCAGGGCAATTTAAGCAGCTCAAATAAGCAGATAAGTTAAATGATATGGGGGCAAAAGCTTCTCTATACTACTTGCTATACTAAACACCAAAAATCCCCATCTCTAACAACTCAATTGAACCCTAGAACAGATGCCCTAGAAAAGCAAAACTGGTTCAGCAGATACTAATGAAAATGGGGAAATATGCAGGCCTTAATTTAAGCTATCTAATAAGGTGAAAGGTGGAATACCAGATTTTCTTCTAAAAACTAGCTTGGTGAACTACTTGGAAACCAAAAAGCAGCTAGTGAGCTTAAAGGAATAAGCAGATATGCAGCTAAGAAAAAGCTGATACAAAGCTCAAATCTGCTTATGTTCTGTCTATGCAAAAATTGTGCAGAGAGCACAACACCAATCCAACTCTATTTATTACACTTATATGGACTATGAGTGACTTAGAAAAGCCAAGGGATAGGTCAGAATAAGCTTGTGCTTATTCTAGCTTATTTGGACCTTTTGAGGTCTGAATTTAACACAGGATATAAAAAACTATGGTTTCTAGTTATATTGCTATTTTGAACTTGAAAACACCTTATTTGGACTATGTTAAGCAGGTTTGAAGTTGGGAAAAAGGTAAATCTACAGTACAAGCTAGTTTGACTAGTTTGACTGCTCAAACCAAACACCCCTTCTAGGTGTTCTGTGGTGGATTTTGAACTAGCACAAGACTTTTTTAACTTATGGAGTTTATTAAAAAGGTTTCACTAACTTAGTTAAGTACTGATTAGCAACTTTTAAAACAAAATTAAGCTAGATAATAAGCTATGCTATCTATGGCTATTTTTTTTTTTGGCTTTTTAATGTTTTTAAGTAAAATGAAAACAAAGTTATTGAACTACTGATTTAACTAATGAAATACACTTAAGAAGTATGAATAAGCAAGAAATTTATGAGATAAGCTAATATTAAGCAGTTCTACAGTACAAAGCTAAATTATGAGAAAATGAGTAAAATGCTTACAACTGCTATTGATAATGGAACAATGAACAAGGACCAAGAACACTCTAGCTTGTTCACACAAGCTAGAAAACCACAAAAAGCCTTCCAAAACAGCTTTTAACTTCAGAAGAGCTTAATGAGAGCTTGTGTTGACTTATGTTGACTTTCTTGATTTCTTGAGTTTAGAACTGATTTACACTATATAAACTTACCACAAGCTATAATAAGCTTGCATAAGCTTATAGAAACAACTGATAAGTTATTTCAATTACTACTTATCTGATTCGAATTATCAGTACAACATGGAATTTTAGAATTATCATTAGCTACTGGATATTGGACAAAGATTAACAACAAACACACTTAATTTACTTTGTATTGATTGTTGAAACTTGAAATTACAATTTATCACTACTGAAAATGAAATACGATTTATGCTACTATTAACTACTTGCCAATTAAGGCTACAAAAGCTTTCTATTTATACTAAACTATGGTGGGATCTTCTTCCTATCTTCCTCTGATCATTCTTGTACCTTTGGATCCTTCTGACATCATCTCAAGCGTTGATATGGATTTTGGCGCCAAAATGAGATAGTGGGAAATACCCACTAACTCTGCTAAATTGTGATGATGAAGAAGCATTGAATGCATTTGGCATGTTAGGTAACTTGTTGAGGAGTAGGGGGGAAAAGATAGCCAGCTGTGGAGGGTGAGGTGGTGAGTGACTGGTTTTGGCGGTTTAGGGAGAAAGAAGAGAAGTTAAACTTTGGGTTTGACCCTGGGATATTTAGCAAAGGGTTGGGTCGGGTCAATGGTTGGATTGGGCTTGGGTTTATAATAAGTGGGCTGGGGTTAGATATTAGGATGGGTTTTATTTATGGGTTAAGGGTTATAGCTTGATCTGGTTGGTTTGTATATTAAACACAAGGACTATAGTTGTAATTTCTGATTTGTGAAGGGGCTGAAATGGTAAGTTTCCAAAATTATCACAAGGACCATAATTGCCATATGTGAATAACCCAAGGACCAAAAATGTAATTTTCCACTTTTTAAACCTCTAGGGACCTTTTATGTCATTTTTTAAAAGTTGAAGGACCTGTTTTGCAATTTCTTTAAAACATTCATCCAAGGACCATTATTGTAAAAGTTAAATAGTTCAGGGACCTTGAATGATATTTTTAACACCAGGGACTATTTCTGCCAATTTGTGAAACTTCAGGGACTGAAAATGACAATTATGCAAACTTTGTTCGTTTTTCACTTGTTTTCAATCTTTTTGTTTCTGAATCATATAAAAACACATTTTATGATATTTTCTGTATTTTGAAGCATATCTGCATGTTTTTAAATGATTTTGCAGATAAAATGTGACAGAAATGATGAGTATTTAGACACTCATCAACGGTAACTTGCTTGAACGTCTTAAGAAACATGAACCAATGCGTACTAAGGTTTTTATGGTTGTATTTAATGCATGAGCGAATTCTAGTGATCCCATGTTAGGAGCTTCTTAGCCGGCTCGACATAGGAGTGAAGTAGGAGCTTATAGAGTTGGGGAAGTACGTACGACACCCCACGATTGGTATTAAGGAATACACCCGTCATCCACGCAATTAATACACACTAATCAACCGGTAAAAGATAGTTAGGGAGTAAGGAAATCTAAGTAAACACATTTCTCTCCATATAAGTTCCACAACCTTTTTATTTTCAGTTATTTTATTTTATTTGCAATTGTAGTTATTTGGGTTAGTTGACTAGCAACTAATTCCGCCCACTCCTTCAAACCCGAGATTTTACTTGCTTTTATAAAAATAAAAAAAATACAAAAAGAATCTTCCCTCACCCTTAGACCTATTAGAGTAGTTTTTTAATCCTAACGACACTATTCCCCTAGAGAACGATCAATCCCCCGGTACTTGCCACTACACTATACTACATCGGTCAGGTACACTGCTTGGTGGGGATTGCAAGCCTCTTGAGATCCCTCGAGAGGTAAAACCTGTTGTAAGGTCGCAAAACCACGCATCAAGTTTTTGGCGCCGCTGCCGGGGAATAGTTATTGTTTAGGTTGAATTTTTATTTTATTAGGTGATGAAGCGAAAAGTGTACCGCTTTTAGGGGGTCATTTAAGCCCTAAATCGTATTTATTTGATCAAATATTGCCCTAAATCGTTCCTTTTGTCATTTTAGGTACTTTGGAGAAGAAATCTGGAAAAGGAAGCATTTTGGACGTTTTTGGAGCATAAAAGTGAAGAAAACGACAAAGTCTCCAAAGCTACTGGAAAAGTACACTTGACGGCGTCAAGTATTGCTCTTGACGGCGTCATGTCTTGGCAAAAGAGGTGGATATGACAAAATACATGTGACGCGCCAGAGAGTTTTACAATGGAAAATCTGACGGCGTCACCCTTTAAGGTGATCAAGGCCATCACGGTTTAAGTTAAAGAGAGACGGCGTCAAGCACATTTCTGACGGCGTCAACCCTTGATAGGCCTGAGCGGATTTTGGAGGATTAAAGAGGGACGGCGTCAGGAAGACCATCCGGGAACCCTAGCCGCGGCGAGGTGACGGCGTCACCTCCTACAACGTGACGCCGTCAGCCACTAAACTCTATATATAGTTTTGCAATTTTTAGTCATTAGTGTGCAACTTTGTGAGGAGAAACCCTAAGACGAATTTTCTGCCATTTTTAAGGGTTTTATACCCTTGGATCTCCCATGTTTAATTGAAGATAAGTAATCATTTAATCATTCAATATGTCTATGTGTTGTTTGATTATATCTTGTTCTTGTCTTTTAATTAACATGCTAGGCTAGATTTATCTTGTGTTTGCTTAGATCTAATGAAACCTTTGTATTGGATGATTGTTTATCGATGTTAGGCTTAAGAAAACTGGCTAACCTCCTATACGGTAACTTGCTTGAACGTCTTAAGAAACATGAACCAATGCGTACTAAGGTTTTTATGGTTGTATTTAATGCATGAGCGAATTCTAGTGATCCCATGTTAGGAGCTTCTTAGCCGGCTCGACATAGGAGTGAAGTAGGAGCTTGTAGAGTTGGGGAAGTACGTACGCCACCCCACGATTGGTATTAAGGAATACACCCGTCATCCACGCAATTAATACACACTAATCAACCGGTAAAAGATAGTTAGGGAGTAAGGAAATCTAAGTAAACACATTTCTCCCCATAAAAGTTCCACAACCTTTTCATTTTCAGTTATTTTATTTTATTTGCAATTGTAGTTATTTGGGTTAGTTGACTAGCAACTAATTCCGCCCACTCCTTCAAACCCGAGATTTTACTTGCTTTTATAAAAAATATAAAAATACAAAAAGAATCTTCCCTCACCCTTAGACCTATTAGAGTAGTTTTTCAATCCTAACGACACTATTCCCCTAGAGAACGATCAATCCCCCGGTACTTGCCACTACACTATACTACATCGGTCAGGTACACTGCCTGGTGGGGATTGTAAGCCTCTTGAGATCCCTCGAGAGGTAAAACCTGTTGTAAGGTTGCAAAACCACGCATCATTAGGTCTACTCACTAAATTTCTTTCTAGTGAGATTTTTATTTTATTTTTCTAGGTTTTTCTTTAGTCTATCTATTTTTCTTTGTGTGTTTGTTCGTAATTTCCATTGACTCTTCCGTTCACCATTATGGAGAACGCGAATCCACCATACTACCAACCACGTAATTCACCCACTCCATATGACATCTTGATGTTTAAACAACATAAAGATGAACCTCTCTATGATGCATGGACTCGTTTTAAATATTTACTCCAAAAAGTCCCTCATCATAACTTCGATTTTTGGTCCCTAACTCAAATCTTTTACAATCATGTCGACCGACATGCCCAAAGGGACATTTACCATTTTGCCGGCAGGGATCTTAGGGAATTAAGTGTTGAGGAAGCATGGGAAGCTATTGAGAATTGTGCCCAATATTATTATATAGTAGACAACCCAACAAACATTAATACACGTCAATTGACCACAAATTTCAAGGATCATGAAACAAGTTTGTTTGGGGATGAGGGTAGAGTTGAGCCACCTAGCTGCATGTCATGGTTAGGCACTACCATAATACAGGATGAACACATAGGTGACCTTGATGTGATGGAGGATCTAGCCGAGCATGATCACATTGATCAAAAAGACCTAGGTTTTATGATCGATGACGATGAATCTCAAGAAACACATGATGAATCTTTTGGGCAATTTGAATATAGCAGTCAGAATATTGAGGATGATCCTTATGATTCGGATATAGAAGTTGAGATGCCTAGAGAAGCACTTGAGATACTAGGGAAAATGTTAGGGTTAGATTCTACTAAAACACATGATGAGGATATAGGTAATCTTGACACAAGGAATGATGAGGTAAGTAACATAAGCCCACCAAGTACCCCACAAGTCCTACCATCATTTGAGGTACACACACCGCCCGTGACTTACCCGGAAGAAGTTGAGGAGACTATAGGAACCCCAATAGAGGTAGAGCCCTTGGACCAAACACAACTAGAAGAAATAGGTTTGAATGCTTTTAGTGATCACAACCTTTCTTTTAGTCCTATGGAAGTTCCTAGTTTTGATGAGCCGGAGCCTCAACCAAAACCGTTACCTAATCTTCCATCCTTGGATGAAAATTTAGGAATTGAATTAGGTCCCGATCCACCCATCAAAACATATAGTCCGGGTAGTCTTAAGTTTAAGGTAGTAGACATTAAGCCTTGTAATGAGGAAGCTAATATAGGAGTGAACCATGACCTTACATACTTACATCACCCATTCATGATTGATCACAAGAAACATTATGGGTTTAAACCGGGTTTATTAGGTCAAGATGGATTTCCAACTAGGAATCTCTCGAAGTTGATAGAAGATGATCCCTTTTTAGGAGAAAACTTTAATTCACCCATTGACCAAAGTGAACTAGGTAAGGTTATGATGAAAGGAGCACACCCCTTTGAGTATATAATTCATCCACCACTCTTTCCTCACGCGGCATACTTCCACCGAGATGGTGTGTATCGTTACTATCACCCGCACTTAATCCTAAGTGTAGGAAAAACCTCTCCTTTATCCGTTAAATAAGGGTAGAGTCAGGCTCGTGACTCGAACAAAAACAAGCGCTTCTTGGGAGGCAACCTAAGCTTTATTTGCTTTGTGTGTTTATTTAGTTGTTTGTTTGATTTTGTTTGCTTTCGTATGTATGTTTAATTTTTATTATTATTGATTCATGTTCGAAACTAAATTGTGAAAATGCTTTATCTTGTTTTTAACTTCGTCTTAACTACATATAAAGGTATTTTGCAAAAGATAAGTGTAAGGGAAATCCAAATCGGTTTATTAGAACAAATGAACATGAATCATAACAATATTAAATTAACATACATATTAGTAATTGTTTGAGTCAAATGATTGTATCGAGTCATAATGATATTTTGCAGGATTTCCAGGAAATAAGGATTCAGTTTTTCCAGAAATTTTCCGGAAACTTAACATGAAAAATCTGTCAGATCACTTCTGACGGCGTCAGACCCCAGTCTGACGGCGTCAGGAACAGTTTTCTGGAATTTTTTTTTTGAAAGTTTTGTTTTACTTCCGGAATCATAAAATGCTTTATTAAATCTCTAACTTATAAACTCCAGGAATCAGCAAAATAATCATTTCCACAAGCATTATATCCTTATACAGATTTATCCCGCCGATGTTATGCAGGTTTTCGTGTTTGTTTTCTCAGGTTTAACAGGTTATTTTGGACAAGGAGATGTATATAGAATCTAGCTTTTGGCGCTGCTTTAATCTTGAAGTTTCAACATTACCTTGGAAGAAGATCTAACCATGTTACCTCTTTATCCACCGAGCGAATCAGGGGAGTATTTGATTTCATTCTTTTACCTTATTTACTTTTACATCTTGTTATTTGAACATTGGGGACAATGTTCATCTTAAGTGTAAGGGGGGGTAAAGTACGATACCTTAGAGAATGCTATTACGCTTGATTTTTCGTTTGTTTAATGGTAGATGTGTAATAAAACTGAGAGAAATACCTGTTAAGGCAATTTTAGTGCCAAATTTAAATTTTTTTACAACATATAGGAGTGAAACTTTGGTCTTAATGAGCGTCTCACGGATAGGAGTTATAAGACTAGCACAAAATCGTACCACTAAAAAATTTTCCACCCCCAAATATGTGAGGTTCGCCCCTAGAATTGGTGGGAAAAGCATTTATGCTATGATGTGTGTACCAGTAGCACTTAGATTCTAGAACTTGCGTTAGGACCATTCTGAGGCCACAAGTGAGACTACATTCGTGTAGTTAGATTTACTACATGATAAGAGGCATTAGGATTAACCCATTGTTTTACACCTGTGTTTTTGTTATAATTACATTGGCTACATTGGTCAAGTAATTCTCCCACACCCTTTGCGTTGTACTCATTTTTAGTACACGATACCCCTAGTACACCCCTCAGAGCCTATCTTTTCGTTTCTAACTTTAAGCATTTTACTTAAAGTAAGAATTTGTTTACACCCCACTTAAATGTACACCCAAATCGCCTTAGCCTACCTTGTATGCACTCATTTTTAGTGGATTATTGTGACAACATTTGTTTAAACCCCAAGTTAATTATCTAATTGATTACATGGTTGCTAAGTCGAGTCATATCCTTGTACATATTGTTTTGGGACGATTGGGACTCATGGGTAAAGTACTAGTGTAATGGAGTAATGGGGAAGAACAACATTATTACCCCCATATGTGCTAAATATTTTAAAAGTACTCCAAGTGTTTCGATTATCTTAATTCGAGTCATTAGAATAGTTAATTGTAAAGTTATGTAAAAGTTCAAGTGTAAGGGGGATACAACCCCCCTACGATGTATTATTTTGGATGGTAGGGCAAGAGTGTATGCAAAAAAAAAAAAAGTAGAAAAAACATACGGACTACCATCCCGTTTCATTTTATGTTTATTTTATCTTTTTGTTATTTTTTTCATTAGCTTAAGTCGAGTCTAGTCTTGGCTTAGCAACGCCATATTGTACATGTAATTAATCAAGATCTTTAACTCGCCACCAGTAAAATATCCTTTATCCAACAAAACCGTGTTTATCATATCCCTACACCTAACGTTATAACCCGTTTAAAAGCCCTCTTTGATAGTTTATCTTAGGTGCTTACGCCTAGTGGAGGAGGTTTTTGATCCTTTCCCAAGCCTATGGTAATCTATTTGCTATGACAGGTAGTGAGAGATATTATTCATTTTCATTTATGAGATACACTTTTATGACACCTGAGAGATGTGAGTATCTAAACACTACTTGTGAGGTGCTAGTCTGTAATCTCCGTGCTTATTATGATTAAAGTGGAACGACTATTTGTTGTAATTACTTTTATATTAGCGTTAAATGACCTCTAACTTGTATTTTGATTAGAATAAAAGCGCATTTGCTTGAGGACAAGCAAATCTCAAGTGTAAGGGTATTTGATGAAGCAAAAAGTGTACCGCTTTTAGGGGGTCATTTAAGCCCTAAATCGTATTTATTTGATCAAATATTGCCCTAAATCGTTCCTTTTGTCATTTTAGGTACTTTGGAGAAGAAATCTGGAAAAGGAAGCATTTTGGACGTTTTTGGAGCATAAAAGTGAAGAAAACGACAAAGTCTCAAAATTGGCTGGAAAAGTACCTGTGACGGCGTCAAGCACCATTGTGACGCCGTCAACCCTTGACGCGCCAGAGAGGATTTTGGATGATTAAAAGGGGACGGCGTCAAGAAGGCCATCAAGAAACCCTAACCGCGGCGAGGTGACAGCGTCAGCTCTATAACGTGACGCCGTCAGATCTGATTTTCTATATATATATTCTCATAATTTTTAGTCATTAGTGTGCAACTTTGTGAGGAGAAACCCTAAGACGATTTTTCTGCTACTTTTAAGGGTTTTATACCCTTGGATCTCCCATGTTCAATTGAAGATAAGTAATCAATTAATCAATCAATATGTCTATGTGTTGTTTGATTATATCTTGTTCTTGTCTTTTATTTAACATGCTAGGCTAGATTTATCTTGTGTTTGCTTAGATCTAATGAAACCTAACTATTGATTATTGGTTGTTGGTGTGTTATTAATTGTATTGGATGATTGTTTATCGATGTTGGGCTTAAGAAAACTGGCTAACCTCCTATACGGTAACTTGCTTGAACGTCTTAAGAAACATGAACCAATGCGTACTAAGGTTTTTATGGTTGTATTTAATGCATGAGCGAATTCTAGTGATCCCATGTTAGGAGCTTCTTAGCCGGCTCGACATAGGAGTGAAGTAGGAGCTTATAGAGTTGGGGAAGTACGTACGCCACCCCACGATTGGTATTAAGGAATACACCCGTCATCCACGCAATTAATACACACTAATCAACCGGTAAAAGATAGTTAGGGAGTAAGGAAATCTAAGTAAACACATTTCTCTCCATATAAGTTCCACAACCTTTTTATTTTCAGTTATTTTATTTTATTTGCAATTGTAGTTATTTGGGTTAGTTGACTAGCAACTAATTCCGCCCACTCCTTCAAACCCGAGATTTTACTTGCTTTTATAAAAATAAAAAAAATACAAAAAGAATCTTCCCTCACCCTTAGACCTATTAGAGTAGTTTTTCAATCCTAACGACACTATTCCCCTAGAGAACGATCAATCCCCCGGTACTTGCCACTACACTATACTACATCGGTCAGGTACACTGCCTGGTGGGGATTGCAAGCCTCTTGAGATCCCTCGAGAGGTAAAACCCGTTGTAAGGTCGCAAAACCACGCTTCATCAATACATCAACTTCACACAAAGATGCGTCAATACAGACAATACTTTCCTATAAGTGCACACTATAGTCCCGCACAAGTGCGGCACACATAATAACAACCCCGCACAATTGCGGCAAGTGCAAAAATATCCCCGCACAGTTGCGACCATTAACACATAACACTAGATAGTAACTATAGCAAACATTTCAAATCATAACATAACCATTGGTCCGTTCCAAAAAAACAATTTTGCATGTTTTCTCACCCCAAGTATTCGATAAAACATCATTAAGAGTAAAAGTGGGGCTATGAACTCACCTCAAGCAAGCAAAGCACAAACCAGATCTACAGAAGCAAAGTACTCAGCGGCTCTCAAGTATCGGCACTTACGGACTCGGCACAACCTAATAATATAAACTCGCCGTAACAAAATCTCCAAATGTAAAAGTTTTCAAAAGCTAACTATCCCAAGTAGATTCTATTTTAAATTCCAAAATCTCTTTCTTATATTAGTTATTAGCGTTTGGTATCGACGGGTGTGTAGTGGTGACACGACATGACTCAAGTGTACTAACGCTACATAAAGACTAAAACCGACACGACTCACAAACGAGGACGTATGACTAAGTTTTGATTTGATAAATTATGCGGATGAATTGTCGGGTTCTTATCGGGTTTGTCAACTCGATAAGTCTCGCAATTCCTTCGTTTAATTTATCATTCCAAAACTCAATATTCATACTTGGTAAGTCATAAGGATGAATTGCTCATTAATAAATCTCTTCCGACATGCTTATTGGACTCTTATTGGACTCGTCAGCCCAATAAGTCCGATAACCATGTGGGTCGGGTTTATTAAGGCCAACTAATCTGAGACTTGGCACTAATTCCACAAAACATGAATATTTCCATAAATAGCACTCCTCGATTTGCGTGCCCTCGAAATAATAAATAACTCACACTTATTAGTTTTTATTTGTCAAAATATTAAATAACGTCTTACGCGTCATTTAACTTTTCCTTTTTAACCTTTAGAATATTAAGTAACCATGAACTCGTTATTTAATATCTTAAGTTATCATTTAATGATGTCATTTAAGCTTTTACGAGTTATCTCATATTTCGAGTCACTTTCCAAGTTTATAACGTACTCGGGTCAAAAGTCAACCCTCAAAAGTCCAATATCAATAATCAAGTCCAAGTATTTGTTTTGGCTTTTTGAGGCCTGGTATGTGCTTATTCACATACCTTTTCTTGACCAAAACCGGACCAAAATGACCAAAAACCCGTCCATAATGCCAAAAGATATAGTGTTTTTGTGTTTTGTTTATGCAGGGACGGATATCACGAAAAACCGATAAAAAGACGAGAAAATCAGGAAAAACGAGCACGGGATACGAAAACGGCTCAGAACCGGAACCGGGAAGAAAATATGGTCAAAAAGTCAACCCAGGTCCTCCAAGTATCAAAGCTCGTCAAATTCAGCCCTTAGATCATCTTTTGAATAATGGCAGCCACGGTCCCTAGAAATTCAGCATGATACATATTTAAGTCCCTAGAATTAAAACCCTTAAACCTTTCTAACCCTTAAACCCAGATATTAAATAAACCTAATCCAATCCATACCCAACTCAAATTCCAGCCCACCTATCCTAATAAACCATCCACCAGCCCAATCCAAAAATTCTAAACCCGATCCATCCATTTCACCCGGTCAACACATAAAAACATATAAAAATAAAAATAAAACAAACGCACTAACACTAACCCGCCTCCCAAAATTCACCCCCAATCCCAATTTTTACTATTCATCCTAGAACCCTAATCTTACCGTACAAAAATTTACCACAATTAAGGGTAGATTGGGCAATGATTGGCTATTCTAGAAGATCCTGACAGAGAGAATGACGCGTGGCAGCTAAGGATTGGTCAAGACACATCACTATCTTGATCCTAGGGCCAAGATTGAAACGTAGAGAGCAAGGGTGATCTAAGGGTGGATAGAGAGCTGAGGAGCACACGGATTGATGAGCTGGAAGGCCCAGAAGGTTCCCCTGAAGCCTATAAATAGAGTCCTCCTCATCGCAGATAATTTGTCCAATTTTCACGTCTTTAGGAAATTGTAACCATTTTAATTTCTCTGTCATTTAATGTTTTTCATAGTGTAACTTTTTAAAATTCAGTTGTAATTTTCATTTCCAGTTAAGTTTGTACTCAGATTTTTATTTTTAATGAAAAGTCAATTTTGGTCAATTCCACTGTTCCTCAGCTTAATTTTCATGTTAAGTGCTTATTTTTTGAATGTTTCTGCTTCTTAAGTATAGTTTTGATGTCATGTGTTGGTTATAAGCTTCTGCTGCTGATTTTTCATTTATTGCTTTTGGTCAAAAAAAAAAAGTCAAAACAGCTTAATTTGATTTTCAGCTTATTGTGTTTTTGAAAAGTCCTTTTCTAGATTAAATTTAGTTCAGTGGTTCCTTGAATTCTGCTTTACAGCTTAGTTAAGTCCTTGTTACTTAAGAACTTTCAAAGTAGATCAGTAGAGGAGTTGTTTGGAATATGGTTGGCTTATGGGTCACTATGGGAGAAAACAGGTTATGATATTGTTCATTTGTCAAGTTTTTAAGATCAAGCTCATTTATAGAATAGTAGGCTGTTGTCATCAGTAGTTATTTTGAATTGAGGTTATTTAGACTTTTGCATTAGTAAAAAAACCTGTCTGAATAAGCCTCAGCATAAGCTAAGCTTATTCAGATTTTATTTTTGCATTTCATAGTAGCTTTCAAGTGAATAAGTCAACATATTATGGTCTGGTTTGCCCTGGTGAAGTTTAGCACAAGTTTTGCGCCAAATCTTTTTTTTTCTGCTGTCACAAGTCTGCTGTGCAAATCAGGTTTTAGGACTGCTGATCTAAGCTTAATTCTGGCTTAACCAGATAAGCTCATACCTTCATTCTTGGTTTATAGTTAATTCACATAGTAGGCTTTAGGTTCATAAGCTAGAGCTTGAAGTTTCAGCTTATTAAGGGGCTTATTTTGGATCTGCAAACTTCCCCTAAATCTGACCCTGCTGCTCAGAGCAGCCTTGGTATGTTTCTGGCTGCTGATCTAGGGCCCATTTAAGCTAGGAATTGAGCTTATATTTTGGGGCTTTTGCATTTTCTAGGTAGCTAGTAGTATAAGCTAAGTTTTGCCCCTTTTAGGTTTAGATTTAGAACTTATTAGATTGCTTAATTTAGTGCTGCAAGTAGGGTAGAATTCCATTTTAAACCTGTTTTAGTAATAATCTGTTCAGCTTATATTTTGCTTATTGTGTGTGCTTATTTTTCATTTTTCAGTCTTTTTGAGCTTCCAGTAGTGAGATATGCATGTTCTTAGTTTTTTATAATTTTTGGCTTATGTTTGCTTAATTTTAGCTTATTTCCATTAGCTTATTGCACTGTTTTAGCTTATTCAGACTTATTCAGCTTTTGAAATTATTTTTCCTAGATTTCTTATTTAATTATAGATTTACCCAAAAATTTTCAGAATTTTCCAATTAGTTTTACTATTTTTAAAACATTTAATTAGTTTTAATTAGTTTTTAATTCATAAAAAATTATTAAAAAGTCAAAAAAATATTTTTCTTTTTCCAAAAATTTTCTTTTATCAGATTTAATATAGGAAAATTATCTTTATATTTTTAGGTTTTGAATTTTAGCAAATCATTTTTATTTACGTTTTATAATTTGTCGCGTAACGTTTTTAATTCAAATTTTCACTTTTAAGTTCGTATGCTTAGATTAATTGTTTCTTTAGCTTAATTAGTTGCTTACATTTAATATTTTATTATTCGTAGCATAAAATCACCAATCAATCACTCTTTTTCTCATTCACTACACGAATCACGTTCCGGGAACACAAATTCCATTCGATCTTCGTCGGGACAAACGACTCGGGTTAACACATATTTCTTTGTGTGTTTTCCTTGAACTATAATTGAACGAATCAATTTTTGGCGCCGCTGCCGGGGAAGGTTGAAGTGAGTTCGTGATTCCGTTTTTCGATTCGTGTTTTGAAGACCCTTCCTCGGAAGTTAACGTTTTCATAAAAATAAAAAAATACAAAAAGAAAATAATTAAAAAACATTTTTCCTATAGTGTTTTCACCATTAATAATAAATCCTCGCTCTTGAGAGGGCGTTGTAAACCATTCCGAATAAACAACAAAAGAGATCGTGTTGTTAAACGTTGCTCGGATTATTTCTTTACTACAACCTATACACGGGGTTTAAGGAGGTCTTGACATTAAATTGTAGACCAAAGAGAGATCCATTCTTCTCTCCCGCCACGCTGCGCGTAGTTTTGAAAGAAACGAGTACGGTTGATCAACGATCACCAAAAAGATAATCATTCTAATTTTTCCTTTATTAAAAATCCAAAAAGATTTTCTCTTCAAAATTATTTTCCATTTTTCTTTTGTTATGTTTCTAAACTTAAAAACCCAAAAATATTCTTCTTTAATCCTCTTAAAAGTTTAATTCTTCTTCTCTAATCCTCTAAACCGATCATTCTTTCTCTTCACCCTTTTATGTTTAATTCTTATGGATCCGACTTGTGTTAAGTGTGGCGAACCTTTCTTCGGAGGGTTGTGTGTTTGGTGTACGTGCGAGCAATGTGGTAGTAATATTCGTGACGGAGTTTGTTGGTTTTGTAATTCTCACACAAATGATCAAAGATCGTTCAACAATCCTTCAAACATTTTCGATTACCCTCCAACACCACCGCCGCCTCCGTTCACTTGTTTTAATTATGGAAATCCCTCCGAAGAAGAAGTACCTTGTGGACAATGTTTTTGTAATCAATGTGGATACACAAATTGTATGTGCTACTCCCCGAGTGTTGAAACGTCTTACGCTTACGATACGAGCTTTGATAATTATCCTCAAAATGATTTCAATCTTCCTTCTCAAAACTCTTATGAGCAAGAACCGTATACGCCTAGTTTTGAGCCTTGTGGGGAGTCATTTGAAAATTCTCAGTATGAGCCAAATTTTGTGTGATAATGACAAACCCACCATTTCAGAGTCACTCCAAGCACCCAACGAGGGTTACGAGGATGATTTCTTTGAACTTAAGGCTTTTAAGATCCACATTGAACAACTTCAAGCTTTGTCAAAAATGTCGAAATGTCGTATTGATAATGGACCATCGATTCCTATTCTCTCTCCGGTGAGGGAAATGGAACAAGAAACCGAGGTGACAAAGGACCCGGTACTTTCCACTAACAATGGAAGTGCTAAATACGTCCAACCTACGGCTGTCCAAGAATCTAAGCCTACAATTGCTCCTCCTAAACCGTCAAAAATTGATCCTAACCTTTCTCGATTTACGGTTAAGAGTTTGTCAAGCAAACGAGCTGAGCTTAAAACAATGTCTAAAAAGAACAACTTGCCTTATCTTCACGTTTATCAAGAACAAGAACCAGAGACCATAACGGAAGTGGTGGAAATTCCTAGCTCTCAGAGCACATCACTTGTCCCACCTCCGGATTCTTCAAGATGTTCTTCGAGACTTGTTATTGATGATTCCACTTCGTCCATAATTATTGAGTCCGTTGATGATCATGATGAGATATTTACCGATTCTGATGACGATTATACTTCTTTATCTTGTGGAGAAATCGATTATGCTGAAGAAGAAACTCCTCCAATCATTTCCGACTCTTCCCCTTCCCTCACTCCGTTTGAGGGAAGTAATCCTCTCTTGGAAGAGATCAATGCTTATCTTAAAGATGAATCAATTTCGCCGGAAATTGATGATTCTTGTCTTGATCCGGAGGGAGATATTCTTTTTCTTGAAAAACTATTGAACGATGAACCATTACCTTCTCTCCCTCCGAAGGAAGTTGAAACCAATCCTTCAAAAGAATTTGATGAGCTTGTTTCCGAAACATTCAACACGACTTTCACCAATCCTCTATTTGATTTCGGGTCTGACTTTACTTTCATTTCAGATAACCCTATCTTTGATAGTCAGATGGAGGAGAGTGATGAGTATGTGACGGAACCTGAGCTCACAGATCATCATATGATTGATTCTCTTCATGAGGAGTTCTCCGATGAACTCACTCATATCATACCTCCTCCGGAGTATGATTATTTTGTTATTGAAGAAGATCCCGACCCGGGGGGAGATATACTCTATCATAAGAGTTTGCTTGATGATGATATCACCCCGACCCTCCCTCCCGAGGTTTTTAAGAGCTTTAATGATGAAGAATGGATCTCCATTCTAATTATGATCTTTCTTCCTTTCTTCACCTACTCGGTGACTTCTCCTCTTTTTCACTCCTTCGGGAGTGAAGATACAATCTTTGACCCCGGCATCTCTCATTCTTTTCAGCCGTGGGTATCTCATCGGAGTGGAACTTTCGTATGCTTCAATGTTTATCCAAACATCTTGAACGAAAGTCCGATTGAGATTTTCTTTTCCACTTGCTCCCCCAAGAACAAATGAATTCGGGGCGAGTCTAAACTTTCCGACTCGATAAAAAAACAAGCGCTTCGTGGGAGGCACCCCATGCTTATCCATCTTTTTTCTAATAAAGTGACGTGAGGAGGGGTTTCCTCTTCCATTTGTTGTGTTTCGTGGTTTTTGTGGTGTGTCCAGGTTTGCCCGATTGATGAAGACTCTCGTGCTCGTGGTTGCTTCTCTCCACTCGAGTTTCATCATTCGTTGCTCATCTGATATCCTTAATCTTATCGTTTTACGTTTATCTTTGGCATAATTAATAAACGGCCTTAGATTTATGTAGGAGAACCCTTACCTTTAAGACATTGAGGACAATGTCTCATTTTAGTCTGGGGGGGGGTAATCTTTCGATTTGATTTTTGCCGTTTTCTCATGCAACCCCGTTTTTCCTCCAAAAATTGAAAAAAATACAAAAAATGAGAAAATTTTAAATTTTTTTCCAAAAATATAATAAATTTTGACATTTTTGTTGATTTTCCGCTGGAGAGAGTAGGAATAAAATTCTGACTTGACCGGGCGTGTTGAGCCCTAGCTTGTCTCCTTAACCGTTTATAATCTATAAGCTCATGCTAGTCTTTTACACAAGGAGCTAGAAAACGCGAATTCTTTTTAAGAGTTTGCAAGTTCCCGTATTTGACTTTATATATGCATGGCTTGATTATAAGGCTAAGCATTCGCGGATCTTATTATTTAAGATTTTAAATTTGCGAAGAACGAGAAATGATAGAGTTGTTTATAAGTTAGATTGCTAAACGTGGAGTAGTTGGATCTCTTTAGAGCTCATCAAAGTTATTTGTGGCTTTTTGTTCCCATGAGCTTGTTTCACCAAGAATAGTACTCTATAAATAATTAAAGCTATTTTGGTTTTGGCGAAATTTAGTTTTTAATCCTTCTTAAGAAAATCCTTGCTTATAAGAGTTAGGTACACATCAAGGTACTGCCAGTGTTACGGTGTAATAGACTATTCCATCTTGCCGGCTCACAACCGATGTTGGGATTGTTATAAAAGCCGTAGGACTCGGGATTTGGCAAAATATATAATGAATAATGAATAATAATAATAATCCAAAGCCATAAAAAGTTTTTTGCATCTTGCCGGTTCGCAGCCGATGTTGTAGACTTCTAATAAAGGCAGAGGAAAAATTCCAAGGTCATAATAGACTATCACATCTTGCCGGTTCGCAGCCGATGTTGTGATTGTTATAAAGGGCCAAGGATTAAATACGTTAATGTGCTTAATAATGTTTAAAAATGCCAAACTTCGACTCCGGGGATATCCTAATAAAGGCTTCTGTCTCTGGACTCGTAGATGAGTTGTTTCGGTCGCAAATAAAAGGGATATTCTCAAAATCATGTTAAATCAGAGACCTTGATGTGGACCTCATTTTTGTAGGCAACGGTTTTCGAGGGAAGGTTTGGAAACTACTTAGCGTCTAAACTAGGTATCTTTATCGGAATAAAAATTATCAAAACGAGAACTTGAAGAAATTCATTTCTCGCCAAAAATAAAATAAATAGAGGAAAATAGGAAT
This sequence comes from Artemisia tridentata subsp. tridentata, assembly GCA_021014915.2. NCBI lineage: Eukaryota > Viridiplantae > Streptophyta > Magnoliopsida > Asterales > Asteraceae > Artemisia > Artemisia tridentata. Next base: position 52,086,190 of record CP139505.1, read on the forward strand.
TTGGGAACAAGGAGTCCACAATTAGCTTTCTGAGTAGTGTTGGCAATCTAACTTGTAAATAACAATGATTTCGTTTTTAAGCTTAGTTTGGGGACTCGTGAAAAATCAGGAACGACGAATTTTATCCGTATGGTCACTTCTTTATGAGTCGTGTTTCCTGCTCGAAGACCCTAAAAGTTATCGTTAGATAATGATTGTCGACAAAAGCCGTCACATGAATAATAAGAAAATATATAAATAGAATAAAAAGGAAAAATGGGGAGTTTTTATAACATTGCATGAGGACATTGCAATAGCTTAGTCTGGGGGAATTTGGTATGTGCTTAAACACATACCTTTTCTTGACCAAAACCGGACCAAAATGACCAAAAACCCGTCCATAATGCCAAAAGATATAGTGTTTTTGTGTTTTGTTTATGCAGGGACGGATATCACGAAAAACCGATAAAAAGACGAGAAAATCAGAAAAAACGAGCACGGGATACGGAAACGGCTCAGAACCGGAACCGGGAAGAAAATATGGTCAAAAAGTCAACCCAGGTCCTCCAAGTATCAAAGCTCGTCAAATTCAGCCCTTAGATCATCTTTTGAATAATGGCAGCCACGGTCCCTAGAAATTCAGCATGATACATATTTAAGTCCCTAGAATTAAAACCCTTAAACCTTTCTAACCCTTAAACCCGGATATTAAATAAACCTAATCCAATCCATACCCAACTCAAATTCCAGCCCACCTATCCTAATAAACCATCCACCAGCCCAATCCAAAAATTCTAAACCCGATCCATCCATTTCACCCGGTCAACACATAAAAACATATAAAAATAAAAATAAAACAAACGCATTAACACTAACCCGCCTCCCAAAATTCACCCCCAATCCCAATTTTTACTATTCATCCTAGAACCCTAATCTTACCGTACGAAAATTTACCACAATTAAGGGTAGATTGGGCAATGATTGGCTATTCTAGAAGATCCTGACAGAGAGAATGACGCGTGGCAGCTAAGGATTGGTCAAGACACATCACTATCTTGATCCTAGGGCCAAGATTGAAACGTAGAGAGCAAGGGTGATCTAAGGGTGGATAGAGAGCTGAGGAGCACACGGATTGATGAGCTGGAAGGCCCAGAAGGTTCCCCTGAAGCCTATAAATAGAGTCCTCCTCATCGCAGATAATTTGTCCAATTTTCACGTCTTTAGGAAATTGTAACCATTTTAATTTCTCTATCATTTAATGTTTTTCATAGTGTAACTTTTTAAAATTCAGTTGTAATTTTCATTTCCAGTTAAGTTTGTACTCAGATTTTTATTTTTAATGAAAAGTCAATTTTGGTCAATTCCACTGTTCCTCAGCTTAATTTTCATGTTAAGTGCTTATTTTTTGAATGTTTCTGCTTCTTAAGTATAGTTTTGATGTCATGTGTTGGTTATAAGCTTCTGCTGCTGATTTTTCATTTATTGCTTTTGGTCAAAAAAAAAAGAAGTCAAAACAGCTTAATTTGATTTTCAGCTTATTGTGTTTTTGAAAAGTCCTTTTCTAGATTAAATTTAGTTCAGTGGTTCCTTGAATTCTGCTTTACAGCTTAGTTAAGTCCTTGTTACTTAAGAACTTTCAAAATAGAGCAGTAGAGGATTTGTTTGGAATATGGTTGGCTTATGGGTCACTATGGGAGAAAACAGGTTATGATATTGTTCATTTGTCAAGTTTTTAAGATCAAGCTCATTTATAGAATAGTAGGCTGTTGTCATCAGTAGTTATTTTGAATTGAGGTTATTTAGACTTTTGCATTAGTAAAAAAACCTGTCTGAATAAGCCTCAGCATAAGCTAAGCTTATTCAGATTTTATTTTTGCATTTCATAGTAGCTTTCAAGTGAATAAGTCAACATATTATGTTCTGGTTTGCCCTGGTGAAGTTTAGCACAAGTTTTGCGCCAAATCTTTTTTTTCTGCTGTCACAAGTCTGCTGTGCAAATCAGGTTTTAGGACTTCTGATCTAAGCTTAATTCTGGCTTAACCAGATAAGCTCATACCTTCATTCTTGGTTTATAGTTAATTCACATAGTAGGCTTTAGGTTCATAAGCTAGAGCTTGAAGTTTCAGCTTATTAAGGGGCTTATTTTGGATCTGCAAACTTCCCCTAAATCTGACCCTGCTGCTCAGAGCAGCCTTGGTATGTTTCTGGCTGCTGATATAGGGCCCATTTAAGCTAGGAATTGAGCTTATATTTTGGGGCTTTTGCATTTTCTAGGTAGCTAGTAGTATAAGCTAAGTTTTGCCCCTTTTAGGTTTAGATTTAGAACTTATTAGATTGCTTAATTTAGTGCTGCAAGTAGGGTAGAATTCCATTTTAAACCTGTTTTAGTAATAATCTGTTCAGCTTATATTTTGCTTATTGTGTGTGCTTATTTTTCATTTTTCAGTCTTTTTGAGCTTCCAGTAGTGAGATATGCATGTTCTTAGTTTTTTATAATTTTTGGCTTATGTTTGCTTAATTTTAGCTTATTTCCATTAGCTTATTGCACTGTTTTAGCTTATTCAGACTTATTCAGCTTTTGAAATTATTTTTCCTAGATTTCTTATTTAATTTTAGATTTACCCAAAAATTTTCAGAATTTTCCAATTTGTTTTACTATTTTTAAAACATTTAATTAGTTTTAATTAGTTTTTAATTCATAAAAAATTATTAAAAAGTCAAAAAAATATTTTTCTTTTTCCAAAAATTTTCTTTTATCAGATTTAATATAGGAAAATTATCTTTATATTTTTAGGTTTTGAATTTTAGCAAATCATTTTTATTTACGTTTTATAATTTGTCGCGTAACGTTTTTAATTCAAATTTTCACTTTTAAGTTCGTATGCTTAGATTAATTGTTTCTTTAGCTTAATTAGTTGCTTACATTTAATATTTTATTATTCGTAGCATAAAATCACCAATCAATCACTCTTTTTCTCATTCACTACACGAATCACATTCCGGGAACACAAATTCCATTCGATCTTCGTCGGGACAAATGACTCGGGTTTTTCATATTTCCTTTGCAATTCCTTAGACTATAATTGAACGAATCAAGGCCGCAAGGAGACTAGTAAGTCTCGGCGACACTCGACGTGGCTCAATATCAACATGTTTCAATATGTAGTTATAACAACTTTGCCGCAATATCAATCAATCTCCAACAATTTTAACGGCCAAATAAACCTACGGCACGTTATCTACCAACTCCTCCCGTTCACGCAAACAACAATCAACATCCGCAAGAAACAACAGTATCCAAGAATTTATATCCAAGCCGAGACCCTAATGGTCTCGGCTCCATTTCTCGGCACCACAAATAACCATATCAACCTTAAGGTCTTTTCGACCTCATTTCTCAACAGCCAACAAAATAACTAACATGTAACAACATAATTTATAACAGTAACCAAATTCGTCCCTAAATATATACTTGACACAATCCAATAGTCGCAACTATTATCAATAACAAGAACAAGAACAGTCCAGCAGCCGCAACAACCAAATCCACTCAATGAATAATCTCATATTCAACCACAATAACTGATGAAGCCGAGGGTTTTACCACACCCTCGGTTCGAGTGAAAACAGCCCGCAACACAAACAAATAACGACATACAAGACTCGACTTGACTACTTCCATATCTAGTTAAAAGGACCACGGTTCGACACTACACAACCAAGAAAGATACCAAACGATTATCATTGATTATTTAACGAAAAACATTAACCCATTTATTTTTAAGACCCAAATCGACATAAAAACTGAAAATGTAACTCGACAAGATCGAGTTTGTTGCACACCGAGCCACAACCACGGGTGACTCGGTGTTACCCACCTTTAAAACCTTCGGATACAACTAGATCTTGGTCGGAAAAACTAAATGGTGGCGCGTGGTGATGGTATGGGAAGGTTTCTTGGCGTGTATTGTTTAGAAATGTGGTGGGGATTGTGAGAGATGAAGTTTGGTGGTGGTGGTGTAATAGAAGGAAGGGCGGTGAGGGGGGTATGGTGGTCGCCGGAAGTATAGCCAGAGAAGATAAGTATGGAGAGAGAGGTAGGTGCGGCTAGGGTGAAATGAGTGTGTGATAAATCCTAATGAGACTATCACTTAAGCTTTTATAGTATTTGGACTAGGGATGAACGCATGGTGTCCCTTAGGGACTGATTTTGTAATTTGGGCACGGGGTGGGAATTGGCATTTGGCCAAACTTCCTATAAAAGGTATCCAGGATAGATTTAAGTACCGAGACAACTTCCCGAGTAATTTTAATGTGTTCCATTGTTTTTAGAATAATTTTTCCGTTCAAAACGACTATAAATACGTCTATAATTATTTAACGCGTCCAAAAATCAATATTTCTCATTTTTATTAGATCTAACTGTGCCGACTCACGGAGTGCCTCTGATGCGTGGTTTTGCGACCTTACAACAGGTTTTACCTCTCGAGGGATCTCAAGAGGCTTACAACCCCACCAGGCAGTGTACCTGACCGATGTAGTATAGTGTAGTGGCAAGTACGGGGGATTGATCGTTCTCCACAGGGAATAGTGTTCGTTAGGTATGAAAAATTACTCTAATAGGTCTAAGGGTGAGAGAAGATTCTTTTTATGTTTTTATATTTTTATGAAAGCAAGTAAAATCTCGGGTTTGAAAGAGTGGGCAGAATTAGTTGCTAGTCAACTAACCCAAATTACTACGAATGCAAATAAAATAAAATAACAGAAAATGAAAATGTTGGTGAAAACTTATGTGGAGGGAAATGTGTTTACTTAGATTTCCTTACTCCCTAACTATCTTTTACCGGTTGATTAGTGTGTATTAGTTGCGTGGATGACGGGTGTATTCCTTAATACCATTCGTGGGGTGGCGTACGTACTTCCCCAACTCTACAAGCTCCTACTTCACTCCTATGTCGAGCCGGCTAGGAAGCTCCTAACATGGGATCACTAGAATTCGCTTGTGCATTAAATACAACCATAAAAACCTTTAGTACGCATTGGTTCATGTTTCTTAAGACGTTCAAGCAAGTTACCGAATAGGAAGTTAGCCAGTTTTCTTAAGCCTAACATAGATGAACAATCATCCAATACAACTAACAACACACTAATAACCAATAATCAATAGCTAGGTTTCATTAGATCTAAGCAAACACAAGATAAATCTAGCCTAACATGTTAAACAAAAGACAAGAATAAGATAGAATCAAACAACACATAGACATATTGAATGATTAATTGATAACTTATCTTCAATGTAACATGGAAGATCTCAAGGCAAAAAGCCTTGAAAGAGCTGCCAAATTCGTCCTAGGGTTTTCACACACAAAGTTCCCTAATAAGTTCCACACTAATGACAAAGAATTGCAAAACTATATATAGATTTTTGGATCTGACGGCGTCACGTTATGGAGTGTGACGCCGTCACCTCGCCGCTTTTAGGGTTCTCGGATGACCTTCTTGACGCCGTCCCTCTTTAGCTCTCAAAAATCCGTTCTGGCTTATCAAGGCTTGACGCCCTCATACTATGAACGTGACGCCGTCCCTCTTTGAATTATAACGTGATGACCTTGATCAAATTAAAGGGTGACGCCATCAGAATTTCCATGCAATTTCTCTGGCTTATCATGAGTAAATTTCACATCCACCACTTTTGCCAAGCCATGACGCCGTCCAGGGTTAATCCTGACGCCGTCAAAGGTAACTTCCAGCAAGATTTTGAGACTTTGTCGTTTTCTTCACTTTTATGCTCCAAAAACGTCCAAAATGCTTCCTTTTCCAGATTTCTTCTCAAAAGTACCTAAAATGACAAAAGGAACGATTTAGGGCAATATTTGATCAAATAAATACGATTTAGGGCTTAAATGACCCCTTAAAAGCGGTACACTTTTCGCTTCATCAAATACCCTTACACTTGAGATTTGCTTGTCCTCAAGCAAATGCGCTTTTATTCTAATCAAAATACAAGTTAGGGGTCATTTAATGCTAACATAAAAGTAATTACAACAAATATTCGTTCCACTTTAATCATAATAAGTACGGAGATTATAAACTAGCACCTCACAAGTAGTGTTTAGATACTCACATCTCTCAAGTGTCATCAAAATAAATCTCATAAATGAAAACGGATAATATCTCTCACTACCTGTCATAGCAAATAGATTACCATAGGCTTGGGAAAGGATCAAAAACCTCCTCCACTCGGCGTAAGCACCTAAGATAAACTATCAAAGAGGGCTTTTAAATGGGTTATAACGTTAGGTGTAGGGAAAAGGAAAACACGGTTTTGTTGGATAAAGGATATTTTACTGGTGGCGAGTTAAAGATCTTGATCAATTACATGTACTATACAATGTTGCTAAGCCAAGACTCGACTCAATCTTAAGCTAATGAAAGAAAATAACAAAAACATAAAATAAACATAAAATAAAACGGGATGGTAGTCCGTATGTTTTTTCTACTTTTCTTTTTCTCATTTTTTTTTGTATTTTTCTTGAATTTTTTTTTTTTTTTTTTTTTTTTTCTACATACACTTTTGCCCTACCATCCAAAATAATACATCATAGGGGCATTGCATTCCCCTTACACTTGAACTTTTACATAACTTTACAAATAACTATTCTAATGACTCGAATTAAGATAATTGAAAAACTTGGAGTACTTTTAAAATATTTAGCACATATGGGGGTAATAAATGATGATCTTCCCCATTACTCCATTACACTAGTACTTTACCCATGAGTCCCAATCGTCCCAAAACAATATGTACAAGGATATGACTCGACTTAGCAACCATGTAATCAATTAGATAATTAACTTGGGTTTAAACAAATGTTGTAACAATAATGCACTAAAAATGAGTGCATACAAGGTAGGCTAAAGCGATTTCGGTGTACATTTTAGTGGGGTGTAACAAATTCTTCCTTTAAGTAAAATGCTTAAAGGTCGAAACGAAAAGATAGGCTCTGAGGGGTGTACTAGGGGTATCGTGTACTAAAAATGAGTACAACGCAAAGGGTGTGGGAGAATTACTTGACCAATGTAGCCAATGTAATTATAACAAAAACACAGGTGTAAAACAATGGGTGAATCCTAATGCCTCTTATCATGTAGTAAATCTAACTACACGAATGTAGTCTCACTTGTGGCCTCGGAATGGTCCTAACGCAAGTTCTAGAATCTAAGTGCTACCGGTACACACATCATAGCAAAATGCTTTTCCTACCAATTCTAGGGGCGAACCTCACATATTTGGGGGTGGAAAATTTTTTAGTGGTACGGTTTTTGTGCTAGTCATATAACTCCTATCCGTGAGACGCTCATTAAGATCAAAATTTCACTCCTATATGTTGTAAAAAATTTTAAATTTGGCACTAAAATTACCCTAACAGGTATTTCTCTCAGTTTTATTACACATCTACCATCAAACAAACAAAAATCAAGCGCAATTGTATTCTCTAAAATCGTATTTTTACCCCCCCCCTTACACTTAGGATGAACATTGTCCCCAATGTTCAAATAACAAGATGTAAAAGCATAAAGTAAAAGAATGAAATCAAATACTCCCCTGATTCGCTCGGTGGATAATGAAGTAGCATGGTTAGATCTTCTTCCAAGAGAATGTTGAAGCTCCATGACTAATGCATCGCCAAAAGCTTGATCAAAAACATTTCCTTGTCCAAAATAACCTGATAAACCTGAGAAAACAAACACGAAAACCTTCATAACATCGGCGGGATAAACTCTATATATAAGGATATAATGCTTGTGGAATGATAACTTTGCAGATTCCTGGAGATTATAAGTTATAGATTTAATAAAAACTTTTTATGAAAACAAAACTTTCAAAAATTTTCAGAAAATTAAACCTGACGCCGTCAGGTTGTAGAGCCTGACGCCGTCAGAAATGATCTGACAGAATTCTCATGTTACGTTTCCGGAAAAATTTTGGAAAAACCTACACCTTACTTCCTGGAATTCCTGCAAAACATCATTATGACTCGATACAAGCATTTGACTCAAACAAATACTAATATGTATGTTCATTTATGATTATTACGATTCATGTTCATTTGTGTTCTAATAAACCGATTTGGATTTCCCTTACACTTAACTTTTGCAAAATACCTTTATATGTAGTTAAGACGAAGTTAAAAACAAAATAAAGCATTTTCACAATTTACTTTTGAACATGAATCCCTAATAATAAAAATTAAACATACATACGGAAGCAAATAAAATCAAACAAACAAATAAATAAACACATAAAGCAAATAAAGCTTGGGTTGCCTCCCAAGAAGCGCTTGTTTTTGTTCGAGTCATGAGCCTGACTCTACCCTTATTTAACGGATAAAGGAGAGGTTTTTCCTACACTTAGGATTAAGTGCGGGTGATAGTAGCGATACACACCAGCTCGGTAGGAGTATGCCACGTGAGGAAAGAGTGGTGGATGAATTATATGCTCAAAGGGGTGTGCTCCTTTCATCATAACCTTGCCTAGTTCACTTTGGTCAATGGGTGATTTTGAGTTTCCTCCTAAAAAGGGATCATCTTCTATCAACTTCGAGAGACTCCTAGTTGGGAATCCATCTTGACCTAATAAACCCGGTTTAAACCCATAATGTTTCTTGTGATTAATCATGAATGGGTGATGTAAGTATGAAAGGTCATGTTTCACTCCTATATTGGCTTCCTCTCTACAAGGTTTAGTGTCTACTACCTTAAACTTAAGACTACCCGGACTATATGTTTTGATGGGTGGATCGGGACCTATTTCAATTCCTAAATTCACATCTAAAGATGGAAGATTAGGTAACGGTTTTGGTTGAGGCTCTGGTTCATCAAAACTAGGAACTTCCATAGAACTAAGAGTAAGGTTGTGATCACTAAAAGCATTCAAACCTATATCCTCTAGTTGTGTTTGGTTCAAAGGTTCTACCTCTATTGGGGTTCCTATAGTCTCTTCTACTTCTTTCGGGTAAGTCACGGGTGGTGTGTATGCCTCAAGTGATGGTGGGACTTGTGGGGTACTTGGTGGGCTTGGGTTTTCTACTATATCCTCCATCTCATTAAGATCACCTATGTGTTCATCTTGTATTATGGTAGTGCCTAACCATGACATGCACTTAGGTACCTCAACTCTACCCACCTCATTCCTAAACAAACCTTCCGATTGATTTATCCAAATACCAAATAGGTCTAAGCTTGCATTTTTTGGGTCACATGTTCCACTTCTTTTTTGGGCGAGAATCTCAAAGATTTCCCATGCCTCTTCATCACCATAATCCCACATTTTCCCATCTTCCATATTTTCAATCTCCTGCTGGGTTTGGCGGTCGATACGAGTGTAAAAGATTTGAAGTGGAAACAATAAGTCAAGACCATGATGAAAGACCTTTTTTAATAAGTATTTGAAACGAGTCCATGTATCGGAAAAAGATTCACCATTATGTCGACGGAACATAAAGATGTCATTTTGGAGTGGAAGGGGTAGATTATGTAGTGGATTCACGTTCTCCATAATGGTGAACGGAAGAGTCAATGGAAATTTCTTTTACGAACAAAGACACAAAGAAAAAGATAGACTAAAGAAAACCTAGAAAAATAAAATAAAAATCTCACTAGAAAGGAATCTAGTGAGTAGACCTATAAAATAAAAATTCAACCTAAACAATAACTATTCCCCGGCAGCGGCGCCAAAAACTTGATGCGTGGTTTTGCAACCTTACAACAGGTTTTACCTCTCGAGGGATCTCAAGAGGCTTACAACCCCACCAGGCAGTGTACCTGACCGATGTAGTATAGTGTAGTGGTAAGTACGGGGGATTGATCGTTCTCCACAGGGAATAGTGTTCGTTAGGTATGAAAAATTACTCTAATAGGTCTAAGGGTGAGAGAAGATTCTTTTTATGTTTTTATATTTTTATGAAAGCAAGTAAAATCTCGGGTTTGAAAGAGTGGGCGGAATTAGTTGCTAGTCAACTAACCCAAATTATTACGAATGCAAATAAAATAAAATAACAGAAAATGAAAATGTTGGTGAAAACTTATGTGGAGGGAAATGTGTTTACTTAGATTTCCTTACTCCCTAACTATCTTTTACCGGTTGATTAGTGTGTATTAGTTGCGTGGATGACGGGTGTATTCCTTAATACCATTCGTGGGGTGGCGTACGTACTTCCCCAACTCTACAAGCTCCTACTTCACTCCTATGTCGAGCCGGCTAGGAAGCTCCTAACATGGGATTACTAGAATTCGCTTGTGCATTAAATACAACCATAAAAACCTTTAGTACGCATTGGTTCATGTTTCTTAAGATGTTCAAGCAAGTTACCGAATAGGAAGTTAGCCAGTTTTCTTAAGCCTAACATAGATGAACAATCATCCAATACAACTAACAACACACTAATAACCAATAATCAATAGCTAGGTTTCATTAGATCTAAGCAAACACAAGATAAATCTAGCCTAACATGTTAAACAAAAGACAAGAATAAGATAGAATCAAACAACACATAGACATATTGAATGATTAATTGATAACTTATCTTCAATGTAACATGGAAGATCTCAAGGCAAAAAGCCTTGAAAGAGTTGCCAAATCCGTCCTAGGGTTTTCACACACAAAGTTCCCCAATAAGTTCCACACTAATGACAAAGAATTGCAAAACTATATATAGATTTTTGGATCTGATGGCGTCACGTTATGGAGTGTGACGCCGTCACCTCGCCGCTTTTAGGGTTCTCGGATGACCTTCTTGACGCCGTCCCTCTTTAGCTCTCAAAAATTCGTTCTGGCTTATCAAGGCTTGACGCCCTCATACTATGAACGTGACGCCGTCCCTCTTTGAATTATAACGTGACGACCTTGATCAAATTAAAGGGTGACGCCGTCAGAATTTCCATGCAATTTCTCTGGCTTATCATGAGTAAATTTCACATCCACCACTTTTGCCAAGCCATGACGCCGTCCAGGGTTAATCCTGAAGCCGTCAAAGGTAACTTCCAGCAAGATTTTGAGACTTTGTCGTTTTCTTCACTTTTATGCTCCAAAAACGTCCAAAATGCTTCCTTTTCCAGATTTCTTCACAAAAGTACCTAAAATGACAAAAGGAACGATTTAGGGCAATATTTGATCAAATAAATACGATTTAGGGCTTAAATGACCCCTTAAAAGCGGTACACTTTTCGCTTCATCAACCTCACTGGGTACACAAGGAAATACTCATCACATAAAGAGAATCCACGATATATAAACCAAAATCCAGATAAAATACCTAACATATTCAAAAGTGATTACAAGAGATAATATATTTGTTTTAAAACGTAATGCGGTAATTTGAAAAGGCTCCCGAATTTACCAGTTGTCATAGGTTCTTTAGTACTCACAGTGCATTTATCTTGTGGTTGTCAATGCACGAAAGGTTAGCTACACAAGATAGAATTATGGCATGGACTAATCAAGTAAATATGTTATGTCCATGGTGCAACAAAACAAATAATCTCATGCTCATTTATTTTTCACTTGTGTATACTTTGAGAAGGTATCAAAGGAGATTAAGGAGAAAATAAAAGGAGGAAGCATGGATAATAATTGGAGAAATATTATCACTAATATGGCCAATGGTCCTTGCAACAACTCAATCAAAAGTGTGTTGAATAGAATGTCTATTGCTACTAGGGTATACTTTATCTAGAACGAGAGAAATCAAAGACTATTATCCCAAAAGCAAAGAAATGCAGACAGACGCTCTAACTAGGCTTATTATTGAGAGTATACAGCTGCAACTTATGAGCTTGAAAGTAAAAAAGTCACAATCAATACTCCAAATTAGTAAGGAGTGGGATGTTCAAATGCAAATTGCTACCTAAGGGATAGGAAAAGACGATTGAATGTAAGTATAATGGAATAAGGAGTAGAATTGGAGGTTGTTAAATTGAAGGTAATGGTTAGTGTCAGTAATTGAGAGTCTATTTGTTTTTTTGGAATTGAGAAATATGTGCTTTGTTTTGGGTTACCAGATGGCTATGTACCTTGATATTGAAAACCTTCATTATTTAGGATGGCTAGTTCATGGATGTATGCTTTGAAGAGGAAGATATAGCTCATTCTTTATTTAGTTAGTCCTATATTAGTTAAGGCATGTAGATATCATAAGGATAGTTTCCTGTTGAAGATTATGGGTATAAAAAGGATGAAGATTAAGGGTGTGTTTGATCACTACTGAATCAAATAATTCAGCACTTATTATGTAAAAATTAATCGGTCAGTGTGTTTGGTAATTTAAAAAGTGAACTCTTAGTGGTTAATTTTGTGCTGAGCGATTTTGTGTGATGAAGTGCACAAAATGATTCAGTGGGCTTCATATTTACCAAAGTATCCTTAAGGCTCTGCTACTCTCTTACTTTTATTAAATTTAAAAATCCACTGTGAGGGATGGAATTTGATTTCACCACTGTACTATTATAATTTTAAATAACAGAAGATTGGGTCAAGTAATTGTTTATATGTTTGGTAAATGTATATGAAATTTTACGATTATTAAATTATATTTGTATTTTTTTTGGGTGATGATACTATTATTTATAATCTATGTTGCTTTTATTTACGTGCAAATTTTACACTACAAGTTCAATAAACAAACTTTATTTATCAATAAGATATTCCATTTAATATTAAATCATATTTGAGGTTAAAATAGTAATTTTCTTTTATCCATAGACGGTACAAAAAACATTTTGTGAAACAGCTTTTTAATCCAGAGTCATTTTCATTTAGCGACTTTGAATTGTTCAGCATTTTTATTCATTCAGTGCTAAATGATACTCCATCCGTCTCAAAATAATAGTCCAAATTTCTTTTTTGGGATGTCTCAAAATAATTGTCAACTTTCCTTTTTAAGTAAAAACTAGAGAATTTAGTGAGAGAATATTCTATTTGAGTGGTTTAAAATTAAAGTGGCCCCACTTTTATTAAACTATGTGATTCTTGTCTCCTGACAATAATTTTGAGATGGAGGGAGTACAATTTTATCAAACAACCCCTAAGTCATTTACAAGGTTTGGTAAGTCATGAAAGATGGGACTATCTCCCTTGTTTATGACATGTTTGGATTCTAACTCTAAGTGGTCTCAAAATTTGATGATGCCTGTTTGGATATAGGATCTATAACGCACAATTGTTACACCCGAAACCCGTAAGGTATTAATTTATTAAATAAGTAATAGTATTATATTGTTTTAGAATGTATTCTACATATAAATAATCAACGGGCACAGGAGCCCCATATAATAATCAACAGGCACAGGAGCCCCATATAATAATCAATGGGCACAGGAGCCCCATGTAATAATCAACAGGCACAGGAGCCCCAGATAATAATCAACAGACACAGGAGCCCCAGATAATAATAAACTTAGCCAGTTCACGTAAACGTCATAGTAAAATCACAAAACAACATTGGTCCATTCAAAACAGTTTTGCATGTTTTCTCACCCCAAGGTTTCAATAAAATAGTATACGAGTAAAAGTGGGGCTATGAAACTCACTTTAGCCACAGCAATGCAATATCACAACAATATCAGGGATAGAACAACACAATAAACCAAACAGTAGCACAGCTCAACCGAATCGACAATATCACAGCACAACATACTCGGCACGACCTAATAATATAAAGACTCTTCTCAAAATGTAACTCATAACAAAATCAAATGCGCAAGAGTTTTCAAAAGTTATTCATTTCCATTTCCAAAAATCAACCATTTCCATTTCCAATTATAAATCTTATATCACCCTTTTTAAAAGAGTTTGGTATCATCATTCGTGTAACGGTAGAGAACATAGACTCAAGAGTACACACGCCAAAAAGGAAAAAATAATGGAATAGTCGAGAAGAGTATTGAAGAGAATTCGAGTCGAGAAGAGATGACGAAGAGAAGTCGAAGAGATAACGAACAACAAACATATCAAATAAGATGAGTCGATTGTAGTCGTCGGAAATTTCCCATAACCCCAATTATTTGTACAAAACATATTCGTTTTATTACTTAAAACAAGTTTGGACTTAAGGCAAAAGAATCTTTGAAAGGACTTTAAGTATAGTAATTTCACAAAATTTCGCCATGACTCGTTCGTTCATCGAACGTTTCCAAGTCAAAAGACTTTATTGAAAATCAATTTCCCAAGTAATTTAGATAACGAGTATTTCTAAATATTATTGTTTGTTTAGACATTATTTCCATATTGTTTGTCCGTTGCGACTCGAATACATTAAATTTATTATGAGTCTAATGTATTATAGTCGTTTCGTGTCCAATAGTCCAAAATGTCCAAAGTCCAATAATAGTCCAAGTCAAGGTATATATATTGCAAGTCCGGTGTTGCAAAATCCCAAAATAATCCGACTACCCATCAATCATCAAGTCAAGCTCATAATAAATATACAAGTCAAACAAATTCAAATATCCAAAACTTCATAATTCAAAATATATTATGGGTCGCGGTCTAAGTCAAAAATGATATACCGCAACAAGATAAGTCTTGAAACCAAATCAACCCGTTGGTTTCTAGTTTTACAAAAAGTCAAACAACACTTTATTTCTTCTCCTCGTTTTTACCAAAATCAGACGTAACTCTTACATTTTTACTTTTCAAAACTTTATAAGTATTTGAGTTTTCCTTTATAACGAAAATTTGATTTAAATATCTTTGTTTCCCTTTTGTTTGGTGCCAAAAACCAAACACTCAAAAACCAAACACTTTGTTATTAAATAATTTAATAACAATTTATCTTTACTAATTAATCTTTATTAATTTATTTCATTTCTTCACGCCAAGTCGAAAATAAGCAATACCACTACCACCGAGACCTCATGGTCTCGGCTACAATTATACGGCCCAACAATATTAACTCGCGCCCAAATAAATCAATCGGCTCATTAATAAAATCCAACACAAACGAGACGGACCAAAACCAATCGGACCACAATATTACCCGGCTCGCTAACGTGCCCCGATCCAACCCAGACAAAATCAAATGGGTTCGGCCCAATTACAATTCAAACGGGCTTAAGCCTGTGTGCATGTGGCTGCTATGGTGTCGAGGCCCAAACGGAAGATAGCACAAGAATAAGCCGGTTGGAATAAGCTCGAAAAGAACAAAAATAAGCCGAGCGGAGTAACAATCTATACACGAGCTTATGAGGAACTTTACGACATCAACATAACCCAAAACACGACAAAGATGATACCGTTACTATTTTAAAACACGTTTTGTATAAAACTTGATTCTCAAACGTCGCATTTTATATCAAATCGATTCACAAACACATGTGAATCATCATTTTATCAAACCTTTTTTGTTTGGAACAAGGAGTGAGTTATGCATTTAGTGAAAGTTCATACACGGTCAATGATGAAGCGAAAAGTGTACCGCTTTTAAGGGGTCATTTAAGCCCTAAATCGTATTTATTTGATCAAATATTGCCCTAAATCGTTCCTTTTGTCATTTTAGGTACTTTTGAGAAGAAATCTGGAAAAGGAGGCATTTTGGACGTTTTTGGAGCATAAAAGTGAAGAAAATGACAAAGTCTCAAAATCATGCTGGAAGTTACCTTTGACGGCGTCAAGATTAACCCTGGACGGCGTCATGGCTTGGCAAAAGTGGTGGATGTGAAATTTACTCATGATAAGCCAGAGAAATTGCATGGAAATTCTGACGGCGTCACGCTTTAATTTGATCAAGGTCGTCACGTTATAATTCAAAGAGGGACGGCGTCACGTTCATAATCTAACGGCGTCAAGCCTTGATAAGCCAGAACGGATTTTGGAGAGCTAAAGAGGGACGGCGTCAAGAAGGTCATCCGGGAACCCTAAAAGCGGCGAGGTGACGGCGTCACACTCCATAACGTGACGCCGTCAGATCTGAAAGTCTATATATAGTTTTCTAATTTTTTGTCATTAGTGTGGAACTTATTGGGGAACTTTGTGTGTGAAAACCCTAGGACGAATTTGGCAGCTCTTTCAAGGCTTTTTGCCTTGAGATCTTCCATGTTACATTGAAGATAAGTTATCAATTAATCATTCAATATGTCTATGTGTTGTTTGATTCTATCTTATTCTTGTCTTTTGTTTAACATGTTAGGCTAGATTTATCTTGTGTTTGCTTAGATCTAATGAAACCTAGCTATTGATTATTGGTTATTAGTGTGTTGTTAGTTGTATTGGATGATTGTTCATCTATGTTAGGCTTAAGAAAACTGGCTAACTTCCTATTCGGTAACTTGCTTGAACGTCTTAAGAAACATGAACCAATGCGTACTAAAGGTTTTTATGGTTGTATTTAATGCACAAGCGAATTCTAGTGATCCCATGTTAGGAGCTTCCTAGCCGGCTCGACATAGGAGTGAAGTAGGAGCTTGTAGAGTTGGGGAAGTACGTACGCCACCCCACGAATGGTATTAAGGAATACACCCGTCATCCACGCGACTAATACACACTAATCAACCGGTAAAAGATAGTTAGGGAGTAAGGAAATCTAAGTAAACACATTTCCCTCCACATAAGTTTTCACCAACATTTTCATTTTTTGTTATTTTATTTAATTTGCATTCGTAGTAATTTGGGTTAGTTGACTAGCAACTAATTCCGCCCACTCTTTCAAACCCGAGATTTTACTTGCTTTCATAAAAAAAATAAAAACATAAAAAGAATCTTCTCTCACCCTTAGACCTATTAGAGTAATTTTTCATACCTAACGAACACTATTCCCTGTGGAGAACGATCAATCCCCCGTACTTACCACTACACTATACTACATCGGTCAGGTACACTGCCTGTGGGGTTGTAAGCCTCTTGAGATCCCTCGAGAGGTAAAACCTGTTGTAAGGTCGCAAAATCACGCATCAAGTTTTTGGCGCCGCAGCCCAGGGAATAGTTATTGTTTAGGTTGAATTTTTATTTTATAGGTCTACTCACTAGATTCCTTTCTAGTGAGATTTTTATTTTCTTTTTCTAGGATTTTCTTTAGTCTATCTTTTTCTTTGTGTCTTTGTTCGTAAAAGAAATTTCCATTGACTCTTCCGTTCACCATTATGGAGAACGTGAATCCACTACATAATCTACCCCTTCCACTCCAAAATGACATCTTTATGTTCCGTCGACATAATGGTGAATCTTTTTCCGATACATGGACTCGTTTCAAATACTTATTAAAAAAGGTCTTTCATCATGGTCTTGACTTATTGTTTCCACTTCAAATCTTTTACACTCGTATCGACCGCCAAACCCAGCAGGAGATTGAAAATATGGAAGATGGGAAAATGTGGGATTATGGTGATGAAGAGGCATGGGAAATCTTTCAGATTCTCGCCCAAAAAAGAAGTAGAACATGTGACCCAAAAAATGCAAGCTTAGACCTATTTGGTATTTGGATAAATCAATCGGAAGGTTTGTTTAGGAATGAGGTGGGTAGAGTTGAGGTACCTAAGTGCATGTCATGGTTAGGCCCTACCATAATACAAGATGAACACATAGGTGACCTTGATGTGATGGAGGATTTAGCCGAACATGATCACATTAATCAAAAAGACCTAGGTTTTATGATCGATGACGATGAATCTCAAGAAACACATGATGAATCTTTTGGGCAATTTGAATATAGCAGTCAGAATATTGAGGATGATCCTTATGATTCGGATATAGAAGTTGAGATGCCTAGAGAAGCACTTGAGATACTTGGGAAAATGTTAGGGTTAGATCCTACTAAAACACATGATGAGGTAAGTAACATAAGCCCACCAAGTACCCCACAAGTCCTACCATCATTTGAGGCACACACACCGCCCGTGACTTACCCGGAAGAAGTTGAGGAGACTATAGGAACCCCAGTAGAGGTAGAGCCCTTGGACCAAACACAACTAGAAGAAATAGGTTTGAATGCTTTTAGTGATCACAACCTTTCTTTTAGTCCTATGGAAGTTCCTAGTTTTGATGAGCCGGAGCCTCAACCAAAACCGTTACCTAATCTTCCATCCTTGGATGAAAATTTAGGAATTGAATTAGGTCCCGATCCACCCATCAAAACATATAGTCCGGGTAGTCTTAAGTTTAAGGTAGTAGACATTAAGCCTTGTAGTGAGGAAGACAATATAGGAGTGAAAAATGACCTTACATGTCTACATCACCCATTCATGATTGATCACAAGAAACATTATGGGTTTAAACCGGGTCTATTGGGTCAAGATGGATTCCCAATTAGGAGTCTCTCGAAGTTGTTAGAAAATGATCCCTTTTTAGGAGAAAACTTTAAATCACCCATTGACCAAAGTGAACTAGGTAAGGTTATGATGAAAGGAGCACACCCCTTTGAGCATATAATTCATCCACCACTCTTTCCTCACGTGGCATACTCCTACCGAGCTGGTGTGTATCGCTACTATCACCCGCACTTAATCCTAAGTGTAGGGAAAACCTCTCCTTTATCCATTAAATAAGGATAGAGTCAGGCTCATGACTCGAACAAAAACAAGCGCTTCTTGGGAGGCAACCCAAGCTTTATTTGCTTTATTTGTTTGATTATTTGTTTATTTAATTTTATTTGTTTCCGTATGCATTTCTTATTCTTTTTGTTTACTGTTCATGTCTCAAATATAAATTGTGAAAATGCTTTATTTTGTTTTTAACTTCGTCTTAACTACATATAAAGGTATTTTGCAAAAGATAAGTGTAAGGGAAATTTAAATCTGTTTTAAAGAACAAGATTGAACATGAACGATAACAATGAGATATAAGCATGCATATTAGTATTTGTTTGAGTCAAATGCTTGTATCGAGTCATAATGAAGTTTTGCAGGAATTCCAGGAAGTAAGGAATAGGTCTTTTCCAGAAATTTTCCGGAAACTTAACATGAGAATTCTGTCAGATCATTTCTGACGGCATCAGGCCTTACAACCTACAACCTGACGGCGTCAGGTTTAATTTTCTGAAAATTTTTGAAAGTTTTGTTTTCATAAAAAGTTTTTATTAAATCTATAACTTATAATCTCCAGGAATCTGCAAAATTATCATTCCACAAGCATTATATCCTTATATATAGATTTATCCCGCCGATGTTATGCAGGTTTTCGTGTTTGTTTTCTCAGGTTTAACAGGTTATTTTGGACAAGGAAATGTTTTTGGATCAAGCTTATGGCGATGCATTAGTCATGGAGCTTCAACATTCTCTTTGGAAGAAGATCTAACCGTGTTACTTCGTTATCCACTGAGCGAATCAGGGGAGTATTTGATTTCATTCTTTTACTTTATGCTTTTACATTTGTTATTTGAACATTGGGGACAATGTTCATCTTAAGTGTAAGGGGGTAAAAGTACGATTAGAGAATGCTCTTACGCTTGATTTTTGTTTGTTTAATAGTAGATGTGTAATAAAACTGAGATAAATACCTGTTAGGGCAATTTTAGTGCCAAATTTAAAATTTTTTACAACATATAGGAGTGAAACTTTGATCTTAATGAGCGTCTCACGGATAGGAGTTATATGACTAGCACAAAAACCGTACCACTAAAAAAATTTTCCACCCCCAAATATGTGAGGTTCGCCCCTAGAATTGGTAGGAAAAGCATTTTGCTATGATGTGTGTACCGGTAGCACTTAGATTCTAGAACTTGCGTTAGGACCATTCCGAGGCCACAAGTGAGACTACATTCGTGTAGTTAGATTTACTACATGATAAGAGGCATTAGGATTAACCCATTGTTTTACACCTGTGTTTTTGTTATAATTACTTTGGCTACATTGGTCAAGTAATTCTCCCACACCCTTTGCGTTGTACTCATTTTTAGTACACGATACCCCTACTACACCCCTCAGAGCCTATCTTTTCGTTTCGACCTTTAAGCATTTTACTTAAAGGAAGAATTTGTTACACCCCACTTAAATGTACACCCAAATCGCCTTAGCCTACCTTGTATGCACTCATTTTTAGTGCATTATTGTTACAACAATTGTTTAAACCCCAAGTTAATTATCTAATTGATTACATGGTTGCTAAGTCGAGTCATATCCTTGTACATATTGTTTTGGGACGATTGGGACTCATGGGTAAAGTACTAGTGTAATGGAGTAATGGGGAAGAACATCATTTATTACCCCCATATGTGCTAAATATTTTAAAAGTACTCCAAGTTTTTCAATTATCTTAATTCGAGTCATTAGAATAGTTTTTTGTAAAGTTATGTAAAAGTTCAAGTGTAAGGGGATGCAACGCCCCTATGATGTATTATTTTGGATGGTAGGGCAAAAGTGTATGCAAAAAAAAAAAAAAAAAAAAAAAAAAAAAAAAAAAAATCGAAAAATCAAGAAAAATACAAAAAAATGAGAAAAAGAAAAATAGAAAAAAAAAACATACGGACTACCATCCCGTTTTATTTTACGTTTATTTTATGTTTTTGTTATTTTCTTTAATTAGTTTAAATCGAGTCGAGTCTTGGCTTAGCAACATTGTATAGTACATGTAATTGATCAAGATCTTTAACTCGCCACCAGTAAAATATCCTTTATCCAACAAAACCGTGTTTTCCTTTTCCCTACACCTAACATTATAACCCATTTAAAAGCCCTCTTTGATAGTTTATCTTAGGTGCTTACGCCTAGTGGAGGAGGTTTTCGATCCTTTCCCAAGCCTATGGTAATCTATTTGCTATGACAGGTAGTGAGAGATATTATCCGTTTTCATTTATGAGATTTATTTTGATGACACTTGAGAGATGTGAGTATCTAAACACTACTTGTGAGGTGCTAGTTTATAATCTCTGTGCTTATTATGATTAAAGTGGAACGAATATTTGTTGTAATTACTTTTATGTTAGCATTAAATGACCCCTAACTTGTATTTTGATTAGAATAAAAGCGCATTTGCTTGAGGACAAGCAAATCTCAAGTGTAAGGGTATTTGATGAAGCGAAAAGTGTACCGCTTTTATGGGGTCATTTAAGCCCTAAATCGTATTTATTTGATCAAATATTGCCCTAAATCGTTCCTTTTGTCATTTTAGGTACTTTTGAGAAGAAATCTGGAAAAGGAGGCATTTTGGACGTTTTTGGAGCATAAAAGTGAAGAAAACGACAAAGTCTCAAAATCATGCTGGAAGTTACCTTTGACGGCGTCAGGATTAACCCTGGACGGCGTCATGGCTTGGCAAAAGTGGTGGATGTGAAATTTACTCATGATAAGCCAGAGAAATTGCATGGAAATTCTGACGGCGTCACGCTTTAATTTGATCAAGGTCGTCACGTTATAATTCAAAGAGGGACGGCGTCACGTTCATAATCTGACGGCGTCAAGCCTTGATAAGCCAGAACGGATTTTGGAGAGCTAAAGAGGGACGGCGTCAAGAAGGTCATCCGGGAACCCTAAAAGCGGCGAGGTGACGGCGTCACACTCCATAACGTGACGCCGTCAGATCTGAAAGTCTATATATAGTTTTCTAATTTTTTGTCATTAGTGTGGAACTTATTGGGGAACTTTGTGTGTGAAAACCCTAAGACGAATTTGGCAGCTCTTTCAAGGCTTTTTGCCTTGAGATCTTCCATGTTACATTGAAGATAAGTTATCAATTAATCATTCAATATGTCTATGTGTTGTTTGATTCTATCTTATTCTTGTCTTTTGTTTAACATGTTAGGCTAGATTTATCTTGTGTTTGCTTAGATCTAATGAAACCTAGCTATTGATTATTGGTTATTAGTGTGTTGTTAGTTGTATTGGATGATTGTTCATCTATGTTAGGCTTAAGAAAACTGGCTAACTTCCTATTCGGTAACTTGCTTGAACGTCTTAAGAAACATGAACCAATGCGTACTAAAGGTTTTTATGGTTGTATTTAATGCACAAGCGAATTCTAGTGATCCCATGTTAGGAGCTTCCTAGCCGGCTCGACATAGGAGTGAAGTAGGAGCTTGTAGAGTTGGGGAAGTACGTACGCCACCCCACGAATGGTATTAAGGAATACACCCGTCATCCACGCGACTAATACACACTAATCAACCGGTAAAAGATAGTTAGGGAGTAAGGAAATCTAAGTAAACACATTTCCCTCCACATAAGTTTTCACCAACATTTTCATTTTTTGTTATTTTATTTAATTTGCATTCGTAGTAATTTAGGTTAGTTGACTAGCAACTAATTCCGCCCACTCTTTCAAACCCGAGATTTTACTTGCTTTCATAAAAATATAAAAACATAAAAAGAATCTTCTCTCACCCTTAGACCTATTAGAGTAATTTTTCATACCTAACGAACACTATTCCCTGTGGAGAACGATCAATCCCCCGTACTTACCACTACACTATACTACATCGGTCAGGTACACTGCCTGGTGGGGTTGTAAGCCTCTTGAGATCCCTCGAGAGGTAAAACCTGTTGTAAGGTCGCAAAATCACGCATCAGTCAACCTTGTCTTCCGATATAGATGGCAATCCGATGTTAATTCATATAACCTGCTGAAATACAAAATAGATGGGGAGGCAAAAGTTTTTATAATTTACCCTACAGATATGAGAGAATATGGATGGTTCATTGCTCCATTATATCAGTTTACAAGCCAACACACAACTGCAGACCTTCAATTTGAGTTTCTTCGACACCGTGATATCAGATTACTAGCAGCAGGCATCGAGTTTCGACCATCTGAAGAAAAAGTAAGCGGATTATTGTCAATGGTTATTGATGAACTCAAATAAGTACATTTTATTACTATCATTTATCCTATTTATTTGACTTGTTTTACTATATTATGTATGAGGATTGATACTTAATTGTTTACTTTTGTAATTCTCAGGTAAAAACAAGCATTTGGTGAAACTTGGCGATTTTGGACTAATAATGGAGCAAAACATACATAAAGTGGAAGTCTACTGACATGGACAAGATCAAGTCAATTCTGCTCCAGATGCGCCGCATCTCACTATCAACATGCGCCGCATCTCTATCAAGATATCACCAGATACGATCCAAGATACAAGAGGACATGCGCCGCATCTAATAAAGAGTTACGCCGCATCTTCTGGCGGTGTACGAATATTCCTGAATATTATAATCTTGGACCCCACGCGAAGTTAAGTACATGCGCCACATCTACTTAAGTAGATGCGCCGCATCTTCCCTCAGACACAAACTATAAATACCCCTTAGACCAGACGCATTAAGAGGTTCGGAGATTCAGAAGTTCGAAAACCTAAAGACCGAACAGAAGAGAAGGACGAATTCAGTCAAGAAGGCAGCACAAGACACACCCAAATCGAAGATACAAGAGCTGTAAGAAGGTGCTGCATGTATTTAATTCATTAAGTAGTTTTGTTTTATTGTTTTAGCAAACTTTAATTCATCAGGATTGGTGGCTTGTGTAATGTGACAACGGAAAGATTGCACTCCCTTTAATACTTGCTTTCCCATCAATTAAAGTTTATATGTTGATGTCTTTGGTTACTACTTATTAGTGCATTGACCACCTCTGTGTTTATTAGTGGCTTGCGGGCACCCGACTGCGGGACAAGGTGTGGCTCCCACGGTTGTTTCTAAATTGATCACTTAGGAATAACTTTTAGACATAAGTCGTCATTAAGGGTTTACTCGCCGATGAGAATAGGACCAACGAGAAAGGGTTAATTACATACACTTCATATAAAGCTATCAATAAAACAAGTGACAATCTACTTAATCATAAGGACAGCCCTCTTATTGTCTCTAGTATCTATCTGTGTACGTGTATGCTACTTGCTGATTCGTGCCTACTTGTTTATTTTATTATTTACTTGCAAACAAAACTGTGCCAGTCTCTCAGGCTGAAACCCCCTTGCGTTAGGATATTAAAATACTGATTAGATTAACTAGATTATACGTTCCACTCTTAGTGATCGACACTCTACTTACCATTATCTTCATACTGACCGGGTACACTGCTCGTTAAGTGTGTGTGTTATTGATAAGTCGGCTAAATATAAATTTAAAACTTGAGTAGGCATTAAAACTGCTAAACCGCAACGACACATCACGCGCATCAAGTTTTTGGCGCCGCTGCCGGGGAGTGAATTGTTATTTTCTGTTAATTTGATTAGTATTTTAATTAGGTTATTTTTCTTTTTATTAGATTAAATTGCATCATTGTACTATTTTGCATACTTGTTGTATTGTGTGTTAATTGTTTTCTTTTATTTTTGTGTGTTTTATTTTTGTTTGTGTGTTTTAATTTTTGTTTTTATTTTTCGTATTTTTCTGTTCTGCTATCGTTGTACTGTGCTAAATCGAACGATACGGCGCATCTGATCTTTCAGATACGGCGTATTGCGTTTAATTTTTTTAATACAACGCGTTTAATTAATTCGATACGACGCATCTTTTCCCCAAGATACGGCGTATCTGTTTTTAATAAGAAAATTTTTCTAAGCGATAAAGTAATACGACGCATCTTCTTTTGAAGATACGGCGTATCTGATTTTGATAAAAAAAAATTTTCTGAACGTTAAACGCCATACGACGCATCTTCTTCTGAAGATACGGCGTATCTATTATTTTAATTAAAAACAGTTTGCGAATTATTAAACAGATACGGCGTATCGATCTCTGTCGATACGGCGCATCTTACTGAATCAAAAATCTTTTATTTTTAAACATAACGAAAATACGGCGCATTAACTTTCGTTAATACGACGCATTTAATTTTAATTAGATAAATTGATTTTTGATTGACTAATTCGATACGGCGCATTCATAAATCCAAAGCGGCGTATCTATTTTCTGAATAAAGTCTGATTAAATTTTTAACGATTATAAGATACGGCGTATCCAACTTTTTGGATACGGCGCATCGTCTGCAGATATCAGTAACTTTAAATTTTTCGTATTCCGTTTTCGTTATTAATTATCTGATATATTACTTTCTCGAGCATACCCTACTGATGCTTTTGTGATTGATTTCAGGAAGTGCATGACCAGGAGTTCTACGAGGAACTTGATTCAACCTTTCGAAGATCCTGAACGAGCCCTACATTCGCTTAAAAGGCTTTTCAACACAAGAAGCTTTGATCTTTCAAGTTCACTCGAGCTTGATTATTTTTCTGAAGAAAAAGAGGAAGTTGAAGCAGAAACAATGGGCGAAAACACTACTATGGAGGAATACATGAACAATACCCGTGCTGATTACACTTCAGGAGTTGCTAGACCTAAGTTTGATGACAAGTCAAAATTTGAGTTGAAGGGACAATTTCTCAAAGAGCTCAGAGAGAATGCTTTCAGTGGGACGGAACAAGAGGATGCTAATGAGCATGTTGAAAAAGTCCTGGAGATTGCAGATTTGTTTACTACAGAAAGTGTCAATACCGATCAACTCATGCTAAGAATCTTTCCAATCTCGCTAAAAGGAGCTGCTAACAAGTGGCTAAGGAATGAACCTGCTAGTTCAATCACTACATGGGAAGATTTGAAGAGCAAATTCCTGAAGAGATATTGTCCACCTGCTAAGACTGCTAAAAAGATGGAGGCTATCAATAGTTTCAAGCAAGAGCCTGATGAAACTCTTTATCAAGCTTGGGAACGATTTAAAGATTTATTGGTAAAATGTCCTCAACACTATCTAACCCCTATGCAGGAGATAATATTGTTTTACCAGGGACTGGACGTGCCAACTAGACAGATTTTGGATGCTAAGGGAGCTGTACCTCAGATGAGTGCAACTAATGCTAGGAAAGCGATCCAAGAAGCTGCTGATCATTCTCAGAAATGGCACGATGGGACCTCTACTAGATCTAAGAGCAGCACTAATTTTGATGGAATTGCTGCTATTCAAGCTCAATTGGATAAAATTAGTAGAGAGATGAAGAAGCGAGATGAAAGAGCATATGCTGCCCAAGTTGGATGTGAAAAATGCGAAGGACCTCACTACACTAAAGATTGCCCGAACAAGAATGAAAGTGAGACGTTTGAAGAAGCTTATTACACCCAATTTGGACAACCATTCCGACCTTCAGCAAGATTCAGGGAAGCTAGTCCGGGATTCTATCAAAAGAACAACTTCAATCCCGCTTATCAAGAGAGGAGGCAGACTTTAGATGATACTTTAAAGCAAATTATGGCCGATGCTGCTAAAAGACATGAAGAAAATACTGCTATGATCAAGGAAATTAGAGCTTCAACGGACACTACTACAAGAAATCAAGGAGCTTCGATCAAAGCATTGGAACAACAAATTGGTCAAATGAGCAAAGTTCTTCAAGAAAGGGAATATGGAAGTTTACCGAGCTCAACTGAAACCAACCCAAGGGATCATGTCAAGGCCATAAGCACCACTGAAGAAGTCACTCCTAATATACCTAGAAGATCGATGAATGGTAATGATGGTGCAAGACCCGAATTTTTCTTTAACTCTTCAATCAGCTTAAGGAGACTACTAAAAGAGAAGACAAAAATTGAAGAGGAGATCAAGGCAACAATGAAAGAAGAGAGCCCTGCAACCGACTCAAATGCCTTGCCTCATAAAGAAAGAGACCCAGGAAGTTTTACTCTACCTTGTTCTATTAATAATGAGAGCGAGGTGGTGGAGTTTGAGCCCGACGTAATGAATTAAAGTGCTGAACGTGAGTCTAACTTGAAGACTCTGGAATAAAGACAAGTGCTGACCGGAAGACAACCCGGATTTATCTTTTATTATTCTGTTTTCTGAGTCGAGTCAGTCCAGGCCGCACGAAGATACGGCGCATCTCAATTCCGAGATGCGACGCATCCTCTGCAATGGTCATATCTTATTTTATTTTTCTGCATTTTTATTTTCGACTTTAAAACTATTTATCAGTTATTTTAATGCGGCGCATCCCTGGTTAAGGATGCGGCGCATCTTTATTCTGATCCGTATTAATTCCAGGCTCGATACGGCGTATCTTCTTCAATAAGATACGGCGCATCGACTGACCTGATGATTTTCAGTTTTCATTTTTAAGTTTTATTTTTATCTAACTACTAATGTATTATGCAAGTTGAACCTTTCTTATCTTAGGTGTGTTTTAAAGTGTTGGTGGTATTATAGTTTCCTGGATTTCCTGTGGATAAATCAAGTATGAAGCTTTAACGTTCTAATCCACAAGAAAGATGATTTTTGCTCTTACACAAATGGAGGATCATACCGAGCAAATCTCAGGGGAGTTTTTCTGTTCTAATTCTTTTTATTTTCCAGTTTTTAACCTTTTATACAAACAACGAGGACGTTGTTTAACTTAAGTGGGGGGATAGGAGAATTAGAACACTTAACACTTACTTGTCCTAAACTTTTTCAAAAATTATGCTTAAATTGTGCTTAATATATCAAACTTAAAATTTTTTTTTAGCATGTTTTTGTTTAAGATCTAAGTTGCATAACTGCACACATGACGTTATTTTCAAAAATTGTGATTTTTCCAAAATTCACAAATCTATGAGTGTGCCGGTGACTTGTAAACTTTAGAACTTGGCTTGTATACTATTCGAGACCACCATAATAAGTATTATTTTATATAATTGGAATGACTTGCCTAACTTGGTAAAATTCTAGGATTACACCAAATAGCCTTTATATGTTATGTGTTATTAACTAACTACACTGGTTAGTTAACCCCCGTATAAACCCTTTTGTTACTCTCATTTTTAGAGTAAGATACCCCTAGAAAAACCCTCAGAGCCATTCCTTTCGTTTCTTACACCTATGTTTAAAATGTTTCGTTACACCCTTACACCTTAGCCTACCCTGTAGATTAAGATCCGTGGTTGGTTAATTGCTATAGGCAGAGTGTGTTTCCTTACATTACCTGTGTTCGCGTGCGTAATTCATTATCTATGGTTAGGTCGGGAAATTGCACAATGCAATTGGAGTGAAAGTAAATATTGTATATTTTGGAGTTTATTTTTCGTGTGTTTACTACTTTCACTATTTACCATTATTTCTGAAAGTATGAAAAGTATAGAAAAATTATCCGGAAAGAAAGTTGTAGTGATGTGGTGAAATTTTACACATCTATGTTTATGTTTCAAAAAAAAAAAAAAAAAAAAAAAAAAAAAAAAAAAAAAAAAAAAAAAAATCGAAAAAATGAGAAAAGAAAAAGAAAGAAAAAAAAGAGTTGGATGTTTATTTTAAGCCAACAATGTAAAGTTATGTAAGTGGTTCATATGGCCACTATTTGTTGTACTATATCTATGGATTGAATGGGAATTGGCAGTTATGGGAATGCCAATTAAGGATTATTCTTTGATTAAGATTTTGTTGAGTATAATTCGTGTCTACCTAAAGCGTGTGTTTCAAGTGTTAAAGCGTGAGTTATTCAATGATATGAGTCTTATTCATGGGATGGTTGGGATAGTGATTAACCACACTTAGGATTTTAATTTATTTGTTTTTGTTTATTTTTTATTTTTACACCAATTTATATCCCAAAAATTATCCATACCCTTTACTATTCTTTATCCAACCAAACCTTTGATTTATTGAGATTAGGGATTTGAGCAATCTTAAGTATCGTAGTCGTGGATTCGGCTATGTATTTATGATTTTGTCGCCCTTTTTGATATATTATTATTGGTGAAGTTTGGACCTATCTTTAGCCTATTCGAGTTAAGGATTTGAGCAATTGCAAGTATCGTGTTCGTGGATTCGATCATGTATTTGTGATTTTGTCGCCTTTTCTGGAATTTGAGATCGATAGTGTAAATAAGAATAATTAACCCTTAAGCCTAAAAACCCTTTTTACCGCTTTAGACTTGTTATTCCTTAGCTTTAGTGGTGGAGATGTGTATACTTGCCAAGCTTATGATAGAATATTCGTCGCGACTGGACAGTTAAACGATTAGATTTGCTTTTATCGACTTATTTTATTTTACTTCTAATTCGTTAAGTGTTTAGTTGTGTGATTATGAAATGAACGAATACATGCTTAAATATAAAAATAAATCCTAACATCTTTTAGGATACATTTTCATGAGATTTAATCTAAGGTTTACTTGGGGACAAGTAAAGTTCAAGTGGGGGGATATTTGATGAACTCAAATAAGTACATTTTATTACTATCATTTATCCTATTTATTTGACTTGTTTTACTATATTATGTATGAGGATTGATACTTAATTGTTTACTTTTGTAATTCTCAGGTAAAAACAAGCATTTGGTGAAACTTGGCGATTTTGGACTAATAATGGAGCAAAACATACATAAAGTGGAAGTCTACTGACATGGACAAGATCAAGTCAATTCTGCTCCAGATGCGCCGCATCTCACTATCAACATGCGCCGCATCTCTATCAAGATATCACCAGATACGATCCAAGATACAAGAGGACATGCGCCGCATCTAATAAAGAGTTACGCCGCATCTTCTGGCGGTGTACGAATATTCCTGAATATTATAATCTTGGACCCCACGCGAAGTTAAGTACATGCGCCGCATCTACTTAAGTAGATGCGCCGCATCTTCCCTCAGACACAAACTATAAATACCCCTTAGACCAGACGCATTAAGAGGTTCGGAGATTCAGAAGTTCGAAAACCTAAAGACCGAACAGAAGAGAAGGACGAATTCAGTCAAGAAGGCAGCACAAGACACACCCAAATCGAAGATACAAGAGCTGTAAGAAGGTGCTGCATGTATTTAATTCATTAAGTAGTTTTGTTTTATTGTTTTAGCAAACTTTAATTCATCAGGATTGGTGGCTTGTGTAATGTGACAACGGAAAGATTGCACTCCCTTTAATACTTGCTTTCCCATCAATTAAAGTTTATATGTTGATGTCTTTGGTTACTACTTATTAGTGCATTGACCACCTCTGTGTTTATTAGTGGCTTGCGGGCACCCGACTGCGGGACAAGGTGTGGCTCCCACGGTTGTTTCTAAATTGATCACTTAGGAATAACTTTTAGACATAAGTCGTCATTAAGGGTTTACTCGCCGATGAGAATAGGACCAACGAGAAAGGGTTAATTACATACACTTCATATAAAGCTATCATAAAAACAAGTGACAATCTACTTAATCATAAGGACAGCCCTCTTATTGTCTCTAGTATCTATCTGTGTACGTGTATGCTACTTGCTGATTCGTGCCTACTTGTTTATTTTATTATTTACTTGCAAACAAAACTGTGCCAGTCTCTCAGGCTGAAACCCCCTTGCGTTAGGATATTAAAATACTGATTAGATTAACTAGATTATACGTTCCACTCTTAGTGATCGACACTCTACTTACCATTATCTTCATACTGACCGGGTACACTGCTCGTTAAGTGTGTGTGTTATTGATAAGTCGGCTAAATATAAATTTAAAACTTGAGTAGGCATTAAAACTGCTAAACCGCAACGACACATCACGCGCATCAGTTATGTTATTTATAAAAGATTTGAAGAAAAAATGATACTTAACCCAAATGTATGACTCACTTGCTTGGATATGTCATTATATAGGTGGAACTTCAATTGTTTGAAGAGTACCAAGACATACTCGAGGCTACCTCACAATCTCTATTCTACACATCCCTTGATGAACTTAAACAGATTCTCTCCAAAGGAGTCCACCTTAACGGATACGAAATGGTATTCAATCGGCTATTTCTACTTACAAGCCCCACCGCTTTGAATTTTATTTATTATATTTTAATAAAATTAATACGAGAACAACTAATTTCCAACTTACTAATTATATAGTGTTTTCACTTAATAAGAAAGGGGGACATTCTAAAATGATATAAATAGAAGATTGTTTGATTCCGAATCAAGATTTTCCTTCTCGATACAAGTCTCATCGGTTTTCAGGGTGACCAGTCTGTTGGGAATTAAATATTCTGAAGATTAAGTATCGGGAAATTTTCTAAGTGATTAAGTCTGGTGGTTAAGTCTGCTAGTGTTAATCCTGGTTAAGTCTGCTACCTAGTTAAGTCTGGTCGTTGAAGATTAAGTCTGCTAGTGTTAATTCTGGTGAATACAGAATTAAGTCTGCTCGTTCAAGGTTAAGTATGGTTGACTAAAGTCAAATATACACGGTAGATAATATCTTACCCCATGTGCTCAGTCCTTATCTTATACTCACATAACAAGTTGTAAACATAGATACATGTTGTATCTTAGTTACTTACACACATAAGATAAGATAGCAAGTAGTTCGATTAGACTTGATGTGACTTAACAATATATTGTAAAGATCTTCTTGTTCTATAAAAGAAGATCTTAGCTTAATAGTCAAGTGTGCTTACTTAGAACTTGATAGAACTTTTCTTAAACATATCAACAACAAACAACATCAAACCTTTGTATCATTATCAATAATATTAATCGTTTGGTGTTAACTCTAAATTGTTATTTATCAAATTCAACAAACACCATTGTTCCATTTCCATACAACAAATAACCTTCTAAGTGTGATTAAGTAAATTCCGCGTAGTTGATCATATTAACTCAAGTATCACATACCCAAAGCAATAAAGGTTTAACCACCTTAATAGTGTATCGATTCCTCTCAATTGGTATCGATTGTTGGGAATTATATTTTCATAGATTTGATGATCACAGAATAAGAAGAATGAAACATGAAAGAATACTGAAATGATAAGCAACTACTAGTACAAATGAAGCTGCTGCTGATCAATGATTAAGTTTGGTACCTAGTTAAGTCTGCTGGTTAAGTCTGGTAGGTACCTAGTTAAGTCTAGTGGTTAAGTCTGCTCATTCATAGTTAAGTCTGGTGGTTAAGTCTGCTTGCTGGAGCGATTAATTCTGGTGAGTACAAGGTTAAGTCTGCTTGCTGGATGGATAAAGATGAAAAAGATATTTTATATTTGAGTCAAGTATATCAAGTAGATAATATCTAGATATGTTTTCAGTCAACAAATTGTAAACAAAGATACATGTTGTATCTTATTGACTGACATACACAAGCAAGTAGTAGACAAGTCTTATCAACTTTGTAATGATCTTCCTTGTGCTATAAAAGGAAGATCTTACCCTTAGATAAAAGTGTGTCTTGGTTGTGATTGAACAATCAACACCAAAGTGCTTCATACTTACAAATTACAAACAACACCAAGTGTGTTAAAATGTAAAGCACTTAAAGAGTATGTGTGGGAACATCAGACGAGGGGTCTGATGAACATTAGACATAGGGTCTAATGTTGTTATGTTTGTTTAGCCTCAAGGATCTTTGATCCCTGATTAGAGTGTAATCGTACTGCTATTGATCAAGTAGTATTGGGGCTGATTTTATAACAAAAGAGAAAGTTTGGCAAAACCTTGTTGTGATAATATTGTTTCTTTCATTTGAATATTCCGCTAATATTATCATCATACTTGTCATAGACAAAATCCTAGATCAAAGGTGTAACAACCTAGAGTCCATAAACTTATTGTTAGTTAGATGGTCTAAAATAAGTTTCCCACAGTTGGTATCAGAGCCCAGGTTGATATTTGATTTAGAAGAAGAAAGAAGAAGAAATGGACGTTGAATCTATTCAGACAAATCTTGCTGCAAAGATTCACATGCTCAAACAGAATGAGTTTGAGATGTGGAGGCTAAGAATAGAGCTATATTTCCAGGTGCAAGATTATACACCGTGGGAAATTATTGAAGATGGAGACTCTTTCAAGCCTACCACCACTACATCAACTATTGACGGCAAAGTGCTGACAACTCTGCAGATGAAGCCAAAATCTGTAAAAGAAAGAATACTGAGGAAGAATGATCTAAAGGCCAGAAGCATGCTGATGATGACCATTCCAAATGATCAACTTTTAAACTTCAGTAAGTTCAAAGATGCAAAGTCTTTGTTTGAGGCCATTATTGCAAGGTATGGTGGGAATGAAGCCACCAAGAAGACCCATAAGACTCTTTCTTAAACAACAGTTTGAAACTTTCTCATCAATCAACAATGAATCTTTAGACCACATGTTTAACAGGCTTCAGAATATTGTGAGCCAACTCGCTATTCTTGGTGTAGAAATACCTTAAGAAGATTTAAACTCAAAATTTCTGAGAAGCTTACCTGAAGAGTGGGCTATGCATGTTGTTGTCTGGAAGAACAAGCCAGACCTAGACACCATGGAACTGATGGACTTGTATAGCAACTTCAAGATTGTGGAACATGATTTGAAGAAAACTGGAGGTACTAATTCAAGTACTGGGAACTTGGCATTTATGTCATATCCTAGTACCTCAAAATCTAGTGAAGAGGTGAAAGTTGTTGATGGTATTGGTGCTGCTAGTTCATCAAGCAGTACCATGAGTATTTTGGATGAAAAGACTTGTTGTGCATTTCTCACAAGTCAAAATAATGGGTCCATGCTCACTTATGAAGACCTCCAAGAGATCAATGATGATGATCTGGAGGAAATGGACCTAAAATGGCAAATTTCTCTTCTTAGCATGAGAGCCAAGAAGTTCTATCAAAGGACGGGGAATAAGCTCTTAATCAGCAATACTGATACTGCTGGTTTTGACAAGTCAAAGATAGAGTGCTATAACTGTCACATGATGGGTCATTTCTCAAGAGATTGTAGAAGACCAAGGCAGTAAGATAGCAAGAATAGAGGTTTTGGAAGTAAATCCAAAACAGAGGAGGTTATTGAGCCAAAAGCTATGGTAGCTATTGATGGCTTAGGTTTTGATTGGAGCTTCATGGTAGATGAAGAAGAAACTCCTACTCAGATGACACTTATGGCTTTTTCTACTACTGAGGTACAATCTCATAAAGCTTGTTCAAATGCTTGTACTGCTCTTAAAGAATTACAAACTTTAATCAAACATTATGATGACCAAAAGAAAGAGCTAAGCAGAACTTTTCAAGACTTAGTAGATTATAAGTGTGGATTAGCATCCGTAGAAAAGCAGATCTTGTATTACAAAGAAAATGAGCTTGCTTTTTCTGATGACAAAGGTGCTCTTAAACAAGATATTTTTTTTAAAGATGCTGAAATTAAACTTTTGAGAGAGGCATTTGATAGGGTAAAAAAGGAAAATGGAAACATTCATTTGACTACACAAACACTAGAACATGCTTCTAGAGGTGTCACCAACATGATAGAATGTCAAGTGATTAATAGAGCCAAGTCAGGGTTAGGATATAAAAGTGTCCCACCTCCATACAGAGGAATCCCTAAACCCCCAGGGATTGACCTAGAACACTCAGGCTTACCTGAATTTCAACCACCAAAGTTACAATATGGTGTACAACCAAAGACCAATGTAGTTGTTGTTGAGCCTAAGGAGTTAAGTGAGAGTTTATGTAAAACTTCACTTCAAGAAGACAAGGTGTCTTCTATTAGGAAACCAGATGCTATAGTTGTTGAAGACTGGGTATCTGATGATGAAGAAGATGAACAGGTTATGTCTAAACCTGAAGTGGTTAAGAAAGTAGGAACAAGTATTCCTAAGATAGTCAAAGATACTACTGCTAGGCCTAGAACACATCTTAAACATGTTAGGCAACCAGTAAGATATTATGAACAATATAGGTCCACAAACAAGCCCAAAGGTGACCATAGAAAATGGAATACCTTTAAGTCTCACCAAAATGATGACTTTGGATTTTACAACAAAGCTTGTTTCACTTGTGGAAGGTTTGACCATCTTACAGCTTTCTGCAACCAATGGGTATCTGGGTATGAAAACAATAGGGTGAATTTCAAAAGGCAAACTCCTCAAACTCACTTTCACTCTAGTTCTAATGTTAACAGAACTAAACCCAAAACAGACTTAATTAAGTCTGGCTTAAAACAAGTTAATTCTGTTAGACCACTTAAGTCTGTTTACCCAAAACCAGTAGTTAAAAATGCAAAATCAACGTTCAAATATGCATAAAAAAACTACTAGAAAGCCTTTTCAATCAAAAGCAGTGATTCAAAAACAAATTTGGAAACCTAAAGGTTCTACTGCTAGGGAAAAGAAGGCAAATGCTGTTAAGTCCTCAACATGTTGGGTTTGGAGACCAATTAAACCCAATGGTGCATCAATCATTTTAAAAAGGATTGATTACATTGATGCAAGAGGCAGATCCAAGTCAGTAATGGCTTGGATCCCTAAAGAAAACTAATTTCTTTATACATGTGCAGGAACATTCAAATGCTAAACAAGGATATCATGGATACTCAAATAATGAATGTTCAAGACACATAACTGACAACATATCACATTTTTAAATCATTGGATATGTTACCATCAAAGAAGGAATAGGTTTCAGAATTACTGGTAATAATACTAGTAAATTGCAAAAGTTTATTCTGTTAGTCATATGATAATGCTGCTATAAGACATATGCTTTGCATATTGTTTCTTGGTTTTGGACTAACATTTTCAAGAATGAACTTTGAGCGAAAAGGATGTTTCAAGTGAAATGGAAGCAACAGAATGTTATACAAAGTTGCTAACATAATAGGTTTATGATAGAAAGAGTTTGGAAATTTCAAACCTCCTTAAAACTTCTTTCTTGAAGCTTGATTATGATATTTCACATTGAATTGATGACTTAGTTGGTCAGAAAGTAACTGACTCAACTCACTTTCTATCATTTTATACTTTTAAGTATAATGAGCAAGTCTAAGGACATCTGATAGAAAGAACAGCTAGTAAAAGTGAATCTAACACTTGTGTTAGAGGTAACAAATGCTATGAGCTGGAAACCCTATCAAGAAAGCCTTTTGAATAGGTTTATCTTTACACAGGCAGTTATTTATAACTGAAAAACATTGGTTCTCACACAACCAGAGGTTGCTTTAAACCAAAATTTTGATTAAGTGTCTGTTACACACTTAATCCCTTCAAAATGGTTGAAAGCAGTATGATTTTTCAATTCTAAAATCATGAACATACTGCTAAGTCAAATAATTTCTTAAACAAGGATTTTTAAAGGACTCAGAAAAACCATCCATTGATGGATTATGAGTCAATTCCCAATGAATCACCTCTCATAAGAGTTAACACACTTAGAAGTGATGAGGGCAGCCACTTAAACTCTTAAGGAATTGATGGCTACATGTACAACATTGTCTGAAAACAAGTACTAATTGGTAGATCAGATGATGATGGGATGATGGTGAGAAATCTTCCAAACAGGGGAGGAAAGACACTCACTGGGGAGAAAATGTTATACCCAGGGGAGGAATATCTCAAGGAAGATTAACCAATAAAGGGAGGAAACGACAAGAGCATACAAGATGATGATATGGAAGTTGAAAATGACAAGAACAGAAAGTTCACCATTCTGGTGTATTTTATATATTCAGAAAGGATGAAGCATTTCAAAGGAGAAAGTTCTATCTAGGAGCTTTCAGTTTCAATTTCAGTTCACTACGTTTGTTCATCACTTGCAAAGGCATGCTGAAAGATGATTTCACTTGTTGAAACAAGCATCCAAGATACACAGCACCATTGCCTCTTATAATTCCTCCATCCAAGGAAATTGCACCATCTTTTAGGTCAATGTTTGAAGACTGAAGATGTGTATTAATATTGTTAAAATCAAAGAACAGAAAGCAGATGAGTTACTGATCTCTCAGAACAGACAAGTGTTTGAAAGATCCTCACAATCAGAAATTCAATTCAGAAAACATGTTGGAAAGGGTTCACATGTTTAGGGGAGGATTGTTGGGAATTAAATATTCTGAAGATTAAGTATCGGGAAATTCTCTAAGTGATTAAGTCTGGTGGTTAAGTCTGCTAGTGTTAATCCTGGTTAAGTCTGCTACCTGGTTAAGTCTGGTCGTTGAAGATTAAGTCTGCTAGTGTTAATTCTGGTAAATACAGAATTAAGTCTGCTCGTTCAAGGTTAAGTCTGGTTGACTAAAGTCAAATATACACGGTAGATAATATCTTACCCCATGTGCTCAGTCCTTATCTTATACTCACAGAACAAGTTGTAAACATAGATACATGTTGTATCTTAGTTACTTACACACATAAGATAAGATAGCAAGTAGTTCGATTAGACTTGATGTGACTTAACAATATATTGTAAAGATCTTCTTGTTCTATAAAAGAAGATCTTAGCTTAATAGTCAAGTGTGCTTACTTAGAACTTGATAGAACTTTTCTTAAACATATCAACAACAAACAACATCAAACCTTTGTATCATTATCAATAATATTAATTGTTTGGTGTTAACTCTAAATTGTTATTTATCAAATTCAACAAACACCATTGTTCCATTTCCATACAACAAATAACCTTCTAAGTGTGATTGAGTAAATTCCGCGTACTTGATCATATTAACTCAAGTATCACATACACAAAGCAATAAAGGTTTAACCACCTTAATAGTGTATCGATTCCTGTCACAGTCCTCCCCCTGGGGCTCATCACTATTGTTCAAAAGTATATATAAATCAATGTATTATTCTTTGCTTCTTCTTCTTCTTCATGCAGATTTTCAGGAGGCTTTTATCAAACTAACTATAAGAGATTCAAAACACATGTGAAGACCCAATTATTGTCTCCATCAATCACATAGACCGGGAACCTTGTATAAAAAAGTTTTTAAAGTGGTAAACAATTGTACGTAGACCTCAAGTACATATTAAGAGAGGAGACAACAACTTCAACTGTGTACCTTGAAAATCGGAGGAGAGATGACACTCTGTATATGGCTGAATTGTATCAATTCACTAGCGATGGGAGTATTGTTGATCTTGAAATTATTTTTGAAAATTTTGGAACCAACATAGACGGAGTAGAAGACATAATGTTTCAGCCCCTGGAAATAGTAAGATAACAAATACTGGTTTAATCATCTTAGTCAATTTTTAATTATCATTTTATTATTTTTACGAAACAGGTACATTTGAATTAACAGTGGCAAAAAGGTTGGGTCTTGTAATAGGTCAGAAATTGGTTTGGGTCAAAATGGGCCATTTTTTGTTTTGAGTCGGATGTACGGGTTGAAAAATGAACTGCGAATGGAATTTTAGGTT
Organism: Artemisia tridentata subsp. tridentata; assembly: GCA_021014915.2. Classification (NCBI taxonomy): domain Eukaryota; kingdom Viridiplantae; phylum Streptophyta; class Magnoliopsida; order Asterales; family Asteraceae; genus Artemisia; species Artemisia tridentata. Next base: position 52,124,164 of record CP139505.1, read on the forward strand.
TCCTTACAACCGATAAATAGACAAAGGAAATTGATACAAAATTTTAATAGTTATGAATCAATTTTTTTAATAGCTAAAACTAAAACTGATAAATTACTAGTAAAGTGATGAGCACACAACAAAGGTGACAAAATTCCATGAAGCCCAGCCAATGTACAGGCCGATTATCCTTGTATACGAGTTTGCAAGATAAAACGAGTTCTATATAATATGAAGCCTTAAACTTGAATTGAAGCTGTGTATGTTATTGTTTTGTTATTGTCCCTTTGGAACATCTACCAATAATGTTTGGCGGCCTTTTAAGAAAAAAAAATGGTGGTCAGAACTTTCTTTATGGAGCAACATATCTTTCCTTGTGAGGTCAATATATAAAATTTAGAAGGATTAAGTTTATATAATTGCAACCAACTTTAAAAAATGAACAAATATCATACGCGAACTTTAAAAGCTACTACTATCGTATGGGTACTTTCAAATTTCGTTTCAAAATCATACCTAACTTATTTTTAACATACAATGCACATGCCAATTATCCATGTGTGCGTGTTTGCATCTTGGAAATGAGAGCTTGCAATATAAAACTTGGTTCAAGTATGATAAATTTTCATTCACATAATTGAGCCAGAAACAAAATTTAATCCCCAAACAACTGACAAATCTTTGAAAAATTAATAGTATTCATAGTCTAGTCGATCTTGACAGGCTGTTCAAATAGCTTCAAAGCAAATCCCAAACACCCACAAACAGTCGGTTAACAGTTCTAGTAAAACTCTCATTTAAGCATTTTGTCAACCAAATACAAACTCACCATTAAGAAGATCAAAATATAAACTTTCATTCAAGCTCTCTGTTTTGTTTTCTATATGTCCCTTGTTTACATATGTGTAGTAAATCTAACAAGTACTCTATTCTTTCACCCATGTTACCAATGTAAATATTTTATTGGAAAACTTTACAACTGATTAACGAAGACCTTTTGCACTATACAATTTAATTCGATTATGTTTTTGTGCGTAAAATATTTTACCCATTTTCGATAGAGTAAACATAGTACATAAAACAAAAAGTGATACTGATATCAAGTCTTACTCAGTTTTTACTATCACTATGTTGTAACATAGGGGTTAGGGTGTTCACAATTCGGTCTTATTCCGGAAATTGAACCGATTTAGAACCGAACCAGTTTTTAAAAACGGTTTTCAGAACATATAATGAAGTAGGGTGTTCGATAAAATGCTCAAGTGAAATTTGACTTTCCTGGCTGAAGAGGTATATTTTCATTTTACTCTTTAATTAACGATACAGTTTGTTAATACTGGTTTGCATTCGGGTGTTAAAGTCAACTCATTGACATATATGCTAAATTTGTGTACATAATAGTTATTTAGATTTGCTACAAATTAAGCTGATCTACGCAATGCCTACCAAAGCGTTTGATATAATGTCTAGCACAAGTAACTACGTTATTCATATATGACATTTTTAAATTTGATAACCATCACATAATAGTATTCCTAAATAACTATTATGTACACAAATTTAAATAACTATTACGTTATTCGGGCTGTTAGTTCATGTTTTCTTTTCCTTTTTTTAATGGTTATGTGATGGTTATCATTTATGTTTCCTTGTTGGGTATTGTTTAAGTTGTTTGAATAAGGATAATGATAACGTTACACTAAATATTTATGGGATGAATAAGAAGTAGTGAACAGCTTAGTGAGCTGTATGTTTTCCTGTATATTTGCATATATGAAATTTTGCTGGTATGCTTCATAGGTGAAGAGAGTACACATGTGTTGCTGATTACACCCTTAACTCCTTAAGGTTGATTATTCAACATGTTAAGTATCAAATTTTTAATTTCAAATAAAAGGACATCGTAACCACCCTCAATTTGTTTACTCAAACTGAAAGTATATTATAAGGAGTATTATTTTTGGTAAAATTAGGTTATCTGGAATCTTGACACATCACTATTTGTTGCATACCTAACAAGTGATCACTATTTGTTTAGTGCTTAACACCTCGACACATACACTTTTTTATGCAATCATGTGATACATGCACCCAAAAAATAATTGTGCAATGTGTCTGGGCCTAGCTGAAAAGTTTTCTTATGCAATCATGTCATGAAGGCTCAATGCTGATCCCACGAAAAGGGCTGCCTTTGAGCATCAGGTCCCAATTTTATCAGCTATTAATGTCTACATACATACATGGTATGTTGCCCCAGTGTCAATGGACCCGACTTAATATTGTAGCAACATTGAAAATAATAATATTACAAAAAGGATTGACTTACACATAGAGGGTTGAACTAGATTTATTTAGTAGAGTATTGTAGTAACATTAGAAGTAAACTTAAAGTATTTTCCATGTTAAGACAGTTAATTGGATTGATTCTCATTTACTCTAAATTAGTTCATTTGAGATACATTTCATGTCTCACGGATTTAATTTGTTGATGAAAATAAATAAAAACTTAGCCAAAAGGTAACTTGTCTAGATCTAACTTGTCGAAAGCTGGCTGGCCAAAATGAATTTATATTCTACCTCAAAAAATTATACATTTAAGAAAATAGAATATTATTGTATTTAGTTATTACAAGATTTACTAAAAGTATGTAAAAGGCCAGGCTGCGAAGGGACTAAGCTTCCTACAACTATTGCTTATCAGTGTTTAAATAGAGAACAAGAACAACGTCCATCAATGACTATGGTGGTGAAAGAACTTGAAAGTGCACTAAAATTACAAGTAAGTTGTTTTTTTGTTTTAATTTTTTGTGTGTATTTCTTTCTATAATAGTTCTTGTTTAGTAGTACTCCAATTTAACCCACGATAAAACAAAGGAGATTGTGTTTGATACTTTGATCTAAAATATGATTTACGATTATATTATCTGTAGAGTAAATTACAAGCATGGTCTATGAGGTTTTTAAGATATTATGGATTTCGTCTTTCGACTTTGTTGATTACATGAATAGTATGTAATCAGTATAGTTCGCATATAGAGGTCTCTTATTCGATATAACCATACGTACTTATAACATAATCTACGCTTTCTTATTAGGTCTCTAATGTGCCACCACCACCTAGCCTATCTCTTGCAGAATCGTCAGCTTCTCCAAATGAAAGTCTTTTAATCTATCGACGTTAATGCAACAAAGGTATGTGGATTAGTTGAATCACACAATCAGTGGGACAATAGTAACACATTATATTTTGGTTAGATTTATTTCTATGTATTAACTTTGTATTGTTACTTTGTAGTTCTCCTTCTGAGAGTTGGCATTCAGCTGGTTCAGCTTCGAACCACACACCGAATGTGCATTATCAGCTAGCACCTGAACGTTTAAGAGGGCGCAGATCAACCAAGAAAAGTAGGATCGTAGTTCATTCAACATTAACACCAACAAGTGTATTGCAACTTAATGTCATTGTGTATCCTCTATTTCATAGTGATTCATATGTTATTTTCAAGTCATTGTATGCATTTACTTAAATTTCCTTTTCGATTGGGTTGACGTGTAAACAGCCAATCGTTGAAAAAACAATGTTTCGGCTCAATTTGGACTTTGGAAATGGACCTTGTGGACTGAAATTCTATTCACTTGCTTTATTAGTTATGGGCTTTAAGCTCTTGCTTTACTAGAAAGCCTTTTCAATCAAAAGCAGTGATTCAAAAACAAATTTGGAAACCTAAAGGTTCTACTGCTAGGGAAAAGAAGGCAAATGCTGTTAAGTCCTCAACATGTTGGGTTTGGAGACCAATTAAACCCAATGGTGCATCAATCATTTTAAAAAGGATTGATTACATTGATGCAAGAGGCAAATCCAAGTCAGTAATGGCTTGGATCCCTAAAGAAAACTAATTTCTTTATACATGTGCAGGAACATTCAAATGCTAAACAAGGATATCATGGATACTCAAATAATGAATGTTCAAGACACATAACTGACAACATATCACATTTTTAAATCATTGGATATGTTACCATCAAAGAAGGAATAGGTTTCAGAATTACTGGTAATAATACTAGTAAATTGCAAAAGTTTATTCTGTTAGTCATATGATAATGCTGCTATAAGACATATGCTTTGCATATTGTTTCTTGGTTTTGGACTAACATTTTCAAGAATGAACTTTGAGCAAAAAGGATGTTTCAAGTGAAATGGAAGCAGCAGAATGTTATACAAAGTTGCTAACATAATAGGTTTATGATAGAAAGAGTTTGGGAATTTCAAACCTCCTTAAAACTTCTTTCTTGAAGCTTGATTATGATATTTCACATTAAATTGATGACTTAGTTGGTCAGAAAGTAACTGACTCAACTCACTTTCTATCATTTTATACTTTTAAGTATAATGAGCAAGTCTAAGGACATCTAATAGAAAGAACAGCTAGTAAAAGTGAATCTAACACTTGTGTTAGAGGTAACAATTGCTATGAGCTGGAAACCCTGTCAAGAAAGCCTTTTGAATAGGTTTATCTTTACACAGGCAGTTATTTATAACTGAAAAACATTGGTTCTCACACAACCAGAGGTTGCTTTAAACCAAAATTTTGATTAAGTGTCTGTTACACACTTAATCCCTTCAAAATGGTTGAAAGCAGTATGATTTTTCAATTCTAAAATCATGAACATACTGCTAAGTCAAATAATTTCTTAAACAAGGATTTTCAAAGGATTCAGAAAAACCATCCATTGATGGATCATGAGTCAATGTCCAATGAATCACCTCTCATAGGAGTTAACACACCTAGAAGTGATGAGGGCAGAAACTTAAACTCTTAAGGAATTGATGGCTACATGTACAACATTGTCTGAAAACAAGTACTAATTGGTAGATCAGATGATGATGGGATGATGGTGAGAAATCTTCCAAACAGGGGAGGAAAGACACTCACTGGGGAGGAAATGTTATACCCAGGGGAGGAATATCTCAAGGAAGATTAACCAATAAAGGGAGGAAAAGACAAGAGCATACAAGATGATGATATGGAAGTTGAAAATGACAAGAACAGAAAGTTCACCATTCTGGTGTATTTTATATATTCAGAAGGGATGAAGCATTTCAAAGGAGAAAGTTCTATCTAGGAGCTTTCAGTTTCAATTTCAGTTCACTACGTTTGTTCATCACTTGCAAAGGCATGCTGAAAGATGATTTCACTTGTTGAAACAAGCATCCAAGATACACAGCACCATTGCCTCTTATAATTCCTCCATCCAAGAAAATTGCACCATCTTTTAGGTCAATGTTTGAAGACTGAAGATGTGTATTAATATTGTTAAAATCAAAGAACAGAAAGCAGATGAGTTACTGATCTCTCAGAACAGAGAAGTGTTTGAAAGATCCTCACAATCAGAAATTCAATTCAGAAAACATGTTGGAAAAGGGTTCACATGTTTAGGGGAGGATTGTTGGGAATTAAATATTCTGAAGATTAAGTATCAGGAAATTCTCTAAGTGATTAAGTCTGGTGGTTAAGTCTGCTAGTGTTAATCCTGGTTAAGTCTGCTACCTGGTTAAGTCTGGTCGTTAAAGATTAAGTCTGCTAGTGTTAATTCTGGTGATTACAGAATTAAGTCTGCTCGTTCAAGGTTAAGTCTGGTTGACTAAAGTCAAATATACACGGTAGATAATATCTTACCCCATGTGCTCAGTCCTTATCTTATACTCACAGAACAAGTTGTAAACATAGATACATGTTGTATCTTAGTTACTTACACACATAAGATAAGATAGCAAGTAGTTCGATTAGACTTGATGTGACTTAACAATATATTGTAAAGATCTTCTTGTTCTATAAAAGAAGATCTTAGCTTAGTAGTCAAGTGTGCTTACTTAGAACTTGATAAAACTTTTCTTAAACATATCAACAACAAACAACATCAAACCTTTGTATCATTATCAATAATATTAATTGTTTGGTGTTAACTCTAAATTGTTATTTATCAAATTCAACAAACACCATTGTTCCATTTCCATACAACAAATAACCTTCTAAGTGTGATTGAGTAAATTCCGCGTACTTGATCATATTAACTCAAGTATCACATACACAAAGCAATAAAGGTTTAACCACCTTAATAGTGTATCGATTCCTGTCACAGTCCTCCCCCTCGGGCTCATCACTATTGTAGTATATATAAATCAATGTATTATTCTTTGCTTCTTCTTCTTCTTCTTCTTCATGCAGATTTTCAGGAGGCTTTTATCAAACTAACTATAAGAGATTCAAAACACATGTGAAGACCCAATTATTGTCTCCATCAATCACATAGACCGTGAACCTTGTATACAAAAGTTTTTAAAGTGGTAAACAATTGTACGTAGACCTCAAGTACATACTAAGAGAGGAGACAACAACTTCAACTGTGTACCTTGAAAATCGGAGGAGAGATGACACTCTGTATATGGCTGAATTGTATCAATTCACTAGCGATGGGAGTATTGTTGATCTTGAAATTATTTTTGAAAATTTTGGAACCAACATAGACGGAGTAGAAGACATAATGTTTCAGCCCCTGGAAATAGTAAGATAACAAATACTGGTTTAATCATCTTAGTCAATTTTTAATTATCATTTTATTATTTTTACGAAACAGGTACATTTGAATTAACAGTGGCAAAAAGGTTGGGTCTTGTAATAGGTCAGAAATTGGTTTGGGTCAAAATGGGCCATTTTTTGTTTTGAGTCGGATGTACGGGTTGAAAAATGAATTGCGAATGGAATTTTAGGTTTCCTTACAACCGATAAATAGACAAAGGAAATTGATACAAAATTTTAATAGTTATGAATCAATTTTTTTTATAGCTAAAACTAAAACTGGTAAATTAATAAATTACTAGTAAAGTGATGAGCACACAACAAAGGTGACAAAATTCCATGAAGCCCAGCCAATGTACAGGCCGATTATCCTTGTATACGAGTTTGCAAGATAAAACGAGTTCTATATAATATGAAGCCTTAAACTTGAATTGAAGTTGTGTATGTTATTGTTTTGTTATTGTCCCTTTGGAACATCTACCAATAATGTTTGGCGGCCTTTTAAGAAAAAAAAATGGTGGTCAGAACTTTCTTTATGGAGCAACATATCTTTCCTTGTGAGGTCAATATATAAAATTTAGAAGGATTAAGTTTATATAATTGCAACCAACTTAAAAAAATGAACAAATATCATACGCGAACTTTAAAAGCTACTACTATCGTATGGGTACTTTCAAATTTCGTTTCAAAATCATACCTAACTTATTTTTAACATACAATGCACATGCCAATTATCCATGTGTACGTGTTTGCATCTTGGAAATGAGAGCTTGCAATATAAAACTTGGTTCAAGTATGATAAATTTTCATTCACATAATTGAGCCAGAAACAAAATTTAATCCCCAAACAACTGACAAATCTTTGAAAAATTAATAGTATTCATAGTCTAGTCGATCTTGACAGGCTGTTCAAATAGCTTCAAAGCAAATCCCAAACACCCACAAACAGTCGGTTAACAGTTCTAGTAAAACTCTCATTTAAGCATTTTGTCAACCAAATACAAACTCACCATTAAGAAGATCAAAATATAAACTTTCATTCAAGCTCTCTGTTTTGTTTTCTATATGTCCCTTGTTTACATATGTGTAGTAAATCTAACAAGTACTCTATTCTTTCACCCATGTCACCAATGTAAATATTTTATTGGAAAACTTTACAACTGATTAATGAAGACCTTTTGCACTATACAATTTAATTCGATTATGTTTTTGTGCGTAAAATATTTTACCCATTTTCGATAGAGTAAACAGAGTACATAAAACAAAAAGTGATACTGATATCAAGTCTTACTCAGTTTTTACTATCACTATGTTGTAACATAGGGGTTAGGGTGTTCACAATTCGGTCTTATTCCGGAAATTGAACCGATTTAGAACCGAACCAGTTTTTAAAAACGGTTTTCAGAACATATAATGAAGTAGGGTGTTCGATAAAATGCTCAAGTGAAATTTGACTTTCCTGGCTGAAGAGGTATATTTTCATTTTACTCTTTAATTAACGATACAGTTTGTTAATACTGGTTTGCATTCGGGTGTTAAAGTCAACTCATTGACATATATGCTAAATTTGTGTACATAATAGTTATTTAGATTTGCTACAAATTAAGCTGATCTACGCAATGCCTACCAAAGCGTTTGATATAATGTCTAGCACAAGTAACTACGTTATTCATATATGACATTTTTAAATTTGATAACCATCACATAATAGTATTCCTAAATAACTATTATGTACACAAATTTAAATAACTATTACGTTATTCGGGCTGTTAGTTCATGTTTTCTTTTCCTTTTTTTAATGGTTATGTGATGGTTATCATTTATGTTTCCTTGTTGGGTATTGTTTAAGTTGTTTGAATAAGGATAATGATAACGTTACACTAAATATTTATGGGATGAATAAGAAGTAGTGAACAGCTTAGTGAGCTGTATGTTTTCCTGTATATTTGCATATATGAAATTTTGCTGGTATGCTTCATAGGTGAAGAGAGTACACATGTGTTGCTGATTACACCCTTAACTCCTTAAGGTTGATTATTCAACGTGTTAAGTATCAAATTTTTAATTTCAAATAAAAGGACATCGTAACCACCCTCAATTTGTTTACTCAAACTGAAAGTATATTATAAGGAGTATTATTTTTGGTAAAATTAGGTTATCTGGAATCTTGACACATCACTATTTGTTGCATACCTAACAAGTGATCACTATTTGTTTAGTGCTTAACACCTCGACACATACACTTTTTTATGCAATCATGTGATACATGCACCCAAAAAATAATTGTGCATTGTGTCTGGGCCTAGCTGAAAAGTTTTCTTATGCAATCATGTCATGAAGGCTCAATGCTGATCCCACGAAAAGGGCTACCTTTGAGCATCAGGTCCCAATTTTATCAGCTATTAATGTCTACATACATACATGGTATGTTGCCCCAGTGTCAATGGACCCGACTTAATATTGTAGCAACATTGAAAATAATAATATTACAAAAAGGACTGACTTACACATAGAGGGTTGAACTAGATTTATTTAGTAGAGTATTGTAGTAACATTAGAAGTAAACTTAAAGTATTTTCCATGTTAAGACAGTTAATTGGATTGATTCTCATTTACTCTAAATTAGTTCATTTGAGATACATTTCATGTCTCACGGATTTAATTTGTTGATGAAAATAAATAAAAACTTAGCCAAAAGGTAACTTGTCTAGATCTAACTTGTCGAAAGCTGGCTGGCCAAAATGAATTTATATTCTACCTCAAAAAATTATACATTTAAGAAAATAGAATATTATTGTATTTAGTTATTACAAGATTTACTAAAAGTATGTAAAAGGTCAGGCTGCGAAGGGACTAAGCTTCCTACAACTATTGCTTATCAGTGTTTAAATAGAGAACAAGAACAACGTCCATCAATGACTATGGTGGTGAAAGAACTTGAAAGTGCACTAAAATTACAAGTAAGTTGTTTTTTTGTTTTAATTTTTTGTGTGTATTTCTTTCTATAATAGTTCTTGTTTAGTAGTACTCCAATTTAACCCACGATAAAACAAAGGAGATTGTGTTTGATACTTTGATCTAAAATATGATTTACGATTATATTATCTGTAGAGTAAATTACAAGCATGGTCTATGAGGTTTTTAAGATATTATGGATTTCGTCTTTCGACTTTGTTGATTACATGAATAGTATGTAATCAGTATAGTTCACATATAGAGGTCTCTTATTCGATATAACCATACGTACTTATAACATAATCTACGCTTTCTTATTAGGTCTCTAATGTGCCACCACCACCTAGCCTATCTCTTGCAGAATCGTCAGCTTCTCCAAATGAAAGTCTTTTAATCTATCGACGTTAATGCAACAAAGGTATGTGGATTAGTTGAATCACACAATCAGTGGGACAATAGTAACACATTATATTTTGGTTAGATTTATTTCTATGTATTAACTTTGTATTGTTACTTTGTAATTCTCCTTCTGAGAGTTGGCATTCAGTTGGTTCAGCTTCGAACCACACACCAAATGTGCATTATCAGCTAGCACCTGAACGTTTAAGAGGGCGCAGATCAACCAAGAAAAGTAGGATCGTAGTTCATTCAACATTAACACCAACAAGTGTATTGCAACTTAATGTCATTGTGTATCCTCTATTTCATAGTGATTCATATGTTATTTTCAAGTCATTGTATGCATTTACTTAAATTTCCTTTTCGATTGGGTTGACGTGTAAACAGCCAATCGTTGAAAAAACAATGTTTCGGCTCAATTTGGACTTTGGAAATGGACCTTGTGGACTGAAATTCTATTCACTTGCTTTATTAGTTATGGGCTTTAAGCTCTTGGTTTAGTCTACCACTAATCTTCAAATTATCCGATCCCTTCTTAATCTTCAAAATCTTCGTATATAGAATCTTTTGCTCCAAAATTATTTGTAAACTGCTTACAAAATAAAATAACGAAATAGAAGTAATATTATCAATTTAAATAATAATTTTGCTATTTATTTAAGTTAAAACAAGGGTAATTTTTATAATAAAATATACCATATTTATTTAAGAGAAATTGGGTTTTTAACAAAAATGTACAATAAGCGACAAAATTAAATATACTTTACCGGAACGTGAAAACCTCCTTGAATCCGGATCTAGTTTCTTATAACATAAGGGCATCACCAATGAATATAAAGCAAAACATTTTTTTTTAAATAAGTTTTTCTCATTCAACTAAAATCTTTATTTACTCGATGATTTGAGAATCTTTAAGTCAGTTGAGTAATGATTTGATCTTTGAAAAGACATCTTTGCATTAAAGTAAAAAAAAAATTATAATAGGTAGAAGTGACTCGGAAAATGATTTCTCATATAAAAAAGTTAAAAAATTTGATTTTGATAAGAATAAAATATATACTTTATTAAAATAAAGGACACTATGGCTATGTTTGGCGCGGAGCTTTTTAGGGCGATGAGCAGTGAGCAATGAGCTTTTTGATTTTTATTGTTCGTTTGGCAAAGGAGCGGTGAGCTTTGCGATTTTTTAGGAATGCTCATTTTTCCAATGCTTCTTTAAGAAGCTGTGAGCGGTGGGCTGTGAGCTGTGGCTACTGCTCACAGCTACTGCTCACCGCTCATTGCTCATAGCTCACTGCTACTGCTCACTGTTACTTTTACCAAACACACCCTATATACATACCCTCTAACATGATTCTAATGCTCTTATCTTTTTAAACTTTTTTAATTTTTTATTTTAATTTTGTTTTATTTATAAAATTCCGAAACTGAAAGTACCAAACATAATAAACACTACGTACAAAATTTGACTAGACAAAAAATGTTAAAAGAGAGCTTACATAATATAAAATACGAAACAAAAAACGACAAAACAAAGTATCTTGTATTATTTACGAGACACAGCAAAGAGTATTGCACTGTGACATTAAAAGTGGTAACATCCTACTTGATAAGAGAATATGACAGCAAAGGTTTCCGACTTTATGCTTTCAAAGATGGGTCCTGCTAATCAACAGTACTCGCTTCTTATCACGTGCTGGGTATTGTGATCCATTATATATGGCACTACTACACATTCGGCTATAGAGACCTCTTTCTTGAAAAACCAGGTTTTATAAATGTGTCCGTGGAATCCAAGAGCATAAAACCCGGTTATAATATGAAAACACCGGGCTCTAAACATCCAATGAATAATTTGTGTATTTTGTTCAATTTTTCATCTTTTTGAATTAGGGTTCTTTACCTGTACGGAATTAAGTTTTTATGCAGTTAGGGATCTGATTGAAAAATAGGGTTAAATTTTAGATTTTAGTTAGAAGTTATGGTGTACGTATTAGTTTAAGTTTAGATTTCAAAGTCATGTAAATATACTTGTTTTCCATTTTTTTATTAGATATTAAAGAACATGAGGCATGGAGTTAAGTTGACCACAGAGAACATTTTCTTTGCTTTTGGGATCTGATAAGTACACTTTCACAACATTCTGTATTTCGCTTCGGCTTAGATTTTATGTTTACCTATATGTTCAATTCGTTAATTTTGGAACCTTTTTAACAGGTTACTGATTCACTTTGATCCTACATGGGTGAAAGATGAAGATGATTCAATGGTGCGCGTTAGGCCCTTCTTTGAATTAATTACCATATTCCTCTAATTTGGTTTCTTTTGAATTGTTTGTTAGATTACCTGCTTTTTGTTTGGATTTTGGGAAAGTTACTTAATTTGTTGATAGAAGTAAAGCTTGAATCCATATATGTAATAATATGCTTCATCAGGTAGAACTAAACACGATTTGAATTACCCTTCATTATAAAAATTAACTTCAAAGATAACATTCATACAAATGCCACTTGCTTTGTAAATTCACTTGTTCTCACTTCTTAACTGAATATAGGATATGTTGGAGTTAGTTTTTAACTAAGCTTCTTAACTGAAATAAGGAACTTGCAATAATAGCCGTGAATTGACACTCAAAGTGCAGATTCTTTCTTTTGGTTTACTATGTAGGGGGCTTTTTTGTGACTCATGTTTTGCTTTGTTTTTAGATTAGCCAATGGGTGTGTTTGGGTTATTGGGAAAGTCTCGGTGGTCTTGCGAGTTCAAGTCTTCTTGTGATTTGGTACCATCTGTCGTTTCTAAATGCTATATTGTGTATTTGTATGGTGTGTCTTATATGGTAATAAAAACAACATTTCGATTCTTTTTAGATGTATGCACTTTTAAGATATCACATATTGTCCTTGGACTGTGCTACCCTTCCTAGTATTATATATATAGGGACTGTTTGGGATCGATTGTAGATTGTCGTATGAGGCGTTGAGGTAGTTTGTCTTAAGTAGTAGTCCCAAAGCTAATAATTTTTCCTAATATGTCTGGTTTTTTTTTGGTACAGATTTAACATCAGCAATGACACATGTTAAGAGCAACACAAATTTACTGAAAGGAGCTTATCTTGAAGCAAAGTTGCAGCTTAAGAACATTGTTGACATTGCTGAAATACAGGTAACTATAGTTGTATGTTTGGATTGACACATTTTTAAGAGGGAAGAATATGCGTCTTACACTTTTGTTACCATCCAAAATAATTGTAAAAACTTAAATAAGTTTCAATCCTCTGTAAAACTGTAAAGAAACAATACTTGCAGCAAGTTAAAAAAGACTTCATGAGTGTGTCATGACTTTTAATCCATACGTTTTGTACCACTGTATCTTCCAAAGGCCTAGCCACCTCTCATCTCTTTCTCTTGTTACAAATCCCCTATATCCAGTTATATACAGAGCCCAATGTCGTCAACTCGTCAAGCATCAATCCTATTTTTAGTCAAACTAAGTTTTACTACTGTTATGTTATTTTGAAGTTTTGAGATTCTGTCTATTTAGCTAAAAAAATTATGTACAACTTGTTTCTGCTTGATGAACAGATTCAGATTAAGGATGAACAGATTTAGATTAAAGTAGTACTTGATACAAGTTTGCGTATTTGGATGATTAAAATGAAAACTACACCAAAAGAGAGGGAACTGGTTTTGCAGCGTAGCTGAGCTGTTGAGATTGGAAACGGAAGTTGAAGATTTGTAGTGAAGTGAAAGTTGAAGATGCGCAGAGAGCCATTTTCGACATTGCTAAAGTGCAGGTAGTTATACTACTGCTGCAATGCTACGTTTGCTCCAAAGTTATACTTAAGTAAATAAGTAGTCAATTAAGATAGCTTGTAACTTTTTTAAATGTGTTGTTTGCAAGAATGTATCAATAGAAAGTAAGTTGTAATATCAAGAGTAAATTACACCGTTCGTCCCTGTGGTTTAAAGTAAATTTCACTCTCAGTCCCTATTTTTTTTTCTTGCATCGTTGGTCCCTGTGGTTTTTCAATTGCACACCGGTGGTCCTTATCGTTAACTGGCGTTATCTTTTCCGTTAGCAAGTGGCAACGTTAGTCCATTAACCAAACAAGCGTTTGCAACGTTAGTCCTTTTACTGACGGCCGTTTTATTTTTTTTTCCGAAAATATTTTTTTTCCAATTTTTTTTTCTGAAAAATAAAAAAGAAAGAAAAATAATTTCAAAAAAAAATATTTTTCTAAAAAAAATATTTCAAGAAAAAAATTTATAAAAAAAAATTCTAATTTTTTTTTTGAAAAAAATTTCAATTTTTTTTTCTGAAAAATAAAAAAGAAAGAAAAATAATTTCGAAAAAAAAAATTTTCTAAAAAAATTATTTCAAGAAAAAAATTTATAAAAAAAATTCTAATTTCTTTTTCGAAAAAAATTTCAAATTTTTTTTTTTTTGAAAACTCCTTTTTTCTATTTTATTTTTCTGAAAATTTTTTTTTAGAAAATTTTTTCTTGAAACCCACAAACGGCATCTCCATAAACAACAAACGGCAACTCGTTACCAAAAGCAAGACCCTTTTGACCATTTTAGCATCACAAGATATGCAAAACCAACATTAGGTTATGAATTTTTATAAACCGCACCAACAACCCAGATCGATGGTGGTGGTGGTGACGATTTTCGATGGTGATTCTGATGGGCCAAGTTGCGGTGGGCAGTTGTGGATCTAAAAAAAGTATTTCAAGAAAAAAATTTCTAAACAAAAATTTTCAGAAAAAATAAGAGTTTTCGGGAAAAAAATTTTAGAAATTTTTTTCAGAAAAAAATTAGAATTTTTTTTTTATAAATTTTTTTCTAGAAATAATTTTTTTAGAAAAATATTTTTTTTTCGAAATTATTTTTCTTTCCATTTTATTTTTCAGAAAAAAAGTTTTTGAATTTTTTTTCGAAAAAAAAAATTAGAATTTTTTTTATAAATTTTTTTCTTGAAATAATTTTTTTAGAAAAATATTTTTTTTTCAAAATTATTTTTCTTTCCATTTTATTTTTCTGAAAAAAAAAATTTTGAAATTTTTTTCGAAAAAAAAAATTAGAATTTTTTTTATAAATTTTTTTCTTGAAATAATTTTTTTAGAAACATAATTTTTTTTCGAAATTATTTTTCTTTGCATTTTATTTTTCAAAGAAAAAAATTTGAAAATTTTTTCAATAAAAAAAAATCAAAATTTTTTTTTATAAATTTTTTTCTTGAAATAATTTTTTTAGAAAAATATTTTTTTTTGAAATTATTTTTTTTTTCTTTTTTATTTTTTAGAAAAAAATTTTCGGAAAAAATAAATAAAATGGCCGTTATTAAAAGGACTAACGTTGTAAACGCTTGTTTGGTTTATGGACTAACGTTGTCACTTGCTAACGGAAAAGATAACGCCAGTAAATGATAAGGACCACCGATGTGCAATTGAAAAACCACATGGACCAACGATGCAAGAAAAAAAATAGGGACTGAGAGTGAAATTTACCATAAACCACAAGGACGAACGGTGTAATTTACTCTAATATCAATGAACCTTTTCTTATCTGAATCAATACGGTGTTCACTTGGCCAATAAGAATTGAATTTCATGGTT
This sequence comes from Artemisia tridentata subsp. tridentata, assembly GCA_021014915.2. NCBI lineage: Eukaryota > Viridiplantae > Streptophyta > Magnoliopsida > Asterales > Asteraceae > Artemisia > Artemisia tridentata. Next base: position 52,139,693 of record CP139505.1, read on the forward strand.
TTTTTTTTTTTTTTTTTTTTTTTTTTTTTTTTTTTTTTTTTTTATATTATTCTTGTTCACATAGTGCCATGTTCTTTGATAGAAAACCGGGCTCTATAACATATAATAGAGCCCGTTTTCAAAACCGGGCTCTATTTGCTTTTCGCATAGAGTCCCTCAACTTTGTGCCCTCATGCAAAACCGGGCTCTTTGCACCTTTTTAACCGGGCTCTATGCCTTTTTTTGTAGTAGTGTGGAGACGTACTCCCTAACGAAAGAGTCGGATGTGTACTCGTTTGGGGTAGTCTTGTCCGGGAAACTATGCGTTGAATATAGCAAGGGCCAATTAAAGGTAATTCGCGTGCCTATGTGGAAACAAAGCTACGAAGAGAATAAGTTAAATGAGATTATTATGCAAGATCTCATAAAACAAATGGATCCGAGTTCATTGAAAACATTCTCAGACATTGCATTTCAATGTTTACGGAAAGCTCGTGAAGAACGGCCAGCAATGTCTCGTGTTGTGGAAGAACTGGAGATTGCACTGGAATCGCAGGAATTTCCCGATCTCAGGCTCGAAGTGCTAACAAAGTGGGAAGCTTTACTTAAGGCTGTGGATCTTCTTCTAATATACAAAACTGGAAAACAACTCAAAGAGCTTGTCTCCAAAGGCATAATCACTAATGAGGGCAAAACGGTAATTAGCTACATTGCTTTGAGTTACTTATTTGAAGATTTATATTGGTAAGTTATGTTTAAAAAATGTTTGCCTTTTTGTGGAAATTGACTTCATTGATACCAAATACATATGTATGTTTACTTATAACCCCAATATGTCTCAGTTTGTTAAAAATGACATTTCAAATGTGTTAAAATTGAGTCATCAAATTTATCCAATTTCATGTACTTTTTTTAAAAATGACATCTCAAAAGTGTGTTCATCTTTGGAGGAAAAAATAAGGGAAATTCACAAAAATACCAAATTTATCAAACCTATTTCATAAAATACCCATGAAATCCGCAAAAAAGTGGACCCTTTGCGAAATTTTAAAAAAAAATCAAAAGTTTTCGATGTTTCTTAAAAATATAAAAAAAAATTGATATTTTTTAGAAAATTTTCGATTTTTTAAAAAATGGCAAAGTTTGAGATTTTTTAAGAAATATCGAAAACTTTTGATATTTTTAAGAAATATAAAAAAAAAATCGATATTTTTTAAAAATTCTGCAAACTTTTGGATAAAACTTGCGAGATTTTCATTTTTTTTGCGAGATTTTCTAGCAGATTTCGGATAAAACGTGCTACATTGTTATTTCTTGCTCATATTAGCTATTTTCACTAAAAAAAACTCCATTTTTTCACTAAAAACTCAATTCCTTTGGGAAAAACCGAAAGGTTTGTGAGGTTCTGAGTGTTAAATCGCAAAGGTAGAGATAGATATTAGTGTTTTAAAAAATCAAAAAATTTTGATTTTTTTAAGAAATATCAAAAAATTTTGATATTTTTAAAATTTCTAAAAGGGTCCCAAATATTGCAAATTTAATGTGTATTTTGGCTTTTTGAGAAAATAGGTTTGAAAAATTGAGTATTTTTGTGAATGTCCCAAAGAAAATAATAAATGATTTAGTTTACTCAAAATCTATTAGAAACTTAATACAAAACAAAACAAAAAAATAAAACACTATTATCAACGGCAAGGACTTAGCCATTAGACTTTTGTTTGGAGGGGGAAATGTGCATTTAGTGAAAGTTCAATAACATATTTAGAATTGCTGCCTTATTGAAAGAGCGTTATTTTTTTCTCTCTTTTTTATATACCAGAAGTGCGTGTAATTTCTGATGTAGTGGAAGATATTTTCTATTTTAAAGTAATAATAGTTACTAAACAAATGAAATAAGAAAGAAAAAACATATTGTTACACCAATACACCTGAACAAATAAACAACAAACTATGGATATCGATTTCAGTAGTATCAATATTAATATCATAAACGTTGATATCTTTAAATTATCGACTTCAGAAGTAACAATATACATTTTTTTTGGAAACATGTTTTAATCATCTGTATCATTAACATTACATTGTAAGCAATTAATTATCAAACTAATTAAAACAACAATATAAGACCATGTGTAGTGGTGTGTAAGAGAGGGTGGGGCGTTTTGCGCCATGTGGCAGTGTGAGCCATGTTAGGGCTTGGTAGAAAAAGTGGTGTAGTGATAGTAGGGGCGTTTTGCGCCATATGGCACTTTTTTTTTTTTTAATTACTAAAACTAATTAATAAAACTAAATAATTCTATTAAAAAAAAGAAAATTTCATTAAAATGAAACATAAACATTACATAATTAAAAAAAAAAAAAAAAAAAAAAAAAAAAAAAAAAAAAAAAAACCGACAAACATATTAAAAAAAAAACGACAACACATTTAATTAAAAACTAAGCGGTTGAAATTGTTGAGACGGCTCGTGTTGAGACGGGAAGTTTTGAGACGGGAATTGTTGCGGTTGAAATTGTTGAGACTCGAAGTTTTGAGAGGAGAAATGTTGAGAGGTGTTTTGTTGGTTGTAAGCATTGAAGCCGAAATTTTGGTTACCTAAACCAAAATTTTGAAACCCCATTTGCGGTTGAATGTTCGGTGGCAAATGTACGATGACATCGAGAAGTTCTTGGTTTGTAAACTCGTTAACACAACGAGGAACGTAACCGGGGTTGTTATAATTTTGTGGGCGGGTTGGACGGTTATATGTATAAAAAAGATGGAGATAATATTATTGTAAAGAGAGAGATAATTGAAAGATTGTGTATAAAAAATTGGTGTTTGAGGTGGTTTTTATAGAGGAAATAAAAGAGTGTATTGAATTTAAAAAAAAAAAAAAAAAAAAAAGAAAAAAAAAGGGATACAGCCGTTTGCAACGGCTAAATTTTTGAAAAATACATGGGGCAAGGGCGTTTTAATCTCCACGCTCAATTTTTTTTTAAACCACGCCCCACTACGGAGGGTCTACCAGTATAATCAAATACATTAAATCAATTAAGTGGTATAGTATTCAACAAGTGTTTCAGCCCGCGCGTTGCCGCGGGACCTATTAGTGAACCAGCACGACCTAGAAAGCACAAAATGTATCGTATTTGTCAAAAATATTTATTTTTGAAAGTATTGCAAATTTATACTCGTTTTTATTGGAAAAATTATTTCGTGAACAATGGCGCAAGTTTCGTTAATTTTCGAGTCCGTTTGGTATGTCAAATGGGTCCCACGGTGTTTTTGTCAAAAGTTTAGCCAAATTGGCACCTTCACCCCCTCCGCCCCCTATTTTCATTTCACTCCCCTCACTTTTATATTTTCATTTACACCCCTCCCTCAAAAATATAAATACCACAAAAATAATAAAAACACCCAACACTATTCATTCTCTCTTCTCTCTTCCTTCTCCCTCCCCACCGCCGGCGTCCACAACTCCGGCCACCACCAAATTCCGGCCACCGGAATGTTTTTTCGGCGAGTCTCTTTCATTGCCGAATCAATAGATCGGTTTATCCCGATCATTTCTGGAGCTTCCTAGCCCGCGACGCGCCCCGCAACGCCACCCAAGCGCCACCAACATCCACTGCCTCACCGCCACTCACCACCACAGCCGCCTTCTTCGTTTTTCTCCTCGGTAAAACCCTTTCACGCGCCCATATTTTTATTTTTATTTAAACATTTCAAAACCCTAATTCGTATATTTTTAATTAAATCCGAGTTTTTAATAAGTCTTTTAATAAAAACCTTTTAAAAACTTAATAACTCGTGTGGATCTATTCGTTTAGCCGCGACTCGGTCACGACTCGGTCGTGACTCGGACTCACCGAGTCAACTCGTGGTGACTCGGGGTGAGTTGCTTATTTATTCGACCTCTATTATTTTTCTTTATCCTTTGTGATGTTTGTAGCTTGGTTTAGATTTGATCTCAGTGTGTTTACTTCTCGACAGCCGAGATACGGCGAAGCCGAGCCGTGACTCGTGGTGAGTCACGGCAAGGCGAGGTGTGGTTTAGGTTAGAGTTTGGTATGATTGTGTTATTTTGGATTTGCGTTGGGATTATTGATGTTGCAGTTTCAGATTCATTGGAGTCGTTTGGATATTTATTTTTTTTAGTTAAAAGAGTTAGTAAAATTAGTGTTTAGAATAAATAAAACGAGGAAAAACGCCCCCGCCGCGTTGCGGCGGGGCTATTTGTTGACCAATTTTTATATAATCAGTACATAAGCTTCTAAGTTTTTATACACTTCATATATAATTTGAATGTTCTTAAACTTAATACTAAGTGACCTTCAATGAGCAAAGAAGCAGCGAACGAAAGCGTGCATCGTTGATCCATTTTCGTCACTTTCGTCTCTTTGAGGCCAGCTTTATTGGGCACCGTAACCGCAAAACCATGCATTTTACCTGTAAGATCAAATACATATACGACTGCAGAACATGAATATAGACATTGAACAACCTTGCAGGCTTGTCATCATTTTTTTTTGGCACGTTTCGGTGAATGTAAAAGCAAGGAACATAGAGAGTAGGACCATCCACCTTACAAACATAGTAGGACATGAATGTGCATCACAAAACCATGCAGCAATGGGACGCATTTACCTGTTGCTGTCATGCACAAATGATATAATATATCTCTCACCTGACATAAGCCACATAATAGCAAACAATTCATCACATTAAACCACCAATAAATAAAGTCGTAATTCATAGATTCAAATATATTTACCTCATCTTTCATCATGTTTGTTTCCTTTGCAGCAGACCAAGCTTTAGTGATCATCAAAACCAAAGCTGGATCTAGTTGATTTTTTTCAGCCAGATTATCGATCTTCCTACAAGCAGCATCAACAGATGGAGAATTGATAATATCATTAAACTTTAACTCTGCAGCGTTGATCGCTTCAATGCTTTCGGTTGCGGTATCGTAAGCTTGTACAGAAGCCAAGCACATGTTCCCAACTTTTGCAATTGCTAGCCATATTGGATAAACAGAGGTAAATGTATTAGCAAGATCGCTACTGAAGCATACAATTCAAAGATGAATTAGTAAAAATAAAAGTTTCAGCTTTCTACTTGTCCTTTTATCTAATGATAATGCAGGTGGATCAAAATAACAGCAACGATATTCGTTTTGGGATCATAATAATTCGTACATAATAAGACATCAAGAATAACCATCAATGGTTTTAGTGGAATCACAAACATTTGAGTCTCACCATTTTGTTCTACTTCATTATCGTGATAAGACTCGGCAACTACATGAAAATGCAGAAAAAACTCGTGTGAAATCTTTACGTCTCCTGGCAACAATATCACCAATCTCAGAAGGCGCGTTTTTCACAACTTTAAGAAGTTCGTTATGCCTTTACACATCTTTATCAACCTACCAAAAGACATACACGATACATTAACACAATCACTGGCAACATACAAACAGAAGCCAACACAAAAATCTACTAGCAGTATAACCAAAATCGCAGGAGAAGTGAAACTTTTGTGGGGAGTCGAAAATCAGAAATTTCTCAGTTTTTACGGCATCTGGAACATTAACGATAAATAAATTTTATTATTTATTATTACCTCTTTCAACTTTCTTCCAAGCCGTAGCAGATTGTGCTTCATTCCAGGGTCATTTTCTTTGTCTGCCCGCTCTTGACATCTTTCAAAGAAGTGAGGTCGAATAGTATCCCATTCCTTGCTAAAAGCTAGTAACCTTCTCCAATCACCAGGATTAGGTTTGTCAACCATGAAAACCTCAATTAAGTTGTCACATATTCGGACCATTTTAGGATCACCCTCGTCATCACCAGTTTCAGGATTAGCACTTGTGTAAGCTGGTTCATTAGCTGATCCCTGATCTGTAGTGGAGTCATTTGGTACGGCAGTTGTGTCACCAACAACAGCTTTAATTGTAAACTTAGATAGTTTCAACCTTTCTGATGTCAGCTTAAGACCTGTAAGTTGGAAATCCGTAATCATTATTTGAAGAGATCCAAATACTAAACAAAACATTGGCGAATGTTTCTAAGTTGGCCAAAAACATCATAACTAACACTGTTACAGTACGTGCCCGAATAAACATACATCACCATATACGAAATTTTTGGCTTACCAATTAAATCAAACGCAGCTCTTCTTTTTTATATTGTGTCATCTTAAAGCACAGTTTCTGATCCTGTGTGACCTGCATCCAGAAAATTTATAAGATCGTGTCAAGCAGTTTGAAATTAAGAACCATCGGATATGAAAGATAAGGAGCATACAGTAGCCTGATTAATAGACCTTGCATAAGGAGCATACAACATCACTGACATATCGCTGTCGTAGTTGTTCCACCAAAAGTGTGTTTCACCAAAAACAACAGCCCTTTCATAGCTACACAATTTTTAATCATAAGCCTTAGCATACCTGTTTCAAAATCGTCGGTACTAATTTGACAGGAAAAAAAGCTTAAAAAAGAGTAGTCATGTTCTTCGTTACCTTCACAAAAGTCAAAGAAAGTCAGCTTTAGGGGCAGCTTGGTCTTCTTCACTCCTACCAACATACAAAAAAGCAACAGTTATTCAATAACCAAATAAGTGACACTCGAAGACCAGTAAAGCGGCGTTCAGATTAGCATATTTCTAACATGTTGATCGCCTCACAAATAATCCATAAGACAACAATATAATGAAACTCAAAACATTAAACGAAAATAATAACAATAAGAATAACAATAACAATAACAATAATAATGGCGTTGCAAATACCGGGCTGACGAAGAAGCGAAAAATGCCTATTAGAGATTAACACTAAACAGTAAGAGGAAAAGGAAGAAGCATATTCTACTTACGGCAACCACTACAGGTATGCAGGTTACTTTCGATTGACCATTCATAAAAAACAATTGAGCTGCAATAAACACCTTACAATTAGTGACTAAATTGCTAATAACGTTAAGGTATCAAAGTACGGGGTTTGTAAAGATCTAAGACTCATCGGATACCTACTGAAGAGGAAGACTTTCCTTCCATGTAATACACCGCCTTCTTCAAATGCATCCTGAAAAGCATTTGAAACTTGGTTAGTTATATTGCATACAATAACATTAAAAGATAATATCACAAATGCAACTTACTTCAAGGTTTTTGAAACTCCGTTTGTATTCAGAAAGCAAATGAAGCTGGTCCCACTGTCATTAAAACATTAAGATAAATTAAGCAGCCTAGACAATGTAATAAAAAAATGAGCGCTACATACCTCTGTTCCAACACGGAAAACCTGCTTCCATAAATCCTCCTACAAAATTGATTGATAAACAATTAAAACAAATGAAGAAAAAACTGACTGGACTGGTTAATGGTCATAAACATGTTCTAGCATTCGAGTAAGATGTGCCAACCCAAACACGTTTATCTAATGGCTGGGTGGTAACTTTTTAAAAAACCAAGTATACATTTTTAGAAAATAATCAACCGAACAAAAAATTAAACCACCTACGCATAAACAGCTATATCACCAATCAAAATCTAAACTAATAACATAAGAAAGGATGCAACTTGTTAATGTGAACATCAAGTTGTAAATTCACTACTTTTAACCCAAGCATTTCATCAAACACATTATATACATGATCAAAAATGTTAATCGCCACCAAAAATCAAACCAACCTGGGCCATTATATGCTGCAAACCCACGGATGTTATCTTCATTCACCTGCATAATCCAACAGGTAAATCAAGTTTGTTATACTCGTTTTTGAGATAGTGCATATATGTCGATACTTCAATAAACAACATGCGTTTAGTGGTTTTGTAAGAAAGGTATACCGAATCGGAGGGACAACCGTGAAGACCGATGCACACGCCGGCGGAAAACACGCACACACGACGGCAGCTACTCTGGCTGGATGGATTGTATCTTCAATTTGAAGACACGTAAGGGATTATATCTTCAAGACACGTATGTGAATGGAAAAGAGAGAAGGGGTGATGTGGTTGTTGATAAGAATAAGAAAAACGGGCCTTCACTGGACTCATTAGCGGTCTACCAAAGCAGGCCAAATACTCAAATATTTTAATATAAAAAAATAATATAAAACACCCACCGACCACGGAGATTACTATATAGTAGTAATTAAGATGTTGTGTGTTGATTTTGTGTTGCAGATTTGGAACTGTTGTGACGATTTGGATTAAATTGTGTCGAGTGGAGAATGGTTTGTGTCGTTTGGAAAGTTTTGTTTAAAAGAATTAGTATAGAATATAATAATAAGTGCATTGATTGTTCTGACAATCAATAAAGGCATTTAATGCATACATTGTTTTGGGGGATTGCTTTTGGGGGGAGGGAGCTTCCCCTTTTAGTATATATAATAATAATAATAATAATAATAATAATAATAATAATAATGTGCTTTAAGATACCAGTGCATGATTAATTGCTAGCTGATCAATTAATAAGTATTTTATTCGTGTTTAATGAATGTAAGAACAAGTCTTCGACGACTCATCCCCATGTTATACGTTGACATATAAATAGTTTCTCAAGTCTATGTGTTGACGCATGTGTCCGAACGGCCTATTTTGACCGGCCGTCCGGACGACACATAGCCGTCCGGATCTACCGGAGGACACACGACTCTTCCGGCCAATATCACTGTAAGTAGTAGGACAGGTGGCATTTACCTTTTGACAGATGGCAGCTGCAGACACCGCCGCCGCCGCCCCAGGATTTATGGGATTATGTCGGGGACATGTTCCCTGAAAATCCGGCGCCGCCAGTCCAGGTATCGAGGCTGAGTACTATAAATACTCAGCTCATTTACTGCTCTCAACTAACATATAACCTGCATTTACTTCTCAATATAGTTGATAGCCCTTTCGAAATACCAAATACTTACTCTCACACCGGAGGAGGGTCCTGGGATAACACCCGGGGGGAGCCTAACGTGTACTGTTGTGTGCAGATACCCGGAGGACCTCCAATAGCCGAAGGGATCAGCACCCAAGCCTCCCGGAAGAACCCTAGCTGAGTTCAACCGAAAGGCCCTCTTTATTTGTCTGAAGTGGTTGCAAGAAATTACTTCAACAAATTGGCGCCATCCGTGGGACCTTCCGCTCGATCTACCTGAGGTTCGGGATGACAGGTCCTGCACCAACGTTTGGAACGTTCGAGACGACGGGTACTACACCCCTCTTCACCCCTGTCCGGAACGCAGGGGGAGTCGGAGGATCCGGAGGAGACCAAGATCCTCCAGATGCCCAAACCCTAATCACGGGTCATCTTTCGGCCTTGAAAGAGCTGTTCAAACAACCAGGCAATCGCAACCTGGTGAGCCCCGGAATGCTGAGGCTCGACGACGGGTATGAAAATTCGGAGGAAGAAGATGTTGGAGGGTCACCCTACGGAAAGGGAAAAAAGGCGGATGATGATTTGAGCAAACCATTCAAGGAAATGATCAAGTGCCCGTTCACGAAAAGAATCATAGAGTTCTCATCTCCCAAGCACAAGATACCGACGAACCTAAAACCGTACCAAGGAACCACCGATCCAGATGACCACATCAATCGTTTCACCGGAGCAGGAAATCATGAAGAGTGGCCCATGCCCGTATGGTGTCGAATGTTCCAACAAACCCTGGACGGGAAAGCCAGGGGATGGTTTGATAAGCTCCCGACGGGAAGCATTGATAGTTGGGACGAGCTTCAGAAGAGGTTTCTGAACAGGTTTAGTATGTTAAGAATAAGCACCAAGGACCTAACAGAGATCAATAAAATTCACCGGAAGGCGAACGAAAGCCTTCCGGACTTTAAGGAAAGATGGATTTGCGAGGCCAACAACTTCCCGGACGCCCCAGAAATTATGCAAATCGGATCATTTCTGAATGGCCACCACTACCCGGAGTTAGCCAAGAAATTCTCAGATAAGATTCCTAAAACCGTCGACGAGATGTTGGAAAGGATCGATGATTTTGTTCGGTCCGAGGAGGCCTTCCGGACAACAGAATTGCCGAAAGGAGAGAGAATGGAGTCTCGGCCTAACCCGTACCACAACAAGGGCGACTACCAATCAAAACCCCCTGTTGGAGATTACCGCCGGAACAGCCCTAAGGTCGGATTTAAAGGACGAAGGAACGATTACTATGCACCTTATGTCGCTCCAAGGTACGGTAACGCTGGGAGGACCGACCCTCGCCGAACTGATGTCCGCCGAAATGATACGAGGCCGATAGACTTGGACACCCTTACCAAGACACCGAAGGAAATATTGGCAACAGAGCACCAGCTGAGGTTACCGCAGCCTCCTCCAACAAAGGGAAAACCACAGAAGGATTGTGAGGACAGGTATTGCGACTATCATGGGGAGAAAGGACATTTCACTGACGACTGCTGGCAACTCAGGGAGGAGTTAAGAACTGCGTTGAGTACAGGGAAGCTGGACCATTTGGTGAAAGACCTCAGGAAAGGAAGGAGAACTAACCAAGGAGGTAACAACCAAGGGAATAAAGGGAAAATAATCAACATGATCCGAGGCTTTAGGGCCTCTCGGAAAACGGAAGAAACAGAGATAGAAGAATGGATGAACGTTCCGATAAGCTTTCCGGCCATTTTTCCGGAGAAGATGTCAGACGAACCGCTGGTAATTGAAATTGAAGCTGGGGGGAGGAAAATACGTGAGGTCTACGTCGACCCTGGTGCCTCGATGGAAATAATGTACGGGCACCAATTCGAGTGTCTGGATCCGGCGGTCAGGGCACGATTGAAGGAGGTTAGCACAATCTTGATGGGATTCACGGGAAAACCCATTAGACCACGAGGGGTGATAGACCTGGAAGTCTGTTTCGGGAATCAGGATTTATCCCGAAAAGTCAGCTTGGAATTTGCCGTAATCGATTCGCCTTCCCCCTACAATGCCATACTGGGACGCATCGGTTTAAAAAAGTTGCGGGCCGTACCTTCAACCGTCCATTCGATGGTCAAATTTCTCACACCGGGCGGCATAGCAACATTGGTCACTCGGACGAAAGTACGAAGACATCACGGTACAGGGGAGAAGCCTGTTGCAAGGGTAAGAGAAATCGGGGAAAGAGCTCATTCGCCGGAGGGAAAGCGAGGGGACATACCGCATAAGCAAAGGAAGGAACCCATCGTCGGAAAAAAGGACGGGAGGTGGGCGAACCAATGTTGTGATCGAGAAGGTCCCGACAAACCCACCAAGGTACGAGTGACGGCTCAGGTAATCGTCAATACGAAATAACCACTGGAATACCTTTGTTATTTTATTCTATCCTATGATTATGTGCAAACTAACGGAAGGAACGCAAATACTTTCGTAACTTAAGACAGGTAATATCGCATGTCGGGGAAGCAAAGCCTATGGGAACACCATCCACCAGAAGCTTACCGGATGAGAACACACAAGTCGAGTAGGGAGGGGCAGAGTAGCGCCGCGAGCATGACGGGCGACTGATAATAAAAAAATGTGTTCATATAAATAGGGTTCACTGTACCTTTTGTAACGCCCGAAAGGGCTTGATGTTAACTATTCTAATGAAATACAGTTCCCCACCGTTGAAGGGGGGCATTTTTCCCACAATACCTCCTTGAAATGCTTGTGATTTCTCAAAAAGACCCGATATTGACTATTTTTAATATTAAATGCAGTTATCCCACCGTTGGAGGGAATTGTCCCACCGTTGGAAGGAGTTACCCCGCCGCTGGAGGGAGGCAGTATTTCTGAGGAACATCTCAAGAATACTTATGACATTCTGGACATAATTAGAAAGTGACCCCCCCGAGAGGTTCACGCCCTCCGGGGAGTGTGTGGTCAATGTCCAAAGATGGTTGATACCCGAAAAGGGGTTGCCATAATCCTGGCAGAAAGGCTGAACCACCTGTAATATCCCGAACATAATTAGAGAGTGATCCCTCCGAGAGGTTCGTGCCCTCCGGAGATTAGTGATCAATGTTCATTGTTTTCTGGACATAATTAGAAAGTGGCCCCCCTCGAGAGGTTCACGCCCTCCGGGGAGTGTGTGGTCAATGTCCAAAGATGGTTGATACCCGGAAAGGGGTTGCCATAATCCTGGCGGAAAGGCTGAACCACCTGTAATATCTCGAACATAATTAGAGAGTGATCCCTCCGAGAGGTTCGTGCCCTCCGGAGATTAGTGATCAATGTTCATTGTTTTTTGGACATAATTAGAAAGTGCCCCCCCCCCCCGAGAGGTTCACGCCCTCCGGGGAGTGTGTGGTCAATGTCCAAAGATGGTTGATACCCGGAAAGGGGTTGCCATAATCCTGGCGGAAAGGCTGAACCACCTATAATATCTCGAACAAAATTAGAGAGTGATCCCTCCGAGAGGTTCGTGCCCTCCGGAGATTAGTGATCAATGTTCATTGTTTTCTGGACATAATTAGAAAGTGGCCCCTCCGTGAGGTCCGCGCCCTCCGGAGATTTTGTGGTCAATGTTCAAAGATGGTTGATACCCGGAAAGGGGTTGCCATGATCCCTACGGAATAGCTGAATCATTTGTCATACTTTGAACATAAGTGAAAAGTGATCCCTCCGTGAGGCTGACCCCCTCCGGAGATTTTTTTGGTCAATGTTCAAAGAGGTACCATACAACCATTCAAAAATGCACAGACTTGTACTTCCGAAGCCATGCAAATAGTAAAGATAATAACAAACAAGTGCTACACGTTCGTAATCATAAGAAGGTTGCCCCAATGTAAATATGTACTTCCAAAACTATGCAAGTAGAAAAGGTAATAACAGACAAGTGATACGATTCATAACCTAGGCAAATGCCGAACGACAACAATTGTTCGGCATATGTCGGGTGTCGAAAGCAGGTGAAGGAAAAAATAAAGGGATGACCCGCAAAAAGTCTAAAGTCGGACGAGCAAACCAAAGCAGCGCCACATGTAAAGACCCAAGTAGTCCCATTCCGTTCCACATGCAGTACCATACATAATATAAAAAATGATGAAGAATAAAAAGGAGGGAAGTAGGATAAGGCAACCATTGATAATTACAAGTTCACAAAAACCGATAGGTCCGTTCAAACGCCCGAAAGAACACCTCGTCATGTCAACCGAAATACAAAATCCTACTCCCAAGGTAACAATGAGACCAATAAACCAAAAAGAGAAAATCACTCCAGAAACAAGCAAAAATAATAGCACGAAACATGAAACATGACACATACGGAATACAGAACAGTCATAGATATATACAAACGAATAAGCCATACGAATTATTTGTCGTAAATTATTACAGTCATCCGGATATAAAAAAAAATATTGTTCTTGGCTCGAAGGCCTTACAACACCAAGTTGAACCAAATCGTTTAAGTGTTCAGGGAGCCGACTCATCCCTTCCAACAGTTGATCCTTCGACATTAGCAACCCCGGCTTCGGGAGCCCCGGAAGATGATCCCTCGGCGGCACCGGCAGATAGACTCTTGGGAGAAGAAGCTGGTTCAGGATCGGGGAAGATTTGCAGGATTTCATCAAGAGACTTAAGGTAGGAGCTACTGATCTTCTTGATGTACGGATACTCTGCGGTAAACAACCCATCATACAACGGGTCGAGCTTCCTCGCGGCGTCCGCATCCAGGTCTTCCGTCTTGGCCAAAATGGCGGCCACCTCCTCCGGCTTGCGGCCCACAATCACGCCCTCCATGAAGCCGGATTGCGAGGACAAGCTGAAAGGTCCCGCCAAATGCTCCTTGTATTCATAGCTGCCCAATAGACGACGAACGACCTCCGGGATAACCTTCTTAACAACCCTAAACCTATCCCCTTCAGTACGACCCAAACGGGCAATAAGATCCTTCTTTTGCTCCCGAAGGGCCAAATTGTCCTTCACCTCCTCACCCAGGTTAACCTTAGCTTTTTCCAAATCAGCTTCCAAGGCGCTGATTCGTTCCGCCGCGGCCAACCTTTCGTCCTCCACCAATTTCTCCAGTTCCTTCACCTGTCCCATCAGCTCCGACTCTCTCACCATACAAGTAGAATGCTCAACCTTCAGCTGTTTAAGCTCACCCCCGCTCTTTCCGAGGTTTCCGCAGTGTTGGTGAACACGATACAGCTCATTATGATCATGAAGAAGGCCCTCGAACCGAAGCAACAAGTTCAACTGGGCGGCGGCCCCCATACCCAAAAGTTTCCAGGCCCTTTGAGCAGCCTTGGCATCCCCCAAACCTTCCAAAAATGACTCTTCTTTTGGAGTCGGTAGGTTCAGCATCAAGTCCCGACAGACCTCCCAGCTGTCCAAGCGGTCATCCTTGCGCACTTTCCACATCGGCACATGCAAAGATGCCGAGTCATCTTCATCAGTTACTTTGTCCTTTCCGCGATCAGGAGCAGCAGCGGAAGAACCCCCTGCATTTTTTATAAGAGAGAATAATAAAGTTAAGTAACAACTACTACCGGAGCAAAGACAAGGGACAGGGATTAACACTTCCTAAATAAAAAAATAAATAATAATAAAAAGGAACTTGCCAGCACCGGTGGTCTCCGACGCGAGGCCCTCGCCGATACCTCCTTAGATATCCGGCTGTTTTCTTCCGGCCGAAGCATTGGGCCCCTCCGGCTGTTTTCTTCCGGCCGAAGCATTGGGCCCCTCCGGCTGTTTTCTTGCGGCCGAAGCACTGACGCTTTCTTTTGGACCCGCCATACCGGTTTCCTCATTTGGCTTACTTCGTTTAACCTCTCGGAACGTACCACCACCTGACGAATCAGGATGAAGACGGAGTCTAGTCCCCTGTGGTTGAGACTGGGGTGTGGGCCGGACAACATTCTGGTCCTGTTTTCTCTTCTTGGCCTTCAAAACCTTTGGGTCAGGCACTTCGACCCTTGTCTTTTCGACCGTCTCCTCCGGGAGGACGGATTGGGAAGCAGCGGGAGCGGCCACGTGCGTTTCGTGGGACTGATCCTCTCGGTGCTGACCCTTCTGGACCACAGGCACATCCTTTCTAACCTTGGGCTTCCTTAAGTATTGAGACATTTCGATAGCTGTAAAAAACAAATGCATCAAACGGTTAAAACTTTGCGCAGGCATGACGACCGAAGCACAACTAAAATTATAAACGGAAGCAGAAGTAAAGGCCGTTAGATTGTAACTCATTCCTCAATATCCCGTAAGGCAACCCGCTAATCGGGATAATCCCACTCGGACGAGAACCCAACGACATATAAGAAACGCCCCCAAGGCATAGCAAATGGAATGGCACGACTATCTCTTAAGGAGAAGTCACATTTCCAATCCTTCAAATCGGTTAAAGGTCTCCCAAAGGCAAACCTGACGGAACCAGCGGGGAGTCAGGGACTTTGTAATATTCCGTAACCTTCAACAGGAATGTGGAGAAGGACACAGTGAAACCACCCTCAATAAAATACTCCAAGTGCAAACCAATGGCATCATTCGGCAATTAATCCGCCGGCATACCCTCCGAGGGCAAACGCGGGTATAGGTTTGGAAGTATTCTCTAGTCCATGTAGTCCTACGCACAACCCCTTCATCTAACCGAAAGGTGAAATTCTCTACGAAAAACTTTGGGGGAAACCCCTTGACCCCTAGGGAATCCTCGCAAGAAGAAACAGACGGAACCGACATGGTCTAACCGAGGGAAAGAGGGATACGGCCAAAAAAAAGTAAAAACAAGATATGGGTGAACCGGAGCGTACCTTCACAGACGAAGGACCAGTATGGAAATCGCACGGATAAAGTCACTCGAGCAGACTGTCAATGATCGTTCGGAAAATAATACCGGAAGGCGTCTCAGTTGAAAATGTGGAATTACGGTAGTAAAAAACACACACCAGCAACGCTATTTATAGGAAGAATGCAGAATGCGGAATGTCACATTTAGCAAGGTGCTGACGTGGCAACACCTCAGCACGCGTGTTGGGCACGCGCATGCGTGTCAGCACTCATTAATTAAGATCTATATCAAATAACCATAAAATAATAAAGAACTTTAAATAATATGAAAAAGGGGTGCGCTCGAAGAAACGCCAGGACAACTTCCGGTAAAACCAGTACATACATGCTCCAGCCTAACGGCATATCCTTCGGGAAGGGTCAAATGTGAACCCCCTCGGGCAATAGGGTCAAGCGGACGCGTCTAAAGGGCAATTATTAATCTGAACTATAAGAAGTACATGTTGTAAACCAGGAAAGGATCGGGAAAGATACAATGATAGCTTCTGCACATCAAAGCCATGTCATGTCAAAGACAACTCTTTAAAGTATTCAACCATCGACCGAACCGGAAGGCAAATACAGCATTAATCCGAATGATCTAGGCCAAAAGGCCATAAGGTACCCTTCGAAGTATTACGTCAATATTTTGCTAACAATACAATACCGGTATTACATGTGTGTATCAGAAAGCACTTGCCAAAAGGTATAAAGGTATTCTTCAAGTATTACACCATCGGTCTTCAACCGATAATGTAATACTGGGGGGGACATGTTAACGCATGTGTCCGAACGGCCTATCTTGACCGGCCGTCCGGACGACACATAGCCGTCCGGATCTACCGGAGGACACACGACTCTTCCGGCCAATATCACTGTAAGTAGTAGGACAGGTGGCATTTACCTTTTGACAGATGGCAGCTGCAGACACGGCCGCCGCCGCCCCAGGATTTATGGGATTATGTCGGGGACATGTTCCCTGAAAATCCGGCGCCGCCAGTCCAGGTATCGAGGCTGAGTACTATAAATACTCAGCTCATTTACTGCTCTCAACTAACATATAACCTGCATTTACTTCTCAATATAGTTGATAGCCCTTTCGAAATACCAAATACTTAATCTCACACCGGAGGTGGGTCCTGGGATAACACCCGGGGCGAGCCTAACGTGTGCTGTTGTGTGCAGATACCCGGAGGACCTCCAATAGTCGAAGGGATCAGCACCCAAGCCTCCCGGAAGAACCCTAGCTGAGTTCAACCGGAAGGCCCTCTTTATTTGTCTGAAGTGGTTGCAAGAAATTACTTCAACACTATGCATATATGAAAAAATATTTATGACCTAAAACACCCCATCGAAAAACTTTTCTTCAGGATCAAAATGAGTTCAGGAGCTCCAGACATTCCAGCCAAGGCGAATATGAGTAACTCGGGTGAAGATCAACCACTCGTGTATCAGAATCGTCCTCAATCACTCTCATCGATCGCTCAGGCTCGGCTAGTGAGATCAGGCGACACTGGGTTAATTACCGCCGATGGTCATCGTGTTAGTGGAGCACCGGGTGAAGATCAACCACTCGCATATCCGAGTGGTTCTCAATCAATCTCATCGATCGCTCAGGATCGGATAGTGAGATCAGATGTTACTGGCGACCGTGGTGGTCAAAGTGTTGAAGGAGCGCCGGGTTTTGAAGCCGTGGGAGCTCCTAAAAACCCATCTTTAATTGATGAGTCGGGTGCTAATACTAGTGACAACACTGCAGCTGCTCTCACACTAAACCAAATTCGTCCAGCAGTTCATTCTCAAGACGATGATCAAGCATCTACTATGAATAAGAAAGTAAACTTTGCTGGGAAAAGTTTAGCTGGAAGGACGGGTAAAAATGTCAACATAGAGATAGAGTACGCCTGAAAGAACGAGAATTGATTTGATCACTGATGTTTTATTTGTACTTGTATTGTTTTCGAGTTTTATGTTTACATTTGTACTTGTATTGATTGATTCTGAAATTCCACTTGTTTAATAATTTGTTGTTAAACTTCTAATAGCTCAATAAAGTGCATCTGTTTTCATCCTGCTTATGAGATAGTATTATATCAAAATATGATTTCTATTATGCTAGGCGCACTAAGGGGTTGAGCCTTCGGTCGAACTTGGTCGATGAAGGTCGCCCTTGATGTGGCAATGAGGGTCGGCGATGGTTGTTTGGCTTTTGGGTCGAGAATTCGACCAAGGTCGGGTGTTTGTTTTGTGTGTGTTGTGTGTGTTTTAATTAATTAAAATGTATTTTGTGGGGTATGTTTTTTGTAGTGTAGGTCGTCTTATTGTGATAAAAAGTTGTTTGTAGGTCGCCGGAGAGAGTAAGCTGGAAAATGAGGGTCGTTAGAGGTGATGCAAAGTTCGAGGGTTATGCTCGTAGTCAATAAAGGATTTGTTCCTTCAAATTTGTTTTGAAGTATAATACTGCTGGGCCCCTCGTAGGGTTGACAAGATGTTTGTGAAAGTCTATCTGGAATACGTTCAGATGTTTTGGTAATCTTGATCAATTATTAATAACGAGAAACAGAATAGTTAATTATGGAATGACCTTGATCCATATCCATATTAACGCGGTATTAGAAACAAAAGGATAAGTATGATGATTTAATCATCACGTGGTTTTTTCCAGGAAAACCATACTCGTGTCGATCTGGGGGCATTGGGAAGGTTAAGCTAGACTAACCCATGTCATTACAATATTAATGAATATCCAAGCGGGAACTGTTAGAGTTTGTGGATATAAATTAATATTTATATGTCCAGTTTCGAACACGAGACTTCGGGATTGCACAAATTACGTATGAGTTTCAATGTATTAATAATTAATATATTAAGTTATGATTAATTATTAAATCACAAATATTTATATGGTCGAACGAGGAAATAGGAGGGGGTTGAGTGACGAATTTTAGAACTTGGGGAGGTGTTAGACTCAAACTTGGAAAGCAAGTTTGGAGTGTATATAAACCGCTAAATAGCTCAATATCAAGCGATAAGTCATATCCCTAACCAATTAATCAATCGGTTCTTTTTCTTCCACTACCCACTGACATGAAATCACAAAACAGTAAAAGGGTTAATGAGATATACTATGCATGCATGTGCATGTATTAGTGATACGTGTATGCATATGTATATGCTTGGAATAAGATCACTTCTTTTATTCTTATTGACATACTGTGATGTGTCATTTGGGATTCGATCATGTAATATTTAGAACATCAAACCCTAGTTATTGTGATGTTTTATTTGTGATACATGAACCTAGCTTTTCACATTGAAACGCTACTAATACGTGTGTACAAGAACGGAGATCAAGCTTACTTTAGCTTGAGTTATTTTCCCCAATTCGATTTGTAGGTGGTCGATTTTATAAACCCTAAGTTAGGGTTTTACCAGATCTTGGACACTAGGTTTCTTGTTCTTGCTAGAAACCAAATAAGGTACGCATCTATTTAAATATTAGTTAATTAATTACATGTTTATAGATCTTGTATTATCCGCTGCGTAGGAGTGCAAACGAGCCGAGCTACTCGAGCTCGACTCGATAAAAAGCTCGAAACGAGTCGAGCCTTGTCGAGCTCGAGCCGAGCTCGAGCCTGAAAATCAACTCGTTTACTTATCGAGCCCGAGCTCGAGTAGGCTCGTCGAGCCTTATCAAGCCTTACGTTTAAGCAAGCCCAATAACCATGTTATATAACCAAGCCCAATAACCATGTTATCTGTATTAAACACCACACAGTCACACACTAACCCTAATCTCTATTAAATCTGCCCCCCTCCTAACCTTCCATCTCTCCAAACGCAGTCAACCACAAAAAATGACCAAACCCTAAACACCCAAATCAACTTCATTTCCCCGATACATCTCCATCATCATCTAATTATCCTTGTATAACATCAATCGACCAGTTTGTCACAAACATAAAAAAGGACACAGCCAAATCAACTTCATTTCCCCGATTTAAGGTAAGTTGTTATTTCTATGGTATTCATTTCTCAAACGAATTAAAGGAAGAACATAACACACTTGTTATGATTCTTTCTTTTTGATTCGGATATTCACTGAAGCTAAGCTTCAAAATAAATCGATCTATGAAGAAAACGTGTTTAATCTTAAATAAAGGATTTTGGTTAAAGTCCTAAGCACGAATCTGAGATCAAAATTATTTTTCTGTTTGTTTCATGTTTTTCCATTTGGATCTGTGATGATAACTTCTTCGTGTGGTTCTTCTTGTAACGGACTTTGGGTATTTGTTGTACCATAGGAAAGAAATTCTGAGATCGTGTAGTATTTTCCATTCTTTGTTAGCTTTATAAATGAATCAGGGAAAAAAGATCGTGTAGTATTTTCCATTCTGAGATGGTGGAGATTAGCTTGGTTGTGGGATTAGGATAACTAATGGTTTGGTTGTTAAGCAGATAAAGCGAGCTCGAGCCGAGCTCGAGCTTTGTGAAAAGTTTACGAGCCGAGCTCGAGTACAAAAATAAAGGCTCGGATCGAGCCGAGCTCGAGCTCGAGCTTGTTAAAAAACGAATGAGCCGAGCTCGAGCATAGTAAAGCTCGGGCTCGGCTCGGCTCGTTTGCACCCCTACCGCTGTGTATGCTTTGATGTTTATGTGTTTATAGTTTTTATGATTCACATATTCCAACACGACCTTGGTCGATGAAGGTCGCCCTTGATGTGGCAATGAGGGTCGGCGATGGTTGTTTGGCTTTTGGGTCGAGAATTCGACCAAGGTCGGGTGTTTGTTTTGTGTGTGTTGTGTGTGTTTTAATTAATTAAAATGTATTTTGTGGGGTATGTTTTTTGTAGTGTAGGTTGTCTTATTGTGATAAAAAAGTTGTTTGTAGGTCGCCGGAGAGAGTAAGCTGGAAAATGAGGGTCGTTGGAGGAAGTAGAACCAGAAAATGTTAACATAATCAAATTCAAACACAAGGAACATATTGCTTATTGTTTATTCGCCTCTACACGAAAGTCTTCACATACGGTATACAAGTGTTACTGCAATATCATAACTTACTGGTTCTTGCATATCTACCATTAAGGAAGTATGTACAGGTGAATTAGTACGCATTGCGAATTAACGTATACAAAACAATGTCCAAAGACTAACATCTGATATACTTAATTCTCAGTGAGTCCTAACAGCGTGTAATGTATACTTGGTCTCATATCATTGTTATGATTAGTAGAAGTTTTATGACTTAAAACAAGTTTGGACTTAAGGCAAAAGAATCTTTGAAAGGACTTTAAGTATAGTAATTTCACAAAATTTCGCCATGACTCGTTTGTTCATCGAACGTTTCCAAGTCAAAAGACTTTATTGAAAATCAATTTCACAAGTAATTTATTGTAACGCCCCTTGACCACTTTGACCAAAAACGTGAAATTTTTTTCGCAAAAAGTAACATACCGAAACTGACCCACACTAAGGTCTAGATTGTGGAACCTAAAAGTAGATCCTGAAAGATCCACTCTAAGGTCCAGATTTATGGAACCTAAAAGTAGATCCTGGAAGATCCACACTAAGGTCCAGGACTGAAATTATACTTTAGGATTTGACGGGAAACGCTTGACTTTACTTGACATTCCGTTACTCTATTGACCCTTTATAAGAATCTACATTCATAACCAAGATGAACATTTAACTCATAACCAAGATGACCATTTCTGGATCCACACTCAGGTCCATACTTTGGAACCTAAAGGGGGATCCTAAACTGAAAACTATGGATCCACACTTAGGTCCATACTTTGGAACCTAAAGGGGGATCCTAAACTGAAACTAAGGATCCACACTTAGGTCCATACTTTGGAACCTAAAGGGGGATCCTAAACTGAAAACTATGGATCCACACTTAGGTCCATACTTTGGAACCTAAAGGGGGATCCTAAACTGAAACTAAGGATCCACACTTAGGTCCATACTTTGGAACCTAAAGGGGGATCCTAAATTGAAACTAAGGATCCACACTTAGGTCCATACTTTGGAACCTAAGGGTAGATCCCAGAACTGACGGGTTATGCATAAACCACTTTTGACCCATTTTCACAACAAACCACTTATACCACTTCCGAATTACATCAAACTTTCCAGAAATCATTATATTAACATAATAAACATGTTCCAAGATCACTTGACCCGTTAACCACCCAAAATGGGTACTTTTACACTTTTGCCAAACACCCCCTTAACTTTTACTAAAAACACTTAAACACACTTGACACATCATTAGACTCCCAAACCGTTACCCGACTTTGACACACATTATACAACTCATAAAATAGACTCTCGGGGTACAACTTTGACTCGAGCTCGGTATTCTACCTAGCTCCTAATGCTTGTTATCTTCCAAATCCATTCCAAACTCTTATGCTACACTCCAAGCCTTCCATTCTGCCGCACTTAAGCCTACAAAAACATTGACAACTAAAGAATAAGCTTACGCTTAGTAAGTAACCCATCATAAAACATATATCATACACATACTTTCACATAAGCATCATAATCACATAAAAACCTCTAAACTACCACATACCACTCATATCATATCCGACTTCATAACGTAATCACATCCATTCATCATAACCATAATCACAACATACCTTAACTAGTCCAAAGCCGATAACTAACATACTCTTATCCAAGGTCACTAGCCATCCATCCTTAGCTTACAACCATACTAACCCAACTCCTATGCTCTTACACAACCACAATACATACATGATAAATACATACATAACACATGTTTTAGGGAGAGTTACTTACCTTAGTCCAAGCTAACAACATCAAAGTCATCATCATCACCACTATCATCCATCATCATCATCATTCTTCTACAACATATCAAACCCTAATAACATAACAATCAATAACATAACAAGGGTTAACATAACCCATCAAACATACTCATCTACCTTCCTACATCATCATATGATCATATCTTGATCATATGGTGAAATCCCACTTAACTCATAATCTATCACTTCATTAACATTAAGAACATACATACTTACTTGATGATGATCATAGAAAAGGGTGGTCATAAATACTAAGACTTGATCATCTTCATCTTCTTGGATCATCACCTCACTTTTTCCCTCTCTTTTTCTCCTATAGAACCGGCCTTCATCACCTCTCAATAATTGTGGATATCTCTAGAATTAGCTAGTTATAACTAGTTAGGTGGATCTTTGGTTAATTGGCAAGAATGGTCCCTCAAGTCCCTTTCTTCTTATTTTATCCACAACAAACTTATAACACATAATTAACACTTGGCAACTTAGGTCCTTCTAGTTTATACCTCACATTTCATATTACTACATTAGTCATACTTTGACTATTAATTTGACTACCGGGTTTGACTTTCCACATAACTTCGTTGACCAACCAATCGCATCCAACCTTAGCATATTTCATCTAGGGTGGGGCCTACTCAAAACCGGGATACGGGTCTAACAATTCTACCCCCTTATTTAGATTTCGTCCTCGAAATCTGTCGTCCATTTCTAATCAAAACTTAGTCTCATAACTCATCTCTTTCCCAACACCTTACTTACTAGTTTACTTATTGCAACGATCTAAGTGACCTTGCAACTCTATGCATACCATATCATATCACATTCCCTAATCTACGTTACTCCCGCTTACTTCTATACCACACAACTCCTGCTTAGATTTTACATAATACAAAACATACTTATTACAACTAGCCATCATTCTAATCCACTCTATTATCGTTACTTCACAATCCCACTTGCCTTACCCCCTACTCTCATTCTTTTACTACTTGATACTTAAGAAACTCGTACTATTTGACTTATCATAGTTACATTCGACTAACACGTTCACATTCCATTACTTTCATTCATCATGTTTATACCACGCCGCAAGGCACATTATATCATTATTACAATTTCTCCACTCCATCAATGTTTCTCCTAAGTCCCAACTAAAAGCCATGGTCCAATTCTAACCCTCTTATCTTAGTCCTTACAATTCCTAACTAACTCTAAACTCCCTCTTTCTACTTCTCTAACCCTACTCGTGCCATGTCGGCAACACATAGCCCACTCGTTTATAATTCCTCATTTACATGGAGAGGCGTCCCAATCGATGTAAATCAAGAAATATAAACTAGTGGTTATGTACTCCCGACATAACACCACTACTCCTAATTCCCAATTTAACTTTTATTATTTTCTCATTGTTTTTATTACATTATTTTTACTCCTCTTAGACTTGGATCCTTCACATTATCACATTCATTATGGGGATACTTTTATATGCCATGGACATAGGCAACCCCTTGCCGGTGAAGGCAATACTTTTCATCCCGAAAGATCTTTAACATTCATCCCGAAGGATTCCTTATCATTCCTTTACTTGGTCATCCCGAGGGATACCACATTTAACATTCATCCCGAAGGATCATTACATTCACACCTTATCACCTTAACAACGGATCCAAGTCATAAGTACCACACACACATTATTACATTCGTTTATTATAGTAATTACCGCTAATCGCCTTAGCAGTAATATGATAATTTCAGAACAACGCCTTTATCTCATACACACTCCTCACATTCTTAATCCGCTTTAGTTATTTTCACATCTTTACTTTACCTCTTGCATTCTTAGCCTTCATTAATCATTTTCACATTCTCACTTTACATTTTAGTCCACTCGACTCATTTACATATAGACTTCTCACATTTTACCAACCGAAACTCATGCATTCATTATGGTGATTACAGCTAATCGCCTTAGCCGTAATATGATAATTTCAAGACAACGTCTTTATCTCACACATACTCCTCTCATTCTTTCTTACGTTTTTAATCCATCACATTTTTATTTCCATATCTTATCTTTCTTCTTTTAGTCTCACTCGCTTCCTTTACATGTAGACCTTACATAGATCGTCAATTATAACACGCTCATTTTTTATTAATGATTACAGCTAATCGCCTTAGCCGTAATATAATTATTTCATGACAACACCTTAGCTTCACACATATTCATCTCATTTTAGCTATTATTATTTAGGAAGTTTCGTTCTATTTTACTATTTACTCAATCACTATGCCTTTCCTCATCTTGTAACTAAGTTCATTACAAACTTATTATGTATATATTTTTATTTCATTTCTTCCCCACACACATTCAACGTTACCACACGTTCATATTCACGCTCCTAATACTTTGACTTTCCACTAACCCATCTCTAATACCTCATTATTGATTTTCATACTAAGTATAACTACTCGTAAGGCCATGCTTTGGTCACCACTATCACATAAGTTACGCACTTTCATTATTAGTCACATTTCTTATAACCACCACACAACTTATTACAACTATTCACCCTCGCTAACTACCATAGCACACAATCACATAATCATATAATAATTACCAAGACAGCCCGAGGTGCACGGTAATCCTATCACTCACACATCAAGTCTCCCACGTCATATATCACATAAGACACATCCCTAAGTCCCCATCATTATACCCATATAGCAATCACATCATTCGCTTCAAACTCAACATTCACATCCTATAACTTACAAAATATTTGCTCGCCTATCTCAAACTTAACTTAACGCGTCTACAAGTGGTTTAAGACTAGGCAACCTAAAGGAAACCTAATTCACTTAAACCGAAGCTCTGATACCAAGTTGTAACGCCCCTTGACCACTTTGACCAAAAACGTGAAATTTTTTTCGCAAAAAGTAACATTCCGAAACTGACCCACACTAAGGTCTAGATTGTGGAACCTAAAAGTAGATCCTGAAAGATCCACTCTAAGGTCCAGATTTATGGAACCTAAAAGTAGATCCTGGAAGATCCACACTAAGGTCCAGGACTGAAATTATACTTTAGGATTTGACGGGAAACGCTTGACTTTACTTGACATTCCGTTACTCTATTGACCCTTTATAAGAATCTACATTCATAACCAAGATGAACATTTAACTCATAACCAAGATGACCATTTCTGGATCCACACTCAGGTCCATACTTTGGAACCTAAAGGGGGATCCTAAACTGAAAACTATGGATCCACACTTAGGTCCATACTTTGGAACCTAAAGGGGGATCCTAAACTGAAACTAAGGATCCACACTTAGGTCCATACTTTGGAACCTAAAGGGGGATCCTAAACTGAAAACTATGGATCCACACTTAGGTCCATACTTTGGAACCTAAAGGGAGATCCTAAACTGAAACTAAGGATCCACACTTAGGTCCATACTTTGGAACCTAAAGGGGGATCCTAAACTGAAACTAAGGATCCACACTTAGGTCCATACTTTGGAACCTAAGGGTAGATCCCAGAACTGACGGGTTATGCATAAACCACTTTTGACCCATTTTCACAACAAACCACTTATACCACTTCCGAATTACATCAAACTTTCCAGAAATCATTATATTAACATAATAAACATGTTCCAGAAATCATCATATTTAGATTTGCTACAAATTAAGCTGATCTACGCAATGCCTACCAAAGCGTTTGATATAATGTCTAGCACAAGTAACTACGTTATTCATATATGACATTTTTAAATTTGATAACCATCACATAATAGTATTCCTAAATAACTATTATGTGCACAAATTTAAATAACTATTACGTTATTTGGGCTGTTAATTCATGTTTTGTTTTCCTTTTTTTTAATGGTTATGTGATGGTTATCATTTATGTTTCCTTGTTGGGTATTGTTTAAGTTGTTTGAATAAGGATAATGATAACGTTACGCTAAATATTTATGGGATGAATAAGAAGTACTGAATAGCTTAGTATGCTATATGTTTTCTTGTATATTTGCATATATGAAATTTTGCTGGTATGCTTCACAGGTGAAGAGAGTACACATGTGTTGCTGATTACACCCTTAACTCCTTAAGGTTGATTATTCAACGTGTTAAGTATCAAATTTTTAATGTCAAATAAAAGGACATCGTAACCACCCTCAATTTGTTTACTCAAACTGAAAGTATATTATGTAGGAAACGGTGTACACTTTTTATTAATAAATCAGATTACAAAGAGTAAATAACAGAAAATAAAATTTAAACGAAAACAGTAAGGTTGTGCACGAGGCTCGTGTAAACACGATTCCCTTAAAACAGATTCGCCGTCTGTTTCCCAGGGTACAACGTACAAAGCTGTTGTACAGCCGGACCTGACAAAACTTGCCTGAAAGATCGAAAAGCTTGCGTGTGTTTCTGATCGACTTGCTGGAACTCGTATGTTGAAAGAGGAGCTGCGTTTTCTGTGTTTTAAAACCGAATGAGACACGGTTACATTTATACTAAAACCCTATCTTGTTCACCAAGACAAGATATTCTGTTTAATATAAACTGATTCGATATCTTCTATTTATTTAGATTGATTTTGTAAAACTTATTCTCTAAGTTTAAATCAATTCTAAAATTAAATAGATACACAAAATCTGGAAACTGTTAATAAGGAAACGAAATCTGCCAGTAAAAAGTTTAGCGCGTAGGCGAACTTTCGGAGCTACATTCGTGTCCGCAGGTCGCGCGGGCTCGCATGAGTTCAGAAGCTTCGAACCCATTTTGGCCCAGAAATCCTGAAATCTGCACCCCCCCCCTGCGCGCGCGCACGTAGGAGTGGGTGCATAGCTCACCTAAAGGATTTTGATAGCAAATATCAAGATTTCTATATAAACCACTCTCCAGTTCCTTTACTAGGCGATGTGGGATAGATTTATGTTCTATATTTTTGTGTTCCAAGTGCCTCACTTTGAGACACGATATCTCATTCATATCAACTCCAATTTTGACACATTTTAGCTCGTTGCGAAGCTCTCGTCACGGAGAACGCAAAGCTACCAAGAAATATAAGTATATATAACATATACATATATTAAAATAGTGTCCAAAATATGCAAAAATCATTTTGCAAAATCTATTTTTCCAACAATCCCCCACATGAATGGAGATCGGTCGAAAACACACACATGTTTCAGCGAAATTTCTGCGGTTAAGTCCTGCATAGGATAGGTAGGTGTGACCCTTTGAACCTTCCCTTATGAGATGCACTTAGTCTCCTAGATCTGAGTAGACGCGATGTACTTGAACTCAGCATCTGTTTATGTAGACGACATTACACTTCACACAAGACTCTCCTGACATTGTCAAGTCCTCATAGTCGTGTTCATTATGGTCATGAACACTAGCCTGGTTCTGCAAGAGCTCTTAGGAATTGCGCCCTCCCACAATTCCTTTTGAAGCGACCCCACTTCTCTCTTACATAGGTGATTTCATCTTGAATCATTAAAAACATATGTTTTGTGATTTCATCTTGAATCATTATGCTTTATGATTTCATCCTGAATCATAAGAGCCATATGTTTAACCTCTCAACAAGTCACATTTGTTATAGGAATGGACTAGGAAGTTACAGTATTTCGTAACTCCCCCACATTAACGTGACTTCCCCCACATTTCTACGATTAGGTTGTCCTATTGAACCCAGATCTTGGGATCTCCAGTCAACTGGGTTAGGTTTTCCTTCATAGAAACTCATTCCTTCAAGGGCTTTAGTCCCATTCCTTTAGACGACTTACTAACTAACTCTCTGCTTAAGCCTTTCGTAAGCGGATCCGCGATGTTATCCTTTGACTTCACATAGTCAATTGAGATAACTCCTGTTGAGAGTAGTTGTCGTATCGAATTATGTCGACGACGGATATGTCTGGACTTTTCATTATACATTATGCTATGAGCTTTGCCAATTGCCGATTGACTATCACAATGTATACTAATGGCCGTTACCGGTTTAGGCCACCTTGGTATGTCCTCTACGAATTGACGTAGCCATTCCGCCTCTTGTCCGCATTTATCTAATGCGATAAATTCTGATTCCATCGTGGACTTAGCTATAACAGTTTGCTTGGAAGACTTCCAAGATATAGTTGCCCCTCCTAGTGTAAACACATATCCACTAGTCGATCTAGAATCCTTTATGTCAGATATCCAATTTGCATCACTGTATCCTTCTATAATACCTGGATATCTTTCATAATGCAGTCCATAATCTCGACTGTATCTCAAATAATGAAGTACCCTAGTCATAGCTCCCTAATGTGCATAACTTGGATTACTAGTATACCTACTTAGCCTGCTAACTGCATATGCTAAGTCAGGTCGAGTACTTGTCATCAAGTACATTAACATGCCAATAATCCTTGAATACTCTAATTGGGAAACACATATGCCTCTATTTTTAGATAGATGCTTACTGGTGTAAATTGGAGTTCTAGCTAGGCCGGAATCCCTCGCATTGTGAGTATTAAGAATTTTGTCAACGTAATGTGCTTGACTTAACACATGTCCATTTGGAGTTCGTATGATCTTTATTCCAAGGATCACATCAGCCAAACCCATATCCTTCATGTCAAACTTTGATTTCAACATGTCTTTAGTAGATTTGATCATCTTGTCGTTACTGCCAATGATAAGCATATCATCAACATATAAACACAAGATTACATATCCACTACTTGTGTCCTTTACATAAACACACTTGTCGCATTCATTAATTTTGAATCCACTCTCTAGCATGGCGTGGTCAAATTTTTGATGCCATTGTTTGGGAGCTTGCTTTAAGCCATATAATGACTTAACAAGCCTACAAACTTTGTTCTCTTGTCCAGGAGCTATGAAACCCTCAGGTTGGTTCATGTAGATTTCTTCTTCTAAATCCCCATTTTCTTAAAGCGGCAATAGCAAGTATCATCCTGATCGAGGTTATTCGCGTAACAGGCGAATATGTATCAAAATAATCTAGACCTTATCGTTGTCTAAATCCTTTGATTACCAATCTTGCTTTGTACTTGTCAATGGTGCCATCGGCTTTCATCTTCTTCTTGAAGATCCATTTATAGCCTAGTGGTTTACAACCAGGAGGTAAATCCACGAGCTCCCAAGTATGATTTTGTAAAATAGAATCTATTTCACTTTTAATGGCTTCTTTCCATTGAGGCCCTTCCGAGGAAGTTACCGCTTCTCGATAAGAAGTAGGTTCATTTTCTACCATAAAAGAAACAAAATCGGGTCCAAACGATTTCTCGGTTCTTGCCCTTTTGCTTCTTCTAGGTTCAACCTCTTCTTCCTCGATTTGATCTTGTCTCTCATCTTGGAGATCATTATCATCTCGTTGTCTCTTATCTTGGACAACATCGTCATCTATTTTAGATGAACTTCTAGTTTCCTTCGTTAAACAAGGAAATATATTTTCAAAGAAGGAAACATTCCTTGATTCCATTAGTGTACCCTTTTGTATATCCGGATTTTTCGAATCATGTACAATGAAACGATAAGCACTGCTATTCTTAGCATATCCAATAATATACAATCCACAGATTTAGGTCCAATCTTTTGGGCCTTGGGGGTCGGTATAGCTACCTTTGCTAGACACCCCCACACTCGTAAGTACTGATATGATGGTTTTCTTCCCATCCAAAGTTCATAAGGGGTCTCTTCTTTTTCCTTACGAGGTATCTTATTTAAAATATAAGTAGCCGTTAAAATGGCTTCCCCCCACATGTCCTGGCTTAAACCAGAACTTATCAACATGGCATTAACCATTTCTTTCAAGGTACGGTTCTTTCTTTCGGCAATACCGTTTTGCTGAGGTGAATAAGGAGCAGTGAATTCGTGTCTAATTCCATGTTTAGCACATAAATCAGCAAATGGAGACACATATTCACCTCCTCTATCACTTCGTACAACCTTGATTTTCTTATTAAGTTGATTCTCAACTTCGTTTTTGTATAGAACAAACTTGTCTATAGCTTCATCTTTACTTTTTAACAAGTAAACGTAGCAATACTTTGTACAATCATCAATAAACGTGATAAAGTACTTATTGCCACCTTTTGTGGGTAGTGATTTCAAATCACATATGTCAGTGTGTATCATATCAAGTGGTTCGGTTTTTCGTTCAACCGATTTGAAAGATGATCTTGCAAGTTTGGCTTCAACACAAGTTTTACATTTATATTTTGAGTCAATATGGAAATTAGGTATGCAATTAAATTTAATCAAACGACGCATCGAATTAAAATTTACATGTCCAAGACGGCCATGCCACACATTAGAAGACTCAATCAAGTAAGCTGAAGAATTCATTTTATTGATATCATTCTTAACAACCATTACATTGAGCTTAAACATACCATTCAGGGTGTTACACCCGTATCCCGATAAGGTACTAGTTATGTAAATATTAAATGTTGTATATTATAAGTCTTGTGATATTAGTTAGCTAAATAGATAAATGTGAGGGCAATATAGAAAGAATGAAACTAGAAGGGCTAAGATTGCCATTTGGGCAAAGTTTAATTATTAAATATCTATGGCTAGGTAAGTTTAGAAAAGTCCAGGTTTTTCTTGGTCCTTCTTAGTGTCTCGACAATTAGAGAAAGAGAGGAGGGAAGCTCCATTGTTATTATTCAAGCCATTTCAATCATCTTTTAGTATTGCCAAGCATCCAAGAAGCCTTAATTTGCATTTCCCATCAAGTAAGTGTTCTTCCCCAAATGGTGAATTAGGGTTCATGTTTGATCATAATGATCAAGTGTTGATAAATTCATGATTAGCTAGTTAATTAGGCTCTAATTTGAGATGATTGTGTTATAGGAAACAAGTAAGAAGTGGGGAGGCTATTGTTAGTGTGATTGAGCTTAAGAATTAAGGTAAGTACATTGGTTATGGCATGTCTTTGTTAGCTTTATCATATTTTGGTATGATAATGGTTTATGTGTTAGCTTTATCATGTTTATTTACATGATAATGGTGAAGGATAGGGTATAGGGTGCGTTAGCTAGTATGGATCCATCACTAGGCGTAGCTTAGTTAGTCGTTGGGCTAACTATGGGATGAGGTTCAACCTTATGGGTTGATCGTGTTTAGGTCGACTATGTCGATGCGAGGTAAGTGCCCCTATATCGCTAGCTTAACTAGTGGTTAGACTAGTTATGGTTGTATATGATGTTTAGCTTGTTATGCCATGTACTTACTAAGCGTTTCGCTTACGTGTTTAGTTGTGATGTTTTTCTTGATAGGTATTGAAGGATCGAGCAAAGGTAAGGATAAGGCGTAAGAGTTTATGTAATAGAAGACCGTTCTCTTTTGGACCAAGCATATTGAGGTTGGAAGCCCCCAAGTGTTCTTTTGTGTCGTGGGTACACTTCTTTCATATGGTCATTTTGTTAGTTCACGGTCTTGTGTTTATATGGTGTCTAAGTTAGAACTTGTATGGTTTAAGTACACATTTAAAGGGTGCTTGGTATAAGCCTACTTCTACCCATTTTGAGATGATAACGGGTCATGTATGTATGAAACGCTTTTGATATGTTAAGTTTGTGGTTATGGTCAAGTTATTTGTGAATTGGTTGTAGTATAAATGGTTTTGTAGTGTAATGGGTCATTTGAGTATTTGTGCATAACCTGTCAAATTTTGAGATACTATTACGGGTGGTCTAACGGATGATGTTTTTGTATGAAATTAATCTTACGGTCATATTAAAGGATTCTGGAAAGTTTCGTCAAGTTTCGAGTCCGGGAGGTCGGGTTTCCAGCCGAGGCTGTTGATTATGCATATTTTGATCAGTAGGTCTGTCCAGAAATTCTGTGGTGCAGGGTAGATACGGCGCATCTCCTTTGAGATACGGCGTAACAGGTGATGCGGCGCATCTCCTGTTGGGATGCGGCGCAACGTAGCCATTTTCTTGTAAATTTCGGTCTCAGTGGGTCGATGCGGCGTATCTAATTTAATAGATGCGGCGTATCATAAGTTTAGGATAATACGGCGTATCACTTCAGATTGATACGGCGTATTGTCTCTCAGCTTTGATGCGGCGTATCTTGGTCTCAGAAGGGTTGTCTGGTTGTGTTAAAAATTGAGTGAAATGTTTTGAAGGGTCTTCGATTTTATGTTCTTGCAAGCATGTTTAGAAGGTCAAATGTCATATGTTCTGGTCATTAAATAAAGAAATTGTATGAGTCCGTTTCAGTCATTCGTTTCCGCGTATAAAGTCAACATTTTTGGTAATAGTGGTCACGGGGCGTTACAACTTGGTATCAGAGCTTCGGTCTAAGAGATTTAGGATTTCCCCTTAGGATTTCCTAGACTTAGGCCTTGTGTAGATGCGTTTAGTATCGGTGTTTGTTATTTGTGTATTGTTTGGGTGATTTCGGGAACACATATGTTAAGTATTTTTATGACTACGCCTGGCCACCGTAGTGATAAAAATATGACACATATGTGAGATTGAAATCATGTAGGCTATACATGGATGATAAACTCTAGGGTGTTAGTATAAGGATAGATAAGTCATTCATGCATTGATTATGTATATGATTTTGTTTAATAGTGTGAATTGTTAAATTTCAGTTTAGTAGAAAAGATGGCGGCTATTCGAAATAAGGAGGTGTTAAGGACGACCTCCTCCCACCATGATGATGATGATTCAAATGATGAGGGAAATTCTAGTAGTGTCAAGACAATACCACTACCGGAAAATCTTGATCCTAAAAGTTTTACGAAAGATGAGTTGAAAGAATTGGACGTGTTGGTGACTAATAGAGTAGGAAGGGCTATCGAAAATGTTATGCCCTATTATGTCGACAAAACAACCGAGAATTTGCGAAAGATAATTCAAGAAGAGATTGAGAGGCTTAAGAAGAGTGGGAAATTAGTGAATGACTCGAATGCTAGACCCGGTGTAGGGAAGGAGAAATCCACTTATCGTGACTTCACTGCTTGTGCTCCACCCACATTTACGGGGACTCTCGATCCGTTAAAAAGTTCTAGATGGATTACTGATATAGAAGGGGCTTTCCGTACGAGTCGTTGTGTAGAAGAGGATAAGGTGAACTTTGCTACTAATTATCTTCGTGAACGGGCTAAAGTATGGTGGGAAGGCAAGACAAACGAAAAAGGTAGTGCTTGGAGAGAATCGTGCCCGTGGGACCAATTTAAGGAAGTATTCATGAAAGAGTATGCTCCCGCGGAGGAAATTGATAAAATAAGAGAAGCTTTCCATTCTCTTGTGCAAACTGATGAATCGGTGAATGAGTTGTGGGGAAAGTTTTGCGACATGGTACAATATTGCCCGGAGTATCTTAATAACGAGAGGCTTAAAGTTGAAAATTTTCAAAGGATGCTCAAGGATGAAATTCATACGATAGTGTCACCTTTTAAGTGCGCCGACATGGAGGATCTTCTAAGCAGGGCACGTACTCGTGAAGCAGACTTGGATAGAATGAAAGGCAAAGAGAAGAAGGATTTAAAAAGGAAGCAAGATCATCCATCAACATTTAGTAAATGAGGCAGGTTCGATTTTACAAGGAAGGACAACACGGGAAAGTTACCTCCTAAGTGTAATAGGTGCGGTAAGAACCATGTGGGAGAATGTAAATCCGGGATGAAGGGATGCTATAAATGTGGGGATACTAGCCATATTAGCAAGGATTGCACCAAGCCTTTGATAGTATGTTATGGGTGCAACGAAGAAGGACATAAGATAAGTGAATGTCCTAAGGCCAATCCTAAGCAAGCGAAGCCGTTTAAACCGATTAAAGGAGAAAAGGTTGAAGTTCCGAGGCCTACAGCTCGTGTTTATCAGATGAGTGTCGAAGAAGCGAAGTCGGGTTCAGATGTTGTCACAGGTATAATTCTCGTTAATTCTAAACCCGCTCGTGTTTTGTATGACTCTGGTGCAAGCGTGTCCTTTGTATCTTATAACTTTAGTAAAGAATTGTCCACCCCGTTAGATAAGCTTCCAATACCTATAGAAGTTGAAATCACCGATAGTAAAGTTGTGGTAGTGTCAAATGTGTATCGTGATGTAGAAATAGAGATCGATGAGAATGTTTTTAGGATCGATTTAATCCCTATAATGCTTGGAGAGTTTGATATTATTGTTGGCATGGATTGGCTTAGCAACCACAATGCCGCCATTCTATGCAAACAAAAGATCGTTAGAGTCGTGAATCCTAGTGGTCGAGAAATGATGATTTATGGTGATAAGAGGGAAGGCGAGTTGAAACTTTGTTCCGTAATGAAGGCTAGAAAATATCTATCACGTGGTTGTCTCGCTTTTATGGCACACGTGGTAGATACGAGTTTTGAGAAGAGAAGTATCGACGATGTTCCGATTGTTAATGAATTCCGTGATGTATTTCCGGAAGATTTGCCGGGTATTCCGCCCGAAAGGCAAGTCGAATTTCGTATTGATCTTGTTCCGGGTGCTACTCCTATTGCTAAAACTCCCTATCGTCTAGCTCCGTCCGAAATGAAAGAATTGATGAGTCAACTTCAAGAATTGCTTGACAAGGGTTTCATTCGTCGTTAAAAAGAAAGATGGTAGTATGCGGATGTGCATTGATTACCGTGAATTGAACAAAGTCACGGTGAAAAATGTATACCCGTTACCAAGAATTGATGATTTGTTTGATCAACTTCAAGGTGCGAAGTGGTTTTCAAAGATTGATCTTCGTTCGGGCTATCATCAGTTGAAGGTTCGAGAAGAAGACATTCCTAAGACGGCTTTTAGAACCCGTTATGGACATTATGAGTTTACGGTTATGCCTTTTGGTCTCACGAACGCGCCTGCGGTTTTCATGGATCTCATGAACCGTGTATGTAGACCGATGTTGGATAAATTCGTTATAGTGTTCATCGATGATATCCTTATCTATTCTAAGAGTAAGGAAGAGCATGAACTACATCTTCGAGAAATACTTGAAACGTTGAGAAAAGAAAGATTATATGCTAAGTTCTCAAAGTGAGAATTCTGGTTGCAAGAAGTTCAGTTCCTTGGTCATGTTATTAATCCCGATGGTATTAAAGTTGATCCGTCAAAAGTTGAGGCCGTGATGAATTGGCAAGCGCCGAAGAACGTTGGTGAAATTCGAAGTTTTCTAGGACTCGCGGGTTATTATAGACGGTTTATTCAAGACTTCTCCAAAATTTCATCTTCGTTAACCGAACTCACCAAGAAGAATGTTCCTTTTGTGTGGGGCGAAAAGCAGGAAGAAGCTTTCCGTACTTTACGAAAGAGGTTGTGTGAAGCACCGATCTTAGTGTTACCGGAGGGAACCGAAGACATGGTGGTCTATAGTGATGCATCTTATTCCGGTCTTGGATGTGTTCTTATGCAAAGGGGTAAAGTGATTGCTTACGCTTCAAGACAACTAAAGAAGCACGAAGAGAAATATCCGACACATGATCTTGAATTTGCGGCCGTAGTCTTTGCCTTAAAGATTTGGAGGCATTATCTATATGGTGTGAAGTTCATAATTTACACCGACCATAGAAGTTTTCAGTATTTCCTTGATAAGAAAGATCCGAATATGAGGCAACGTAGGTGGTTAGACTTGCTGAAAGATTATGATTGTGAAATTCGCTACCATCCGGGTAAGGCGAATGTTGTGGCGGATGCGCTAAGTCGTCAGGACCGAAGTGATGTTACACGGATTCACTCCTTGAGAATGATTATCTCATCTGATCTTTTCGCCAGAATTAAATTAGCTCAAGAGGAAGCGTTAAAAGAAGAGAATCAAGAGAAAGAACGTATCACTTCTCACATTCCTCATCTCGAAGAAGACAGTCGAGGGATTAAGACCCGATATGGAAGGGTTTATATTCCTTTTCGAAGCAACATTAAAGAATTACTCATGGAAGAAGCCCATAAGTCGAAGTATTCTATTCATCCGGGAGCTACGAAAATGTACCTTGATTTGAAAAGAAACTATTGGTGGCCGGGTATGAAAAGAGATTGTGTGAAGTACGTGGAAAGATGTTTAACTTGTTTGAAGGTGAAAGCCGAACACCAGAAGCCGTATGGAAAAGTGCAACCCTTAGACATTCCAGTTTGGAAGTGGGAGAAGATTACTATGGACTTCATCACGAAATTGCCAAAGACGAAAAAGAAGAATGATACCATTTGGGTAGTAGTCGATCGTTTGACTAAGAGTGCACATATTATTCCGATTAGGGAGAATATGCCTGTTCATAAGTTAGCAAAGGTTTATGTTAATGAGATAGTCGCGCGTCATGGGGTACCTATATCTATAGTCTCCGATAGAGACGGACGTTTCACTTCAAATTTTTGGCAAGATTTCCAAGAAGAATTAGGTACGAAACTTCATATGAGCACGGCTTTTCATCCTCAAACCGATGGGCAGAGTGAGAGGACGATTCAAACTTTAGAAGATATGCTCCGAGCTTGCATGATCGACTTTGGAGGTAATTGGGATGACCATTTACCCTTAGTTGAATTCGCCTACAATAATAGTTATCATGCTAGTATAGGCATGCCACCTTATGAAATGCTCTATGGAAGAAAGTGTAGGACGCCCGTATGTTGGGAAGAAGTGGGAAGGAGGGAATTGGCTAGCACGGATATAGTGTTGGCAACGACGGAAAAGGTTGAGATGATTCGAGCAAGACTTAAGGCGGCACAAGATAGGTGGAAAAGTTATGCCGATAATCGAAGAAGGCCAATAGAATTCGAGGTAGGTGATATGGTTATGCTAAAAGTTTCTCCGTGGAAGGGTGTTTTTAGGTTTAAAAACAAAGGGAAATTAAGTCCGCGGTTTATAGGGCCGTTTAAAATCTTGAAACGTGTTGGCGAGGTAGCTTATGTGTTAGAATTGCCCGAAGAAATGAGAGGTATTCATAATACCTTCCATGTGTCGTACTTGAGGAAATGTTTAGCGGATGAGGCTAGTGTGGTCACTTTAGATGATATCGAAATTGATCCAGAATTAATTTCACAAAAGGATGAACCGGAAGCGATCTTAGGAAGGAAAGTGAGGCAACTTCGAAACAAAGAAATTCCGTTAGTGAAGGTGCAATGGAGACATCGTAAAGGTACAAGCATTAGATGGGAGCTAGAGGAGAAGATGAGGAAGGAGTATCCTCATTTATTCCAAGCGTAGATTTCGAGGACGAAATCTTATTTTAAGGAGGGGAGAATTGTTACACCCGTATCCCGATAAGGTACTAGTTATGTAAATATTAAATGTTGTATATTATAAGTCTTGTGATATTAGTTAGCTAAATAGATAAATGTGAGGGCAATATAGAAAGAATGAAACTAGAAGGGCTAAGATTGCCATTTGGGCAAAGTTTAATTATTAAATATCTATGGCTAGATGAGTTTAGAAAAGTCCAGGTTTTTCTTGGTTTTTCTTAGTGTGTCGACAATTAGAGAAAGAGAGGAGGGAAGCTCCATTGTTATTATTCAAGCCATTTCAATCATCTTTTAGTATTGCCAAGCATCCAAGAAGCTTTAATTTGCATTTCCCATCAAGTAAGTGTTCTTCCCCAAATGGTGAATTAGGGTTCATGTTTGATCATAATGATCAAGTGTTGATAAATTCATGATTAGCTAGTTAATTAGGCTCTAATTTGAGATGATTGTGTTATAGGAAACAAGTAAGAAGTGGGGAAGCTATTGTTAGTGTGATTGAGCTTAAGAATTAAGGTAAGTACATTG
Source organism: Artemisia tridentata subsp. tridentata (assembly GCA_021014915.2). Classification (NCBI taxonomy): domain Eukaryota; kingdom Viridiplantae; phylum Streptophyta; class Magnoliopsida; order Asterales; family Asteraceae; genus Artemisia; species Artemisia tridentata. The sequence continues at coordinate 52,177,985 of CP139505.1, forward strand.
GTTATGGCATGTCTTTGTTAGCTTTATCATATTTTGGTATGATAATGGTTTATGTGTTAGCTTTATCATGTTTATTTACATGATAATGGTGAAGGATAGGGTATAGGGTGCGTTAGCTAGTATGGATCCATCACTAGGCGTAGCTTAGTTGGTCGTTGGGCTAACTATGGGATGAGGTTCAACCTTATGGGTTGATCGTGTTTAGGTCGACTATGTCGATGCGAGGTAAGTGCCCCTATATCGCTAGCTTAACTAGTGGTTAGACTAGTTATGGTTGTATATGATGTTTAGCTTGTTATGCCATGTACTTACTAAGCGTTTCGCTTACGTGTTTAGTTGTGATGTTTTTCTTGATAGGTATTGAAGGATCGAGCAAAGGTAAGGATAAGGCGTAAGAGTTTATGTAATAGAAGACCGTTCTCTTTTGGACCAAGCATATTGAGGTTGGAAGCCCCCAAGTGTTCTTTTGTGTCGTGGGTACACTTCTTTCATATGGTCATTTTGTTAGTTCACGGTCTTGTGTTTATATGGTGTCTAAGTTAGAACTTGTATGGTTTAAGTACACATTTAAAGGGTGCTTGGTATAAGCCTACTTCTACCCATTTTGAGATGATAACGGGTCATGTATGTATGAAACGCTTTTGATATGTTAAGTTTGTGGTTATGGTCAAGTTATTTGTGAATTGGTTGTAGTATAAATGGTTTTGTAGTGTAATGGGTCATTTGAGTATTTGTGCATAACCTGTCAAATTTTGAGATACTATTACGGGTGGTCTAACGGATGATGTTTTTGTATGAAATTAATCTTACGGTCATATTAAAGGATTCTGGAAAGTTTCGTCAAGTTTCGAGTCCGGGAGGTCGGGTTTCCAGCCGAGGCTGTTGATTTTGCATATTTTGATCAGTAGGTCTGTCCAGAAATTCTGTGGTGCGGGGTAGATACGGCGCATCTCCTTTGAGATACGGCGTAACAAGTGATGCGGCGCATCTCCTGTTGGGATGCGGCGCAACGTAGCCATTTTCTTGTAAATTTCGGTCTCAGTGGGTTGATGCGGCGTATCTAATTTAATAGATGCGGCGTATCATAAGTTTAGGATAATACGGTGTATCACTTCAGATTGATACGGCGTATTGTCTCTCAGCTTTGGTGCGGCGTATCCTTAAAAAGGATGCGGCGTATCTTGGTCTCAGAAGGGTTGTCTGGTTGTGTTAAAAATTGAGTGAAATGTTTTGAAGGGTCTTCGATTTTATGTTCTTGCAAGCATGTTTAGAAGGTCAAATGTCATATGTTCTGGTCATTAAATAAAGAAATTATATGAGTCCGTTTCAGTCATTCATTTTCGTGTATAAAGTCAACATTTTTGGTAATAGTGGTCACGGGGCGTTACACAGGGCATATCCCCTACCAACATACATTTGATTCTTAGAAAGAACAAACTTATCAGACTAAAAAACAAGACGAAAACCAAACTTGTTCAACAGCCAACCAGACACAAGATTCTTGCGAATCCCTGGAACATACAAGACATTAGTTAACTTGAGCTCTTTCTCGGATGTCATCTTCAAGATTACATCTCCTTCACCCTTGATATCAGCAGTTGCAGAGTTGCCCATGTACAACTTGTCTCCATTGTTAACCGCTCTGAAAGAGTGAAAACATACTCTTATCAGCACACACATGACGGGTAGCCCCAGTATCAACCCACCATTCCCTGTTGTTGGAACCTACCAGGTTAACTTCAGAGATCATGGCAATGACGTCAGAAACCATAGCAATCATGTCCATATTATCATTCACCATATTAGCCTGGCGTGGAGTCACCCGCTTCGGTATCTTACAGTTAGCAGCACGATGACCCGGCTGGTCACAGTTGAAACATACCCCTTGGAACTTCTGTTTCACAATTGCAGCTTTAGGAGCAAGGTACTCAGACTTCCCTTTGCCCTTCTTGTCATTCTTTCCTTTTCCTTTGCCTTTACCTTTGACATTGGACTTTGAAGATGACGGAGCATGCTCAACCATATTTGCCTTGGCAGAATCAGGCGTATAAGCGTTTTTCTGAGCCAGCTTGTTGTCCTCTTCAATACGAAGGCGAACAACCAAGTCTTCAACACTCATCTCCTTTCGCTTATGCTTCAGGTAGTTCTTAAATTCTACCCAGCTTGGAGGCAACTTTTCAATGATAGCAGCAGCTTGAAAAGTTTCACTTAAGGTCATTCCCTCAGCATGAATGTCGTGTAGCAAAACCTGCAGATCTTGAACCTGACTCATCACGTTCTTTGAATCATCCATCTTGTAATCCAAAAAACGAGCTACCACGAACTTCTTTGTACCAGCATCCTCAGTTTTGTACTTGCGTTCCAATGACTCCCATAATTCTTTGGCAGTCTTGGTCTTGCAGTACACATTGTACAAAGAATCCACCAAACCATTCAGAACATAGTTGTGACACAAAAAGTCTGAATGTTTCCATACTTCCAAGGCTTGAACAGCCTGTTGATTGGCGGATTGACCTTCTGCAGGAGGTTCCACGTGAGGTGGATTTTTTTTTAAGAACCGCGCAAGGTTCAAAGTAGTGAGATAGAAGAACATCTTCTGTTGCCACCTCTTAAAATTCTGCCCATTGAATTTCTCTGGTTTCTCAGCATGATTAGCAACCGTGTTGGTAACTGGCGCACCAGATACATTCACAGTAGTAGTCACAGGAGGGGTAGTTGTGTCTGTCATCCTGAAAATTCAAACACAAACAGTTAAACAAACTGTTATAAATCAGTATCTACTTGTACTGAATCTGATTCAACGAAACTCTATCTTGGTTTCGATGGATCGAGTAAATCAGTTTAACAGAAACTCTATCTTGGTTTCGATGTAAATTGATAAGAACAATTGCTGAAAATAATATCCGTTTAATTAAAACTGATTTCCAAAGAAACTCAACTAGGTTTCGACAGAAAACAGTTTATAAAATCTGTTAATAATTAATCCGATTTTAACAAAGTGTTTTAAATTCGGTTAAACCGAATCTGTTTTAAGACTGTAGGAAACGGTGTACACTTTTTATTAATAAATCAGATTACAAAGAGTAAATAACAGAAAATAAAATTTAAACGAAAACAGTAAGGTTGTGCACGAGGCTCGTGTAAACACGATTCCCTTAAAACAGATTCGCCGTCTGTTTCCCAGGGTACAACGTACAAAGCTGTTGTACAGCCGGACCTGACAAAACTTGCCTGAAAGATCGAAAAGCCTGCGTGTGTTTCTGATCGAATTGCTGGAACTCGTATGTTGAAAGAGGAGCTGCGTTTTCTGTGTTTCAAAACCGAATGAGACACGGTTACATTTATACTAAAACCCTATCTTGTTCACCAAGACAAGATATTCTGTTTAATATAAACTAATTCGATATCTTCTATTTATTTAGATTGATTTTGTAAAACTTATTCTATAAGTTTAAATCAATTCTAAAATTAAATAGATACACAAAATCTGGAAACTGTTAATAAGGAAACGAAATCTGCCAGCAAAAATTTTAGCGCGTAGGTGAACTTTCGGAGCTGCACTCGTGTCCGCAGGTCGCGCGGGCTCGTATGAGTTCAGAAGCTTCGAACCCATTTTGGCCCAGAAATCCTGAAATCTGCACCCCCCCCCTGCGCGTGCGCACGTAGGAGTGGGAGCATAGCTCACCTAAAGGATTTTGATAGCAAATATCAAGATTTCTATATAAACCACTCTCCACTTCCTTTACTAGGCGATGTGGGATAGATTTATGTTCCATATTTTTGTGTTTCAAGTGCCTCACTTTGAGACACGATATCTCATTCATATCAACTCCAATTTTGACACATTTTAGCTCGTTGCAAAGCTCTCGTCACGGAGAACGCAAAGCTACCAAGAAATATAAGTATATATAACATATACATATATTAAAATAGTGTCCAAAATATGCAAAAATCATTTTGCAAATTTTATTTTTCCAACTGAAAGTATATTATTAGGAGTATTATTTTTGGTAAAATTAGGTTATGTGGAATCTGGACACATCACTATTTGTTGCATACCTAACAACTGATCACCATTTGTTTAGTGCTTAACACCTCAACACATACACTTTTTTATGCAATCATGTGATGCATCCACCCTGAAAATAATTGTGCATTGTGTCTGGGCCTAGCTGAAAAGTTTTCTTATGCAATCATGTCATGAAGGCTCAATGCTGATCCCACGAAAAGGGCTGCCTTTGAGCATCAGGTCCCAATTTTATGAGCTATTAATGTCTACATGGTATGTTGCCTCAGTGTCAATGGACTCGACTTAATATTGTAGCAACATTGAAAATAATAATATTACACAAAGGGGCTGACTTACACATAGAGGGTTGAACTAGATTTATTTAGTAGAGTATTGTAGTAACATTAGAAGTAAACTTAAAGTATTTTCCATGTTAAGACAGTTAATTGGATTGATTCTCATTTACTCTAAATTAGTTCATTTGAGATACATTTCATGTCTCACGGGTTTAATTTGTTGATGAAAATAAATAAAAACTTAGCCAAAAGGTAACGTGTCTAGATCTAACTTGTCGAAAGCTGGCTGGCCAAAATGAATTTATATTCTACCTCAAAAAATTATACATTTAAGAAAATAGAATATTATTGTATTTAGTTATTACAGGATTTACACCAAGTATGTAAGAGGTCAGGCTGACCCATATTAAAAAAGGCCTCTATTATCCACACCCCCCTATATGTGGGGTCCGGCTACTTTTAGAGGAATGTACAACCCGAGAAAGCAGACAGTACAAGCGGCGGCAGCAGGGGAGAAAGTCAACACCCCCCTAAGGGGGGTTTGGATAAGATGGGCCATTAAAAAATTACCTATTTTGACATATTCCCATAGTTTACAGACTGATTAAAGTTATCTAGTCTAGCTATTACAACCTTCGTTATACAGATCTGCCGTCTACAACTCAGTAACTTGGTTATCTTTTATGTTCCTTGAATATTGTGATTATTATGAAGTTGTTTTTCAGCCTCTGAATTGTTTTTGTAATTGCTATATATGCCTTTATTATGTTATCATGCGTTGTTGAGAATTGATGGGATAAATAGGAGTATTTTTTATTCTAGACATGCCCAAATGTACAACACCTTCAATGCATTTGGGTTAGTGCTGCAATTTAAGTAATTAGTTAAATCATATTTCATGTTTGACTAGCAGGGTACTCGCGCGTTGCAGCGGCGGGTACTCTGAAATAAAAAATTTCGGTGAATCATGTATTTTAGTTTATTATGATTTTTTTGACAATTTAAATTTACGGATATCAAAAATTTCGTTTATCCCGTGCCCGTTTGGCCCGTGCCCGTGCCCGTTCGGACTCGAGCCCGTTTTGCTCGTGCTCGTTCGAGCTCGAGCCCTTTTGGCCCGTTGCCCGTTCGGACTTGAATATTTGTATAATGTGCTTTATTATTTGTATTAGTGACATTTAATAATTATGTTTGAGTTGGTTGTACAATATGATTGATAATTTGTATTTCTTATGTAAGAGGTGCTTTAATAACTGCATTAATTGTATTTATTGACTAGTTAATTAATTGACTACATTAAATATTTTGACCACATCAATTATGTTTTAATTATGTGCAAACTATTGAATCTTACTATAATAAGCAATTTTAAGAGTTTTTAATTTTAGTAGGCCTTTGTGCATTATAAAATAGTATGATAAGTGATAAATTAAAGTTAGGTGGTGTTTGTTTACTAAGAGGGTCTGAATCTGAATCGCACGTCTGAATCTGAATCTGATGCGTAAATGTCTGAATCTGAACGCATCTGAACGGAAAAAAAAAAAACTCGTGTTTGAAGGGGAATTTTTTTTTTTTTTTTTTTTTTTTTTTGGTTATTTTTGTGTCAACAACAGGCATTCAGACGCGTTAAGACACCCCTCTCACGTCTTGACCATTAAGATCTAACTGCATCTGAACGCGTCTGAACGAAAAAAAAAAAAAAAAAAAACGGTCTGAACGGACAAAATGTCTGACCGATTCAGACATAGTGTCCGTTCAGACGCTGGTCAGATGCAAAAAATGAAAAACAAACGCAGCCTTAGTATTGCATTAAAGTCATGAAACCAATCTTTCTCTGCCTTCAAGTGTTTACTTCTTCTCAATTCGTAAAAATCTTTCAGTATATTGTGAGTTTTCTTTCATTAGAGAACTATTACAAAAACCATTTGTGGTGCTTTATTTTCAATGATTTGATCTTTCTCATTATTATTTAATCAACTAATAACGGCATCCTTCGTGACTGAGTTCAAACATCTTGATATCCAACTGGAAGATTTCATATCAGCCACCGGCAACTTTATCACGGATAAGTACCGATTTAAAGGTTTTACTATTCTTTCAACGTTTTCTTTAAATAAAGGGTGCACCTTTCATCACTGAAGTGACGGTAATGGAAATTATATTGGTGTCCCACATCCATTCACATTTCCTTTTTCAATACATCTTTTTTGCTTTTGTACTGTCTAATTATCAGGTTCACGTTCACATTGAAATTTCATTACAATTATTTCATTTGAGTGTACGTGTTAGGTGAACTATATCTAATCATATTCCTCTCTCGTCAAGCTTTTGTTGTTAAGTGACTTTCCTTTTTCTTGAAATTAACTCTAATGTGGTCTCATCATATAAAGGCAATTTCTTTTATTGAACCAGTCACAGCAAATAAATCTTTCTCCGCGTTCAAATCTGTCCTTATTCTTCATTCTTAAACACCAATTTCATTACTTCTTTTCCTAGTACAGTTTGATCTTTACCATTATTATTTGATTGATCAGCTAACAATGGCATCCTTTGTGACCGAGTTCAAACATCTTGAAATCCAACTGGAGGATATCATATCAGCCACCAACAACTTTGATGAAAGCAAGGTTATAGGAAGTGGTGGTTTTGGAAAAGTGTATGCAGGAGAATTGTCTCTCTCCCAATCAGGAGAGAAAAGCCTGGTTGCTATTAAGCGCCTTGATCGTAGATACGGACAAGGCGACCCTGAGTTTTTCAAAGAAATCAGGATGCTTTCATGTTACAGGCATGAAAACTTAATATCTCTCCTGGGATTTTGCTGCCAAGGGGGTGAGATGATCCTCATCTACGAGTATGCATCCCGTGGAAGTCTAGATTGCTTGTTAAGTTCCGCTGCTCTCACTTGGACGCAGCGTCTCAGGATATGCCTTGATGCTGCGAAGGGACTAAGCTTCCTGCATGATCCAAACGGGACACAACAAAGAGTATTGCACTGTGACATTAAAAGTGCAAACATCCTACTCGATAAGAATATGACCGCGAAGGTCTCCGACTTTGGGCTTTCAAAGATGGGTCCTGCTAGTCAACAGTACTCGCTTCTTATCACAAATCCCGTAGGTACCCCAGGGTACTGTGATCCATTATATATCGAGACGTATTCCTTAACGAAAGAGTCAGATGTGTACTCTTTTGGGGTAGTCTTGTTTGAAGTCTTGTCCGGGAAACCATGCGTTGAATATAGCAAGGGCCAGTTAAAGGTAATTCACGTGCCTACGTGGAAGCAAAGCTACGAAGAGAATAAGTTAAATGATATTATCTTGCAAGATCTCATGCAACAAATGGATCCGATTTCATTGAAAACATTCTCAGACATTGCATTTCAATGTTTACGAAAAGCTCGTGAAGAACGGCCAACAATGTCTCGTGTTGTGGAAGAACTGGAGATTGCACTTGACTCACAGGAATTTCCTGATCTCAGGCTCGAACTGCTAACAAAGCATGAAGATATACTTATGGCTGTGGATCCTCTTCTAATATACAAAACTGGAAAACAACTCAAAGAGCTTCTCTCCAAATTAGGCTGCGTAATCACTAATGAGGGCAAAACGGTAATTAGCTACATTGCTTTGAGTTATTTATATGAAGATTTATATTGGTAAATTATGTTTAAAAAATGTTAGCCTTTTTGTGGAAATTGACTTCATTGATACCAAATACATATGTATTTCTACTTATAAAACCAATATGACTCAGTTTGTTAAAAATGACATTTCAAATGTGTCCAAATTGAGTCATCAAATTTAATCCAATTTCATGTACTTTTTAAAAAAAAATGACATCTTAAGTGTGTTCATCTTTGGAGGAAAAAAAATAATAAATGATTTAGTTTACTCAAAATCTATTAGAAACTTAACACAAAACAAAAAACGAAACATTGTTATCAATGGCAAAAACTCACCCACGAGATTTGGGCCCAATTCCCTTGACCCAAATTTTTAAAGGCCTGACCCAATTTATGCCCTGATTCTCATATTGTAAACTCAATAATAGTACTGTAATTCGGTACTTTATTTTTAATGGACGTGTAGTTCCTGTCTATAAATGAGAAGGGGGAACATATTGAAAGGATTTACATTGAAGCCTGTCTCAATCCCGCTGAAATTGTATATGGCAGATTACAACATCTTCACATTGTTAATTCAAGGTGGGTGACTTTTTCTATTCCTATCCCTTTGGTTTGGAACAGGGAGTGAGTTCTGCATTTAGTGAAAGTTCAGTAACTTATTTAGTTTGTCATTCTTTAATTGCTGCCTTTATTCTTCTTTATGCAGATTTCCAGGGGGGCGATGTTACGAATATACAGATAAATTCAAAGCACGTGTGAGAGCTAAATACTTGACACCTCATATCTCATACACGCTCAACCTTATCTTTCGATATGGATATCAATCAGAGGTCAATTCATATAACCCCCTGAGATACAAAATAGATGGAGAGGCAAAAGTTTTCATAATTTACCCTTCTATACATGAGAGAGAAGATGGATGGTTCATTGTTCCATTGTATCATTTTACAAGCCAACACAAAACTGTAGACCTTCAATTTGAGTTTGAATATCGTTTTTTCCAGTCTACTAGTCGCTGGCATCGAGTTCCAACCATCTGAAGAAAAAGTAAGCAGTTTATTGTCAATGGTTATGTTATTTAATATTTATAAAAGATGTAAAGAAAAAATGAGTCTTAACCCGAATGTATGGCTCACTTGCTTGGATATGTCATTATATAGGTGGAACTTCAAGTGTTTGAAGAGTACCAATACATAATCGAGGCTGCCTCACAATCTCTCTTCTACAGATCCCTTGATGAACTTAAACAGATTCTATCCAAAGGAGTCCACCTTAACGGATACAAAACGGTATTCAATTGGATATATTTATTTATAAAGATAATCTGAGCAGAACTAATTCCCAACTTTCTAATTATGCAGTGGTTTTCAATTAATGAGAAAGGAGAACGCTGTCACATGATATCCATGAAAGACTGTTTGATTCCAAATGAAGATTCCACTCCTCGATATGAGTCTCATCATTGGTCAAGGTGACTTGTCATACTCAGACTTATCCCTATTGTCTCATAAGTATTTATAAATTGACGCATCATTCTTTGCTTCTTCTTCTTCTTCTTCATGCAGATTTCCAGCAGGCTTTTATTTAACAACAAATAAGGCATTCAAAACACTTGTGAAGACCCAATTATTGTCTCCGTCAATCACATACACTGTCAACCTTGTATACAAAAGTTCCTCATATGGTAAACAAGCATACGTAGACCTCAAGTACAGATTAAGTGGGGAGACAACAACTTCTGTTGTGTACCTAGCAAATTGGAGACAAGATGATTGGTTGCATATGGCTGAATTGTTTCAATTCACTGGCGATGGGAGTATTGTTGATCTTGAAATTGATTTTGACGATCATGGATCCAATCTACAAGTAGAAGGCATCATGTTTCAGCCTCTGGAAAAAGTAAGCAGACATATACCGGTTTATTCTGTCAATTTTGCATTATGGTTTTATTATTCTTAAACAACAGGTAAACCATTAGAATCTTTTGAATTAACAGTAGCAAAAAGGTTGGGTCTGGTTATAGGTTGAGATTGGTTGGGTCAAAATGGGCCATTTTTGGTTCTGAGTCGGACGTATGGGTTGAAAATGAACTGCGAATGGAATTTTGGATTTCCTTAAAACTGATAAATAGACAAATGAGATCGATACAAATAATAGTTATGAATACAAATTTTTATAGCTAAAATTAAAACTAAAACTGGTAAACCAATTACTTTGTAATAGGTGGAAGATCAAGTATCAAAGGATGACAAGGTGGAGAATATCCAAACCATATCAAATTCAGATTCAGATAGTCTGATCCGGACAACGAAAGAGAAACTCTACTCAATTTTCAGAAGAAGGAATGGTCAACAGGTATACTTTATAGGAATTATAAGACTAATGTCCTTATTTCGAACCTAATTTAAGTGTAATATTCCTTACACTTGCATATCCTTATGGATTGATAGTGGCTCTCTGTTGATAAACATGGGAAGAAATGTTTAATGCTATCTGCAAAAGCGACTTGGGTAATAGATGACAAGAACTCAGCTTTCGAGTCTTCCCATGAATCAAGGTTCTTTCTCTATTTTTCCTAGCCAGTTTTCCTGCAATAGTTTATATGTCATTCATATGTCTGCAACACTTTGCCACTACCTACGAATACAGACACCTTTGTGAAGAAATTTAATATATTTATAATTTTTTCTCTTGCACACAACTGAGTTACTATTAATATTGGCAAAAATATGTAGAATCTAGTTTGGTAATTCTTATTTACCTTAAGTTGCGATCTATATTTTTATAGACTAGTATTGAAATCTATACAATAAGCAATTCATCCTACACAAGTATCTTCACAATCAAAACCATCACTAGAGATTAATCCTTGTTTCCTCTATCAGACTTCTAAATATTCATGCCCACATTACACAACTTTGCTACATGGAGGTCTGCCACAGTTTGCTTCACCTTAAAACTCATTAGCTTAAGCTTTATAGTGTAATTAATCCTTGCATACAGCACGTCCCAACTCATTTTTTCATCTCTGAAATTGTATAATCTCTTTCCTGCCAAATGAAAGTATACATCAGCAGCAAAGACGAGTAATATGAGGATGCTCCCTATGTCGTTTTACATGTTCTAGGAACAAAATTCTGAATAATATATTTCCAATCATTAGGCAACCCATTCAGACCCATCATTATTAGCAACATGACCCATATATTATGTGCAAAAGGGCAGTTGATAAAAAAATATGAGAATGTGCTTCACAATATTAATATAATGGGCATACTATTACTGCACTTATCCCCATTTATAGAAGATTTGTATGTCTAGTAACATACTGTTAGAGTTTGTGGATAATAATTAATATGTGTATGTCCAGTTTCGAACACGAGACTTCGTGATTGCACACATTACATATGAGTCTCAATGGTTTGAATAATTAAATATAGATTTATGATTTATTTATTCATTTCACAAACAATACTTAACGGTCGTTAGTATTTAACGAGGTTTGGATAACGCTCGTTAAATAAAGGACTAAAAGTGGAAGAGAAGGAAAGAAGGATCTAGAACCCATCCCTTGTGCTAAGATCGGCCGACCCATCCCATATGGGTTAGGGTTTTGAAAACTTGGAGTAGGGAACAAGTAATTGGTTGCCTATAAATACAAACCTATTGTGTTTGTTATTCCCTAATCCTAATTTCCAAGCGAACCCTATTCTCTACTTCTTCCCTTGTAACACCCTAGGCAAATCCCACATCGGCTGTGGCTTAGAGTGATGCTGGGTCATATGTTAACATTCGCCTTATATGACAACAACGCGTTTTGTGGTCTAACGGTTAATCGCCCATACGGTTAAGCGTGCTCATGTGAGAGTAGTACTGGCTTGGGTGACCTGCCGGGAAGTCTTCACATGAGGGCCACAAAAGTAAAGCCGTGAGCCTACGAGCAAAGCGGACAATATTGTGGTCAATAAGGCGGGGTGTTACAGGTGGTATCAGAGCCACTCCAAGCCGCTCGAGATGTGGGGCAAACCTCATTGAGGACGATGAGTCCCTAAGGGGGGGTGAATGTAACACCCTAGGCAAATCCCACATCGGCTGTGGCTTGGAGTGATGCTGGGTCATATGTTAACATTCGCCTTATATGACAACAACGCGTTTTGTGGTCTAACGGTTAATCGCCCATACGGTTAAGCGTGCTCATGTGAGAGTAGTACTGGCTTGGGTGACCTGCCGGGAAGTCTTCACATGAGGGCCACAAAAGTAAAGCCGTGAGCCTACGGGCAAAGCGGACAATATATTGGTCAATAAGGCGGGGTGTTACATCCCTCTTCTTGTGGCCGGTCGAATTCACCTCCCAAATACCTTGGGTTTTTCGACTTTGCTTCAATATAAGTTAGGGTTGTGTTTGTGATATTAGAACCTAGCTTTTCACATTGACAAGCTAGTAATACGTGTGTACAAGAACGAAGAACAAGCTTCCTTTAGCTTGTGTTATTTCCCCTATTCGACTTACACATAAGTCGATCCATCTTAAACCCAATTTAGGATTTTACCTTGTTCTTGGAGTGCACGGTTTCTTGTTCTTGCTAGAAACCAAAAGGTACGCGTTTCTTTTAATTTAGTTAATTAATTACATGTTATCTAGATCTTGTTTTTCCGCTGCGTGTCTTTGATGTTATGTGGTTATTAGTTTATAGTTTTATGATTCTAATATTCCAACAGTGGCATCAAGAGCCCGTTGAAAACGTGTAATTAATTACTAAAGAAACACATAAAATTGAACCTATGTGAATAGATACATGCTTTTGATATTCTAGGGTTTTTTTTTTTATTATGAAAAGCCTAATTTTTGTTAATTATGGGTCGACACCCAATAATTAATTTTAGGGTTTATGGTTTTGTAAAAAGTGTAGAAACCCTAGGATTGCATGTATAATTTTATGTGTTATATTAATGAATACATAGTGATGTCATTAATAAGTGCGTACAAATATTGACTTGATAATATGTGCTACATGATTATGAGTGCAATATGGGGAATCCATGACAAAAACATGCATGTTTTGTCATGGAAAATTGATGCTAATATGTTACATGTTCTACATGCTAATTGTATGCGATGTAAATTAATTAGGGTTTTAGTTATTACTAAAATTTAATTAATTAGGTTTTTAGGGAAGACCTAAAATTGGGGAAGACCCCAATTAAATCGCATGTTTATCAATTATGTGTGTTATGTATATATTAATCATAAGACTTACGCGGCCAAAAAATTGGTGCTGTGGTCCATTGGGTGCAATGAGCTCGAAAACCAATGGGAGTCTTAAGACCAATATATACATATTAATTGATTTTAGCACGTTCATTATTAAGTTGTTTATGTTTAATTTTTTTTAATTGCGCATTTGTTTAATATGTTGTAGACATGTTTATAACAAAAGGGTAATTTTTCAATATAAACATGAATTAATAATGGTGTAACATTGTTTTAAGCAAGAAAATCATAAGTGTTTAATTGATTGATGCGACTGTACAAAAGTGGTCGAAAGGCGGACCTAATATTGACAAACTATAAAGTGGGTATAAGGAGGTTTGACATTAAATTGTCATCTGAAAGGGGCCCGTTTTTAATTAGCCTTTGGGCGGACGTTTGCCTCTCCGCTCGCCTGTGCGTCAATATTAGACTTACCAAGTACAACCATGAAAAAGTACGAAGCATCTTAAGGCAATGTTGTAAGTTTCTCAACGCCATCAATTGAAACTTTGATGATTTGAGCTTATTAATGTAACGAATGAGTAAACTAGTTTTGAAACATATGATACAAAGATGAATGCATGACATCTTTGTACATATTTTGATTACACACATCAAATATTTAATACCCTTAAAATTTAAGTTATATGCCATCCAACTGAAGCGGAAACACCTAAGGTTTCATCCTACATTACTAGTAGCCAAAGCTGAATGTAATGATCAAAGGATGGTTGTCTAAGGGTAAATTGAGTACTTTCATTGCTAGCAGCCAAAGCTGATGTGATGAAACGACGTCAATTTACAGTTTCTTAAGTTGGTTAACTTAATTGAGCACTTTCATTACTAGCAGCCAAAGCTGATGTAATGGAACGGCGTCAAGGCATAAAGATTTGGGGATGAAACATGCTTACATTTGCAACTGATGTTGGCAAAATAATGTAAGTCCCAAGATTCTAGGAATTGCAATTGGATATTGGCAATTGGGTTCGACCCGTACCTTATTGAGTCCTTTCATTGCTAGCAGCCAAAGCTGATGTGATGAAACGACGTCAATTTGGATCCTAGTTTTCAGTGAAAATTAAATGGGTAATTTTCTTGAAAAGTTAATTATCGAAAAATACTAAAATTGAATTTTGAAAATTCTTTTAATGTATTTAATGCAACGTTAAAACCGTAAACGTGGAGCATTCTTTTAGTGGAAAGTTGATCTGCACCCGTAGGGGTCTTTGGATAGAGTCAACTTAACTGAAAGAATAAACCTAGTCTACTTTCCGTGTGAAGAGTGAGACTTAATCCTATTCCTTTTCATGAATGAGAAAGGTATAATAGAAAAATTAGAACTGTCTAAATTCTAAGAAATAACTCATGGCGAATTTTTTTTGGAATTGCACGTTTAGGAGTTATTAAAATTAGAAAATAGACTAATTACCGCAAATTGGTAAAAGGCAAACTAGAATGATTGATCTAGTTGTTGTGCTTTCACCATTTAAAGGTGCTACATACCATAGTGGTGATGGTAGACCTAATTGAGGAAGAAATTGCATGCCCAATTTTCTCAAGTTAATTGTATTGATGGATATTCCATCATTGACAAAGTAGAATACATTCTTTGAGTACCTTAGTAACTGTTACGTAAGGGATTACTCAAAGGTGTAGGAAAGTAAACAGCACGCTATTTGCTTTTACTAGTTTTGAAACATTTATAATGTTGTCAAATCCAGTGGGAGCATTGTGTTGTAATTACTGAATAATGAGTTCATGTAGTGATCTTTAATTCAGTGGGAGCTACAAGTCTTAATATCTTGGTAGTAACCTGGATTATCTCTAGAATCTCTTGAGATAAATACTTTCCAATAATAGACACTTGTGGTATTAAGGATAGTCGTGTACGTTTCCTTACTAGACGAGGTGATTCTATATCTACTTATATCTATGACACAAATCATATTGGTCACATAAGCAAACGATTGACGTGTTGTTTATCTGATACATGATGTTGTTCCATGCACAAGTGGGAGAAATATTTATAGTGTGCAAGCAACAACACAAAGGGATATGATTTAAAAGTTTCTCTTGACTGTAAGGTAAGAGATTGATGTTCTAATGTGTTTTATTTACATTCTAGTTATAGAACACTTGGAGTTAATATCTACTTTCATTACTAGATATTAATGACAAGGTAAATTACATACTTTCATTATTAGCAGCCTCAGCTGATGTAATGAAACTATGTTAATTTACATGTTTCTAAATTAGATAATAATTAGAACAAGCGTCAATATGATAATTAGACTACTTCAAATATGAATATTTATGTATTGTTGCAATGACATAAATAAATGAAGTAATCTAATACTACTTCATAATTTGAATGTTTATGTATTCTTGGAATGACATAAATATATGAAGTAATAAATTAACTTGAAATTACGATTGAAACCAAATGATGGTGTTCATAATTACTTTAGTTATACATATTTATATTTATTGTAAAGATATAAATATGAAGTCTTTTATTGATATAAGACTCATAATAAAGTAAGACGTCAACTTGATATGTTTTTTAATTAAGACGTATACAATAAGTCATTGAGTTGATCAGTGATTATGACGTAGATTGGGATTATAACAGTTATGTCTTCTTGGTAAGACATAGACATGAAGTGACTTTGTCAATAAGTACTTATGTTATAAAGCATGCAATTGGCTTGAAAAATCTATTGTACCATTAAATTGATTTAGTTGGTAAATAGGTAAGCCAAAACGATATATATTTATCTTATATATTGTAAGAATAACTTACAATATTAATCCTAATGGAATACATAGTGTTTATGGTATGTTCAGTTAGGAAAATCAAACTCTTGTTATATTGTTTGATTAAGATAACTATATCTTCTATTCTTCCTAAAGATATAAAGGTTAGAAAATTGAGTATGGATTGGATATACTCAATTATGTTAGGGGATTAGGATAAGCCCAAGCCCGGTTTGTGGGTTTAGGGTATTAGGGTTTCACTATTATAAATAGTGTAAGATAATGTAAACCCGTAGGTTAATCTTTATTAATCATCCACTATTTATAATAGTGAAACCCTAATACCCTAAACCCATAAACCGGGCTTGGGCTTATCCTAATCCCCTAACAAATTAGACTCCAACCTAGAAGATTAAATAAGACACCATTTATTATGGAATGTGATGAATCACATTAAGTCTTAAAATTAAAGTTCGGAATTTGTTAAACTGCTTTTGAGTAGGTTTTAACAAACTTTAAGGTTAGAAACTGTCAATATGTATTTGTAAAGTCCCAAAAGAGAACAAGTTTGTGTTGCTCTATTTGCTAAGTGTTTATAGTTAATCTATAAATTGTAAAGGCAAGTGGGAGGATTTTATCTTGATAAGATAAAATTACAAGATACGTGATCTTCTAAATACACTAGCAAAGTCATAATGAGGATTAAACATGGTAATGTTAAATCACAAAATGATGGAATTCTCTTTTCCTAGATCCGCAAGGATATCTCAAATATTTGTAGAATATGTTGAGAATTATGAGTTACAGGATCATGGTATGCCTGTTAATAAATTGCAAATATTTTATTTGGCAAATTACTCATACTATGAATAACTAGATGCAGTCCAAGAAGATAACTAGTTTGGAAACGTAGTTGATCTTAAAACTCTATAGTTACATTATAGAATGAAGATGAATTTCTACAAAGGAAATGAAAATCCTAGAGATTTAAATTCTTGTGTAGAAATCATAATGGACAAATTTGTATACATAGTTAATGTGTGAAAAGATTATCAATCACACTTAAGCAATTAAATGTGGTTGAAATTCTTTCTAGGCACATTAAATGTATAAAGATTATGATTGTCATTCTTAGTTTCATTTATATGAAATTGACAATGGAATATCAAAACTCCTTCTTGAATAGTTACTTGTGCGAGGACGAAAAGTAATTGAAATGAGTATTTGAATTCAAATAATCTTTAGAAGTATACAAAATGAAATTCATTTGTGAATGGATTAATGCATGCATCTAGGAGATATACTTATTTTAGTTATTAAATCCTAGTGTTGATTTATAAATAAAATAAGATATTTCTTAATATTCCTGAAAGCTAGTGGGAGTGATGTATTTATTTTCTTATTTCATATATGTTGTATAACATATAGGAAGTAACATTCCATTAACATTAACATTAAATGTTAAGTCTTAGTTTGGAATGAAAATTCACGTAAAGATTTAGAAAATAAAACCTTGGAATATATGTTTATTGTTATAAACATAAGCGGTAAATAATTGATTCTAAAAGAACATGATATTCTATTAGAAGGACTAGATAGAAACATATCTTTGGAAAGATATGACATGAACAAAATCTAAGTTTGACACAAGGATTTTTCATGTACATCATGTTGCTTGTTGTATCATGCTTGAATAAAAGATGATTGACAATATTAATATCTAATTGTAAGTTATTAGATAGTTAAGTGTAATGGAAATGGTTGGATTAGAATTAACATCCTCAGCCTGGAGATGCTTCATAATTCTAAATATGAACCATATGGCAGATTGTTGCGTAATTGATATAGTTGACAAATCTTGAAGGATTTGAAGATATCAAACATTACACGATGAATATTAAAAGTTTACGGAATTTTAAAGAGCATATTGTTGGTTGGATACAATGATGCTGATGAGATTGAGATGACACTCAATACTAGTCATGGTGGGAGTTTATCCTAGTTAATGGCCATGTGTACTAGTTATGTTCATTATGAGCATAGTTGCATTATACATTAAAGAATTAGAATACTTTAACTACAAATGTTTGGTAGTTTAATTGTCATATATTCGTGGATGAGGATGTCACGTATTTTATGAAGTGTGTTGCAATAATCTTGATAGATGAATGCACACATACAAGAAATTCATTAATTGAATTCTTGAAATAAGTATTCTCAAAATTCCGATAGATCAAATTAGTTGATTTATGTTGTGTCAACAAGTATGTGGAACGTGACTTGAGGCATAATTCATTAATGAGAATTATCATGCATTGATCTATTTAGTATTTGGATAAGGGATATTAAGCAATTATTATTTACAATGAATTAAAGTACATGGTACGTTTGTTTTTATTAATAATAAATTGTATCCTATATTTGCATGTTTAAATCCGTGAATAATTTAATTTATTCTAAATAGTCCGTTGTCGATCAATAATATGGGAATATTATTGAACTAAGGCAAATGTGAAGTGTTGGTATAATATACTTAAGTATATTGATGCGAGGGCATGCCAAATTCACATGATATTCAATATTGGATAAATTGAATATAGGACTTAATCCCAACCACATGATTGTACTTTATGGATCGTCGTCATTAAGTAAATCATGAATATTTATCCTCAGACTTGAGATACCAGGTGACTGCCGAGGATGTAGCTCATTTTCTGTAAGGTAGTCTAACGCTATCCGTAACAGGTAGTTATAAGGGCTATTTTCGGAGGTGATGTGAAATCTGAGGGTTACGCTCGTAGTCAATAAAGGATTTGTTCCTTCAAATGACTCGTAGGGTTGACAAGATGTTTGCGTGGCCACACCCAAAGGCTATCTGGAAGACGTTCAGATGATTTGGTAATCTTGATCAATTATGTATAAACGAGAAACTATATTGTTAATTATGGAATGACCTAGATCCATATCCATATTAACGCGGTATTAGAAACAAAAGGATAAGTATGATGATTATATCATCACGTGGTTTTTTTCCAGGAAAACCATACTCGGTTCGATCTGGGGGCATTGGGGGTGTTAAGCTAGACTAACCCATGTCATTACTATATTAATGAATATCCAAGTGGGAGCTGTTAGAGTTTGTGGATAATAATTAATATATGTATGTCCAGTTTCGAACACGAGACTTCGGGATTGCACACATTACGTATGAGTCTCATTGGTTTATATAATTAAATATAGATTTATGATTTATTTATTCATTTCACAAACAATACTTAACGGTCGTTAGTATTTAACGGGGTTTGGATAACGCTCGTTAAATAAAGGACTAAAAGTGGAAGAGAAGGAAAGAAGGATCTAGAACTCATCCCTTGGGCTAAGATCGGCCGACCCATCCCATATGGGTTAGGGTTTCGAAAACTTGGAGTAGGGAACAAGTAATTGGTTGCCTATAAATACAAACCTATTGTGTTTGTTATTCCCTAATCCTAATTTCCAAGCGAACCCTATTCTCTTCTTCTTCCCTCTTCTTGTGGCCGGTCGAATTCACCTCCCAAACACCTTGGGTTTTTCGATTTTGCTTCAATATAAGTTAGGGTTGTGTTTGTGATATTAGAACCTAGCTTTTCACATTGAGACGCTAGTAATACGTGTGTACAAGAACGAAGAACAAGCTTCCTTTAGCTTGTGTTATTTCCCCTATTCGACTTACACATAAGTCGATCCATCTTAAACCCAATTTAGGGTTTTACCTTGTTCTTGGAGTGCACGGTTTCTTGTTCTTGCTAGAAACCAAAAGGTACGCGTTTCTTTTAATTTAGTTAATTAATTACATGTTATCTAGATCTTGTTTTTCCGCTGCGTGTCTTTGATGTTATGTGGTTATTAGTTTATAGTTTTATGATTCTAATATTCCAACACATACCAAGGAAAACCACTGCACTTTTGGAGTCTGAGCTATAGGTTTCCATAAACGAATATCAGCAGACAGGACTTCTTATCTTTTGAGTTTTTCCATACCACTACATCTTTTCACAAAGGATTAGTATAGGCTCTGAGATGCTTGTAACACAATAGCTATTACATCTTTGATTATAGTTGCATACAAGCCACATTGAATTAAACTATCTGTTCCTAATTTATTGACAATATGAGACTTCACTCACCTCCAACAAGTTATTTCATTCCCAACTGTCTAAATTCTCGTGTGTAACTTCCCAAAGACTTTTGTCTTTTAACTTCATTGTAAAATTCTGTTATACTCCATAAATGGGTCCGAACGGGTAATAGTTAAGAAAGACACTTTGTTACACTGCAATATTATTGTGCCTTTTAACTCCATTGTGTGACTCAATTTTATTGCATAAATAGGTCAGAACGAATAATACTTGAGAAAAACTCTTTATTACATTGCAATATTCCATGAATGCTTGATTATTACGTATAGCTTTATTCCATATAAATCTCTTTTATAACAATTCTAGGAAGCATGAATACAATACATAAGCAATCAATTCTGAAAAGCCTTGAAAAAAAGAGCCCTAAACGTTGGATTTTGTACCCTGACGATATGCCAAAGCATTGCCTGACTTTTCTTTGGTGTTGGATGGCATGGAAAATTTCCATTGACCAATTACGCTCACTTTAATTGTTATCACTGTTTGATGCTGGCATATCGTTCAGTTTACCCATAGTGAATGAGAAATCCCTTAAAGAACCTTTCATTTCATAGAAATATTAGCAAGTCCACCCGTTAAATAATAAACAATAAACAACTTAACACATTAGTTGGCTTCTACTACTTGGATGCCTTAAAAACTTTCTGAATCAATTACATATTAGATGAGTTTCTTGTATCTGCAGATTTGGAGAAGTCCTTGTAAGAACTGCTGGCTACAAATTTGAACTTTTGAATGAAATAAAACCTGAAGTGCTATCAGCTGATACAAAATATGCAAGCTACTTTGTCTACAAATTACCATCAGACCAATCCAAATTTGAGTGTCCTCTCGGAGTGCGCAATATAAGTGGTGATAACTATTTTAGTTATATCTATTTAGTAAGCCCTCCAAACACCCCAGTTATTGGATCCAAGTTTGATGAAAGCACTTACAACCCACTAAACAGACACAAGCTGAACGCTGTTCCACGACAGAGGAGTGATGGTTGGATGGAAGTAAAAGTATGGCAGTTTTATACCAGGAAGACTCCTGACAGTTTATATGCATCTTACGTTAAAGCATCCAGTTAAGAAGGATCTTAGTGGGCTTATCATACATGGGATTGAGCATAGACCCATATAGATTCAAGTACATGTAAACCCGTCAGTTTGTTTGCATTGAATGTCAAAAATATATTTTCAATTTGAAATTTTGTTTGGCAATCAAGATTCCTTTTTTGCCACTAATGCAGGGAATTTATGCTTTGGTAATATAGTTTGCATTAATTAGCAAATTTAATTTATCTTTTATGGGAGATATAGCTAAAACAGAAATCCAATTTCTGCAAAATTGTAACCGTTTCAAATAAAATAATAAAAGTTGACAAGACAATTGCATTTGCTTACGGTTTTGGCGTACAGTGTACCCAGTTTTTAGCTGTTTGTATCAACTTTGGTCAACTCTGCAAAGTATGAGACATGACAAAAATAGTTCCTGAAAAAAGATTTACTCAGTTTTTAGTTGTTTGTATCACTATGTTGTAAAATAAGGGTAGGGTGTTCACAATTCGGTTCTATTCTGAAAATCAAACGGATTTAGAACCGAACCTATTTCTGAAAACGGTTTTTGGAAATTTAAATGATGGTGTTCGATAAAATGCTCAAGTGAAATTTGACTACTAACAGGGTTATTCTGTTCGTAAATAGCTGTAAGTTCCTCTTTTCTTTTTCTTCTTTTTTATTTGGTTATGTGATGGTAGCAGCCGCACCACTATTTTGCTGCCTTTCTACGTTTCAGGTTTCTTGTTGATTATCGTCTAAGTTGTTTGGATATGATTGATTGCATCCTTAACGTTAACTATTATTAATCAAGTTAACTCTAACAAATTTCTAATGGCAAGTAAAAGGACATCCTAACCACCCCACAATCTGTATATTTTAATCGAGATAAAAAATGTATTATTATCTGGACACCTCCCCTATGATAATTTCAAATGTAAACACGTTATCTAGATACCTGGATTCGTGAAGCATCGAGAAACTAATTTTTAAGGTTCCATGATAACAACTGATCATTATTTAATTTGTTTTGTCCTTAACACCTGGACACAAACAATTTTTAAGGTTCCATGATAACAACTGATCATTATTTAATTTGTTTTGTCCCTATGATAATTTATACACACACAATAGAAATTAACTAAGAGTTAATTTTGGCATATATAACAATGATCTCAGCTTTAATTGTGTATTTTATAGCGTTGCAAAGAAGTACTATATTTGTTATTCTAATAAATTTTGAGAAAAGTGACAAAAATAAAGTGTTTTTCACCGCATTAAAAGAGATATGATGACAATAATGGTACTTTTATTCTTTTAGCTAAAGTTAATTACGATTGATCCCTATGTTCTGAAATAATACTTACAGTTCTGTAGTCTTAAATAGTAAATACAATCATACCAGATTAATCTTTAAAACAAATCGGTTATCTTATTAGTTCGGGCTTTCTTACTCGATACTATAGGCAAAATGTTATTCTTATGCCAAAAAATTAGAATGAAAATAAGACAAGTGGTAAAATATGGTCAAAATATGACATTTGCTAGTTGCTAACTTGCCACCGAATCATACAAGAAAAAAATAGGGATAATATATAGGGAGGCCACTCAATTTTTAAGTTTTTCTCATATAAGCGACCTATTTTTTGAATGTAACTTATAGGCCACCAAATTATGTATTTATCTTCGTTTACACCAATTCCGGTCAAATTTAATCCGGATAATTATCAAATGGCAAGAATGAAACTAACACTAACGTATTAAACTAATACGATTAAAAAAAAGTCGCGAAATTTCAATTTTATCCTTCTAAAGTACATTTTATAACATAAATTCACACTTAAAATAAGGGTATAGTTGGTATTTCACATCAAACTTTTCATTCATCTTGCTTAGATAAGTTAGAGCCGAGGTTGGTTTCTAATTAATATTGTATAGTTTTCAAGCATAAATTTGGCCTGAATTGGTGTAGACGAAACAAACATATAGTTGGGCGGCCTATAAGTTCATTTAAATAAATGGGTGACCTATATGCTAAAAGTTGAAAACTTTGGTGACCTCTATATACATTACCCAAAAAAATTATATACTCAAAACAGCTAGTAGTTTTGTACCAAATTAGTTTCATTAGCCATTAATGAATTCTTTTAAAATAAAAATAACAAAACTAGTGGGACTTGTTTTATCAACACATAAAACACTTGAAAAAGGTCGAAATGGAAAACACAAAGCGGGTCAAATACCGTTTTAGAAGAATTTCATAATAAAAAAATATTAAGTTTACATTATTCAAAAATAGTGCGGAAAACACAAAGCCCGTTTGGCCCGTGCCCGTGCCCGTGCCCGTGCCCGTGCCTGTGCCTGATTGGACTCAAGCCCGTGTTGCTCGTGCTCGTTCGGGCTCGAGCCCTTTTGGCCCGTTGCCCGTTCGGACTTGAATATTTGTATAATGTGCTTTATTATTTGTATTAGTGACATTTAATAATTATGTTTGAGTTGGTTGTACAATATGATTGATAATTTGTATTTCTTATGTAAGAGGTGTTTTAATAACTGCATTAATTGTATTTATTGACCAGTTAATTAATTGACTACATTAAATATTTTCACCACATCAATTGTGTTTTGATTATGTGCAAACTATTGAATCTAACTATAATAAGCAATTTTAAGAGTTTTTAATTTTAGTAGGCCTTTGTGCATTATAAAATAGTATCATAAGTGATAAATTAAAGTTAGTATTGCATTAAAGTCATGAAACCAATCTTTCTCTGCCTTCAAGTGTTTACTTCTTCTCAATTCGTAAAAATCTTTCAGTATATTGTGAGTTTTCTTTCATTAGAGAACTATTACAAAAACCATTTGTGGTGCTCTATTTTCAATGATTTGATCTTTCTCATTATTATTTAATCAACTAATAACGGCATCCTTCGTGACTGAGTTCAAACATCTTGATATCCAACTGGAAGATTTCATATCAGCCACCGGCAACTTTATCACGGATAAGTATCGATTTAAAGGTTTTACTATTCTTTCAACTTTTTCTTTAAATAAAGTGCGCACCTTTCATCACTGAAGTGACGGTAATGGAAATTATATTGGTGTCCCACATCCATATTCACATGAAATTTAATTGTAATTACAACTTGTATATAATCATTTCATCCGACTGTGTTAGGTAAACCATATCCGACTGTGTTAGATAAGTATCAGTCTAAAGGTTTTACTATTCTTTCAACTTTCTCTTTATATAAAATGCACACCTCGGTAATGGAAATTATATTGGTGTCCCACATCCATTCACATTTCCTTTTTCAATACATCTTTTTTGCTTTTGTACTGTCTAATTATCAGGTTCACGTTCACATTGAAATTTCATTACAATTATTTCATCCCAATGTACGTGTTAGGTGAACCATATCTAATCATATCCTCTCTCGCCAAGCTTCCGTTGTTAAGTGACTTTCCTTTTTCTTGAAATTAACTTTAATGTGGTCTGATCATATAAAGGCAATTTCTTTGATTGATCAGCTAACAATGGCATCCTTTGTGACCGAATTCAAACATCTTGAAATCCAACTGGAAGATATCGTATCAGCCACCAACAACTTTGATGAAAGCAAGGTTATCGGAAGTGGTGGTTTTGGAAAAGTGTATGCAGGAGAATTGTCTCACTCTCAATCAGGAGAGAAAAGCCTGGTTGCTATTAAGCGCCTTGATCGTAGATACGGACAAGGCGACCCTGAGTTTTTCAAAGAAATCAGAATGCTTTCATGTTACAGGCATGAAAACCTGATATCTCTCCTGGGATTTTGCTGCCAAGGGGGTGAGATGATCCTCATCTACGAGTATGCATCCCGTGGAAGTCTAGATCGCTTGTTAAGTTCCGCTGCTCTCACTTGGACGCAGCGTCTCAGGATATGCCTTGATGCTGCGAAGGGACTAAGCTTCCTTCATGATCCAAACGGGACACAACAAAGAGTATTGCACTGTGACATTAAAAGTGCAAACATCCTACTCGATAAGAATATGACCGCGAAGGTCTCCGACTTTGGGCTTTCAAAGATGGGTCCTGCTAGTCAACAGTACTCGCTTCTTATCACAAATCCCGTAGGTACCCCTGGGTACTGTGATCCATTATATATCGAGACGTATTCCTTAACGAAAGAGTCAGATGTGTACTCTTTTGGGGTAGTCTTGTTTGAAGTCTTGTCCGGGAAACCATGCGTTGAATATAGCAAGGGCCAGTTAAAGGTAATTCACGTGCCTACGTGGAAGCAAAGCTACGAAGAGAATAAGTTAAATGATATTATCTTGCAAGATCTCATGCAACAAATGGATCCGATTTCATTGAAAACATTCTCAGACATTGCATTTCAATGTTTACGAAAAGCTCGTGAAGAACGGCCAACAATGTCTCGTGTTGTGGAAGAACTGGAGATTGCACTTGACTCACAGGAATTTCCTGATCTCAGGCTCGAACTGCTAACAAAGCATGAAGATATACTTATGGCTGTAGATCCTCTTCTAATATACAAAACTGGAAAACAACTCAAAGAGCTTCTCTCCAAATTAGGCTGCGTAATCACTAATAAGGGCAAAACGGTAATTAGCTACATTGCTTTGAGTTATTTATATGAAGATTTATATTGGTAAATTATGTTTAAAAAATGTTAGCCTTTTTGTGGAAATTGACTTCATTGATACCAAATTCAAGGTGGGTGACTTTTTCTATTCCTATCCCTTTGGTTTGGAACAGGGAGTGAGTTCTGCATTTAGTGAAAGTTCAATAACTTATTTAGTTTCTCATTCTTTAATTGCTGCCTTTATTCTTCTTTATGCAGATTTCCAGGGGAGCGATGTTACGAATATACAGATAAATTCAAAGCACGTGTGAGAGCTGAATACTTGACACCTCATATCTCATACACGCTCAACATTATCTTTCGATATGGATATCAATCAGAGGTCAATTCATATAACCCCCTGAGATACAAAATAGATGGAGAGGCAAAAGTTTTCATAATTTACCCTTCTATACATGAGAGAGAAGATGGATGGTTCATTGTTCCATTGTATCATTTTACAAGCCAACACAAAACTGTAGACCTTCAATTTGAGTTTGAATACCGTTTTTCCAGTCTACGAGTCGCTGGCATCGAGTTCCAACCATCTGAAGAAAAAGTAAGCAGTTTATTGTCAATGGTTATGTTATTTAATATTTATAAAAGATGTAAAGAAAAAATGAGTCTTAACCCGAATGTATGGCTCACTTGCTTGGATATGTCATTATATAGGTGGAACTTCAAGTGTTTGAAGAGTACCAATACATAATCGAGGCTGCCTCACAATCTCTCTACTGCAGATCCTTTGATGAACTTAAACAGATTCTATCCAAAGGAGTCCACCTTAACGGATTCAAAACGGTATTCAATTGGATATATCTATTTATAAAGATAATCTGAGCAGAACTAATTCCCAACTTTCTAATTATGCAGTGGTTTTCATTTAATGAGAAAGGAGAACACTGTCACATGATATCCATGAAAGACTGTTTGATTCCAAATGAATATTCCACTCCTCGATATGAGTCTCATCATTGGTCAAGGTAACTTGTCATACTCAGACTTATCCCTATTGTCTCATAAGTATTTATAAATTGACGCATCATTCTTTGCTTCTTCTTCTTCTTCTTCATGCAGATTTCCAGCAGGCTTTTATTTAACAACAAATAAGGCATTCAAAACACATGTGAAGACCCAATTATTGTCTCCATCAATCACATACACCATCAACCTTGTATACAAAAGTTCCTCATATGGTAAACAAGCGTACGTAGACCTCAAGTACAGATTAAGAGGGGAGACAACAACTTCTGTTGTGTACCTAGCAAATTGGAGACAAGATGATTGGTTGCATATGGCTGAATTGTTTCAATTCACTGGCGATGGGAGTATTGTTGATCTTGAAATTGATTTTGACGATCATGGATCCAATCTACAAGTAGAAGGCATCATGTTTCAGCCTCTGGAAAAAGTAAGCAGACATATACCGGTTTATTCTGTCAATTTTGCATTATGGTTTTATTATTCTTAAAAAACAGGTAAACCATTAGAATCTTTTGAATTAACAGTAGCAAAAAGGTTGGGTCTGGTTATAGGTCGAGATTGGTTGGGTCAAAATGGGCCATTTTTGGTTCTGAGTCGGACGTATGGGTTGAAAATGAACTGCGAATGGAATTTTGGATTTCCTTAAAACTGATAAATAGACAAAGGAGATCGATACAAATAATAGTTATGAATACAAATTTTTATAGCTAAAATTAAAACTAAAACTGGTAAACCAATTACTTTGTAATAGGTGGAAGATCAAGTATCAAAGGATGACAAGGTGGAGAATATCCAAACCATATCAAATTCAGATTCAGATAGTCTGATCCGGACAACGAAAGAGAAACTCTACTCAATTTTCAGAAGAAGGAATGGTCAACAGGTATACTTTATAGGAATTATAAGACTAATGTCCTTATTTCGAACCTAATTTAAGTGTAATATTCGTTACACTTGCATATCCTTGTGGATTGATAGTGGCTATCTGTTGATAAACATGGGAAGAAATGTTTAATGCTATCTGCAAAAGCGACTTGGGTAATAGATAACAAGAATTCAGCTTTCAAGTCTTCCCATAAATCAAGGTTCTTTCTCTATTTTTCCTAGCCAGTTTTCCTGTAATAGTTTATATGTTATTCATATGTCTGCACCACTTTGCCACTACCTACGAATAAAAACACCTTTGTGAAGAAATTTAATAAATTTATAATTTTTTCTCTTGCACACAACTGAGTTACTATTAATATTGGCAAAAATATGTAGAATCTAGTTTGGTAATTCTTATTTACCTTAAGTTGCGATCTATATTTTTATAGACTAGTACTGAAATCTATACAATAAGCAATTCATCCTACACAAGTATCTACACAATCAAAACCATCACTAGAGATTAATCCTTGTTTCCTCTATCAGAATTATAAATATTCATGCTCACATTACACAACTTTGCTACATGGAGGTCTGCCACAGTTGGCTTCACCTTTAAACTCATTACCTTAAGCTTTATAGTGTAATTAATCCTTGCATACACCACGTCCCAACTCATTTTTTCATCTCTGAAATTCTATAATCTCTTTCCTGCCAAATGAAGTATACATCACAGCAAAGACGAGTAATATGAGGATGCTCCCTATGTCGTTTTACATGTTCTAGGAACAAAATTCTGAATAATATATTTCCAATCATTAGGCAACCCATTCAGACCCATCATTATTAGCAACATGACCCATATATTATGTGCAAAAGGGCAGTTGATAAAAAAATATGAGAATGTGCTTCACAATATTAATATAATGGGCATACTATTACTGCACTTATCCCCATTTATAGAAGATTTGTATGTCTAGTAACATACTGTTAGAGTTTGTGGATAATAATTAATATGTGTATGTCCAGTTTCGAACACAAGACTTCGGGATTGCACACATTACGTATGAGTCTCAATGGTTTGAATAATTAAATATAGATTTATGATTTATTTATTCATTTCACAAACAATACTTAACGGTCGTTAGTATTTAACGAGGTTTGGATAACGCTCATTAAATAAAGGACTAAAAGTGGAAGAGAAGGAAAGAAGGATCTAGAACCCATCCCTTGGGCTAAGATCGGCCGACCCATCCCATATGGGTTAGGGTTTTGAAAACTTGGAGTAGGGAACAAGTAATTGGTTGCCTATAAATACAAACCTATTGTGTTTGTTATTCTCTAATCCTAATTTCCAAGCAAACCCTATTCTCTTCTTCTTCCCTCTTCTTGTGGCCGGTCGAATTCACCTCCCAAATACCTTGGGTTTTTCGACTTTGCTTCAATATAAGTTAGGGTTGTGTTTGTGATATTAGAACCTAGCTTTTCACATTGAGAAGCTAGTAAAACGTGTGTACAAGAACGAAGAACAAGCTTCCTTTAGCTTGTGTTATTTCCCCTAATCGACTTGTATGTTAGTCGATCCATCTTAAACCCAATTTAGGGTTTTACCTTGTTCTTGGAGTGCACGGTTTCTTGTTCTTGCTAGAAACCAAAAGGTACGCGTTTCTTTTAATTTAGTTAATTAATTACATGTTATCTAGATCTTGTTTTTCCGCTGCGTGTCTTTGATGTTATGTGGTTATTAGTTTATAGTTTTATGATTCTAATATTCCAACAGTGGCATCAAGAGCCCGTTGAAAACGTGTAATTAATTACTAAAGAAACACATAAAATTGAACATATGTGAATAGATACATGCTTTTGATATTCTAGGGTTTTTTTTATTTTGAAATCCCTAATTTTTGTTAATTATGGGTCGACACCCAATAATTAATTTTAGGGTTTATGGTTTTGTAAAAAGTGTAGAAACCCTAGGATTGCATGTATAATTTTATGTGTTATATTAATGAATACATAGTGATGTCATTAATAAGTGCGTACAAATATTGACTTGATAATATGTGCTACATGATTATGAGTGCAATATGGGGAATCCATGACAAAAACATGCATGTTTTGTCATGGAAAATTGATGCTAATATGTTACATGTTCTACATGCTAATTGTATGCGATGTAAAATAATTAGGGTTTTAGTTATTACTAAAATTTAATTAATTAGGTTTTTAGGGAAGACCTAAAATTGGGAAGACCCCAATTAAATCGCATGTTTATCAATTATGTGTGTTATGTATATATTAATCATAAGACTTACGCGGCCAAGAAATTGGTGCTGTGGTCCATTGGGTACAATGAGCTCGAAAACCAATGGGAGTCTTAAGAACAATATATACATATTAATTGATTTTAGCACATTCATTATTAAGTTGTTTATGTTTATTTTTTTTTAATTGCGCATTTGTTTAATATGTTGTAGACATGTTTATAACAAAAGGGTAATTTTTCAATATAAACATGACTTAATAATGGTGTAACATTGTTTTAAGCAAGAAAATCATAAGTGTTTAATTGATTGATGCGACTGTACAAAAGTGGTCGAAAGGCGGACCTAATATTGACAAACTATAAAGTGGGTATAAGGAGGTTTGACATTAAATTGTCATCTGAAAGGGGCGCGTTTTTAATTAGCCTTTGGGCGGACGTTTGCCTCTCCGCTCGCCTGTGCGTCAATATTAGACTTACCAAGTACAACCATGAAAAAGTACGAAGCATCTTAAGGCAATGTTGTAAGTTTCTCAACGCCATCAATTGAAACTTTGATGATTTGAGCTTATTAATGTAACGAATGAGTAAACTAGTTTTGAAACATATGATACAAAGATGAATGCATGACATTTTTGTACATATTTTGATTACACACATCAAATATTTAATACCCTTAAAATTTAAGTTATATGCCATCCAACTGAAGCGGAAACACCTAAGGTTTCATCCTACATTACTAGCAGCCAAAGCTGAATGTAATGTTCAAAGGATGGTTGTCTAAGGGTAAATTGAGTATTTTCATTGCTAGCAGCCAAAGCTGATGTGATGAAACGACGTCAATTTACAGTTTCTTAAGTTGGTTAACTTAATTGAGCACTTTCATTACTAGCAGCCAAAGCTGATGTAATGGAACGACGTCAAGGCATAAAGATTTGGGGATGAAACATGCTTACATTTGCAACTGATGTTGGCAAAATAATGTAAGTCCCAAGATTCTAGGAATTGCAATTGGATATTGGCAATTGGGTTCGACCCGTACCTTATTGAGTCCTTTCATTGCTAGCAGCCAAAGCTGATGTGATGAAACGACGTCAATTTGGATCCTAGTTTTCAGTGAAAATTAAATGGGTAATTTTCTTGAAAAGTTAATTATCGAAAATACTAAAATTGAATTTTGAAAATTCTTTTAATGTATTTAATGCAACGTTAAAACCGTAAACGTGGGGCATTCTTTTAGTGGAAAGTTGATCTGCACCCGTAGGGGTCTTTGGATAGAGTCAACTTAACTGAAAGAATAAACCTAGTCTACTTTCCGTGTGAAGAGTGAGACTTAATCCTATTCCTTTTCATGAATGAGAAAGGTATAATAGAAAAATTAGAACTGTCTAAATTCTAATACATAACTCATGGCGAATTTTTTTTGGAATTGCACGTTTAGGAGTTATTAAAATTAGAAAATAGACTAATTACCGCAAATTGGTAAAAGGCAAACTAGAATGATTGATCTAGTTGTTGTGCTTTAACCATTTAAAGGTGCTACATACCATAGTGGCGATGGTAGACCTAATTAAGGAAGAAATTGCATGCCCAATTTTCTCAAGTTAATTGTATTGATGGATATTCCATCATTGACAAAGTAGAATACATTCTTTGAGTACCTTAGTAACTGTTACGTAAGGGATTACTCAAAGGTGTAGGAAAGTAAACAGCACGCTATTTGCTTTTGCTAGTTTTGAAACATTTATAATGTTGTCAAATCCAGTGGGAGCATTGTGTTGTAATTACTGAATAATGAGTTCATGTAGTAATCTTTAATTCAGTGGGAGCTACAAGTCTTAATATCTTGGTAGTAACCCGGATTATCTCTAGAATCTCTTGAGATAAATACTTTCCAATAATAGACACTTGTGGTATTAAGGATAGTCGTGTACGTTTCCTTACTAGACGAGGTGATTCTATATCTACTTAAATCTATGACACAAATCATATTGGTCACATAAGCAAACGATTGACGCGTTGTTTATCTGATACATGATGTTGTTCCATGCACAAGTGGGAGAAATATTTATAGTGTGCAAGCAACAACACAAAGGGATATGATTTAAAAGTTTCTCTTGACTGTAAGGTAAGAGATTGATGTTCTAATGTGTTTTATTTACATTCTAGTTATAGAACACTTGGAGTTAATATCTACTTTCATTACTAGATATTAATGACAAGGTAAATTACATACTTTCATTATTAGCAGCCTCAGCTGATGTAATGAAACTATGTTAATTTACATGTTTCTAAATTAGATAATTATTAGAACAAGTGTCAATATGATAATTAGACTACTTCAAATATGAATATTTATGTATTGTTGCAATGACATAAATAAATGAAGTAATCTAATACTACTTCATAATTTGAATGTTTATGTATTCTTGGAATGACATAAATATATGAAGTAATAAATTAACTTGAAACTAGAATTGAAACCAAATGATGATGTTCATAATTACTTTAGTTATGCATATTTATATTTATTGTAAAGATATAAATATGAAGTCTTTTATTGATATAAGACTCATAATAAAGTAAGACGTCAACTTGATATGTTTTTTAATTAAGACGTATACAATAAGTCATTGAGTTGATCAGTGATTATGACGTAGATTGGGATTATAACAGTTATGTCTTCTTGGTAAGACATAGACATGAAGTGACTTTGTCAATAAGTACTTATGTTATAAAGCATGCAATTGGCTTGGAAAATCTATTGTACCATTAAATTGATTTAGTTGGTAAATAGGTAAGCCAAAACGATATATATTTATCTTATATATTGTAAGAATAACTTACAATATTAATCCTAATGGAATACATAGTGTTTATGGTATGTTCAGTTAGGAAAATCAAACTCTTGTTATATTGTTTGATTAAGATAACTATATCTTCTATTCTTCCTAAAGATATAAAGGTTAGAAAATTGAGTATGGATTGGATATACTCAATTATGTTAGGGGATTAGGATAAGCCCAAGCCCGATTTGTGGGTTTAGGGTATTAGGGTTTCACTATTATAAATAGTGTAAGATAATGTAAACCCGTAGGTTAATCTTTATTAATCATCCACTATTTATAATAGTGAAACCCTAATACCCTAAACTCACAAACTGGGCTTGGGCTTATCCTAATCCCCTAACGAATTAGACTCTAACCTAGAAGATTAAATAAGACACCATTTATTATGGAATGTGATGAATCACATTAAGTCTTAAAATTAAAGTTCGGAATTTGTTAAACTGCTTTTGAGTAGGTTTTAACAAACTTTATGGCTAGGAACTGTCAATATGTATTTGTAAAGTCCCAAAAGAGAACAAGTTTGTGTTGCTCTATTTGCTAAGTGTTTATAGTTAATCTATAAATTGTAAAGGCAAGTGGGAGGATTTTATCTTGATAAGATAAAATTACAAGATACGTGATCTTCTAAATACACTAGCAAAGTCATAATGAGGATTAAACATGGTAATGTTAAATCACAAAATGATGGAATTCTCTTTTCATAGATCCGCAAGGATATCTCAAATATTTGTAGAATATGTTGAGAATTATGAGTTACAGGATCATGGTATGCCTGTTAATAAATTGCAAATATTTTATTTGGCAAATTACTCATACTATGAATAATTAGATGCAGTCCAAGAAGATAACTAGTTTGGAAACGTAGTTGATCTTAAAACTCTATAGTTACACTATAGAATGAAGATGAATTTCTACAAAGGAAATGAAAATCCTAGAGATTTAAATTCTTGTGTAGAAATCATAATGGACAAATTTGTATACATATTTAATGTGTGAAAAGATTATCAATCACACTTAAGCATAATGGACAAAACTCTTTCTTGAGTAGTTACTTGTGCGAGGACGAAAAGTAATTGAAAGGAGTATTTGAATTCAAATAATCTTTAGAAGTATACAAAATGCAAATCATTTGTGAATGGATTAATGCATGCATCTAGGAGATATACTTATTTTAGTTATTAAATCCTAGTTTTGATTTATAATTAAAATAAGATATTTCTTAATATTCCTGAAAGCTAGTGGGAGTGATGTATTTATTTTCTTATTTCATATATGTTGTATAACATATAGGAAGTAACATTCCATTAACGTTAACATTAAATGTTAAGTCTTAGTTTGGAATGAAACTTCATGTAAAGATTTAGAAAATAAAACCTTGGAATATATGTTTATTGTTATAAACATAAGCGGTAAATAATTGATTCTAAAAGAACATGATATTCTATTAGAAGGACTAGATAGAAACATATCTTTGGAAAGATATGACATGAACAAAATCTAAGTTTGACACAAGGATTTTTCATGTACATCATGTTGCTTGTTGTATCATGCTTGAATAAAAGATGATTGACAACATTAATATCTAATTGTAAGTTATTAGATAGTTAAGTGTAATGGAAATGGTTGGATTAGAATTAACATCCTCAGCCTGGAGATGCTTCATAATTCTAAATATGAACCATATGGCAGATTGTTGCGTAATTGATATAGTTGACAAATCTTGAAGGATTTGAAGATATCAAACATTACATGATGAATATTAAAAGTTTACGGAATTTTAAAGAGCATATTGTTGGTTGGATACAATGATGCTGATGAGATTGAGATGACACTCAATACTAGTCATGGTGGGAGTTTATCCTAGTTAATGACCATGTGTACTAGTTATGTTCATTATGAGCATAGTTGCATTATACATTAAAGAATTAGAATACTTTAACTACAAAGGTTTGGTAGTTTAATTGTCATAAATTCGTGGATGAGGATGTCACGTATTTTATGAAGTGTGTTGCAATATCTAGATAGATGAATGCACACATACAAGAAATTCATTAATTGAATTCTTGAAATAAGTATTCTCAAAATTCCGATAGATCAAATTAGTTGATTTATGTTGTGTCAACAAGTATGTGGAACATGACTTGAGGCATAATTCATTAATGGGAATTATCATGCATTGATCTATTTAGTATTTGGATAAGGGATATTAAGCAATTATTATTTACAATGAATTAAAGTACATGGTACGTTTGTTTTCATTAATAATAAATTGTATCCTATATTTGCATGTTTAAATCCGTGAATAATTAATTTATTCTAAATAGTCCGTTGTCGATCAATAATATGGGAATATTATTGAACTAAGGCAAATGTGAAGCGTTGGTATAATATACTTAAGTATATTGATGCGTGGGCATGCCAAATTCACATGATATTCAATATTGGATAAATTGAATATAGGACTTAATCCCAACCACATGATTGTACTTTATGGATCGTCGTCATTAAGTAAATCATGAATATTTATCCTCAGACTTGAGATACCAGGTAACTGCCGAGGATGTATCTCATTTTCTGTAAGGTATTCTAACGCTATCCGTAACAGGTAGTTATAAGGCTATTTTCGGAGTTGATGTAAAATCGGAGGGTTACGCTCGTAGTCAATAAAGGATTTGTTCCTTCAAATGTGTTTTGAAGTTTAATACTGCTCGGCCACTCGTAGGGTTGACAAGATGTTTGCGTGGCCACGCCCAAAGGCTATCTGGAAGATGTTCAGATGATTTAGTAATCTTGATCAATTATTTATAAACGAGAAACTATATTGTTAATTATGGAATGACTTGGATCCATATCCATATTAACGCGGTATTAGAAACAAAAGGATAAGTATGATGATAATATCATCACGTGGTTTTTTCCAGGAAAACCATACTCGGTTCGATCTGGGGGCATTGGGGGTGTTAAGCTAGACTAACCCATGTCATTACTATATTAATGAATATCCAAGTGGGAGCTGTTAGAGTTTGTGGATAATAATTAATATATGTATGTCCAGTTTCGAACACGAGACTTCGGGATTGCACACATTACGTATGAGTCTCAATGGTTTGAATAATTAAATATAGATTTATGATTTATTTATTCATTTCACAAACAATACTTAACGGTCGTTAGTATTTAACGAGGTTTGGATAACGCTCGTTAAATAAAGGACTAAAAGTGAAAGAGAAGGAAAGAAGGATCTAGAACCCATCCCTTGGGCTAAGATCGGCCGACCCATCCCATATGGGTTAGGGTTTCGAAAACTTGGAGTAGGGAACAAGTAATTGGTTGCCTATAAATACAAACCTATTGTGTTTGTTATTCCCTAATCCTAATTTCCAAGTAAACCCTATTCTCTTCTTCTTCCCTCTTCTTGTGGCCGGTCGAATTCACCTCCCAAACACCTTGACTTTTTTGACTTTGCTTCAATATAAGTTAGGGTTTTGTTTGTGAAATTAGAACCTAGCTTTTCACATTGAGACGCTAGTAATACGTGTGTACAAGAACGAAGAACAAGCTTCCTTTAGCTTGTGTTATTTCCCCTATTCGACTTACACATAAGTCGATCCATCTTAAACCCAATTTAGGGTTTTACCTTGTTCTTGGAGTGCAAGGTTTCTTGTTCTTGCTAGAAACCAAAAGGTACGCGTTTCTTTTAATTTAGTTAATTAATTACATGTTATCTAGATCTTGTTTTTCCGCTGCGTGTCTTTGATGTTATGTGGTTATTAGTTTATAGTTTTATGATTCTAATATTCCAACACATACCAAGGAAAACCACTGCACTTTTGGAGTCTGAGCTATAGGTTTCCATAAACGAATATCAGCAGACAGGACTTCTTATCTTTTGAGTTTTTCCATACCACTACATCTTTTCACAAAGAATTAGTATAGGCTCTGAGATGCTTGTAACACAATAGCTATTACATCTTTGATTATAGCTGCATACAAGCCACATTGAATTAAACTACCTGTTCCTAATTTATTGACAATATGTGACTTCACTCACCTCCAACAAGTTATTTCATTCCCAACTGTCTAAATTCTCGTGTGTAACTTCCCAAAGACTTTTGTCTTTTAACTTCATTGTAAAATTCTGTTATACTCCATAAATGGGTCCGAACGGGTAATAGTTAAGAAAGACACTTTTTTTTTTGGTGCAAAAGGTGAATTATATTAATCATCACAACTTATATACAACAATGAAGAATGAGATATAGACATGCCTATACTCTTCTTTACTGTAAACAACAGACCAAATTCAAACATGAAATACCAATCCTTGATTCAAACTAACTAAACTATCTCAAAGATTCTTCCATAGACAGCAGACAACAATTTCCATTCCAGAAAACTGCAGGCAATTCACACAATTGCAGTAGCAAAACATTTCTCAATTCACCTTTTCATGCACCAATAACCATCTAACTACATTTCCATCTTACCCTTCCCACCTTGATCATTCAACCTGCCACCACAATGACCAAGATAGTACGGGTTAATGGCTTCATTAGGAACCCTTTTACCCCTTCCACTGTAAGGGCTATACCACATGAGCTACATTTCCATCTCGAAAATGGCTTCACCCATATGGGAACACACACCCTACAGTGAGGACCATCCATTACCTCCTTTAGTAGCACATAACTAGGACCATGTAGGATCATCTTTCACTCCTCACAATTCCTAGAAACATGTACTACCCACCAGCTCACTTATACCCTTCATAGATGGAAACTCACTTTATGGTTTAAAAATAGAACATAAGCTGTCTCAGCCTACACTTTCCCATTAGTTATCTAACAAAGACCTACCATGGGAATGAATAGGCCAAAAAACAGCCATGAGCTAAATTAGAAACCAAGTTACAGAGCCATCATCTAATAGTGAACTAAATTCTCAGTCAATTTCTAATGCATTGAAATTTCTGAGAAAGGTTAAAAACCTGAGAATTGGCAGAGTTAACAATTCACCTCTGCATTTTAAGATCTCTTTGATTCCAGACACATCTAAGCAGAATTGCTCAGACATCAATAATACTTTGACCTCCCATCAGCAGGAAACTACTTTATGATGTTGTGATGACTCAGAATATGAATCTCAAAACACCAAAGTACTAGCCATCTGCTGAATACCCAGTAATACAAAACCCCCATATACTGCACATACATCAGCTTTTTTAATTGCTAAGCTGAATGTTTTTGAACTTGATATCCCATTCTCTTGCTACATTGTTAACCTGTACAGAATTCAACACCCTGATACTCATAAGTCTTAGCTTCACAGATTCCAGAATGGTTTCAAGTAAAGTCTCAGCAGGCCTTTTTTCAGTAGTGAACTGTCTCTTGTTTCTTTCTTGCCTTAAGAAAGACACTTTGTTACACTGCAATATTATTGTGCCTTTTAACTCCATTGTGTGACTCAATTTTATTGCATAAATAGGTCAAAACGGATAATACTTGAGAAAAACTCTTTATTACGTTGCAATATTCCATGAATGCTTGATTATTACGTATAGCTTTATTCCATATAAATCTCTTTTATAACAATTCTAGGAAGCATGAATACAATACATAAGCAATCAATTCTGAAAAGCCTTGAAAAAAAGAGCCCTAAACGTTGGATTTTGTACCCTGACGATATGCCAAAGCATTGCCTGACTTTTCTTTGGTGTTGGTTGGCATGGAAAATTTCCATTGACCAATTACGCTCACTTTAATTGTTATCACTGTTTGATGCTGGCATATCGTTCAGTTTACCCATAGTGAATGAGAAATCCCTTAAAGAACCTTTCATTTCATAGAAATATTAGCAAGTCCACCCGTTAAATAATAAACAGTAAACAACTTAACACATTAGTTGGCTTCTACTACTTGGATGCCTTAAAAACTTTCTGAATCAATTACATATTAGATGAGTTTCTTGTATCTGCAGATTTGGAGAAGTCCTTGTAAGAACTGCTGGCTACAAATTTGAACTTTTGAATGAAATAAAACCTGAAGTGCTATCAGCTGATACAAAATATGCAAGCTACTTTGTCTACAAATTACCATCACACCAATCCAAATTTGAGTGTCCTCTCGGAGTGCATAATATAAGTGGTGATAACTATGTTAGTTATATCTATTTAGTAAGCCCTCCAAACACCCCAGTTATTGGATCCAAGTTTGATGAAAGCACTTACAACCCACTAAACAGACACAAGCTGTTGGGAATTAAATATTCTGAAGTTAGAGTATTAGAATTTACTCTAAGTCGAAGGTACTGCTAGTTCATGATCAAGGTACTGCTAGTACATGAAGGTACTGCTAGAGCAAGAAGGTACTGCTAGTTCAAGTTGAAGGTACTGCTAGTTGTATAAGGTACTGCTGATCAGTGACTCATAGGATAAGATCAAGAAGATATTTATTGTATTTTGGTCAAACATATACGGTAGATAATATCTTACTCCATGTGCTTAGTTAACAAGTTGTGTACATAGATACATGTTGTATCTTATGTACTGACACCAATATGCATAAGTTAAACAAGTAAGTCGGTCAAGACTTTTAGCAAATTTGTAAAGATCTCTTGCAACTATAAAAGAGATCTTAGACTTGGATTTTGTAAATATAGACACACATGCATAACATAGACTCATAACTGTTAAGACATAGAACAAACACAAATCACAAGTTGTAACATAAGATTCAAGGTTTTGTAACCCTAGTGAAAAACTCAAGATCACTCGTATTATTTGGAATAATATTGAATTGTTTAGTGAAATACTTTCTTTGTTCATTGTCAAGTAACAAATATAATTCTTCCATTTCCATAACATACATAACCTTCTAAGTGTGGTTAAGTAAATTCCGCGTGCTTAATCATATTAAGTCAATATATCTTATACACAAAGACACAAGGTTTAACCACCTTAACCGTGTATCAAATAAAAGAGGACCTCCACAGTTGGTATCAGAGCTAGAGGTTGATATATTTGAATTAGAAGAAACAGAAATGGAAGCTCATGATGTTCAAACAAATGTTGCTGCAAAGTTGCCCATAATCAAACCCAATGAGTTTGAGTTATGGAGGATGAGAATTGAGCAATATTTCATGGTCCAAGATTATACTCTTTGGGATATAATTATATATGGTGATTCCTTTTCACCAAGCTACTCAGAGGTTGTTCTAGAAGGTAAAACAAGTAGAAAAAGAAATACTGGACCAGTGTCAAATGAAGAGAAGATACTGAAGAGAAATGATCAGAAAGCAAGAAATTTGCTGCTTATGACCATTCCTGGTGAGCAGATGCTATCATTCAACAAGTATCTTGATGCAAAAACTCTTTTTGAAGAGATTTGTGCATATTTTGGTGGTAATGAAACTACCAAAAAGACACAGAAGACACTACTAAAGCAACAATTTGAAAACTTTACTGCTTTTAGTAATGAGTCTCTTGATAAGCTATTCTCAAGATTACATAAGCTTGTCAGTCAGTTAGCTGTGTTGGGTGTTGAGACAGAGAAGGAAGATCTCAACATGAAGTTTTTAAGAAGTCTACCTGATGAGTTCCACACTCATGTTATTGTCTGGATGAACAAACCAGACATTGAAACAATGAAGCTCAATGATTTGTACAACAACTTCAAAATTGTTGAACAAAGTCTTAGAAAGTCTGGAACTTATGGTACTAGTTCTGGAAACTTGGCACTCTTGTCAGTTCCTAGTATTAGTAAGAATGAAGAGGTAGATGAAGGTGAAAGTGCTCCTTCTACAAGTTCTCACAAGGATGTTGCTGGTCTTGGAGATTCAACATTCTATGCTTTCATTACCAGTCAATCTAATGGCTCTCCTCTCAACCATGAAGACCTTGAGCAGGTAGATGGTGATGATTTGGAAGCTATGGATATTAAATGGCAGGTTGCTTTGCTTAGCATGAGGGCTAAGAAGTATTGACAAAGAACTGGGAAGCAGATTACCATAAATGGTAATGATACTGCTGGGTTTGATAAGAAGAAAGTAGAGTGTTTCAACTGTCATAGGTTAGGACACTTTGCTAAGGAGTGTAGAAGCCCAAGAAAGCAGGAGAACAGAAACACATGGTATAAGCAAGATAGGAAAAAGGAAGTTACTGTTGAAGAGCCAAAGGCTATGTTGGCTATTGATGGTATTGGTTATGATTGGAGCTCTATGACTATTGAAGAGGATGCACCACCAAATGCTGCTCTTTTGGCCAATGAATTTGCTCTAATGGCTCATTCTGATTCAGAGGTAAACAATATTACATCTTGTACTGAATCATGTCCTAATCTTAAAGCTTATGAAGACCTTAATAAAAGATTTGAAGCTCATAAACAAGAGCTGCTTGATTCTTTGTTTAATTTGGCTAATCACAAAGAGGTCTAGGTGTTTTAGAAAAACAAGTTTTACATTTTAAAAATAATGAAATTCATTTTGCTGATGACATCAATATACTAAAAAATGACATTAAGATCAGAGATGAGTGTATTGTTGAGTTGAATGAATCATTAGCTAAACATAAGAATGAAAGAGAAAATGTAAAGGTTTCTGTGGATGTATTAGCACATTCCTCAGAAGGATTCAATAGACTTTGGGAAGCCCAAGTTATTGATAAAGTTAATTCTGGTGTTGGATTTAAGTCTGTACCCCCACCATACAGAGGTGTTCATTCACCTCCAGGTATTGATTTAGCACACACAGGGTTACCTGAGTTTCAAGAACCAATCATGGAATATGGTTCTAAGGTCACTAAATCTCCAAAGATAGAGAAGGTAAGTAAAAGTTTAGATAAAACTTTATCTTATCAGGACAAGGTGTCCTTTGTTAAGAAAGGAGATGCTATAGTTGTTGAAGATTGTACAACTGATAGTGATAGTGAAGAACAACATGTTATGTCTAAACCTGTATTGGTTAAGAAAGTAGGAACAAGTCTTCCTAAGATAGTCAATCACAACACTAACAGGCCTAAGTCAAATGTTAAGACAGTTAGGAAACCAGTTAGATATTGTGAACAATATAGAACTACAAACAAGCCCAGAGGTAACCAAAGGAATTGGAACAACCTCAAGTCTAACCAATTAGGTGATGACTTTGCATTTTACAATAAAGCTTGTTATACATGTGGTAGTTTTGACCATCTTGCAGCTTTCTGCAACCAAAGGGTAACTGGGTATGAAAACAATAGGGTGAACTACAAAAGGCAAACTTCTCAAACTCTTTTTCACTCTAATACTCATAGAATTAAACCCAGAACAGTCTCAAACAAGTCTGGACCCAAAGGTCCTGTTAGACAAAAAGGTCCTGTTAACAAGGTACTGCCAGAACAAATTAAAGGTACTGGTAAATATAAAGGTACTGTTAGACCTTTGATGACTGTTAACCCAAAATCAACAGCTAAGGATGCAAAAACAACTTTCAAACATGCATCTAAAACTGTTCTAAGGCCCATTCAATCAAAAGCAGTTGTCCACAAACAAATTTGGAGACCAAAGGGTGTGACTTCAAAGTTAGCAGACTCTGCTGAACATGTTACTCACTCTGCTGCTAAGGGTAATAGGGCAAATGCTGTTAAGGCCTCAGCATGTTGGATTCAAAAATCCAATGTTGCATCAACAGTCCTTAAAAGATTAAACTATATTGATGCAAGAGGCAGATTCAAGTCAGTAATGGCTTGGATCCCCAAAGAAAACTAACTTTCTTATTTGTGTGCAGGGACATTCTATTGATCATCAAGATCAAGGATACTCAGATAGTGGATGTTCCAATCACATGACAGGCAACATGTCTTATCTTTCAGATTTTCAAGAATTCAATGGAGGATATGTTACCTTTGGAAGTGGTTTTCGTGGCAAAATTTCTGGTAAAGGTACTATTAAAACCGGAAATTTAGATTTTGAAAATGTGTACTATGTACAAGAGTTAAAGTATAATCTTTTTAGTGTTTCACAAATGTGTGACAAAAAGAATAATGTCCTTTTTACTGACACTGAATGTCTTGTTCTATCTAAGGATTTTAAGATGCCTGATGAAAATCAAGTACTTCTTAGAATTCCTAGAAAGGCCAATATGTATAGTGTTGATATGAAGAACATCATTCCTAAAGAAGATTTAACTTGTCTTGTATCAAAGGCCACATTGGATGAATCAATGCTATGGCATAGAAGGCTTGGTCATATTAACTTCAAAACCATAAATAAAATTGTTAAGAATGGTTTGGTAAGAGGTTTACCTCACAAAAGATTTGAAAATGA
Organism: Artemisia tridentata subsp. tridentata; assembly: GCA_021014915.2. Classification (NCBI taxonomy): domain Eukaryota; kingdom Viridiplantae; phylum Streptophyta; class Magnoliopsida; order Asterales; family Asteraceae; genus Artemisia; species Artemisia tridentata. The sequence continues at coordinate 52,221,024 of CP139505.1, forward strand.
TCAAACATGCATTGCTTGTCTAAAAGGCAAACAACACAAAGCCACTTGTAAGCCCAAAATTTTTAACTCTATCAATCAGTCATTGTTTATGCTGCATATGGACTTATTTGGACCAGTTTCAGTAAGAAGTATACAACATAAAAAATATTGTCTTGTTATAACTGATGACTATAGCAGATTTACATGGGTTTTCTTTTTAGCCACTAAGGATGAGACATCAAGCATTCTTAAGGAATTCATTACACTGATAGAAAACCAAGTAAGCAAGAAAGTCAAAGTCATTAGGAGTGATAATGGGACAGAGTTTAGAAATAGAGTTATGGATGATTTCTGCAAAGAAAAAGGTATTAGGAGAGAATATAGTGTTGCTAGAACACCACAACAGAATGGAGTGGTTGAAAGAAAGAATAGAACACTAATTGAAGCTGCTAGAACAATGTTAGCTGATTCTAAGCTACCTATAATCTTTTGGGCAGAGGCAATTAACACTGCTTGCTATGTTCAAAATAGAGTTTTAGTTGTACAGCCTCACAATAAGACATCATATGAACTCTTTAATGGTAGAACTCCTGCAATAGGATTTCTTAGACCTTTTGGATGTCATGTGACAATTCTCAATACCTTAGACCATTTAGGAAAATTTGATGGTAAAGCAGATGAAGGTTTCTTAGTTGGATATTCTCTTGTTAGCAAAGCTTTTAGAGTTTACAACTTAAGAACTGAGAAAGTTCAAGAAGAACTACATGTGGAGTTTCAGGAAAACAAATCCAATGTAGTAGGTCAAGGACCAAAATGGATATTTGATCTTGATTATCTAACAAACTCTATGAATTATTTACCTGTTGTTGCAGAAACTAATAATTTTTCTGGTTCACAAGCAACAAATGAGGTGGAGTTAGATAAAGATCAATATGATGTCATTATGCCATTGTGGTCAAGTTCCAGTGTGGATTTAGCTTCAAACAATGATGAATCTTCTTCTGGTAAAGCAAAAGAGGATGTTGAGGCTCAAAGAAAAGATGTTGGAACAGAGGAACAACTCAATATGTTGAATATTGAAAGTACTGCTGAGACAGAGCAAGGTACTGTTAGTACTTCTCAAGGTACTGGTAGTTCATTTGAAGGAACTGTTAGTTCAGTTGAAGGTCCTGCTGGTCCTTCACACTCAAAAGATGCAGAATTCCAAGAAGATGAAGTGGATTTGACTAATCTTTCATCATCTTATCATGTTCCTACTACACCACACACAAGAATTCACAAAGTTCATTCCCTAGATAATGTGATAGGAGATATACAATCTGGTGTGAAGACAAGAAGACAATTGGTCTCTTCAGACCAACAAGGGATTCTTGATGCCCTTTATGCTTCAAAACAACATGAACTTTCAAACTCATGTTTATTTGTATGTTTTCTCTCTCAAAAGGAACCAAAGAATATTCTTACAGCCCTAGATGATTCAAGCTGGGTAGAGGCTATGCAAGAAGAGCTTCTTCAGTTCAAGATTCAAAAGGTTTGGGTGCTAGCTGATTTACCTACAGGTGAGAAGCTAATTGGCACTAGATGGGTTTTTAAGAACAAAAGGGATGACAGAGGAATTGTGATCAAGAATAAGGCTAGACTAGTAGCACAAGGGTACACACAAGAAAAAGGAATAGATTATGATGAAGTTTATGCTCCAGTAGCAAGGATTGAGGCAATTAGGCTGTTTCTAGCTTATGCTTCATTTTTAGGCTTCACAGTCTACCAAATGGATGTCAAAAGCGCATTTTTATATGGTGAAATTGAAAGAGAGGTGTATGTTTCACAACCTCCTGGCTTCATTGATCCATTACATCCAAACAAAGTGTACAGAGTAGTGAAAGCTCTCTATGGCCTTCATCAGGCACCAAGAGCTTGGTATGCAACACTTGCTTCCTACTTATTAGAAAATGGATTTCAAAGAGGAAAGATTGATCAGACACTTTTCATCAAACAGCACAAGAAGGATCTTCTGTTAGTGCAGGTGTATGTGGATGACATTATCTTTGGATCTACAAGGAAGGAAATGTGTTTAGAATTTGAGAAGCTTATGAAAGATAAGTTTCAGATGAGTTCTATGGGAGAACTTACATTCTTTTTGGGTTTGCAAGTTAAGCAATCATCTGAAGGCATATTTATTAGTCAAGACAAATATGTTGCAGAGATACTTAGAAAATTTCAATTTGCTGATTCAAAAATAGCAAGCACACCAATGGACTCAGAGAAGCACCTTCTGAAAGATGAAGATGGAGAAAATGTAGATGTATACAATTACAGATCTATGATAGGCTCTTTGATGTATCTTACATCATCTAGACCTGATATCATGTTTTCTGTTTGTGTCTGTGCAAGATTTCAAGTTACTCCAAAGGTTTCTCATTTAACTGCAGTCAAGAGAATTTTTAGATATCTTAAAGGTCAACCAAGGTTGGGTATATGGTATTCTAGAGAATCTCCTTTTGATTTGGTAGCATATTCGGATAGTGATTATGCTGGTGCTAGCTTAGACAGAAAGTCAACAACTGGAGGATGTCAATTCCTTGGGTGTAGACTTGTCTCATGGCAGTGTAAGAAGCAAACAAGTGTGGCAAATTCAACAACTGAAGCTGAATATATAGCTGCTGCAAGTTGCTCTAGTCAAGTTCTATGGCTTCAAAACCAACTTCTTGATTATGGGTACAATTTCTTAAACACTGTTATTTATATTGATAATAGTAGTACAATTTGTATTATTAAAAATCCGGTACAACACTCTAAAACAAAACACATTGAAATTAGGCATCACTTTATAAGAGATTGCAATGAGAAAAGATTAATTCAAGTTCTTAAAATTGCTTCAGAGCATAATTTTGCAAATCTGTTAACTAAAGCTTTTGATGTTTCAAGGTTTCAGTACTTAATAGCAAGTATTGGAATGCTTAATCTTTAAATTTTCAATATGATGTGTTTTTGTACATAAATTTTTAAAAGTACTGCTGGATTTATAAGGTACTGCTATATCAAAATTTGAATTGTGTTATTCATACAGTTGGTTTTATGACTATTCTAATGCAAGACAAGTACTTTGTACATTGTTCTTTTGGTTTTAGACTAACTATTTCAGGTATGAATATGTAAACACAAAGGATATTTCAAGTGAAATGGGAACAGCAGAATGCTTATCAAATTGCTGACCATAGTAGATTTATGATGGACTGAGTTTAGGAATTAAACCTCCTTAAAACTTCTTTCTTGAAATCTAGTTATGATATTTCACAATTGAATTGATGACTTAGTTGATCAGATAGTAACTGATACAACTCACTTTCTATCATTTTATACTTTCAAGTATAATGAGTTAGTCTAAGGACATCTGATAGAAATAACAGCTAGTAAAAGTGAATCTAACACTTGTGTTGGAGGTAACAATTGCTATGAGCTGGAAACCCTGTCAAGAAAATCTTTTGAATAGATTTATCTTTTCACAGGCAGTTAGTGATAACTGAAATACATTGGTTCTCACACAACCAGAGGTTATTTTTAAACCGAAATTTTGATTAGGTGTCTGTTACACACTTGATTTCTTCAAAATGGTTGGAAGTAGTATGATTTTTCAATTCTCAAAATCATGAACATACTACTAAGTTAAATGATTTCTTAAAAGGATTTTCAAGGATTCAAAAAAAAAAAAAAAAAACCATTCATTTATGGACTATGAATCAAAATGTTCACTGATTCACCTCTCATAGGAGTTAACACACCTAGAAGTGATGAGGACAGCAACTTAAACTCTTAAGGAATTGATGGCTTCATGTACAATATTGTCTGAAAATAAGTTCAAACTGATAGATCAGGTGATATGAAGAGAAGTTCTTTAGTACATAGTGAGATCTTCCAAACAAGGGGAGGAAACAAAAGTTATTTGCTTCAGGGGAGGTTATAATCTCAGAGAAGGAAATAATTTCCCAGAAAAGGAAGAATAAACCAATATATGGAAGGAGAAGACAAGAGCATACAAGATGATGATGTAGAGGTTGAAAATGATTAGAATAGATCAAATATCTAGAAGGGATAAAGCATTTCTAAAGGAGAAAGTTCTATCTAGATCAAACGAAGGAAAGTTTCAATTTCAGTTCATTATGTTTGTTTATCACTTGCAAAGGCATGCTGATAGATGATTTCACTTGTTGAAATCATTGCCTCTTACAATTCCTCCATCCAAGGAAATTGCACCATCTTTTGGTACAATGTTTTGAATTGCTGAAGTCAAAGAAGAACAAAGCAGATGAGTTCAGAATAGAAGAATAGTTCAGATTCATGAAGTGTTTGAAAGATCTTCACAAGTCCTCATTTAATTCAGAAAACATGTTTGAATTGATTCACATGTTTAGGGGAGGATTGTTGGGAATTAAATATTCTGAAGTTAGAGTATTAGAATTTACTCTAAGTCGAAGGTACTGCTAGTTCATGATCAAGGTACTGCTAGTACATGAAGGTACTGCTAGAGCAAGAAGGTACTGCTAGTTCAAGTTGAAGGTACTGCTAGTTGTATAAGGTACTGCTGATCAGTGACTCATAGGATAAGATCAAGAAGATATTGTATTTTGGTCAAACATATACGGTAGATAATATCTTACTCCATGTGCTTAGTTAACAAGTTGTGTACATAGATACATGTTGTATCTTATGTACTGACACCAATATGCATAAGTTAAACAAGTAAGTCGGTCAAGACTTTTAGCAAATTTGTAAAGATCTCTTGCAACTATAAAAGAGATCTTAGACTTGGATTTTGTAAATATAGACACACATGCATAACATAGACTCATAACTGTTAAGACATAGAACAAACACAAATCACAAGTTGTAACATAAGATTCAAGGTTTTGTAACCCTAGTGAAAAACTCAAGATCACTCGTATTATTTGGAATAATATTGAATCGTTTAGTGAAATACTTTCTTTGTTCATTGTCAAGTAACAAATATAATTCTTCCATTTCCATAACATACATAACCTTCTAAGTGTGGTTAAGTAAATTCCGCGTGCTTAATCATATTAAGTCAATATATCTTATACACAAAGACACAAGGTTTAACCACCTTAACCGTGTATCAAATAAAAGAGGACCTCCACACAAGCTGAACGCTGTTCCACGACAGAGGAGTGATGGTTGGATGGAAGTAAAAGTATGGCAGTTTGATACCAGGAAGACTCCTGAAACAGTTTATATGCATCTTAAGTTAAAGCATCCAGTTAAGAAGAATCTTAGTGGGCTTATCATACATGGGATTGAGTATAGACCCATATAGATTCAAGTACATGTAAACCCGTCAGTTTGTTTGCATTGAATGTCAAAAATATATTTTCAATTTGAAATTTTGTTTGGCAATCAAGATTCCTTTTTTGCCACTAATGCAGGGAATTTATGCTTTGGTAATATAGTTTGCATTAATTAGCAAATTTAATTTATCTTTTATGGGAGATATAGCTAAAACAGAAATCCAATTTCTGCAAAATTGTAACCGTTTCAAATAAAATAATAAAGTTGACAAGACAATTGCATTTGCTTACGGTTTTGGCGTACAGTGTACCCAGTTTTTAGCTGTTTGATCAACTTTGGTCAACTCTGCAAAGTATGAGACATGACAAAAATAGTTCCTGAAAAAATATTTACTCAGTTTTTAGATGTTTGTATCACTATGTTGTAATATAAGGGTAGGGTGTTCACAATTCGGTTCTATTATGAAAATCAAACGGATTTAGAACCTAACCTGTTTCTGAAAACGGTTTTTGGAAATTTAAATGATGGTGTTCGATAAAATGCTCAAGTGAAATTTGACTACTAACAGGGTTATTCTGTTCGTAAATAGCTGTAAGTTCCTGTTGGTGTATGTGTCCGGACCATACTCCGGTGTCCGGACGTCTCATCTCGTTCGGACTGTCTCACCTCCGGACACACCTGCTGAGCGGACCGCCGCCTTCTACAGTATGCAGTCCCATCAACTACTGACATCCCAGATTTCCCGGGATCGTGTCTCCCACGTGGTCTGACACCTAGCACATGGTCTGACACCACGCTCCTTCCCAAGGCAGCACAGGTATCGAGGTACTTTATCTCTATATATATACTACAACATTTAAACATTATCTCATAATATCTCACACACATATTCTCTCTCTAATATATTAACTGCCATTACATCTCCACATACCGATGCATATATAATCTGGCTTTATCATCACACACACATACATACCGTACATACAAAAATTCTATATACTGAGGTACTGACTTGACCGTCGGAGGGTGGTTCACTACTACACAAAAGCTTATATAGATCGGTGGAAAACCCACATATAGATCGGTTTTGAACCGCTCTATACAAAAGTGATCTTTATGAGCGAGTCACATATAGATCGGTTGAGAACCGATCTATATGAAGCACATATAGATCGGTTGATACCCAATAACTGATCTATATGACACCACATATAGATCGGTTGATACCCAATAACCGATCTATATGACACCACATATAGATCGGTTGATACGCAATAACCGATCTATTAAGTCCATTTTCAAAAAAAAAATATAAATGGATATCCCGTTTGCTTTGTCCATATATCCATAAGCTTGTTCACTTCGATGCCAGATTCTTCAGAAATAATGCTCCACAGATCGTCTGTCGTCGCGTTTTTGCATGCATATTTCTTCATGTACATCATCGCCAAGATACTCCTTTAGCATACGAATAAGAGATGATCCTTTCTCGTAACTTATGGCATCAAAAACTTCAATAACCGAGCTAGCATTTTGCACTTCCACCTGTAGAACCATGTATTATTGGTATGCTTATATTGATTGTAAAGTAGTACTTTTGAGCATTGACTATCATAGGTCATTTACCTCAACCGGATGCTCGATGGTAATGCTGTCAACTATGAATAGTTTTTTATTCCAGTGATTCAACACACACACACTTACGACTTTCTCCCTCTCACAAAAGATAAAATATATAATTCACTTAATTACCTGTCTGATACTCGTCTTAAGAAAGGAAATGCATTCTGAAGATGCTGGATTTTGGTGAGACCTTGAACAAATGTGGTAGGCAACAGAAACAAGACGCTGAACACAATGGACGCAATAAATACTGATATTTTACGGATCCACCACAAATTATAAGGTACACAAAGGTTTTGCCAGAAGACATCACGTGGTTCTGGAGCCAATTGTGTGACCCATAACATCGGGTCTGCTGATTGGATCGTATGTGACACCACCAAAGCATCATATCGACTCCTGAAAAACACCAATGCAGCTTCGCATTCCTGTATTCATTCAAATCAAACAGTCACCACATGCATGAATGATTCATTGAAACGTTATTAATATTTTTGCTAGCTAGCTAGATGGTGATCACCAACCTTTTCTCTGAGTTGATCATCGACGTTGCGAGTGGCGCCTGATTCAGGTCCAACAATTTTGAAAGAGTTTGATCTTGCTCCACAAAGGCCACATCTATTAACATTTGGTTCGCAGCACTGCTTACCCGGGACGGTTGTCATCACTTTATACATCTTCTCTGCGTCCTCCTGAAAATGTCAACATGAATAAGTTGATACCTAAAGAAAGAAAGAAGATGGACGGGTTTGATACCTAGCTAGTATTAGTATTATGCACCTTACCATAAGTTGTTGAACTGCACCAAAGCGATAGACAATTTGGTGGGAAATGTAACTTGATGCATAATAATTACTGAAGAATTTCCCCACAGACTCGTTGTACGATTCTACTGAAGACCACGGGATGCCGCGCACAAGCACCGTGAAGTTACTCGGCCTTGTTGGAAACCTATGTACTTGCTCCATTCTCATCCTTGCAATGTTTTTATACTCCTATGAGAAATTCAATATGCACACCTCATGTTAGCAAACTATGTTTATTATTCTATCAAAGGAAAGTTACTTGTGTAAGTAAATATCTAGCATGTAAAATGTAGCCAAAACATGTGACAGTCATTGTATTCCATTCCCATACATTGTGTTTTCATTTGCTGCACGTCTATTAATCATTTCAAATGAGGTGCCATATCACAAATCCGAAAGCAACTACATAAAGTTGTTTATTAGTTTGTTAGGTTCTTTTAGTTTTGAATTCATTTGGGTGACTGATATGGTTATCAGAATAAAAGCATGTCACTGATACAAAATGCAATGTGAGATGCAATAGAAAATTGAGAGAGTAGTAATTACGTCCTTACAAAGTATAGAAGAGTGCAAGCACAAGCAGATATAACATACAGCGTCAAGCAGTGGGCCCAGAGCCTGTGAGATAAAAGAAAGATTATCGTTATAATATGGCCGGGTTAGACTAAAATTAAGTGCATGAAAATTTAAATACATTAGGATGCATACCATCTTGAACCTTCTCTTACATTGCCAATAGTCAATAAATCCATGGCTGTAGAGTCTTCACCCTGTTGCATCCCTTGCCCAAAATAATTCAGCGGAAGCACAAGAAATGTGCAAAGAATAGTGGCAATTGCGAAGATGCGTATACTGTACACAAAACAAAAAGTAATATAAGTAATTATAGATTAAAAAAAGTTCTATAAGAAAAACGTAGTACCTAAAAACAACGATCCTGAGAAAAATAACTGCATCAATACCGCCACAAGCATATCAAATCAGCTAACAAGGAAGCAATGCAGCATATCACGATAAGCAGCAACCAAACAACGCTTATAAACATAGAGAGCTGTGGTGGCTGACCCGAAACAACAAGCACACCCTTGCGGTGTCTTGAATGCCAAACAACAACAATCAAATAGGCTAGATTCTAAATCAAATAAGCAAATCCAAATATAACACATAAGCAAAACCAAGTAAGCCAAAAACATGACATAATAGCCATAAGGCTATAGGCTTAAGAAAGAAATCCACTAATGTGTCCAAACCAAGTGCAAGCCACAAAAGTCACATAAGCCGATACTAAAGCTCAATTCAAACACAATACATACACTTGTATATGTTGAAAAATCAGCAACCCAAACACTTTTAAACATGCTGAAAAATCAGCCTATAAACTCACTATAAGTGCAGAAAATTCAGCTTGTAACGACCCATTTAAGTGCATATTTTCAGCATATAATAAGTGCAGATTTTCAGCATATAAACACTCTATTTAGGGGCTGTTTGGCAGCCACCAAACACCCTCGGTTGGGCTGTGTTACAGCAGCAAAACACCCTCCCTTGGGGGCTGTTATACGCAGAAAGCAAACACCTCGTAGGGGCTGTTTTGCAGCCAACAAAACACACCTTAAATGATGCAGAATTCCCAGAAGCAACGCACCCTATTTGGGGCAGTTTTGGCTGGACAGAAAGCAACAAACAAACACCATTATGGGCTGCTGGGATACGCAAAAAAAAACCAACACCCCTTTGGGGTGGGCTGCGACAGCAGTCAACAAACACACCTATGGGTGGTTTTTCTCTTGTACCCAGGACAACCAAACAACATCACATAGGCAGAACAAAAGCAGCACATAAGCACCAACAGCATAAGAGAAATATATAGACTATCAAGCAAGTGAACATACCAACAAAATAACTAATCACACAAAGAGGTCCTGATTTTACCAAAATCAGGTAGGAAAGAGAACAATACAGTGATTTAGCAGTAGCGGAAGACGGAGGACAGAAAATCCACCAGAACATCTACAAGAAACTGTTTCCAAAGGGTGATATGTCAGTCATACCATAACCAATTTTTTAATATTCTTTATTAAAAAAATGGATTATCATTTCATATTAGTTTTTTGAATCACAGTATATTTACTATTTATGAAGTTAAATAAGTAGTTTTAAGGGGCAAGCCAACATACCCATAACAAGATTGTTGTTAAAGAACTAGAGATGATTAAGCATTGAAGTTAAAGGTGAGTTGGAAGAATTACCTCGAGAATAATCCGACCATTGTCATCATAAGGGAACCTTCCTTTCATGGATTTCCCATTTATATCCTTTGCATCTTCATAATCATTATCAAACAGATAAACGTGGTCACATGCCATTGGTGAGCATGTCGAATGTGCACATCCACAACCCAACTGTAAACTCTGTCAACCGCACATCTAATTACAATTCCACAATACATTAATTCAAAATCACAATAACTTAAAACCGACAATTATGATTACCTGTGATCCAAGATCAAGAGATTTATCAAGTATCGGATTTCTGACATAGGTAAAGCTTTCCCAAGGCAAAAAGTGAATGAGTGAAATGAAGGATATGCAAATTAAAGTAATTAATGAATTAGTGAAATGAAATAGATGATATACATGACGAGTGGATCTGGATAATAATCGGCGAACGAAGCAAGAGTTGTGTGCCTAGGGTTTTTTTTTGGTGAGGGTATGTGATTTTGGGGAAATTTTGGGAAATGAGGTGTACTGTGTCTAAATTTTGGGGAATATTGGTGTAGCGGCAAACCAAAATTTGTAGCCGCTAAAATATTTTGGTAGTATATAGATCGGTTTTTTCATTAATAACCGATCTATTAAATTTTGGGGAATATTGGTGTAGCGGCAAACCAAAATTTGTAGCCCGCTAAAATATTTTGGTAGTATATAGATCGGTTTTTTCGTTAATAACCGATCTATTAAATTTTGAAACTAATTAGATCGGTTATTAACCAAAAAACCGATCTATTTATTATTTTTTCCCCTCTTTTCCCTTACATAGATCAGTTTTTAACATAACCGATCTATATGAAGTGATCTATATAACCTTTTGTATAGTAGTGGTTCCCGGGGCTTCGGCCTCGGGACCCCTTCTAACGGTTTCCCTCTTGTTTGTTTGCAGTACGCTTCCAGCTCGGAGCAAGGACGGACGGAGCGCAGCAGCCCTCCGGACTCGCCTAGTGGAACTTTACTTCAACAGTTCCTCTTTTCTTTTTCTTCTTTTTTATTTGGTTATGTGATGGTAGCAGCCGCACTACTATTTTGCAATTTGCCTTTCTACGTTTGAGGTTTCTTGTTGATTATCGTCTAAGTTGTTTGGATATGGTTGATTGCACCCTTAACGTTAACTATTATTAATCAAGTTAAAACAAATTTCTAATGGCAAGTAAAAGGACATCCTAACCACCCCACAATCTGTATATTTTAATCGAAATAAAAAATGTATTATTATCTGGACACCTCCCCTATGATAATTTCTAACGTAAACACGTTATCTAGACACCTGGCTTCGAGAAGCATCCAGAAACTAATTTTTAAGGTTCCATGATAACAACTGATCATTATTTAATTTGTTTTGTCCTTAACACCTGGACACAAACAATTTTTTTATTCAATCATGTGATACACGCACCAGTACAATTGCCCTCCAATTTTTTTTCATAATGCCGACGTCGGCATAAAGACTTTTCGACGTCATGTCGTCGACAACAACTTGTCGAGAATGCTCCGACGGGACTTAAGATCCTGACAAACAATACAGACGAAAAAGTGGGACCCACATGATTTTCCGGTCAAACGTTCTTGTGGTTCGACAATAATTACCGACGCCAAGTCGTCGGTATAATACTAAATAATTAACGATTTAATTAGCAAAGCTAATTAAAGTCAACGAAAAGTCAACAAATTTGTAAATAATACCGACGTCATGTCGTCGGTATTATTTACAATAGTCAACGAAAAGTCAACAAATTTGTAAATAATACCGACGTCATGACGTCGGTATTATTTAAAATAGTCAACGAAAAGTCAACAAATTTGTAAATAATACCGACGTCATGACGTCGGTATTATTTATAATAGTCAACAAGTTCTATATTTTACCGACGACATGACGTCGGTGATATATGAAAAAGTCAATAACATTGTATATTATACCGACGACATGGTGTCGGTATTTAAGTTGTATTGCAGCTGCAATTCTCAGATTTTTGCCGCAAAAATTTGCAGCAAAAATCTACAATAACCTGCTTTCTAACCTGCACATTCCATTACATTCCAATACATCCAACGGCTAAAACGGCTATAAATTTTATAACGGCTAAAACGGTTTTATATAACCACTAAACACTTATAAACTTTACAAAACGGCCATAAACTTTATAACACCCTCAAAATACATGATAAAGTTTACATAACGGGTGTTATAATCGCTAAACCTAGCTGCTATATCTACAAATGTTGCAATATCCGCAATGTTCAAAGATAATAAGATTCGGATCGTCAAAATATAGTTTCAAAGATAAAAACAACACAAAATAACACATAATATATACCTCTACGGCCCCTCGTCGTCATCCGTATCATCACTATGACGATCCTCATCATCATCACTCTCGACGCCTGAGCTACTCTCGCTGCCAGAGCCACTCTCGCTGCAAGAGCCACTCGTGCTCCCGCATGAGCCACTCGCGCTCCCGCCTGCGCCACTCCTTCCCGCTGCCGCTTCCTACGTCACCTCGAGAACCAACCTGGCTAAGAAACTCTTGCCATCGTGGGTTGCTCGAGACAAAAGACGTCAACAACTCGAGCTGCCTCTGATTTTCCAACTCTCTCTTCTTAGCTCTTCTGCTCTCCTTCTTAGCTTTTCTGTAAATCTTCTCAGCTTTTTTGCCCTTCTTCTCAGCTTCATCGATCTTCTTTTGAGCTTCATCAAGCTTCTCGTCGATCTCGGCCATACCTATAAACGAAATAATCAAAATTTAAAAACAGCCATTTCAATACATAAGATGAGTCATTTAATATTATCCAACTGTACATACCTGGAGGTGGAGGCGGGGGAAGCGGGGTGTGTGGTAAACGTGGCCTCTTCAAGCCGGGTACCACCCTGCCCCTGCCGGCTATGTGACCACGCTGCTTGCCCTTTAGTACCCGGGCAAGTATCTCCTCCTCCGTGAGGTACGCCACCTCTGTCGGCGTATCCGATCTCGGCTCCCTTAGCCTGACCATCTCTTCCTATGTAGTTGAAAAAAAATGAGAAAATTAATATATTAGTCGGGTTAATTACTAGATTATGTTTCAATAAATCATTAAAGTGCGTGTTTGGGGAAAAAAAAAACGATACTTACATACTGAACACGAGCCTCATCTTGCAACCAAACACCATCCTTGCAGTGGGTGTCAAAAAAGGTCTGGAGAAGGGACGGGTACTGATGGTCCTCGCTGTTCTTGAACTGTATATATATACACATGCATATAGGATGAAACAAATTAAAATGACAAATCAAACACCATATATATTTTATTTAGTATAAATACTTTTAGTTAATATATAATTAAAATTAAATAATCTTATAAAAATAAAATGTGTCTTATATATTCGTGTCGAGTAGCGGCCAATGATCTTGAACCGTGACGGCTGTGAACCTTGTTCTTCTTTCGGTTCTCTTTGTTCACAGCCGCTCGTTTTTTTGCCTTCTCCGACATGTACAACTCCACATGCTTCTCCCACACAGCCTGCTCCACGTTCGGAGGAGGATTTCTTCTGATCGCTTCCACATTCGGAGCCCCACTCTTGTTGGTAAAGTAATCGCGTTTCATCTCATATTTGTTGTCCGAATATCGCTTAGCCAGATACGCGGTGATGGCGGTCCGAATGTTCTCCCACTTCGATGAGCGCATGTGGCGTTCCAAATTAAACATAGTCTGCAATAAAAAATAGTTAAAATTAATATAAAGATATAAATAAATAAACAAATTTAAATAAATATACACATTTAAACAAATTTAAATAAATGTACACATTCAAATAATTAAATAAAGAGATATAAATAAATAAACAAATTTAAATAAATATGCACATTTAAATAAATAAACACGATAACATAACAATATAAAAGGAAAATGAAATAACTGACCCCGAGTTGTGGAAGGAAGTGAGCCGTCTTCTCCGGTGGTATGCTGTACCAGGAGTCATAGTGTAACGGCAGCTTCCTAACGAGCTCGCCGACATAATTGCTGAACCACCCTTGGTGCTTGCCAACATGACAATACGTCCCCTAATCATTAATCTCAAACTCAATCGACTGTGGGCCGCTATTTTCCACAGCTTTCTTGAGCGCCACGTTCTTCGTGCCTTGGCGTCGACGCGGCCTGCCGCCATCCCGACCTCCACTACCCCTGCCTCCCCCTGGCCCTACCTCCTCGGCGGGGTCGCCCTGATCCTGCAATTGGAGTGAGTGAAAATGTCATAAAGTAACATGTAACCAAATTCAAATGATCAAGTTTAAGTTTCTGTAGAGACCAAGATTCACGTTTAGGAGGTAGAGGAAACATGATAAACACGAACTAAAGATTAAACATTGAATATTCGGTTTATTGATTGCCGAGGTGTGTATGTTGTCTAAAGAGAGAAGTAAAGACAACACACACACCTCATGTGTTACAAGTGAATCCCCAACCCTCCTAGTGTTGACATAGGAGGGTATTTGTTACATGAATACAAGTTCTAACTTAGCAATATGACTAAACTAGTCCTTGTACTTTAAATGCAATTGCAATTCCCACATATGACAAAACTTTAAAGCTAACAATCTCTCCCGAAAGTGATGTCATATGGGAATTGCTTACAATGTTCCCTACAAGTAAAATATAAACAGTAAGTACAGAGAATAATCTTCAAACTTCATTACTTCGTTCTGCTTGCAGAATCTTCTCAGCTTTCATTTCTTTACTTGCAGACGAACCATGTGAGCAAATATAATTAGGGTTTAATTTAGAGTGCCCTGAGTGCTCTCCCCGTGCTCTCCCTTAATTAGTGCTCTCCCCCAAACTGACAACCTCTCTTATGATTGCCCTGTATCTGAAGTCCGTTCGGGGGAATACATTATCAACATCTTCATCTCACCAAATGCATCCCAGTTATTTTTTCCCATGAGAGATCAGCCCGTACATTTCTCTCCCCTGCTGGTTACGATTTATCGGAATCAGCATACTTATGTGCACGTAAAGTATTAACTGGAAGCACTTCATATATTCCGTGAGAAGATGTAGATAAACCCTATCTAACCTCAAGGAAAGAGCAAAAGGGCAACATATAAACCTAAACCCGTACCTAGTTCGGTTGATAGGTTACATTTGTTGCATATGGACTTATGTGGCCCAATGAGAGTTCAAAGCATAAATGGGAAGAAGTATATTCTTGTAATTGTTGATGACTATTCAAGATATACATGGGTAAAGTTTTTGAGGTCAAAAGACGAAGCACCTGACACCATCATCACCTTTCTGAAGCGTATTCAAGTTCTACATCAGGCTCCAGTTAGGATAGTAAGAACCGACAATGGCACGGAATTCGTAAATCAGGAGTTAAGAACATTCTTTGAAGAAACTGGTATTACTCACCAGACATCAGCTGTTAGAACTCCACAGCAGAATGGGGTAGTTGAAAGAAGAAATCGAACTCTTGTGGAAGCTGCTCGTACAATGCTGATTTACTCCAGTGCACCGTTATTCTTATGGGCTGATGCTGTTTCTACTGCTTGTTTTACTCAAAACCGATCCCTAATCCATCCAAGATTCAATAAAACCCCATATGAATTCATCAACAAACGAAAACCCGACATCTCTTACATTCATGTATTTGGTGCTTTGTGTTATCCAACAAATGATAGAGAAGATATGGGAAAGTTGAAAGCGAAGGGTGATATTGGAATTTTCATTGGTTATTCTGAAAACTCGAGGGCATTCAGGATGTATAACAGGAGAACGAAAAAGGTTATGGAGACGATGAATGTGAAGTTTGATGAAATTTCACAAATGGCTTCTGACAAACTCGCTCTAGAACCCGCGCTTAACCCAATGGCTCCTAATCATACCGGATTAGGACCCGCACCTCAAAGTCAAACTTCTGGACATATCAGTTCAGGACTCATACCCCAAGGACCTCAATCAATTCCATCGGATAAACCAACAACTCAAGAACTGGAGAACTTTTTTGAGTTTATGTATGTTGAATACATTATCAACATCTTCATCTCACCAAATGCATCCCAGTTATTTTTTCCCATGAGAGATCAGCCCGTACATTTCTCTCCCCTGCTGGTTACGATTTATCGAAATCAGCATACTTATGTGCACGTGAAGTATTAACTGGAAGCACTTCATATATTCCGTGAGAAGATGTAGATAAACCCTATCTAACCTCCTGTATAAAAAACAACGGCTTCATGTAGTGACTACTGATGGAGAAAACCCACTATGACGAATTTGAGACCGAAGTAGAATAACCCAAACTTGTGACTTAAACTTGCACGATAGTGTGACTAAGAACCTATACTGAGCACTACAACGTAACTCCTTAAAGCATAGGTCGTTTCATATACCCATCCATCCTTCCTTAACTGTATATGAACCTCTCTTGAATTATCCACATCTTTGTGTGACACTGAGTACTACAACGTATCTCCTTTAAGTGATAGTTAACTAGGTCTTCGTCCATCTACCCCTTGACCTATGAAAACTAGATAACCCAAGACTTAATCACTATTCCCATGAGTGCCCAAACAAGGATCTCGAAGAATCATGCATCCAACCAACCCCGATATCTTCAAGATACTAAGTACACGTACCCGAGATATTCCACTTCAACTTCAAATAAGTAATAACAAGCATGGCGGCGGCCGGCCGCGTTGCGGCCTGGCGGAGAAATAGTACCAAAAAATGGAATTTCAGGCTCAGTGGCCGGCCCCTAAAATCCTTCAAGGAGAACCTACAGACATAAGTTGTCTGGAAGTTGTGGTCACGTGGTTGAATGCTCAGTGGCCGGCCCTTAAAACCAAGCGCACTTTTTCTAATTGGCAACAGCTTTGCAAATTACCAACATCTTCAAAGAAATGACACTTCATGACACCAAGCGCACTTTTTCAATGGGGTAACATGAGTTTGTTTTTTTTTGAACAAAAGGAGTTTCTGAATCCTCTAAAAACAGACATGACTCTGTTTTCTTAATCACATCTTGCAAACCTTCTTTTAGCAGCCTCAGTTTGCTCGGGACCGTCCCAGTCACTTGTACTGGATGTTTAATCTGCAGTTCCATATTGCACCTCTTCACCTATCACTCCAAAATCTTTAACCTCGTATTCTGGCACCACTTCCTTCTTCTGTCTGATCCTATGAACAGATGTGGATTCCTGCCAAATATATACATAATTCACATTATTGTCAAGGAATGTCTTTCCAACAATACATTTGTGTCCAAATATTTACCAGTATATAAAGTTATCACTTATTTAATTTTCCACTTTCTTTGTCCTTAAAGGACCATGAAAAAAAAATGAACCCAATTCAATACTTCAAAGATCCAAACCCAATTGCAGCAGCAGCCAACTGCACACATTTCTGTGAAAATTCTATATGAAAGCCTCATAGATTTGGGTATGCTCTTTTAACATATAAATGAGGCAGTCACTATGTTAGTGAGTGCCTATGGGGCCATGTATAAATGAGGTAAATATGTCATAAGAGAAACATCAACATTTACATTTTGCTATGTACATGTCAGATAAGAAAAACTTGCTTGAAGGGGGGAACCATTAAAATTGGTAAAAGTAACTCACATTCAAATATTTGAGTGTATAGCCTCCTAAATCATTTCATTAAAAAAATTCAAATTTACCATCATGAAAATGTTGTTTCTTAATTGTTAACACAACGATAAACTATATAAGTGTCGAAAAATTGGACAAAATGCAACCTGCCCAAAATCGATTGCCAACTTAAAACATAAAGGGAAGGTGCAGATTCATATAGGTCAAACTGTAGGTGTACTAACTCAATAATAGCAAATGAACATATTTAATATAACGATTTCACATCACACGTCAACTGTTGAACATGATTAACAATGCCTAATAGCAGATAATAAGGTTCAAATAGTTTTGACAATAATACATATGATGTCGAAAATTACCAGAAAATGAGTGTCAAAAGTACCCAGAGATGTATGCTGATGGTCAATCTCCACTTGCAGCCCTTGCAACCACAATGCACAGAGTCTATTACCTTTTCCTCACGCAAATGCTTCTGGATTCTACAGACATAAGTTGTCTGGAAGTTGTGGTCACGTGGTTGAATGCATCTTAAACAACAAAGTCAGTTGTGATCACTTGGTTGAATGCATCTTAAACAGCAAAGTCGTTCATAGACGGGCTGTAATTCAAAATCAAAACATGAGCATGCTTTATAAAACATTTACTTTAACACTCAAAAGATGTAAAGCTTAGAAAGGAACCTGAAAAAATGATTGGTACTGCCAAATCATCTTTCGCAAATTCTACCAGCATGTGATAGCCGTCCTGGGAAGATGGTGCGAAGAACTTTGGTATAAGTGATCTACATAAGAAATTTGTGAAAGAAAGCAATATTCAATCAAGAAGACATTTTTTTTAATTGATTCATGAATGCGAACTATGGCGGTCTCACCTCGACAACATCAGCGCATAAAAAACACTTGGAGACATTTTAGCACTGAACTTGTGGATAATCTGTAATCAATTCCTCTTCTTCATCCTCTTCCTCTTTTTCAACATTGTCATTATCGCTATCCTTGGCAAGAACCACAACCTCTGAAAGCAACAAATTTAATATGCAAAAGTATCATCAAATCCGATCATAAACACAATTTCATTAATTTAAAATTTTAAAAAGTAAAGCATGAATTTTTTTTTTTTTTTTTTTTTTTTGCTAATCAATTCTTGCATTTTATGAAAGTCTTTATATACCTGCTGCGTATGAAGCTTTACAAACAACATCAGCAAAGTAACCTACAAAAAATTAGCCAGGGAAAAAAGGAAAAAACTTTTTTACGTCATATTAGTTATGAGTAATGGAAGTCATATTAGTAAGTTATGAGTACTGCAAAAGTTTAATAGTTACATGAGACGTAAAAAAGTTTGTTGCTATTGTTAAAGGGTGATAAGATGCCAACACATTCACAGAAAATAACGCTAAATAGTTATGAGTAGTGGAAGTCATATTATCCTGATACGCAAGTCGAAACATATGCATAAGATGTACCTTGCTGAGTATGTGTTCAGGACGCAGTCGCATGAGCAGCATCTGTTGGAGGTGCCCGCTGAACATCTATGAGTATAGGCTGCGCACATTCAAGTGTGTTGTCAGCATCTATTGGAGGCTGCTGCGTGCACCTTTTTGGAGCACGGCTTCCAGGGTCATTTCCCTGAAGGTGTAGCTAACCTGGCATACCAAGAATGGGTAATATTAACTGAGGGTGCTCATTAAAAGCCACAAACATATTGACAGCAAGTATCTGAGAAACTTCAGAAGTACTGCAAATCATATGATGCTCACACGTAAGCTGAAACATATGCGTAAGACGTACTTCGGCCAGTGGACGCCGACGACGTGCTTGCAGCAACAGCGGCTTTTGGTAGATCAAATTATTTTCTTACCGGTCCGGCATCTTCTTAATGACTTCAACTCTTCTGATCGCCTCTAGGATTTCTCGAAATTCCTTGAGCTGTGATTGCAACAAACACAAACTGAGGCTAGTTCTTATGTAAAGGTCATATCAATACCTTATACTGTTAGCATAAAAGGCTACAGATTACCATATGATGTTCCAAGAGTTCCTTGCGGCGCGCGCTCGTGTCTTCCAAACCACGAACCAACCGCATTCCTGATCCAAACCCAGTTGCTTTAAACAACAGAAGCATCATATCCTTTAGTGGACCTCCAACGACAATGCGTCGGTCCAACGTTCGCAATTTATTTGCTTAAATGGCGATCATGCTGCAATCAACTCTCCGGCAATGCTGGTATGGATGTGAAAAATAA
Organism: Artemisia tridentata subsp. tridentata; assembly: GCA_021014915.2. Taxonomy (NCBI): domain Eukaryota; kingdom Viridiplantae; phylum Streptophyta; class Magnoliopsida; order Asterales; family Asteraceae; genus Artemisia; species Artemisia tridentata. The sequence continues at coordinate 52,240,843 of CP139505.1, forward strand.
ACAAAATCAGTCAAGGTTATACGTCTCAAAGGGCAAAATAATTAACTTTATTGCGGGTAATCTTTTACTTATAATATTACCAGCACCATAGCATCAGACCAATATAAAGTCGCAAAAGTATGTGATTAACGAAAATAATAACCGGTGATAACTACTGATATTTTAACCACAGTAGTCAAAATGGGTTTGGTTCAAAACAGGTAATTTTTGGTACGGGTCAGGTCAGGCTGTCCAAAAACATTCCTTAAAATTTTAATCCAGTATAGGTAACCAATAATTACAAAGGTTACATTACATCACAGATTATCTCATTTTTTTTATGCAATAAAATTAGTAAATAACAATTTTGACGACTTTCGACCGGTCTCCTTTTTATCTGCTTTCATTCTATTTAAACAATTGATCCATTAACAGATAGAATATTGCCAAATTGGCTCATTCATAAGGCTATAGTTAAAATAGCCTGTTACAAAAATAACGTGAATTATATACGGTCTTCAAAACTAATATAGTTAAATAGTTAATAGTATATCTCCAAAATCGACTTCACCATCAGCTAAACCCTTCGTAAGTGCTATCAAACATATTGGGAAATTGGTAATTGCCAAATTAAAGCCAACCATTAAACCCAACCATATTCACCCCTTTATTGCTGCTGTTTGACAGCAGCCCCAAACGCCCAATAAAAGGACCCAAAATCCCATAATACCACACCCAAATACCCCATAAAATACTGTGACATAACATGTTACCTGCTGTTACACCTTCAAAAGTGTCTTTGTCTTCGAGGAGCTTCATAAATTGTCCAACCTCTGTCCAAAATTGTCGAACCTTTTTTAGGTTGTCTCAGCCCTGCATTTTCAGTTTAACACCAATATTCCACATTAGTAGCATGTATGTAAAAGATTGTCATTTAAGGCCTACTTTAAGAAGCTATATTTTACATATAAACATAAAAGGGTAGGTTTATGTAATTACAAAATTGCAAATAGTTATATTTTTTACCTTTGTTTTTTGGAGAGATGGAAGAACAGGAGTGACCACGCTCTCCGTAACCCATTTTGGCAGTTATCTTCAACTTACGCTTGTCTTCGACAGAGGTAATGTTTGTTTAATCCTAGCCACCTGAACATCGGAAGTCACCCAAAGTAGGCTCATCTATGATTTAAAAAACATTAAAGATTTTTTAGACACAAACTTTTTCAGGTCAATCCAGCACCTGCTTTTACCCGTGACATGCCCATTTGCCACTTCTAATTTACTTTTTTCTTAATAGGAGATCATTAAACATACCTGATTCAAATGATTATTTGCTCTCAATCTCTCATGGTTCTAATAAGCAGTTTTTTTTAATTTTGTTTGTTTCTTTTTTTAGAATTCAAAACTTGGTAGCCCAAAATAACTCATTAACGCAAACTAACATATGCGCAGTATCATGACATATAAAGTAGTAAACAAATATTTGATTTAAACATATACAATGATGTTCAAAACCATAATTCCATGAATCAAGCTCACTTTAATCTAAACCCAAAATCTTTCATGAATCAAACTCACTATAAAATTTAACACCAAAAATTCTGAAACGTAATATTTAACACAAATGTTCGAACATGTGACTTTTTTTCATCGTCATCCTTAATTAAAAAACATATTATAGATCAAAACATACTTGTTTTTTAATGAAGATCCAAACATACTCGTTTTTTTCATCCATCCCTGCCATTCCAAATCACAACTTCAGATTTTATAACCCATCTAAATCCGAATAATTTATTTAAATCAAATAATTTACCAACCATCATAAACATATAATCTGATCGAAAGCACATGAATTAGATGAAAACACCCCAAATTAACGAAACCCTAATTTGTTAAAAAAAAATTATAAAAAGCATAAAAATTAAAAACCCTCAATTTTAAAACCATAAAATTAAACAAAAATAAATGACCATAAATAAAAATCAAACTTTTTTTGGACGCCGCCTGCTTGTTATTAAAACTAAAAGATGAATCGTGAAGGAGATTATTATTATTACCTTATTAGTCTATGAAGAAATCAAACACAAATCATATCAACAGGTAAAAACCCAGAAATCAAATAGTTCCATAAACACCCGTAAGAATCAAGCCCTATGTATGGCTTTGATGACATCGGAGAGTATAAGAGGCATGTTTTCACAGCAAACACACGAATCACATATTCAACAATAATAATCAATGAAAAAAAATTAGATAAACGGCCATCATACCATTACACAGTACTCTGCTTGCTTGCCTTTATAGTGTATTTTAGACACCGTTACGGCCACCTGGAGTATTTTTCAAACAAACAAACATCAATAACAACAAACAAAACAAACCAAAACTGTGACTAAAATTTTTACTTAGACATTTCATCGAGCATTTGGTGCGCAAACAAACAACGCATCAGAAGAAACTACAAAAGTTAATCCTATAACCTCCATTAAGCAAATCGTAGGCTTAACTAACTTTCAGAGTAAATTCAATTCCAACATACAATACACAAACCAAAAAGTTTAATTTTTTTTTAAATACAACCAACATTAACACAAAACAAAAGTTCACTTTTAAAAGAAAAAAAAAAAATATACCTTTTTCTAGAAAAAGAAAGAGCTTGCACTGCCAAGAAACGGAGATCCGTTGCTCCAATCGAACCCACAAATTCATCACAGCCTATTACTATATATATTATACAGAACAGAAGAAATCAGAAAAGGGTATGAATAAAAAGTATAACTAAATGAAGAATCAGCAAAAGGGTGTCATCATTTTAGCTCAAAACCTTCAAATCTTAACCCGGATCAGGTTACCACGCCAAGAGACCGCCAGTGTTGGCGATGGTTCTGGAATTTCTGCGATAATCAACAAATCGCATGCCAAATAACCAACAACAACAGCAAAAAAAAAAAAAACCCTAATTTATGGTTTTGAAAGAATCACAGAAGAAGTCAGAAAAGGAGTCATAAAATATTTGTGTGTGCCGAAAGTTGTGGAAGGGAGTCGAAGATTATGGAAGGGAAGAGATAATTAGCTTTCAACCGTCTTAGTATAAAGGGATGTAGGCGGGCCAAAGGTAGCGATCTTGGACCAGTGGCGATGGATCAGTGGTGGTCCAAAAAAATTGGCGGGAAAAGCCCAAAGTAAAACGACCGCGTTTTAATGCTCCCTTAATATATACTTATAATGAATCATCATCCTTGTAGTCACAGCTGATAATTTAACCATTGTCATTTGATTGTGAATCTTGATCAGGATCTTTTTGGCTATACGTAGTGATTTTGTAGGTGTAGTCCGATAATTTCATTTGTGATTTTGGTGTGAAATATGCCATAAAATGAAATTCTAATGATGCTTGAAAATTTTGAGTTTAAGAAATTTTTACGCCGAAAATTCCCCGAAAAATTTGAATTTTGGCCTAAAAATTTGAATTTTGGGCCAAAATTTTCACTCTTGTACCAGAATTTGAATCTCGCGTAAAAATGGACTGTTAAGTCTCTCCTCCGAATTTTTTTTTTATTTATTTATTTTTTTTTTTTCCAATTGCGATAAGATAGTTCTGTCCGATATCTGAATTGGGATAAAGATCTCGGACACAATTGCAATAAGGTTCTCGGATGGCATTTGCGATATCTGATGGAGCTTGATTTGCGATAAGATCTGACCAGATGTGCAATGGCGATAATTTTATCGCTAATCGAATTGCGATAATTTTATCGCGAATTGAATTGCGATAAATCTGCCAAACTTGAATTGCGATAAAACTATGAAAGTTGATTTGCGATAAAAGGCTGGCAGCTCCCAATTGCGAAAGAACGTCTGAAGCAAGGAATTGCGATAACTCAGCAGTTTTACCAACTTCTTTGACTTTATCCTTACTTGCCCACTTGTTGTGTCCATGCTTTGTCAGACTTATTACTGACTTTTACCAACTTCTTCAATAATTCTTTTGGAAAGAATTATACGCCAAAGAAAATGAGTAAAATATTCACAAACAAATCTTGCTCAATCCTTTGTGATTTTAGTCGATCTAGCAACTTAGAACACAAAGTAAATCCAACCTTTAAACACAAGATTTGTGAGATAAACTAGCAAATCAACACAAACAACCCGTTAAATCACAAACAACCACAACCTTGAACCATGATTTTTGTGAACGATTCCAAGAAAGATCACAACAGTCACGTTTTTATGATACAAAAACGCAACAGTTGGTAACTTAAGAACACAAATCGAACACAAGAAACTCTAAACTCGGCTGATGAAGAAGAACCGAGAGTAGACACACCATAAATCACATTTTTTACCTTAAAACACACCACGTTTTGCCAAGAATCTCCCAGGTTTGCTGCTGATACCAATTGTAGAGACCAAGATTCACGTTTAGGAGGTGGAGGAAACACGATAAACACGAACTAAAGATTAAACATTGAATATTCGGTTTATTGATTGCCGAGGTGTACGTGTATGTTGTCTAAAGAGAGAAGTAAAGACAACACACACACCTCATGTGTTACAAGTGAATCCCCAACCCTCCTAGTGTTGACATAGGAGGGTATTTATTACATGAATACAAGTTCTAACTTAGCAATATGACTAAACTAGTCCTTGTACTTTAAATGTTATTGCAATTCCCACATATGACAAAACTTTAAAGCTAACAGTTTCTTTGATGTATATATATATATATATATATATATATATATATATATATATATATATATATAACACACACACATATATTATATATACACATATATGTATATATACACATACATGTATATATATACATATAACATAATACACACACACACACACACACACACACACACACACATATATATATATATATATATATATATATATATATATATAGAGTTGAGATCAAATATGATCAAAGTTAAAGTTGTTAAAATAAGATACATTCAAGAACCAATAGGCTTAGGACACGTGGCAATAAATTTAATACACAAAAAAAGAAAAAGAAAAATAATAAAAATTAATATATTTAGGCTGGAGGGTATTATAGGTATTTTGCGCATCTTATTTTTCCCTAACCCTAACTATCCTCCCATCTCAATCACAATAAGCCCCCATTTATTTTTTCATCCTCTCTCTCTCTCAAAATATTTTCCGGCAACCCAAACTACCGAATAAAAACTCTATACATTTTTTGCTAAAAATCCACCAAAAGATTTTTCATATATATATTATATAAAGAGAACCCACTAAAATATGTACCCAAACAACCAAGATCTGTTGGTGACGGTAAATGTTTGACCAAAATCCACCAAAAGATTTTTCATAAAAATCCATCAAATGTTTGACGGTAAATTTCATCAAATGTTTGACGGTAAATTTTTCATAAAAATCCATCAAATGTTTGACGGTAAATGTTTGACCAAAATCCATCAAAAGATTTTTCATAAAAATCCACCAAAATCCATCAAATGTTTGACGGTAAATTTCATAAAAATCCATCAAATGTTTGACGGTAAATGGTGACGGTTATTTTCCGGTGAAGGGGATATAAGCTTTTTTTTCAGATCGTGGTGTTTGTGTTTTTGATGGCCGAACGATTAATTTTCAGATCTGTTGATGACGGTTATTTCCGGTGATGGGGATATAATCTTTTTTTTCAACTGTCACCGGTACACCGGATACATCGCCGGTACACCGGATACATCGCCGGTACACCGGATACATTGGTGGTTCTTGGTACACAAGTCACCTTTCCGGTGTATCTAGATGGCGGGTCTCATTTTTCCGACGACCATTCATTTTTCCGGTGACCATTTAGTGATTTTTTGGAGTTGTGTAACTCGACATGTGTATGAGTTAGGTTGTATTGTCATGAGTTAAATGGGTTCCTTGTTTTAAATCTTATTGATTCCTCCCTTACAGTCAACTATTTTCAACCAAGGATATCGGTCAACTAAAGTCGAACCGTAAGGGAGAAAAATGCAATTTAAATCCGTGGGAGTTAAGTACATGAGTACAGAAAAGTACATCCCCGGGTCGTTAAGTCCCAACGAGGTGTGAAAAGTGTAATATAACGAATGTGTGTGCTGAAATGATGTGGAATATACAAAAAACGGGAATCTGATTGACTAACACTGAAATGTGAATAATCATAGCTCTGTCACAGCTGTATCGTTTAAAAACGTACAATCAGAAACCTAAAAAACGTGAAAGATATACAAACGTACGTTTAAATTAAACGCAAACGTACAAAACGAAATAAAACAAACATTCCCAAAGAGGGAATTTGCATGCCTTGACGGCTTAAATGCAAATTAAAAGAAAATAAAATAAATAATTATATTTACAAAGTTATTATTATAATAATTAGAAAATCTAAAAACCTAAAATGTAAGTTCTATCTAAAAAATGTGGAAGATAATTAAAAATGACTAAAAACGTAATAAAAATGATTATCTAAGGTCTACGTATACAAAAACTACAAAGAAAACTAAAAACGCGCGGTTTTATTAAAAACTACGTACGTGCGCGAGTTAAAACGTAAAATTTGTGAAATATAAACACTATGGGTATAATTATAATTTTTACATGTTCTATATGATAAAAGAAAATTTTAGAAAAAAGAATTATATTTTTTTGACTTTTATATTTTTTATTATGATTTAATTACTAATATACAAACAAAAATACGAAATAAATACTAACACTAATCTAAAAAATCTGAAATTTTTTCTATAAATATTTTACATTGTTACAGATTTATTAAAATTAAAAATGACAAAATAGCTTATGCGGATAAGCTAATATAAGCTGAAAAAGAAAATAAGCTATAAACGAAAAAGAAAGGTTAAAAGGAATTGGGATGCAAAGAATGACAGAACTGGTGCTCCAGAGCTAGTGGGAAGGGGGTGTGGGTTGTGTGCATGTTATACTATCCGATAGGTCTTGAGTTCGAATCCCACACCCCACACTTTTTGCATTTATTTTATTTTTGGATTTTTATTTTACAAACTAACTTTTTAACTAATTCTAAGCAACTTATGTAAAGACACTATTTTTACAATTCACAAATAAGCTCTCATTTGAGCTTATTACTCAGGCAGTTGAGCTTTTGGCTCAACTAGACCTCAAAAAGTTGAAAAAGCTATTAATAAGCTATAAGCTAAAAACAAAAGATGAAATAAGATAAGTATAGACTAGAAAAATGTTCAGCTAGCCAAAGAAAAGAGAAAAGAAAACAAGATAAGCTTCAATAAGAGCTTATGAGTCCAAACAGTCAAGCTTTAGGCTTGACTGTTGGAACTCAAGCTTGAAAAAGCTTGAAATAAGCTATACATTTTGAACAAAGGTTGAAATAAGATGTAATTACTAATATTAAACATGTATAAAGAAATCAAAATTATAAAAACTAAGAAATAAGCACTTACAAGCTTATGAGACCACACAGTCAAGCTTTTGGGCTGACTGTGTGGGTTTTTTGGCTTGGAAAAAGCTTAGAAAAAGCTATACAGTGAAACAAAGGGCAAAATAAGCTTAGAAAACTGATTATATACAAGTTTAAAGAAGAATGAACTATGCAAACCAAGGAATAAGCAGATCCTGAGCTTATGAGTCATTCAGATAAGCATAAGGGCTCATAGAGGACTTTAAGCTCAAAATAAGCTTGAAAAAGCTATACAAGGGAAACCAAAAGTAAAATAAGGTGTGAATAAGTTTTATGAATAGATATATACAAGCTTGTGGACTGGCAATTACCTATAAGCTAGAGATAAGCAAATAAGCACTTTCCAGTCCACACAGTCCAAAACCATGGGCTGCAACTTTTTTGACAAGCCATTTTGACTGACGGGTTAAGCTCTAAAAGCCAAAGTGAAAGTTGGAGTTGCAAGATGGCTTGGTAAGCTTTCCAAAAAGCCCAAGCTCAAGTATTTTGGTGCACTTATGAGCTTGTTAGGGGCTTTTGAAAATCAGCTTATTTCCCTAACTCTCAGTATACACTGAGTGAGATGGGACAAGCTTAAAGCTCATTGCAGCCCTAGCAAATAAGCTAGGGCATAGGATTTAATGATTGGAACTTGAAGACTAGTTGATAAGCTCCTAATAGAAGCTTATTTCACCAGCTGGGTTCAAGTATTGAGCTTGTTATTTGCTTATGAAGTTTCTAGGTTTCTGCTGATGGTTCAGCAGAATCAAGTAAAATGGGACAAGTCATTAAGCAATTGCAGCCCTAGTTAATGGGCTGCAAAGGAGAAATTAAGCATTGGGTCTTATGCTTGGGTGGATAAGCTCCTCAGGGAACTCAATCACTCAAGCTTATGACCTCTAATGAGCTTGTTAGAGCTTATGGGAAATGGTGTAAGTCCATATAAGTGGGCTGTTGTGAATGGGCAATCCATAAGCTCAATATGACTTATCTAATGAGCTCAAATAAGCTACACAGGCATGAAAACACTGAGTGTGATGGGTTAGGATCACAAGCTCAGGCTATATGAGGGCTTATAAGAGCTTATGAACAAAACTCAACCTTGACTGATTGCTTCAGTCAAGGGAGTTAGGGTGGGACAAATAAAGTGAGGAATAAGCTACCTAATAAGCTAAAGACTGAAAAGCAAGAACACATATAACATTTACACTACAAATGAAGCACAAATGAGCCAAGCACACAAACCTAGGGTCAATACATAAGGCATAAGCCCTATGACTGCCTATGCTCATGTGCAGGGCAAATTTGGGCTAAAATAAGCAGTTGAAAAAGCACTTAAACATTGAAACTACTAAAAAGCAAAAATAAACTGATGAAGGTGAGCAACAGAACTTCTAAACCCTAAAAGCATTTATCATAAGACTTAAAAACAAAGACACACTAAAAATCCTAAGTTTATTAAAAAAAACTGAAAAACAGAAAATTTGACTTTTATAAGAACACAAAAAGTTGACTAATATGGATTTTAAACCTAAACTACTGATTGAATATGTTATAATAAGCTATAATAACATGAAATAAGCAAAGATACATAACATTTAAACACATATGCAGGGTTTGGACATGAAAATCTAAACAGACACTTAATTAGGACAAATTAAAAGCTAATTTGACTTATATCATTAAACTACTGATTTGCATGTTAAAACTAGACTAATATGGACCTAATAAACATGAGTAAATAAAAAGCAACAATATTAACACACTAGAACACAGATATGCAAGAATGTATGATCTAGTCATCTCACAGTCACATAGACATAAAATCACATGTCAAAGTGATTATTCTCATGAACAACTGATTAATTCAGGTTCTTCTAAGTCACTAAGGTCATTGTGAGTCCAAATCAAACAAGAACAACACCCATAACAACCCTGAACTCAGATTTACCCATAAATCCAAACACTCCTTTAATGAACCTAACTTTAGCTTTTCATAACAAAAGCCTGTGTATACTAATCCTATCCAATCCAGAGAATCCATAGTGTCAAAATGGATCTTTTTAAGTATAAACAAGCTGTCAAACAAGTCTATACCTATGATTTTCAAAGACAATGCATAGCGACAGTCATTTTTGGAATTTCAAGCATAAATCAAATCCAACACATGAACACTTAATATTATGCTAAATAATGATTAACTAACAACATATAAGTAAGAAAAACAGGAAATCAAAATCTATAAAAGATTAAAACATAAAATGCAAAAATTGGTATAAAAGGCTTACAAGTGATATGAGACTGAGAAACATGGAATCAAGGGCAAGGTTTCACCTATTAGGCTTCCAATAAGCTCCTAATACCCATAGCATTCCAAAATCTCCCCTGCTTCATCATCTTCTTTATTAACTCACTATTTTTGATTTTTCATTGGTTTTTCATGATTCTTATTCTAATATTGGAATTAAAAGACTAAAGCTGATTAAATGTCTCTAAAGACTCAAACAAGCCTTGTCAGGAACCTATGTGAATTCAAAGAGTCCATTAATCAATACTATCAACAAGAAATTAAAATACTTGAAAATTAAATGATAATAAAGTGAAAATATGAAATTTAAAAGAAAACTGGAATTAAACTGAAAATAAGGTTTTATTACACTAATATGATGCTGAGTACAACATTAAAACTTAAAAGACTTGGAAATTGAGAAAGCAGTAAAACTAAATTACACTACTCGACCAAGGCTAGCCCAAGGTAAGTCTTCTCTACTTCATCTTTGCTCTTTTATACATTCTCTGAGTCCTATGTCGACCTTTGAATCTTTCCCACCAATTCTTGACCTTTAGATCTTTGAAAATCATCAAAACGTCCACTTGGATTTTGGCGCCAAAATCAAATGAGCAGGTTTTTTATAATTAATGGTAATTAAAGGCTTTTGGATGTTATAGAGGTGGAGGGGTGAGCTGGGGAGACAAGGGAATATAGTTGGTGATGATGTGGTAGCCAAGTGGTGGCAAAACCATGGTGGTTTTGTGACTCAGTGGTGTTGGAGGGAAAAAGGGAAAGGAGACGGGTCAAACCAATGTTTGACCCTGGGATATTTTAACTCAGATAAAGTGGGTAGGGTCAATGGTTGGATTGGGCTTGGGTTTTGTTGTGTTGGGTTGGATTTGGATTTAAGGATTAAAAAGGAATCCATTTGGTTTTTTTAGTAGTATAGTCCAAGGACTAATTTTGTAATTTCTGAAACTTGAGGGACCATATGTGACAAGCTTCCAATTTTCCTTCAAGGGACTAAACCTGCCAATTTAGATAAACCAAAGGACCTTTATTGTTTTTATTACAATTTAAACACCCGGGGGACCTTTTATGATATTTTTCAAAGTTGAGGGGGTGAAATTGTAATTTTCCCAAAAGCTATCAAAAAGTTCCAAATTGTCATTCATGAATAGTACAAGGGTGATATTTGATAAAACTCCATTTTAAAACACCCAGGGACTGATTTTGCCAATTTTGATACTTGAGGGGTAAAAGTTGCCAAGTTGTGTAAACTTTTATCCAGGGACTATTTGTGAATAAGTTTGAGTTCCCATGGACTTAAGTTGACTTTTCTATCATTTTGAGTTTTCAGGGACTAGTTTTGACAATTTATGTAACTTCAGGGACTGAAAATGACAATTGTTGTGAAATTGATCATTTTTCACTTGTTTTTCAATCTTTTGTACCTGAATCACATAAAAACACATTTTGATGAATTTGTATCATTTTGTGAGTCATTTGTGTGTTTTTGGTCATTTTTGTGGGTTCAAATTGTATAAAAGATATGTGTAATTAGGCACATATCAAATCCCCCACACTGAACTATTGCTAGTCCCTAGCAATCTTTTATTAAAAACTTAATGGATTTCAAAGACTCTTTACCAAAAGCCATCACTTCTGGAGTAGCCAATTGTTTCAGTTCAAGTAAGAACTTTGGTACAAATGATAACCAAATGATTTTGAGCAAACCATAAGCTGTAAACGGATTTGATTTGTCTTTACCAGAAGCCGTTTGCTTCTGGACTAGCCAACTCTTAGATAAATTATTAATATTATCTTTGGTGAGCTGATTACCAATTATGGTTTTTCTACTGCCTTTACCACAAGCCATAACCTTGCGGGCTAGTCAACTCTTCACTTATAAAGATATGGTGAGTCGAATACCATACAATTTTGGGCAAATTGCAAGCCATAAACGGATTTGATATATCTTTACCAAGAGCCGTTTGCTCTCGGATTAGCCAATCCTTATGTGTGTTAGACATGGTGGACTGATTACCATTTGTTGTGTTTAGTACATAGTACTTCCACTAAAAAAAAAAAAAAAAAAAAAAAAAAAAAAAAAAAAAAAAAAATTAAATTTGGCCATTTTGGGGAAAAAGGGACTAAAATGGAACATTTTTGATGAAATTCGCCAGAATTTCCCCCCCCCCACACTTGAACTGAATATTGTCCTCAATATTCAAAGTCCCGGCTATTATGCCGAATCCTTGAACGTAAAAAGATAACATTTCTGGCCAAGTGGGGTAAACACAACAGTTATTCTATTTTTTGGTATACAAAATTTTCATTTGTTTTTTAGATCTATATACGAAATGTGGGGCACACCCCCACATTTAGGTGGTAGAAAGGGGTAAGAAAAGTGAAACACGGGTGAAAACCCATGTTATGGCTACTATTTATTGATTACCGAGTCGCTAGCTTGACTCGACCTCGAATTAAGTTGTTCATGAGGAAGCTACTGTTTTTGATAACCGAGTCGCTAGCTTGACTCGGCCCCGAATTAAATGGTTCATGGGGAAATGAATGGGTGAGAAATCGGAGTGGGGACCACTCACAGAATTATGAATATATAGGGAAGGAGAATATTTTTGGATTTTTATCTTTTATATATATATACAAAGGAAAGAAAAATATTTTTGCGTTTTATATTGTTTTTGGAAATATATATAATATATATACAAGGGGTAGATAAAACACAAATTCATTATACGCACCACACCTCCCCGGCAGCGGCGCCAAAATTTGATTCCTCCCTTACAGTCAACTATTTTCAACCAAGGATATCGGTCAACTAAAGTCGAACCGTAAGGGAGAAAAATGCAATTTAAATCCGTGGGAGTTAAGTACATGAGTACAGAAAAGTACATCCCCGGGTCGTTAAGTCCCAACGAGGTGTGAAAAGTGTAATATAACGAATGTGTGTGCTGAAATGATGTGGAATATACAAAAAACGGGAATCTGATTGACTAACACTGAAATGTGAATAATCATAGCTCTGTCACAGCTGTATCGTTTAAAAACGTACAATCAGAAACCTAAAAACGCGAAAGATATACAAACGTACGTTTAAATTAAATTAAACGTAAACGTACAAAACGAAATAAAACAAACATTCCCAAAGAGGGAATTTGCATGCCTTGACGGCTTAAATGCAAATTAAAAGAAAATAAAATAAATAATTATATTTACAAAGTTATTATTATAATAATTAGAAAATCTAAAAACCTAAAATGTAAGTTCTATCTAAAAAATGTGGAAGATAATTAAAAATGACTAAAAACGTAATAAAAATGATTATCTAAGGTCTACGTATACAAAAACTACAAAGAAAACTAAAAACGCGCGGTTTTATTAAAAACTACGTACGTGCGCGAGTTAAAACGTAAAATTTGTGAAATATAAACACTATGGGTATAATTATAATTTTTACATGTTCTATATGATAAAAGAAAATTTTAGAAAAAAGAATTATATTTTTTTGACTTTTATATTTTTTATTATGATTTAATTACTAATATACAAACAAAAATACGAAATAAATACTAACACTAATCTAAAAAATCTGAAATTTTTTCTATAAATATTTTACATTGTTACAGATTTATTAAAATTAAAAATGACAAAATAGCTTATGCGGATAAGCTAATATAAGCTGAAAAAGAAAATAAGCTATAAACGAAAAAGAAAGGTTAAAAGGAATTGGGATGCAAAGAATGACAGAACTGGTGCTCCAGAGCTAGTGGGAAGGGGGTGTGGGTTGTGTGCATGTTATACTATCCGATAGGTCTTGAGTTCGAATCCCACACCCCACACTTTTTGCATTTATTTTATTTTTGGATTTTTATTTTACAAACTAACTTTTTAACTAATTCTAAGCAACTTATGTAAAGACACTATTTTTACAATTCACAAATAAGCTCTCATTTGAGCTTATTACTCAGGCAGTTGAGCTTTTGGCTCAACTAGACCTCAAAAAGTTGAAAAAGCTATTAATAAGCTATAAGCTAAAAACAAAAGATGAAATAAGATAAGTATAGACTAGAAAAATGTTCAGCTAGCCAAAGAAAAGAGAAAAGAAAACAAGATAAGCTTCAATAAGAGCTTATGAGTCCAAACAGTCAAGCTTTAGGCTTGACTGTTGGAACTCAAGCTTGAAAAAGCTTGAAATAAGCTATACATTTTGAACAAAGGTTGAAATAAGATGTAATTACTAATATTAAACATGTATAAAGAAATCAAAATTATAAAAACTAAGAAATAAGCACTTACAAGCTTATGAGACCACACAGTCAAGCTTTTGGGCTGACTGTGTGGGTTTTTTGGCTTGGAAAAAGCTTAGAAAAAGCTATACAGTGAAACAAAGGGCAAAATAAGCTTAGAAAACTGATTATATACAAGTTTAAAGAAGAATGAACTATGCAAACCAAGGAATAAGCAGATCCTGAGCTTATGAGTCATTCAGATAAGCATAAGGGCTCATAGAGGACTTTAAGCTCAAAATAAGCTTGAAAAAGCTATACAAGGGAAACCAAAAGTAAAATAAGGTGTGAATAAGTTTTATGAATAGATATATACAAGCTTGTGGACTGGCAATTACCTATAAGCTAGAGATAAGCAAATAAGCACTTTCCAGTCCACACAGTCCAAAACCATGGGCTGCAACTTTTTTGACAAGCCATTTTGACTGACGGGTTAAGCTCTAAAAGCCAAAGTGAAAGTTGGAGTTGCAAGATGGCTTGGTAAGCTTTCCAAAAAGCCCAAGCTCAAGTATTTTGGTGCACTTATGAGCTTGTTAGGGGCTTTTGAAAATCAGCTTATTTCCCTAACTCTCAGTATACACTGAGTGAGATGGGACAAGCTTAAAGCTCATTGCAGCCCTAGCAAATAAGCTAGGGCATAGGATTTAATGATTGGAACTTGAAGACTAGTTGATAAGCTCCTAATAGAAGCTTATTTCACCAGCTGGGTTCAAGTATTGAGCTTGTTATTTGCTTATGAAGTTTCTAGGTTTCTGCTGATGGTTCAGCAGAATCAAGTAAAATGGGACAAGTCATTAAGCAATTGCAGCCCTAGTTAATGGGCTGCAAAGGAGAAATTAAGCATTGGGTCTTATGCTTGGGTGGATAAGCTCCTCAGGGAACTCAATCACTCAAGCTTATGACCTCTAATGAGCTTGTTAGAGCTTATGGGAAATGGTGTAAGTCCATATCAGTGGGCTGTTGTGAATGGGCAATCCATAAGCTCAATATGACTTATCTAATGAGCTCAAATAAGCTACACAGGCATGAAAACACTGAGTGTGATGGGTTAGGATCACAAGCTCAGGCTATATGAGGGCTTATAAGAGCTTATGAACAAAACTCAACCTTGACTGATTGCTTCAGTCAAGGGAGTTAGGGTGGGACAAATAAAGTGAGGAATAAGCTACCTAATAAGCTAAAGACTGAAAAGCAAGAACACATATAACATTTACACTACAAATGAAGCACAAATGAGCCAAGCACACAAACCTAGGGTCAATACATAAGGCATAAGCCCTATGACTGCCTATGCTCATGTGCAGGGCAAATTTGGGCTAAAATAAGCAGTTGAAAAAGCACTTAAACATTGAAACTACTAAAAAGCAAAAATACACTGATGAAGGTGAGCAACAGAACTTCTAAACCCTAAAAGCATTTATCATAAGACTTAAAAACAAAGACACACTAAAAATCCTAAGTTTATTAAAAAAAACTGAAAAACAGAAAATTTGACTTTTATAAGAACACAAAAAGTTGACTAATATGGATTTTAAACCTAAACTACTGATTGAATATGTTATAATAAGCTATAATAACATGAAATAAGCAAAGATACACAACATTTAAACACATATGCAAGGTTTGGACATGAAAATCTAAACAGACACTTAATTAGGACAAATTAAAAGCTAATTTGACTTATATCATTAAACTACTGATTTGCATGTTAAAACTAGACTAATATGGACCTAATAAACATGAGTAAATAAAAAGCAACAATATTAACACACTAGAACACAGATATGCAAGAATGTATGATCTAGTCATCTCACAGTCACATAGACATAAAATCACATGTCAAAGTGATTATTCTCATGAACAACTGATTAATTCAGGTTCTTCTAAGTCACTAAGGTCATTGTGAGTCCAAATCAAACAAGAACAACACCCATAACAACCCTGAACTCAGATTTACCCATAAATCCAAACACTCCTTTAATGAACCTAACTTTAGCTTTTCATAACAAAAGCCTGTGTATACTAATCCTATCCAATCCAGAGAATCCATAGTGTCAAAATGGATCTTTTTAAGCATAAACAAGCTGTCAAACAAGTAAATACCTATGATTTTCAAAGAAAAGGCATAGTGACAGTCATTTTTGGAATTTCAAGCATAAATCAAATCCAACACATGAACACTTAATATTATGCTAAATAATGATTAACTAACAACATATAAGTAAGAAAAACAGGAAATCAAAATCTATAAAAGATTAAAACATAAAATGCAAAAATTGGTATAAAAGGCTTACAAGTGATATGAGACTGAGAAACATGGAATCAAGGGCAAGGTTTCACCTATTAGGCTTCCAATAAGCTCCTAATACCCATAGCATTCCAAAATCTCCCCTGCTTCATCATCTTCTTTATTAACTCACTATTTTTGATTTTTCATTGGTTTTTCATGATTCTTATTCTAATATTAGAATTAAAAGACTAAAGCTGATTAAATGTCTCTAAAGACTCAAACAAGCCTTGTCAGGAACCTATGTGAATTCAAAGAGTCCATTAATCAATACTATCAACAAGAAATTAAAATACTTGAAAATTAAATGATAATAAAGTGAAAATATGAAATTTAAAAGAAAACTGGAATTAAACTGAAAATAAGGTTTTATTACACTAATATGATGCTGAGTACAACATTAAAACTTAAAAGACTTGGAAATTGAGAAAGCAGTAAAACTAAATTACACTACTCGACCAAGGCTAGCCCAAGGTAAGTCTTCTCTACTTCATCTTTGCTCTTTTATACATTCTCTGAGTCCTATGTCGACCTTTGAATCTTTCCCACCAATTCTTGACCTTTAGATCTTTGAAAATCATCAAAACCGTCCACTTGGATTTTGGCGCCAAAATCAAATGAGCAGGTTTTTTATAATTAATGGTAATTAAAGGCTTTTGGATGTTATAGAGGTGGAGGGGTGAGCTGGGGAGACAAGGGAATATAGTTGGTGATGATGTGGTAGCCAAGTGGTGGCAAAACCATGGTGGTTTTGTGACTCAGTGGTGTTGGAGGGAAAAAGGGAAAGGAGACGGGTCAAACCAATGTTTGACCCTGGGATATTTTAACTCAGATAAAGTGGGTAGGGTCAATGGTTGGATTGGGCTTGGGTTTTGTTGTGTTGGGTTGGATTTGGATTTAAGGATTAAAAAGGAATCCATTTGGTTTTTTTAGTAGTATAGTCCAAGGACTAATTTTGTAATTTCTGAAACTTGAGGGACCATATGTGACAAGCTTCCAATTTTCCTTCAAGGGACTAAACCTGCCAATTTAGATAAACCAAAGGACCTTTATTGTTTTTATTACAATTTAAACACCCGGGGGACCTTTTATGATATTTTTCAAAGTTGAGGGGGTGAAATTGTAATTTTCCCAAAAGCTATCAAAAAGTTCCAAATTGTCATTCATGAATAGTACAAGGGTGATATTTGATAAAACTCCATTTTAAAACACCCAGGGACTGATTTTGCCAATCTTGATACTTGAGGGGTAAAAGTTGCCAAGTTGTGTAAACTTTTATCCAGGGACTATTTGTGAATAAGTTTGAATTCCCATGGACTTAAGTTGACTTTTCTATCATTTTGAGTTTTCAGGGACTAGTTTTGACAATTTATGTAACTTCAGGGACTGAAAATGACAATTGTTGTGAAATTGATCATTTTTCACTTGTTTTTCAATCTTTTGTAACTGAATCACATAAAAACACATTTTGATGAATTTGTATCATTTTGTGAGTCATTTGTGTGTTTTTGGTCGTTTTTGTGGGTTCAGATTGTATAAAAGATATGTGTAATTAGGCACATATCACTTATTTTTTAGAATTGTATTATATTTTTTAGTTTTTTTTTGAAGGAATGTATAAGTTTTTTTTGGACATTTATGTATATATTTTTGTAAAAGATGTACCAGTGTTTGATGTGTATGAGTGATACACTATTTGCTCGTGTGTAACGTACCAGATCCGTTGTCGTGGGATATGGCATATTTAATTTGTTAAAGGTGTGCTTGCGTGTAATGTACCAGGCTCGTTGTCATGGGACATTGTATATTAATTTGTTAGTTAAAGGATGTCTCAATAAATGTTTGACCGAAAAATAAGGTCTCATCAATATGTTTCAATTAAATAATGTCTCAATAAATGTTTGACCAAAATACCCTTAAAAAGTAAATTATTTACTAAAATGCCACTCCATCAAATCAGCCAATAAATAATACCAATTAATAGATCTAACGGTGTAGATGAGGGTCTTACTTTACCAACTTTAAGCTTGATCTCACATTAACCCTTCCCTATATATATATATATATATATATATATATATATATATATATATATATATATACACACACACACACACTAGACTTCAAAGCCCGCCCAATGGGCGGGCATGACTTGTAATTATAATTTGGTTGGTTTTAGTTATTCTAAAGTTATTTTTAAGGACGTTTGTTTTATTGTATTTTTTAATATCATAATTATAAGATGGTAGATGTTTTTTTTTTTTTTTTTTTTTTCCTTACGGTATTAGTTTACTTGTGAATTATCGTTGGAATATTTTTCTATAGCGAAAGAAGGCGGCAAAATTACATTTTATAACATACTCCGTCGGTATTAATGAAATACGATTCCGATGATTTGGTTTTACGCATATAAAGTTAGTAACATATTATTGTTATGCCATGGATTTAAAATAAATAATTGTATACTGAATTTATAGTAACAAATTTGGTGGAAAGGATTGTCGCTAATTGTTTAAACATTTTTTGCGAAGAAAACTGGTATTGTAACTCAAGATGTTAGCTACAACTTCTGACGTTTAAAGGTTTTTTGCGGCTTCTTAGGACTTCCAACTGGTGATGATACCATGTGCCATCATGTAGCCAGAAAAGATTACATAATTGATATGAAAAGATAGACATGGTTAAAATTATAAACATCTCATGCTTAAGTAGCAAAGTCTCATATGAAAAGTAATGAGGTTAATTTATTAAAAAATTAAAACTTAACTCTTTATTTAAAATAATCTAAAATGATAACATGGGAAATCGTGTTCTATTTGTTCATATTTCATCTTCGCTATCATCATCACCGGTTGTTTCATAATCAGTGGATCCGTCGTTGATAAAGTTGCTTACATCATCGTCGTTAGAATCATAACTGACACTATACGCGGCTGAATCGATTTCCCATGTTTCTTCGTCAACATCGCTGATGTGGATGCTTCTACCGTGCACTTTTCCATCGATATCAGGCATCTCGCCCCACACGTCATTGTCAACCATGTTAGATTGGTAATCTTCGTCATAAGCGTCATCAATGGATGTGTATCTTGAGTCCCCTATGAAATTATCGAGTAGAAAATTATATAAGTAAACTTTTAATTTAAAACATGTTTAACAATTTACAAATACAAATAATAATAAATTTATTTTTCAACAAACAACCTGTGGAAGAGTCTTCGATGACAAATTCATCGGGGATAGTATATTTAGGTTTACAATCTCCTGTGGGATAAGAGGGTTCTTTGAGAGCATTGATATTGACACATGCACCTGCTTCAGATACATTGTTGTTGTTCTGACGTTCATCATCCGTATCTTCATCATAGAGCATATACTTTGGTAACATGCTTGGTTCTTCATCATCAGATACAGTCTCCACACGTGTTGATCGTGCCTTTTTATCATCAGATGAAGTCAGATCTACAACTTTGTTTGCTTGTGGCTTTCCATCATCTGATGAATTCAGATCAACAATTATGTTGTTGACTAATTTGCCATCTTTAGCCAGTCTACGGCGTTTGTGTATAGGTGGGAGAGGCTGTAATTATTACAAAAATTGTTAGTTTTTCTAATTGATAAGTATCACATAATATGGATTACAACCATTTTTTATACCTCTTTATTGTCACATGTTTTTTGTGTTTTCTCATCATCTGATGAACCAACATAAAAAATCTTGTTGCCAACTAACTTGCTGTCTTTAGTTGGTCTACACCGTTTATGCGTTATTTGAGCAGCCTGCAAGTATTAGACTGATATTTAGATTTTCCGATTGATGAGTTTGACATAATAAAATATTACCATAATTTTATGAAAATACCTCATTATCAGATTGATTTTCGTAATAATCAAACTTGCATGTGTTTTTACGGGTTCCGGATCTCCCCTTTGACAATCTCCGACTGTTATGTGTTAAACAAACGACCTAAACAGAGCATAAAAAATTAAAAACCATTAAGTATTTTATGTTTACTACAATGCAAATTACTACGCAATAAAATTTTTATATAATACCTCACTATCAGTATCATGTAAATCAACATCATCATTGGATATTTTGCATACATACGGATTCTTTTGTTTTTGCTTATTACAAATTGGAGTAGTTCGATATCCATTAACACCAGCAGCATAAATCTGTATATCTCACATTTATATTTAATTCGGTAAATCTAACACAAACTAATATTAATAATAATAAACACATTTATGTTATAATACCTCGTCATCTGATGGGCCAACCTGCAAGTATTATAAAGATAATTAGATCCTCTGATTGATGAGCTTGACATAATACGAATTTACTCTATTAGTGATAACTCTTCATTGGCAGACATAACAATGTAATGGTTTATAAAAACATATTGTAATTTATGATATATTAATGTGAGAAAACAATTCATGATAATCTTATAAGGTCGTGCTTATGGCTTCGTTTTTTAAACAATCTATATTGCTTACGTGATTGTAAAGCAGAATTAAAAAAATTGACACGAATGTTCAAGCATTTAATTTTGCTAAAGATAATTGCTAAATAAGTAGATATTAAGTTTAGAAAGAAAGTACTCAGACATGTTATCAAGGATACCTCTTCATTGTCTGATATATGAACACTCGGTATATCTTTTTTGAACAAATCAACTTGTTCAACCTGCAATCATGCTAAACATAATCAGATATTGTGTTTCATATATAATTTAAATAAACAGTTAATTTAGATATTGTACATCCTCATCATCTGATATAACAATGTTTGGTATATTCTTATCCAGCGAGCCATTGGCTGATGATGGAGGATGGTGGGGATCTGTTTTCGGATTACCCTGATAAAATTTTATTAATTAGAATGATTCTAATTCATCTGATAATCAATAAAACATATTCAACTTAAGATTATGTACCTTGTGTGATCTTCGGTATGACATTGTTTGTATTTTATGCTCTCAACTATTGAAGATATATATTCAATATGTTAATATATGGCTTTATTTATAGAGTTTGAAGATGACCATATAATGGAAATCGAAAATTTGTTTGTCATATTTTTGTTATAGATAAAGATTACGTTTATATTTTAAATATATTTTTAGAGTTTATATTTTATTCATATTTTAAAGATATTTTCAGAGTTTATATGCTGTATATCATGCTTTAAATATAGATTTGAAATTTCCTTTTTTCATTTTTTGGTGTTTATCCTAAATAAATGTGGTGTTTATATGTAAATATGTGAGTCACCAATGGACAATTGTTTGAAAAAGAAAAAATACTGTTCAATAATAAAATTACATAAACATACAAAAATCAATAAAATAGAAACCTAACAATTAAATTTATGAGTTTTCTCTTGATCATATGCTAAGTGGAGATTGTCGTAATCTATTGTTTCCAGCTGGTCTTCATCGGAAACATCCTCCTCTTCCTCAACCTCCATTATTTTGTATCTTCTTCGGGCTGCACATTTTGGTTTTGGCCTCCTGTTGAGCTTTTCAAACCTGTCCCATTTTCTCTTCCTCAGCTGTGACAGCTTTTCAAAATACCACACAGCAGGATGTTTTTTTGGAACTAACCGCTTTAGCTTCTATTCGTCTCTTCCTGTTAGATAAACATGTTGTTTTAAGCGTTGCAAAATTAATGAAACCAAGTATAAACACTATGAACTAAAGTTTGTTAAACTTACTTGGCATGGTTTTGTTCAGGTTGAACATTTTCGGCATCAGTTGGCACTCCTCTCTTAGAATCCATGATATGCAGATTAATGTTATTAGAATTTGCTTGTAGAATGTGAAATTCTAGCTCGTGTAGGAAGTTATATACACGAAAATAGGGCAATGAATCGACTTCACTTGAATCAAGGAATTGATAAGGTTGTTGTTTTAATTTTAAAAATTAAATGTGTACATATTCATCCTTCCAAATTATTGGAAGTTGTTACAATTTCATTAAAGTTTGCTAATCATTTCCTTAACATGCTTATAGTTATTTATGGTTTCAAGATCGAAAATACATTTATTATAAGAATATAGTAGCATTGTTTTTTAATTTTATAGGTAAGTTGTTATAATTTCATTGGAGCTTGATAAAGAATATCATATATGCATTTACTCTTTCTATAAAATTGTATTAGCATGCTTTTGAATTTATACAATTATGGTTTCAAAATCAAAAATACATTTGTTATAAGAATATATACCTTTGGCTGATTTCATTGATAAGAAAGGTTGTTGGATTCAACCAAGAACAAAAAAAATATTGAAAGTTTTGTAACATATACATGGTGAATCAAATTAATAACCAATATCAGAAATATATGTTTCATTTTTAACATTGAAACATCCTTTTTTTAAAACCTTATCAGGGTTAATATTATTTTTAAAAAGTTCCATACTGCTTGTTCATGTTAGTACTGCTACTTATTCACGTTAGTACTGCTTCATTTGAGCTAATGTAGTGTTCTACATGTGGTTAACACTGACATACTATATTAGTGCTGCTAGATATACTTGATACTGCTACATCGATTTTTTTAGTATTGATCAACGTTTGTACTGATTGTGAACAAATAACCATGTAATATTGGAAAGTAAATAAAATAGTAAAACTTAATATGAATATCCATACCCATGCTAGCTTGCAAAATGTAAATAAACTGTTCAAAAATATTAAAAAATGGAAATGTTAATTAATTGTCTTCTTGCTCCTCTTGATTATTAAGGTCATTAGCTGGTGATTCGTCATCCAGTGTCGCTGGTACGCTGTTACTGTGGTCTGTTGTACCCTTGCCTGCATCATCAAATTGAATTAAAGTGGCGTTTGTGGCACCAACGCACACTGCCGGACTATCACCTGTTGCATCTATCGATTGAACTACATCTTCATTTGTTGGCTCCTGATACATGTTGTGAGAAGAAATAAAAGATTAGCTTGTATTGTTTGTTAAAATTTAACGGTGTTTATAGACATTAAAAAATACAATGCACAATACCTCACTCGTATCATCAGAATGTGTTTCCGATTCATCACCTGAACACACGGAATCGTACTCCAAACCTTGATCTTCCTCATCGTCATCCTATTTTGATTCATGCATAAGGATTAGCATATACTTGTTTATAAACACAAACCATTGTTAAGTATATTAAAACACCAATGAATCAAACCTGTTCTTCTATAAAGCCATTCTTGAAATAGTTGATTGTATCAACATCTTCCGTCACCTTCTCCGCTCGATATATATAACTATTGTTGTTGTGATTGAACTCAGAAAATAAAATTTAGAAAAGATACTTCCTCCCAATAATTTGATTAAGGGCATCTGGAAAGTATTCTTCTGTGTTCATGCCTTCCCTCTCCATTATCTCCCACGCTGTTAAATTTGTCATCTTGTGCACACTCTTGTCAAAAATCACGACTTGTGCAGTACCACTATGGTCAAATATTCGCACAATGATTTTGAACCTACACATATAAAATATTTATCACTGAATGTAAAGTATCCAAACATCTACATTATTTATTATATATTTAAGGACAAATCCAAATAATTATATATATATATATATATATATATATATATATATATATATATATATATATATATATATATATATATATATATATATATATATATATATATATATATATAGGTTGTTTTACATACCTGGAAGCAACAGCATATGTTTCTCCATGTTTCTTACAATGCCACAACTGTTTCTTATTCCTTGTGCCTGAGTTGCCCTTTGAAACAATTGGTGTTACTCTAGTACTGCATGCTTTGCAACCCGTATAAACCCACCCATTTTCCTCTTGTATGCTATGCACTGCTGCATAAACTACACAGTGTGACTCCTGTATTTAGATACAAAACCACGTATAAACATTACTAATGTAGGTTTAATAAGTGATAAAATAATATTTATATTATATCTATAATAATAAATTTTGTCTGACCGGTTCAATAGTTCGAATTGTTCCAACTACTCGCTTCACACAGCCGTGCATGAACTCCGCAGGCGTAACAACACGGCTGCCAACTGAATGCTCTTCAATTCTGAATTCCCCTGCATCATACCCCTCCTGCTCTTCATATCTGTGATATGTATAAATAAGTTCCCAATAAATTTAACATGTATTTAGTTTAAAAATAAAACACATATAGCACGATATCAATGTCTCTACCTTTTCCGGAAAGCCAACAATTGTGGCACATCCCTGTTTATAAATATTCTTGTGCCAAACAAAGCGTTATGTATTGATGGCTTATCTGTGTTGCACAACAAATATAGACAATTTTAAAAGCTATTAATATGAATTAAAAATCTTAATTACGTAACCAAAATTTAAATAGGCATCTATAAAACTTACTGTCCCAATATTTCACTTTCCCGAGCATCAAAAGGATGTCTATATGACCAAGCTCATCACGTTTGTTGTCGTAGTCATTCCACATTAATGCCCAATTGTCCCAAAACGTACAATCAAGTCTCAGAGATCTGCATAGAATAGGGTACACTCAATATATGATTACAAATGAATACTATTCTATACACGTTATTTTATTTTAAACAAATGAGAATGTATAAAATATAGTTACTCGGCGTCTTCAACGACAATTGTCCTCCGTAGCTTAGGACCACCAGAACTGTTCACTGTCACTATTTTTCCAATAGCTACGACTGTACCAACAATATCTGAAAAAAAATTTGTTATAAAAATATGCAAATAAACATTCCAGTAATGCCAAATGTTGTATATAATTTTTATAAAAACACATACCAACACAATCATGTTCGTGGTATTCATTATCTGTATCCAGAATATTTGAGAATGGCTCATTAACGAACCCAACAAAGTTGTCGTCGATGTGATCAATACGGGTAACTTCGGTTCCTTTATAAAAAGATATTTTCCACTGGTTTGGTAACAAAGGTAACCTTCCAGCATTCTCTGCTACTCCAAAATTAGAGATTATGTAACATTGACCCTCTCGTAAAAGAGGTTCAAATTTAAACATAAACTCCTTTTTGACATAAATTTGGATACGGTTCGACTGTACATATAATTCAAATATCAATGCCACATATAATAAATATACACAAATATAGGTATTTATTAATTTAATCTGAGATACCTCTTCATCCTGGAAAACACAATCAAGACTGTAAGGATCGTGTTCTTCGTTAAATTTGTGTGAATGCCATACGGAGATGCACCTTCCTTTAATGGCCATTTTCATATTCATCGGACTGACATCTTTAATGAGAGTCATTGTTCGCTCTCTCATTACTAAACAAAAAAAAATCAAAAAAAAAAAAAAAAAAGAAAAAGAAAAAAAAAACGTTGTATTTTTTTATATCACATTAAAATCACGATGTATATATAATGAATCAACCATTTTAAATAAACTTGTCTTAGAACTTTTAACTGTGGACACACTCTTTCCATTGTTTTTACTTAGATGAGAATTAACTGATACAAATACACAAAGAAATTATGTCAATTTTATTTATATAAAATAAGTAATTCGGAACAGAAATTATCCATAATGTTCATACAAAACCTGATGAAAATTTTCCATAAGATGATGTGTGCATCACGGTTTTTTTGTTCCTGTGTGAAGGTGCATCGGAATATATTGTTTGGTATCTCAAATCTTTTTGTTGATTTCTAATGTAGGCAAACCTTTTAGAATCAACATTTAAGGTGGCCGTCCCTAGCAACAATAACAAAACAAATTGTTGTATAACATCTAATAATAAAGGTGTGAGTTTTTAAAAACAAATATTCATACCTGATTGAGATTGAAAGTTGGAAGAATCAATCTCAGAGTTTTCATACGTGGAATGTGTTTCAAAACAGCTTGATTGACTTCTAGATTTCCTTTTTAATGTTCGAACAGATCCTATTATTTAATGGATATAGATTTACCGCAATTTAGAATATACAAACATGATTAATCTATATACTATAACCACAATTTATAATATGAACACAATTAGTTTAGAAACATGTTACCCTCATGAGATGGTTGTGACTCAAAAGATGATGAGACATGGCCAAATCTGCCCTTTGCAGATGGTTTAGATGCTGGAACAACTAACACTATATTAATACAACGTATTATTGTTTTAAATAAAAAAAATTATTCAACGTACTACCTCTAGCTTCAGCAACGACATTAGAAACAATTGCTCCAGACATTCTACCAGGTGTATCACTTTCAAATATGGAATTTTCCAATTCAGACGAAGAAGATTGCTGAACCAAACCTATATTTGCCGCTGATTTAGCAGCTATAAATTGAATAACATAGTATAAACACCATGTACAATGTACATAAATAAAATATCACCAAAGTTACTACATGTTGATTACAAACACCATGTTTACTGTATGAAAATAAAACACCATGTATTATTGTTTCTATAGACAAATATACTACCTATGGAAACAACTGCTTGGAATATACTACCTCTAGAAACAACTGCTCTAGATATTCTACCACTATATTAGCTCAAATAAAACAATTTTTGATTACAAACAACTGCTCCAAATATAATACATCTATAAACAACTGCTCCATATATAATAAAACACTATGTATACTGCATGAAAATAAAACACTATGAAAAAAAATATGATCAAAGTTACTACATGTTGATTACAAACACTACGTATATTGTATGAAAATAAAACATTAAGGAAGCTAATACCTGTTGATCGTGTAACAACATCTGAAACATGGTTGCTTGATCTTGTGCCTGTTGTATCAGAATCATAACGTGGACGATTACCCAATACAGAATCAAAAACTTACATGGTAAAATAAATCAAATTAACGAACGATACATGAAAACCTATACAACAACAAAATACCTTGTGAAGGGGTTTTGGAATGAACATGACTGCCAGATCCTTTGCCTGTTGTATCTGAATCATGATGTGGATACAAATCATAAACATACATGGTAAAATAAAACAAATTAATGTAGGATGCATGAAAACCTATATAAGAATAAAATACCTTGTGAAGAGGTTTTAGTATGTTTCTTCTGCATTGTATTACTTGTGTTTGCATCAGCAACTATAATCAATAGAAAAACGTTCATGCAGTAAAACATTAGATTGTTTCAACAGCAACATAAATAAGAATATAACAACCCTACGAATAAATTACTTGTTAAAAAACGATCATTACTTACACAACAACAACAATAACAATATAACAAACCAATGATTAAATTACATGTAAAAAACATACCTCCCGAAGAAGCACTGATGTTCTTCTTGTCAGATCCTTTTGCAAGCCTTGCAGAGTGCCTTTGGCCGTGCATAATGGCTATATTCTTATCAATACAGGTTATTGTTTTTATGAGTTTAGAAGAAACGTTATATTATGATGTATATATAGTGTGATTTTAAATATAGGAACAAAAGATTTATACTAAATACGTGCTAAGGTAGAAGTATGATCTTAAATATAGGAACAAAAGATTTATACAAAATACATTCCAAACTTATCTTTCAAACTATATCTTCTATAAATTAAACATATCTTTATAAAAAAAATCCGGAATACATATTTACATTGAAGATTATATTTAAAGTTTTGGAAGTTATGTCACAAAAAATAATTTGGTCTAATGGTAACATTGACATATACTTAAGCTATATAAACAACCCAAGTTCGAATCCATGAATGTCATTTTTTAAAATTTTGGATTTAAAAGTCAAATTTTGAATTATTTGGTCAAATGTTGCTTAGGTGGACTGCTTAGGTGGAATAAGAGCATGATTACTGGGCAATCTAGCTGCTTATTCATCAATTGCGAATTGATGACGTCATACGCATCCTGTTATATATATATATATATATATATATATATATATATATATATATATATATATATATATATATATATATATATATATATATATATATCGACCTATAGGAATATCTGACAACTGGATAAAAAGAATGCCACTTGGCAATAAAAAAATGCCATTTGGCAAAAAAAAAATGCCACTTGGCAAAAAAGAATGCCTCTTGGCATTAAGAAGGCTACCTCACACACTCTTTACACACAAAAATTTCCTGATTTCTGTAATCTTATTCAATATTACAAATATTTACTCAATCACATTTAAACCTTTACAAAAATTTCTCACAAAATCATCTTATTTTTGATAATTATTCAAATCATAACACCAATTCTTATCAACTGATACTGTTTTCCCTTAATTTTTGCGATAAAACTCCAATTGATTTGATTTCTCTAATTCAAATCGATGTATAACCTAACATCACACACCGAATCAAATCATACTCCTTTATTCAAAACACAGAAAATTATGACACTTCACAATCTCTGTAGACAACTAATCCGATGATGATGTTGGTATGTATTCATTCCCGTAATCTTAATAGAATTTGTTTTTGTTTTTTGTTTTTTTCTTTTTTTTCTGAATCTAATTATTTTGATCTTAAAAAAATTATTTACTTTGATAATTGTTAATTTATGTTTTATTTGATTAGGGTTTTCTTCATTATGAAATCTTTTAAATACCTGTTAGCATTAGAACTACAAAATTAGATGTTGTGAAAGAAAATCGGCACAAAGTGTTTGATGAAATTCCACATAAAGAAGGTTTATAGAATTTATTGAGTTTTATTATTCAAATGGAATAAGTCATTGTTCTTGATTGATTATGTGCAAAGTTTTTTCTCATCCTAATTTCATTATTTTGTTTTTCTGTTTAGGATCTGATGAATTTGAATGAAAAGGGTTTGAAAAAGACAGTCATTGTATTTTTTTCCCTATGTATATCATTATTCATTTGATTTTGTCTCCAAGTTTGAATTTATTTGAATCTTCAATTCTAATTTGTTTGTGTTTTAGGTCTTAACGGGTTCATAAAGACCGATGAATGAATTTCATTGACAAAATAAAGGTAAAATCTTGATTGTTATCATAAGTGTTTGTTTAATTTAATTCATTTGACGTGAATATTGCCTTCGATTATATTTGGTACCCCAAGTCAATTTCGAGTCTTGTATAGATGATGCAGTTGTTATGGATTGTGTCCTTTATTTCAAATAGGCCAAATCAACAAAGTTAGCTAACAGTGGGAACTGGTCAAATGGGTCGAAGGATTGCGAACAATTTGCTTAAGTGAATATATTTCCCGATTTTAGATTACCATTGTACTGTACTGATATTCTTTTTGTAAATATATTTCATGAAATTATCTTCCATACAAATATTAGAAAGTTGGACTAAGTAGCTTGTGTGGGTCAACCCAACTCGACCAGGGCTGTTTTGACCCATACTACAAGTTGAACCGATTTAACCCATCATCAAACATGTATGACCAGTCTATCTCATCGTCTCTAAATTTATCCTAATTCATAATATTTTTTATGAACTCCGTTTGTCCTATCAGTATTATCGATCTCACCACTGCTATTATTATCACTAATGTGTTTTATTATGATCCATCACTGCCATTTCAAAGAGCTTCTTCATGTTAAACGTGTCAACATATGTGTCTGCGGGTTTGCTGTTGCATGTGTGCAGTTATTGTCAATTTGTAGTTTGCAAAAGAAAAACAGAATTAAATCATAAAATTCATGGAGTCTTCATTTTAAACAATAATTAAGTTGTCATTCCACTCTGATATAAAAATTGCTGTACATTTCTTGATCTCATAATTTTTTATTAACTCGAAGTTTACGACTTGAAAGTCGCTCAGAATTGACAATAATACTTGGTATTTTAAAGGGATTTTGGGCCTGGGAAATTTGAAAAGAGAAAAAAAGAAGAATGCAATTCACAATTTTTTTTTTAAAATTATCAGTATTAGTAAGGGAGTTGATAGTGTATGGCATTAACCAAACTAACTATGTTCAAAATTTTGCCAATATAAAAATGCAGGGAAGATGCAACTTCGGTTGGAATCACCAACTACAAGATTTTCCAACTGAATATTTGGCGCTGAGGTGAAGTGATGGGAAGGTGACACTTGAATATTTGGCGCTGAGGTAAAGAGATGGGAATGGAGAGATGGGTCACAATGAAGGCAAGTGTTAGATATTTTTTTGATCATCCTCATTATAGGAATAAACTTATGATCTGAGATTCAAATGGATGGTAACAGTGGATGTTTTGCAACAGGAAATAACTTTGTGGTGCTTCAACTTTGTGAGGAAACCATGGGCAAATAGAAGGTACACCAATTTTTTTTTAAATGGTCATTTAGATTAAGCCTACTTATATTTGATCACCTACATTAAAAAATGGCAACAAAAAAAGTAGGTGGGGCGGATTCAAACAAGTGAAAAAAGTTTGGGTCAAAACGAACAATTATGAGATGGGTGAGGCTAGAAAGTGGTTGTAAAGTGAAAGAATAACACATGTTTTTGACATGACTTTAGTAAAAGACCCAAACAAGAAGGCAAGGGTTAAGGCTATAAAGTTGTTCTAAAGTGGCATGTCTTTAGATAACATGGAGCTTATGTTAAACAGTTTGTGTGTTGGTGTCCTTATATAGATGTCAGAAGCCGTGACAGAAAATAAAAAAGCTTTAAAGATGTTCTTATAATCTAAGTGAGATACAAACTTAGTATCAGATCCTTCAATGTTTCACACTTTCACTGAAGATATACAAGATATATAGAATATCCTTGGATTCTAAATGTGTTGATGATAACAGGAGGACTTCAATACAAATTTTATGGAATAGCTCGGTATGGGATTCTAAAAGGAGCTACCATTGGATACACCATCACCGCTGCCATTTCAATGACGTAAGCATTATAAGTTATAGCCATATATATTTGTTATATTTGTGTTTGAGTTTACCTATTCTTATTCTGTCTTAACTTGACTCACCAGGGCAATTAACCAGTCAAACTGTTTTCATAAGAATGGTCACCGCGATGGGTGTCACACATTAAACAACTCCTATTTATTAATCTTTGCCCTTATTGAAATTGTTTTAAGCCAAATCCCAAACTTTCACACGCCCTTATTGGATTGTACAGTTTTAAACATGCCCAAAAGCCTTGCAGAAATTGGCCTAGCTGTCGAGTCCTTAGCATTAATGAGCCGTGGCAAGTTAACTACTAATAGTCTACTACGTAGTATCTGGAACTTGGAGGTTGCTTTGGACTACTGAGAAGGAACAATTGTTTATAATTAAGAATGTTGATGTTTCCAGGACAGCAACTGGAAATGCTTTACAAGTTATCGATGTTGGGACAACAGCTGGAAATGTTTTCCGTTTTATCAATGTAATGATTTGAATTAGTAGACAGGACTACCTGTACTCGGGTGCACAATCGTTATATAAAGGAATGCTAGAGAAGATTTTAAGAGACGCTATGCACCGGAAAGAATATTTGTAACTTAAAAAAGGGTGGCATGGGCTGGTTTGAATTTACTATTCAGAAAGGGTACTTCTCACTTGATGGGTTGGTTGGTTAACGGAGACTTTTAGGGGTCGGGTTGGATAGTAGGTTAAAAATATATAAACTTCTATAAATAATTCATGTGCCGAATTTGATACTAAGAGTGTACTCTTTACAGGCCGCGGCTTGATAACAAGTCATGATACTATATAAATAGTTTGTAGAATGGTACAACAATTTTGCTGTCTTAACTATAGTGTATCTATTTAGGCAACTTTCAACCCAATTTTGGTAATTTAGTATGCCCAATGGACCCATTATAGATAAAACATGACCCATTATAGATATGGTTTGGTGAAACTTCCTATCTTGAAGCTGCTCTTGCCGGCAGGAGTAATGCCTTCTATTCGTCCGATGATGGTAATGGCAGCAGGGTTGAACTCAGAGAACTGACAAGCAGGTAAATTATACAATTATTATCATCTTTTTACCTCCATTTTTCATACAATGATTTAATCAAACTAATTAAGAATATCATCCATTATGTAGGAGAAGAGTCTCTAATCTTTTTCAAATTGATTTGGGTGCAAGACTTGACCTGCTGATGCAATCATATGTGGATATACAAGATCGAGTATCTGAGTCGGAAAATGGATGGATGCAAAGTCTAAATGAGAATGCAGGTGGCATAGAGGCTGTTGATGGTACTGAAGGTGCACATCCGTCAACATTAGTCATGAGAGAAACACAAGGGAACAATGATTTGCATGGTGCAACTGATGTGCGAATCCCAGTTATCCATCAGCACCTTGGAACTGTGAGTCTTCTCTTCTCAATGAAACCATGCACACTCTTTCAATGTTATAAATAGAGTCACACCCTCAAAATCGGGTCCAGCGGAAGCATACATGTCGCTGGGGTGTAACTCAATTGGTATCACAACGCAAGTGTAAAGAACGGTTTTTCATCTCAACCAGGGGACTTTAATGGCAATGACAACAACTTAGGCATCCAATAAATGTTTAATGCACTTGTGTCCATATATAAAAAAAGTATCAAGTATGTAACATGTGAAAATATATCACATTTGAGTAAACAACGCTTTCGTTAAGTGTTTCAACCAATCAGTAATGTTTGAGAAAACGATTCACGTTTCAAGTTAAATGAGTATAGAGTCTAAATATAAACGAGCATGTATTCTCCCCCAAAACGGTTATAAAACAAGTAAAAGTAGGGGCCATGAACTCACCTGGTGCGATGGCTACAATGATAATAATGAATACGCTGAAATGAGGCTCGGTCTCTAACCGCGACCTAATATAAAGATATGATCTAATGTAAGCAAATGAAATGATGCTACACATGCAAATACGTATGTTATCGATACCACTCGATGATTTTGGAAAATAATGTTTATCGACGAAAAATACATTTTTGACGTCTCGTTATGTTATAAATTACTTTTCGTGTAAATATGTTGAAACTGCACACCACGATCCTTGTTTGGTGTTTTATTGGTAAATATAGTGTTTTCGTTGCAATTTAATGTTTTTCATAACTTGAAAAATGAGGCCAAATGGTCTCACAAAACTAGTCTTGGAATACTGTACGTTAAGTGTTAGTGAATAAGTTTGACGTTTTTGAAAACCTTGTAACAATATCTAATTATCGTTTCATTTAACTTTTGATCAACCGCGCCTCGATCAAATAGAAAATCGGCTATCAATGTTATGACTTGTAAAAATACTAGTTTTACACTTAGAAAATATGTTTGTATTGATGCTGTCAAAATGAATATAGTTTGTCGGCTTTTCAAAAATTCATATCTCGGTAGTTATTAGCCCGTTTGCTACGTTCTTTATATCCACGGGTTCGTACAAATATGAACTAACATATTTTCAATCGGTCGGCTCGTCTAGATCACGTCTAACGTCTCGTTTCGTCCATTAAAGTTCGGAAAACAGCAAGGTATATTTTCAGAAAATTAGTTTTCGTCGTCTAACTTGAAAAATTCATATCTCCTTCGTTATAAGTCGGTTTTTAGTGATTCAAGCGCCCACATTTTCGTTTTTGAGAGTACTTTCTAAATATGAAGGCCAAAATGACTCCATTGTTACTGATTTTTCCAGATTTTGCAATTTAGGACAGTAGCTTTTATTTACTTGTTAAAAATCATTTTTATGGTTCAAGACTTGTTTTTACCACTTCAAACCAACTCCACAAATACACAAATCCTACCATACACCTTCTTAGGGTGTCATGGGTTCCTAATCATCACCAAAAATGGTGGATCTCATGAGGATGTTAGTAAAAACTATAGATCTAGAGTTTATGATGAAAATAAGTAGAGTGGTATCAAACACATAAGTAACTTGCATTATTAACCAATATATCTTGAAAACACATGAACTTATGTAATAAATAAAAGTAGGAAATGATCATAAAAATGTCCTTGAACTTACTTGGTGATTATATGAGTTTTGGATGAAAAAGAATTAAAACTTTGGAGTTTTTATTTCAAAACTCTAACAAGGATGTTAAAATGGACTAGTAAAGTACTTGATCTTCAAATTTTGTGGGTTCTTCTTGGTCTCTTGTGCTTGCCATGGAATGAAGGAGAGACAAAGAGAGTGTGTTTGATCTTTTACACTTGTGAAATGTTACTAGTTCATGATGTGTAAAATAAATGGAAAGACAAGATACTAACTCCAATTAATGTGATATGATTTAGCAAAGAAAATGGGGAAAAGAAGTTTGGGGGGGGGGGGGGCGTGGGTTTTGGAAGGATTTTAGAGAGATATGATTTAGTTGGTGATATTTGGTAAGGTATAGTGTAAGATATTAGCAGTTTAGTGTATACTTTAGGTGTTATCGGGTACCGAGTTATCTTGAGATAAATATTAACGAAGCAAAATAAATTACGATGAAGTTGTAAAAATTATAAAATCATGTTACTGATAAGAATCGGGTGTCGGAATAATTATCGGGTTAAATTTTCGTGAACCGACGGAGTTATAAGCCCTTAACGAAAAATGTAGCAATTGGTTTAAAAACACCGGGCAAAGTAATAATATAAACTTTTATATTATTATAATGAATATGAAAACATATTAGGATCATTGTCGGAAGTATCGGGTATAATGTTAGCAGTAATGACTGAGTGGTAACGTTAATTAAATAAATAACCATACGTAAATTGAAATAATGCATATCCGTGCATGTACTAATATACTGATGATGTTACTGATGATATGCAGACTCCTCTAGTCTACATGATGTGCCCTTACTGACAATGTATGAATTCACAGCTAAACCAAACTGGTTACGTGAATTTACACTAGTACAAAAACGACCTATGGTCACACATGGTCGATTTGGAACAGCCACACATTCAAATATTTGTGTGGCTGAAGGTAGGTAAATTGACAGCATTTACGAATTAGTCACACATGAGCATTTCGAATGTGTGACCATAAGAACTCTATTGCCACACAATCGACCCTTATGTGACTAAACGTAACTGGTGATTTTGTTCCAGATCATTTAGTCACATATGCATTTGGAACGTGTGACAAATACAAGTAACCTTGATGCCATATATGGTCACACTAAACTTATAGTCACATTTGCTTCTAATAGTATGACCAAATGCCATATACGGTCACACAAAACAGTTTGTCACACATTATTTAAGTGTAGCCAAAATCCAGTACATATAGTCACACTAAACAGTTTGTCACACATTATTTAAGTGTAGCCAAAACATGATTTGTGTGACTAAATGTTAACAAAGGCCACACAAAAACCAAATTAATGTGGCAAGTGGATGATCAATAGTCACACAAAATACACATTCCTTCACTTTAAATAGCATATGGTCACACTTATTAACACTTTTGGTCACTTGATGGTTAGTTGTATGTGACTAAATACACTCCCAAAAACATGCTTTGTGTGACTAAATGTTAGTAAAGGCCACACAAAAACCAAATTCATGTGGCAAGTGGATGATCAATAGTCACACAAAATACACATTCCTTCACTTTAAATAGCATATGGTCACACTTATTAACACTTTGGTCACTTGATGGTTAGTTGTATGTGACTAAATACACTCCCAAAAACATGCTTTGTGTGACTAAATGTTACCAAAGGCCACACAAAAACCAAATTCACGTGGCAAGTGGATGATCAATAGTCACACAAACTACACATTCCTTCACTTTAAACAGCATATGGTCACACTTATTAACACTTTTGGTCACTTGATGGTTAGTTGTATGTGACTAAATACACTCCCAAAAACATGCTTTGTGTGACTAAATGTTAGTAAAGGCCACACAAAAGCCAAATTCATGTGGAATTTGGATGATCAATAGTCACACAAAATACACATTCTTTCACTTTAAACAGCATATGGTCACACTTATTAACACTTTTGGCCACTTTAGGGTTAGTTTTATGTGACTAAATACACTCCCAAAAACATGCTTTGTGTGACTAAATGTTACCAAAGGCCACAGAAAAACCAAATTCATGTGGCAATTGGATGATCAATAGTCACACAAAATACACATTCCTTCACTTTAAACAGCATATGGTCACACTTATTAACACTTTTGGTCACTTGATGGTTAGTTGTATGTGACTAAATTCACTCCCAAAAACATGCTTTGTGTGACTAAATGTTACCAAAGGCCACACAAAAACCAAATTCATGTGGCAAGTGGATGATCAATAGTCACACAAAATACACATTCCTTCACTTTAAACAGCATATGGTCACACTTATTAACACTTTTGGTCACTTGATGGTTAGTTGTATGTGACTAAATACACTCCCAAAAACATGCTTTGTGTGACTAAATGTTAGTAAAGGCCACACAAAAACCAAATTAATGTGGCAATTGGATAATCAATAGTCACACAGAATACACATTCATTAACTTTAAACATCATATGGTCACACTTATTAACACTTTTGGTCACTTTATGGCTAGTTATGTGAGAGTAAATACACTCCCAAAACCATGGTTTGTGTGACTAAATGTTACCAAAGGCCACACAAAAACCTAATTCATGTGGCAATTGGATGATCAATAGTCATAAAAAATACACATTCCTTGACTTTAAACAACATATATGGTCATAGTTACTAACAATTTTGGTCACTTTATGGTTAGTTGTGTGTGACTAAATACCCAAAAGAAACATGCTTTAATTTGTGTGACTAAATGTTACAAAACGCCACACAAATATCAATTTCATGTTGCAATTGGATGAACAATAGTCACACAAAATACGCATAAATAACAGCTCAAACATTTTTTGTTTGCTTAATTAAGGTAAATTTATTAAGAAAGTGAGCCATAAAGGCAATGTTACATGAAACAACAACCAAACAAAACTATACAGCCATAACATAACACAAACACCTAAATACATTGGACAATTCCCAAGCTCTTATTACATAACATGGTTCACTTGGATTTTCGTATAACAACACCTCCACAGTCGGTTCGATAGTAGTCAGTTCGTGATTCGTTACCCAAGTCACGTCGATCCACACGTGGCAATATGTTATCATTGTGCTGGTGAATGACGGTACTAAATTCCTCATCGACTTCATCATACTTATCTTTGTAATTCTTGGGAGGTGTCTTAAACACAATAGACAATTTTTTATCTAACTGGTCTTGCACATAAAACACTTGTCGTGCTTGTGAGGCTAATATGAACGGATCAACCTTGTGGCCTAAATTATATAAGGTCAACCAATGCATACCCAAGAATAGTATCGCGTTTCACACCACCTTTGTGATTAACCCAATCACATTTGAAAAGAGGAATTTGCCTGTAACGGTAATCTAGCTCCCATATCTCTTGCAAAACCCCATAATAAAACGCTTGCCTTGTGGTTGCAACTTCTTTAGATATGTGCATATCTAATGCCTCAACACTAACCCCACTGTTCTGGTAAACTTTGCCTTCATGACATTTCGTACGAAAGGTATACCCATTGATGATATATGCATCGTATTTCACTACGCTAGCGCGTGGTCCATATGATATCCACCTTACAGTTTCTGATACACTTTCTTTGTCGATGTTCAACTCTCTCTCAACCTGAATTTCATTACAAGTTGGAAGGATTTAGTATGGCATCCTAATTGCATTCCCAAACACACATTCATTCTATGTCTGGCAGTGAAAACTAAACTATGTATGGCAGTGAAAAAAAAGTCAATTATAAATAGCATAAGATTAATTACCTCTTTGCGTAACCACTTAGCAAAAGATTTACTGTGTTCATTCTCCAGAAATGCCATTCGTTTACCCGGGTTTTGTGTTTTCAAAACTTGCTTGTGTCGCCTGAAACAATGTGTTTGATTATTATATTTGATTGATCATTTTAAGTAAGGAAATAGACATGTGTTATTAACACTTACTCGATATATGGTACAATTTCATCTGTATTCTGTATTATATACAAATGTGCTTTCTGAAAGAGTTCCGCAGAAACTTCACTTGATTTGCCGGCCGACAATGGCTTTCCGTCCTCATTTTCATCAATTTCATGTTTATCATGTGGGAGACCAATAGTTTCCATGGATTTATGATATTCGCTAAAAAACTCTATTGTTTCTTCCACAATAGTCTCCTCAGCAATGCATCCTTCTGGTCTATTCCTGTTTCGCACATGTCCTTTAATAACCTTCATATATCTTTCGAATGGATACATCCACCGAAAGCATATGGGACCACATAATTTGACCTCCCTAGTAAGGTGCACAGTCAAGTGTATCATAATATCAAAAAAAGATGGAGGAAAGAACTTCTCGAGTAGGCAGAGTGTCACTACCAGTTCTGCTTGCATATTATCTAGTTGTTGCGATATTATTTCTTTGCTACATATCGATTTAAAGAAAAAGCAAAACCTGATAATAGCATATCGTGTGGGTGGGTGCATGATTGAACGTATTGCAACGGGCAGAAACTCTTGCATTAACATGTGATAGTCATGCGATTTTAGGCCAATGAGCTTCCTATCCTTTAGGCTGACCAAACTAGAGAAATTTGAACAATAGCCTTGAGGTACCCTGATGTTGTGCAACGTATCACAAAAAATGTCTTTTTCAGCATTACTTAATGTGTAACCTGCTGGAGGTAGTGTTGTACCGTCTTGTTCTTGCCTAGCAAACAACTCTTGTTTTACCCCCAACTCAGCCAGATCCAATCGAGCATTCAGTCCATCTTTCATCTTTCCTGGAACATGTAGCAAAGTTCCGACGAGGCTCTCAGCAACATTCTTTTTCACATGCATAAAATCAATACAATGTGGAACAGAATTATGCCTCCAATACCTAAGTTTTCGGTACCAAATATTGAATTTCTTCCAATACGCACCGTTTTGTCCGTTTACTTGGCTTGAACAACCCTCTTCGTCTGTTGTGTTTCTTTTCTGCTTTTTAATCTTCCCACCTCTGCCTCCCGTATGTTCTTGGTTTTCTGATGCATTATTGTTTGTTCGTTTTCCTTTTCCCCATTTATTTTCAATATGTTGTACCTCGTTGTATATTTGTTCCCCGGTCATTGGAGTTGGAGCCGGGAGAAAATCTGGTTGTCCATTAAATGCCTTCCTTTGCCTTCTGAACGGATGGTCATATGGTAGATATCGTCTGTGTCCAACATAACTTTGCTTGGACGAGGCAGAAAGTCTAACACAGTTTGTATCTTTCCTGCAAACCACACAACCTTTGAATCCACTGTACGGGCATCCACATAGTGTACCAAGTGCAGGGTAATCATTTATTGTCCATAACACAACGGCACGTAGCTTAAAGTAATCTTTTGTGGATGCATCATATGTATGAACCCCTTTTTCGAATAAGGTATGCAGATCATCTACCAACGGTTCTAAAAACACATCGATATCATTTCCCGGGTATCCCGATATTAATACCGAAAGATTGATAAACTTTCTTTTCATACACAACCATGGAGGAAGGTTGTATATGACAGTTAAAACTGGCCATACACTGTGATGCCTATTTCCCGTGTGTACGTCAACCCCATCAGCCGATATTCCCAGCCGTATATTTCTTGGATCTTCAGCAATTTCCGGGAATTTTTCATCTATGGTACGCCATGCCTGTGAATCTGCGGGGTGACGTAACACACCGTCGGTTATCCTCCGTGTGGCGTGCCATCTTAAATCTTCTGAAATTCTTTCTATCTTAAATAGTCGTTGCAGTCTTGGTATAATTGGAAAGTACCACATTACCTTTGCTGGAATGTTTTCGTACACTTTATGTGTCTTCTTATCCACCTTCCATCTTGATGTCCCACAAGTTCGACACACAGTCAAATCCTTGTCATCTTTCCAGTAAAGAAGGCAGTTGTTGATACATACATGTATCTTTTTGTATCCTGAACCCATCAACTTCACAACTTTTTTGGCTTGATATGTTTTTTCCACCATTTCGTTACCAGCAGGTAGCATCTTTTTTAATAATCCTAGTAATTCAGTAAAGAACTTATCAGAACATCCGTACTTACCCTTTAAGTTGAGTAGTTTAACTATTGCGGACATCTTTGTGAAGTCGGGACATCCTTCGTAAAGAGGCTTCTCTGCATCTAATAATAGTTCTTGAAACTTGACAAGGTCATCCTCTGATTCAAAATTATCTTTTGTAGCGTTAACCATATCTACCGTTGCTGGGCCATCTGTTAGAATATATGAAGCAAAATCCGTGTCGTCAACAAATTCTGTTGTAGCGTCAACAGGTTTTGGGGAACTTTTTGATGGCTCATCCTTCTCTCCATGTTTGGTCCACTTTATGTAGGTTAGATCAATCCCATTCCTGAATAAATGCCACTGCACTGCCTCCACTGTTTGGTTTATGTGGTTACAACAGTTTGTACATGGACATGGCATTTTAAGATGAAGTTTATTAACTCGTGGGTCGATGTTCCCCATCTTACGCAAGTTGTCTACTGCATAATTAATAAACGCCTGTACTCCATCAATATAAGATTTGGTGGTCCTTTTAGTTACCATCCAAGTCTTGTCCATGTTTATAAATGTGGTCCCTGCAGGCAAGTTTAAAAGACAGCCCAAGTTATTGATGAGTATAGAAGACAAAATGAAACTCCAATTGATGAGCATAAAAAATAAAAAGACAGTCCAAGTAATGAACATATATAAAAGATGGAATGTGGTATTGAATTATGCTAATAATTCAATGAAGTCTAATGAAACAGTTCCTAAAGGGGTGTTTGGGTCAAGGAGGGATAACCAATTAAGAAGCTAAATTCTTGTTCCATGTTCATGTAGTAAAAGGCTTTACAGGGTTACTTATATTGTAAAACCAATTAACTATCTACATTTACCAAGAAAGTGACATAATTTACAAGAGGTTATCGTCTCAAAACAAATGTTGAATTACCTAATATGGTTATAACTGTAGGGGTACGTATATATTTTGTTAGAACGATTAATACAAACAAACATAACAATACTTACCAGTGGTGACGGGTGTGGTGGGTCTATGACAGGAGAGTTGTGGTGGTGACGGGATTTGTGGTGATATGAGAGGTATTCTTGGCTGTGATAGGAGGAGTTTTGAAATTTTGTTGATTAGTTTAGAATGGGATTGATGAAAACTTTGTGGGAATACATTCAAATTTTTACAAAATTTACAAAAAAATTCACGAAACTGAACGTTTTCCCAGCATTTTAGAATCCCGTAAGTAGGGCTGTAACGAAACTGAACGTTTAGTGAACATTTAATAAACCATTTGGTAAAAGCTCGTTATTGTTCGTTTATTTAGTAATTAAGTTAACGAACATGAACAATATTTATGTTTGCGAACGTCCGATTTTCATTTAAATAATATAAATTTTTTTTATTTATTATTTAAAAAAAAATTTAAAAGAAATTTCATTTACTACCACTTTGAACCAAAAAAATTATGCGTGCATCTCCCATTTATATCTCACGTAAACTTTAATTCCGGCCATTTGGTTTCACAACAAAATTAAAACACCAACTAACACACAGAGGCAACCAAAACGTCATCTCCAACTTGTCACATCAAGACCACTTTGGTGAAGGTCATGCATTCTATAAGAGATTGTCAACAATTCGAGTGAATCAAGAACTTGTACGTATCTCAGCATTCATAGATATTCTTTACTTTTGTTTAATTAGTTGGAACAAACTATATACTTACTAGTAATTTGAACTGCAGGATATCCGACAGATTTCCTGTTGCAGCATCCTATCCACCCATACCGGAAGGTCCTCATGAGACATCGTGGTGTCGAATGTTTCATGAGTATGACGATGAAGCCCCACAAAGCCGATCCTGAGATGGCCGGTGGTGTGACTGTCTATGGGATGTGGAGGAAGTTTGCCGCTGATTGCTCTTTCGCAACAAACAAGCTCATCAGGTTCAAGTTCATGTATTTCAATGTTGATGTCAGTGGTGGTGATCATTTGCAAGACTTTGTGTATCCCGTGTTTCATCTGTGCTAACTTCATTGGATGTGTCCAGCTTCGAACAATTTCTGCTTCATTTGAACTCAAACAATATTTATTATATTTTTTGTTAGTAAATACCCCCTTAAGTATATAATTTTTTGGCAGTGATGTGTGTTGTCAACATGCATTCATTGGGGGTATTTTACTTACGATATATTACTAAATTTGAACAATATTAGTACTATTATACGTTAGTTAAGTTGAACAATTAGTGTTAATTAGTTACTTTCAACAATTATGGAATCTAATATAACTCTACTTTTATGAATATGCATGTAATGTAATTTATAATGTCTTATGCAATCTTGTTAAACTGACATAATTGACATGTTATCTGAAAACAAAATGCTCAATCTTAAACCAATTAACTATCCACAAATTTTTTGATTATTATTGGGATGGGGTTGATGACATTTATTGGAGGAATAAAATTAAATTAGGCACATTACCAAACTGCTTCTTAAGTCATATTGGAGGGAATTGACAAATATATTTGAAGAACATATTGGAGGGAAAGTTTAAAAATATCTTATCAAAAAGTTTTTCTTAAAAAACATAAAAAGGGAAGCTGGGAAATGAAGGGGAACCATAGGCTCGAACCCGAGACCTCACCAGCCTCAACCTTTTGAACGCCTCAACACACCACACCCTTACCACTTGCCCTTGGGACTTCTTCATTAAATATCTTACATTGTTTTGTATATAAACAAACTTTTTAGGCTGTTAGCTTATTTCTCATTTTAAGCTTATTACAGCTTATTTAAATAAGTTGGTTTGTCACTTTTATTTTTGCTTCAAACTTAAATACTTTAAGTAGTTATTGCACATTTTTCTTGTGTATTCTTAATCAGTTTACTATTTTTTATCATTTAATTACTTAAAATTAGTTTTTAATT
This sequence comes from Artemisia tridentata subsp. tridentata, assembly GCA_021014915.2. NCBI lineage: Eukaryota > Viridiplantae > Streptophyta > Magnoliopsida > Asterales > Asteraceae > Artemisia > Artemisia tridentata. Next base: position 52,284,032 of record CP139505.1, read on the forward strand.
ATTAAAAAATAAAATAAAAGTAAAAAAAATAAAATTATTTTTCCTAAAATTATTTTTAGTCATTTAGGACTTAAGAAAAGTTATTTTGCATTTCTAGGCTTTAAATTACAAATTACTATTTCCCGGCCTATTAGAATCCTGTGAGTAGCTAGGACTGTAAACGAACTGAACGTTCATTGAACATTTCATGATTTGTTTGGTAAAAGTTCGTTTATGTTCGTTTATTTATTAACTTAACGAACATGATCAATATTTTACATTAGCTCAGTTAAAACGACCCGGGAATATCTCAGGGAGAGAGCATCTTGACCATTTGGTCGGGTTTTTGATAACATAATATTATACATACGTACTATTCATTGAATCATGTCGTAACATGACACCCTAAACAACTATAACCCAATGCCCATATGATGTCAAATACCCATTAATGAATGTGACCAGTTATAACCTACTACCCATGACCCACCATGTGAATTAGCCATTATCACCGGTCATCCATGGGTTGCATAGACTTGGTATGTGTATAGTTATATTGTGAAGGTTATATGAAGTGTGTTAAAGTTATTAGGGAGAATTGCATATATACCCACTAAAACTCAAAAACTTGCATATTTCCCCAAAATACAAGTTTTTAATGCATGATTTACAATGCAAGTTAAGCATGTTTTGGGTATATATGCAAATATGCAAGTTTTAGTGGGTATATATGAAGTGTGTTAAAGTTATTAAAGGTGGGCACGTTAATTTTGACATTTGAGGAGGCCATAAAATCAGTAAAGTCATATGTACTATGATGAAGACTGTGTCATACTGTCGTTAAGGTATCTTTAGGTTATATGATACGTTTGCGTCCGTGTGTACACGTTTTCGTCATGTTTACCGTATCCCCCGTTTTGTCATGGATTACTCCGTCTCTACACGTTTTTATCCGTTTTCGTAGGTTTTTGTCATTTATGTTTTTCTCTTTCCTCATTTTCCTACGTTTATAATTCTTAGTCGTGTTTTTTACGTTTTATTTGTCCGTGTTTAACGTTTAGTCTTCCGCGCCGTTTAATCATGTTTTAGACCGTTTCTACATGTTTTATACGTTTTCCTCATTTTTCATACCGTTTTGTCTGTTTTATACATTATCGTACATTATCTAACGTTTCATACCTTTTCTTACTTGCTTACACGTTTTCTTCCCGTTTAGTCCGTTTTTGTCCGTTTTTGCCCGTTTACGTCTGTTTTCATATGTCTTTACACGTTAATGTGTTTAACGACCCGAATTAAAAAGAAAACACATTTAATAAAACCGAACTAATCGACCAACCCGATAATCGAACCGATCAAGAACCCTAATCTATAGTGATATATACTTTGAAAGAAGGAGGACTTAGTTTGCCATTTCTTATACTTTTACACACGGTTTCCATAGTGTTTCATCATCATCTTTATACTCTAACTAGTAAGTAACGTCTCTCCTCAATCAAATAACCGCCGTCTGAAAACCAAACGTCATGATGGTTCCCGTACCACTAGTTTTAATCACGCCCCTGTTCACACCTCTAATCTCCACCACAAACGTCCCCTATATAAATCACTCTTCCCCATTCTCCTTCCATATCACTCTTCTTCAACAAGTTTTATCAAAAATCCGATCATTATCCTATAACACCAAATATCTTTATCAATGGCAGCACCAAACGGTCCCAACCAACTTGCAAGGCGTGTGATTTACGACCTCATCGATTTTAGTGGGGAGACTGAAGTGGACAAGTATATGGTGTTCTTCAAGCAACAACAAATATCCAACCTCCGTGGCTTTATCAATAGGCTGCACGAAGAGGCCGCCATAGCCAGGAATGAGATTGCCCAGATCACTGCTCTCATTGCTGAGATGGAAGCCCTAAGACATGAGGATGATGTGTATCATGACCACTTGATTGATATCAGGGCTGACAGGGAGGCTACGAGGAGGAAGCTGGAGGGGCTGGAAGAACTCATTACGGATGCTGGGTAGCAAATAGAGATCAAGGAGCAGGAGGTTTATTAGTTGTCTGGTTGAAGGGTTGGCTGGCTATGGATGTGGTGGTTTCTTTTGCTAAGTTTCATCTTTTTTAGTTTTATGTCAATTTGTGTTGGTTTTGTATATCTGTGAATTCTTTGAACAATGTTAAGTGTCATGGTTTGTATCAAATGGTATCTGAAGTAGTGATGAACAATGTAGTATCGTTTAATCAACAATGTATGGGATTATTATTAATGAAAATTATGGTTAAGGTTCTTGTCTATGTTGTGTTTTTAATTCTTGTCTTGTATATATTCCTATGCAACTACGGTAGTTAGCTAAGAAATTCATTATATGAATTTGGTTATAGTAAAGAAAGTGAATTGAGGTGTTCAATTGGTATGTGTTGCTCTGTTTTTGTCTGTGCTTGCTTAGAATCAATCTCAAAGTGGCCTGTTGGGGCATTTGAATGTCCTGTGCAACCCATAACTTGTCCAAACAGCTGATATTTGATGAATTTTCATTTGCCAGTTTATTGACCTCATGATCTGAAGTTTGGTGCGCAAACTATTTGCTAGCTAATCTTTCATCCTGTATTTTTATTTTATTTTTGTGAATTTTATTTTACCACTTTTCATGGCCTCAAACTTACAAACTTGAGCCTGTGCTGCCCTGCACCTGACAAGTGGTTTTTTCACCCTAGATTCATAAGCCCATATTTTGATCATACCTTGAGCTCATAGTTTGTAATTTGGTATTTTAGAAAGCGTCTTTGGCTGTCTTGTTTGATCCAAGCTTGTTGTGGACTGTATAGCTTATTTACTAAACTTATTTTGACCTTTTTCTTGCCCCCATAGCATCACAGCTGATTAAGCTAAGTGATCACTACTCATATTGTTTGATTCTTGTTCAAAGTTGTTTAGGCTCATTGATTGTTGCTATTAGCTCGTGTTTGTTCATTTGTATGCGCCATGTGGTGATTTTTGTGTTTATGCAGTTATATGTGTGTTTGGGACAACGGGTTTGAAGTTATATGGGTGTTTGGGACTGTGTGTAAGCACAATTTCTGTCATGAAAAGTTATATGGGTGTTTTGGAGCCAAAATTTTAATGAAATGTTTAAATTCTTAATTAAAAATTTTGGAGCCAAATTTTTTTGTGAAATGTTTAAATTCTCAAAAAAAAAAATTAAAATTAACTCTGGAAATTGTGATTTCCTTAAATGAAAAACTGCCCCATCATATGCCCTATTTTTTCTCCAAAAAATCAGCCTTCATTCAAAACATTAAAACAATAACTTTTTAAACCATTATTCACCAATTTAGTTTACTATTTTTCTTTTACACATTGCTTCAGACGAATCATGGAAATCCAAGAGATTGATCATGATAATATTGATTTTTCTGATAATGAAAATCCTGACCACACTTTGGGATATGAATCGGAGCAGTTTTCTGATGATGGTGAAGGTGATAACAACCAATCAAATGGTTATGTCAAAAAGAGGGGCATAACCAGGTTAGCAAAGTTTCGAAGGGAATATGGAAAAGCAGGTGGAGAGAAGCTCAGCGTAACCTTCGATGCTATGAATAGGATATCAGGAAAACACCGAGCATTGTTTTCTAGTTTTTTGGGAGACTTGGTTCGTGAGCATGTAGGTGTCAGGATTCTATCCTGGAAGAAGGTTGATTCAGAAGCAAGAGACAAAATGTGGGACGAAATCACGGTAAACCTATACTATTTTTAACCCAGTAATATAGCATGAAATATATACGTAGCATTTACATTATGTGCAACTAATTAGGAGCATTGTGTTAATCTTTGCAGCGATTTTTTGATGTTGACTTGACAGCCAGAAGGATGTTAATGAATCGTCTTGGTCAACTTCTACGCAATTTCAGAAGGAAATTGACACAAAACTACATATTGCCCAACCTAGAAACACCTTCTAAGCTAAATGAAGTCCCGACTAACTATGATGCAATTTTAAAAGCCGATGATTGGGTCAATTTTGTAAATTATACACAAAGCGATGAATACAAGGTGTTAATTAGTAATTTTTTATTCAAGTTCAAGCATTTGCTGTTTCCATATATATTAGTTCTATAGTATATCAGCATTACTACATCTAAACGCCTTATGATTTTGTGTTGCAAGGTGAAATCAGCTGCAACAAAAGTGGCGCGTTCCAAGTCTCTTTATCAGCATAGAATGGGACGAGGTGGATACACCCATGTGAGAGATCAAATGGTAACTTGAAACATTTGCACTTAATAGCATCATACTTGCGTTTATATTGGTTTATCTTACATGTGTATGCATTTGATGTTTATAAGATCGATCATAAAGAAATTGAACCAGATGAAGAACCACCGCGTACCACGCTGTGGTTGACAGGAAGGAAGAACAAAGACGGAGATTTTTACGATGATGATACTAGAGCCGTGGGAGAAAAAATTGTAAGTTTTACTGCATATTTTATTATAATGTTCATAGTGGGGCTAAAAAGTCTTCTTGCTTATATTAAAGTAGGATCAACATATAATAACCTATTTCCCATATTGTGTGTGCAGAAAGAAACGGAGGACAAGATCAAACAAGGAACCTTGAAGGTTGATCATGGCAGTGATGCCATGACAGTTGTATTAGGTAAGGAAAAGGGAGGATATGCGAGAGGAGTGGGAGGTGGAGTAACCTACAGGAGGTATTTTGATCTGCCTCGAAACAAACAAGCATCTGATGAAAGAGTGGTGTTACTTCAAAGTGAACTTGAGAATGAGAGACGCCAACGTCAAGAAAAAGATGCGGTAATCCAGGATTTGATGAAGCAATTGGCTGCACAAAAGGGGCAGTCGAACTCAACGTCAACTCCATTGGCATCAACTCCATTGACGTCAACTCCATTGGCAACAACTCCATTGACGTCAACTCCATTTACGCCAAGTCCATTGACACCACCAGAAGTAACATTCCATCTTTTATTGACCCTTTTAAAAACTGCTGCAGTATTCTTAAACACTTTATATTGCAGGTGTCTCCGGTGAACATTAATCATATAAACAGCAGTGTTGATGCGGATGCCGGAACACGTGTTTCTGGATGTGAGAAAGTTGCGAGCATTCAGAAGTCTAACGGACTATCAACTTTGGAAAAGGAAAAGGAAACAAGTGTAAGTAATAAAACTTCCACATGTGATTTTTGAAATCTACATGCATGTCTTATTTACTGTGTTTTATATGTATAGGTAACTGTTAAATCTGTCGCATCTAAGAAAACGACTAGAGGAAAACGAAAGGATGCACGTCAAGCTTCCCAATCACAAGAAGATGAGTCTTCATTACTAGTACTACCACAAGTATGTATTTAAACATGTTCATATATTATTTTGTTTAACTAATTTCTGATACATACATGCAACAAATCATTTTTTTAGGTAATTAAGTGCAAACTGTGGCACTCAAAGAGAACAACTATTATTGCTTTGGGCCGCGTATACAAGAGTGATGGAAAACAAATGCTTCATAACAAACCACTCCCAAGGATTGCTACAAAGTGTCTATTGATAAATCCTTACAGGATGCAGCTTGCATACCGGATGTAGGAGGTAACGGTTTCAAAACAGTTATGCAGGCAGTAGGTGGTTTTTATGCATGGCCAAAGGAGCAAGTGATTTTGGAAGATCAGGTACATACATGCATGTGTTTTATCAACCTACATATATATATATAATTTCTCATATTTAATTCAGTATTTGATACACCCGGCTTTTTGTTTCCTACAGGCAACACCACCAAGTACCATACAAATGATTAGTGAGCATAACAAAGTTCCACCTAAATTAACAGGGAAGCGCAACTACGTCTCTATTGAAGCCATGAAAAGTGAAGCTGCTCAGAAGATCAAGACTAAGAAGTCGTTAAATTATTGAGAATTTTATTATTTACGGCATTACAATTTTATATACATTCCAATTTTATTGTATTTGAATTTGTTTTGATATATCAAAACACTGTTGGTATTACAGCATTACAATTTTATATACATTCCAATTTTACGCCAATTTTATTGTATTTGAATTTATTTGAATTATATATATATATATATATATATATATATATATATATATATATATATATATATATATATATATATATATATATATATATATATATATATATATATATTGATTTCTTAAATGTGACTAAAAGATGCATATAGTCACTATTATTAACATTGTTGGTCACTGTTTAATTAATTCGTTGTGTGACTAAATGTTACAAAAGGCCACACACGCATACAATTCATGTGGCCATTTGATGATCAATAGTCACACAAAATACAAATTTCTTCAATTTAAACGGCATATGGTCACACTTATTAACACTTTTGGCCACTTTATGATAAATTGTATGTGACTAAATACCCAAAAGAAACATGATTTGTGTGACTAAATGGTACAAAAGGCCACACAAACATACAATTCATGTGGCCATTGGATGATCAATAGTCACACAAACCACAAATTTCTTCACTTTAAACACCATATGGTCACACTTATTCACACTTTTGGCCACTTTATGCTTAATTGTATGTGACTAAATACCCAAAAGAAACATGATATGTGTGACTAAATGGTACAAAAGGCCACACAAACATACAATTCATGTGGCCATTGGATGATCAATGGTCACACAAACCACAAATTTCTTCACTTTAAACACCATATGGTCACACTTATTCACACTTTTGGCCACTTTATGCTTAATTGTATGTGACTAAATACCCAAAAGAAACATGATATGTGTGACTAAATGGTACAAAAGGCCACACAAACATACAATTCATGTGGCCATTGGATGATCAATAGTCACACAAACCACAAATTTCTTCACTTAAAACACCATATGGTCACACTTATTCACACTTTTGGCCACTTTATGATTTATTGTATATGACCAAATACCCAAAAGAAAAATGCTTTGTGTGACTAAATGTAACAAAAGGCCACACAAAAATAAAATTCATGTGACCATTGGATGATCAATAGTCACACAAAACACAAATTTCTTCACTTTAAACACCATATGGTCACACTTATTCACACTTTTGGCCACTTTATGATTTATTGTATGTGACTAAATACCCAAAAGAAAAATGCTTTGTGTGACTAAATGTAACAAAAGGCCACACAAAAATAAAATTCATGTGGCCATTGGATGATCAATAGTCACACAAAACACACATTTCTTCACTTTAAACACCATATGGTCACACTTATTCACACTTTTGGCCACTTTATGATTTATTGTATGTGACTAAATACCCAAAAGAAAAATGCTTTGTGTGACTAAATGTAACAAAAGTCACACAAAAATAAAATTCATGTGGCCATTGGATGATCAATAGTCACACAAAACACACATTTCTTCACTTTAAACACCATATGGTCACACTTATTCACACTTTTGGCCACTTTATGATTTATTATATGTGACTAAATACCCAAAATAAAAATGATTTGTGTGACTAAATGTAACAAAAGGCCACACAAACATACAATTCATGTGGCCATTGGATGATCAATAGTCACACAATCCACACATTTCTTCACTTTAAAGAACATATGGTCACACTTATTCACATTTTTGGCCACTTTATAATTAATTGTATGTGACTAAATACCCAAAAGAAACATGATTTGTGTGACTAAATGGTACAAAAGGCCACACAAAAACCAAATTTATGTGGCAATTGGATGATCTATAGTCACACAAACCATACATTTCTTCACTTTCAACACCATATGATCACACTTATTAACACTTTTGGCCACTTTATGGTTAATTGTATGTGACTAAATATACAAAAAGAAAATGCTTCGTGTGACTATAAGAGTTTTTGGTCACACAAAGCTGATTAATCCAACTAAAATTGTACCTATTTAGTCACACATTTTAACGTTTTGGTTACTCTTTTGTAAGTGAGACTAAAAAGAACCAAAACATGTGACCGTAGGTACCCTATGGTCACACCACCTTTAGTCACACACACGAAAAAAACCATGTGTGACTATATGTATATCGTCACACATATTTGGTGTAACCAATTCCACTTTTTGTTCTAGTGTTAAAAACATCCGTAAACTAAGTTTACGAAGTAATGAATGCTGATCAAGAACGGAAATTTTCTCCGGAAATGAATAGTGTCACGTGAATAGTAAAATTTTTGAAAGTTTCTCAAAATCACAAACTGACCTCGAAAATGATGAATAGTAAAATGATGAATAGTGATAGGTAAATAGTAAATTCCCAAGATGAATAGTGAAATTTTGAGACTTGAAAAAGGACCTGAAATTACGAGTTGTGACACAATGTTAGAAATAGAGTCATACGACTTTGCATATATAATATTTTTCTCTCAAAATTGATATAAACCATAAACAACCTATCTGACATGAACATTTTTCACTTTACTGATGCTTAATCAGTTTTTACATGGATTTTACAAATGGACTAACATTCATGCCCCGAGCCCTCAACTGTTTAATCAGTCTTTATTTGGGGATTGTCCTTGTGAACCAACACTATCTTTACAAGTTATCATTTAATAATGGTTCGTCTGACGCAGGAACAGGAGATCATCAATGACTTAAGGAATGATTTGAATGTGCTTCACGAAAGGATGAATGCCATGCAGAGGATGCTGGAGGCTTGCATGGATGTGCAAATTGAGTTGCAACAATCAGTACAGCAAGAAGTTTATTCAGCTCTGAAGCGGTCAATAAATTCAGGAGGTCTGTCTTCCTTTCGTCTACATTCTTACACATGCTATTTCCTTAAAATTCCTACTTTGTCCACACTACAAGATAATAGTGAACTGCATTTACAATTTGGGACTTGGTCCTCACGGTGATCAGATTTTATACATAGCATATCTAGCCATATAGGCTATAGCTCTTAAAACGTATACATTATCACAAAACAGATTGACAAAGGAAGTACAGCATTTAGAAATCTGATTCTTTGATCTTCTAGTTTATTTCATGATTTATATGCTAAAGCGATCTCTTATAAGATGCAGGAGCATGTGAAGATGGTATATATGACGATCATTCTGGATCAAGCCCTGCAAAGGAAGGAGTTTGCTTCTTATGTTGTGACAATGTTCTTGAAACTTCCCGATAGGTAACAACATTTTTTTGTAATTTTGTTCAAACTCTAAATATTTAACATTGATCCATTAAATATTTAAACCATTAAGTTATTCATAATTGCTCAACCTCAACCATGTTCACACAGGTCTGTGCACATGTAAGTGTTGAATGTGGGTTATGAAGTTTATGCAGACGGCCTTACAAGAGTTCTTAGAATTTTAGAATGTGGGTTATGAAGTCATGTTGCTTAACCTTATTATTCACTTCTCATTTTGTGAATGCTCATAACTTATTATAAAATGTGGCAACAGGAGGCGCATGAAAGTCATGGACAAACCTCATCTATTTGATTTGAGTTGGAAAGAAGCCAAATGGACAAACCTCATCTATTTGATTTGAGTTGGAAAGAAGCCAAGGGGAGTTGGAGAAATGCAAGATTTAATTAAATTGTTTAAACTTCACTTACGACCACTAATTGTTATTTTTATATATAATACATGAGCAATGTATTTATGATTTTCAGTATATTGCCTTCAACATATTTGACTTATTCATTATTTATTTTACGCGTAAAAAAATTTGACAAAAAAGGGGTAAACTTGATTAAGCTGTTGAAGCTTATAAAACTCTCGGAAATAATAATCCACACGTTTTGTGATTTTTGGACTTAAAATGCAGATTATGTTACTATTCGGGTTAAAACTTGCATTAATTTGAGTTTGTTTCTTTCAACCAACTACAAAAAAGGATAGACAAGCATCGGAGTCTCACAGGTGATATATGAACAACATGTATTACTATAACGTATTTTCACTCTCAACCAGTGTTAGACAGGTTACATGTTTAAAATCAGTTAAAAAATAATTGAAAGTTTTTTCCCCATATTACTTGGCATTCTTAAGGTGAGTTGGCATGGTTCGGAAATCTAGAAATCCAAACAAGAATACGGTTGTATTGAGAGTTTCGCAATTAGAGAACATCAAGTAAGTAAAATTTTGTTATTCCTTTCATAAATGATTAATATCTTATGCACTAACAGCTACAAAATATTTTTATTATCATGTATGATCAATTGAAAATAAAGTTATTATTCAATGTTTCATGTTTGATTTACTAACACACTCAGCATATAAAGGGAAGGGAATCGAAGGAGATCGAAGCGAAGCGAGACGTCATACAATTTAAGTTTCTGTTGTTAAACATAAAATCCGAACATGTTACACTAACAAACCATGCATTTCGATTCTTTGAATTATGCAATCGACTTATTATACAATTCAACAAAACAATTTTAATCTAATAACAAATTGATAAGAAACAAAATTACATTTAGATCATAATATTAACCAATTTAGATATATAAGTTACAAGTGTTTAACAATATATTACATGAGACTCGCCCGGCCATCGGCCGGGTCATGAAGCTATGATAACAATATATGAAAATTACTAATATTTTAATATTGATAACAATTTTTTAAGAAACAAAATTACATTTTTTTTTTTGGGTAAAAGGGTTACCCCAGTACAATAAAAAACAAAATTACGTTTACATCATAATCTTAACCAAATTATATATATAAATTAGAAGTGTTCTACAAGATAATACATGAGACTCGCCCGGCCTGGAGGCCGGGTCATGAAAGCTAGTATATATATATATATATAATCTAGAAATTTTTACCACCATCACGGCACCCGCTCTCAATCTGACGGGTAGGGGAAGGTGGTGGGTCACCGGCACCGTCACCACCATGACTGCGCGCAACTGCTGCTGCCATCTGTAAAAGTACAAATTGAATAACATATAGAAATTCGGGAACAAATTAACATAAGCATGTACACATTCAAATACATACACATTCAAAATAAATATACACTTTTAAACAATCCATAAGAATTTCATTAAAATAAGTGTCGTTTTACAAGTTACATTTTAAGATCAATCTGCACAATCACAATCACTATCATAAACAACATTAGTCGCAACTTCAACTTCATCATCAGAATTGTTTGCGACTTCATTATCAGAAGCTGCTAAATCATAAGGATCGTCGTCTTCATCATCAATAAAATCATTGTCGTCATCAACAGGAATGATTGGTGGTGGTGCCTCAACTAACGTTGATTCACCATCGATGTTTAAGGTTTCAATTTCCAAATCATTCAAATTAGTAGACAGTTCGAGATCGGATGAGTTGTTGCCATGCATCACACCATCATCGTCTTCTACCACGATGACATCCCAGGTTGTGTTGTGATTTACTTCTTGGATGACCTTCCAATGGAGTGGTCATCTGGAAGGATCTTCAAGTTAGAAGACTTGTTTTGCTTGTGTTGCGAGAATGTAAGGTTGATCTTCGAACGCATAGTTAGATGCCAAAATTTGTGTTATATTGTTTCTAGTGGTAAAACTTTGGACTCTACCTCTTTTGTTGCATAAGTCGAACCACTTAACTCGAAACAACACAACTCTGAACTGGGAATACGCGAACTCCAGAATTTCTTCTAGCTGACCATAATACATTTCTCCCTCCTTCTCACCAGGTGAAAAAATTCCGCTGTTCTGAGTTGTACGTTTTATATCGCGGCTGGTTACGACAAACCTCACACCGTTGACTACTCAAGAGTTGACTGAGATTGGGGTTGATGATGGTCCACAAGCCAAAGCGAATAAGTCGGGAGTACAGCTTGGGTCATCGGCTATGTAAAGTTTACGGATCTATGAAAAAAGATAAGAATAGATGGAGATGAGTAATAGTCGTTATTTATACATGGAAATACATACAATAAGTTTACCTTCGTCTCAAACCAGCTCGGAAATTCTTGTTGCATGTCGATATAAGGAAATTCCCAGAAAATGTTCATGATATTAGAATAAATCAAAAATATAACTTGGGAAAAAGAAATTTCAAAATATAAACGCATACCTCTCGAACGCATCTGATTTTGAGTTCTTTTTACGTATAATTTTTTCCAAAGGAATATTCGTGAAAATATTTCCCCGGGTCGTTCTCCCAACGAAGGTTTGACGGCGTATAAGTCGATTCGGTGTCGTGAAAATGTGAAGTGAATAAGTGAACGTGAAAGTGATTATTTTGGTATTGTTTACACTAAAATATGGGGAATTAAAAACAAATAACAAATAAAGGCAAAAGGAAAGCAAACAACGCAAATCCCGGGCTATTCCCGAGACTTATAAAACTTATAGTGAAGATATAAACCTAAAATGCAAAACTAAAAACTCAAGGGACTGAAAATGTAATTAAAATAAACTAAATTACAAAAGAAAATTAAGAAAATAAAAGTTTTATAAAAGCTGAGGGACTAAAGTTGTAAAAACTGAAACTTAGAAATTCTTAAACAAAGTCAGGGACTAAGATTGCCATTTAACAAACTGATTTACAACTAAAAACTATCCAGTCCCGATTTTAACTCAAACAGAAATTATAGGGATCAAAAGTGACAAAAACATAAACTAATTTATTTTCTTTTCTTTTTTAATTACTTAAAAACTAATTAAATGCAAATTAAATAGCAAACTAAGACAAATAAATCTGAGATTTTTTTATAAATTCTAAAAACTAATTTGCTTTCTACGAAAAATATCAACTACTACTAGATAAGCTAAAATAAGCAGAAAGAGCTTATTCTCAATAAGCCAAAAAGCACTTTATAAGCAAATAAGCTTAAAAAAATACAAAATGATCAGGAATCATAAAGTAGCAGCAAATAAGCAGAATCCAACTTAGATAAGCCACTTATGACAAGCCAATAAGCAGTTAAGCACCAGAACAGTTTCAAAATGAGGCAGTAACAAAGGTTGAACAGCCCACTTCTTGGTCCAAATAAGCAGTAAAATGGAAACTAATGGGGGCAAAAAACTCCTAGTACTACTGGCTATCCAAAGATACTTCAAAATCCAACTTCCAACATCGTTAGCTTATCTAAATAAGGCCTAGAAAAGGAGCTAGTGGACTGAAAATGAAACTTCTCAAAAACAGGTCTGATGGAGGGGTTTTTGCAAGCCTGAATAAGCTATCTAATAAGCTAATTAGCTGAATACCAGATGTTCTACCTAAAGCTTGATGTACTAACTATCTTCAAACCAAAAATGGGGCCCTTAGCTTAATTCAATAAGCCACTAACTTAACTAAATCAGCAGCTAAAAACACACTTTTCTGCACTAAAGACTTAATGACAGCAGGTAATGGCGCAAATGAGTGCAAAATCTAGCCTACCCTAACCAGCCTATATAATTTAACTACACAACTCAGAAGTAACCTAGAAATGCAAATTATGGATTCAGAATAAGCTTAGCTTAATGAAAAACTTATGAAGGCAGTTTCAATACCTATCTACTCATCATCCTCAAAAGGCAATCTAAACACTAAGATCCTACTTAAGTCTACCTCTAAGAACTAATATTAAGCTAGATTAGGATTCAGAAACATGCAATTGAAAGGTAAAAACCAAAACTAACCATTTTGACCCATAAGCTGACTTCAACCAAACAGCCTGTTGCTATTCTGAATTAATGAACTTCAAACAAATTGAACTAATTAGAGCTGTACAACTGATTTCCAGGAACCACAGGATAGTTTTACTTTAGAAAAGAAATTTTTAAATCCAAAATAAGCTGAAAATTAGAATAAGCTAATTTGACTTTTTTCTTGACTTAGAACTAATATGACAGAAATTTAACAACAAATCACCAATTAACTATTCAAATATCATAAGCAATATTAATTAAGATGAAAGAGCAAAATACGCACTTTCGTATGAAAATAAGCAATTGAACAGTGTATTTGACCAAGTTTGACTTTCCTAAAAATTAAAGAAAATGAATACAAAATTACTGGAAATGAGATTACAACTTGAATTCAAAAACTACACTATGAAAAGCAGTACATTACAAGAAATTAAAGTGGTAACAAATTTTTAAAGACATAAAATTTGGACATCCCTACTGTGAGGAGGAGACACTCTATTTATAAGCTTCAGGGGAACCTTCTGGGCTGTCCACGCTGGCGATCCTCGTGCTATCGAGCTATCCATCACCCTTAGATCATACCTTGGTCACTACTTCTTTATTTCCAGCCGTGTGATCAACTTTGATGCGTGTTCGGTCCAATCAAATGCTGCCATGTGTCATTCTCTCTGTCAGGTTCTTCTAGAAGAGCCAATCATTGACATCTATACCCTTAATTACCGTAAATTTTAGTACGGTAATTCTAGGGTTAAGGGTGAATAGTGAATTTTTCTGGGAAGGGATGAATTGGGGCGCGGGTAAAAAGGGTGTGTGTGTTTTTATTATTGTTTTTGACTGAGTTAGTATAAGAGGGTTTGACCGGGTATATAGATTGGGCTCGGGTTGGATCGGGTATGGGTGTAGGGAGTGGGCTGGGTGTAGTTTGGTTGTGGGCCGGGTTTAGTAAGAAAGTTGGGTTGGATGAGTGTTGGATCCGGGTTAGTTATTTTTAAGTTTTTAAGGTTTTAAAACTATAAGGACCATAAGTGTAATTTTTGATTCCTTAAGGGACTGAAATCGCCATTTCATCAAAGTGATCTAAGGGTGATTTCTGACTCGTTGACCAAGTATGACTTTCCCGGTTCAGCTCTGAGTCTTTTCCGTATCTCGTGCTCGTTTTCTTGATTTTCTTGTATTTTTGCCGGTTTTTCGTGATATCCGTCCCTGCACAAACAAAACACAAAAACACACTATCTATTGGCATTATGGTCGGGTTTTTGGTTGTTTTGGTCCGGTTTTGATCAAATAAAGGTATGTGAATACGCACATACCAAATTCCCCCAGACTAAGTCATTGCAATGTCCTCATGCAATGTTATAAAAACACGTTTTTGGAACCAAAAATTTCTAATCTCTTTTTACTAACTTTGAGAAGTAGCAAAATTTTCAAAAGAGATTAAGAAATTTTAAGTTCTAAAAACTCCCCGATTTTTCCTTTTATTCTATTTTTATATTTTTCTAATTATTCATGTGACGGCTTTGTTTACAATCATTATCTCACGATAACTTTTAGGGTCTTCGAGTAGGAAACACGACACAAGAGGAAGTGACCATACGGATAAAATTCGTCGTCCCCGATTTTTCACGAGTCCCCAAACTAAGCTTAAAAATGAAATCATTGTCATTTACAAGTTAGATTGCCGACACTACTCATAAAAGCTAATTGTGTATTACTTCTTGTTCCCAAATTCCTATTTTCCTCTATTTATTTTATTTTTGGTGAGAAATGAATTTCTTCAAATTCTCATTTAGATAATTTTTAGTCCGATAAAGATACCTAGTTTAGACGCTAAGTAGTTTCCAAACCTTTCCTCGAAAACCGTTGCATACAAAAATGAGGTCCACATCAAGGTCTCTGATTTAACACGATTTTGAGGATATCCCTTTTATATACGACCGAAACAACTCATCTACGAGTCCAGAGACAGAAGCTTTTATTAGGATATCCCCGGAGTCGAAATTTGGCATTATTAGCATTATTAAGCACATTAACGTATTTAATCCTTGGCCCTTTATAACAATCACAATATCGGCTGCGAACCGGCAAGATGTGATAGTCTATTATGACCTTGGAAATTTTCCTCTGCCTTTATTAGAAGTCTACAACATCGGCTGCGAACCGGCAAGATGTAGAAAACTTTTTATGGCTTTGGATTATTATTATTATTCATTATTCATTAATTATTTGTGTTGCCAAACCCCAAGTCCTACGGCTTTTATAACAATCCCAACATCGGTTGCGAACCGGCAAGATGGAATAGTCTATTACACCGTAACACTGACAGTACCTTGATATGTACCCAACTTTCATAAGCAAGAATTCTCTAAGGAAGAAATAAAAACTAATTATCGCCAAAACCAAAATACCTTTAATTATTCCTAGATTACTATTTTTTTAGTGAAACAAGCTTATGGGAACAAAAAGCCACAAGTAACTTCGATGAGCTCTAAAGAGAACCAACTACTCCACGTTTAGCAATCTAACTTATAAACAACTCTATCATTTCTCGTTCTTCGCAAATTTAAAATCTTAAATAATAAGATCCGCGAATGCTTAGCCTTATAATCAAGCCATGCATATATAAAGTCGAATACGGGAACTTGCAAACTCTTAAAAAGAATTCGCATTTTATAGCTCCTTGTGTAAAAGACTAGCACGAGCTTATGGATTATAAAAGGTTAAGGAGACAAGCTAGGGCTCAACACGCCCGGTCAAGTTAGAATTTTATTCCTACTCTCACCAGCGGAAAATCAACAAAAATGTCAAAATTTATTATATTTTTTCAAAATTTTTTAAATTTTTCTCATTTTTTTTGGATTTTTTTCAATTTTTTATTTTGGAGGAAAAACGGGGTTGCATGAGTAAACGGCAAAAATGCAAGGCAAAAATCAAATAGCAAGATTACCCCCCCCCCCCCCCCCCAGACTAAAACGAGACATTGTCCTCAATGTCTTAAAGGTAAGGGTTCTCCTACAAAAATCTAAGGCCGTTTATTAATTATGCCAAAAGATAAATGTAAACGATAAGATTTAGGATATCGGATGAGCAACGAATGATGAAACTCGAGTGGAGAGAAGCAAACCACGAGCACGAGAGTCTTCATCAATCGGGCTAACCTGGACACATCACAGAAAAGACGAAACACAAGAAATGGAAGAGGAAGCCCTCCTCACGTCACTTTATTAGAAATAAGAAAATAGAAAGAAGATAGAAGGATAAGCATGGGGTGCCTCCCACGAAGCGCTTGTTTATTTATCGAGTCGGAAAGCTTAGACTCGCCCCGAATTCATTTGTCCTTGGGGGAGCAAGTGGAAAAGATAATCTCCATCGGACTTTCGTTCAAGATGTTTGGATAAACACTGAAGCATACGAAAGTTCCACTCCGATGAGATACCCAACGGTATTAAGAAGAAGAAACCATAAATGGTAATACCGGGGTCAAAGATGGTATCCTCACTCCCGAAGGAGTGAAGAAGAGGAGAAGCCACAGTATATGTGATGAATGGAAGAAACATTTTTATAACAATTAAGATCGTTTCTTCATCCTCAAAAGCAGATTTTTTAAAAGTCTCGGGAGGGAGGGTCGGGATGAAATCTTCAATGGGTAAATACTTATGAGAAAGTACACCTCCCCCCAGACTAATATCTTCCTCAAGATCAAAGTAAAAATGATCATATTCTGGAGGAGATAGGATGTGAGTGAGTTCATCGGAGAACTCCTCAAAGATAAACGAATCATGCTTGGGAAAAGAGATATGAGAAGTGGTACTGCCACTACTCCTCTCTTCTCCCCCGGCTCAATTTCTGATGAAATTGAATTATTCTCAACAAAAACCTTGATCTCTTCCAAAGTGAAATCACTTCCCTCAACCGGTGTGAGAGAAGGGGAAGAGTCGGAAATGACTGGATCAGAAGTGGGAGTGGGATTGCCACTCGAAAATTTAACCGAGGAAAAGTCACTATCCTCAATGGGGATAGGAGATAAGGAGGGAGAATTGAGCATAGAATCAGTAGATGGAGTTGGATTGTCATTCAATGATTCGATCTTAGAAATGAGAAGATTGATATTCAATAATTTCTCACGAAGTATATCATCCTTGATCGTCAGAAGAATATCAGTGTCAATTTCTCCATCAACGAGCTTAAAATGGGGAGGTGATGCCTCAACATAATCGATGTCTCCATAAGAATCGTCATCACTCGAAGTATAATCATCGAAAAAAGTCTCAAAATTATCGAAAGGAGGCAAATCACATATTTTGTCGGAAATACCCTCGGACTCACTTTGTATTGGGACAAGGTCCTCAACACTAGACTTTATTACTTTGTCCGATTCCGTTGCTGGAATAGTGCTGAGATGCTCGTCCCCCATTATGAGAGAGTCCTCTGGGTCCATCGTCGGTAAGACGGGCGGGATTGCAGCTGACGAATTCTCATAATACTCCTTCATTTGGATAGAATCTTCATCATCATCGTCAATGTGAACGAAAGTCTTGCAAAATTGGGCACTCACTTTAGCTGCTTGCTCTTCGGCTTGGAATTCTCCTATTGATTCTTCATTGCGAAATTGGGAACTTACTACCGGTTTGTTTTGTGCATTGCGAACTTTCGATTTATTTTCGATAATCGTCATGAGGTCCTTCGAAGTTCGACAATAGATATTGCCATCGGCGGCAGTATTAAACGAATCTTGATCCGATTGAGTTAAAGCATTATAGAATATATCAACTTGTTGCAATTCCGAAAAACCGTGATGTGGGCATTTCCATTTTAAATCTTTGAATCTCTCCCAAGCCTCGGAAAAAGTCTCATTAAAACATTGTTGAAAATTCATGATTTCTTTTCTGAGCTCGACTGTTTTGGAATGAGGATAAAATCGATTTAAGAACTTTGATGCAAGATCATTCCAAGTGGTGATGGAGTTAGGAGGTTCATAATCAAGCCATTTCCTGGCTGCTCCTTTAAGTGTTAACGGAAACAAGATTAACTTCACCGCATCATCAGGCACTTGATGTAGTTTGAAAGTTCCAGTTATTAGAAGAAATCTGCTGATGTGTGAATAAGGATCATCATTTTCAAAACCATGGAAAGGATTTATGAAATCAAGTAACTCGACGTTTATTTCATATTCATCCACAAGAATTGGTGGAATAACGATGGCCTTTTCAAAACGTATGATAGGTATGCGTAGTAATTCCTCCATAGTCCGCGTGTCCGCCATAAGAATTAAAAGAGGGATAAGAAGATAAGAATTAAACGGTATGAGAGGGTGAAGAGATAAGAATTAAACATATAAGATGAGACGAAGATTATTTTTGGGTTTTTATAATTTAGAAACATTGAATAACACAAAAGAAAAGGAAAATAAAATTTTGAAAAGAAAATCTTTTTGGATTTTTATATTTATAAAAACCTTGAAAAACAAATTTATTTTATTTTTGGTAACCGTTACGTTATCCGTAACCGTTTCCTTCAAAACTACTCGCGACGGGACGGGAGAGAAGAATGGATCTCTCTTCAGCTTGCAATTTAATGTCAAAGCTTCCGTATTTCCCGCTTATCCGGTTGTAGAATTAAAGTAGTCCGATAACGTTTAATTTCACGATTTGTTTTGTTGTTTATTCGGAATGGTTTACAACGCCCTCTCGAGAGCGAGGATATTTATTAATGGTGAAAACACTTTAGGAAAAGTGTTTTTTTTTTATTTTTTTTTGTATTTTTGTATTTTTCAAAAACGAAAAACTTCCGAGGGAAGGATCTTCAAAACACAAAATACGATACGAATCAACGACAACGTTTCAAGCCTTCCCCGGTAGCGGCGCCATTTTGATTTTGAGTTCTTTTTACGTATAATTTTTTCCAAAGGAATATTCGTGAAAATATTTCCCCGGGTCGTTCTCCCAACGAAGGTTTGACAGCGTATAAGTCGATTCGGTGTCGTGAAAATGTGAAGTGAATAAGTGAACGTGAAAGTGATTATTTTGGTATTGTTTACACTAAAATATGGGGAATTAAAAACAAATAACAAATAAAGGCAAAAGGAAAGCAAACAACGCAAATCCCGGGCTATTCCCGAGACTTATAAAACTTATAGTGAAGATATAAACCTAAAATGCAAAACTAAAAACTCAAGGGACTGAAAATGTAATTAAAATAAACTAAATTACAAAAGAAAATTAAGAAAATTAAAGTTTTATAAAAGCTGAGGGACTAAAGTTGTAAAAACTGAAACTTAGAAATTCTTAAACAAAGTCAGGGACTAAGATTGCCATTTAACAAACTGATTTACAACTAAAAACTATCCAGTCCCGATTTTAACTCAAACAGAAATTATAGGGACCAAAAGTGACAAAAACAGAAACTAATTTATTTTCTTTTCTTTTTTAATTACTTAAAAACTAATTAAATGCAAATTAAATAGCAAACTAAGACAAATAAATCTGAGATTTTTTTATAAATTCTAAAAACTAATTTGCTTTCTACGAAAAATATCAACTACTACTATATAAGCTAAAATAAGTAGAAAGAGCTTATTCTCAATAAGCCAAAAAGCACTTTATAAGCAAATAAGCTCAAAAAAATACAAAATGATCAGGAATCATAAAGTAGCAGCAAATAAGCAGAATCCAACTTAGATAAGCCACTTATGATAAGCCAATAAGCAGTTAAGCACCAGAACAGTTTCAAAATGAGGCAGTAACAAAGGTTGAACAGCCCACTTCTTGGTCCAAATAAGCAGTAAAATGGAAACTAATGGGGGCAAAAAAACTCCTAGTACTACTGGCTATCCAAAGATACTTCAAAATCCAACTTCCAACATCGTTAGCTTATCTAAATAAGGCCTAGAAAAGGAGCTAGTGGACTGAAAATGAAACTTCTCAAAAACAGGTCTGATGGAGGGGTTTTTGCAAGCCTGAATAAGCTATCTAATAAGCTAATTAGCTGAATACCAGATGTTCTACCTAAAGCTTGTTGTACTAACTATCTTCAAACCAAAAATGGGGCCCTCAGCTTAATTCAATAAGCCACTAACTTAACTAAATCAGCAGCTAAAAATACACTTTTCTGCACTAAAGACTTAATGACAGCAGGTAATGGCGCAAATGAGTGCGAAATCTAGCCTACCCTAACCAGCCTATATAATCTAACTACACAACTCAGAAGTAACCTAGAAATGCAAATTATGGATTCAGAATAAGCTTAGCTTAATGAAAAACTTATGAAGGCAGTTTCAATACCTATCTACTCATCATCCTCAAAAGGCAATTTAAACACTAAGATCCTACTTAAGTCTACCTCTAAGAACTAATATTAAGCTAGATTAGGATTCAGAAACATGCAATTGAAAGGTAAAAACCAAAACTAACCATTTTGACCCATAAGCTGACTTCAACCAAACAGCCTGTTGCTATTCTGAATTGATGAACTTCAAACAAATTGAACTAATTAGAGCTGTACAACTGATTTCCAGGAACCACAGGATAGTTTTACTTTAGAAAAGAAATTTTTAAATCCAAAATAAGCTGAAAATTAGAATAAGCTAATTTGACTTTTTTCTTGACTTAGAACTAATATGACAGAAATTTAACAACAAATCACCAATTAACTATACAAATATCATAAGCAATATTAATTAAGATGAAAGAGCAAAATACGCACTTTCGTATGAAAATAAGCAATTGAACAGTGTATTTGACCAAGTTTGACTTTCATAAAAATTAAAGAAAATGAATACAAAATTACTGGAAATGAGATTACAACTTGAATTCAAAAACTACACTATGAAAAGCAGTACATTACAAGAAATTAAAGTGGTAACAAATTTTTAAAGACATAAATTTTGGACATCCCTACTGTGAGGAGGAGACACTCTATTTATAAGCTTCAGGGGAACCTTCTGGGCTGTCCACGCTGGCGATCCTCGTGCTATCGAGCTATCCATCACCCTTAGATCATACCTTGGTCACTACTCCTTTATTTCCAGCCGTGTGATCAACTTTGATGTGTGTTCGGTCCAATCAAATGCTGCCATGTGTTATTCTCTCTGTCAGGTTCTTCTAGAAGAGCCAATCATTGACATCTATACCCTTAATTACCGTAAATTTTAGTACGGTAATTCTAGGGTTAAGGGTGAATAGTGAATTTTTCTGGGAAGGGATGAATTGGGGCGCGGGTAAAAAGGGTGTGTGTGTTTTTATTATTGTTTTTGACTAAGTTAGTATAAGAGGGTTAGACCGGGTATATAGATTGGGCTCGGGTTGGATCGGGTATGGGTGTAGGGAGTGGGCTGGGTGTAGTTTGGTTGTGGGCTGGGTTTAGTAAGAAAGTTGGGTTGGATGAGTGTTGGATCCGGGTTTGTTATTTTTAAGCTTTTAAGGTTTTAAAACTATAAGGACCATAAGTGTAATTTTTGATTCCTTAAGGGACTGAAATCGCCATTTCATCAAAGTGATCTAAGGGTGATTTCTGACTTGTTGACCAAGTATGACTTTCCCGGTTCAGCTCTGAGTCTTTTCCGTATCTCGTGCTCGTTTTCTTGATTTTCTTGTATTTTTGCCGGTTTTTCATGATATCCGTCCCTGCACAAACAAAACACAAAAACACACTATCTATTGGCATTATGGTCGGGTTTTTGGTTGTTTTGGTCCGGTTTTGGTCAAATAAGGGTATGTGAATACGCACATACCAGCGTCCATGTACGTGTCGATCTCAGGACTGTTGTGAAGTACATACCATATCACTCTCTTCATTTCTTGGAGACCTAACCCAATCAATGTCTCTTTACCAGACTTGGTACATAGTGATCGGAACACCTGGAAATCACTTGTTGGGCGAGGACGGTCCTGAGATGCAGCGGGATGATTAAATTTTGTCCCAACACCACGAAAATAACGAGAACAGAAAGTTAATGCTTCATCTGCAACATAACCCTCCGCTATTGAACCCTCCGGCTTAGCTTTATTTCGGACATAGTTTTTAAGCTTTTTCATGTATCTTTCAAATGGATACATCCACCGGAATGAAACAGGCCCGCCTTCAATAGCCTCTTCAGGTAAATGCATAACCAAGTGAATCATAATGTCAAAAAAAGCAGGAGGATATATTTGCTCGAGACTGCACAAAATATTGATCAATTGGTCTTTAGCTTTCACCATCAAAGTTCGGGCGCAAATTTGCTTAAAGAAAAAACAAAGCTCGATCAATGGTGTATAAGTCTGTGCGTCCAAGTATTGCTGAAGTCCATAAGGAAGTAACCGTTGCATCATTATATGACAGTCATGAGACTTCATGCCCGTTATACTGTTATCATCTTTGGTCACTTTTGACTTGAACTTGGATCCGAAGCCATCTGGTAGTTTAACTGTTTTGATGTATTGACAGAAGAGTTTTCTTTTATCGGGTGTGAAGGAGTACTTAGCATGAGGCTTCGAGCACTTCCCGTTTTGTTTGTTTCCGAGCCACAACTCCTGTCGAATGCCCAGAGCTTGCAAATCTTGTCTTGCCTTAGCGGTGTCTTTAGATTTGTCATTCATTAACAAGGTGTTCAAGATACTCTCCAACACATTTTTTTCAATATGCATGACATCTAAATTGTGTGGTAGAGAAAGAAAAGACCAATATTCAAGATCGTAGAAAATAGACCGTTTAGTCCAGTTCAGCTCGACTGTATAATTACGTTTTATCTTCCCACCCCCATAATCTGGATGTTTCCCCGGCACACGTGTGGGCAATGTCGCAAGTTGAGTCAAGATATCAGCCCTGGTATCTTTTCTAGGAGGATCTCTATCATCGGTTTCACCATTGAATATCATATAGTCCCTCCTCCATTTATTGTTTTTTTTAAGAATCTTCTATGACCAACATAAGCTGTTTTGCTTATCACACGCGTAGCCGGAGTGTCTACTTTGCATGTAGGACAAGCTGGTAACCTTGCCCTTGCCAACCAGATAAACTACTTCGAGCAGGAAAATCATTGATGGTCCATAAAAGCATCGCTCTCATGTGGAATTGAGTGCCTGTAGCAGCGTCATAGTCAAGACACCTGGTTTTTTCCAAGGTATTCGGGACAATAAGGAACCATATCATTAAATGTCCTCCACAACTCGTTCACCGTCTCATTAGTTTGAGTGAAAGATTGGAACTTCTCTCGAATCTTGTCAATCTCTTCAATCGGAGCATATTCGGCACTAAACAACTCTTTGAATTCCTTCCAAGTACATGTTTCCGCCCAAGGTTCACCTTTCTCACACACCTTTCCTTCCCACCAAGTCTTAGCACTATCACGAAGAAAGTTAGTGGCATAAATAACCTTCTTCTTTTCTTCACACCCACTAGTGCGAAATGCACCCTCTACGGCCGTAATCCACCTATTACTAACAATAGGGTCAAGAACACCAGTAAACCGTGGTACATCACAAGCCGTGAAGTCCCGGTAAGTAGCCTTATCACTCTTGGGTTCTTTCACCTGACCACACTCTTTCTTAAATTTCTTAAACTCTTCCTTCATTAGCTCCTTAAGATTTTGCGTTGTTTGTTGGACATAGAAGGGCATTGCTTGCTCAATAGCCTTACCCACTCTTTTTGCCATCATTGAGTCTAGGGCTTTCATTTCCTCTCCCGTGAAACCTCTAAAGTTAAGGCCTCCGGAGCTCGAGGAAGAACTTTCATTACCCTTACCATCATTACCCGCATCACTTGCCGAAGTTTTGGCATGCTTGGAAGCCGTGGCTTTCGCGACTTCCTTCGTGAGAGGGGTTTCCATTTCTTCTTACTGAAAATTAGCAATTCACAACATTAAACACAATTATGTATACTTAGCCAATGCATGAATGACATTTCTATCTTGTTCTAGCACCCTAGCTTGTCACTCATGTATGATCTAAATGATTTCAATTTCACATATGTCCCGTATTTTCATCACTACGGTGGCCAGGCGTAGTCATGAAAATATTGAACATATGGGTCCTCAAAATCATCCAAACAATACACAAATAACAAACACTAGCTCTAAACGCATCTATACAAGGCCTAAGTCTAGGAAAT
Source organism: Artemisia tridentata subsp. tridentata (assembly GCA_021014915.2). NCBI lineage: Eukaryota > Viridiplantae > Streptophyta > Magnoliopsida > Asterales > Asteraceae > Artemisia > Artemisia tridentata. The sequence goes on from CP139505.1 coordinate 52,308,751, forward strand.
CCTAAAGTGAAATCCTAAATCTCTTAGACCGAAGCTCTGATACCAAGTTGTAACGCCCCGTGCCCGTTTAGACAAAAAATTTAAACTTTTTACACAAAAAGGATTTAATTTTATGGACATCTGACCACTCTTTTGATGACTGACAAAAATGTATAAGCATTCAGCCATTGAGGCTATTTTTAAATAAAAGTACACTCAATTACCTTCGGAACGATAGGTAGTACGACCCTTGACGACTTACGGATTAAAAGATACAAAATTTTAAAAATCGACAAAATCTGAAACTGGGCCCATACCGCCGGCCAAAAGGGCCTTGGCCGCCGGCATGGCCCCAAAACCCCTTCCATGCCGCCGGCATAAAGCCATACCGGGCGGCATGGACCTTCTGTCATTTTGGGGGTTTTACCAACTCTCCCATGCCGTGGGTTTGGCTTCCCAAACCTGCGGCATGGACCTGCACATTCCCAAAAACACTCCGTTTTCATCCCGTTTTCACTATAACCGACCTATACAACTTCCATTTTACAAAAAACTTAACCAACCACGTTAAATTATCAAATCCATCTTGTTCCATAGCAGTTCGACCCGTATATACATCAAAATGGGTCATAATGGCTTCGTGCCAAACACCCTTTTTGTAACAAATTCATTCAGGTTCACTTACTACAAAGACCCCATGACACTTAAACATTTAACCCAAGAGATTTACACAAAAAAAAGATAACGTTTGACGACAAGACCACAATTTAACAAAACGACCACCCAAGTTAGATATATCAAGGCACAAAAGAGTACTTCGGCTTCCAACTTCCAATTTACTTGGTCCAAGAGTTATGGGCTTCTAAGTTAGCTTCTAACTACACTAAGCTTCATTCCACGACTACAACTAGGCAAGATCCTTACCTTTGCTTCCTCCGCTAGAACCTACAAAACCATTAACATCTAAATCGTAAGCGAAAATGCTTAGTAAGTATACAAGGTATAATCAACATCACATTCACATGAGATTGGTGATTAACACCACTCATAACATTGACAAGGAGCATCAAGTGGAATTATTACTCACCTTGACCAAGCAAGTAATTAGATATCATTACACAACTAGCATTGGATCCAAACTAATACACATTTACAAGCTCCATAATAAGCACATTAACACAAGCATAACATTAACATCATAACATTAACAAGGATTACACTCATATACTTACCTCAAATCCTACTAGCTTCCTACTTGGATTGATTAGGCTTCTACAAATGCTTCCTAGCACAACATTAACTACAATTAGTGTCTACAACTAAGGAGACTATCATTTCACTACTTTTCCACTATAATCATTAAAACCCACCACATGAACCCTAATTTTAACATTTGGGGAAAGCCACTTACTTGATGAAAGGAACACAATTAAGGCTTCCTTAAAGCTTCTTGATCACTTCTTGATACACAAATGAGCTAGATGATCACTTGAAGTTTTCCCTCCCTTTTCCTCTTGTGAATATCGACACCAACAACTCACCAACACCTTTCCATATTTTTCTAAAGTCTTGGTCTCACTTAATTATTGGAGTTAGTTATATGTTTGGTCTATTGCTACTTATAGTCCTTCTAGTTCTAATCCTTCTATTCTATTCACACATTAAGTTCTAACTTAATTCATGGCACATAACTTATGTTTACATGACATATTATTTACATAAATGGTACCTTGTCGGTATACGGGTGTAACAATTCACCCCTCCTTGAACAAGAGTTCGTCCCCGAACTCTATTCGTGAAATAAATGAGGATACTTGCTCCTCATTTTCGCTTCCGTCTCCCACCTAATACTTGTGCCCTTCCGATGCTTCCATTGTACTTTGACCAACGGTATTTCTTTGTTTCTTAGTTGCCTCACCTTTCTTCCTAGTATGGCTTCCGGTTCGTCCCCTTGAGAAAGCAACTCTGGATCGATTTCAATGTCATTTAAGTTGACCACACTTGTTTCGTCCACCAAGCATTTCCTTAGGTATGACACATGAAAGGTATTGTGAATACCTCTCATTTCTTCGGGTAAATCCAACACATATGCTACCTCGCCTACTCGTTTCAAGATTTTGAATGGTCCTATAAACCGAGGACTAAGTTTCCCTTTGTTTTAGAACCTAAAAACGCCTTTCCACGGGGAAACCTTTAACATAACTAAATCACCTACCTCGAATTCGATTGGTCTTCTTCGGTTATCGGCATAACTTTTCCACCTATCTTGTGCCGCTTTAAGCCTTGCACGAATCGTCTCTATCTTTTCCGTTGTAGCCAACACTACATCCGTGCTTGCCAATTCTCTTCTTCCGACTTCTTCCCAACATACGGGTGTTCTACATCTCCTACCATAAAGCATTTCATAGGGCGGCATATCTATACTCGCATGGTAACTATTATTATAGGCAAATTCGACTAACGGTAAATGATCGTCCCAATTGCCTCCAAAGTCAATCATACAAGCTCGTAACATATCCTCCAAAGTTTGAATCGTTCTCTCGCTTTGCCCATCGGTTTGAGGATGAAAGGCCGTACTCATATGAATTTTCGTACCTAACTCTTCTTGGAACTCTTGCCAAAAGTTTGACGTGAAACGTCCATCTCTATCGGAGACTATAGAAATGGGTACCCCATGACGTGCGATTATCTCGTTAACGTAAATCTTGGCTAACTTATGAACGGGCATATTTTCTCGGATCGAAATAAAATGAGCACTCTTGGTTAGGCGATCTACTATGACCCAAATCGTGTCGTTCTTCTTTTTCTTCCTTGGCAATTTCGTAATAAAATCCATCGTGATCTTTTCCCACTTCCAAACCGGAATGTCCAAAGGTTGAACCTTTCCATACGGTTTTTGATGCTCGGCTTTGACCTTTAAACAAGTTAAACACTTCTCAATGAACTTTACACAATCTCTTTTCATACCCGGCCACCAATAGTTCTTCTTCAAATCACGGTACATCTTTGTAGCTCCCGGATGAATAGAATATTTCGACTTGTGTGCTTCCTCTAGAATCAATTCTTTGATGTCACTACGAAAAGGAATGTAAACCCTTCCATACCGAGTCTTAATCCCACGACTATCTTCTTCAAAGTGGATGTGGAGTGGAAGTGATACGCTCACCTTCCCTATTTTCTTCTTTCAATGCTTCCTTTTGAGCTAACTTGATTTTATCAAAAAGATCGGTCGTGACAATCATCCGCAACGAATGAACCCTAGTGACTTCATTTTGATCCTTGCGACTCAAAGCATCCGCCACTACGTTTGCTTTACCAGGGTGGTAATGGATTTCACAATCATAGTCCTTCAACAAGTCTAACCATCTTCGTTGCCTCATATTGGGATCTTTCTTATCAAGGAAATATTGAAGGCTTCGATGATCGGTGTAAATTACAAACTTGACACCATACAAGTAATGCCTCCAAAGTTTTAAAGCAAAAACCACAGCCGCAAACTCAAGATCGTGAGTCGCATAATTTTCTTCATGCTTCTTTAGTTGTCTCGAGGCGTAAGCAATCACTTTTCCCCTTTGCATGAGAACACATCCAAGACCCGAATAAGATGCATCACTATAAACCACCATATCTTCGGTCCCCTCCAGCAATACTAGAACCGGTGCTTCACACAACTTCCTCCGTAGAGTACGAAAGGCTTTATCTTGTTCTTCACCCCACTTGAAGGTAGTGTTCTTCTTAGTGAGTTTCGTTAACGACGATGCAATTTTGGAGAAGTCTTGAATAAACCTTCTATAATATCCCGCAAGGCCAAGAAAACTTTGAATCTCACCAACATTCCTTGGTGCATGCCATTTCATTACGGCTTCTACCTTTGAAGGATCAACTTTGATACCATCGGCATTAATAACGTGGCCGAAGAATTGAACTTCTTGTAACCAAAATTCGCATTTTGAGAATTTAGCATACAATCTTTCTTTTCTCAAAGTCTCTAAAATCTCCCGCAAATGCGTGGCGTGTTCCTCTTTACTCTTTGAGTAAATAAGAATGTCATCGATGAACACTATGACGAACCTATCCAACATCGGTCTACATACGCGGTTCATAAGATCCATAAAAACCGCAAGCGCGTTCGTGAGACCAAAAGGCATAACCGTAAACTCGTAGTGTCCATAACGGGTCCTAAAGGCCGTCTTAGGAATGTCTTCTTCTCGAACCTTCAATTGATGATAACCCGAACGGAGATCGATCTTTGAAAACCACCGCGCACCTTGAAGTTGATCAAAGAGGTCATCGATTCTTGGTAACGGATACACATTTTTCACCGTGACTTTATTCAACTCGCGGTAGTCGATGCACATCCGCATACTACCATCTTTATTTTTAACGAACAAGATTGGAGCTCCCCATGGCGAGCTACTAGGACGAATAAAACCCTTGTCAAGCAATTCTTAAAGTTGACTCATCAACTCTTTCATTTCGGATGGAGCAAGGCGATAGGGAGTTTAGCAATAGGAGTAGCACCCGGAACAAGATCAATACGGAATTCGACTTGCCTTTCGGGTGGAATACCCGGCAAGTCCTCCGGAAAAACATCACAAAATTCATTCACGACCGGAACATCATCGATACTTTTCTTCTCAAAGCTCGTATCTACCACGTGAGCCATGAAGGCATAACATCCACGTGATAAATATCTCCTAGCCTTCATCACGGTACATAACTTTAGTTCACCTTTTCTTTTATCCCCATAAATAATCATTTCACGACCGCTAGGATTCACAACTCGAATGATCTTTTGGCTACAAAGGATAGCCGCGTTATATTTATCAAGCCAATCCATACCAATAACAATATCAAATTCCCCGAGCATAATGGGAATTAATTCAATTTTAAAGACGTTCTCATCAATCTCTATCTCTACATCTCGATATACATTAGACACAACAACGATTTTACTATCGGCTATTTCAACTTCTAGGGGTATCGGGAGTTTAGCTAGTGGGGAGGTTAGTCGCTTGCTAAAATCATAAGACACAAAAGACACACTAGCACCCGAATCATACAAAACCCGAGCGGGTACTGAATTAACAAGATGAATACCTGTGATGACATCGGTCCCCGACTTGGCTTCGTCTACACTCATTTGGTAAACTCGAGCTTTTGGTTTTGGGACTTCTACTTTCTCTTCTTTGACGGTTCTCAAAGGCTTTGCTTCAATCGCCTTTGTTTTCGGGCAATCCCTCAACCTATGCCCTATCTCATTACACCCGTAGCATACTATCATCGACTTGGTACAATCTTTGCTTTGATGATCTAAAGCTCCACACTTGTAACAACCCGGCGTATTTCGCCTACATTCCCCAAGATGGAACTTGCCACACTTAGAACATGCTACCTTGGCTTTGTTTCCCACACTCTTCTTGCCATGGTCAAATTTGGCTTTCTTCCCATCCCGATCCACAAACTCTAGCTTCCTTTTTGGTTCTTTAGCCTCTTTCTCCTTCCTCCTAAGTAAGTCCGCTTCCCTTACCCTAGCTCTACTCAAAAGATCTTCCAAAGTAGTACATTTGAATGGCGAAATCACGTCACGAATATCATCCTTAAGCATCCTTTGAAACTTGTCAACTTTAAGCTTTTCATTTCCAAGGTATTCGGGACAATAAGGAACAATATCATTAAATGTCCTCCACAACTCGTTCACCGTCTCATTAGTTTGAGTGAGAGATTGGAACTTCTCTCGAATCTTGTCAATCTCTTCAATCGGAGCATATTCGGCACTAAACAACTCTTTGAATTCCTTCCAAGTACATGTTTCCGCCCAAGGTTCACCTTTCTCACACACCTTTCCTTCCCACCAAGTCTTAGCACTATCACGAAGAAAGTTAGTGGCATAAATAACCTTCTTCTTTTCTTCACACCCACTAGTGCGAAATGCACCCTCTACGGCCGTAATCCACCTATTACTAACAATAGGGTCAAGAACACCAGTAAACCGTGGTACATCACAAGCCGTGAAGTCCCGGTAAGTAGCCTTATCACTCTTGGGTTCTTTCACCTGACCACACTCTTTCTTAAATTTCTTAAACTCTTCCTTCATTAGCTCCCTAAGATTTTGCGTTGTTTGTTGGACATAGAAGGGCATTGCTTGCTCAATAGCCTTACCCACTCTTTTTGCCATCATTGAGTCTAGGGCTTTCATTTCCTCTCCCGTGAAACCTCTAAAGTTAAGGCCTCCGGAGCTCGAGGAAGAACTTTCATTACCCTTACCATCATTACCCGCATCACTTGCCGAAGTTTCGGCATGCTTGGAAGCCGTGGCTTTCGCGACTTCCTTCGTGAGAGGGGTTTCCATTTCTTCTTACTGAAAATTAGCAATTCACAACATTAAACACAATTATGTATACTTAGCCAATGCATGAATGACATTTCTATCTTGTTCTAGCACCCTAGCTTGTCACTCATGTATGATCTAAATGATTTCAATTTCACATATGTCCCGTATTTTCATCACTACGGTGGCCAGGCGTAGTCATGAAAATATTGAACATATGGGTCCTCAAAATCATCCAAACAATACACAAATAACAAACACTAGCTCTAAACGCATCTATACAAGGCCTAAGTCGAGGAAATCCTAAAGTGAAATCCTAAATCTCTTAGACCGAAGCTCTGATACCAAGTTGTAACACCCCATGCCCGTTTAGACAAAAATTTTAAACTTTTTACACAAAAAGGATTTAATTTTATGGACATCTGACCACTCTTTTGATGACTGACAAAAACGTATGAGCATTCAGCCCTTGAGGCTATTTTTAAATAAAGGTACACTCAATTACCTTCGAAACGATAGGTAGTACGACCCGTGACGACTTACGGATTAAAAGATACAAAATTTTAAAAATCGACAAAATCTGAAACTGGGCCCATACCGCCGGCCAAAAGGGCCTTGGCCGCCGGCATGGCCCCAAAACCCCTTCCATGCCGTCGGCATAAAGACATACCGGGCGGCATGGACCTTCTGTCATTTTGGGGGTTTTCCCAACTCTCCCATGCCGTGGGTTTGGCTTCCCAAACCTGCGGCATGGACCTGCACATTCCCAAAAACACTCCGTTTTCATCCCGTTTTCACTATAACCGACCTATACAACTTCCATTTTACAACAAACTTAACCAACCACGTTAACTTATCAAATCCATCTTGTTCCATAGCAGTTCAACCCGTATATACATCAAAATGGGTCATAATGGCTTCGTGCCAACACACCCTTTTTGCAACAAATTCATTCAAGTTCACTTACTACAAAGACCCCATGACACTTAAACATTTAACCCAAGAGATTTACATAAACAAAAGATAACGTTTGACGACAAGACCACAATTTAACAAAACGACCACCCAAGTTAGATATATCAAGGCACAAAAGAGTACTTCGGCTTCCAACTTCCAATTTACTTGGTCCAAGAGTTATGGTCTTCTAAGTTAGCTTTTAACTACACTAAGCTTCATTCCACGACTACAACTAGGCAAGATCCTTACCTTTGCTTCCTCCGCTAGAACCTACAAAACCATTAACATCTAAACCGTAAGCGAAAATGCTTAGTAAGTATACAAGGTATAATCAACATCACATTCACATGAGATTGGTGATTAACACCACTCATAACATTGACAAGGAGCATCAAGTGGAATTATTACTCACCTTGACCAAGCAAGTAATTAGATATCATTACAAAACTAGCATTGGATCCAAGCTAATACACATTTACAAGCTCCATAATAAGCACATTAACACAAGCATAACATTAACATCATAACATTAACAAGGATTATACTCATATACTTACCTCAAATCCTACTAGCTTCCTACTTGGCTTGATTGAGCTTCTACAAATGCTTCCTAGCACAACATTAACTACAATTAGTGTCTACAACTAAGGAGACTATCATTTCACTACTTTTCCACTATAATCATTAAAACCCACCACATGAACCCTAATTTTAACATTTGGGGAAAGCCACTTACTTGATGAAAGGAACACAATTAAGGCTTCCTTAAAGCTTCTTGATCACTTCTTGATACACAAATGAGCTAGATGATCACTTGAAGTGTTCCCTCCCTTTTCCTCTTGTGAATGTCGACACCAACACCTTTCCAGATTTTTCTAAAGTCTTGGTCTCACTTAATTATTGGAGTTAGTTACATGTTTGGTCTATTGCTACTTATAGTCCTTCTAGTTCTAATCCTTCTATTCTATTCACACATTAAGTTATAACTTGATTCATGGCACATAACTTATGTTTATATGGCATAATATTTACATAAATGGTACATTTTCGGTATACGGGTGTAACAAGTATGATGGTGGGAGATTGTAACCTAACCTGGGCGGAAATACCTCCTGGAGAAATTTTAGCGTTTTGTTAAATGAAGTTTCACTTCATTTACCGCTGACCTTGAGATGCGTAAACTTTGCCATAAAATCCAATGTTGTCATAAAGTCACAACCCGGGTACAGAGCCTGTTTGGAACTTGCAAGTAACTCTTCAAACTCGTTACGCAGAGGAGGTGTCGCTGCTTGAGTCGGCTCGTTACTTGTCTCGCCAATATTTCCATGAGTCGGCTCATTATTCGAAGGAATATCAAGAATATCATTTTGATCATTATTCGGAGGAATATCAAGAATATCATTAAGGCACGCACCCATGTCACTCATCTCACGTTGTGTTGTGTTATGTACTAACGGCGCAGGATCCGGTTCACCGTGATCGCGCCATTGTGTATAAGTTGGGTCCCACCCATTTTGGCCTATGTGGTTTTTAAGACCTTCGAGAAGATACCCATGGAACATTACGACAACGACGACATTGACATTTTATTTTTCCGTAACTATTCAATAACGGTTTGCAATGATCGAGGAAGGCGACAAGACCATCAAGAAATTCTTTTGAACCACGATTCTCTAAACTGGTCCAACTCTTATCAATTATCATAACTGCATTTTTATGATGCAATCGGTTATTATATGCACTTAATTAATGATTACGAGTTGTTTTGTTCACCTAGCGCAACTATGGAAGGCAATGCTAACCCACTCTTTGAATGATTCGTCTCATATATGAATGCGTATAACTGATTTACTATTTGAGAAAATTTCGGCAGCATTTCCCCTCAACTCCCCAAATATGTGCATTAAGGACATATTCGTAGGAGTAAAGGAGAAACACTGTCGAAATCATCTCAAATAGTAAATCAGATATACGCATCCATATCCTAAATGAGACAAAACATTCAAAAAGCAATCCCAAACAGGGGACTTTCCGAAATTAATTTCTAATAAATTAATTCCAGACGGGTTTTCTATAGGATGATTAACTTCGGACGGGGACTTTCCGAAATTAATCACTAAAATCCTAAAACATTCACAAAAGTCTAACAATAATACACAAATTGACTAAGCAACATAAATAGATTGCATTTCTACTTCAAATAACCATACTATATAAGCATATATCAATAACCAACGAAACACAACAATTAACATCTCAAACAACATAAAGTCGCCTGCTTTGCAACAAATTCAGGTTAAATGGCCACAATCAAGTCTGAAACTAATGACCATCACATTATTTTCGTTACATGACTTTATTTCATTAACAACTAAGCACATCAATTGACATCTCAGAACACATATATCGGCCATTCGGCCTTCTTTTTAGAACAAATTTGGGTAAGTGACCACGACTTCATCTGAAACTAAATGACCGTCACACTCTTTATGTTACAAGATTCAATCTTTTCAGTTTAAACAATCATGCCACATATCAACAGCCAATCGAACACAAGTAACATCACAAATCATACAACTTCACCTACTTTGCAACAAATTCAGGGAAATGATGCAAGACTATCACAATCTATATGTAACACGTTACAATCTTTTCACTTTTAACTACCATACTATCCATCAACCACCAACTAAACATAACAACCAACATCACAAAGCATCTGCATTTCTAATCTAACGTATTTACTAAAGATATCCGCAAACTATCAAATTACACTTAATCCGCAAAGCATAAAAATGAAAAAACAGTACTGATATATAAACAACATACTGTCTCGCTCTTGGGCTGTACATGGTCTCGGGCTGTGGTCTCAGGCTCGGGCTATATAAAAAGAGAGCACATTAATATATAGGTTGCTTCAAATTAAAGAGGTAAAACTGTTAACAACGACATGTCGTCGGGATACCAAAAGTTTAAAAAAAAAAAAAAAAAAAAAAAAAAAAAAAGGGACCACATTACCTATGTCTCGGCTGTCTCAGCTCTCGGCTCTCGGCTTTTGCTACTGTTTCGGCAGTATCAAAAAAAAAGAAAGAAAAAAAAGAAAACAACATCAAAAAATTAACAAATGCAACATAATTTAACATTTACATTACATAGATTAATAAAAAAAAAAAAAAATAACAAAAATTAAAAATACCTGCTTCGTATGGAAGAAAAAGTGGGGAAGAAGAGGAAGAATTAAACAAGACAAGGGGAGTTGAGGAGAGAATTAAACAAGAGAAGAGGAGGAGGAGAAGTGGTGGTTTGCAATGGTGGCAGTGGTGGTGTAATGGTGTAGCGAATGTGGTGTTGGAGAGTGTGGTGGTGGTGGAGACTGTGGTGGTTGTGGTGGTGACTACTTTTGGTGGTGGAGCAATAATTCGCCGGCGGGAGCTGATGAGGAGTAATAATTGAGATGGGGAGAAATTTTAGCGAATGCGTCTAAGTGTTGACCAGATCTACTTTTTGTTTATGTTTTAATTATGCCGACGACATGTCGTCTGGAATAATAGAGAAACTTTGTCGTCTTGTGATTTGGCGGGATAAATGAAATTTTTGGGCGGTTTTTAACACATAAATACCGACGACACGTCGTCGGTATGAATTAGATATAGTAAAAAATCTATTTCTTATAAATACTTTTATTTAATATATAATTAAAATTAAATACTTTTATAAAATTAAAAAAAATATTAAATTTAAATACTTTTATTTAATATATAATTAAAATAAAATACTTTTATAAAATTAAAAAAAAAATATTTAATTTAAGTACTTTTATTTAATATATAATTAAAATTAAAAACTTTATATTTAAAAATTTTATTTCTTATAAATACTTTTATTTAATATATAATTAAAATTAAATACTTTAATTTAAAATTAAATACTTTTATAAGAAGTTTATAAGAGCTGTTTAACAAATGATTGCTAATGACTGTAGAGCTCTATACAATGCAAGTATTTATACAATGCAAGTATTTATACTTTTATAAGAAGTTTATAAGAGTTTCGTTTGCTTGTCGAGTTATTTCGTTTTATATGGTTCTACACGAGATGTTAAACGAATGAGCCGAGATGATATGGTTCTACACGAGATGTTAAACGAATGAGCCGAGATGATATGGTTCTACACGAGATGTTAAACGAATGATCCGAGATGATATGGTTCTACACGAGATGTTAAACGAATGATCCGAGCAATTATGGAACTCGTGCTCAACAACAAAGTTCCAGCTTATCTTGTTCTAGTTTGAAAGATGCAATTCCTAACTAATGAGCCGAGTTGTTTCATTTGCTTGTCGAGTTGTTTCATTTGCTTACCGAGTTGTTTCGTTTGCTTGTCGAGTTGTTTCGTTTGATATGGTTTTACACGAGATGTTAAACGAATGATCCGAGATGATATGGTTCTACGCGAGATGTTAAACGAATGATCCGAGATGATATGGTTCTACACGAGATGTTAAACGAATGATCCGAGCAATTATGGAACTCGTGCTCAACAACAAAGTTCCAGCTTATCTTGTTCTAGTTTGAAAGATGCAATTCCTAACTAATGAGCCGAGTTGTTTCATTTGCTTGTCGAGTTGTTTCATTTGCTTGCCGAGTTGTTTCGTTTGCTTGTCGAGTTGTTTCGTTTGATATGGTTCTACACGAGATGTTAAACGAATGATCCGAGATGATATGGTTCTACACGAGATGTTAAACGAATGATCCGAGATGATATGGTTCTACACGAGATGTTAAACGAATGATCCGAGCAATTATGGAACTCGTGCTCAACAACAAAGTTCCAGCTTATCTTGTTTTATCTTGTTCTAGTTTGAAAGATGCAATTCCTAACTAATGAGCCGAGTTGTTTCATTTGCTTGTCGAGTTGTTTCATTTGCTTGCCGAGTTGTTTGGTTTGCTTGTCGAGTTGTTTTGTTTGATATGGTTCTACACGAGATGTTAAACGAATGATCCGAGATGATATGGTTCTACAGGAGATGTTAAACGAATGATCCGAGATGATATGGTTCTACACGAGATGTTAAACGAATGATCCGAGATGATATGGTTGTACACGAGATGTTAAACGAATGATCCGAGATGATATGTTTATACACGAGATGTTTAACGAATGAGCCGAGATGATATGGTTGTACACGAGATGTTAAACGAATGAGCCGAGATGATATGGTTATACACGAGATGTTAAACGAATGATCCGAGATGATATGGTTCTACACGAGATGTTAAACGAATGATCCAAGCAATTATGGAACTCGTGCTCAACAACAAAGTTCCAGCTTATCTTGTTCTAGTTTGAAAGATGCAATTCCTAACTAATGAGCCGAGTTGTTTCATTTGCTTGTCGAGTTGTTTCATTTACTTGCCGAGTTGTTTCGTTTGCTTGTCGAGTTGTTTCGTTTGATATGGTTCTACACGAGATGTTAAACGAATGAGCCGAGATGATATGGTTATACACGAGATGTTAAACGAATGATCCGAGATGATATGGTTGTACACGAGATGTTAAACGAATGAGCCGAGATGATATGGTTTTACACGAGTTATACGCAATACACTAAAGGATAATAAAACTTATCCTTTCATATATATTCTCTTACAAAAAAATCTCATCATATCTCCTTATCTTATCTTTCATATATATTCTTTTCTTTCTCTCTGGATATAGACAATCAGTGGCCATCATTAATTCCCACAAATAACCGATCATCCTCAAATCGGCAAAACACAAATAACCAAATCACTAATTCCCACAAAACATACATAACAATGGATGGTTACACGCCGGAAGAGGAGTGATCAAAGGTTTTATCGTCGATGCTCCTCTTTAATGAAGTTCTTAATGAATATGGCTACGAAATTTATGATGAATATGGTTCTTATAAGAACTGTGCACCGTGGATGAGAGACCAAATTCTGGAATGGCTGAGGAAAAAGCCGTACTACATAGAGTATTTGGAGGCTGTTGCTGATGATGAAGCTGAAAGCACGTTGGACACCAAACTTGATGATCTGGGAAATAGGGTAACAAATCACGAAGATACGTTTGAACATATTAAGCAAAGGAAAGCAAGGAAGGGAAAAGATGGTGTAAGTTCTAGCAAAGCGGGAAGTAGTAGCAAAAAAAAATGAATGTCAAATTGTTTTGTTTGATCTGTATGATCTGTTTCGTTCGCTTGTTTTGTTTTGTTTGATCTGTATGATCTGTTTCGTTTGCTTGTTATGTTTTGTTTGACCTGTTTCGTTTGCTTGTCAAGTTGTTTCGTTTGAGTCTGTATGAAATGTATGTGGTTGAGAACTCTTGCGTGTTTTAAATAAAATGTTTGCCTTCGTGTTTGTTAATTGTGATATTGTTCCTTCAAATAAGCTCATAAACCCAAACACCCTTTTGGTGCAGAAATAAGCAATCCCAAACACCCCTGTTTGGACAGCATAAACCAAACGGCCCTTGTGGGCTGCTGTTAACCAAACAGCATAAACCAAACGGCCCTGTTTTCACAACAACGACAACATTTAATTAACCAAACAGCATAAACCAAACGGCAATAACATTTTATTAAACAACAACAACAACAACAACAACATTACATATGAAGATTGTCCATGTCACCTAACAGCTCACGGAGTATTGCAGCCGACTGACATGCGTGGTCGGGGTCGTCGGGATTCGTTGCCATTTCAAGTCTTGCCTCCAGCATCCTTACTCTTGTCTCTAGCACCTGCTTTTGTGCCTCCAGCATGTTTATCCTAAGATCTTTTTCATTACAGTTTGAGCACCCTGTTGGTGCAGATCCAGAACCGTGAGATGTTGAAGCAGAAGAGGTTACTCGTAACTGCTCATCAAATTCACTATTCCACATAAAATATCCACATCCATGATCTTTTTCTCTTGGCTGTCACATAAATAATGTAATTATATGATTGTTTGTATATTTACATAAATAAGAAATGTATAATTGTTCACCGTCGAAAGAGGACATGCATAATATTCCCATCCAAATGTATCAGGTTGATGTGATTTTCTTTTTTTTATATTTCCTGCTCCACAATTACACATAAAAGGATTATATCGCTGCATCTCAGGTTTTGAAATTGGTGTGAAGATAAGATGTGTGAGGTTGAGTGGTTTTGAGGATAAGATAACCTGAGATTGGTGTGTGAAGATAAAATGTTGTGAGGTTGAGTGGTTTTTAGGATAAGAGTGTATATAATGTGTTTGGGAAGAAAATACCGTCGACATGTCGTCGGCGTAATAAAGGAGGGAAAATACCCCGCCCAATTATTCGCTATTATTCACACGCGGAGAAAGTCAAAATTTTGACCTCAATAAATACCGGCGACATGTCGTCGGTACAATAACAGTAAATGACAAAATAAATCTTAATCAAACGCTAATCACACGCTAATCGAAATTATCTTTTTGTTTATATTATGCCGACGACATGTCGTCGACAATATATTGGCGGGTCAAACTCCCGCCACCAGTTTTTGAAAAGTCAAAGTTTTTCAATATTATACCGGCGACGTGTCGTCGGTATTTTATAAACAGTAAAATTCAACGCAACCTTGGCTCGGTCAAGCCAGGTTTTTGTCGTTTAGTGATACATGCCGACGACATTATGTCGTCGTCATCGGCGTTAACTTCGTCGCCCATTCTATGTTTTCTTGTAGTGACGCACACAATAGAAATTAATTAAGGGTTAACTTTGGCATATATAACAATGATCTCAGCTTTAATTGTGGATTTTATAGCACCTTTATTGTTGCAAAGAAGTACTGTATTTGTTATTCTAATAAATTTTGAGAAAAGTGACAAAAATAAAGTGTTTTTCACCGCATTAAAAGAGATCTGATGACAATAATGGTACTTTTATTCTTTTAGCTAAAGTTAATTACGATTGATCCCTATGTTCTGAAATAATACTTCCTAAATACAATCATACCAGATTAGTCTTTAAAACAAATCGGTTATCTTATTAGTTCGGGCTTTCTTACTCGATACCATGGGCAAAATGTTATTCTTATGCCAAAAAATTAGAATGAAAATAAGACAAGTGGTAAAATATGGTCAAAATATGACATTTGCTAGTTGCTAACTTGCTACCGAATCATACAAGAAAAAAATAAGGATAATATATAGGGAGACCACTCAATTTTTAAGTTTTTCTCATATAAACGACCTATTTTTTGAATGTGATTTATAGGCCACCAAATTATGTATTTATCTTCGTTTACACCAATTCAGGTCAAATTTAATCCGGATAATTATCAAATGGAAGAATGAAACTAACACTAATGTATTAAACTAATACGATTAAAAAAAAGTCGCGAAATTTCAATTTTATCCTTCTAAAGTACATTTTATAACATAAATTCACACTTAAAATAAGGGTATAATCGGTATTTCACATCAAACTTTTCATTCATCTTGCTTGGATAAGTTAGAGGTTGGTTTCTTATTAATATTTTATAGTTTTCAAGCATAAATTTGGCCGGAATTGGTGTAGACGAAACAAACATATAGTTGGGCGGCCTATAAGTTCATTTCAATAAATGGGTGGCCTATATGCTAAAAGTTGAAAACTTGGGTGACCTCCATATACATTACCCAAAAAATTATATACTCAAAACAGCTAGTAATTTTGTACAAAATTAGTTTTCATTAGCCATTGATGAATTCTTTTTAAAATAAAAATAACAAAACTAGTGGGACTTGTTTTATCAACACATAAAACACTTGAAAAAAGTCGAAATGGAAAACACAAAGCGGGTCAAATACCGTTTCGATTTCTGGAATAATCCACCAGGGACTTTCAGGAGATTGTCCAAAATGAAACCCAAGTTTTAGCAACTATACTTTAGCCATGACTTATAAGCAAAAATGTATTCTCGTTGGTCCACTCAGGATTTGCCCCTCTAACACACTCGTAATGGCTATTACATCCTTGTCTCGAAATGACCAAGTCGACAACATTGCATTTGTCTACGGTTTGGGTGTACAGTCTAGTGATATTATATAATTACAACTTTATAGCCTGTTTTCTGTTGTTTGCTTCAGTTTTGGTCAACTCTGCAAACTGAACTAGCATTCTAGCAAAGTAAGACCATCCGTAGTCGAGGCGTTGTTGGGCAAATTGGCCCCAACAGCGCCCCCCTTACCAAAACGCCGGGGCGCTGTTGCCCCAAAAATCCCTTCCCCGGTGGTTCTGACAGCGCCCGAATGTGTGTGTTTTTTTTTTTTTTTTTTTTTTTTTTTTTAAGTTTTGTTTTGTTTTTTTGTTTTTGTAGAGAATGTGTAGTTGTTTTTTGTGTAGTTTTGTTTTGTTTTTTTTGTTTGTTTGTTTTTGTAGAGAATGTGTTTGATTGGTTTGGATTTCAGTTTATTGAAAGAATCAGAGGTTGAAGATGAATAGGTTTAAAATGACCAAATTGCCCCTATATGCAGAAACTTAGTTTATTGGGTTTTTATATATATCCACCCAAACAAAAAATACATGGAGATGAAGCAAAAAAAAAGAAGCAAAATAAAATAAAATAATAATACATGGAGTTGGAGACTCAGACTCTGTTGCAGTTGGAGACTTGGAGGCTACAAAAGAAAGAGATGATACAACTCTGTTGGAGTTGAAACCATATTCCAAAACTATATTTATGTAATTGTATTTGAGGCCCATCTCAGAATCACTAAAGTTTTCTAATAAAAGCCCAAGAACAATTGAGTAAAAAAAAAATGTTTGTCGTGTAGAGTGTTCTTGGCTTTATATAAAAAAAAATAGTTTTTAGTGATTAAAAAAAATAAAAAAAGAAAACAAAAGGAGTGCCACGTGTCAAACAACCCCCCACTCACCACTACACCACTTTTTCAAAAAAACCCCACAATACCCCCACATGCCACGTGTCAAACAACCCTCCACCCTCTCTTACTCACCACTACACATAGTCTAAGAGACATGACACAAGTAGTCCCTCATAAGATTTAACAATGACTTTCAAAGCTTCTTTCACCCCTTTATTTTAGAGTAAATGCTCAAAAAAGGACAAGAATTAAACTTTTTTCAAAAAAATGTACAAAAATAATACCCATTCCCTAAATGGTCATATGCGAATGTGCGACTCCACTAATTTGTTGACACGTGTCCAGACAAAAAGTACAACACCAATCATTTGTTGGCCCACATCCCCGACCATTAGCACAATCCCCGACCAAGCAGATGTGCGAACGACGGTGTGCGAATTCCGGCTAATGTGCGAACGGTAAAGAAAAAGTAACATTTGAAACTACCAAAATCTCCAAAACATATACACAAACAGAAACATATACACAAACACAAACATATACATATCCAGATCCACAGATCGTCACCACACAAAACATCAAAACATCACAGATCTCATCTCCGATAAACCTCCTCCGACAAGCCATGGCAGCACCACCACCACCATTGAAACACCACCATCGACACCACCATCCAAACACCACTACCGACACCACCATCCAAACACCACTACCGACACCACCATCCAAACACCACAGATCCCATCTCCGATTTTGTGAGGTTTATCCTCAAATTAAATCATATAATCAATCAACACCTTCATCGCCAACAACCACACCCCCGTCACAATCAATGGACAAATCAAGAAGCAATATTTATGGCTACAAGATCCTTTGGAGGGTCTCAGGTAGGGTCGAATTATGATGTTTTCATTTTTGTTGTTGTGTTTGTCTATGAACGAACCAAAAGAAGGATTATAATTAAGTTGTTATAAATCTTTCTTTAAGTTTTCGGATAGTAATGAAGCAAAGCTTCGTAAAAAGATCAATGATGATATATCTTTTTCGTGTTTTTGATTTTTTGGAGTCTACGGGCTTGTTTTGTTACACGAAAAAGAAAGTAAGCTGAGATATGTGTTACGTTTTTTATCGAGTCTAGGTTGTTCTTGGTGAGAGTTTGTTTGTGTCGTGAACTGAGATGAGTAGATGATCAGTGTTTGAGAAGGATGGGAAAGGATTTAGAGTCGGTTTGTTGTTGGTGTTTTTCGATGTGGGTAAAGTGTTGGTGTTGTTTGTGTATATATTTGTGTTTGTGTTTCTTCTGGGTTTTTGGATGAAGATCTGGGTTTTTGGATGAATATCTGAGTTTTGGATGAGAATCTGGGTTTTTTTTTATGAAGATCTGGGTTTTATTCATTCGCACATTCGTCGTTCGCACATTTGTTTATAAAAGTCAAAAGGCACGTGGGGTGCAATTGATAGTGATTGTACTTGCAAATGATTGGTGTCGTACTTTTTGTCTAGACACGTGTCAACAAATTAGTGAAGTCACACATTCGCAGATGACCATTTAGGGAATGGGTATTATTTTTGTACCATTTTCTAAAAAAAGTCAAATTTTTGTCTTTTTTTGAGAATTTACTCTTTATTTTATGTCACCAGCATAAACGTTTTCTTGGAAAGCTTCACTGCTGATCAAAAGAACCTTTTCACTTTGTTTTTAAGTTGTGGTTTTGTTTAAAAATGTTGCATGTTACCGTTTTTGGGTATATTAAGCAGACAATTGTAAACAAAAAGTGTTACCCTTACCCCAGCTTACAAACAGTAATTGTTCCACAACTGAGAGAGGGATGTCAGGATCATGCTATGTGGTATACTAATGAAGGCAATCTTGAAAAGTACTCCATCAAGAGATCATGGAAGGACTGGAATCAAAATGGTGAAAATGTCAAATGGCACAAAGTAGTATGGTTCTCTCATGGTATTCCCAAACACTCCTTTATCCTGTGGTTAGCTTCTTTGGAAAGGTTAACAACACAGGATAGGCTTGTGAAGTGGTACCCTGGTAAACAAGTATCCTGTTTTCTCTATGCCCTGACTCACATAACCACTTGTTCTTTGAATGTCCATATTCAAAGAAAATATGGTTTATGATAAAACAGGACAATATGCCAGATAGTTGGAGTGAAATTTTGGAACAAATGGTGAAATTGCCTTGCAACAGATCTATTATGAGCATTCTAAGAAGACTTGTTGTTGGTGCAAGTGTGTACTACATTTGGAATGAAAGGAATAAAAGGATCTTCACTGATGAAAAAAGAAGCCATCAAGATTTGTTGTTGATCATTATGAACAATGTTAGACTGAAGTTGTCCAGCTTACATGTTAAAAGTTCAAAGAATGTGAAGGAGGTCAGTAAGCAATGGATGGTTACAATGTGTGAAGACAAATAATATGGGAACCTAAGTGGTATGCTCATTTCTGGGGGATATGGTGCTGTTTTTGGTTGAAAGCAGATGGCTAGTACCATGGCTCTGAAAACTCATTCCTTTTTGCTTTCTATCACCTCTATGTGAGGATGTAACTGCATAGAGCTTGATAAAAGTGAAATGGTGTGACTAGTAAGAGTCATAATGTAGTTTCTGTTAGCATTATTTCTTTATATGGCCTACCCTATTTAGGCATGATGATATTGTACAAATGTTAGTTGATTTACATTGGTGATAATTATTATTTACTTACCATAATGTTGCTCCTAATGATATCAAGCTTTGATGGGAAGCTTAACTAATTATCACTACTACAAAAAGGAGTTTCGAGACCTGTTGTACACGTAAACAAGACCGGTTTTCGATATGGTCTCTATGAGGGGGGCTCTTGATGACATCAAATAACGACATATTATTAGCATCATTTATCCCATATTAATGACTTGTTTTATATCACTTTATATGAGAATTGACACTTAATCGTTTACTTTTGTAATTCTCAGTATAAACAAGCATTTGGTGAAAGTTAATGATTTCGGACGGAAATTGGAGCAAAATGAATCAAGTTGGAAAAGTCTGCTGAATTGAAGAGATTAAAGACCATTGCCTGACTTTGAAGCATGCGCCGCATCTGATTTTATCATGCGTCGCATATGAAACTTTGGTCAACGAAGAAGAACCAACTTGTTCTACTCCAGATACGCCGCATCGGACCAATCCAATGCGCCGTATTGGCCATACACAATCCTTACCAAAGAAATCAAGTGGAGATTAGAAGCTTAATGAAGAAGTCAAGATTACAAGTCGACACTTGAAGATGCTTTCGTATTTTGGCCATAAAATCTTCATCCGGACTCCGATTTAGTTGATTCAAGCGGCCACGCGAAGAGAAAAAGAAAATCTATCTGAATCTGAAGGAGATGCGGCGCATCTGGTCCTTAGATGCGCCGTATTGGGAGATGAGGCGCATCTGGTCTTTAGATGCGCCGTATTGGGTCAGTTTCAGAATTGGAGGCTACGTTTACTTATAGATGCGGCGCATCTAACTCTCTAGATGCGCCGTATCGACCCAGATTTCAGAATCTATAAATACCGAGCTCATTAACGAATTAGGGTATCATTGGGGACCCTTGGGGTCGTTCCCAGAAGACTAAAAACCCCTCCAAATAGCAGAAGACCTCCTTGAAGATCCAATCATCCTAGAAGATCATCTCAAGAACCTTATATTAAGTGTAATCGT
Source organism: Artemisia tridentata subsp. tridentata (assembly GCA_021014915.2). NCBI lineage: Eukaryota > Viridiplantae > Streptophyta > Magnoliopsida > Asterales > Asteraceae > Artemisia > Artemisia tridentata. Next base: position 52,329,573 of record CP139505.1, read on the forward strand.
TCGGTTAGCGTATCGTTTTCATTATGAATTCTTATTCGTTTGCTTTGATTACAACTTTATGTATTGTTACTGAGATTATGGGCTAACACCCTTAGGTGTTAGCCAAGTTTATGAAGTCTATTTAGTTTATTTGTGTTCTTGATTACGTGTTTGCTTTGTTATTGGATTGGGTGCTTATCGATAAAAACTCGTTTATTGCTTATAACTAGTAAAAGTCTATGTAACTAGATTATGAACTTATTGGTTTAATGTGGTAATTTAACTATCTGTAATTGTGGTTACTTTAATTGAATCATAAGTGTAGTAATCCGAATCCTATTAGACGGCTTAGAGGGAACACACCGGAACCGTGCCTTATGCCACTATTAGGACTAGTAGCGCGTAATGCCAAACTAGGTTAGACGGTTTAAAGCGATAAGTTAGTATTGATGCTAGATAGGTCACTATGATCATGTCCTCTTTCCCACCACGATGGTAGGTTATTCAATTGTGACAGGATTAATAATCGGATTGATGGCAAAACAATTGAATGAATTAAAACAAGTAGACATTAGCACATATATAACTATAAGATGGATTAGACTTGGCTAACCCGTTCTTCCTATCTATCTTCATCTATCTTTAATTTGCTTTTAATTAGTTTAATATTTATTTTCTCGTATTTAGTTTAATTAAACACACAAAATCATGATAGCCTCTCAGGCTAAAACCCCAAAAATATTTACTTGCTTTCTAGGTTAGTTAGTTTAGTAATTAGAATACCTTTAGATCATTTTAGCTTCGCTCCTAGTGAACGACCCTTGCTTACCTAAAAACTATCTACATTGATCGGGTACACTGCTCGTGAGTGTTTAGAGTCTATAGGTTAGTTCGGCAATAAATAAATTTAAAACTTGGTAGTTTATTATAGACCTAAAAAAAAACACATCAAGTTTTTGGCGCCGCTGCCGGGGAGTGATTGTTTTAATTTGATTTATTGGTATTTTAGTTTAGTTAGTTTTATTTGTTTCTGTGTGTTTTTGTGTTTCTGTGTTTCTGTCGCAGGAAGGCAATACGGCGCATCCTTGTCTTAGGATACGGCGTATCTGTCTTATATCAATACGGCGTATACAGGTCAATTGTATACGGCGTATTGACGTTCTGTGACCAAATTTTTTTTTATCATTTTTCTTTATTTTTGTTTATTTAATTTTTCATTTTAGTTTTTATTGTTTTTGTTTCGGTTACTGCTGTTCTTGGTTGTTTATCTTTCAGGTAATAATGATGATGGACAATCCGGACATAACTATGGAAGAATATCTTAGGCTTAACAAAGAAAGATCCTTGTGCAATAAAAAGGTTTACGATTGGGAAAGAGCAAGATATGGTGCACAAGTCATCAATGATAAAGAACCCACGATGGAAGAGTACTTATTATCAAAGCAGGAAAAATCAGGGAAAGAAAAAAACAAATTGCCATTTCGACACACTTGGACTTTATCCAATGATGATGATGATGAAGAATCATACGATTTTGGTGCAATTAGGTTTCCGGCAATAGTTATTGATGATGTTATTTCTCCGGAAGTTGCCCAAGATGAAGAAGAGTCACAAGTGTTTGATTTGAATGAAAATTCGGCAATTGTTTACAAAGAAGCTTATTCATCCGAAAGTGCTTATGATGAAAATGAAGATGAATGTGGAACAATGGTGTATGGTTCTATTACTTGTGATTTTTCACCCGAGTTGGAAAATATATTCTCATCATATCAAAAACACCATGATGATATTCCATCGGATGAAGATAATGAGTATTCTCATATTGAAAGTTTTGATTGTATTGTGTACGATGCCATACCGCAATTACCACAACAAAATGAAATATTCATGCGTGGAACAGATGAGCCAGATTATGACCCCACAAAGGATTTTGAAGAAATGTGGGATGACTTATTTGAGGCGGCTATTCGGGATAAAGATGAAATTGCAAGACCACTAGTTGAAGATGGAGACTCACAAGATGAATTGGAGTCACTTACAACAAAAAGTGGTACTAATTTATTTATTATTATTAATCCCGTTACTAATAATCTTGCTAGTTTTCCTAAACAGGTTGCAAAACGAAAGAATGATGAGGTGGAATTTACTACACCAACTAATGATGAATATAAAGCACCTGTTATCAACCCATTTTTGGTGGAGCTCGAGAAAGAATTCAAGGATGAGCTGATGGACACGACCATGATTGAAGAGGATGATTTCAATCCTATGAAGGATATAGAGGATCCCGAACTTTTACTCGCCAAAGACCCTTTCTCATATTTTATGGAAGTCAAGGGACGCCTTACTACCAATAGAACAAACGAAGAAGAAGGGAGATTCATTGATCCTCAACATACTACTCTCTCACATGTAATGTTCATGTCATCCAATTTAACAACCAAACCGGGTAAGGTAATGAACGAAGTACACATATTGCCAAGGTATTATCTTTACATATTCTATCCATCTCTTGTAGCAAATTTACACCGTTATGGTGCTTATTGCTACTATCACCCACACTTGACCGCAAGTGAGGGGAAAAACACCCTATTGCCTAGTAAATAAGGGTGGAGTCAGGCTCGTGACTCTAACAAAAACAAGCGCTTCTTGGGAGGCAACCCATGTTTGTCTTTTATTTTGTTTTTAGTTTATTTTTATTTTCGTATTTCTGTCAGTTGGTCAATACGGCGCATGCACTTTTAGTGGATGCGGCGTATTAGTTACAGGAAGTTGATGCGGCGTATCCAATATTCCATGGATACGGCGCATCGACACTCTAGCCTGTAATTTCCCGTAGTTTTATTTTTCTAACCAATGATTAACGAGATATTCTCGAGTCTATTTTTCTGTGGTCTCTATATTTTTACAGGTCTGGACGATTGAAGATGTTGATGAACTCCCACATTTTATATGCTCGAATTCTTACATGGAGGATCATACCGAGCAAATCTCAGGGGAGTTTTCCGTTCTAATTCTTTCTATCTCTTGTTTTTAATTTCAAATACAAACAACGAGGACGTTGTTTAACTTAAGTGGGGGGATGGAGAATTAGAACGTTACTTGTCCTAAATTTTCAAAAATATGCTTTAATCTATGCTTAATTATCAAAATTTAATTTTTTTTTAGCATGTTTTTGTTTAATCTAAGTTGCATAACTGCACACATGACGTTATTTTCAAAAATTGTGATTTTTCAAAATTCACAAATCTATGAGTGTGCCGGTGACTTGTAAACTTTAGAACTTGGCTTGTATACTATTCGAGACCACCATAATAAGTATTATTTATATAATTGGAATGACTTGTCTAAATTGGTAAAATTCTAGGATTACACCCAAATAGCCTTTATTATGTTATGTGTTATTAGCTAACTACACTGGTTAGTTAACCCCCGTATAAACCCTTTTGTTACTCTCATTTTTAGAGTAAGACACCCCTAGAAAAACCCTCAGAGTCATTCCTTTCGTTTCTTACACCTATGTTTAAAATGTTTCGTTACACCCTTACACCTTAGCCTACCCTGTAGATTAGAATCCGTGGTTGGTTAATTGCTATAGGCAAAGTGTGTTTCCTTACATTACCTGTGTTCGCGTGCGTAATTCATTATCTTTGGTTAGGTCGGGAAATTGCACAATGCAATTGGAGTGAAAGTAAATATTGTATATCTTTGAGTTTATTTTTCGTGTGTTTACTACTTTCACTATTACCGTTATTTCTGAAGTCATGAAAAGTATGGAAAAATTATCCAGATTTATTGTTATAGTGATGTGGTGAAATTTTACACATCTATGTTTTTGTTATTAAAAAAAAAAAAAAAAAAAAAAAAAAAAAAAAAAAATGAGAAAAGAAAAAGAAAAAGAAAAAAGTTGGAAGATTGATAAACCAACGATGTAAAGTTATGTAAGTGGTCGATATCACCACTATTTGTTGTATATTATATCTATGGATTGAATGGGAGTTGACAGTTATGGGAACGTCAACTAAGGTTTATTCTTTGATTAAGATCTTGTTGAGTATAATTCGTGTCTACCTAAAGCGTGTGTTTCAAGTGTTAAAGCGTGAGTTATTCTATGATATGAGTCTTATTCATGGGATGGTTGGGATAGTGATTAACCACACTTAGGATTTTAATTTATTTGTTTTGTTTATTTTTTGTTTTACACCAATTTATATCCCTAATATAATCCATACCCTTTATTATTCTTTATCGAACCAAACCTTTGATTTATTGAGATTAGGGATTTGAGCAATCTTAAGTATCGTAGTCGTGGATTCGGCTATGTATTTATGATTTTGTCGCCCTTTTTGATATATTATTATTGGTGAAGTTTGGACCTATCTTTAGCCTATTCGAGTTAAGGATTTGAGCAATTGCAAGTATCGTGTTCGTGGATTCGATCATGTATTTGTGATTTTGTCGCCTTTTCTGGAATTTGAGATCGATAGTGAAAGAGAATAATTAACCCTTAAGCCTACAAACCCTTTTTACCGCTTTAGACTTGTTATTCCTTAGCTTTAGTGGAGGAGATGTGTATACTTGCCAAGCTTATGATAGAATATTCGTCACGACTGGACAGTTAAACGATTAGATTTGCTTTTATCAAAAACATTTTATTTTATTTCTAATTCGTTAAGTGTTTGGTTGTGTGATTATGATGAATAGAATACATGCTTAAATATAAAAATAAATCCTAATATCTTTTAGGATACATTTTCATAAGTTTAATCTAAGGTTTACTTGAGGACAAGTAAAGTTCAAGTGGGGGGATATTTGATGACATCAAATAACGACATATTATTAGCATCATTTATCCCATATTAATGACTTGTTTTATATCACTTTATATGAGAATTGACACTTAATCGTTTACTTTTGTAATTCTCAGTATAAACAAGCATTTGGTGAAAGTTAATGATTTCGGACGGAAATTGGAGCAAAATGAATCAAGTTGGAAAAGTCTGCTGAATTGAAGAGATTAAAGACCATTGCCTGACTTTGAAGCATGCGCCGCATCTGATTTTATCATGCGTCGCATATGAAACTTTGGTCAACGAAGAAGAACCAACTTGTTCTACTCCAGATACGCCGCATCGGACCAATCCAATGCGCCGTATTGGCCATACACAATCCTTACCAAAGAAATCAAGTGGAGATTAGAAGCTTAATGAAGAAGTCAAGATTACAAGTCGACACTTGAAGATGCTTTCGTATTTTGGCCATAAAATCTTCATCCGGACTCCGATTTAGTTGATTCAAGCGGCCACGCGAAGAGAAAAGAAAATCTATCTGAATCTGAAGGAGATGCGGCGCATCTGGTCCTTAGATGCGCCGTATTGGGAGATGAGGCGCATCTGGTCTTTAGATGCGCCGTATTGGGTCAGTTTCAGACTTGGAGGCTACGTTTACTTATAGATGCGGCGCATCTAACTCTCTAGATGCGCCGTATCGACCCAGATTTCAGAATCTATAAATACCGAGCTCATTAACGAATTAGGGTATCATTGGGGACCCTTGGGGTCGTTCCCAGAAGACTAAAAACCCCTCCAAACAGCAGAAGACCTCCTTGAAGATCCAATCATCCTAGAAGATCATCTCAAGAACCTTATATTAAGTGTAATCGTTCGGTTAGCGTATCGTTTTCATTATGAATTCTTATTCGTTTGCTTTGATTACAACTTTATGTATTGTTACTGAGATTATGGGCTAACACCCTTAGGTGTTAGCCAAGTTTATGAAGTCTATTTAGTTTATTTGTGTTCTTGATTACGTGTTTGCTTTGTTATTGGATTGGGTGCTTATCGATAAAAACTCGTTTATTGCTTATAACTAGTAAAAGTCTATGTAACTAGATTATGAACTTATTGGTTTAATGTGGTAATTTAACTATCTGTAATTGTGGTTACTTTAATTGAATCATAAGTGTAGTAATCCGAATCCTATTAGACGGCTTAGAGGGAACACACCGGAACCGTGCCTTATGCCACTATTAGGACTAGTAGCGCGTAATGCCAAACTAGGTTAGACGGTTTAAAGCGATAAGTTAGTATTGATGCTAGATAGGTCACTATGATCATGTCCTCTTTCCCACCACGATGGTAGGTTATTCAATTGTGACAGGATTAATAATCGGATTGATGGCAAAACAATTGAATGAATTAAAACAAGTAGACATTAGCACATATATAACTATAAGATGGATTAGACTTGGCTAGCCCGTTCTTCCTATCTATCTTCATCTATCTTTAATTTGCTTTTAATTAGTTTAATATTTATTTTCTCGTATTTAGTTTAATTAAACACACAAAATCATGATAGCCTCTCAGGCTAAAACCCCAAAAATATTTACTTGCTTTCTAGGTTAGTTAGTTTAGTAATTAGAATACCTTTAGATCATTTTAGCTTCGCTCCTAGTGAACGACCCTTGCTTACCTAAAAACTATCTACATTGATCGGGTACACTGCTCGTGAGTGTTTAGAGTCTATAGGTTAGTTCGGCAATAAATAAATTTAAAACTTGGTAGTTTATTATAGACCTAAAAAAAAACACATCAGCTCTCTATGTGAAAATCAAATGAGACCGGTTTTCAAACCGGTCTCTATTTTGATTTCAAGACCGGTTTGAGGATAAAAACACGTCCATAAAATAAAAAGAAGACCGGTTTTTGTCACTAAAATAGGCTTTTAAATACTAATAGGGACCGGTTTGCATGGTAAAAACCTGTCTATTTGCTTATTTTTTTTATTAAAAAAGAGACCGTTTGGAATTGCTTATTGAAACTACTAGTAGTAGCACTTTCAATAAACAATCCCAAACAACCGATCAACAACCAATCCCAAACAGCCACTAAAAATCATGCATTTGGAATAATACTGAGTTCGAGCCAAGCAAAAAACTTTATTAATAAGTACACAAGTTAACTTCTTCACCTCAAAATGAAATGTATCGTATCAATGTGTAAACTTTTAGCTAAGCAACAACTAAAACAAGTTATAGCTAAAAATCTATCATATATCTAAATGCATTTGTGCATTGAGAGCTCAATAGAGACCCAGCATTCTTAGCTCTGTAACATGGCTTGGGTCAAGTTCAGCAACATCCTTGTTGACTTCTCTGTCTTCTACAATGTACTCCTGGTATAAGAAACAAAACAAGACAAGGTTGAATACATTGAGAGAGGATTATGGTAGAAGATCAAACCTCCACCGGATCTTCATCATCACAAGTATTCTATGGCGTTCACATGCATCTCTCGAATCAAGTAAGATTTACTTTACGTTTATATTTAAGTGTTTATATTATGATTAACATGATTATTGGGATTAAATGATTAATATTCAACATGTGGCATCAGAGCAAACGATCAAATTCATGTTTTCATAAAATGTTTATCGGTTGAATGTTACGTTTATGCAATCATGACAATCTTTTGTTTACTCGTTGAGTTTCTTAAGATTTTGTATAGTGGTGGATTGATGATAACTCATAAGCGAATAGGGACACATGTTCTTTGACTATTCTCAGTTGTTAAATGTATCATATTGGTTAATATCACGCATGTAGCATATCTTTTATTACTGTATTATGTTAACCGATGTATGCTATGTCCACTGAATTGATTATTATATTGTTAACCGAGTGCATGCATATCTTTTATGTCCACTGAATTGATTTAAAGAACTAAATGATGATTTTGTATGTTACTCCGTATTATATATCAACATGGATTATTATATTGTTTCATGAATGTCGATTTTGTACGACTTGAATACATTATTTGAACATTATATTTTATTCAAAGGATATAAAACATAATACCTTAAAACTAAGGTCCTTGATTTATTTGAGTTATAACACGTAGTTAAGCTTTACGTTGATATAACAATCTCTTTTTTAATTATTGCGACACTAATTCTATATCTCATATAAAAGTCCATACTATAAAGTTATTTTCTTTTGAACTTTTGTTGTCACATTTAAAACATTAAGATTAGATCATTACGATAAGATTGTTCTTTAATTGTGACATTAGTTTTGTTACACATAAATGGGATACTAAATGTTTTATTTGAAGACAAAGGCGATATGTTCATGATGTTTTAGTGTGTTCGACTGAAAGAAAATACATACTCTCAATTTTGTCATAACTCTGGACAAATTTAGCAATTTTATTTTCTTTATCATGTTTAAGTCTAACCTCATAAAGTATAAACCCTCACTCTTGTCATAATTTTTGACAAATTAATTGGGTGTTATTTATTTATTCAAGTTTTGCTTAAAAGTAAAAGAAAAACATTATAAGTCTCTTTGTTGTTTATAATGATCAAACATATTATTCGAGATTGTTTTCTTTATAATTTTTTTTATGTAAATAGGGTGCTAAGTGACATGTTTATAATTATTCTAACATGTCTTTTGACTACCTAATTGTCGAGATTAGTTGTCGGCCCAAGACGACTAGTCAAAACAATTAAGTGAATGAACGGTCATACTTATGACTACCTAATTGTCGAAGTTAGTGTTGGCCCAACGGAAAACACATAATCACAACAATTGATACGTGCCCTAGAGACCAAGTCAAGATCATCCATGCACCATCTCCATTTAGTTGACATGTTCATGCATTTAGGAGAGAGAAGTGGTTTTTCTACAGTTGCATTAGTTACCCACGTTTACATTTCCAGTCAAGTTTCTTCCTAAATTTTAGCTTAGTGGTTTAGCTTTTATGTTAGTATTTATATTGTAATTCTTGCATGAAGTTGGATATCAGAAAATTGCTCCAAAAGTTCAAGCTTTCTTCGTTATTTATTTTCAAGTTCTGCATTTTTTATAATTCTTGTTTAAGTATAAGAAAACCCCATCAAATTGGTGCTTTCATTATCGATCACTATGCCTCCCCGCCGTGACCCGTCACCTTCACCACACGATACTTCCGCCCTAACCTCCAAAATCGACCAACTTATCACCTCTTCCAACACCGCCGCCACTGACAACGATAACCGCCTGAAAGCTTTAATCACCGCCGCCACTGACACCGATACCCGCCTGAAAGCTTTAATCACTGCCACCGAAAACCTCTCCGCAAAAATATCGTTGAATTCAGACACCACTACCATGCTCGTCAATAATTTCCAACGTTTAACTTCTAATTCCAACCAAGTCAAGATCATCCATGCACCACCGACTCAACCCCGTGCACCAAAAATTACGCTTCCATTATTCGATGGTACCAACCCACTCGATTGGACCTTCCAAGCCGACAATTTTTTTAACTTTTACCACACCCCGGTTGCTAATCGCACCCCATATTCGGTCTTCTATTTTACCGGCGAAGCCCTTTCTTGGTACAAACACCTAGCTACGAATGAGATGCTCGGCACGTGGGAAACATTTAAACGTGAATTGGAGATTCGTTTCGGTCCGTCCTCCTATGAGAACCATGAAGCAGCCTTGTTTAAACTAAGGCAAACTTCCACTGTTGCCACATATCAAACTGAATTCGAACGACTCAGTAATAGGGTTAACGGTCTATCGGCCCAAACCCTCAAAAACTTTTTCATCTCGGGCTTACGAAAAGATATACAAAATGAGATTGCATTACTTAAACCCATGACTCTTCATCAAGTTTATGGGCAGGCAAAATTGCTCGAAGAAAAGCTGGCCCAAAAAGACAAACTTCATGATCAAACCTTTGATCGTCCAAAGCCCATTGCGTGTTCCATTACTACATCACAGCTTATGCCATCAACCCAACCTTTGTTAGATAATCCTCTCCCTCAAACTCAATCACTACCGATTAAGAAATTAACCCCCGCTGAAATGCAGAAAAGACGCTCTGAGGGACTTTGCTACAATTGCCCGGAAAAGTTTTTTAAGGGTCACAAGTGCAACCCTCCCCAGTTTTTGCTTCTCATTGATAACGAGGATTTCCCAGCAATGACACCACAGGACACACCACCTGGAACCGACACCATTGTCACCCCAACAAAAGACCCCCCATGGGGCATATCAACTGTCGAGTACTACCACCGTGCCGGACCTTGAGGACAAGGTCCATTTTAACGATGGGGGTATTGATACGTGCACTAGAGACCAAGTCAAGATCATCCATGCACCATCTCCATTTAGTTGACATGTTCATGCATTTAGGAGAGAGAAGTGGTTTTTCCACAGTTGCATTAGTTACCCACGTTTACATTTCCAGTCAAGTTTCTTCCTAAATTTTAGCTTAATGGTTTAGCTTTTATGTTAGTATTTATATTGTAATTCTTGCATGAAATTGGATATCAGAAAATTGCTCCAAAAGTTCAAGATTTCTTCGTTATTTATTTTCAAGTTCCGCATTTTTTATAATTCTTGTTTAAGTATAAGAAAACCCCATCAACAATTATTTGATAACAACTGATCATTATTTAATTTGTTTTGTCCTTAACACCTGGACACAAACAATTTTTTTATTCAATCATGTGATACACGCACACAATAGAAATTAACTAAGGGTTAACTTTGGCATATATAACAATGATCTCAGCTTTAATTGTGTATTTTATAGCACCTTTATTGTTGCAAAGAAGTACTGTATTTGTTATTCTAATAAATTTTGAGAAAAGTGACAAAAATAAAGTGTTTTTCACCGCATTAAAAGAGATCTGATGACAATAATGGTATTTTTATTCTTTTAGCTAAAGTTAATTACGATTGATCCCTATGTTCTGAAACAATACTTCCTAAATACAATCATACCAGATTAGTCTTTAAAACAAATCGGTTATCTTATTAGTTCGGGCTTTCTTACTCGATACTATGGGCAAAATGTTATTCTTATGCCAAAAAATTAGAATGAAAATAAGACAAGTGGTAAAATATGGTCAAAATATGACATTTGCTAGTTGCTAACTTGCTACCGAATCATACAAGAAAAAAATAGGGATAATATATAGGAAGGCCACTCAATTTTTAAGTTTTTCTCATATAAGCGACCTATTTTTTGAATGTAACTTATAGGCCACCAAATTATGTATTTATCTTCGTTTACACCAATTCTGGTCAAATTTAATCCGGATAATTATCAAATGGCAAGAATGAAACTAACACTAACGTATTAAACTAATACGATTAAAAAAAAGTCGCGAAATTTCAATTTTATCCTTCTAAAGTACATTTTATAACATAAATTCACACTTAAAATAAGGGTATAATCGGTATTTCACATCAAACTTTTCATTCATCTTACTTGGATAAGTTAGAGGTTGGTTTCTTATTAATATTTTATAGTTTTCAAGCATAAATTTGGCAGGAATTGGTGTAGACGAAACAAACATATAGTTGGGCGGCCTATAAGTTCATTTCAATAAATTGGTGGCCTATATGCTAAAAATTAAAAACTTGGATAACCTTCATATACATTACCCAAAAAAATTATATACTCAAAACAGCTAGTAATTTTGTACAAAATTAGTTTTCATTAGCCATTGATGAATTCTTTTAAAATAAAAATAACAAAACTAGTGGGACTTGTTTTATCAACACATAAAACACTTGAAAAAGGTCGAAATGGAAAACACAAAGCGGGTCAAATACCAGTTTAGAATAATTTCATAATAAAAAACATTAAGTTTGCATTATTCAAAAATAGTGCGGAAATACAGGCCCATAATGATAAAACGGTCACAAATATATATCAGAGTCGTCTATGACCGTGCCCTTTGCCAAACGCCTTCCAACAGTAAGCTATCGTCATATACCTGAGAATACATGCTAAAAGAGTCAGCTAACGCTGGTGAGTTCATAGGTTTAAACACATAGTATAACAATGGACCAAATCACGTATAAGTTTGTTATAGTAGACTAAGGCACTTAACCAATACCTTATCCCCACACAAGAGTGTGTCAAACCACAATCATAAATCCCTATAGGTGCACCGTATGGTAAATACAATCCCGCATAGGTGCGGTCCCATATAATAATCCCGCATAGGTGCGGTCCTATATAATAATAACCCCGCATAGGTGCGGTCACATATAACAAGTAACCTTAGTCAGCTAACATAGCAAACATAGCAAAATCATAAAATAACATTAGGTCCATTCCAAAACAGTTTTGCATGTTTTCTCACCCCAAGTTTCAATAAAATATCATTAAGAGTAAAAGTGGGGTTATGAAACTCACATATATACCAAATAAATACATACTGCCTTCAAATAACCAAATCAAATATTTCAGCCAAATAGTCAAGTCTTGAGTAAATAATTCACGTATCCAAATAAACAATCATTGAGTTTAGTTAAAAATAAGCATTATTCTCCCCCAAAACAGTTATAAAACCAGTAAAAGTATGGGTCATGAACCCACCTTAATTACAACAATGCAAATATCACAACTGACACAACTAGCATCTAGAGCTAATCACAACGGTATCCAGGAGACAGGCACAACGGTACGGGATCGGCACAACCTAATACGTATACAGTTATCTCAAAATACGTCTCGTAATAATAATTAAGTCTATAAAAGACAACGGGTCTTAGTTTTCGTGGATTACTCAAATTTAATACTTATAAAAAAGTTTAGTATCAACGTTTCGTGTGGTGTTAAGAAAATATAGACTCAAAACATAACTCACGCCAAAAGGAATAGACATCGACACAGTCGAGAAGAGTACTGACGAGAACTCGAGTCGAGGAGGAAATGACAAGAAGAAATTAAGAAAGGAACGACAAGGAAAATATGTCAAGAAAGTAAACCAATTGATAAGTTTCTGAATTTACCCCATAATCCCAAATAATTTGTATAAAACACACAAGTTTTATAAACAAGATAAGTTTGAATTCACAATTCCAACAATAAGGTTTTACAACTTAATAAAGAGAAAACATGTTTAAATTCGTGTCGGGTTTCATAAGAATATGTTGTTTTGAAATGAAAGTATAAATGTAAGAAGTTTTATAAATTTCAGCATGACACGTCCATTTATACAACATTCCCAAGTAATCGTGACTTTAATAAAATCAATTTTCTCAAAACAATATTTCCCGACAATTTAATAGAAAATGATTATTGAAAATAAAGTGTATTTATTGATTATTAGGCATTATTTCCTTATTGTGTATCCGTTACGGATCGAATATATTAAATTCGTTACGAGTCTAATACATTGTATCCGTTCTCAGTCCAACAAGTTCAAAATGTCCAATATCCAATAATATCATTACAAGTCCAATATTTGTCCAAATAGTCCAAGTCACATTCAATGTCTAATCTCTATTATCCAAATCAAATTTCACAATCCCAATATATATTCCGTTAAGTGTTCGTAAATTCCAATACCAAGCATCAACCCCAATAGTCCAAAACGTACCAATAGATCTCAAAAGTCAAAACAAATAAGAGGTGTTAGTTTGATAATACAAAGACCGTAAGTATTATCACACGACTATCTTTACAAAAATAAATATCACGCAGATACCAATTAAATCCATACACTCCTAAATTTGTACTTGGGCTTAGCCCAAAATTAACCCAAACGCACCCTCTAATTATTTGTTGGTTCGTTAGCCCATTAAACAAAACAAATCAAACCCATTTTCATAATCACAACACTTGCACAGTTTTGTTGTTTTTCTTTTTTTCTATAACCGAGCCAAAGCATACACCCTCATAACACAAGTATTATCACAAAAATGTAAACACCTCTTAACAATTTCCATTATTTTTGTATCACGACTCAAAGACTAGATCAAATAAATTCTAAACTTAAATCCGTGTCTGAACATGTTTAAGCCAAAAAATTTAAGTATCAAAACAAATAACCCTTGCGGGTTCACCTTGCAACCGAGGAGACAACATACTCGACAAGGTGTCGTCATACCAAAACTGAACCCAACGACACCACACAAATCCAAAACCGAGGCCAAACAGACACGCACCCCTTATTGGTTACCTAGCCGAGAACCAAAAACAAAACAAAAATCTTTACACGTTTTAAAACTCGACCCGACTAAATTGACAACAACAACAACACAATCGGTACAATAATCAAATCCAAAACCAAACCTTAACTGGATCTCACACGGCCGGACACGAAACCAAAACCACACGAAATCAAAACCAGTGTTGTAAACACATTTCAAGAAAACAAGCGGTCTAGGCGGCCGCCTAGGCGCTAGGCAGCACCTCACCGCCCCGATTTGCACCAAATCGGCCAAATTAGGCGTTTTGGTCAAAAGGCGGTCAATGAACCGCCTAGGCGGGACAAATCGGCCTAGGCGGCTGGCCGGTCAACGCCGGTCAACGCCGTTTCAACTTCAGATCTAGGGTTTTTTTCCATATCAACGCCTCTTTTCGCGCAACTTCAAATTAGCACGGCCTGTAACACATTTTTGGGGTTTTGATTTTCTTGGTATTGTTTTAAATCTAGGCTGCTTGTTTTCTTGAAATGTAACAGAGAGAGAAGAGTGAGAGAGAAGAGGGTGAAGGGAAAAAAAATAGTGGCTGTGTATTTGTGTAATAACCCTAATAATAATTTAGTGGTTTTCTTGGCCCATTAAAAGAGTTTGTACAATAGGCCCAATAAATTATTAGTGGACTTTTAGAAAAATTAACTCAAACTTAATCAACTCACATTAATAAAATTAAAGATCGTGAAAACATTAATAAAATTATTTAAAAAATATATAAATTATGCATATTTTATACCAAATACATATAAATTTAAATATTTTATATAAAAAAAGTCAATCCGCCTAGGCGCCGCCTAGGCGAAGCCTAGGCGAATTCCGCCTCGAAGGTGGTCGACCGCCCCGCCTACGCCTAGCGAGTTTTGCAACATTGATCAAAACACGTTTTAATCTATCTTACTTCCACGAAAACTTGCAACAAAACTCATTTGTATTCGGATCTTTAAATAAAAGGAATTTATAAAATAGATTCGTGTGTCGGCTTACCACGAGATCGAGAGAAAAAGAAACGATGAGTTGTAGGAGGCGAACCGCGACCCAAACTTGAACAAAACCCACAAAACACGAATGGAACCTCATTCACACCACGTACAACTCGCAAATCCACGAACTAAACCCAAAATGATACACGATCTTCAGTTTCTCTGTCTTCTTTACGTCTTGGAGATGGCGGAGCGAGGTGGTGATGGTGGCACACGGCAGCGGCGGCGGAGGAAAGGTGGTGGCCGGCCATGGTAGCGGCGGCAGAGGATGGGGTGGCGGCTGCTATGTGAGGAGGAGGGAGATGATAAGTGTTAGGGTTTGTGTGTTATAAGTGGGAAGAGTTATTGTAAAATTGCATCTTATTGTAAAAAAGGTAGGATACCACAAACTTGTACCACGTGTCCATATCCTTCAAGGGTAATATGGTCATCATGTCTATCAACAAATTGAGAAACGGTTTAAAATTTGATGTCGTGCGTGTTTGTAGGAAGCAGTTATATATGCATGTGCCTCATCAACGTTGAAATTTCCTGATTTTGCTTAAATATAATGCATAAATAATTCTTTTTTAAAATTGCTGATTAGATCGAACAAAATAATCTTTCCAGATCGTCTATGATTGCATCATAAACCGGGTTAATTGCATTATTGTCATCCATGCCGTAAGGATCCATTATTATTTTTTTTTTTATAAGGGAACTGCATCAATTAACGTGTATTGCATCAAGAATTGTTACGATTGCATCCAAATTTACTTTTTCGTCGTCTTCGTCTATGTAGCAATTTTTTTATTTATTTTCTTGCATCATCGATCATCATCCAACATAAGATGCAAAAACTATCATCATCGTCATTTCTTACATCGCCATCGTCGTGGACGATTCTTGCATCATCATCGCCATGGTCGCCGATTCTTTCATCATCATCTTCGTCGACAATTCTTGCATCATCAACGCCGTCGTCGATTCTTGCATCACCAACGTCGTCAACAATTCTTGCATCATCGTCGTCGTCAATTTTTGCATCGTCATCGTCGTCGACGATTCTTGCAACATCGTCGTCATTGATTCTTGCATCGCCATCGTCATCAACACTTCTTGTAACATCGTTGTCATCGATTCTTGCATCGCCATCATCGTCGACGAATCTTGCATCATCGTCGTCTTCGTCGATTCTTGCATCATCATCATCGATGCCATCGATTGTCGTCGAAGATTCTTGCATAATCGTTTTCGTCGCTTCTTGCATCATTGTCGTCTTTGCATCGTGGTCGTCCTAGATTCTTGCATCATCACCCATCATTACTGTTTTCAACTTAATAATCCTCATATATCATCTTAATCTTCGTTCATGTCATCATCGAAATTATGATCCGCCTCATCAGCACCAAAAACCAAAAAAGAAAAGAAAGTATTAAAACCAAAAATCCAATAACAATGATCCGCTTCATGGATGATTCGGTTTTCATTCTTGGGTGGAGCAATTGGTTTTGTGTTGCTAAATACTTAACAAAAAATCCCGTTGTTCATGCAAAAGATTGGAAGGTCAAAAGATGCTAAAGGTGGTAAAATTACTTAAATAACCTTTCACCAAAACTATCAGGCTTAAAAATTTCTTGTGATTTTTCAAATTGCCACAAATATTTTCAGCCTTTGATCAAGTCAAAGTCAAAACATCTAATGGTTGATATTGTCTCCTACACTTTTTAGTTTAGGAGAGTGTTTTATTTGAACTCTCCTCGTTATAAGTTTCCTTATATAGTGAAACCTAGGGGCCAAAAGCGTAAAAACACAAGGTATAGGGGCGGTGGAGAAAATAATACCCCAGGGACCACAATTGTAATTTAGGTAATCTTTTGTGATTATTAGGTTCGGGAAACGTTAGGACTCGATAACGATCGTTTCAGGACACGCAAATAACGTCATCGCGTTCAGAATAATATTTCCAATCAAAACGGGTATTCATGCGCCTAGTCTCTCACGTATAATATAATAATCGAATCAAATCGTTTATGGAGTTAATGGTTGTGCCGGTACGCGTCGTGTATGATTTCACGTTTCACGAGATAAATCCACGTTTTCAAGTCAAATGAGTTCAGGAAGGTTCGTAAATGAAAAACAGGGATAATTCCGTATAAAAATACGTCTTGAAAATTATGATGTGTAACACTACAGTAGGCGTATCATTCCCCACTCCTTCGGAATCACCTTGTCCTCAAGGTGTTGCTTCAAAATCTTGCCTCATGTAATCCCAGGATCCCACACATTCACTTGTATTTCACCGGAAAGCAAGTTGTTTGCAAGAATCAAAGAAGTGAGGTGAATCAAACTCAATATAGAAGGGGAAATACATCCACTAAAAAACTATTATCCAACAGATTAAGAACCGAAAGATTATTCCAAACAAACAAGTTCACCCGTAATGGACCAGAGAAGCTATTGCATTCGACATGCAAACCTGTCAAGTTCCTCAGATTATAAAAATCTGAAGGAAACGTACCCGATAAGTTTTTTGATCTCAAAATCCCAATTTGAAGATTCGACAAGTGACCAAGTGTATCTAAAGGTATAGCACCAGCAAAACCAGCAGCGGGCAAACGAATAGCAATAACTGATAAATGGTTATGATCACATGCTACCCCAGTCCAGTAAGTACAAGCCGATAAATCCATGCTCCAGTCAATCATACAAGAATGTGGTATCTTCCTGGTAAAATCAAGTAAGATTTCCTTTTCTTCAGTCGATTCAGTCCTAACCATAGACAAAACAGTCCCAAACACGAAAACCACAACGAAAATGATTTTCGTCTACATCTTCACCATCTCAATTTTTCTCACAAAACCATCAACATCTATATCTTTTTTCCTTATTGAAACATATGACCAACTACTACTCTGATCGGCTACATGTATACAAAGTATAGTTCCCTTACCAGAAGCTTTCAATCTCCCATGCACCCGCATTTTTACCAACGGTTTCCATGCAACTTTTTATTTTCCCCTACTTCTAGACATAACATCCCCACTATCCATCTCCATCTTATCTTTAGGTGCTGCTATTTGGTTCTCAAAACAGCCATAAGAAATCCATTTGATAGCAAGTGACGTGGTGTTAACAGTAGGTTTAGGAGGTGTTGGCAGCAAAGGTGCGCTAACAACTGATGTAGAACGTTGGTATTGCTTACCGTCATTGATACCAGCAGCCCTGGAAACAACAGAAGCCGTATCATAAGTCTTCAAGAAAAATTGTTTCCTCATCATTCGTATTAAAAACTCATTTTCAAAAGTTCTATGATCTCTCGAATTAAAATGTGCAAAAAGGTTTCACATAATAAATGCTAATTCGAGGGGGAGAAAAGAAATTTTTCTGCATTGATTCCAAGATTAACCATGTTTGGACTTCAAATGGAAAAGTAACTAACCTTTAATGAGTAAAGTACACAAAAGTCTTAAACTTAAGAAAAAAGGAACTTGCATGGAAAATAAAATGGGCTCAGGGACTGCAAGTGTCAAATTTTTCTCTACAGTTAGTGACACTAATCAATGTTTCCACAAATGCTCTCAAAAGTATCACACAAAAATCAAAAAACTCAATGATTCAAACTAACGATTTTTTATCCTCAATTTTCTTCATGATTGTGAGTTTCTATTTTCTTCATGGTTGTTGTCTAATCGTTCCCCAAATGTTTTAAATGATTTCAACGGTCAAAAAGGCATAATCAGAAACTAGGGTTTATGTAATAATCGATTTGGGCATTTCTTTTTTATGTGTTTTTAGTCTAATTAATCAGTTCATATAGCGTTAGAGAACACTAAAGAATGCTCGATTGTGTGTTTGCACGATTAGA
Organism: Artemisia tridentata subsp. tridentata; assembly: GCA_021014915.2. Taxonomy (NCBI): domain Eukaryota; kingdom Viridiplantae; phylum Streptophyta; class Magnoliopsida; order Asterales; family Asteraceae; genus Artemisia; species Artemisia tridentata. The sequence continues at coordinate 52,348,378 of CP139505.1, forward strand.
AATAACATAGGCTTGAAATCAAATGATTTAGGGTTTAAGATATCGATGTCTTTGCTGCTATTACTAGGGCGTTTGTTTGTTTAATATTCATGCATTATGATGCTAACATGCGTGCAAAGTCTCAAATCATAACCCTAAACCATGATAATAATCGGAAAATTTTGAGTGAAAAAATGAATTAATCTGTGATTTTCTGTATTAATTTGAGAATTCTGAGCACTTAGGAAGATTTAGAATGAGTTTTTGATTCATCTGTATGCTTGTTTTTGCCTGATGCATTTTCTTTGTGCAATTATATTTCATCCCATTTAAAGTCAAAATATGTTTCGTCAAAAAATTTCAACTATTGTCAAAATGTTTCTTATGGAACATATTTTGAGGAGGAGAAAAATGGTCAACTTTTACAAAACTATTTCGGTCATGTAGTTGCATATTTTCAAATCGTTGAAAACTTGTAATGCTCATGATCTCTGTTGCACTAATCTCTCGTAAGTGTTTTCAAAGTATAAAATTAACTAATGAGAAGAGGTCAACGGGCTAAATGTGTAAAACGACCAAAATTGAAAAAGGAATCAAATGATGAGAAACATGTTTTTCAAACTCCACACTCTCGTTTTACACCGGTAAAGCAAGTGTGGAGACCAAAGCAAAGTCGTTCAAAACCTTTCAAATTTTCAAAATCTGGAATGCTTTGGCTGCAATATAAGAATGACTCTGCTTTGAACATCCCAAATACCGGAAGATTTCCATTTATCACAAAAACAACTCTTCAAAAAGAACCCATGAGGTTCATCTCTAAATGGAAATCTTCTTCTTCAGATTTTAAAACTCAAAGAGAAACACCGAGTTTCTCAAACAACTTTCAACAGAAAAAGAGTTTTAAATTTCCATTAATTCCACGAGTGTTATTTCAAAATGAAACAAAGGTTTTCAGTCCTCATAGGAAGTCAACATCTTTTAATCGGATTGACACAACCTACAAATGGATTTCAAATTTTTGTAAGCCCGTTGGCGCCGTGCTTAAATGGGTTCCCGAGGTTGTTGTCCAATCTGATATTCAAGCATTCCTTGTTGTATAATACTTGATTGTGTTTTCTAAAACCTTGAGCAAAATCATCTCACGAATTTTCAAAAAGTATTTTTTATAAATACGATTCAAAATTATGCTCAAGAAGACTATCTCTCGAATAAACTTCATTATTTGAGGAGGAGTATTTTGTTAAAAGAAAATAAATTTTTTATTAAAACAATGGCTTGTGCACATATAACAGTGCACAACCCGTTCTTTGTAAAGAAAGGACCCTGAGGTATGCTTCAATGCCTCAATCCTAATATAAGGAGCGAAAGCTTCTTAATTTTGAGTAGAATTATTCTACTTTTAAGTTTTTTATAACTCTGCTCAAAAGAACAAGTATTCCCTCTCGAAATTAAAACCTCAAAAAGTTATCTCACTTGTTGAGGGGGAGTATTTGAAATATCTTTGTTCTAAATCCAAACGTTCTTGTTGAAATTCTTCTCACAAACCTCAAAAAGCATATTTTAATCAACATGTTTTTTCAAAAACAACATCAATATGCTATTTTTGAGGGGGAGAATAAAATGCGATTAAAAGATGGTAACATAGTGTGGAATCTCGTATGAGCTCGAGTCAGATTTAACCAACGAATTGACGAAACTTAAACTGTCAGTAATTGAACCAGTGATGTAAGCGTGTCTCGAATAGGGCTTTTCTAAGTAGAATGTACCGTTTCGAGAGATTCTCCTTGAATATGACAAGGACGGGTAATAATTTCAAGCTGGTCTAACCAGTGATGTAAGCGTGTCTCGGAGCGGTAATGTTCACTGAGAATCAATCAATTCAAAAGTGCGAACTCCATCTAATATGTGCAAATTTAACTTAAAAACCCATGAGCACATGTGAAGGGGGAGTATTTCTGAAAATGGAAAACCCTCAAAGTGTTAACAAAATATGTTTTATAATCATAAACACTTTGAGAGATTTTACAAAAGGTTTTACGGCATGTGATCAATAAATCTAGGATAATCATGGAGTAATAGGGTGATTAATATTAGGTTTATGTCCGATGATCCGCCAAAGCCGGAGGGATCTACCCAAGGACAACACCAATAGTTTAGAACTAGAAGTCCTTAGGTATATTGAAAAAAGGAGAAAAGAAATGAAAGGAGAAAGAAGGGGTTGAAGAATTAAAAAGAAAAGTTAACAAAAGGGTGAAAAGAAATAGCCCTCCAAATGTTCAACCATAGGGCAGAAACCGGGTTCAATTCATATGCTACTGGTTATCACCAAGGTGATGCCGGTATTGAAGACAAGACGTCATGGACCAAGTGACGCACTGCACTTAACCTTCTAGCCACTCAAGTATCTCTCAAAAGGTACTTGTTTCATTTCTCACGGAGAACCTCGCATAATCTATCGACCTCTCATTCCGAGATATGTTGATATTGAAAAGGAGGCACTCTGCTCCATGCCTCCGACTACTAAAATCAAAACGTACTAATCAAGTCTAGAGCCATGAAATTCATCAAAAGATCTCTTAGGAACACTTAAACTTTTCTACACTTGTTATTCAACATTAAGAATACAAGTTGTAAATTTAAGAGTCATACGCAGATCCTAGCAATCTGCCATGAACATTTATGAGAGAATTTACAAATGTAATTCTCAGTGATTGAATGGAAATCCCTGTCAGGGTCAACATCAAACAGCCCTGACAGCAGGTCACTTCGGTAATCCCTTGTGGATTACGCTTAGTGTTCGCGGTGGTCTCAAACGGTCTACAGTCGTGGAGTGATACTTCGGTATGCTTCAGCGGCTCACCCTAAATCGTTGATATATTGAAGTATATCTGTGTAAGCTCTCTTGGGGGTATCCGATTCAGGAACAACCTTTGTAAGGATTAAAGAGAGTTTTCACACTATGCTGTTAATTATCTCGAAGTCCGAACTTGTAAGTGCTGGAAACTTTATTGCTAACTGTTTTCATGCAGGTACTCATGGAGACACGGAGTTTCAGCTGTGACCATCATTACCACCATTATCATCAACATCATTCCATTTCCACATGCTCATACCAACATCAGAATGTCATTCAAAGTTCAAATACACTTCTCATCTAAGATCGAAGCAAAAATTCATAAGTCAAAGATCAAAGCTAAAAAATGAGAATCACTTGAAGTACAAAGATCAAAGTCAAAAGAAGTATGAGCATGGTGGAAAAGACGTAAAGACACCGGAATTAAAGACGTTGATGAAAGGCAGATCACAACATTATCACATCACACAGAACAAGAACAAAGAACAAAGATACTAGAGACGTCAAGGCCAAAGAAGCAAAGAAGACGTCAAGCAACCTTGATAACCAACCCTTAGGGGAGGTTGTTGGGAATATGTTTAATTAATATCAAGTTTCGGTCATTTAATTATGTAATAGGTTGCTTAGATATTAGGCTTATATGTTTGTAATAGCCCAAGGCTTATGTAGTAAGCCCATGGGCCTTGGTTTATGTCTTAAATATTCTAGAATGTGCACATGGGGCGTTGCCCTAATCCATGTGCATAAATACTCTTGTAACCTTCATTTGAAGGGGTTGGTTATTTCATATATGCTACTAAACCTTTTTTATTCTATCTTGTCATATAATCGACCACCATCATCTTTCTATCTCTTATTTCTCTCTTATCTATACTTGTGTTACAACAATTATGGTGACCTAACAGCCTTGCAACACCAAAAAGAAAATCTGGGTTTTGAAAACAATTTTTCATTAAAAGTTGAAAATCTTGATAATGAGAACGCAGTCTTAAAGTGTCAACTGTTAAAATATGAACAAGAAATTGAGAATTTAAAGAATGAGTACAAAACAATTTATGACTCTTTGAAAAAGACTCGGTCTCAACTTTTAAAAGAAAACGCTGACTGTAGGAAAGACCGTGAAACCACTGTACAGTTAAATAGAGAACTTGATTGTAGATTACAGGAACAACAACACATCATCATTGAATTAAATGAGAAACTCCAATTACAAGAAAAAGGAAAGTCTGTTAACACAAATGTGATTGCACCAGAAATGTACAAGATATACACCACATCTAGGCAGAAAGTTCCAAACATAACTCAAACTACTAATTTGATTGCTTCCACTTCTACAGGAATAGTCACCACTACTAGCGTTAGCAGATCAAAGCGTAAGAGCAACAAACGGAAGAATAGGATCTTGCAATGTAGGAGCGGAGACCTAGAAGCCCTAGAAGTAGAAGATCAACTTAGGAATTTGAATAAAACGCATGTTGCTTCTGATTTAGATTCGAACTTAAAAACTTGTAATTCTAATATCGATGTAACGAATGTTCAGTCTTTGAATATTTTAAACGTGAATGCTTCTTGTGTTTTCTGTCGTAAAAACATGTTATCTGGTGATCATACGAAATGTGTTGCAAAATCACTTTTATCCCGTAATAGGAAAGTTACAACTAGCAATACCTCTAGGCCCACTACTGCTTCTAAGTTTGTGCTAGGAAAACCGCCAACTATAGTTTCTCATAATGCCTTAGATCCTCCCATAATCGCGAACACAAATCCTAAGACAGTGCAATCACCTAGCAACTTCACTAAGACAAAAGCACGAAGTAGTTGGATATGGCAACGTTGGTTACAAAGAACACCTAGTTTTAAATGGATACCTAAAATTATTAATGTGTGTGTTTCTAACCCAACGAAACCCACTAAACTTAAACTAATACTTCATTTATTAAAAACATAACAATAATTCTTAAACATATTACATTAGAATACGAATATTAAACATTACATAACATTAAATATTAAACATTACAATACGAAATGAATACTTATTCATCGTCTTTGGAATATTGTGGTTGTTGATGTTGAAGATGGTTCTGCCAAAGATGCTCTATAAGGTCTAGTTGTAGTCGAGTATGCGTTTCTCTGTCGCTTATTTCTTTTGCCTTTCGACGTTGGACATCGCATCTGTCGACCCACCTGTCTTTCCTCATACATGCTGACGGATCCACCCACATCTCGCCATACTCACATAGTGTAAACTTTTGATCTTTCAAAATCATATTATGCAAAATAATGCAACAATACATGATTCTACATAGCTTGACAATTTCCATTTGACGTGCCGGTTGTTGTAGTATACTCCAACGTCCTTGAAGCATACCAAAAGCACGTTCGACATCCTTTCGTGCACTTTCTTGTTTCCTTTTAAAATAACCATGTTTCTCGTTAGTTGTTACCGAGAAGGATTTGACGAAAGTAGCCCAATGTGGGTAAATTTCGTCAGCTGAGTAGTAGCCCTTTTCATACCTCGTTCCATTTACCATATAAGGTGCTGCAGGGGCGACGTCATTAAGAATGACTTCGAATAACAGAGAGTTATCTAAAATATTAATATCGTTATTCACCCCCGCCATCCCCAAAAAAGCATGCAAAATCCATAAATCTTGCGAAGCAACTGCTTCAAGCATTATAGTTGGGTATTTTTTATCACCCCTACCAAATTGCCCTTGCCAAGCAACCGGACAATTTTTCCACTCCCAACGCATGCAATCAATGCTACTAAGCATTCCCGGAAAACCATGGTACGCCTCATGTCTTTCATAAATACTTTGAATGTCGGACCATGTTGGTTTTCTTAAATATTCCGGCATAAACAAATCAATAACACACTTGTTAAAATTATCCAGACATTCATGTACAGTACTCGCACCCATTTTCAAATATTCATCAAACGCATTGGGTGCAGTGCCGTACGCCAATTGGCGTATGGAAGATGTACACTTCATAAGAACACTTATACTCATTCGACCCGTAGCATCAGGTGATTGAGTGAAATACTTAAAATGATCAGGAAGATAATCGGAGGTATAAGATTCAATACCTTCGACCATTTGTAGAAATAGTTTCTGGCTCATACTAAATCTTCTTTGAAAATACCAAAGCGGATACTTACAATCGTGATCGAAATAGTCGCTACTCAAACGGTGTTCAGCAAGCTCACTTTCACGATAGATATGACTACGTGATATCGGAGGTTGAGCTACTGCTTGTTCCAACTATTGCTGATATTCATACGCGGCTGTCATAAACTGAATGTCAGTTTCGTCATCTACATCTGACCAGTTGCTAAATTCTTCGTGACTTTGATTCGGATCCATTGTGAATGAACAAGTTTTTTTTTTTTTTTTTTTTTTTTTTTTTGGTAGAAGTTTGAAGATGGAAGTATAAGATATATTAGATTGATTTGTGAAAGTTTGAAAAAAAAATATGGTGTTAATTGGGTATTTATAGGGGAGTGAAAATGGTTTTGAAATTTTATTTATTTATTTATTTATTTGCATATAGCCGTTACCCCTAAACGGTCAAATTGGAAGGGGCCAAAGTGATTTTTTTTTTTTTTTTTTTTTTTTTTTTTTTTTTTGAATTCAACGGGTATATCGATTGTTACAGGGGGCCAAAGTGATTTTTTTTTTACATATACACCCCTTGACGCAGCGTTAAAGGCTTAACGGCACCCCTTTAACGCTGCGTTAACGCAGCTCTCCTCCAGTGGTTAACGCAAGTTTAACGCACCCACGTTAAAGTTTAACGCAGGGGTGCGTTAAACGTTGAAAGTGCTCTAAGCTGAAATAATCTAGCATTAATAACGATTATCATGCTATGAAATCATATGTTCAGACATTGAAAATCAAACTAGATGGATTTAAAGTTACCTCTATGACCATATGATTCAAGAATTCGACAAATCATTAATTGGTATCCGATTTTTAAACTTTCGCATAAACTGAAACATAGCTTCTTGGTTTTCATTCATTTCTTTCATTTCAGTTCGTTGCCTTTCTTTCATATCCCTCATTTCGCCTTCAAGTTCATTGATTCAAGCCTTTAGTTATTATAAGACTAGGTTATTAACCCGTGAAATTCACGGGATTAAATGGAGAACCGTAGAATAGTAGTTTTTAATATCTTATGGAAAGAAATACGTTTATATAAGAGAACGATTTTTTATATTATGTGAATAAGTGATATGTTAGTTAGACGTATGAATAGAAAATATTCATGCTACATAAAAATAAAAATAAATCTATAAACGATATAAAGGTCATCAAATGTTTTTTGCTAATTAAGTTTGAAAACATTTCTCGTAGAAAAAGAGAAAAAATAAGGTAACAACAAAATAAATAAAATATGTAACAACAAAGACAAATAACATTTCATGGCATTTTATAAAAAATTGTAACATACTCTTGACATGTTTGCTACATGGTCGAATATTATGTATTGTATAAGTGCTTACAATTAAACGATGTAAAATGTAGCATATACTCTCGGAGTATCCAAAAAACATTTGTCCATCACAACCTTCAGCATCGAGTGGCTTGATTTTATATAAAGTACAAAATTTGAAGATCCACAATCTGAAGGTAAGAACAAAAACACATGGCTATAAGCAATATTGTTGACACAAACCGCTATCATATATAGGTACCAACCATCACACATGTATTCGGTGAGCAACATGACCACAACATTTTTATTATAGTTTCTCAATAAAGTAGCAGCTCATAATCAAATACTAAATTAACACGAATTGTCTTTTGGAACATATATAATAGGCTACCAACGATAACACATATATTATATAGGCTACCAACGCTATATACCTTCACCTATAATATGTCAATTAAAAGAGACACTAACCATCTGTTAACAAAAGAGACAAACCTGATCTGTTGAGCTTGTGTAACCTGCATAATAGCCTTATCCAACAAACTAAATGCCTTCTCATTTGATCAACCGGTCTAAGCTTTTAAAGAAGCAACCCTATAATACTCTCATATCACTATTAGTACCATTTTGTCAATAAAAACATACAATACCATTTCAAGAAAAAACCAAACAGCCCCATCTTAAAAAAAAAAAAAAAAAAAAAAAAAAAAAGGCTTTGTGATCTTCTATAATATAAAAAAAAATACAAACACTTGCAACGTTTCACCAACTCTATTGTTGTGATTTTGATATCAATATAAAGAACCAAAATTATGCAATAACTGAAGTTAATTTCAAAACCATCAAAAAAAGACAGGAAACAAAAATCATTTTTTTTTACATAAATGCATTAAACTCCTTACATCAATTAAATTGAATTAAACTCCCAACATTTCAAGCAAAGCCCATAACATGTTTAAAAAAACAATGAAAATTGAACTCTAATATTGAATCAAAATTTTGCAGATTAGACGGAGAGTTCTCCATTCAATTCATTTTTTCATACATGCATTTAATCAAACAATTTGTGTTCAAACAATTTGTGTTCATCATGAACAGAAAGTAACAAAAAAATTTATTTGTGCGTCAAAACTCTCATAAGCAAAAAATGACCAAATTCTTGTATAAATTGAAAGAGATTTACCTACAATGACTACAATGTATAGCCTTCCCGGTATATCTCAAGTACAAAGACTTTATTTTTTTATTTTTTTTTGTATAAACATAACTTACTAACATAAACACCACTTACTGATATAAATACTACCTCTACATTGAAGCAACAAATTAATAGGGTCTTTCAAGGAAGGTAGCTATTTCATATTCAAACATGCAGAGATCATAAATTTATTTAATCATATGTGTTGTAAAAGAAAAGCTTTTATGACTATCTGAAGTAGTGTGATAGTTGTTGTCATAACAAATCCCCATTTCAACTCTACACAAAAATAAGATAAATTTTAAGAAACTTGATATAATAAATAAAAATGCTTAAAAGTGAAATATAGAATTTGCATACCAAATCTGAATATGTAAAGTAAGTTTGCAACTTCGTCATCATATATTCGTAATCGTCAAAGAAACCAGTGAGTTAGTAGTTTACATTTCCAAAGTACAACTACCAATATAAAATTATGGCCAAATGTTCCTCTTTTATAAGCTAATAATGTCTTGTAGAACATTCTATATTCAAAAGGACAATCAGTGTAGCAGTCCATTGTTACTTAAAAAGAAATTAAGATGAAATTAAACAAATAAAAAACCAAGAAATAACCTGAGTTCATATTAAAAGTGAATGGTAGAAATGATGGAAACGATTGAGAGTTAGGGGTCATCGAAGATGGCAGAGATGATTAGATGGAGACCCTATAAATATATGAGTTGCAACTTGCAAACATAAACTTATTGGTTTTAAGCAAAAAAAAAAAAAAAAAAAAAAATGCAAATAATATAGCGCTTACCATTTTCCTCAATTCCTCATTTGATGAATCATAAAGCCACAAGTTCCCCCAAAGCTGACGAAACAACATTAATTTCAGAGCTGCAAATGCATTAAAAAGACTGTCATGTAAGATAACAATAGTGCAAATACACAAATTTTAAAGCAACTAATGTTATAAATGCCATTACCTAACAAAATCATACATAAACACAACATCGCAACTCTTAACACTTACTCGCTGATGAAATGGAACAAAGACTTAATGTACTCATATATCATAAACCTATAGGTGATGTAATAATAAAATAACAAATCAAATATATAAACGCAGCGGAATACATCACCAACGAGGATCCATATAGCCATATGATCAATCAAATGAATTAAACAAACAAGTTATACCTTTGTAGCGTGATCCGGGAGTCACCACCAAGCACTATATGTCGAATGGAATAAGAACCACAAGTGACCAAAGGAGATCACCTCTATGATGAGTCCACACTACACTTCACCGTATGCCAATGGATGCTAGTCCTTTAACCACCGTAACCCTTCTAGTCTTCTTTGAATGATCAAGAATCAAAGAAGAGATGAAAAAAAAAACAAAACCCTAGGTGAAGGTGTTATGTTTGCCGTGAGTTACCATAGAGGAGGAGGGAGAGATTTTTGGTGATTGGTTATCTTAATTATCAAGAGATTAATTAGGATATATCATTGACCAAATTAAAACCAATCTTCCCTAAAAAGGCCTCCATATGGCCGGCCACTTATGGGCTCAAAATGGGCTTCCCATTTGTTTTCCAAGTCCAAAAGATTAAGTCCATTACTTAGTCATTAGAAGCCCAATAGCGGTTCCTAGTTACGTACGGTTATTTATATATCGTAAATACGATAAACACGATATATAAAGTGGCACCTGATCCGTGCTAAAACGTATATATAAATATTATGAAATGACGGATACGCGTGAATAAAGACAAATCAACCCTTTAGGAAAAAGGCTAACTTGCAAAAACTCACGTTTGTGATATGTGTGTTACCAGGTAAGTGATTACCCGGGTCGTTTCCCAACGAGGCGTGAATGGGCAATCGTTAAAAGTTTGGATTAGAGTGACTGATGAGATGGAATTTTGCTTTTTTATATTCTAATTAACAAATGAGAAACAAATTCTCAAAAGAAAATTAAGATTTACTAAATTATACTAAAAACGCGTTACGGGAATTCTAAAACGGGATAAAAACTGAAATATTAGGAAATCTACTCTTACAAGTGCAAAATTATTTTTCTTAAATCCTAAATAATAAAAGAAAATTTTAGAAAAAAGATTTATATTTTTCTGATTTTTATATTTTTTATTATGAATTAAAAACAGTTTTAAACTAATTAAATTATTAAAAATACTAAAACTGTTAAGAAAAATCTAAAAATTTTACTTAAAATACTTTATGATACGACAATCCTAGGAGAAATAAAAAGAAGGTACCAACTTATTCTAATAAGCTGTAATAAGCTAAAAAGCTACGGATGGCTTATATTAAAAAGGGTGGTTAAATATTAAAAGGTGCAAAGTATAACTGAAAAAGTCCCAAGGGCAGAGTGGTGAGTGTGTTGTGTTGTGAGTCAAGAGGCTGGGGTTCGAATCCCAGTTTTGTCACTTTTCTTTTTATTTTATTTTTTTGATTTTTATGATTGAAACACAACAAGCACAAGCCAATAAGCAATTTCTACAACTGATACTATTTTTAAAACTCACTAAAAAGCCCAGAAATAAGCCAAGTTTGGCTGCTCAGTTGGTTTTAAAAGAGAATAAGGCAAGCTTGGATCAAAATAAGCTATAAGCTATCAAATAAGCAAAATAGAAACTGAAATAAGCTACACAACCAACAATAAGCTAATATGCCACCTAAATAAGCCACAAGAAGTAAAAATAAGCACTGAACAAAGCTCAAATAAGCCAAAAGTCTGCTGATCTACCCTTGGTGCAGGGCAAATTTGGCACTTTTCAAGCTACTGAAAAACGGGTTAGAAAAATTATAAAAAATAAACTAAAAATATGACTAAGTACACAAGCCATCAAACTATATGTGTGCCAAATTTCAGCTTAATTGGACTTAATATGAAGAAATGAAAAATAAAAGAAATTTGATGCAGAATGGAAAATACGAAAAATTTAGTCTGCTATGGTTTGTGAGATCAGGTTGTGTGCAGAGGGCACAAACCTAAGGGATACTTACTAGGCTTTTTGGCTATTACTATATTGACTATAAGGAACTCAGAAATGCCACATATAGGGTCCTAATAAGTTTGTGGCTTATTATGGCTTATTTGGCTTACTTATGGGCTGTTATGACCACAGTCCACTCAAATCTTGGTTTTCTATCTAAATGGCTAAAGAGAACTTAGAAACAGCTTAATATAACCAAGATAAGCTGGATTGAAATTCAAGAAATGGTCAATGTACAGTAAAAGCTTAATTTTGACCTATTTGACTTAAAATTGCCAAACAGCCCTTTAAGGGGTCTGTGTTGGTTTTTTAACTAAAAAAGATTTTTTTAAGCTAAGATTTGGAAAGACAAATATTAATTAAGCTATATTAAGTCTAGAAAAGCAGAAATCAAAGGAAATTAAGCACTAGGAATAAGTTATCACTAATAAGCTATTTTTAAGCAAAATTAAGTAAAGACTAATTAGGACTGATATAATTGATGAAATATAACTACAAACTATTAATAAGCATAAATTTAAAGAAATAAACTATTAATAAGCTGTTCTATAGTAATATGGAAAAATAAGGAAAAATATGAAAAAGCTTGCAACTGAAATGGCTTATGGAACAAAGGACACTGATCAGAACTAAACTTGGTTTGTCACTAACCAAGCTTAAAAACCACTCAGCTTATCCTCTCCAGCTTAACTCCACCAAATAGCTTATTGACTGAATTGTTGACTTTTGTTGACTTTTCTTGTTTTTCTTTGGAACAGACTGAGTAAGCTAAGATAAACTCACAAAAAGCTATAAAGAGCTTAAATGAGCTTATATAAATAGAAACGAAGCTTTTTCAAACATCAAAACATTTAATTCGAATTAACAATGGATACTTAAAACATGAAATTCCATTAACCTCAGAAAATGATACAATACTTGATGGATTACAGATAACTGAACTTAAACAAACTTGAATTGACAACTAGAACTTAAATTGAGATTGAAATAAACAACAAGTAACTTCTACACTATGAATGGTCTAAAAGCATGGACAATCTTTATTCTTGGTCTTCATTTCCATATATAGCACTCCCAGAAGCTTCCTCTCATCCTTCTGATCAAATCCCACCACTTGGCTAAGCTTGAGGCAATCTCAATCGTCCAATTGTAATTTTGGCGGGAAAAGTGGGATGGTGGGTTTTACAAACCTAGTGGGGGTGGGAAAGCATTAAATGCTTCTTTGGATTGTTAGGAAGGTGTATTGAGAAGGAGGAGGGTTGAGGTGATGGGTTATGGTGGAGTGCAGAGGTGAGGTGGGGGAGTGGTATGGTTTAGGCGGGACATGGTTTAGGAAGAAAGGGTTTGACCAGGCCAGACCTGGTATTGGGTTTATTTAATAAAAATGGACGGGGGTTGGGCTGATGGGTGATGGGCTTTGGGCTTGGCTGGGTTAGTAACTGGGATGGATTGGGTTTATATTTAGCAGCTGGGTTAAGTTATTTTTAGGATAGATTTGGATTTTAGGTTAAATCTTAGGGACCATTGTTGTCTTGTTCTGAAAATCCAAGGACCATAACTGCCAAAAATCAAAACTATTTCCAGGGACCATTTGTGAATTTCCATTTTTGAATGCCCAGGGACTATTTTTGCCATTTATGAAACTTTGCTCATTTTTCAACTGTTTTCAATTCTTTTGCACATGAAACAGATAAAAACACAATCCAAGGATATTTTCTGTATTTTGAAGCATTTCTGAGTGTTTTTAAATGTTTTTGCAGTTCAGATGGGACAAAAATGATGAGTATTTACACACTCATCAATCCCCCACACTAAACTATTGCTAGTCCCTAGCAATCCTTTTTTGAAAATTTAATGGATTTTATGTCTCTTTACCAGATAGCCATTACTTCTGGAGTAGCCAATGTTTTAGTATGATACTATGGTACATTGATAACCAAATGATTTTAAGCAAATCATCAGCTGTCAACGGATTTGATTTGTCTTTACCAAAAGCCGTTTGCTTTTGGACTAGCCAACTCTTTGATAGAATACAGTTATCATCTTGGTGAGTTGATTACTAATTATGGTTTTCTACTGCCTTTACCACAAGCCATAACCTTGTGGGCTAGCCAACTCTTCACTATCAAAGATATGGTGAGTTGAATACCATACAATTTTTGGCAAATTGTCAGCCATAAACGGATTTGAGATATCTTTACCTAGAGCCGTTTGCTCTCGGATTAGCCAGTCCTTATGTGGGTTAGACATGGTGGACTGATAACCATTTGTTGTGTTAGTGCAAAGCACTTCCACTAAATGAAAAAAAAAAAAATTTAATTTTGGCTAAAACTGGGGACCCCATAGGCTCACATATGTCTAGCCATATAATTAGTAATTATGACACGAGCATACTCCAACAAAATCCATATGCACAAGTAATAACTATGACCTACGGAAACCATTTATGTGACTTCATAAAGGCTCCAATGTTCTCGATAACAATGACACTAAATGACTAAATTCGAGCAATCTTCCATATAAAAATTATCTCGCCTAATCTAAGGAATGACTTTAACTATTAATGAATACAATATAGCTCTATTAATCTTGGTCTTAACATCATCATGCAACTTATTTTCGATGAATATTGTATGGACTCTTTTGTATATATGAGTAATAATGCAAACATATTTTAGATGAATAAGATCAACCAATCATCCCATCCAGACTAATCATCTTATCTGTAATGCACATACGTTTGGAAATTAATTGCAATTGAGCACAAACATCAAAATAAAGTATTTCATTCCATACCTAAAGCAAGAAGGATCAAGCAATATAAAACGATTTACCTGCATGTGACAAATCAAACATAGAGCAATTCAATCAAGTGTTAACAATATATTCAAAACACATTAATATCATGTAAAACCTTTACATTTTTACAAATAATTTCAAAACTTATGCACAGCCGCTTGCTAGCTTCTCTACTTTAAATTCTATACTCAGAATAATGAAAAAGGTAAAGTACTTGTCTACTTTAAGCTAAATATATACAATAAGATGCTAGCTTGTCGATTAAACACAACAAAACCAAATGCAATATGCACATGACCTTTTCACATTTTTGACGTTAGACCAATTGCTAATCACTTTTACATATTTTAAAAGTGCTAATACACATGGCTAAAATCGAATGTAAAAAAATATATAAATATCTAACCATCTTGGCATTCCTAAATCTCCATAGAACACAACCGGTTACCTGAAATGTGTGAAGGTGTCAAAGGATTTGTATAACCTGATTTTTGTTTGAAGATTGAATAACAACAATTTGCATTCTTTCTTTTATGCAAGCTTCGACATGTCGCTTGCTTTATCTTGATACTTAGATTGGTACAACCCTTCCCACACCAAAGCTAGCTAACTGAGATAAAATCTTGCTCAAACTTTATATCAATACAAAATGATTATAATTCTTAATTTATTCGATGTATTCTTATTTTTTTTGATGTATTAGAACAATAATTCTTACATGATCGAGTCCATCCAAATCACGCCTTGCTAAAAAATCAAAGACCTTTTCGAGCTGACCTACATTAATAGGTGACCAATTAGGATACTCGATAAGTTTAATGGCTTTCCAAACATTTGTTTCAGAATAACACCCCTTTAAACCTTGTTTATCACAAATTTGAAACTAATTGCTAAAACTAAAGACAAAAAGATAATACCATTTGTTTCAGGATAATACCACTGTTAATCACTAAATGGTAATTAGAATATGTCTTACCGTGTGAACATGACGACCCTATGATTCAAACTCTAACATATCGATGCTACCTGCAAGATAAAATGAAATGGTTATTTACTTGCAACAAAACATTAAAAAAAAAGGTTATTTAGATGATGAAGTACGTTATAATTTCACAAATGATCTACTGCATTTTTAACAATCAAGAATAATGTCAATTCATTTGAAATTCAAACTAATACAAAATAGGAAACTATTGTAATCAATTAGAAGTATATCTATTGCCTAATATAATGGGTGAATTAATGCATATCAAATAAAGCTTCCCACACAAGACTAATCATTTATTTATTGTTTGTAATCTTGTTCGATGACCACAAATATGTTATGAGACTTTCGGAGACAAAAAGGGTTGATGTTTGATCAACTCAAATCAAAGACTCCTACTCCGTATTATAAACACTAATCAAGTGATGACATATTTGATCATAAGGTGAATAACTCATTGTAAATCTTTATACTTACATCAAGTTTTCCCTTGATTAGTAATGAAACAAAAAACCTAGCAACATGTTAACCCCAAAAAACAATACTCATAATTCTTTTAGGCATTCCATCGAACAGTTGGTGCTCACAGAAAAGAACATCATTCGGTGAACGTAATGTTCCATAACTACTGTAATATACAAAAACTTGACATTGTTCACAATAAGAAATCAGGATAAAAGTCCTAACATCAAAATCGATTTTACCTTTATTACTAAGAAATCATAATAAAAAAATCTATTCAACTAAATGGCTAATAAGAAAATGAACTTTTACCTTTAATCGGCAAAAATTACACATTCTATTGTCATTTTGGGATTTCTGAAATTAGATGGATGACAACACTTCTCAAATTTAATATCCTTAAAAAAAGCATATTTTTGTCTCACGAATTAAAGACCTGGAAAAAAAGAATTATGAGTTTTGTAGGAGAAAAGTTCATAAATGTAATGGGAATAATGAATAACTATAGAAAGTATAAGTTCATTTTATCATGTATTGTAAAGTAGAGGGTAGAAAATGTAACTTTGTTAATAGTTAGCTACATAGCTGTTAGTCGTCTTTTCCTTCTAAACAATTTGTATAAAAGGAGATTATTACTCCTCATTTTCAGTCAATGCAATAACATCATTTCCTCTCCCAAATCACTTAATTTTGCTTCCGCTCACTTAATTTGACATGGTATCAAAGCACAGCGAGCTCGATTCCTAACCGTCATAACCGTTTTAACAACCCTAACTGTTTTCAGTTCTTGTTATCGTCAACCTACACTGTGTAATCTTGATTTGATCACAGTTTTAGGTGTATTTCAATGGCGATTGCGAACTCAAACCCTAATTCGAACCATACCTCAATCCCACCAGAAAACCCCAATTTGAACAATCAAAATCAAGATCCAAACATGGCGAATGATCCGCTGCATCTTGCAAGTTCTGATCATCCTGGAATGATGTTGACTAATACGCCGTTCAATGGTGGTAATTTCTTGGGGTGGAGTCGTACAATCAAAATGGCGTTGGGTGCTAAATTGAAGCTAGGGTTTATTGACGGTTCATCGCCAAAACCTGCCTTAATTGATCCATCTTATCACAGATGGATTAGGTGTGATTATATGGTGACTTGTTGGATTCTTAATTCAATGATAGCAGAGTTGTCTGATTCATTTCTCTATGCACAATCAGCCTTTGATCTTTGGAAAGAATTGGAAGAAAGGTATGGGCAAAGTAATGGGCCTCTCATTTATCACATTGAAAGAGAATTAAGCAAAGTTTCACAAGGTAATCTTTCAGTTGCTGCTTATTTCAATAAGCTGAAAAATTTTTGGGATGAGTTACATAGCCTAAATGGATTGCCTGCTTGTTCTTGTGGTAAAATGAGAGATTGTACATGTGGAATCATTGAAAAAGTGTTAGAAATTGATAGCAGATCAAAATTGATGCAGTTTCTAATGAAGTTGAATGATGATTTTGAATCTGTTAGAAACCAAATTCTTTCAATGGATCCATTACCAAACATCAACAAAGCCTATTACATTGTTCAACAAGTAGAGAAACAGAAACAAGTGACTCATCAAGTGAATGATCCAACTGCATTTTTTGCAAATTTCAACAATAAGAATGGACAAGGATCAAGTTCTAGAAGGGAAGGTAATGTGAATAGAAATGAAAATGTGGCAAGAAATGATAACAGAGGTGATAAGAAGATTTGTAGCTTTTGTAATCAAGAAGGGCATTTGTTTGAGCAGTGTTTTGAAAGGATTGGCTATCCTGATTGGTACAAAGGCAAGAAGGGCAAGAAAGGCAAAATGGTGGCTCAAGTTAGTTCTGAGTTTGATCAATTTTTGCACAGAGACACACCTTTTCAGATGGGGTATGAGAGTGAAGTTGTGGGTGAAAAGATGGACTTGGATCAAAAATTGGTGAATGCTGTTTGTCAAGAAATGATGAAGATGTTCAAAGGAAAAGGAATTGACTGCAACAGCAATGAGGCTAGTACTTCCAAGCCTCATGCAGGTATATTTCTTCATGGCAAACATATTCACACTGGTCTATCATTTCATGCCTCTATAAAGCTATTGGTTGATAATGTGGGGCTTAATATTGAGGTAGATTGGGTGACTGATACTGGTGCATCAGACCACATGTCACCACATTTACACTTATTTCAGTCCATTAAGATTCTTAAGAGACCTATTAGGATTAAATTGCCTGATGGGACTTGTAAATGGGTTACCAAAGTTGGGAAGATAAGAATTAGTGACACTCTCACCCTAAATGATGTTTTTTATGTTCCTGATTTTAAGGTTAACTTGCTATCAGTAGAAAAACTACTCAATGATCAGCTTCTTATAGCCATTTTCTTTCCTACTTGGTTTGTGCTACAGGACCCTTCAACTAGACAAGTTCTAGCTGCTGGACAAGGGTTTAACAACCTCTACATCTGCAAACCTTCTTCCCAAACTTCTTTACAAACTTCTTTTCCTGTTCTTTCTTTTTTTGTTAATAAAGTTGTTCAGGACAAGTCTAGTGATGTTAGTGTTGACTTGTTTCATTCTAGGCTTGGACATACCTCTGTATCAAAATTGATTCATGTAAATGAATGCAAAAATGTGAATGTTTCTCATTTCTTTTGTGATACCTGTATGCTTGCAAAACATCACAGGTTACCCTTTCCTTTAAGTCAAACCAGATCCAAAGTATCTTTAGAACTTATTCATGTTGATCTCTGGGGTCCTTACAAAACTCCAGCTCTTAATGGTGCACACTACTTTTTAACCATAGTAGATGATTACACCAGATGTACTTGGACCTACTTAATTCACAAAAAAGATCAAATTCATGACACTTTGTCCTGTTTTTTTCCTACATTAAGAATCATTATGATGCTAAACCTAAGTTTCTGAGGTCAGATAATGGGACTGAGATAGCTAATAAGGCTTGTTTGACACTTTTGAATTCACTGGGTATTGTGCATCAAAGATCAATGGTTTACACTCTCCAACAGAATGGGATAGTAGAAAGAAAGCATAGGCATCTCTTAGACACTGCAAGAGCCCTTAAGATGCATGCTAACTTACCAAACAAATTTTGGGGAGATTGTGTTCTTACAGCAACTTATCTGATAAATAAAATGCCCATGAAAATTCTAGGCTGGAAAAGTCCTTTTGAAATCTTACATGGAGTTGCTCCTTCATATGAAAATCTTAGGACAATTGGATGTCTATGTTATGCAGCAGTTACAAAACCCCATAAGGATAAGTTTGAGCCTAGAGGTAATAGATGTGTGCTAATAGGCTATTCACCAGGGCAAAAGGGGTATAAGTTGTATGATTTACAGATAAAGGAAGTGTTTTGTAGCAGGGATGTAGTTTTCAAAGAAAATGTTTTTCCTTTTAAGGAAACAATTGTGACTCAGTCTCCTTCCCCTGTGTTTACTCAACCTATGTGGTCTTGTGATGAAGATGAGAATGAGACACACCAAAACACTGATCCTTTACAAACCAATAACCAGCCTGAACACTCACCAACTCCTGATTTTGAACCACAAGTTCAGTCTGAGCCTGCTCCTCAAAGTGAACCAGCAATACCAACACCTCCTATTCCACCTGCTAATGTCAGAAGGTCTGGTAGGTCCTCAAATAAACCATCATGGTTGAAAGACTTTGTTACTTCAAAGGCAGCTATGGTCAACAAAGATCCTCAATCCAAACAGCCTGTTTATCCTCTATTCCACTCTCAAGATTTTGATCAGTTTCCAAAGGAATACTTAGCATCTTTGTATCATGTCCTGAATGCTATTGAACCTACTTCATATAGTCAAGCAGCTTCAGATCCTAACTGGGTTAAAGCAATGGATAATGAAATAAATGCTCTAGAAGAAAACAATACCTGGGAGTTAACTGATCTTCCTGATGGAAAAAAGGCAATTTCTTCAAAATGGGTGTTCAAAACAAAGTACTATCCTGATGGAAATGTGGAGAGATTAAAAGCAAGACTTGTTATAAGAGGATTTGATCAGAAGGAAGGAACTGATTACACTCACACCTTTTCACCTGTTGCCAAAGCTGCTACTGTGAGAGTTCTCATTGCTATTGCCACAGCCAAAGATTGGCCTTTACATCAGTTAGATGTAAATAATGCTTTCCTCCATGGTTATGTTGATGAAGAAATTTACATGAAACCACCCGAGGGTTACACAAAAGCATTGCCAGGACAAGTTTGCAAGCTCAATAAATCATTATATGGACTAAAACAGGCTTCAAGGCAATGGAACCAAGAATTGTCCAAGTTTCTCATTTCTTTGGGTTTTGTTCAATCAAAGCATGATTATTCTTTGTTTGTGAAGACTGTTGGTGATACATTCACAGCTGCTTTAGTTTATGTTGATGAAATTTTAGTCACTGGTAATTCAGACAATGAAATTCAAGCAGTTAAGAAAGCTTTGGATGATAAATTCACAATCAAAGATTTGGGGCTTGCAAGATATTTTTTGGGTATTGAGTTGTGCAGAACATCTACTGGTACCTATTTGCATCAGAGAAAGTATATTCTAGATTTGATTAAGGATGCAGGATTAACAGCAGGCAAACCAACTAATTTTCCTCTTCCTCAGAACTTGAAACTTTCTCTGGATAAAGGTGCTCCTTTGAAGACACCAGATTCTTATAGAAGACTTGTGGGAAGGTTGCTTTATCTGTCAATGACTAGACCTGACATCTCATATGCAGTACAACATTTGAGTCAGTTTATCTCAGCTCCAAAAGAACCACACATGCAAGCTGCTATACATCTTTTGAGGTATTTGAAAGGTACCATCTCAAAAGGTTTGTTCTATCCAGTGCAGCCTCAGCTAAAGGTTGCAGGGTTCTCTGATGCAGATTGGGCTTCTTGTTTAATGACTAGGAAGTCTTTGACAGGTTATTGCATATTCTTGGGTCATGCTTTAGTTTCATGGAAGACAAAAAAGCAGGCTACAGTTTCAAGATCATCAACAGAAGCAGAATATAGAAGCATGGCTACAACCACTTGTGAACTAGTTTGGCTCACTTATCTGTTGAAAGATCTTCATATTCTTGTTCAAGTTCCTATAACTCTTTTCTGTGACAATAAAGCAGCTCAAAAAATTGCAGCCAATCCCTGTTTTCATGAGAGGACTAAACACCTGGACATAGATTGTCACTTTACCAGAGATAAAGTTCAGGATGGGTTTCTTCAAACTGCATACATTCCCACACACTTACAACTGGCAGATCTCATGACAAAAGCATTGGGCGAACAACAGCATTCTTTTTTGAGTTCCAAGTTGGGTTTCACAGAAGTTCCAACTTGAGGGGAGGCTATAGAAAGTATAAGTTCATTTTATCATGTATTGTAAAGTAGAGGGTAGAAAATGTAACTTTGTTAATAGTTAGCTACATAGCTGTTAGTCGTCTTTTCCTTCTAAACAACTTGTATAAAAGGAGATTATTACTCCTCATTTTCAGTCAATGCAATAACATCATTTCCTCTCCCAAATCACTTAATTTTGCTTCCGCTCACTTAATTTGACAATAACAAAGCTGATGCCATTGAGGAAGGTACTGAAGGTGAATTTGACGTCATTTGTAGACGGTTAGGTCTTTCTGGACCTGAGGATTTTGCCATATAATCACTCCTAAATTTTCTATCTCAACAATCGCAATCAACGTCTGCAACAATGGTTAGTCACTTCAGATTCCATATATTCTTCATTTCTCTTCGTTTGTTCGTAATTTATTACAGTAGTATTAGCCATGTTGCATGTGTCCCATTATTGTTTTCTTGATTTGTTATTCATGAGTTTCAAACCCTAATTACACATAGATTTGCTATAATAATTTGTTGCCTTTTGGATCTGCAATGATTTTGGTAGTATTTGTTAAGCTAGGGTTCAAGTACCTTAAAAAGTTGAATTTATGTTCCCGTAATGTATTTGGGGAAATTGCCATCAAATGTGTTGGTATGTCGCTTTAAGTGTTATCTGAATTACCTTATTTTGCTGGCTGATGGTTTTTTGTCAATTTAGAAAAGCTCATAAGCTTATTTTTTTTCCAGCTAATGAGCTTATGGCTTATTTAAGCTCATAAGCTTAAGTTGACAAGTTATAAGCTGCAAAATTGAGCTTACGAGCTTTTCAAAGTTCAAATAACCTAATCCATACACCCCCTAAGTTATGGTTGTGACCCTTAATTTTACGAAAAGTTATGGAATTTTCATTGTGATGTGTTGGTTTGGAAATTTGTGTTAGGGGTTACAGTTTTGTCATTTGGTCAATTTGCGAAGATGGTTGTGATAAAAATGGGTGTTCCATGTTGTACATGCTTTTATTTTTTATTAGGTGGATAATTTAGCATAGTGCAGGTGGAAATGTAACTCAACAATATTAGAAATTGCCAAATAGTCTTTTTTGTGTTGCAAGAGTACAGAATCACAGTTGAACAGTGATGCTTTTAGATTTTATTAAAAGCCAATTTCAGATGGTGAACCATGAATATAGAGGCGCATCTGCTTAAAAGTTGATTGATAGAAGTGAACACTAATGTTGTTCATGTGCAGGTAAGAGCACAAGAATGGAGACCACACCATAAAAGTTGAGATCCATGATTTGGAACTACATGGAAGCTATTTATAGTCCAGAAGAAAAATCGTGATAAACTTTTACTTCTGATTTTTTTTCCTTCTCTGAGAAAGGTATAGTCTTTTGGAATATCACTGTCAGCTTGAATGAATAGTTTATCATTCAATAGTTACAGTTTTCAATGAATAGTTTATCGTTCAATAGTTGAGTTTTCAAATGGGTAGGTCCTATTAATAAACATGCAAGAAATTTAACACACTTATCATTTACACATTCAGATTTACATGTAATGTATAGCAAAATGACTTGAGTTTGTGGCAAGTCGGTTTTGGTCTGCTCTACTTCGAGATATGTTGGTTGCACATATATATTTTCGCCTATGCTCAATCCGGTGATGGCCCTTTCAGCAGCAAAATCCAAACCACAAAGGGCGAACAAGAATATACTAATATAGCGAGAAGAGTGCCAAAAGGATGAGTTCCAAATTTGCACTCACAATATCTGGTACACAATTTATATTGTATAGTTTTTTTTTTTTTTTTTTTTTTTTTTTTTTTTTTTTTTTTTTTTTTTTTTTTTTTTTTTTTGTGGGAAAACATCATAACATTGTACGGTTGTTATTTTGATGAGTATTTTAATGGTCACTATCTGTTATTGCTTTATATGCTCATATGGGGGAATGTGTCATAAGAATTAGTCTATTTATTGCTTTACACTTAAAATGTTTAAATGATTTTTGTCACAAAGCAACATTGCAAAACACACAGGTTTCCCCGAAAACATCTACCAACAATAACCCGAAAACAAGAAAATAATTACTGCATACTATCAACCAAGCACTTCCGCCGCAACTCGCGGGCTACCCAGCTCGTTTAATATAAAGGTGAGTTAAGGTGTGTTAAAGCTGAGTTATTGTTGGGTGTGTTAAAGTTGAGTTAAGGATGAGTGTGTTAAAGCTGACGTGGCATGCCTTAAATTTTAAAGCTGAGTTAACTGTTGGGAGTGGCCTTAGGACTACTATCATAAAATCTGATTTATATAAACTACAGTGTAGTACAACTTTATAGTTTATACAGAGTAGTGCAACTTTACTATTTATTTGGGGCCCGTTAAAACCACGTGTTAATGATCAATGATGAAAGAGTGCTTACCTAAGAGCACTGGGTACCCTGGAGCCATGGCTCAAAATTCCCTGTCACGTCAGCAAAAATCTCTATGGCACCAGAAATCTCACAGCACCACATTCTGGCCGTTATCCACGGTACCTGAAAATGTGGTGTCGTCGTCCACTTTTTTTTTTTTTTTTTTTTTTTTTTTTTTTTTTTTTTTTTTTTTTTTTTTTTTTACATAAAATAAAACATACACAATATAACTAAAATAAACTTCATTACATTAAAAAAAACACACATTAAATTAAAAAAACAAAATGCATAAAAAAAACCCTAGTACATAAACATAACAGATAAAAACCTAGTAATTAAGGTTTCATACATGCTCCACAAGTTCTTGTTGAAGATCGTCGTGCACTTTTCTATCTCAAAGTTCTTTGTTTTTTCTAACATGTAAATCACATCTTTTGATCCAAGTATCTGGCATGTTCGACCTTAGATCAACGAACACATCTCTTAAATTCACTTCGAATCCTTCGTCTTCCAATATCATGTTGTGTAACATTATACAACAATACATGATTCTTTTCAACGCGTTGATTTGGAAAGCACGTGCAGGTTGTCGTATAATTCCCTAACGTCCTTGTAGGACTCCGAAAGCTCGTTCAATATCTTTTCTAGAAATTTCTTGAACTCTTTTAAATTTCAACGTTTTTTCATTCCTTGCAACAGAAAACGTTTTGACAAACACGGACCATGTCGGATAAATGTCGTCGGCTAAATAGTAACCTTTCTTATATGTATGTCCGTTTACTACAAATGGACATTCCGAAGTTGTACCGGCAAGTTCATCATCAAATAACGGGGAACCATATAACACATTAAGATCATTATTTGGCCCCGGGACACCAAAATATGCATGCCAAATCCATAATTTTTGATCCACAACCGCTTTTAACATAAGAGTTGGGTATTTATGATCACGTCTTTTGAATTGAGCTTGTAAGGCCTTTGGGCAATTTTTCCAATCCCAATGCATACAATCAATACTCCCGAGCATTCCCGAGAGTCCATGTTTTTCTTCATGCAATGCATATATTTTTTCAACATCCGCTGAAGTGGGCTTTCTTAAATACTTTTCAAATTATAAAACATATATGCATTTAGTAAAATGCTCTAAACATTGTCGTGAACAACGTTCACCAATTTGTAAGTGCTCATCAAATGCATCAGGCGCAGTGCCGTACGCTAGTTGGCGGATTGCAGATTTGCACTTCAAAATAGGACCAATACTTAAACGACCGAGACCATCAAAACGTGATCTAAAAAAATTAAAGTACTCGGGAAGAGGATGAACATCATAACTTAAAATATCGTTGAGTATTTTATTAAAAAGTCTAGAACTCATACGTGTGAAAAATGGTAAAATAAGGGGGTTTTATAGGATTTTTAGGGGTAAAAGTTTTTTTTTTGTGTGTGTGTGTGTGTGTTAGAATCAATGCCAAACGGTTATATACCATTGGCTACTTTCTCCTTCCTTCCCAAAGCATGCCTCAAACGTTCGAATAAGCAGCAAAAAAAAAAAAAAAAAAAAAAAAAAAAATTATGGCGTGGGCTGGTGGCTACGGCGCCAACCACCATGGCGCGAGCGGCGGTACCGTGCGCCGTCGGCCATGGTTGGCTGGTGGCCATGGCTTGAGCCATCAGTCAAGGGTACCTCCCGCTCTAAGCCAATGCATCATTGCATACGTAGCCAAAATTGTTTACAACTACCCTGTCTCAATCGCATTTAATGACAGTTAATTATTTACAGCTATTTGAGCCATATAATGTCGATAGTCTTTAATGATATGTCTGCTATAGAAGTAGAATTTTTGGTTGGTCAGGAATTGGTCTCGTAAACGTGTCCATGAGATGGGTTATGATGACTAAAATGATAGGAAGACTATTTTTTAATCACCATGCATCAACTTAAATTTCAACGCATTAATTCCACCAATTGTTTTGGTCTCGTAAGAGCATATAATGGCTATCGATAAACTCGTGAGCATATAATCGGTTTAGGATTTAAAACGGTAATTAACTACTATGCTTGAAGTTTCTTTTTAATTATTTCTTTTTTGAGAAATGGCAAATATAGATTCATAAAACGTTTGCTTAATTATGTTTTTGAACTTTATATGATTAATACAAATAAATATTGTGTAGGTAGTATCACCCTACTAATGGATGGTAGCAGTTTCCATGAGTTTCATGTTAATAAAAATAAGTAGAGGTGTCAAAATGGGCGGACCGGGCGGGCACGGGCACGGGCTAGAACGGGCACGGGCTAAGATGGGCACGGGCCAAACGGGCACATGTTATATAAATCGCTTTATAAAAGATCCAAAATGACGTAATAAATTCCTTAAACATAATACCTCTTTTATATTTAAAAAATTAAATATAAGTTTTTTTTTCTTTCAAAAACGATTATAATGTTCTACAATTGAGAGAAAAATATGTGCCCGTTAGTGCCCATTTAACTTTTCAATATGCTAAATATGCCCATTTCAAAAAAAGGAGAGGGCTAAATATGCCCAAATCTTTTACAAAATAGCCAAAATTAGCCAACTTTTTTTTATTTGGGCCCAAATTGCCACCTCTAAAAATAAGTCATTCGACCCGGTATCTGTTATTATATCTGGATTCATATATATATCTACAAACCAAAATACACACACCATTTCCGGTATTTGTTCTACATCCATCTTTAACACAAAAAAAAAATAAAAAATAAAAAATGGAACATTGTTATCAGCAGCAAAGACTTACCCACTAGACTTGGGCGCAATCCCCTTAACTAATACCGTCTTCTACGGGTTATGGATCCCAATACCGTCTTTCACGGTGTATGGGGGAGGTTGAGACGTAGACAGCCTTACCCCTACCTAAGGTAGAGAGGCTGCTTCCGATTCTACCATAGGTAGAAAAGGACCTCCGGCCTTGCAAGAGGTGATGATCGAACCCTTGACCTCTACCTCCGGAGGCAAGAGTGTTAACCACTTGATCCAACCCCTTGACCAATACCTCAATCCCCTTGACCCAAATCTAAAATGGCCTGGCCCAATTTATGCCCTGATTCTCATATTGTAAACCCAATAACTAAACTAATTCAGAACTTTATTTTTAATTGGGAGTAGTGGCTGTCAATAAATGAGAAGGGGGAACACATTGAAAGGATCTACATTGAAGCCTGTAATCCCCAGAAGCCGTACATAAATCAGGAAGAATTGCTAAAACATCCGTCTGATGATGACATTGTTAATTCAAGGTGACTTAACCTATTCCTATCCCTTTTCTTTGGAACAACAGTGGCTGAGTTATGCGTTGAGTGAAAGTTCAATGGGGTATTCGATCTATAACTTATTTAGTTTTTCATTCTTTAATTGCTGCCTTATTTCTTCTTTTATGCAGATTTCCAGGGGGGGGGGGGGGGGGGGGCGATGTTACAACTATCGCAATGAATTCAAAGCACTTGTGAGAGCTGAATTCTTGACACCTCATATCTCATACACGCTCAACCTTATCTTTCGATATAAATATAAATATAACCCCCTGAATTACAAAATAGATGGAGAGGCAAAAGTTTTCATAATTTATCCATCATATATGAGAGAAGATGGATGGTTCATTGTTCCATTGTATCATTTTACAAGCCAACACAAAACTGTAGACCTTCAATTTGAGTTTGAAGACCGTTACCATAATCTACTAGTCGCTGGCATCGAGTTCCAACCATCTGAAGAAAAAGTAAGCAGTTTATTGTCAATGGTTATGCTTTTATGAAAATATTTAAAGAAAAAAATGAAACATTTCCGCAATGTATGGCTCACTTGCTTGGATATGTCATTATATAGGTGCAACTTCCATCGTTTGAAGAGTACCAATGCATAATCGAGGCTGCCTCGCAATCTCTGTTCTACACATCCCTTCAGGAACTAAAACAGATTCTATCCAAAGGAGTCCACCTTAATGGATACAAAACGGTATTCAATTGGCTATGTCTATTTATAAAGCTAATCTGAGTAGAACTAATTCCCAACTTACTAATTATGCAGTTGTTTTCAATTAATGAGAAAGGAGAACACTGTCACATGATATCCATGAAAGACTGTTTGATTCCAAATGAAGATTCCACTCCTCTATATGTGTCTCATCGTTGGTCAAGGTGACTTGTCATACTCAGACTTATCTCTACAGTTTCATAAGTATATATAAATTGATGCATCATTCTTTGCTTCTTCTTCATGCAGATTTCCAGCGGGCTTTTATCTAACAAACAATAAGGGATTCAAAACACACGTGAAGACTCAATTTTTGTCCCCGTCAATCACATACACCGTGAACCTTGTCTTTTACTCTTCCTTAGATCGTAAACAAGAATATGGAAAGCTCAAATACAGATTAAGAGGGGAGACAACAACTTCTACTGTGAACCTTGCAAATCGAAGAGAATTTGAATATTGGCTTTGGATAGTTGAATTGTTTCAATTCAATAGTGATGGGAGTATTGTTGATCTTGAAATTGATTTTGACGACCATGAAACCAATCTACAAGTAGAAGGCATCTTGTTTCAGCCCCTGGAAAAAGTAAGCTGACAGTTATCAAGATAAGGCTGGGTCAGGAACATGTAATAATTTGTTTGGGTCAAATTATTTTGGGTCAAAATGGGTCTGACCGGTTGGGTTTACCTGCTACCTATTGGTTTTAATTTGAATTTCATAAAATAGACAAATTACATGAAACTTTAACTATGGCTAAAAGATAAATTTCAACAGAAAGTATTAAACTAATTATGGCCAATGTTGTTTTTGCTTTAATTTAGTTATTTACATTATCTTCATTCCAAATTTAAAAAGACTCGTTATCGTCGATCATGATCCAAAATGTTGGTTATTACTGTATCTAATAATCTGATGAACTGTTAAAAGAATTTCAAATTTAGTTAAAACTAACAAAGTGAATTACCAGAAGAACTGATTTAATATATAAGCGGCCACATGGGAAGCATGTAAGATGTTTGATGCATTTTACTTAATGGGTTTCCCACAGCTTTCACTTCATCGCCTTTTGAAATGGAGGTTGGGGCAAAAATGGCCAATTAATGTCTGATATATGTTTAAATTTGACAGGGGACAATGAAGAATCTCTACTCAACTCTTGGACAATGGCTCCGATTCAATAATCAAAAGGTATATTTATATCTCATATATAGTTGTTGTGTAGCCTATG
The DNA here is from genome assembly GCA_021014915.2 of Artemisia tridentata subsp. tridentata. Taxonomy (NCBI): domain Eukaryota; kingdom Viridiplantae; phylum Streptophyta; class Magnoliopsida; order Asterales; family Asteraceae; genus Artemisia; species Artemisia tridentata. Next base: position 52,377,117 of record CP139505.1, read on the forward strand.
AACACAGTTACTGGTTTAAAAGGAGGTATTACAGAATTTCTAAATATTTATTCACATTTGTTTTATTGATAGATGTCTTATCTTGATGAAAATGGGAAGAAATGTTTAATGTCTGATATATGTTCAAATTTTATAGGTGTAAGATCAAATGTTAGAGGATGCAAGGTAGTCGATACACAAACCACATCAAATAATGAGGTATATTTATATCTCATATGTAGCTGTTGTACAGCCTGCTAACACAGTTTCACTTTTTTAATGGGTAGTACTACAGAATTTCTAAGCAGTTGCTTATGTATATATTTTTTCTGATATTGGTCTTATCTTGGTAAAAATGAGAAGAAATAATTAATGCTATCAGTGAGATCGGGTTGCTTAACAGTGTAAGGTAATTTTATTTGGCACTCTTTACCTGAATCGAGGTTCTTTCTCTATCTTCTTGCCAGTTTTCTTGAACATGTTTATGTGTTAGCTCTAAAAATTAGTGGATGGTGTGGTTGCTCCCTTTGGTTATTATTATTTCGGCTGATGATGCCTTGCTCTGTACTCATTTTTGTCACCATATTTGTGAGGTTTGGGGTATTCTGCAAATTTTGGTGATAAGGTGTGTGTGCTTGGCTAAGGTAATGTAGTCTGCAGATATAATAGGCAATTGAGAAGGATGTGTCGTTTGTACTAGATGATGCCCCCCTTTGATAATTTCTTTGAATCTGTACTGTGAGGTAAGAAGGAAAACTACACTATATGGTTCTCTGTTTAGCTGTCATAGGTGTTGGAAAAGTAGTCTTGTGCTTTAGGCCATCTTTGGTGATATATAGGTGAATGCATGAGTAGTATTTGTTGTAGCATGTTGGTGGAATTGTTGCAGTTTCTGGGTTTGTTGTCATATAATACAGTGCTAATATATGTTCTCAGTTTCACCCAAAAAAAAAATGTATGCAAGAAAAGTTTTCAAAAAAACAAGGGTTCAGACTTCAGGCACTAATATCAAGATTAATTAGGTTGGTTTTTAACAAATGACGAAATTGGGACTGTGGATGTTCATCCCAGATAAAAATCAGGTGCTTATTTGCAAAAACAAATGAAGGCAGCAGCTTCTAAGGATGCTCCATATATTGTTTCTACATAATATAGATTTTAGAAGGAAAATCTTAAATAGTAATACTGTAATTTTCAGTCATGAGCTAACCCATTCAGACCCATTGGTTTTTGCAACTAGACCCATATGTTCTGTGCAAAAGGGCAAAGATGAGAATGTGCTTCATAGTAGTAGTATAATGTGCATACCATCACGGTGCTTATCCCCATGTAGTCCACTTATATTGTGTTTGTAGCCCTTATGGATTGTCATCCATAAGGAAAATGTATGTCTAGGAATACATTAAGAGTGCCATACCATGGAAAACCACCACACTTTTGGAGTCTTAGTTCTAATAGTTTCCCATACATGTTTATCGGCAAATGGGACACCCTTACCTTTTGAGTTTTTCCATACAGCTACATATTTTCACAAAGGTTAAAACAGGATCTTAGATGCTTATAACTTGTGGATACTTTGTATACCACTCCAAAAGCCACTTTCATCTTCCATCTTCGAATATAACTGCATACAAGCCACTTTGAAGGGGATTCCCCATTCCCAATTTATGGACATTATGAAACTTCACTTTATCTCTCTGTATCCAACAAGTTCTTTCATCCCCAACTCTCTGAATTCTCATGTTAAACTTCCCAGACACTCGTCCATTTTAACTTCATTGTGTGACTACATTATATTCCATAAATGGGTCAAAACAGGTAATCGTTAAGAAAGACACTTTATTACACTCCAATATTCAATAAATGCTTGATGTATTCCATTTATCCAAATCTTTAAATCCTGGACCTCCTTGATTCTCTGGTATACAAATATATTTCCATGCCACTTTAACTCTGCCTTTGGTGATTCGTTGACACCATAGGAAACCTTTCAAAATTCTGTTGATCTCTTTTATAGTTGTTGTAGAAAGCTTGAATATTGAAGCCTAATAAACCCAAATAGGCTCAAGAACATACGCCAGCAATTATGAAAAGCTTAAAAATAGATCTTTAAACATTGGATATTGTACCCCCACTGTATCCAAAGCCTCATAGGACCTTGCTTTGGTGTTTGATGGCATGTATTTTGACCAATCTTTCTATTAATCTGTAATGAATGAGTAAGCACTTGTAAATCCTTCCCATTTTTCAAAAAATGTAGCAGGTTCAGTTGTTGAATAATAACATAAACAACTTAACAGTTAACACGTTAGTTGGCTTCTACTACATGCAAACCTTAAACTTCTGAATCTATTACATATATGATGAGTTTTTATGTTTCTGCAGATTTGGAGAAGTGCTTGTAATAACAGCAGGCAACAGACTTGCAATTAAAGGAGAAATCAAATCAGAGGTAGTATCACCTAAAACAACGTATGCAGTTTACCTTGTCTGCAAATTACCGCAAGACCAATGCTCATTTGTGGCTCCTTTGAAATTGGATTATGAAAGGTTTGTCTTTTTAGTAAGCCCTCCTGACACCCCTGTAATTGGACCAAAACTTGATGAGAACACGCACAAAACAGTGAATAGACATAATAAACTGAATGCCGTTCCACAACAAAGAAGTGATGGCTGGATGGAAGTAAAAGTACGGAAATTTCATACCCAAAATACTATGGGAACAATCTCTATCATCCTGGTAAAAAGGATCTTAGTGGGCTTATGGTACAAGGCATTGAGATTAGACCCATATAGATTCTCTTTTTGATTCAAAACTTTAAGTGTAAGGACATTTAATCAGTTTTTTTATGTTATTTACTTTTTGTATTGAATACACTGTGAACCAAATACGTGTTGAGCAGTTATATTTTGTACACTTTCATTTACATTTGTGACACAACATTTAACAAAAATAAAAATAATAGAAAAAGGTTTGAACAACATGAATACTGATAATAACGTTGTACATCTTTCAATGAAACGGTACTCCTTAGACATTGTTCTGATTTAATCTCATTTTAAAGATCATGCTACTTGACCATTATACCACTACCATTTACACACTCAAATTAATCGGAGTAGGGGTAAAATGATAAAAGGATACACACAATTGGTCTATGATACAACAAGGTGACGAAATTAAAAGTATGATATACCAAAAAGAAATTTTTTTAATACGCTACACAAAGTTAATCGGAGTAGGGGTAAAATGATAAAAGGATACACACAATTGGTCTATGATACAACAAGGTGACGAAATTCAAAAGTATGATATACCAAAAAGAAATTTTTTTAATACACTACACAAAGTTAGAAAACGTGGCAAAGAAAGATGCATAAAAATGCAATTAGCCCTTTTTATTTTGATTAATTGGGGATTTTGGGGGGAAAGTGAAAGTTATATATTGTTTTCGGACTAAAATTTGGATAACACAAATATTTTGTAATGCTTAAAAAATTAAATTGCCACGTAGGAAATAATTTGTTAAAAAACCAGTCATATTAGCGATTTTGAGAAAAAATTAAAAGTATTTTAGCAGATAATTAAATTAGTAGGTTACATACATCAGTATATTATATTAAAAAAGTATATTACGTGTTTTTAGCTTTGATCATTTAATATACGCTAGCTTTTAGAAATACAAAATTCATCAAATATTATTTAAAATTGTACTTTGTAAAAAATACAATAACACATAGATACCGTTAAAAAAGAAGTTGAATTTTGTTAACTAAATAACACAAATAAAAAAGAAAAGCAGAAGCCCAAGCACAAAAAGGCCCAATAAACAAAACACACTTCATCTCACAATCCAACGGAAATGAAATTACTGAAAATTAATAAATTGGCCATTTTTTTATGTGCTTTGATTTGGGTTTTTACTTTGGATGAGATTGTTGTTTGTATTAGTTGTAACTTGGCCCTTCCCAAGGATCCATGTACAATAGAACCTCTATAAATTAATAATGTTGGGACCGGGATATTTTATTAATTTAGCGAGATATTATTATATCGATAAATTAATAAATTATTAATTTAAAGAGGTTCATGTATGACCTTCAAAATTTCCATATCCAATGTACATTCACACATTAAATGAAGTTGTCAAGTTCATTGTTTTGAATTAAAGATAGTTCAATGTATATGGTTCTAAATTGATCACTATAAAATGTCCAATGATAAGTTTTATAATCACATCAACTATAACTTCTAAACTAAACGGTGTTAAAAAATCAACCATGACCAATCAACAACGAAAATTGTTATGCGAGTATAAGAGAGATCACCAAGGATGCACTCAACAAGATTTGGTGCAGTGGGTTGACAAATGCATGGTCGAAAAATTCACTTGCAACAAAACAACTTAAGGTAGGAAACAGGACAAGGAAAGACTTACAATTGTTATTTGTTGCAATGAGGATGGCTCGGAAAAAATTCCTCTATGGATCGTTGGTAAGTATGCAAAGCCACGTTGTTTTAAGAATGTCAACATGAATAGCCTAGATTGTGAATACCGTGCCAACAAAAGAGCATGGATGATTGGGTTCCTTTATGAAGAATATGTTTGTTGGCTAGATGATCAAATGCATGGTCGAAAAATTCTCTTGGTAGTGGATAATTGTCCAGCCCATTCAAATAATATTTAAGGGTTGCAAAACATTGAGCTGTTTTTTCTACCGCCAAACATGGCTTCAAAAATTCAACCATGTGATGCTGGGATAATTAGAGCCTTTAAAATGTACTACCGTAAAAGGTTTTATCGTAAGATTTTGGAAGGTTATGAGTTGGACATTTCTTCTCCAGAAAAGATTAATGTTTTAGATGCTATCAATTTGGCCGTCTCAGCTTGGAGAAATGTGAAACAAGAGTCCATCGCAAATTGCTTTTGGCACTGTAAAATTCGTTCGGCGAATACAAATGGCTCAAGTGATTTAAATGATGTAAATTATGGAGAAGACATTCATGAGCTTGAGAACTTGATTATGGGTATGCATTATCGGCATAAAATGGATGTGAATGAGTTGTTGGATTATCCTGGTGAAAATAATGAATGTTACAACGTTCAAAACATTGAAGAAATTGTGGCGGATACCGTTCAAAATCTAGTTGATGATGAAGTTGAGGATGATTCGGTAGCTTTGGAACGATCACTCGAAAAGAAGCATTGCAAGCGGCAACAACTCTTCATAACTTTTTGTTGCAATACGAGAACACAATGCCTACTCTATTAAGTGCAATAGGGAAATTTAAAGATGAACTCAATATAGATTTGAAGTTTCCAAAAAAAAAGTGACTATAGATTCTTTTTTTACTAGACAATCTTAGAATCTTGGAATATTTTGGGGAATTATTAATTTATAGTTTCGTTGGGACCAATATATTTACATTGGGATTTCAAAAAAATTATTATCTTATTATTTTATCTATTGGGGTCCAATTTTGTACTGGTCCCAAGTTGGGACCGGACAAATTATTAGTTTTATCGAGGTTATTAATTTATCGAGTATTAATTTATAGAGGTTCTACTATAATTTTTATTTTCGACAGTTAAAACTTTAAGCAGTAGATGTTAAGCTAGAGGGTGTTTGGGATTGCTTTTTATTCAAGCAGATAAGTAGTTTGAAGTGTTAGGGGAAAAATAAGCAGCTTTTAATTGCTTGGTTATACGCAGAAAAAGATAAGCCATCCAAGACAACCCTGTTTAAACTTTGCTTATCTGCTTTTCGTTGCTGCAAAAACAGCAGTTTTTAATACACAGTTTGGCACATCTTTTTTATAAAGTGCTAGTTGAGAAGAAAGTAAAGTTACTTTATTGCCATCAATTGAAATTTTTGTAAAAACACAGTAACTTTTTTTTTTTTTTTTTTTTTTTTTTTTTTTTTTTTTTTTTATGTGTTTAAATTGCTTATATTTACAAAATTAGCAAAGTTGAAGGCATGTGTTCTTTTACAAATAATGTGCATAATTAATGTTGATGCTTTTTGTCCTACAGATAAAAGGGCTTTGGCGGAAAGATGAGCTCTTTTTCAATAACACGGAAGAAGACGCCTTTTCAGAAGCATCGTGAAGAAGAAGAGGCGAAAAAAAGGTACGACCTTTGTGGACATTTATTAATGTCGTGCCGGTGTGTATATTTAGTATGAATTTGACCAAAAGTTAAATAAAAAGAAATGTATTTATATAGAGGGCTGAGGATGAAACAGCCTGTCTTTATGCTGAGTTTCTCAAGTCGTTCCAAGGGGATTCTGCACCTGGGTTAAAAGCTTTTGTTCGAGGAGGAACAATTAGCGATGAAAAAGTGAAGCCTGATGCAGGTTAGTTCGTGTTATAAGGTCTTGCATGCGTTTTCGGTATTTGTTATGTATTTTTGTGTAATTACTTGATATGGTGCATATATATGGTTGTATGAATGATTTATTTTCCATGGACACATTAATAAGCAAATGCGCCTTTTTATTCATGCGCGAATGTAGGTGGAAATTCCAAAGAAGTGTCTGATTCAAAGAAGGGGAGTAGGTGAACAAGCGCTTTTGTTTGGTTTGAATATGTTACACTGCTCTTATTATAAGGCATTCTAAGTATAGAACTTATAAGGTGATGAGTTCATGAAACTTTAAGGAGCTAGGAGTCTTGTTATATAGCTCTTGTTTATAATTTGAGGACGCCATTTGTATGTTATGATACCCTCAAAAGAGTAATCCCAGTGTCAAGCTATCAATGTTATGTTGGAAAATTTTAGTGGAAAAATGAGTTTTCACTAACTTTGGACATAAGTTACTATTAGTAAATATAGTTTCTATGGTTAAAGTCTTATATGGTTACGTAGTCCACTGTGGGGGCTTCGTAACGAGCCATTATATGTCCAAAACGGAGTTAAGGTGAATGAGATATCGACGCTTAAAGTAGGTGGTTGGAACAAAACCGGGAAATACTTGAATGCAGGAAAATCAGTTTTAAGAGCTAGTTAATGATTGAAGGTTAATGTTCAATTACATCTTTCTTTTAAATCATTGTTAATAGCATTCAAGTGGTTTGAATTGTGTATTCAATCCCTTAGTAGTATAACTACTAGCTCTTTTGTGGTTCCATATACACCAAAAACTTGACAGCTTCTCCATCTCCCATAAGCTTACACACACACAAGTCCGATCAAATTTTCAGGCAAGTTCGTCATCTCCGGCAGTACTCCTGCTCCGGCCGTTGTACCCTGGGAAACAACCGTGGTAATTGACACGGAATTGTTTTAAGGGAATCGTGTTCAACACGAGACTCGGCCTACTTGTTTATTGATTCTGTCTAAAAGTTCAGGTTCAGGTGCTTCTCAATTTTATCATTAATTCTATTGTTGATTTCTTCCTGTTATTGTTGATTTGAATTTCCTTATAAACGGTATCCTTTTCTACAATCTTAAAACAATTCCGTGTCACCGTTTATATGGAATAAAACGATTTGGATTTAAACCAGTTTCAATTTGGATGTATTCTTAAAAACGTGTATCTGATCTTGTTTGTTACAAACAAGTTCTGTTTGAATTAGTTTTGTGAAACACATATTATTAACAGGTTCATTTCTGCATCTTATATTTGTGCAGATTTTATATATTGTATTGTGTGTTATAAACTTGTCATCTTCATATTGTTCCTAACAAGTTCTTTGCAGATTATAATATACAACTTTTTTTGAGATTTTAGCCTTGTTATTTCTCTTATCCAAACAGCCCCTTAACAGGTTTTTAGAACATCTTTTATGCACATATTTACTGTCCAAATATCCCCGTAAAAGGTGTGTTCAAACAACCCCCAAAACATATTTTATAACTTCTGCTCTGGTTTTCCAAATAGCCCCCTAAACCAAGATTTCATAAAGGTTTTGTGAAAACGTAGAGGGGGGGGGGGGGGGGGGTGAATACGTTACTGTTTTAAAATCTTAAAAACTTGTTGTATCAAACGTCCGTTTAAGCTTGTTCTAATATGAAAGATGTTTCTAACTTGCATAAGTTAAAACATGTTATCACACAAGTATTATCAACAAGTCACACCACAATCAATCACATAATGCAAATATAAAAATAAAGAGATGAGTAAAAGAAAACGCAAACCGAACACGATGATTTATAGTGGTTTGGTCACGGAGCTCCTCTCCGCCCTACTCCACTCCCCGAGCACCCAACTCGAGAGTTACTTCACTAGATCAACAAGCTCCCTTCTTGGCGGAGAAAACCTTACATACATCGCTTACACTTTTTCCGGTACAAAACTAAATACCGGGTTCTAGTTCGAGGTAGAACCAACCTAACGTCGCCTATACAATTTCTGACACTAAGCTAGATGTCGAGTTCTTTTACATGGGTACAACCACTCCCGTCGTCGCTTATCCTTTTTCCGGTACTAAGCTAGATACCGAGTTCTTTACAAGGGTACAACCACTCCTGCTATGTCTTATGGCCCAACATAGAAACCTTGTGTTTTATGGCACAAACACATAAACCACCTAATCTAGTATGAATAGATTACAATGATGATCCATGACATAGATGGGTCATGGATATGAATGGCTAATCTAAATGAACTTCCATTGATGGGAAGCCTTCAATGGATGAAGATCACAAGCTCCCTAAACTTGTTGTGATGGATCTTCATATATGAATATGCAATCTACATGAACTTCTTAAATAAGAAGTCTTCAAACATTGAGGATGTCAAGTGCCCTTGAATCTTCATATGTTGGAATGCTATGGTGGATAATGACTTCAAGATCTTGTAATCATCTTGGAGGATCAGGAAGTATGCTATGGATAATGACTCATGATCTTGAGCTTGCTTCACAGGATCATTAACAGTGTATGCTTACAACATAATGAAAGTTAGTAACATTATGATCATTATGTAAAGGGTGATTAATCTATGTTTCTACATGGTTATCTATTGATCTAAGTGTATGCAAAGGGTAGAGGGAATGTGTGTTCTAGTTGGATAAACAATGGGTAAACAATGGGCTGCTATTTATAGCCAACAAGAATTTTGCCCGGCGGATTTGGCGGATCCCATAAATTGGATCCGTCCTTTATACCATTTGGATCCGCCGGTGTCTGCCAGCTAATAGATTCTCAAATCTTTCCATATCTTACCATATCTTGCCATATCTTCAAAAGTCAACTTGTTAGCTTGAAGATCTATACAAAATATATTACAAATCTTCCAAGATATGTAAGTGATGCATGCCATGATGTCATGTTAAATCTTTCTAATTTAAGAAATAAACATAAACATGTAAATGTATATATGTATGTAACATGTATCCTAGTGATCATGTAGCATGTATATACTAGCTTAACTAATATATGTTTACCAAGATGTATCATGTTAGTTTGACACCTAAAGTATACTTATCCTATTAAACTTAGGAAACATGATGTACAAGTAAAAATACTTGTTTATGCAAAGGTGTAAAATGAGGTTCTAAGTAGAATGATTAGCCTTTTAAAATACTTAATTACCTAACCGTATTTTAAACATTCTAAATGGTTTGTTAAGGGTTTGATCATAATGCCACATAACAAACATGTACGAACCTGTGTTGTATCATACGAGGACTCGAGAAGTCGAGAGGTGTTGAATGTATGTTGAGATAAGATAAGATTACAAGTAACTTGTACATTTTACGTTATGTATCAAGTTACATGTTTGTCATCAATCAAAACAAACGAGATTGCTTGCATTAGCAATCTCCCCAACGAGACTGCTTGCACTAACAGGTTTTTCTGCACTTCTTTGCTGTCCAAATAGCCCCACATAAGGGTATGCCCAAACAGCCCCATACCAGGTTTTGAAAACGAGTTTTCTACACTTATTGGTTGTCCAAACAGCCCCTCTTAAAGGCTTGTCCTAACAGCCCCTTATAAGGTCTTGCGCAAACAGCCCCTAAACCATTTTTTCTGCATTTTTTTGTTGTCCAAACATCCCGCATAAGGTCTTGTCCAAACAGCCCATTTCTATTCAGAATTTTATAAACCGTAAGTTGTGTGCTGAATACTTTGGGAGTTATCCGTACAGAATTCAGTCCAGAAACAGTTTTAAAATAGATTATATATCCGTTTTTTGTTCTGCAACTTTACACAGGAACTTTTTCACATTATAGCAATTTGTTTGCTACCTTAAAAGCTAATTAAATTAGTCATAAGAGGACTGTGTTTGCTGCAATATTTGTGCAGAAATTTTCTTGTGCATCAGGTGCGGAATCCGTTTCTGTCTAGTTTTAGTCAAGCACAAAGAGTGCACTTTGTGTGAAAATTGGGTTTTGGCATACCTTTGACCATTTTCTGTGTTATAAAGTCAGAATGGTTTCTGATTTCATTGGAATGATTTCAGAAGTGAACCAAGTGGGTTCAAACACAAAAGAGTGGTGGATTGATACGAGTGCCACCCGTCATGTGTGCTTAAACAAGAGTCTCTTAAGTTCGTTTAAAGAGGTTAACAATGGTGAAAAACTTTTCATTGGAAATTGCATCACCGCCGACATTAAAGGTGAGGGTGATGTAATTTTAAAATGGACATCCGGAAAAGAGTTAAAACTCAAAAACGTTTTGTACGTTCCGGAGATTCGAAAGAATCTTGTGTCCGGGTGGTTACTCAACAAGTATGGGTTTTGCCTTGCATTTGAGTGTAACACATTTGAGTTAACCAAAAATAAAATGGTTGTAGGTACGGGCTACGCCCGTGATGGAATGTTCAAGTTGGATTTAATTGTTAAGGAAAACAATCTTTCTAAAATGGACACTAATTCAACTTGTGTAGTTGAGACTTCGAATGTGTGGCATGGCCGACTTGGTCATGTCAATTATAATTCCATCCGTCATTTAATGAAATTAAATTGTATACCTAAATTCCATATTAACTCAAATCACAAGTGCGAAACTTGTGTTGAAGCGAAAATGACAAGATCGTCTTTTCATTCGGTTGAAAGAAAAACCGACCCTCTTGATCTAATTCACACAGATGTGTGTGATTTAAAATCGGTGCCAACAAGAGGAGATAACAAGTACTTCATCACTTTCATTGATGATAGTACGAAATATTGCTACGTGTATTTACTTAAAAGTAAAGATGAAGCAATAGATAAGTTCATTCTATACAAGAATGAGGTTGAGAATCAACTAAATAAAAAGATCAAGGTAGTAAGGAGTGATAGGGGAGGTGAATATGTATCTCCATTTGCTGAATTTTGTTCACAACATGGAATTAGACATGAGTTCACCGCACCCTATTCACCTCAGCAGAATGGGATTGCTGAAAGGAAAAACCGTACCTTGAAAGAAATGGCAAATACCATGTTGATAAGTTCAGGTTTAAATTAGAACACGTGGGGGGAAGCCATTTTATCGGCTACTTATCTTTTGAATAAGATACCTCGTAAGGAAAAAGAAGAGACCCCCTATGAGCTATGGATGGGACGAAAAAAATCTTATAAATACTTACGAGTGTGGGGGTGCCTAACCAAAGTGGCAATTTCGGCACCTAAAGCTCAAAAGATAGGACCCAAAAACGTTGATTGTGTATTCATTGGGTATGCTAATAATAGCAGCGCTTATCGATTCCTTGTGCATGAGTCAAAGAATCCCAAGATACACAAGAATAGGATAATAGAATCAAGGAATGCTTCATTCTTTGAAAACGTGTTCCCTTGTTTGACCAAGGAGAATGAAAGGTCATCTAGACGAGATGACGTGGTTGTCCACGAAAAGAGGCAACGAGATGATAACATCGTTCACGATGAGAGACAACATCAATCTGAGGAAGAAGATCTTGAACCTAGAAGAAGCAAAAGGTCAAGAATCGAGAAATCGTTTGGACCCGATTTTGTTTCTTTTATGGTAGAAAGTGAACCGAACACTTACCGAGAAGCGGTTACTTCCTCAGAAGGGCCTCAATGGAAAGAAGCCATTAAGAGCGAGATAGATTCTATTTTGCATAACCATACATGGGAGCTTGTAGATCTACCTCCGGGTTGCAAAACATTAGGCTATCGATGGATCTTCAAGAAGAAGATGAAAGCTAATGGCACCATAGACAAGTACAAAGCAAGATTGGTGATCAAAGGTTACAGACAATGTGAAGGTCTGGATTATTTTGACACTTATTCGCCTGTAACGCGAATAACCTCCATTAGGATGGTACTTGCTATTGCAGCCATTAGAAATCTCCAAGTTCATCAAATGGATGTAAAAACTGCTTTTCTAAATGGAGATTTAGATAAGAGATTTACATGGAACAACCTGAGGGATTCACTGCCCCGAGACAATAGGGAAAAGTATGTAAACTTGTCAAATCACTGTATGGATTAAAACAAGCTCCTAAGCAGTGGCATCAAAAGTTTAACCACGTCATGATCGAATGTGGATTAAAAATTAATGAATGCGATAAGTGTGTCTACGTGAAAGACACAAACAATGGATATGTCATCTTATGTCTATATGTAGACGATAAGTTAATCATTGGAAGCAACGATAAGATGATACAATCTATTAAAGACATGTTGAAATCAAGGTTTGATATGAAAGACATGGGTTTGGCAGATGTGATACTTGGAGCCAAAATCAAACGAACCGAAAATGGACTTATGTTGAGTCAAACACACTTTGTGGATAAAATTCTTGAGAAATATAATCCAGATGACTCCAAAATTGCGAGGACTCCTATTGATACGAGTAAACATCTATCTAAAAATAGAGGTCAAGGAGTTAACCGGGTGGGATATTCGAGCATTATTGGTAGCTTGATGTATCTAATGAATTGTACGAGACCTCACTTAGCATACGCTGTGAGTAGGCTAAGTAGGTATACGAACAACCTAGGTTACAAACACCGGGAAAGTATAACAAGGGTTCTGGGGTACATAAGGTACACTCGAGAATATAGATTGCATTATATTAGATATCCGACTGTTATCGAAGGATACAGTGATGCAAACTGGATATCTGATATAAAAGACTCTAGATCAACAAGTGGATATGTATTCACACTTGGAGGTGGAGCTGTATCATGGAAATCTTCCAAACAGATGGTTATTTCCAGATCCACAATGGAGTCAGAATTTATCGCCTTAGATAAATGCGCCGAAGAGGCAGAATGGTTACGTCAATTTGTAGAGGACATACCAAGGTGGCTTAAGCCGGTAACGGCCATATGTATACATTGTGATAGTCAATCGGCGATTGGCAGAGCTCATAGCATAATGTATAACAGCAAGTCAGGACATATTAGACGTAGACACAATACTATACGACAACTACTCTCTATAGGAGTTATCACTATATATTGTGTGAAATCAAAGGATAACATAGCGGATCCGCTTACGAAAGGCTTAAGCAGAGAGTTAGTTAACAAGTCGTCAAAAGCTATGGGACTAAAGCCCATTAATGAATGAGTTTATACGAAGGAAAACCTAACCCAGCTGACTGGAGATCCCAAGATCTGGGTTTAATAGGACAACCTACTCGTATAAATTGTGGGAGAGTCACTGTGGGGGGTTAATCAACCTTCCAAAACACACAAGGGTGCTAATAAACATCCTGGTCCATTCCTGTAACATTCATTGACAAGATATGAGGTTAAGCCTTGAGCTTTTAATGATTTAATAAGAAATCACCTATGTGAGAGAGAAGTGGGGTCGCTTCAAAGGGAAATGTGGGGGCGCATTTCCTAAGAGCTCTTGCAGAACTAGGCTAGTGTTCATGACCGTAACGAACACGACTATGAGGAGTTGACAGTGTCAGGAAGAGTCCTGTCTAAACATATATTGTCGTCTACACAAACAGCAGATCAGTTCAAAGACATCGCGTTCTACTGACAGCTAGGAGGCTAAGTATATGTCACAAGGGAAGGTTCAAAGGGTAACACCTACCTATCCTATGCAAGACTCAACCGCTGAGATTTGGTAAGATTTGTGTAAATTTCCATTCGATATCCATTCATGTGGGGGATTGTTGGAAAATTTAGTGGAAAAATGAGTTTTCACTAACTTTGGACATAAGTTACTATTAGTAAATATAGTTTCTATGGTTAAAGTCTTATATGGTTACGTAGTCCACTGTGGGGGCTTCGTAACGAGCCATTATATGTCCAAAACAGAGTTAAGGTGAATGAGATATCGACGCTTAAAGTAGGTGGTTGGAACAAAACCGGGAAATACTTGAATGCAGGAAAAATCAGTTTTAAGAGCTAGTTAATGATTGAAGGTTGTAACAACACACTTAATGTTTCAGTTACATCTTTCTTTTAAATCATTGTTAATAGCATTCAAGTGGTTTGAATTGTGTATTCAATCCCTTAGTAGTATAACTACTAGCTCTTTTGTGGTTCCATATACACCAAAAACTTGACAGCTTCTCCATCTCCCATAAGCTTACACACACACAAGTCCGATCAAATTTTCAGGCAAGTTCGTCATCTCCGGCAGTACTCCTGCTCCGGCCGTTGTACCCTGGGAAACAACCGTGGTAATTGACACGGAATTGTTTTAAGGGAATCGTGTTCAACACGAGACTCGGCCTACTTGTTTATTGATTCTGTCTAAAAGTTCAGGTTCAGGTGCTTCTCAATTTTATTATCAATTCCATTGTTGATTTCTTCCTGTTATTGTTGATTTGAATTTCCTTATAAACGGTATCCTTTTCTACATGTTATTTACATTTAAAAGAATACAACACACTTTACTTGTACGCTCATGCTCAATAGCCGAATAATGTATTAGTAGTCCTTTGTGTAGTCTATTTTGTTTCGGTTTTGGTTTTGTTCTTATGGTGGAATAATGTATTAGTAGTCCTTTGTGTAGTCTATTTTGTTTGGGTTTTGGTTTTGTTCTTATGGTGATGGAAACTATTAAACTACCATATGCAACTAGGTGAATACTTGCAAAATGAGTCTGAGATTGGTAGAAATATGGTTTTGTTTGGCTACCATTCTACCAAGGGTAAAGAAATTGAAAACCAGGTTAGTGAACTGCTGAAACATTTCTATGCTACTACCTTGTTGACTTCTTGCATAGTTGCATTGTGCATTTGACTTTTGTATACCGGATTATAACGGATTTCTACTACTTACAGAAGGACAAAGAGAGCCAAAAGAGTAGATAATAGGGAAGGCAAGGAATATAGACTATTTTATTGGGGAGTTAAACGATGAATAAGAAATCAGAGAAAGACGAAACCAAGAGCATGAAAACTGGCAGGACGGACGTCCGATTTTCAATGGTAAGATATGATTCTATTAATGGGTATTTTAGGTAGTTCATCATTAGTCAACGCATATTTACGCTTTTGAGTGTTCCAATGTAATACATACATTCTCAGGGTGTGTTTTATATATTTGTATTCTTCCTATGTTTGGAGGCTTTATTCCTTTGCTCAGGCTTTATTCCTAAGTTTGTTATCATTGACGGTTAAAAATATATATTCAATTTGATTGCTTCAGTTTTTATTTGGTAGTCATGATTCATTTTCTGCAACTAATGGAGGAAATTTATTTATGGGAGATATTGTTAGAACAGAATTTCATTTCTGCAAAATGGTATATTCAAATGTTCTTTAGATTGTCTGGATTGACACCTCTAACACAGTAGAGATTACATCCTTGATCTGGAAATGATAAATTTGATTTGCAATTGCATGTGTTTACGGTTTTGGCGTACAGTGTACTGATTTTGTATAATTACAACTGTGTACCCTGTTTTTAGATGTTTGTATCAACTTTGCTCAACTCTGCAAACCGACCTAGCATTCTAGCAAAGTACTTAAGAGACAGGACAAAAATAGTTCCTGAAAAAAGATTTAACAAGGACACTCAAGCTTCTTTCACCCCCTTAAATTTATTTTATGTCACCAGAAAACAAATAGCCATACTGATATCAATCTTACTCACCTGTTACTATCACTATGTTGTAACATAAGGTTAGGGTGTTCACTACTCTGTTTTATTCCTAAAATCAAACGGATTTGGAACCGAATCTATTTCTGAAAACGGTTTTTGGAACAATAAATGAAGTAAGGTGTTCGATAAAATGCTCAAGTGAAATTTGACTTTCATGTCTGAAGAGGTAATATACTCATTTTACTCTTTAATTGAGAATACAGTTTGCTAATAATGGTATCCGTTAGCTAGGGTGTTGTATGGATGCGAATTAAACGACATATATGCTACATTGGGATACATATTTAAATTTGCTACAAGTTAAGCTGATCTATACATACAAATGTACAATGCCTACCAAATGTTCGATAAGGTGTGTAGCACTACTAACAACGTTATTCTGTTCATGAATGGGCTGTAAATTCCTGTTTTTCTTTTTCTTCTTTATTATTGGTTATGTGATGGTAGTAGCCACAACACTATTTTGCAATTTGCCTTTCTATGTTTCAGTTTCCTTGTTGATTATCGTCTAAGTTGTTTAGATAATAATTATTATAATGTTATGCTACATATTTATGGGATTAACAGGATGAAAGTGAACAGCTTTGTGAGCTTTATTTTAACGCTTCATCAAGTTAAACAGAACTCTGTTTCGCCATGTATTTGCGTATATGAAGTTTTAGTGGGATTTAACTATTTCAGACCCTGCCATTCCAAAAAAAAAAAAAAAAAAAAAAAAAAAAAAAAAAAATCTATTTCAGACCCTGGAGGCTTCATAAGTATAGCAAGTACGTGTGTCTGTAGATTACACTCTTAAGCTTGAATATTGCAACACGTTAAGTATCAACTTTCGAATGTCAAATAAAAGTACATCCTAACCACCCGTCGATTTGTTTACTCTAACTGAAATTATATTATCATTATTATTTGATAAGATTCAGTTATTTCAAGTCTGTACACATGCATCACCTAACACGCAGAGACCTGACTTCGATTATTGGCAAGCAATTAATGTTTAAGGTTGCATGATAACAACTGATCTCTATTTATTTAGTCCTTAACACCAGGACACAAACAATTATTTATGCTTCCATGCGATACACGCACAAAAAATAAAAAAAAAAAAAAAAAAATAAAAAATCTTTTGGTTGACTTTGGGGATATACAATCCCAACTTTAATATGTGTACATACGAACAATTATCATATAGTTTTGCTGTGTATTTGCATGTATGAAGTTTTGCTGGGATTTCACTATTTCTGATCCCTGTATGGTTCACAGGTGAAGCGAGTACATGTGTGTTGTTGATTACATCCTTAAGGTTGAATATTCGACGTGTTAAGTATCAACTTTCGATAGTCAAAGAAAAGCACATCCTAACCACCCCTCGATTTATATAGTAAATATACTATTATTATTTTTTGATAAAATTACCTTATCTCAAGTCTAGACACTGGACACATCACCTAACACGTAGAGACCTAACTTCAATTATTGGCCAGCAATTAATGTTTTAAAGTTTCTTGATAACACAGATCTCTATTTGTTTAGTCCTTAACACTAACACCTAGGCACAAAAAATATTTTAAAACTTCCATGTGATGCACACACAGAGAAAAAAAAAATGTTTGGGTTGACTTGGGGATATACGATCCAACTTTAATATGTGTACACAAACAATTATTATATATACTAATACTAATTGTTTAGACCTAAATCTGCTCCGCTGGAACTATATTTTATGTAATCATGTGATGAAAGCATCTGAAAAAGCATTTCCTTTCATGAGTCTATTGTCTTTTGCCCGTGTAAATAACTGATTTATTATCGCAGTGGAAATAAAAATATGCCATGCGAAGACTATTATTTATTAGGATGGATCCACATGAGATATTGCCAATGCAAATAACTCCATAAAAAGTCTTGCGCTAGTAGCAAGAGATCGATTTTCAAGGAGGCATTTCATCAAACACACGTTGCACACATTAATCATTTTGGAAGCAGTTATTTTTTGAAGACAACTAGGCTGGCTCACAAAAAGGGTTGACTTTGAGCATTGGGTCTGAACTTCATCGGATATAGTATCATATCCTAACAAGATGTTATGGCATGGGTAGCGGAAGGCGGAAGAATAGTGTTGTGTTATGTCCAAGGTAGTCGAAGGCGGAAGAGGAAAAAGGTGTTGGTTGCGGTAGCGGAAGGCAGGAGAACTACGGGAGTGGAAGATAGGACTAGGATTAGGATTAGGATATGGGATCCCGGAATCAAGAGAAATTTTTCAAGACCACACCTTGAGGACAAAGTGATTTCGAAGGAGTGGGGAATGATACGCCCCGGGCTTTATGTTATGTTATATTTATTTAGGATATGTCATTGTGTCGTATTAGGAAAGTGTCATTGTTTAGATATATCTTTATGTTTGGCTTGTTTTACAAGCTAGGGTTATTCGGTTATATATACCGAATCATTATTATGAATGAATCAAAGTTTAAGATAAACAAATCCCTAGTTCTTCTCTCTATTTTCTTAAGGAGCTCGCACACGCTAAAAGTGGTGCCTTATCCCGATACAACCCCTAACCGGGTCGTATCAATTGGTGCTTTCATTGAGAGCTCTCGTCGAGAGGGCTTACGATTAGGGTTCCAATTTAAAAAAAAAAAAAAAAAAAAAAAAAGTACTGTTCATCGGGTACTATTCATTGGTACTGTTCATCGCGGGTACTATTCATCAAAAAAAAATTTGAGTTATTAATCGATTGAGTATTATTTATGGCATCAGGCGACAGCGATCAGAACGCGGAATACGCACTCTCTAAGCTCTTGCAAATGGGTACGGTGGCCGAATATGAGAGTGAGTTTGTGGTACTTGCAAATCGAGTAACGGGGATCTCTGAATCTTTACTTACATCGATTTATATCTCCGGACTTAAATTGACGTTACAAATAGAACTCTTGAGGGCAAGGCCTACAACTTTAGGAGAAGCCTTTTCCTTAGCCCAGATAGTCGAGGCTCGTTTTGAGGCAATTAAAGAGAAAGAAAAAGAGCATATAATTGAAAAGAAATTAGATACCATTCCGTCATTACAAAGTGAATTCGCTTCACTTGAGATTAAAAGGTCGTTAGATGCTGGTGAAAATATTGGTGTTGATGTGGTTAATAATGCAATAGATGGTGTTTTCGATATTGGTGAGAGTAATGAACTTCATAGCAAGTTTGAAGAATTTTCAGAAAATAAGAAAAGTATGGAAGAGATTGTTGTGGGTGGTCGTGAATTTGATGGTTGTTTGGGTGAAATGACTTTGAATTTAAGCGAGGAATTAGCGGACAATGGGGTTAGTCCTATACCCGCTTCTTTGGTGGCTCATGAAAGTCCACGGGTTCGCCAACTATGGGAAGGAATTGGTATCGGACGCAACCATAAATTTGTTCAGCCAAATGTGTGGAAATGGATATCGGACTCTCAATCGGCATATTCTTCGTATCACCTTGAGGACAAGGTGATTTTTGAAGGAGTGGGGAGTGTTATGGCATGGGTAGCGGAAGGCGGAAGAATAGTGTTGTGTTATGTCCAAGGTAGTCGAAGGCGGAAGAGGAAAAAGGTGTTGGTTGCGGTAGCGGAAGGCAGGAGAACTACGGGAGTGGAAGATAGGACTAGGATTAGGATTAGGATATGGGATCCCGGAATCAAGAGAAATTTTTCAAGACCACACCTTGAGGACAAAGTGATTTCGAAGGAGTGGGGAATGATACGCCCCGGGCTTTATGTTATGTTATATTTATTTAGGATATGTCATTGTGTCGTATTAGGAAAGTGTCATTGTTTAGATATATCTTTATGTTTGGCTTGTTTTACAAGCTAGGGTTATTCGGTTATATATACCGAATCATTATTATGAATGAATCAAAGTTTAAGATAAACAAATCCCTAGTTCTTCTCTCTATTTTCTTAAGGAGCTCGCACACGCTAAAAGTGGTGCCTTATCCCGATACAACCCCTAACCGGGTCGTATCACAAGAGACATCATATAGATCCAACACTAAATTTTTTTTTTTTTTTTTTTTTTTTTTTTTTTTTTTTTTTTAGAAAGGCTGATCCAACACTAAATTATTGCTCAGTGATGCGTATGATCTGTTGCTCATGTGTGAAAGATCCAAATGATTGTTCAATATCGTTGTAAACATTAGATATAATAATGTCTGCCATGTGAAGATTGTTAATTAATATGATAGATTCCGATTTACTTTGAATCATGGATCAACTTGGGATAAATTATACTCCATATGTCTAAACGCATTAAATGGTTAATAACATCCAGCTATTAAGCATCTTTATTCAATAATGTGATCACATTGTCTAGGATGACGCAGACGAGGGTTGACTTTGGCTGCGATTGCTTGATATAATACTCGTACACCACTTAACAGCTGTAATCGATTATTTATTTAGTCATCCGGCATGAAGAGCACGTGACACACAGTGACACAAATTATGCAAACTGTCCCAAGTAGAGCAAGAGAAAGCTGTTGTTTCAAGCCATAACTGATTATGCTAAACAAAAGGAATTGCGTATATGGTTTGTCTACATTTAGTGTCTAAAGCCAACTATATAGAGTTGTGTGAATGTCCCAATTTATATTATTCAGCATTGCTGTAACATTAGATATAATAGTATTTTCTTGATAAGATAATTAAAGGATTGATTCCCGTTTACTTTGAGTAAGTTTATTTGAGTTACATTTCATGTCTAACACGTTAAATTGTCATATTAAAATTTTTGCTAAAAGGTAATGGGTCAGATAGGTCTAATGGGTCGATAGCTGCCCAAACCTTATGTTTACTGCATATTACCTCCCAATAAATTTTTTTTTTCTTTCAATAAATGGACTATTGCTGTAATAACTTTAACTTATTTTTATAATCATATTTAACCTTCTAAATAGATATAAGACATTGTACCAGAAGATTACCTGTTTGACCCGTTACCCGACCCACCCATTTAACCAACTTCAATTCCTTGGATTTTAGCACATATAACTTTATTGGATTGATAGTGAAAAACATATCCATTTTACATGTTTCCCTTTCGTCTCTGTGTTTCTTGCTGTTAATATATGTTTTTTGCATGTTTAAAGATGTTGTTTCTGTTGGAATATTAGAATCATAAAACTATAAACTAATAAACCATAAACAAATAACATCAAAGCATGTAGCACAGCGGAATAGATCTACATAACATATAATTAATTAACATAAATTTAAATAGACGCGTACCTTTTCGATTCCTAGCAAGAACAAGGAATCACGTGCTCCAAGAACAATATAAACCCTAATAGGGTTTTAGGATGGATCGACAAGGGTAAGTAACACTTCCAAGATCACAAGCTAAAGTAAGCTTGTCACTCGTTCCTGTACACACGTATTACTAGCGTCTCAATGTGAAAAGCTAGGTTCATGTATCACAAATAAAACATCACAACAACTAGGGTTTGATGTTCTATATAATACATGATCGAATCCCTACTAACAAAAGATAAACAGTCAACTAATAGTCATGCATATAGATGTGCATGCTACGTACAGTACATGTAATTAATACATGCATGTGAATCATAACTCCATTTACTTTTGTATGTCAGTAGATAGAAAAGTGTACCGATTGCTTATTCAATCGGTTAAGGGATATATATAATAGATTGAAAAGTCAATCTATCAGCAAGGGATTTTAAATATTGTACAATCATATGAAACTATTAAGGGGTTTATATACACTCTAAACTTACTCTCCAAGTTTGAGTCTAACACCTCATCAAGTTTTAAAAATCGACATTTAACCCCCTCCACTTTCCTTGTTCGACCATATAAATATTTGTGATTTAATAATTAATCATAAATCATTATATTAATTATTAATACATTGAGACTCATACGTAATGTGTGCAATCCCGAAGTCTCGGGTTCGAAACCGGACATACATATATTAATATTTATACACAAACTCTAACAGCTCCCACTTGGATAAACATTAATATAGTAATGACATGGGTCAGCCTAGCTTTACCTTCCCAATGCCCCCAGCTCGATCCGAGTTGTGGTTCTCCTGGAAAAAACCACGTGATGAAATTAATCATCATACTTATCCTTTTGTTACTAATACCGCGTTAATTTGGATATGGATCTTTGTCATTCCATAATTAACTATTATGTTTCTCGTTGTTTATGATTGATCAAGATTACCAAATCATCTGAACGTCTTCCAGATAGACTTTGGGTATGGCCATACAAACATCTTGTCAACCCTACGAGGGGCCCAGCAGTATTATACTTCAAAACAAATTTGAAGGAACAAATCTTTTATTGACTACGAGCATAACCCTTGAATTTCACATCATTTTCAAAAATTGCCCTTATAACTACCTTTTACGGTTAGCGTTAGACCATCTTACAGAAAATGAGCTACATTCTCGGCAATTATCTGGTATCTCAAGTCTGAGGATAAATATTCATGATTTACTTAATGACGACGATCCATAAAGTATAATCATGTGGTTGGGATAAGTCCTATATTCAATTTATCCAATATTGAATATCATGTGATATTGGTGTCTCAACCTTACAGTACATTCTACCAATCCTCACATTTGTCTTAATTCAATAATATTCCCATATTATTGATCGACAACGGACTATTTAGAATAACATAAGTTATTCACGGATTTAAACATGCAAATATAGGATACAATATTATAAATGATAATAAACGTTATCCGCACTTTATTTCATTAAAATAATATTGCTTAACATCCCTTATCCAAATACTAACTAGATCAATGCATGATAATTCTCATTAATGAATTATGCCACAAGTCATGCTCCACATACTTGTTGACAAGGCATAAATCAACTAATGTTGATCTATCGGAATTTTGAGAATACTTATTTCAATAATGAAATACTTGTATGTGTGCATTCATCTATCTAGATATTGCCACATACTTCATAAAATGCGTGACATCCTCATGCACGAATTTATGACAATTAAACTACCAAACCTTGTAGTTAAAGTATTCTAATTCTTTATGTATAATGCAACTATGCTCATATTGAGCATAACTAGTACACATGGTTTCCTAATAAGGATGAGCTCCCACCATGACTAGTATTGAGTGTCATCTCAATCCTACTAGCATCATTGTATCCAAACAACAATATGCTCTTTTAAAGTTCCGTAAACTTTTAACATTTATCGTGTAATGTTTGATATCTTCAAATCCTTCAAGATTTGACCATAATATCAATCAAGCAATAACTTGCCATATGGTTCATATTTAGAATTTTGGAGCAAATCCAGGCTGAGGATGTAAATTCTAAACCATATCCATTACACTTAAATTTCTAATAATTTTTAATTAGATACTAATGTTGTCAATCATCTTGCATCCAAGCATGATACAACAAGCAACATGATGTACATGAATAATCCTTTTGTCAACCTTAGATTTATTCATGTCATATCTTTTCAAAGATATGTTTCTATCTAGATCTTCTAATAGAATATCATGTTCTTTTAGAATCAGTTATTTTAACCGCTTATGTTTATAATCAAATAAACATATATTTCAAGGTTTTATTTTCTATATGAAGTTTCATTCCAAACTAAAACTTAACATATAAATGTTAATGGAATGTTACTTCCTATATGTTATACAACATATATGAAATAAGAAAATAAATACATCACTCCCACTAGCTTTCAGGAATATTAAGAAATATCTTAATTTTAATTATAAATCAAAACTAGATTTAATAACTAAAAATAAGTATATCTCCTAGATGCATGCAATAATCCATTCACGAATGATTTGCATTTTGCATACTACTAAAGATTATTTGAATTCAAACACTCCTTTCAATTACTTTTCGTCCTCGCTCAAGTAATTATTAAAGAAAGAGTTTTGACATTCCATTATTAATTTCATATAAATGAAACTAATAATGACAATCATAATCTTTATATATTTAATGTGCTTAGAAAGAATTTCAATCACATTTAATTGCTTAATTGTGATTGATAATCTTTTCACATATTAAATATGTATACAAATTTGTCCATTATGATTTCTACACAAGAATTTAAATCTCTAGGATTTTCATTTCCTTTGCAGAAATTCATTTCCATTCTATAGTGTAACTATAGAGTTCAAGATTAACTACGTTTCCAAACTAGTTATCTTTTTGGACTGCATCTAATTATTCATAGTATGAGTAATTTGCCAAATAACATTTGCAATTTATTAACAGGCATATCACGATCCTGTAACTCATAACCCTCAACATATTCTACAAATATTTGAGATACCCTTACGGATCTATGAATAAGAATTCCATCATCTTGAGATTTAACACTAACATGTTAAATCCTCATTATGATTTTGCTAGTGTATTTAGAAGATTATGTATCTTGTAATTTTTATCTTTTGAAGATAAAACTCCCACTCGCCTTTTGCAATTTATAGATTACCTATAAATGCTTAGCAAATAGAGCAACACAAACTTGTTCTCTTTTGGGACTTTACATATACAAATTGACAGTTCCTAATATTAATTTGTTAATAACCTACCCAACAAGTAGTTTAACAAATTCTGAACTTCAATTTTAAGACTTAATGTGATTGATCACATTCCATATTAAATGGTGTCTTATTGATCTTCTAGGTTGGAGTCTTAATTGAGTATATTCAATTCATACTCAATTTTCTAACCTTGATATCTTTAGGAAGATTAGAAGATATAGTTATATTTAATCAAACAATAAAAAAAAGTTGATTCTCCTAACTGAACATACCATAAACACTATGTATTTCATTAGGATTAATATTGTAAGTTATTCTTACAATATGTGAGATAAATATATTTCGTTTTGGCTTACCTATTTACCAACTGAATCACTTTAGTGGTACAACAGATTTTCCAAGCCAATTGCATACTTTATAACATAAGTGCCTTTTTGCCCAAGCCACTTAATTTCTATGTCTTACCAAAAAGATATAACCGTTATAATCCCGATATACGTTATAAGTCATTAATCAACTCAATGACTTCTTGTATATGTCTTAATTAAAAAAACATAACAAGATAACGTCTTACTTTGTTATAAGTCTTATAGCAATAAAAGACTTCATATTTATATCTACAATATAAGCATGTATAACTAAAGTAATTATGAAACCCACAACTTGGTTTCAATAGTATTTCAAGTTAATTTATTACTTCATATATTTATGTCATTCCAAGAATACATAAACATCTAAATATGAAGTAGTATAAGATTACTTCATTTATTTATGTCATTACAACAATACATAAATATTCTCATTAGAAGTAGTCTTATTATCATATTGACACTTGTTCTAATAATTATCTAATTTTAGAAACTTGTAAATTAACATAGTTTCATTTCATCAGTCGAGGCTGATAATGATGAAAGTATGTAATTTACCTTGTCATTAATATCTAGTAATGAAAGTAGATATTAACTTCAAGTGTTCCATAAATTAGAATGTGTATAAAACACGTTAGAACATTGATCTCTTACTTTACAGTCAAGAGATCCCTTTAAATCATATTCCTTTATGTTGTTGCTTGCACACAATAAGATCTCTCCCACTTGTGCATGGAACAACATCACGTATCGAATAAACAACACGTCAATAGTTTGCTTATTTGATCAATATGATTGTGTCATAGATATAAGTAGATATAGAATCACCTCGTCTAGTAAGAAAACGTACACGACTATCCTTAATACCACAAGTGTCTATAATTGGAAAGTAATCATCTCAAGAAATTCTAGAGATAATCCGGGTAACTACCAAGACTTGTAGCTCCCACTGAATTTAAGATCACTGCATGAACTCATTATTCAGTAATTTCAGCACTATACTCCCACTGGCTTTGACAACATTGTAAGTGTTGCATTACCAGTAAAAGCAAATAGCGTGCTGTTTACTTTCCTACACCCTTGATGAATTCCTTACGTAATACTACTAAGGTACTCAAGGAATGTATTCTACTTTGTAAATGATGGAATATCCATCAATGCAATTAACTTGAAAGAATTGGGTATGCAATTTCTTCCTTAATTAGGTCTACCATCCCCATCATGGAATGCAGCACCTTTTAAATGGTTAAAGCATAACAACTAGATCAAACATTCTAGTTTGCCTTTTACCACTTTTGCGGTAATTAGTCTAGCTTCTAATTTAATAACTCCTAACCATGCAATTTCTTAAGGAATTCGCCATGAGTTATTTCTTAGAATATAGACAATTCTAATTATCCTATTATACCTTTCTCACTCATGAAAAGGAATAGGATTAAGTCTCACTCTTCACACGGAAAGTGGACTCGGTTTATTCTTTTCAGTAAAAATTGACTCTATCCAAAACCCCTACGGGTGTAGATCAATTTACTCCTAAAAGAATATCTTATGTTTACGGTTTTAACGTTGCATTAAATACATTAAAAGAATTTTCAAAATTCAATTTAGTATTTTTGATAATAACTTTTCAAGAAAATTAAACACCCACGGTAAAATAAAAATTTCACCATTTAATTTTTATTGAAAATTAGGATCCTAATTGACGCCGTTTCATCACATCAGCTTTGGCTGCTAGCAATGAAAGTGCTCAATAAGGTACGGGATCACCCAATTGCCAATATCCAATTGCAATTCCTAGAAATCTTGGGACTTACATTATATTGCCAACCTCGGTTGCAAAATGTAAGCATGTTTCATCCCCAAATCTTTATGCCTTGGCGCCGTCCCATTACATCAGCTTTGGCTGCTAGTAATGAAAGTGCCCAATTAAGTTCACCAACTTAAGAAACTGTAAATTGACGTCGCTTTATTGCATTCAGCTTTGGCTGCTAGCAATAAAGTACTCAATTTACCCTTAGACAACCACCCTTTGAACATCAACATTCAGCTTTGGCTGCTAGTGATGTAGGATGAAACCTTAGGTGTTTCTTTTTGTAGTTGGGTGGCATATTACTTAAATTTATCAGGGTAATAAATTTTGATGTGTTAAATCAAAAAATATGTACAAAGATGTCATGCATTCATCTTTGTATCATATATGTTTTCAAAAACAAAACCGTTTACTCATTCGTAGCTCAAACCATCAAAGTTTTTAATTGAGGCGCTGAAAAACTTACAGCTTTGCCTTAAGAACTTACTGCTTCGTATTTATCGTGGTGTACTTGGTAAGTCTAAAATTGACGCACAGGCGGGCGTAGGGACGACAGCCGCCGAAGCTGGTTAAAACCGTGCCCCTCTAAGGTCACAATTTAATGCGAACCAACCTAGAACCCACTTTTTAGTTTGCCAATTTTAGGTCCGCCGCTTCGACCACTTAGTACAGTCGCAATCAATCAACTAAAAAGCATATGATTTTCTTGCTAAAACAATTTTATGTGGTAAATTTATTATTGCTAGTCTCGCCTGGGAGCAAATTACCGTGCGAAGCGAACCACTGTCGGCACATAAGACTTTGCAATAAAAGGATTTACCACAAAGGTTTCATAGTTATTAGTCTTATTTATTTTTATTATGAAAATTACCCTCTTATGTGTTGCAATCCATCATAATATATAAACACAAAAGATCAAGTAATTACAAAAAAAAATAAAAAATAAACACATAATAACAAATATATGATCATCCACGATATCATATAGCCACATGCAAACCTTTTTCAATAAATCCTAATATTAATTCTATGTGAAATTTTAAATGTATGTAACTAACAAAACTCCCATTGGTTTTCGAGCTCATTGTGCCCAATGGTCCACAGACACCAAATAACTTAGCCGCGTAAGTTTTGGTTAGTTAGATACCACATTGCACATAACTTATTAATTAATATATATTGAGGTCTTCCCCAATTTAAGATTTATTTAAATCACGTAGCAAATAATTCAATACAAAATCAAACAAACCATTCCATGACATAATATGCAAGATTTTGTCATGGATCCCATATTGCACATATAATCATGTTAACACATATTATCATGTCAATATATCCTGTACGCAATCTAATTAATTAATTAACAACGTCACATAAGGTACTCATTAATTAATCCCTAAAAATTGCATGCAATCCTAGGGTTTTCTACAAGAACTAAAACCCTAAATTTTAATTATAGGGTGTCGACCCTAATTAAGGTTTTCAACAAAAAAACAAAACCCTAGATCATTAATTGCATGTATCTAATTAAAGATTCAATTTTAAGGTTTTATGTAATCAATTACATGTTAAAAAGGCGGCTCTGATGCCACTGTTGGAATATTAGAATCATAAAACTATAAACTAATAAACCATAAACAATTAACATCAAAGCATGTAGCACAGCGGAATAGATCTACATAACATATAATTAATTAACATAAATTTAAATAGACGCGTACCTTTTCGATTCCTAGCAAGAACAAGGAATCACGTGCTCCAAGAACAATATAAACCCTAATAGGGTTTTAGGATGGATCGACAAGGGTAAGTAACACTTCCAAGATCACAAGCTAAAGTAAGCTTGTCACTCGTTCCTGTACACACGTATTACTAGCGTCTCAATGTGAAAAGCTAGGTTCATGTATCACAAATAAAACATCACAACACCTAGGGTTTGATGTTCTATATAATACATGATCGAATCCCTACTAACAAAAGATAAACAGTCAACTAATAGTCATGCATATAGATGTGCATGCTACGTACAGTACATGTAATTAATACATGCATGTGAATCATAACTCCATTTACTTTTGTATGTCAGTAGATAGAAAAGTGTACCGATTGCTTATTCAATCGGTTAAGGGATATATATAATAGATTGAAAAGTCAATCGATCAGCAAGGGATTTTAAATATTGTACAATCATATGAAACTATTAAGGGGTTTATATACACTCCAAACTTACTCTCCAAGTTTGAGTCTAACACCTCATCAAGTTCTAAAAATCGACATTTAACCCCCTCCACTTTCCTTGTTCGACCATATAAATATTTGTGATTTAATAATTAATCATAAATCATTATATTAATTATTAATACATTGAGACTCATACGTAATGTGTGCAATCCTGAAGTCTCGGGTTCGAAACCGGACATACATATATTAATATTTATACACAAACTCTAACAGTTTCTTAGCCACTGTATAATATTTGTCAAAGATGACTGATAAGTAATCTCTAATGTATATAGGTTGATTGCCACCCCTTAGAAAAAGTTTGTATGTTTCCTCTATATGGTTAGCTTAAAGGTTCCTTGAGATCCTGTTAACGCTGCTATTCAGTGTGTTATCCGCCAGGTATAATATCCCTTTTATGTATTTTCATACACACAAACAACTGACTTTCATAATGCGTATAATGAATTACATTATTGGCCACTGATTAATGTCCAGGGTTGAAGAAAGGGACATGATAACAACGGATCATGATTTGTTTAGTATTTAAGAGTTGGTCGTAAACATTGTTTAATCAAAGGGCATCTAATCTGAGGCACACACGTTCACACTGTGGGTTGACTTTGGGCTTCTGATCCCAGCTTCATAAGATAAATTATTACCTTCTTAATATGCGATTGCTTGTGATTTCAGTTAAAATGACCAGCCTTACCCAGTTTCTCATTTACGGTGATCTCAGAATTACTGGTTCAAGTTAAAGCTAATGTTAAAAGCTAGGATCTATGATGCCATAAAAAATGAAAATGAAGATTGCATTATCTGCCAACAATTAATATCTAAAGATTTAGTCGTGAAAGCTGGATTCAAAATATTTTAGGGTGCGTTTGGTATGGATTAATGGGAATCAAACAATGACTTTCATAGTTATTGCAAGTGTTTTGTTAAGATGTATAACTTTCACATATTGGATTCAAAGATGAATATGCTCCATACTAGAGGTGCAATAAATCGGTTAAAACTGGTTTTCGGTTTTGGGAAAACCGGTTATAAAAAACCCGGTTTTCCTAAAAACCGGTTTCGGTTTTTTTCGGTTTTTCCGAAATCGGTTTTTTTCGGTTATAAATGTCTGGAATCGGTTTTTTTCAGTTATAAATTTTCGGAATCGGTTTTTTTATCGGTTTTTTACCGGTTTGTTTTTTTGGGTTATAAATGTTCGGATTCGGTTTTTTTATCGGTTATTTGACTAGTTTATTAAATATGCCCAAAAATTATCATGCCCATTCTTTCAGCTTTTAAGTAGCAAAAAAAACAATTCATAAATTTGGGGACACGAAAAATATACATAAAAACTTCAAGGGCTAAACATGTCACACCCTCATAATATCCAAAATTTAGGGTTTTGAGTTAGTGCTCTATATATTCAGCCTACATCAACACTCTATGTGTTCCTGTGTTCTAATAATTTTTTTTCGATTTTTTTTTTTTAGAATTACTAATAATTTTTTTTTTGAATTTCTAATTTTTTTTTACAATTTATAATAATTTTTTTTTTAAAAATAATTTCGAAAAAAAAAATTAGAAATTTTTTTGAAAAAAAAAATAATAATAAAATAAATTAGCATGGGCTCATTTAGAAAAAATTTTCGAAAATTTTATTTTTTAGCCTCTTCTTTCAGCTACAAGATTATTCTTGTTGGCTTTGTTCTGGGAATCTGGGGGCATAAATTAAATTCCAAAAATTAGGTAATTTTTATTCATATGAATATATGTTGTGTGGATGAAAATGCTCATGGGCTCATTTGAGTTTTTACTTAATTTTGAAAACGCTCATGCAGCTCTCTCTATACCACCGACGACTCACCGCCGTTCGGCCACCACCACAGATTCCGGCCACCAGAGAAATTTCCGGCCAAATTATTTTTATTGTTCCAAACGATAGATCGGGCTACCCCGACTTCATTTCTACCATCCACTCGCCACCACCACCCTCGAACCACCCCGACTTCATTGCAATGACTAGTAAAAAAAATATATAAATAAATAAATAAATAAATAAATAAATAAAACGGTTATTTGAAAAAACCGGTTAAAACCGGATATAAAACCGGTAAAAAACCGGTCCACTTATAAAATCAAAAACCGGTCTAACCGGTTCGGTTAAAAAAAACGGTCCGGTTTTAAAAAAACCGGATTTTTTAAAAACCGGTTTTGGTTTTGTCGGTCGGTTATAAAAAAAAACCGGTTTGGTCTTGCACCTCTACTCCATAACCCCCACCTTAGCCACCTATGGCTCGATTCATTCCCGCTTCCACTTTGGTTTCCCGCCAACACTTCCCGCTATTTTCCTCTGGTCATTTCACCTACATATTTATTCATTGTCTCTTTCAAGTTCTTATTCATAAAGGTATTTTTTTTTTCTCTTCTTCTTGCAATGAGTCTTTTCGTATTGGGGGTTTACCCTTTTGTCTTAAGGCTTACATATTTGCACAATATGCAGATACGGATCTGATCATCTATCCAAGAATCATTACTCCATGGTACATACTTAATCATTTTTTTCCTAATCCAAGAACTAGGGTCTCGAAATATGATAATATGTTACCAACTCCATTACCCAATTTTCTTATTTTGTATAAATAGTAGTTGAGAACTTGGAAGTTTCGGTGTGAAGAGTTATTAGATTGTAAAATTTAATGTACGCATATCACCTGTTTGACAAAATGTCACTTAAAGTGCAATTTTATATTTACTTGCTTATAATCATTTTTCATGACTTTTAGTTAGAAATCATGTGTTATGTACAAGCTTTGTTTGTTTGTTTATTCAAATATTTGAAACCTGTAATATGTTATAGTGAGGCAAACTTATAACCATGGAGTTAAGACCAATAGCTAAGACCGGTTGAGCCTAAGTCCTTATAGCAATACATAAGCTTCTTTACTAGATGTGCTTTGATTGTAACCAATGTTATTTAGAACACTGGCTAGGAATTATGTGGTTCTGGTAATTGCACTTGCGTCAGTATATGGCTAGATCAAACTCACATAACATGAATTAAGATTTATGGTAGTAATTTTTTTGTTGATTTAATATTAATATACTAATGTTGTTAAACTTGTTAATCGATGGTTTATTAAAACATGAAAGCAATCCCTTTGGGGAGAGTCTTGCCACATAATAGATTGGTCAGTTGGGTCATCAACTAATGTATCCTCATTTTTATTATTGGCTGATGAAACCTTTTTTCTAATTGGATCATTTTTTGGAAAATAAATTAAAAGGGGACCAACAAGGCTTGAACTCGGGTCTGGAGGCCCCAAAATGAACACTCCAACCACTGGACTAAGTGTCCAGTGGTGTTATTATACCAAAACAAATTATATTTAACCACCCACCACAACCACCGTCGCCACCTCCACCACCCACCTCCACCATGCACTGCCACCACCGCCACCCACCTCCACCCCCGCCACCCACCAAAACCACCACCACTACCTCCACCCACCACCACCATCACCGCCACCCACCACCACCCAACGCCACCACCACCCACCTCCACCGCCGCCACCCACCAGAACCACCACCTCTACCGCCACCACCACCCACCACCACCACCCACCAACCACCCACCACCACCAACCACCAACCACTGCCCACCGCCACCACCACCACCACCCCCCACCGCCACCACCACCCACCACCACCCACCCGCCACCACCACCCATCACCACCCACCGCCACCACCACCACCACCATCCAAAGGGATAGGTGGCGATGATGGTGATGGAGGTGGGTGGTGGTGGCGTTGGGTGGTGGTGGGTGGAGGTGGCGGTGGTGGTTGTGGTGGGTGGCGGCGGTGGAGGTGGGTAGTGGTGGCGTTGGTTGGTGGTTGGTGGTGGTGGGTAGAGGATGTGGTGGTGGTTGTGGTGGGTGGCGGCGGTGGAGGTGGTAGTGGTGGTTGTGGTGGGTGGCGGCGGTGGATGTGGGTGGTGGTGGCGGTGCATGGTGGAGGTGGGTGGTGGTGGTGGAGGTGGCGGTGGTGGTGTTGTGGTAGGTGGCGGCAGTAGAGGTGGGGGGTAGTGGCTGTGGTGGCGGTGCATGGTGGAGGTGGGTGGTGGAGGTGGCGGTGGTGGTTGTGGTGGGTGGTTAAATATAATTTGTTTTGGTATAATAACAAGACTGGACACTTAGTCCAGTGGTTGGGGCGTTCATTTTGGGGCCTCCAGACCCGAGTTCGAGCCTTGTTCGCCCCCTTTTAATTTATTTTTCAAAAAAAATTTGCACCGTTAGTCCTTAGGACTAACGATGCAAGTTATTTAAGAAAATAAATTGCACTTTTAGTCCTTAGGACTGACGATGCAAATATTCTCTCTTCCGTTAGGAGATAACGGAGAAATAATTTACACTGTTAGTCCTAATTGACTGACTTTACTAACGGAGGGATGGTTATGTTCCAAAAAAAAACCACGAGGATGTAAAGCGAGACACGGGTGATGACATACCCTCCTAACGGGTCGAAGGACTCCCCTTCGAGCCTGTAGAAAACCCTCTCTTTGGAGGCCCAGGTTAATCTCCTTAACACGTTTCATTGGCGTAAAACCATTCACCTGCGAACTGGTTACCATGTGGGAATCAGCCAATCGAAGCCTTAAGCCCTTCGAGGTATTCCTATCGAAGGGACTAGCACGAAGGACCATTCTGACCTGGTCAAACCCACGTCTCCTCTTCCTTTTGGCTTTCCTGCCAAAACAGAGATCGTGGGCTACAAAGCCCTAGCGGTTACCACAAAATCATGGGACGCCCCCATGATCTCCAAACAATGTGCAACCGCCCACTATGTCCTATTTCTCCCCTATAAATAGCGTAGTCGGGCATGAACAATGTAAGTTAACTTCACTCTTATCATTTACAACCTACTCAAACGATTACACATACTTACTCGCACGCCGGAGGTGGTTCGCAGGGTCCAACCCCTGCGCAATCACTTAACGTAGTGTTTCGGTATTTCTTATTTTCAGGTTAAGAACAAGCTTGGCGCAATCTCAACACCCCATTATTCCTTTGATCACCATCGAAGGCTTGGTTGTGCAATTATTTGTTCAATCAGTGGCGCCATCCGTGGGACCGCTACAATTGGTCTCGTTAATTCCGAGCTTATAACCAACCAACCACTTTCACTATTATTCCGGCATGGATCAAGGGAGAGAAGATACTCCCCCACCGGGTTTCTCGACCTTGACACCAACACCAATCAACGACACTAACAACCTTCCCCCAATAACCGCTTCCACTTTCACAACACGTTCTCACCCAGAAATCACTACCAACAATCATGCTTCGACATCAGCCAATCCCGAACCTGTCATTAGCCCAGCCTTTGTCGAAGCCAACCACGAAGTGTTGGAATCCCTCTTAAGGGCTCGTAACAGGCAAGTCAGGAATGCTGAGGTGCGAAGGGAGTTGGAATACTCGAGTGATGAGTATGATGAAGAAATGGAAATGGAACCTAGGCCTCCGACCCAAGGACCAACCCTATCGGCCTTAAGAATTGGGTCTCCAGTTGGTCGAAGGCTAAGCAAAAGATCCGTTGGTTTCAAAGGAGTCCCCGAGAGGGCTCCAACAAGAAGGGAAGGGGCGGTTACCGAAGGCTCTAATGGAAGGAGCCAACGAAGGGAAGAAGTGGGGGTGACCTTGCCTCCATTGCTAGCAGCTCATCTTGGAAGGACTGAAGCTGGGGTTCCGTTGCAGCCTTCTCACGCATCAGGTGTAGAAGGCAATCCGCCTACAATTAATATGGGAGGAAATCTTCCTCCCAATGGTATGTACCCCTCGTTCCAAACTCAGTCTTATCCTCAAAATTTATATCCTCCAGTAAATGGACAGCCTAATAACCCAAGCTTTCCCCAAACTTATGGGAGCATGCCCTTCGGGCATCCTATGGCGTACCCTCCGTACGCCATGGGAAACGGTTACCCGTTCGCCATGAATGCACCTTATCAGTCCTACCCAAGCCAAACTCCTATGGGAATACCCCCAAGCAACAACCCATATAATACTGTTCCCCTGTATGCACCACCTTATAACTGTCTATATTCAGACCCTATGGGTTCAGCTACACCCTTCGTTAGGTGGATCGAAGATTACCCATTGCCTGATGGGTTGAAAATGCCTTCGCAAGTTGGGACTTATGATGGGAAGGGGGATCCGGACAATTTCTTACATTTGTTCGAAGGGGCTATCAAAATGCAAAAATGGGTTATGCCAGTGGCCTGTCATATGTTTACGTACACCCTACGGGATTTTGCTCGTATCTGGTGGAATGGGCAAAAGCCCGGCAGCATCGTCAATCTTGATGATCTTAAGGCTAAGTTCCGGTCACACTTCAGTCAGCAAAAGAAGTTCACGAGGACTCATTTAACGGTGCACAACATCAAACAAAAAGATAACTGATGCGCGTGTGCGTATGCTCTAATTTATACCCACGGTATGTCGTTGTTGTTTTAGCAGTATTCAAGTTTTAAATTTATATTTAGCCGACTTATCAATAACACACACACTTTAACGAGCAGTGTACCCGGTCAGTATGAATATAATGGTAAGTAGAGTGTCGATCACTAAGAGTGGAACGTATTATCTAGTTATTCTAATCAGTATTTTAATATCTTAAGTTAGCTATACAACCTAATCTAACGCAAGGGGGTTTCAGCCTGAGAGACTGGCACGGTTTGATTGTGATTAAATATAAACTAAACTAATGAGCACGAATCAACGAATAGCACACACGTACACAGATAAATACTTGAGACAATAAGAAGACCTGTCCTGATAGTTAAGTAGCTTGTCACTTGTTTTATTGCTAGTTTTATATGAAGTGTATAGTTCGATGCAACGCATCGAGATTAATCCCTTTCTCGTTGGCTCTAATCTTATCGGCGAGTAAACCCTTAATGATTACTTATGACTATCCTACTTATCTTTCTTCCTACTTTTCTACAGACGATAGAATGCATAGGCGATCTAATAAATAGGCGAGGAAGGGGCATGGCGACCCAAGCAATGCTCAGCTAGACACAGAGGTTATCAATGCACTAATAAAAGCCACCAAAGACATCAACATATAAACTTTAATTGATGGGAAAGAAATTTTAAGGGGAGTTGAAGTGCATGATTAAATCAATGTCACAAGCCCATCAATCCTGACCAATTAAAGTGTACTAATACAATAAAACAAAACTACTTAATGAATTGAATACATGCAGGACCTTCTTACAGCTCTTGTATCTTCGTTCAAGGTGTGTCTTGTGCTGCTACTTCGTCTGAATTCGGCTTAGGGTTTCTTCTGTCTCGTACTTAGCTAAATTGTCGAACTGTCCAACCTCCTAAATTCGTCTGGTCTTGGGGTATTTATAGTTTCTGTCTGAGGGCTAGATGCGGCGCATTGAATAAGTAGATGCGGCGCATTGACTTAACTTCGCGTGGGGTCCAAGATTAATATATTCAGGAATATTCGTACACCGCCAGAAGATGCGGCGTAACTCCATTCTTGTATGCGGCGCATGTCCTTTGCCGTCTTGGATTATAACTTGTGAAATCTTGATAGTGATGCGCCGTATGTAATAAGTAGGATGCGGCGTATCTGGAGCAGAATGATCTTGATCTTGTACATTTCAGTAGACTCTTAACTTCTTGCTTGTTTTGCTCCATAATTAGTCCAAAATCGCCAAGTTTCACATAATAAAACAAGTCAAATAAATAGGATAAATGATGGTAATAAAATGTACTTATTTGAGTTCATCAAATATCCCCCCACTTGAACTTTACTTGTCCCCAAGTAAACCTTAGAATTAATCTTATGAAAATGTATCCTAAAAGATATTAGGATTTATTTTTATATTTAAGCATGTATTCGTTTTGTCATAATCACACAACCAAACACTTAACGAATTAGAAATAAAATAAAATATTTTGATAAAAGCAAATCTAATCGTTTAACTGTCCAGTCGTGACGAATATTCTATCATAAGCTTGGCAAGTATACGCATCTCCCCCACTAAAGCCAAGGAATAATAAGTCTAAAGCGGTAAAAAGGGTTTGTAGGTTAAGGGTTAATCATTCTTCTTAATCTCTATCGATCTCAAATTCCAGAAAAGGCGACAAAATCACAAATACATGATCGAATCCACGAACACGATACTTGCAATTGCTCAAATCCTTAACTCGAATAGGCTAAAGATAGGACCAAGTAATCTTTACCAATAATATTATATCAAAAAGGGCGACAAAATCATAAATACATAGCCGAATCCACGACTACGATACTTAAGATTGCTCAAATCCCTAATCTCAATAAATCAAATGTTTGGATAAAGAATAATATAGGGTATGGATAATATTTGGGATATAAATTGGTGTAAAATGAAAAATAAACAAAACAAATAAATTAAAATTCTAAGTGTGGTTAATCACTATCCCAACCATCCCATGAATAAGACTCATATCATAGAATAACTCACGCTTTAACACTTGAAACACACGCTTTAGGTAGACACGAATTATACTCAACAAGATCTCAATCAAAGAATAACCTTTAGTTGGCGTTCCCATAACGTCCAACTCCCATTCAATCCATAGATATAATATACAACAAATAGTGGTGATATCGACCACTTAATACAAAACTTTACATAAGTTGGTTAAAACAAACTTCCAACTTTTCCTTTTTTCTTTTTCTTTTCTCATTTTTTCGATTTTTTTTTTTTTTTTTTATAACATAAACATAGACATAGATGTGTAAAATTTCACCACATCACTATAACGATAACTCTGGATAATTTTTCCATACTTTTCATGACTTCAGAAATAACTGTAATAGTGAAAGTAGTAAACACACGAAAAACAAGACTAAAAGATATACAATATTTACTTTCACTCCAATTGCATTGTGCAATTTCCCGACCTTACCATAGATAATGAATTACACACGCGAACACAGGTAATGTAAGGAAACACACTTTGCCTAAAGCAATTAACCAACCACGGATTTTAATCTACAGGGTAGGCTAAGGTGTAAGGGTGTAACGAAATATTATAACAAAGGTGTAAGAAACGAAAGGAATGGCTCTGAGTGTTTTTCTAGGGGTATCTTACTCTAAAAGTGAGAGTAACAAAAGGTTTATACGGGGGTTAACTAACCAGTGTAGTTAGCTAATATCACATAACATATAAAGGCTATTTGGGTGTAATCCTAGAAATTTACCAATTTAGACAAGTCATTCCAATTATAAAAATAATACTTATTATGGTGGTCTCGAATAGTATACAAGCCAAGTTCTAAAGTTTACAAGTCACCGGCACACTCATAGATTTGTGAATTTTGAAAAGTTCACAATTTTTGAAAATAACGTCATGTGTGCAGCTATGTAATTTAGACTTTAAACAAAATCATGCTAAAAATTTTAAATTTTGATAAATTAAGCATATTTTGAAAAAGTTTAGGACAAGTAAGTGTTCTAATTCTCCAATCCCCCCACTTAAGTTAAACAACGTCCTCGTTGTTTGTATAAAAGATTAAAAACTGGAAAATAAAAGAATTAGAACAGAAAAACTCCCCTGAGTGTGGGGTATTCACAATGCAAGAAACACTAGTTTGAGGCTTTAGTTTAGATCGAATGAACAAGAAGCTAGAGAGAGAGAGAGAGAGATGGGAACTTCTAGTGAGAGAAAACTATGTGTATTAGCTTGAATGTAATGAGAGTTCCAACCCTTCCCATGTGTGGGAAGGGGTATTTATACTTACAACATATTATGCCCCTAGCGGGCTGTAGAGTGAGCTGACAGAGGGTAAAGACCCGACCCACTCCACAATACTAATAATAATAACTAAGTTACTAATAATATTACTGATAATCCTATGAGCTATGATGTACTAATAATTACTCGGGGTGACCGAGTCTTCAGCTGAATATTCATATTCCTAACAATCTCCCCTTAAGGGAGGTCACCCCAGAAGTAATGTTCTGAATTTCAGCACTTCTTCCTTGGATCATGACATCATAGCTCGTAATCATTGAATCTTCAATGTCATAGATTGTTGTGCAAACATCAGTGATCAGAAGATGACTTTTCTTTTGTCTTGGATGAACTTTGAGTAATCTTTGAATGTATCATCCCACTTGAGTCTCCAAGTCATCTTTCAGTAGTACGACTCCATGTGATGAAATATACTTAGAGCCGACATGCTCACACGATATGGTGTCATGATCTTCAGCATCAGAGTTAGCAGAAGCTGTGTTGAAGGTCTTTTAGGTTGATCATGACTTCTTTGATGATGATGTGGTGTGAGCATGTGGTGATGGATTGGCATCTTTTCTGCAACCAGCTACAACAGCAACCAGCTACAGCATTCCACAGCTACAATCGCCAGAAGTTCCTGCATACGACAGTTAGCAATAATTCGACCGGTACTTATAAGTTTGGACTTCGAGATAGTCAACAGCATATTGTGAAAACTCTCTCTAATCCTTACCAAGACCGTTCCTAATCGAAAACCCACAGAGGGCTTTTTAAGATTTTACCGTAGTAAATCAACGATTAGGTGAGTCGCTGGAGATCACTCCACGACTGTAGACCGGTTGAAACCGCCGCGACCACTAAGCGTAATCCACGAGGAATTACCGAAGTAACCTGCTTTCAGGGCTGCTTGATGTTGACCCTGGCAGGAATTTCCATTCAATCATTGAGAATTACATTAGTAAATTCTCTCATAAATGTTCTGGCAGATTGCTAAGATCTGCGTAGGACTCATGAGTTTACAACTGGTGTCCTTAATGTTGAACAACCAGTGTAGAAATAATTCGTGTCCCTATGAGATCTTATTATGCATCTCGTGGCTCTAGACTCGATAGTGCGTTTTGATTTAGTGAGCGGAGGCTGGAGAGGACTGCCACCTTTTCAATATCATCTAACTCGGAGTGAGAGAGACGATAGAAATGTATTGAACTCCGTGACAATTGAAACAAGAGTCCTTTGAGGGACCTTGAGTGGCTAGGGAGGGTTGTGCAGCGTATCACTGGGTCCATGATACTTTGTCTTCAATGCCAGCAATCAACTAAGTGATTCTGACAGCATATGTATTGACCCGGTTTCT
This sequence comes from Artemisia tridentata subsp. tridentata, assembly GCA_021014915.2. Lineage (NCBI taxonomy): Eukaryota > Viridiplantae > Streptophyta > Magnoliopsida > Asterales > Asteraceae > Artemisia > Artemisia tridentata. The sequence goes on from CP139505.1 coordinate 52,417,156, forward strand.
GCCTAAGTTGTAAGGAGGGCTATTTCTTTTTACCCTTTCTCTTTACAATTCTTTTTCATTCTTCAACCCCTTCAGTGCTTACCGAGACTTCATAACTAACACCTTGTTGGGTTTGTTCCAGTGTTAGCTCCATCTCAGTCGGCACTCTTCCCTCATTCACTTTTCTCCTTTTTAATCATACCTAAGGACTTCTACACTAACTAGTGGATTGTCCCTGGGTAGATCCCTCCGGCTCTGGCGGGATCGTGGGAACTTGTACCTAACCTTACCATCCTTATAACTCCATTATATGAAATACAATGGTCGGTCTTTGGTGTTCTTCCACAATTGCCAAACCAAATCTTTGAAAAATCTCTCAAAGTGTTCATGATTACGAAACACATTTTTGCAAACACTTGAGAGTTTTATATTTTTCAAATGCTCCCCCTCAACATGTGCTCGAGTGATAGTTTTATAAATTTGCACATGTTAGGTAAAACTCGCACTTTTAGAATTGATCAACTTTCAGTGAACATGACCGATTCGAGACACGCTTACATCACTAGTTATACTAGCTTGAAATTATTACCCGGCCTGGTCAAGTCCACAGAAAGTTTCTCGAAACGGTACACTCTACTCAGATACATCTTTTTCGAGACACGCTTACATCACTGGTTAGACCAGCTTGAAATTATTACCCGGCCAAGACGTATCCTTTCGATTGATGGCAATTCAAGTTTCGTCAATTCATTGGTGAAGTCTAAGTCTTGCTCACGTGAGATGCCAAATCCTTTGTTTTGTTAAAAACATTTGCTCCCCCTTAATATGTGCATCGATATTAAGAAAGATTTTCGCACATATGGAAGAGCTTGTATTTATGACCAAAACATTTTGCTCCCCCTCAATATGTGCCTTGATATGCAAAATGGTTTAGCACATACGGGAGAGCTTACATTAACATCCAAATCATCACATTTTATCAGAATTTCCTATTTAAATCACATTCTCTCCCCCGATCAAAAATTTCAAACCATTTGAGATTTGTGATCCCAAGTGATTTAAATAAGTTTAGAAAATTTGGGAGAAAATGTGGTCAGGTTTAAATGTATTCTGATTTAGGAGCATACTATGCTCCCCCTTAAACCACGAGAGAGTGTCACTGCTGATGTTGCACAAATTTGGCAAGGTGTCAAAAATTTGAACAAGTACTCTCCCCCTTAATTAATGACTCATATTCTATTAAGAGAGCTGTAGTCATTCAATTAAGCGATAAGTATTTGTGAAAATTTTACTTCAATTTACCACCTTGTGTAACATCAAGACTCTCTAGAAGATTCAAGTAAGATAAAGAGTCTTGATGAAAAAGAAGACTTCTCTTCTTATACACGACAAGACGCACTGAAACGTACATCAAGTCGGGGAAACATGGATATAAAGTAATCCATGCCCAGGTGAACATCACCCGGTTGGAGGAACAGCTGTCCTTTTGGCGACATGCTTTCCCCATTGTACAGCACGAGTTGCAGTAAGAAGTAACTGCAAGCCATTTAGACATGTTTTAACTGATTAGTATAACTTCTGCTCGAGCTTCATTTAAGAATCAGTGCCATTGTTGAATGACATTTCTAGATCCGTAAATGTTATCGATAAACAGAAGACATGCCTAGGTGGGACTATTTTTGGTATTTTCTGATTTTTCGATTTTTATGGTTTTTATAGGTTTTATATTTTTGTATTTTTCTTTTTGGATTTAAGATATATACAACTATGTACAAGGATATAAGAAGACAATCCTTTACTCCTCCTTTTCTTCCTGAAGACACTTGAGGGTTTCAGGAGTCATGCTTTTCATGCCAAGGCGTGGGAGAATAAACTGAAACCTTTCTCTTGGGAGGGCCTTGGTGAAGATGTCAGCTAACTGAAACTCTGTCCTCACGAAGTATAGTTCCACAATTCCTTTTTCCACTTGTTCCCTGATGAAGTGATGCCTGATGTCAATGTGTTTTGACCTGGAGTGCTAAACATTGTTACAACAAAGAGCAATGGCGCTTTTGTTGTCGCAATATAGGGGAATTTTGTTGTATGAGAATCCATAGTCCGAAAGTTGTGATCGCATCCAAAGGATTTGTGCACAACAAGCAGACATGGCAATGTACTCAGCTTCAGTGGATGATATGGAAGTACTCATCTGCTTCTTAGAAGACCAACTAACCAACTTTTCCCCTAAAAACTGAGCTCCTCCTGAAGTACTTCGACGAGTGTCTTGACATCCCGCATGATCAGCATCCGCGTAAGCCGTTAACTCCATTGCAGTGTCCTTAGGATACCAGAGACCCATATGAACCGTGCCTTGAAGATATCGGAAGATCCTTTTCACTGCTTCAACATGCTTCTTGGTTGGTCTGGATTGATACCGAGCACACATACACACAGCAAACAGTAGATCTGGTCTGCTAGCCGTGATGTACATCAAAGATCCAATCATGCTTCGATACTTTGTTATATCTACTGGAATCCCTGAAGGATCTTCATCCAGCTTCGTTCTATCAACCATGGGAGTGTCAACAGGTTCACTTGAATAGAATCCAAACTTTTTCAAGATCTCGTTGGCGTATTTGGATTGATTAATGAATATGCCTCCGGGACTTTGAGAAACTTGTAATCCTAAGAAGAATGACATTTGTCCCATCATGGACATTTGGAACTTGGAATTCATCTCCTTTGAAAAACTATCACATTCACCAGGATCTGTTGAAGCAAAGATGATATCATCTACATATATCTGAACTAGTAGTAGATGGTTTCTTGACTTCCTGGTGAATAGTGTAGGATCAACAACACCCTTGGAGAATCCGTTCACTAGGAGGAACTTGGACAATGTATCGTACCATGCCCTTGGTGCCTGTTTTAACCCATAAAGAGCCTTCTTCAAGCGGTAAACATGAGTAGGATGTTCAGTATCCACGAATCCTTCTGGTTGACTCACATAAACTTCTTCCTTCAAGTCGCCATTCAAGAATGCCGTTTTGACATCCATTTGGTAGACTATCATATTTCGACTAGCAGCATTTGCCAGGAAGATTCTTATAGCTTCAATTCTAGCAACCGGAGCAAACGATTCTTCAAAATCAATGCCCTCTTCTTGTCTGAACCCTTTAGCAACTAGCCGTGCCTTGTTCTTTAACACATCACCATACTCATCAAGCTTCACTTTGAAGATCCACTTTAAAGCAATGATCATTGCAAGTTCTGGAGGAGGCACTAGTTCCCATACTTCAAGTCGATCAAATTCATGGATTTCATCCTGCATAGCCTGGAACCAGCAATCTTTAGTCATTGCTTCTTTGGCATCTTTAGGTTCGACTTTGGACAGTACGGAATTGAAGAAGCACCATAGTGCATCAGTGGCTAGTTGATTACGTGTGGATACTGGACGTGAGGGATTGCCTATGATGTTGTCGATTGGATGATTACTGGTCCATTTCCTGAGATGGTCGTGAGGTTGAGGGTTATGAACAGACGTAGCAGTGCTGTGTCCTTCAAGTGAGGATGTGTCTGATAAATGTTCAGGAGCAAATATGTTTTCAAAAGGAACCTCATCAATAGGAGCAAAAGGATTAACTTCCAATGAATTATTATCTGAAGATTCTTGTGTTACTGGAGAAGTTTTAGCGTTTGATGATGAAGGCGATAGACTGGCAGCTGGAGCATTGTGACTGACTGATACTGAAGCTGTAAGACCTTCTGAACCTTGTGGGGCTTGAACCTCAGCCATAGGAAGTACACCAGGTTCTCTTGGGATGGTTCCATTCGTTGGCTCAAAGTATTCATCAAACATAGGATCAAATAACTTCTTTAACTCCTCGCATGTAGGTGGCACATAAGAATCTGCAGGCGTGGAATACTGTACAAGTCCTGAACTAATGGGTCCAGGAGACAAAAGGTTAAGATCGGGTCCAGAACTAATTTGTCCTGAAGCAGGTTGCTCACTCAGCTCATCGAACGTAACATGAATGGTTTCCATAATTTTACGGGTTCTCTTATTGTAGATTCGATACCCTTTACTGTCTGGTGCGTATCCAACAAAAATACCTACATCTGCTTTACCTCTTAACTTTCCCAAGTCTTGACTATCGTTAGTTGGATAGCAAAGTGCACCAAACACCACGGAGAAAGGAAAGATCTGGTTTCTTGTTATGAATTAACTCGAAGGGAGTCTTCTCATGAACAGGATGAATTAGGGATCGGTTTTGAGTGTAACATGCTGTTGCAATAGCCTCTGCCCAGAGAAACATCGATGTCTTTGAAAATATAAGCATAGTTCTTGCAGCCTCTACCAGAGTACGGTTCCTTCGTTCAACCACTCCATTCTGTTGAGGAGTGCGAGGGATACTTTTCTGATGCGTGATGCCAATATTTTCATAGAAATTACGGAGTTGTTGGTTAACAAACTCAGTACCATTATCAGTGCGGATGATTCTGATAGTTTTATCGAGCCTTACTTGCAGCTGTTTTATCAGTTTAATGATAACCTCTGGAGTTTCGTCCTTGGTTCTCAAAAACTTTACCCATGTGAACCGAGAATAATCATCTACAATCACCAGAACGTACTTCTTTCCATTTAAGGTTTGTATTCTCATTGGACCGCACAAGTCCATGTGGAGGGTATGAAGAACTTCCAAGTTGGAGTTGATGGTTTTAGGCTTGTGGGTTTGTTTCTTGCTTTTACCCAGTTGACATGCAGAGCAGAGGTGATCTTTCTCATATTTCAATCTGGGCATCCCTCTAACAAGATCTTTACGGGAAAGATTATTTATGGTACCGAAGTTCAAGTGGTTCAAACGACGATGCCACAGCCATGATTTTGTTTTAGAGGCTTTAGAAAGCAAGCATATGGGAGAGGACTTCAACATTTCTTCAATCGATATGGTGTATAGATTGGTGCCCTGACTGCCCTTAAGGAGATCTATACCATCCAATTCTCTGACGAAACATGTATGCTTTCTGAAAGCCACTTCCAGATCTGAATCACAAAATTGACCCACAGAAAACAGATTGTGCCCTAGTCCTTCCACATAATATACCCTTGAGATTACACTGTCACCAAACACATAATCTCCATAACCCATAATAGCACCAAAGTGGTCGTTCCCAAATCTAACTGTCCCGATAAACTTTTTCACGAAGTTCTTGAGCCGCGAGCGATCCCCAGTCATATGTTTTGAGTAGCCTGAGTCCAAATACCACAGGACGATTTGTACGACCTGCATTTGAAACCAGACAACAATGGATAACTGGAAAATGTGGATCCCCAAGTGCAATTGGGGTCCGTTTGGTCAGCACACACAAATTCCGGAACCACAGATTCCACAGATGCTACTGTCTTAACTGAGGAGACAGAACTAGAGGCAGGACAAGACCTAGATGGAAGGCATTGTGACTCTAAAGGCAGGATTCTACCAGTTGGTCTCCATTCCTTATTCATCACAATTTTATGCATATTCATTTTAGGTAATGATCTCTGTTTTCCTAAATTGAATTTCCTTCCAGTGGGTCTCCATTCCTTAACATTCACAATTTTATGCTTATTCATTTTAGGTAACGTGCACTGTTTTCCTAAATTGAATTTCCTTCCAGTGGGTCTCCATTGATAGCCTATGCTAGCAAATGTTTTTCCTGTTGCTTTCCAAACCTTTTGGCATGCTTCAGTTATCCTACCATTCTTAACATGGGATGATGCAGAAGACATCAAGAAAGACACAACACATTCATCATGATTAGCAGAAATTAAACAATTGTCGCATGTTTTACAGATAGCATTAGAATTCGAATTAATTACAGTACTTTTGATACTAGAATCAACACGATTCATCCTACTCATTGCAAACTTATTGTTCCTAGGTTGGGCTTCTACATTCTTCAAGTGATCATTCTTAGCTGGCGCAGTCCTATCCTTTCTTGCATTTCCTCTAGACCTTGACCCGCTAGCTTGGGTGTCACTTTTTACTCCTGTAGAAGCATCGAAGGTAACATTAGTTTGTTTTTCTGTCACATGCCTTCCTGATAGTGATGTGTTGGGTTCTGATGTTTTAGGTGGTAGATCAAAGGCTATATGCTTGTTCTCAACATTGGATGATGATGCAACAAATCTATCTCTATGGCAGCTAAACTTAGGAATTGAGCCTATGGCATATTCTAAGTTTTCCTGAATCCTTTTCGTGAGTTTGCAAGCATAGACAACTGCCCTATCAAGTGGTTTATCAGCCCTATCCTCTTCAACTACCTCACGAAGTGTGTCAAGGCCCTCTCTAAGATGATCGAGATATGTTTGATGGGCAAAGCTGTTATTTCTAAGCTTAAACGGAATACGCCCAACATCAACATCATATTTTTTACTATCAGTAGCCTTTGGTGCATCACAATTACAAGTGGTGCATGGCATTTTACCTTTCACCCGAACCTTCAGATTCTCAATTTCATTTGTCAAAGAGGTTATTTGATCATTGTGATTGCTTCTTGTAACTTTAATACAATCATATAACTCTTTGAAATGTTGTTTAACCTTTGAATTTTCTTCTCGATAACACTCATTTTCATAATGTAACTTATTTATGGTGTTTTGATATTGAAAATTCTGAGAATCTGAAGACGAAGGTTTATTGGTGCCATATACTTCACACTTGTTGGATTTCAATTGGGCAATTTGGGCCCTCAGCAGTCGAATCGTGTTCGTGTGAGCTTGAATTGTCTCATCTCGTTTGCTTAATTCAAAATAAGTATCAAATTCAGGAGCATCCAAGGATGTCTTGTCATTTGATATTTTATGTTTTTCATTTAAATGTTGATATTTCAATTGCAGATTAAGATATTCAACTTCCAATTTTGAAAAACGTTTAACCATATTATCATGGTCATCATTTTGAATTTTTTTAAGCAATTTTAAATTCTCCCCCTCAAGCTCAACAACACGATTCTGGGTGACATTTAACGCAATAGCATACTCATTAAATTGACAAGCAGACAATGCAGAATCAGTGACAGTGTAAAATACATCTTGTGCAATACATTTAGCAATCAAGTTGTCGTTAGTAATGAGTATGTTTTTTCTTTCAATCTCTCGACTCTTAAGTTCTATTACATGTTCATTCACCTCATTTTCCATATCTTTAAACACTACTTCCATTTCTTTTATTTCGGCTTTAAGGGCAGTTTGCAACCCTTCAAAGTGTTCTTTAAGTAGCTTAAAGAATGGCATGACCTCAGTTAAGTAACACCTTTTTGCATGTTCAAAACACCTTTCCCCCTTAGTAATGCCGGTTGGTGTGATTCTCTTCTTACATGTTTTATCAAAATCAGCAAATAATTGCCAAAGCACATATAAGCTAATAAAGGTTTTGCATTCAGTGGGAAGAGAAAAAGGCACCAGATTCCTAGGTGTATTGGGAGGATACACCGTTATGGACGCAACTTTTCTAATGAGGGGGGGTGTTGGCCTTAAGTTTATCTACCTTAAGTTTTTCATTATCTTGTTTCCAAAATATCTGTTCAGGTGTTAACTTCTTTTGAGGAGCAAACACAGTCAAATGATTTTCCTCATAATAATCATGGGGTTTGATTATTATTCGTCTGGCTATGCACTCGGGATCCCTCATTTTCTCATTCATTTTTTCCCTCGTTTTATCACTTATCTCATCCTCTTCATTAGTGTAGATATGCTCAGGTTGGTCATGAATAGGCATAAGCATCACATTACCATCATATAGGGCTGGTTGAAGTACTTTCATGTCCCTAAGGATGGTTGACTTAGGTTCACCTATCATGATTTTACTATGCTTATCACTCAACTTTCTGTGCTTATGAATCATTTGAGCAGTTTGTATGGTTTGATTTTGTGTGTACAACTTATCTTCAAGCTTATTTTTTAATGTCTTGAGTCTAGAGAAATCATTTAAAAGAGTTGTTTCTTTTTGTTTGAATTCTTGCTTAAGTGTAGTAACACACTTTTGTGCTTCCTGTTTCTGTTTGACAGACTGTTCTAGCTGACTTTTCAAAGAACTCAACTCTAATTTTAATGTTTCTTCTCTCACTCTAGACTCTTTAATAAGTGTACTCATTTGACCTTCAAATTTCTGCTCACGATCATTAAGCTCAAACTTAGCACGCTGTTCATACATAGCCACTTGTTCTTTATAGATGTTTAGTTTAGTGATCAAGTTATCATCAGGGACAGGCAGTTTGTTCTCATGGCACTCGCATGCATTATCTATATTATCCGCATTATCTAAGGCACATACATTACTCCTAACACAAACATCATTATTGACAAAAGATTCACCATTTGGTACATCAGGCGAGTTGTTGTAATTCAAATACTGTTCATATGAAATAATATTGCTATTTTCCATGTCAACATTACTTGGGTCAGAAACATCTGCCTGATGTACTTCTTCGGGATTCTTTTGTCCCTCGACAATATTATATGTGTCATAAATTTTTAGTACCTCAGATATCACGGATGCATTAGAAGGACCAGCTTGACGGGGAGATGAGACCAGGGAAGACAAGTTAGCCATGAAGATTGTTTGAGCCGTAGGTTCATCATCTACATCAGAGTCATATGCATCACAGTCATCTGCCTTGAAGATGTTAGGATCATTAAGTGCTAGATCCTGAACAGGTTTCTCATCCACATCTTCATCAAAAGTATTTCCACCATCTCCTGCCAAGAACAATAACTCTTCCTCATCCAACACAGCACCATTCTCTTGAGCTTGCATTAACAGCATCTTGTCTTTGAAGTAATCTGAGTTCTGAGGACGTTTAGGTTGATTGCAGTTTCTAGCAATGTGTCCAAGCCCCCCACAATTATAACACTTGATCTGTTTCCCTTGCCCCTGATTGGCATTCCCTGCTCTATTCTGCACAAAACCTCGACCCATGTTTCTACCAGCTCTCCCTTGCACATTCTGAACCACAATTTTCCCATCCTCCACCATTGCTAGATTGCGTGGATTGGATGAATTCCTTAACTGATTGTTGGTCTGAGGGAGTGATGCTTGAAATTGTTGAACCAGTAATGATACTTGATTGGTGAGGTTGTCAATCATTTTGTCGGTCTGAGAGTAGCCTGAGTCAAGTTGAGAACTCATAGTAGGTACTTGTGAGTGAAGTTGATGATAGCTTGGGTTGGAAGATGATTGGATTGTCGGTTGAACATTTGTCATGAACGCCAGTGGATCATTTGTAGTTGAAGGATTAAACTTTTCTCTCAGCACCCGATCGTAGACCGCATGCTTCTCATGTTGTTGCAGGTAAGCATACAGCTGTTCATAGTTGGTATCCCTTAAACCTTTGTTGAGTTTGACAGCAGTAACAAATCTGTCCCATTCAGGAGTCATGTTGTTCACAAACTTTGAGTTAAGCTGGATATTGGGCATAGTCATTCTGATCATCCTCATATCATTCACCAACTTATGAAATCTCACATAGTAGTCTGTGATATTCTCTCCTGGGTTCATTTTGAAATGCTCGAACTCATCATACAGCTGTGACTCACGATCTTCCTTTATGAGTTCTGACCCTGCCAACAACATTTTAACGTTGTCCCACACAGCCTTGGCTTCAGTGTTGAAATTGATGAGCTTGTATACATTCTTTGGAAGACCTTGAATGACTATGTTTGAGGCTCTAATATCAGCATCATACCTCTTCTTTTCTTCTTCATTAAGATCATTGTAGTTTCTAGGTCTGTCGATGCCCCAAGTTACAGTCCCATCTTCACCAGTTGTAACAACGTCTCTGGTGGTACCCATCTGATAAGGTCCTTCGTCAATTGACTTAAGAATGTTAACACCATTATCTTTTCCCAAGCAGTAAAGTCTTATTTGTTGTGCCCAAGACTCATAATCCGTCCTATCTAGCATAGGTGGACGAGTGTCAGATCCTGCTGCTTGAATATCTTCTGATGATGTGCTTGATGTGGTAGCCATAGTAACTACGGGATTTTACAGATCTTGTGATTTAACCGAGAAATTGAATCTTTCGCGGGAATTTCTAAAATCACCAAGACACAAACCGCATACAAGTCTGAGAGACAAACCGCGTATACACAAACCGACTACACGCTGCAGAGACAACTCAAGTAGACACAAACCGAGTGCACGCTGCTGGAACAAACCGAGTAGATACAAACCGAGTTCACGCTGCAGAGACAAATCGAGTAGACACAAACCGAGTAAACTCCTCAGAGACAAACCGCGTCTACACAAAACGAGTACACGCTGGAGGGACAAATCGAGTAGACACAAACCGAGTAAATTCCTCAGAGACAAACCGAGTCTACACAAACCGAGTACACGCTGGAGGGACAAATCGAGTAGGCACAAACCGAGTAAATTCCTCAGAGACAAACCGAGTCTACACAAACCGAGTACACGCTGGAGGGACAAATCGAGTAGGCACAAACCGAGTACACGCAGCAGGGACAAACCGAGTAGACACAAACTCCCAAGCACGTCGCTTTCACTGCCTTTTGTCTTTTTGCCTAAACAAGTAATAAGACAAACCGAATCTACGAGGTGACACAAACCGAGTCCAAGAACCTGTCCCAAGGACACAAACCGCTGCGAAGAACACAATAATAAACACCCACGAATTTCCCCAAAATCACCACACCGTTCTTAGATCTGTGAATCCAAACACCAAATACCACTCTAATACTATTCTTAAGCTAGAAAGTACAAGGTATAACAACTTCTAATCACTAAACAAAGCACAAAATGGAATTTAAGCTACTTATCAAATCGAACCAAAAAACCTCAAAAACTACACAAATCCGTGAATACCAACTCTCATGGACCTAACCATGGCTCTTGATACCAATTGTAGGGTATTCACAATGCAAGAAACACTAGTTTGAGGCTTTAGTTTAGATCGAATGAACAAGAAGCTAGAGAGAGAGAGATGGGAACTTCTAGTGAGAGAAAACTATGTGTATTAGCTTCAAAGTAATGAGAGTTCCAACCCTTCCCATGTGTGGGAAGGGGTATTTATACTTACAACATATTATGCCCCTAGCGGGCTGTAGAGTGAGCTGACAGAGGGTAAAGACCCGACCCACTCCACAATACTAATAATAATAACTAAGTTACTAATAATATTACTGATAATCCTATGAGCTATGATGTACTAATAATTACTCGGGGTGACCGAGTCTTCAGCTGAATATTCATATTCCTAACACTGAGATTTGCTCGGTATGATCCTCCATTATTTGTATAAGAGCAAAAATCAACTTTCTTGTGGATGAGAACGTTTAAGCTTTATATTTGATGTATCCACAGGAAATGCAGGAATCTATAATACCATCAAGACTTTAACACACCTAAGTTAAGAAGGTTCAAACTTGCATAATACATTAGTAGTTAGTAAAAATAAAACATAAAAATTAAACTGAAAATCATCAGGTCAGTCGATACGCCGTATCTTATGGAAGAAGATACGCCGTATCGAGCCTGGAATAAATACGAATCAGAATAGAAGATGCGTCGCATCCTTAACCAGGGATGCGCCGCATTAAAATAAACTGACAGAAAGTTTTAAAGTCAAAAATAAAAATGCAGAAAATAAAGTAAGATATGACCAGTGCAGGAGATGCATCGCATCTCAGGATTGAGATTCGCCGTATCTTCTGCGGGCCTGACTGACTCGACACAGAACAGAATAGAAAAAATTTCTCCGGGTTGTCTCCCGGTCAGCACTTGTCTTTATTCCAGAGTCTTCAAGTTAGACTCGCGTTCAGCTCTTTAATACCGATCATTGAAGGAGTCGGAAGCATCGCGCTCCCTCATCGCCAGTCCAGTAATATTGAACACTCCTTGTTTGTCCTTAATTTCCACGCCATTCTTCTTTAATATCTGTATAAACAAAGTTCTGTCCCTTTCGGGCAGAGATGACAAAATGATAGACGGAAAATTCTTATTATTATAAAGGCATAAATAAGCAGGGTGGGGTGGTAGTTCAATGAACACCTCATTATTCAAGTTTGTATTCTCAACTATTCTCCTACGTTTGTTAATTACTACGCAATCATACAACTCATCATCAGAATCATTAACAATATCGCGCCTAAGTTCGGTAGGTACATTAAGGTCAATAAATTCCTCAAAGTTCTCATGATTAGGATTAGTTGAGTTGTTTTGAATCTATGTTTCTCCCATAAGCCTAGCTTCAAGATCGAGGTCCATACGCTCTCTTAATCCTAGCACATAGACACCTCTAATTATGCTTTTAACAGGATCTTGGCACTTATAGACTAGTTTATTACTCCCTACCCTTAATGAGATTTTTCTTTTAAACACATCAATCTTAGCATGGGCGGTAGACAAGAAAGGTCTTCCAAGGATTAAAGGAATCTTAACATCCTCGGGCATATCTAATATAACAAAGTCTACAGGGAAAACAAACTTCTCAATCTTAACTAGCACATTATTAGCAATCCCTTCAGGTTGTTTTACCGTTTTATCAGCCAGTTCAATAAGCGACTTAGTTGGTGCTAATTTTCCTAGTCCTAGGGTAGTGAATGTCTTAAGGGGCATTACATTAATGCTAGCTCCTAAGTCAGCTAACACATTATTGAAAGATATATCATTAATTGAACAAGGTAAAGTAAAACTTCCTGGGTCCTTTTCTTTATGAGGCAACGCATGTAAGTCGGTTGCAGAGCTCTCTTCTTTCATTGTAGCCTTGATCTCTTCTTCAATCTTTGTCTTCTCTTTGAGTAGTCTCCTTAAACTGATTGAAGAATTAAAGAAAAATTCGGGTCTTGCACCATCATTACCATTCATCGCTCTTCAGAATTATTTTTACTCATAGATTGTTCCATATTAAATTCAACCTCATCTTTTCCTATGGTAAGAGTTATCTTTTTATTAAAAACATCAATCATGGCCCTAGCAGTGGCTAAAAATGGTCGTCCTAATATTATAGGAGTTCTAGAATTTTCGGGCATATCGAGGATAACAAAGTCAATAGGTAATTCAAATTTATCAACTTTTATTAATATATTTTCAGCTATTCCTAATGGGTATTGTATGGACCTATCAACTAGTTCTAAGCACATCCTAGTAGGTTTTGGCTCACCAAGGCCTAATTTTTCATACATAGAAGAGGGCATAAGACTTATACTAGCTCCTAGGTCGGCTAAAGCATTTCCAATATGTAAATTTTTAATTTGACAAGGAATAGTGAAACTCCCTGGATCTTTTTCCTTAGATGGAAGTTTGTTGAGCAATGCTGCTGAGCTTCTTTCCCCCATTGTTACAGTGCAAGCCTCTTCAAGTTTGGACTTGTTTGTAAGTAAGCTCTTCAGATATTTAGCGTATTTTGGCATTTGCACTAGGGCTTCCATAAATGGTATGCTTAGCTGCAGCTGCTTCAGATTTTCCAAGAACTTCTTTTGATAGGCATCTTCTTTCTCCTTCCTTACCCTATGTGGGAAAGGTAGTGTTGATCGTTTAGGTTCAACAGAAGGTTCTTCTCTAATTACAGGTTCTGGATTAGTCTCTTTTGGTTGCTCTTTCTCAGGTGATAAAGATTCAGGGGAAATCTTGTTTGTACTCTCATCCTCGGGTGTCTCTCCGATTTGAAAGGTTGACTTTCCGCCTCTAGTTGTAATCCCTTTCAAATCTTGCTTTACCAAAAGAATCTTGTTAAGCACCGTTGACAATTGGTGCACTTCAATTGCCAATCCATTAATCATGTTTTTTTGTTCCTTTAGTAACAGCTCATGACTGCCTTTGAATTCATTAATAAAGTTTCTTGCTTCATGATGTTCTTCTTCATTTGCTTGAGCGATTTGTAGTGCAAACTCTTCCATGGTAAGGTTTCTATGCGGTCTTCCGAACCAGTTGGGGAAAATATCGAACATTGTTCCTGAAAATTAAAGACAAGTAGATTTCAAAGTAAAAATTTCCTAGTATAAGGGTCAGAGTATTTTCCGTTCGGAAATAAGAAAAATAAAAGTTGCTGATATCTGCAGACGATGCGCCGTATCCAAAAAGTTGGATACGCCGTATCTTATAATCGTTAAAATTAAATCAGACTTTTATTCAGAAAATAGATACGCCGCTTAGAAATTTAGAATGCGCCGTATCAGTTAAAATTATCAAAAATCAACGTATATTTATTAAAATTAAATGCGTCGTATTAACAAAAGTTAATGCGCCGTATTTTCGTTACGTTTCAAAATACAAGATTTTTGATTCAGAAGATGCGCCGTATCGACAGAGATCGATGCGTCGTATCTGTTTAATAATTCGAAAACTGTTTTTAATTAAAATAATAGATACGCCGTATCTGCTAAAGCAGATGCGTCGTATGGCGTTATCGCTTAGAAAAATTTCTTATTAAAAACGGAATACGCCGTATCTTGGGGAAAGATGCGTCGTATCGAATTTATTAAACGCGTTGTATTTTATAAAAATTAAACGCAATACGCCGTATCTGTGAAAACAGATGCGCCGTATCGTTTGAATTTGCTCAGTACAACGATAGCAGTATGCAAGAAAATACAGAAAATAAAAACAAATAATAAAAAAAAACCAAAATAAACAAAAATTAAACACACGAAAACAGAAAATATGCAAATAATACAATGAATGCAATTTAACTAATATACAACAGAGTTAGCGGTTAGAATAAAAATTAAAAAGAAAAACCTAATTAAAATACTAATCAAATTAACAGATAATAACAATTCACTCCCCGGCAGCGGCGCCAAAAACTTGATGCGCGTGTGCGTATGCTCTAATTTATACCCACGGTATGTCGTTGTGGTTTTAGCAGTATTCAAGTTTTAAATTTATATTACTTATCACTAACGAGCAGTGTACCCGGTCAGTATGAATATAATGGTAAGTAGAGTGTCGATCACTAAGAGTGGAACGTATTATCTAGTTATTCTAATCAGTATTTTAATATCTTAAGTTAGCTATACAACCTAATCTAACGCAAGGGGGTTTCAGCCTGAGAGACTGGCACGGTTTGATTGTGATTAAATATAAACTAAACTAATGAGCACGAATCAGCGAATAGCACACACGTACACAGATAAATACTTGAGACAATAAGAAGACCTGTCCTGATAGTTAAGTAGCTTGTCACTTGTTTTATTGCTAGTTTTATATGAAGTGTATAGTTCGATGCAACGCACCGAGATTAATCCCTTTCTCGTTGGCTCTAATCTTATCGGCGAGTAAACCCTTAATGATTACTTATGACTATCCTACTTATCTTTCTTCCTACTTTTCTACAGACGATAGAATGCATAGGCGATCTAATAAATAGGCGAGGAAGGGGCATGGCGACCCAAGCAATGCTCAGCTAGACACAGAGGTTATCAATGCACTAATAAAAGTCACCAAAGACATCAACATATAAACTTTAATTGATGGGAAAGCAATTTTAAGAGGAGTTGAAGTGCATGATTAAATCAATGTCACAAGCCCATCAATCCTGACCAATTAAAGTGTACTAATACAATAAAACAAAACTACTTAATGAATTGAATACATGCAGGACCTTCTTACAGCTCTTGTATCTTCGTTCAAGGTGTGTCTTGTGCTGCTACTTCGTCTGAATTCGGCTTAGGGTTTCTTCTGTCTCGTACTTAGCTAATTTGTCGAACTGTCTAACCTATTAAATTCGTCTGGTCTTGGGGTATTTATAGTTTCTGTCTGAGGGTAAGATGCGGCGCATAGGATAAGTAGATGCGGCGCATTGACTTAACTTCGCGTGGGGTCCAAGATTAATATATTCAGGAATATTCGTACACCGCCAGAAGATGCGGCGTAACTCCATTCTTGTATGCGGCGCATGTCCTTTGCCGTCTTGGATTATATCTTGTGAAATCTTGATAGTGATGCGCCGTATATAATAAGTAGGATGCGGCGTATCTGGAGCAGAATGGTCTTGATCTTGTACATTTCAGTAGACTCTTAACTTCTTGCTTGTTTGCTCCATAATTAGTCCAAAATCGTCAAGTTTCACATAATACTTGTTTTTACCTGAGAATTACAAAAGTAAACATTAACGTATCAATTCTCACAGATAATATAATAAAACAAGTCAAATAAATAGGATAAATGATGGTAATAAAATGTACTTATTTGAGTTCATCAATAACGAAAGCACAAGGGCCTTCGTTACTAGGTACACCGATGAGACTTTGCAGATTTTGGGTCTTCATGAAGATCAGCGTATTTCGGGTTTCGTACATGGTCTTCGAAATTGGAGTTTGGTGGAATTCTTGTCCACTGACCTTCCGACAACTTACAAAGGGTTAACGGAAAAGACATATACTTGGATCGAAGCAAAAGAGGTGTCCACTAATGGGGCTCCGGTAGACAGAGATAGCAATAACAAGTCTTCGAAGCATTCTTCGTGGGAAGGATCTAAGAACAAGAACAAGAACAGAGATAGGTTTTCTCCGTACAACAAAGGCCCCAACCATGGTTTGCTAAGCAGTCTAACGAAGTCTCCAAAGGAAATACTTGCTACGGAGAGGGCTGCCAAGGCCTTCGAAGCACCCCCTCGCATGACAAGTAAGGGCAAAAACAGGGATACCAGCAAGTACTGTCACTTCCATGAAGACAATGGCCATGACACGAACAGTTGTAGAGAGCTGAAGAAACAGATAGAGGAAGCTGTGAAGTCCGGGCAATTGGCACATTTGGTGAAGGGTAGAAAGAAAGGCAAAGAAAAAATGACCGACACTCAAATGGCCAAAGATAGTAACCCTAACGAAGCCCCCATACTAATGATACATAGGGGCGAAACCACTTCGAAAAGGAAATTACCGGAACCGGAAGCGAACGAGATAAGGGAAATAGCGTTTTCTCCTATCACAGGCAGGATCCCTTCGAATGATCCAGTAGTTATCAAAGTCCTCATCTTTCGCCAAGAAATAAGCGAAGCTTACATGGACTGCGGAAGCCCTTGTGAAGTCATATATGAACATTGCTTTCGAAAACTCAAGCCTTCGGTCAGGTCTCAAAGGGTTGACTCAAAGATGCCTTTAGTAGGGTTTTCTGGTGAACGTTCGTGGCCTCTAGGAGAAGTTCCGTTGGAAATAACAATTGGAGAAGGCAAGCTCGCAAGGACAGAAACCCTCATGTTCACTATCGTAAGGTCCAACTCTCCTTACAACTTGTTGATAGGAAGGACCGCCATGCAAAAGATGGGTATCGTAGTTTCCACTATACATGCAGCGGTGAAATTTCACACGCCCTACGGAATAGGGACTATACTTTCTGAGCACAACCCGAAGGTTAGCAAGAAAAGCAGGGAAGGTCCTAAAGGACTTCCAAAGGATACTCTCAGTGGTGCAGATGTTGAAAAAGATATCGTAACAAATAGGCATCACACAGGACGAAGGGTGGTAGACGAAAAGCAACCTCCAGCAAGTTCCACGGCAAACTTGAAGAAGCCACACAAAGCTGAGGGGAAGGTCTTCGAAGGGACGTATTCCAGCAATACCAGAGCCCCTCAGGCACCAGTGATTGATGACAAGCTCCGCGGCAAGGAATATCAACTTAAGGGGTTCAAACCCATAGAACCAAATAAGCAAGGTATCGAGGCCAACCCTTCGAAGTTCAAAGCAAGTGTTGATCTACCAACTCCGAGGTCATTAACAAGGCGTGATAGTCCAAGCTCCTTCAGAAGCCAGACATCTACAGAAGCTCTCAACAAAACACCTTCCGGGCACAACCAAAAGGGAGAAACACCCCCGATAGCAATGGAGGGGTGGAAACTATACACCGACGGAGCCTCAAGCTCCGATGATTTCGGAACAGGATTAATCCTGACCAATCCGGAGGGAAAGGAGTACAGTTATGCACTACGTTTTGAATTCAAGACCACAAAGAATGAAGCAGAGTATGAAGTCTTGCTGGCTAGCCTTCGACTCGCAAAGGGCATGGAGGTTCATTACCTCTCCGTCTTTGTAGGCTCGCTTTCAGTCACTAGCCAAATCAAGGGTTCTTACAGAGCAAGGCAGCCAGTAATTAAGGAATATTTGGATGAAGTTAAAAAGCTCCTTCAGGGTTTCGAACGATATAAAGTAGCAAATGTCCGCAGAAGCCATAACAAAAAGGCGGAAGCCCTAATCAGATTAGCGCCAACTGCTTTAGCTCATCTACCCAGCGAGGTTTTAGTAGAGGTATTGGCCACTAGGTCAATTGCACGAAGTGAAACATCTGATGAAGGCTCCAACTGGACGACACCAATAAAAACGTACTTGATAAGCGGCATTCTGCCTGATAATCCAAAGTCAGCACGAAGAATCAAGGTCAAAAGTCCCTAGTACAGGCTCATAGGCAATAATCTCTACAAAAGGCGTCTTTCATCTCCTTGGCTTCGTTGCATAGAATTAAAGCAGGCTTCGAGCATTCTCTACAATGCTCACGAAGAATTTTGTGGAAGACACACAAGCCCTAGAGTCATCGCCTCAAAAGTAACAAGGTGGGGTTATTACTGGCCATCCATGATAGAAGACGCAAGGGAAGTAATCAAAACATGCAAGGTATGTCAGACATACTCCAAAGCTCGGAAACCATTAGAGTATGAGGCGTCTTCTACCATGATAGTAAGGCCTTTCGGTCAATGGGGCGTCAGCATAATCGGACCCCTACCAGCAGCTCCCGGAGGGATACAATTCTTGGTCATAGCCATCGACCATTTCACTAAATGCGTCGAGGCCAAGCCGTTGGCATCAACAAAAGGAAAAGATGTGGAAGAGTTTATGTGGGAACACATAATTTTCAGATTCGGAATCCCACAAGTCATCACCTCTTATGAAGGGAAACACTTTGCCGAAGGAGTGCTCCCCTCTTTTTGCAAAAGCCTGAATGTGAAGCAAAGGTTCATTTGTGTTGACAAGGATATTGTCGACGAAATCGAGATAAAGCTAGGGCAATATCAGCATAAGTGGGCAGACAAACTACCCAAAGTCTTGAGGGCATATAAGAATTTGTCCTTCGAATGAAAGCAAGCGAAGCCAAGTCAAAGAGCCCAGCGTCAAAAACGCTGTGGCAACAAGGCATACGAGCTCGAAGGGCAGAGAAAAAAAAAAGGTCGTGAACAAGTTCGGACATGACAACAACTCTCGTAAGTTTTACATGTAAAAACTTACCTTCTTTAAAGCATTTAGTTGTTTTTTCAATTTCATGTAACGCACTCTTCTCATATGGGAAAAAAAACATTAATGGTAGGTGTCTAGTGTTCATTTCTTCAAATGATGTAATCCTCCCTACCCACTTAATGATATAACATGTTTCCCTCAAAATCTCTTGTTTCGTTTTATACAACATAGATTTGTTCAGCCAAGTACTTTACAAGTTTCAATGTCGAAGGATGAAGCAAGGCACATGTCTTGTATAACAATAACATCCATCACAATTCACATTAACTTTCCTATGAAGTCTTAGGGTATTAAAAGCCCTCTGCAACTTAAGCATAAAGACGGAGTGGGTCGCGACCCTCTGTCGCAGTCAAATTATACGATTGCTTAAAATCTTGGTCCAAAATACATACAATAAGGTTATAACCTTAGGTTGTATGTTTACGTTCTTGAAATGAGCGTAAGAGAAGATAAACATGACAATAAAAGTGGGACATATCCCACTAAATTAGCATTAATAAAGACTACGTACAGTCTTAGCTATCATAATCGCAAAAAGGATAATTGTCTAAAAGTTATGAGTCGAAGCCCACTAACATAAAAGATAAATTATTCTAACAGGCACACAGATCATAAATTGTCAAATACAAAGGCACCAGCCTTTAAACATGATAAATTGTTTTAAAAAGGGTACATGTCACCCTTATGGACCAAATTACTGCCAACACGGCAGCCTTCAATTGTTCTTGGAAGAGTTGGGACGCTCCTGGTGGGTTGCAGACTTAGGTTTCTCAGACAAGGTCCTTCTGGTTGGAGACGGAGGCTGTATGCTCTTTGGCTTTTTAGAGAGGAGATCTTCGATGGAGGCTGAAGGATCTTTGGTTGCTTCGGCAAGGAAGGGGTACACTGCCGTGGTGAATGCGTTACCAGCTTCATCATATTCCCGCATGGAATTCGAACGATAGTATGGTACCTCCGAAAGCACAACTGGTTTTTTGGTTTCAGCAATCTCCTCCAAAGTTGTGC
Source organism: Artemisia tridentata subsp. tridentata (assembly GCA_021014915.2). NCBI lineage: Eukaryota > Viridiplantae > Streptophyta > Magnoliopsida > Asterales > Asteraceae > Artemisia > Artemisia tridentata. The sequence goes on from CP139505.1 coordinate 52,437,338, forward strand.
ATTTGCCATGGAATATGGCCGCATTCACTAGCTTGCCCACAACCTCCCCCACCTCATCACTATGGTACAACTCCATAGCAATGTAGGGAACAACCTTCGATACAACCTCAGCCCTATCTTTTCTCAGAATTTGGCATTCGAGCTTCAACTTATCAACCTCTTGACAGCGCTTGGCATCCTGCTCCACTAACCTGACCCTCTCAGCCTCCAAACCATAACATTTAGACTCCAGGGCACTCACCTGGTTCTCATAACCCACAACCTTAGCTTCCTCCAACTTTAGCCTACCACACTCAGCTTGCGATTCCTTAAGCTGCTCCTCAAGACCATCAATCTTGGCTCGCTGAGCCTCGTACCTTGGGTGTTTTTCAAAGTCTGCCATGGCTTCATCACACCTTTTCTCCAACTCAGCATAACTCTTCTCCCTTTCCTTCTCTCTGGCCACAACAACAGCAACCTCATCCTTCGCCTCCTTGACCTTGTTAAGCAATCCCCTTGTACGAAAGCTAAGATGGCTGTCCAGCATTGCTTGCCTGATATAACTTTTGTCATTAAGATCGCAAAGCTTCTCAAGGGACATCTCACTCATTTTACTCCTCCAAGAGGCAGGAGTAATATTCTCAACAAGCAAGCGGCAGGAGAGGGCGTTGGGCAGTTCCTTCGCATCTGGCAACCCTAAAAAAGAGAGATAAATACAATATAAGCCAAATACGCAATATGAGGGAAAAGGAGGAGGACTCGAAGAACTTTTACTTACCAGGGATATCATCTTCTTCATCAACCATCCTCTCTGGCGCATACATAATGGCTTTCCCACGAGCTTTTTCTGTTTTTTGTTTGACATTCCTCGATGAGGGAGTAGGAACATTGGGTTTCCTTTTTGGAGCAGTCTTTGCCGCTTTTGCACTGGTACCTTTCCTTGTTCTCACTCTATCAGCAATACCGGAGGACCCTACGATCCTGAGCTAATCACTTCCGGAAGGGGTATCATCAGAGTCACCAACATCCTCCACAAGCTGGGGGGCTTCCTCAGTACCAAGGGGTTTGATTGGGGGAAGCACAGCAAGAGGTTTGGGTGGAGAGACATCAACATCGTTATTATTGACAGATATAGAAGGAGATCCCACTCCGTAACTTGTATCCTGAGGATCCTTCGGCATAAAGCTAACTTCTTTGGCACCTCCAGCCACAACAAAGTTTCTGAAAGCCATTTCTGCACAAACAAATGAAAAGGAGATGAATATCAGCAGATAAGTTGTTTAAATTATTTAAATAAGATATATACATACTTTTTCCTTCACAAATTATTTCAGGTGATGACGGAGACCCGTCCCAGCTGTCACTTATACCAGCCATGTACAATATAGGCTCCGGAAATGTTTGGACGTTAGCAAGGTGGCGTGCGAGACGCTGGTACAAGGGGTCGCTCCTTATCTCATAGGGAAGAGGGTCATTGTACTTCTTCTCATCATACATGTTTGCTTTATCCAACAATGCTGGATACTCAGGAGGTATGATGGTACTCTCAACATAGAAAAACTGTCCTTTCCAGTTTCTAATATTTGAAAAGGGTTTCGTCACAAGAGCAGGCACGTCATGTTCACCCCTTTTGGCAATGGTTACCCAATCTCCACCAGGGTAGAGATTCACAAAACCCCTAAGCACCTCCAATGTGGGTTCATAGCCGTACGCTTTACACATTACGATGTATGTGGTCAACTTAGCAAGACCAAAAGGGTTTAACCTAGAAACATGAACCTGATAGTATTGTAGAAACTCTAAAATCAAGGGATGAATGGGTATCCTAAGATTCGATTGAATGAATGCATGCACATACAAACAAACAAACCCTTCGGGAGCATCGAAAATATTTTATTTCTTACTAGGGAGCATGATTTGGTACTCCGAAGGTATAGGGTAATCAAGCAGGAACTCAGATAGGGCTTGTTTAGAAAAGGTACAGGTCTGTTGCCTAATAATTCGCTTAGCGGCCATGCTCATATTAAAAGAATAAAAGATCAAGGAAGATTTATGGGAATTTTACCTTTTCGTTCCAACGGAAGCACAAGATTGCAGAGCAATGTGTATATTTTGGGCGGAGGTAAAAGTATTCTAGGGTTTTACCGTATCAAAGAATAAATACCCATCAAATATTTAATCATGACCGCACACGTGTCTAGTTTGCTATCTATGCGGATTTGAAATTGATTTTAAATTCCGAAAGGACGCTTACTTATACCGAGATAGTAGCAGTGGCAGTCCAAGTGGAATAATGATGATTAATCCGCATTAAATGCGTGGTTAGTTGAATATTTATTTTCTTTTTTGCATGGTTAGTGTTATACAAGGAGTATAAAGCATGTAGTTTGTTTTTTGAGTCGAAAGCAATATATACTCGTACATATATATCACTTTCGACTGGGGGGCTTGATGACGTACCCTCCTAACGGGTCGAAGGACTCCCCTTCGAGCCTGTAGAAAGCCCTCTCTTCAGAGGCCCAGGTTAATCTCCTTAACATGTTTCATTGGCGTAAAACCATTCGCCTGCGAACTGGTTACCATGTGGGAATCCACCAATCGAAGCCTTAAGCCCTTCGGGGTATTCCTATCGAAGGGACTAGCATGAAGGACCATTCTGACCTGGTCAAACCCACGTCTCCTCTTCCCTTTGGCTTTCCCGCCAAAACAGAGATCGTGGGCTACAAAGCCCTAGCGGTTACCACAAAATCATGGGACATCCCCATGATCTCCGAACAATGTGCAACCGCCCACTATGTCCTATTTATCCCCTATAAATAGCGTAGTCGGGCATGAACAATGTAAGTTAACTTCACTCTTATCATTTACAACCTACTCAAACGATTACACATACTTACTCGCACGCCGGAGGTGGTTCGAAGGGTCCAACCCCTGCGCAATCACTTAATGTAGTGTTTCGGTATTTCTTATTTTCAGGATAAGAACAAGCTTGGCGCAATCTCAACACCCCATTATTCCTTTGATCACCATCGAAGGCTTGGTTGTGCAATTATTTGTTCAATCAACGGGCAAACCACAGGAATGTACTTTGGACTTTACTCTTATTTATTCTTTGAGAACCTTATTTACATACTTAAACCTACATACTGAATGAATGTTTATTTAGAAGTTATGAGGACTTAAACGATAGGAAGACTATTGATCTCCATGCATTGACTTTTCAAGGCTTTTATTTTATCAAATGTCTTGGTCTTACAAAAACGTATAATATATTTCATTTATGAAGATATTACAACTTGAAAAATGATGTGACATGTGTTGGACGCCAAGTTTGAATGAGGGAAGGGTAAAAAAGGACAAAACATTAGTTAGACATTTTTTAAGGCTTACATATCAAACATGAAAGCAATCCATTTGGGGAGAGTCTTGCCACATACGTAATAGATTGGTCAGTTGGGTCATCAACTAATGTATCCACATTTTTATCATTGGCTGATGAAACCTTTTTGCTAATTGGATCATTTTGTTTTTGTGAGGGGTTGGAGTGTGTATTAGGAGCAGTTGAGGGGCTGCATAGTATATACATGTTGTGATACGACCCATTACGGTTGTATCGATAGTATGCACCACTTCAAGCGGGCGCAATCTCCTTAAGAATATTAGAGTAGAGAAGACTAGAAAGTTATTTGACAAATCCTGACTTTCATTAATGAATAACGCGGTATAAATACCGAATAACCCTAACTTGTATCACAAGTCGAATACAAGATAAACTCCCAAAACAATTGACAATTTCCTAATACGACACAAAGACATATATTGTAACACCCCCGTTTTCGATATTCACAGCGGAGATATAAGTTGGGGTGTTACTTCAAGTACCCTAGTCATGATAATAGAAAACGACTCGAAAAGAGACGTTTTAAATAAAATTGTTATCATTCATTTATTTAAATCAGAGTACATAGTATAGGTCCCAGCGGGAAGTTTCGAAATAAGTTATAAAAATTACATTATTCGCTGAATGATAACAAAATGGACATTCTTTTTATAAGAAGAAAGTCCACAGCCACTCCGTGCCAAATCGTACTTCTAGTTACCTGAGATAAACATGCTAAAAAGTCAACACAAAGGTTGAGTGAATCTATAGCGTTTAAAGTTAAAATCAGTTTGAACACAAGCTAAGTAAAAAGTAAATCAGTTATATCACAGTTCGTTATATATTGCTCTAAGTCACATGAATCGCAATACGTTAACACGATGGACATCATAGTTATAAGCTAATGATGTAAATCACTACATAATTAAATGTAGCAATTATGCCCTCGAGTAGGAGTCTGCCTGAAACTCTTTATTAAACGTTTTCAAATAAAATGCATTGAGTCACTTATCCAGCAACACAAAGGGGTTGTCAACCAAATAGATCTATTCATTATATTCGTGCTCACCCGGAAGTGATTAATGGTTCATGATAGAGGGTCTTTAAATAGGCAACAGTTAAACTTATGCAATATAAATCAGGAAAGCATACAGAAAAATACTCGTGTTCGTTTTTGTAGCATGTATCTCCCCACATATTTGGAAAACATATAAAAAAAAAAAGTGGGACTATGAGCACACCTTAGCAATCTGGATGGAAAACAAAGTTAACTAGAGTTGATAAACGTCTTCGGCACGCAACCTGGTTCGTTATGTCAAATTTCAGTAATCGTTTCTGAATATATATATATTATTCGTTTATTGAAGAGAAGAGAGGAGAGGCATGTGGATGTGTTTATTGAAGAGAAGAGAGGAGAGGCATGTTGTGTGTAAAATCTTATATCTAGTAAATTTTATGTAATGTGAAGTTTGCCTAAGAGGGTGGTAGAAATGGTTTGGTTTGGTTGTAGTTTAGGTCGACTAAGGTAATTGAGGGAGGATCGAATGGCCTTGAGTGATGGTACTTGGGCTATAGGATGTTGTACTTAAGGTTTAAGTGAGATAACTAAGTGAGTTTGTAGGGTTTTGATTAAGTATTGGTTAAGTAGAAAATTTATTAAAGTTTACATATTTATATATGGGTCGAATTATATAGGATATGAAGAAAAAAAATATGTCGTGCTATAAAGGGTTGTACTATGAGTTTATGAGATAGGAAAAATATGTTTTTAAGGTTTGGTTAGGTTATATATATATATATATATATATATATATATATATATATATATATATATAATTATTAGTTTTTATGCACTAGGCACTTGTACATTAGGTTTGGAGACTTGTACTTATAATTAGTGAGTTTAAGAAAATTTATTTTTAAAGTTGGTGCATAAAATACTTGGACAATGGGCTTTAAAATGAATATATTTAAGGTTATAATAGGATTTTTATTAATATATAGTTTTATGCATTAATAACTTGTACCTTGGCTTGAAAGACTTGTACATTGATATTTTATAAAAATCATATATATTATTTAGGATTTGTGATTACATAAAATCATAGTTTTATAAAATTAGGGTTTTATCAGAAGTTAAAGTGGAATTAGGGTTTTTGTGCTTTAGATGCTTGTACCTTAGTTTATATGAGTTGTACTTTAGTGTTTTAGAGTTTAGTTGTTCATATTTGTTGTTATAATGATTTAGGGTTTCATAAAGATTCTATTAGATAAGATATGTTTAGTTTTAAACGTACGTTAACGAATTAACGTAAAGTGACGAATGAGATATCGTAAAGTTTTATATGAAAATGTTTACATAAGTTAAACATTAAGTACTTTGAGGTTGGGTTGCGTGCGAGCACGTTTATCGAGGATGTGAGCTACGTCACATAAGATAATAGTTATGAGAACAGATAAAAAAAAATTATACGTGGAAAAATGGATAAATATTCTGTAAGATAGTTGGTTATAATGTGGGATTTTACGAATGGTTACAGTATCCCCCCGTTGAAGAGAATCTCGTCCCGAGATTCAGTCTATGTTGGTTGAAAAGGTTTGGGTATCTTGTCCGTATTTGATTTTCTTATCTTAGAGGTGATGGGTAGTAATTGTAGACATCTATGGTGGTTGGTCAGAAGGGATAGTTATGAACAGTTTGTTTTGTTTCAAAATTTTGCTTTTGAATGAAAATTGTTATTGGAAAATCTGAAAAGATAACTGTTCCATTTTATGACATTATTCTTCCAGAATTATACATAGTTGATCAGGCTATGTATAATTGAGGATCAAATGATGTAAGGTTTGGCTCAGTTACTGTGGTATTTATGTTTCTCCAAAAAGTTTTAGATGGTATTCAACGTTTTGTTTTTGTAAAATGACAACACAATTATTCTTTACAAAATTTAAAAAAAATTATTGTTCATACTATGGTGATAAGTCAGGAATTTCTAGGGTGGTAATAGGATATCCTTAAAATGAATGAGTGGAAATCTTACAGGATGGTAATAGTCTATTGTTCGGTCAAAACTAAGATTAATCTAATTTCTAAAGGAATATCAGGGTATTGTACGTAACGATTGTGAATAGGAAAAATGGAATGGAAACTGAAATTAGGCGCAGATTGTAATTATTACGGAAATATTACAAGGTAAAGATTTCATACGGTAGAAGGATAGTTGATACGCTTAGGTTACGTCCATCGTAACTAAGGTAGAGTACGATAGGAAATATACTTAGGAAGTCTTAAACTATGGTTTATTTAGCTATATCAGGAATTTCTCTTCTGTTTAAATAGGGATGTCATTCCTTGATATTGTCGGGATCTTAACGAGTTCTCATTCTCTTGCACTAGTCTTGGTTCGGCTGTGCATTTCCATCTCCTAGCACATACGTTCTTCCGCGGGCACCATTGTTCTGGTTGACATTCGGCTTCGGACACCGGCTCTTGTAATGCCCCTTCTCACCACATCCGTGGCAAGTTACGGTTACTGGCTGCAGGTTGGCTCCTGTTGCTCTACAGTCTTTGGTCTGATGTCCAATTCTCTGACACCTTGCGCACTTAACAGTGCATGGACCATAGTGGTGCAACAAGAATTGATTACATGAAGGTTTTCTTCCGACGTAACCACTCCTCTCAACAGGTGTGGCGGTATTGTAACCACTCATAAGAATTCTCATTTTAAACTTATTACTTTACAGAATTATTATCCTTTTTCCACAGACAAATTTTTTTTATATTTAATTATATCTCCTATCTTATGTGACGTAGCTCACATCCTTGATAAACGTGCTCCCACACAGACCTGCCTAACGAATCTAATGTTTATTTCATAAACATAACGATATGAAAACATTACAATATACCATTTACCATTTTACGATAATTCTTTAACAAACGTATAAATAAAACATTCATCATCTATATAGAATTTCTATGAAACCCTAAAATTCATCACAACACCAAATATGAACAACTAAACCCTAGAACATAAAAATACAACTCATCTGAGTTAATGTACAAGTTACTAAAGCACCAGAAACCCTAATTCTAATATAACTCCCGGTAAAACCCTAATTTCACATAACTGTGATTTTATGTATACATTTCACAAACCCTAATTTATTTATACAATATTTTTACAAAATATTAATTGTACAAGTTATTAAAGCTGAAGTACAAGTCCTTTATACATAGAAACTATTTATTTACGAAATCGTTATAAAAATCCTATTTATATTATTTTTAAAGCATGATTTACGAACCGTACATGCATAATTCTTAAAAATTATTTTTCCTAAACTCACTAAATATTTTTACAAGTCTTTAAACACAAAGTACAAGTACCTAATGCATGTGAACTAAAAATCCTATTTAATTACTTTTTAACTTAATAAAAATTTACAAATAATTTTTATTACTTAATAAATTCTCGAAACTATATTTTTCTCACATCTCATATCATAATGCCACTTCATTAAGCCTATGGTACAACCTTCATAAGCTCAAACCATTTTTCTCATCATTTTCTCATATAATTCGAAATTCACATATATACATATAACTTTAAATATTTTCTAATAAAAAAAAATACATAAAATAGCCTAACTAATCTCTTTAAACCCTAATTACAACTCCCTAAACCTATTGTACAAATCCATAAAGCCCATTCGGTTCCATCCTAATTCCCTAGTCGAAATTCCAACTTAAAACACTAACTAAATTTTACTTCATTAGATACATCCTCTCTAGTCACAAACACACAACATGCCTCTCCTCTCTTCTCTTCAATAAACACATCCACATGCCTATCCTAATTCCCTAGTCGAAATTCCAACTTAAAACACTAACTAAATTTTACTTCATTAGATACATCCTCTCTAGTCATCTACAAACCCTATTCGACCAATAATCTAAGTAAGTTGCCCAACTCTTTTAATATCAGTTTTATTTATTTTGTATTGTCTTAAAACAATAATACATGAACCTAAAACAATAAACATAAGCAAAGATTTTTAGCTTTCTTGTTTTTCTTTCCTGACTAATCGACCAGAAATACAAGCACACTTAATATATTCTAATAATTGTTTAAGTAAGTCATAAATGTTGGGAATTATGATACGAATCAAGAGAAGACAACTTAGGTCTGGTAGTATATCAGAGTTAGGTCTGTCTTTGTAATTAGGTCTGGTAATGTAAAGTTAAGTCTGGTAGTATGTTTAAGTCTGGTTGACTTATGAAGTTAAGTCTGGTCGTGAAGTTAGGAAAGTCTGTTAGAGATAAGTTAGGAAAAGATACAAAACGTGTAAGTATCTTTATAGAAGATTTGTGAATATCTTCTGAGTCGGTTAGTATTAGGGTTTCCTTGTGTTATAAAAGGATCCCTAAAGGTTGTTAGCAATGTGTGTGAGTTGTACGAGTTCACTATTGTGATTATAATCAATATACGAAGTTAGTGATATTCCTGTGTGTTCTTCATTGTTCTTGTTAAGATTCCGCATTAACAACAACAATCACCTAGGGTTTCTCACTTAGATTGGTTCGGATTTATCCTAACCATCTACTAGGTATTCAAGACTACTTAGTGATCCACATACAATTCGTGGACCAACAATAAACACATGAAACATGTTAAAGATGAATAAAAATAAGTTAAGATCATGATAGAAACTAATTTCAAATGGTTAAAAACATTAAAACCCTCATCAGGTGTTTCTCTGTGTTTTTACTCGAACCAGAAATAGCCCAGACCCCTAACTTGTGACCTGAAAACCAACTAGCAAACGACCTTAATAAAATTTGATTTTTGGTATATATTAAGTTCACATAACAAGCTAAATATAGAAGGAAGAATCATCAAAAATGATTAAGATTTCATCGAGTTATCGAGTCTTTAATATGGGTCAATATCGCTAAGAATAAAACCACAAATTACCAGTTATTGTTTTTCAACTTTGTCGCCCCAACTCACCAACTTCTAACATATAAATCGACCACCAAGATATCTTATTAAAATATGAGTTTTTGGCGTGTCAAAGTTCACCCAGCTGACTTGTTTTAGAAAGAAGAATCAATGAAAATGATCAAACCATTTAAAAGTTATTGAGGTCCAAAGTTCATCCTTTATCACTAAGAAAAGAGTTAATATTTTCAGATATTTATTTTAGTCTTGTCAACCCAACAACCTGACTTTGAACCAAGTTTTTGACCCATAGTTAATCACTAAAAATTCTATATTTTCAACCTATTAAAGTTCATATAACAAACTTATTTTAGAAAGAAAATTTTTGTAAAACCAACGAGTGGTTTAAAAGTTATGAGTGTCCAAAAATTGTTCAATCGCTAGTTCTAAAACATATTTTTCAGACTTGATCAAAACCTGTTCTTCTAGTCGACTTTGGTAATATTTTTAGACTATCAAACAAATTTTATAAAATACGAAACTTGACATGTTCAAAGCCGACCTGGCTAACTCTTCATAGGAATTGAGAACACGCAAAATGATTTACTTATCGTTAAGTTATTTGCGTTCAAAACTCTACCCATATCATATTTCATATGTTTGATTTTTAAGTTAATAAATAGGCTGATTTTATGAATATTCTAACTCAAGGGTCATTTTTTTGCAAGTAACAAATGAACAGGGTAGAAATTGTCATTTTTGAAACTTAAGGGTAGAAACTGTCATTTTCCAAAAGTCCAGGGTATAAACTGTCATTTGACCAAACCTTAGGGATTAAAACGTAACTTTTCATAACCATTATTTTTATCATTTCTATTTTTTTATTTTCCGAACTAATATTAACGTAATACGTTTATTTTCTTGATGAACGAAAGATCGAACAAAAGATATAACAAACAAACAAAGAACAGAAACATAAGAACGAAAGATGTAAACAACGAAATGAAACGAATAAACATATAATCATCTGATATTATTACTAAATATTGACATAACAACTCAGGTTACTTGTCCGGAGACGTTTATCAACTTTCTTTCATTTTGTTTTCCATTCAGATTGCTAAGGTGAGTTTCATAGCCCCTATTTTTATACGTTTTGAAATATTTTTTGGGGAGATACATGCTCAACTACTTGTTTTATACTCAAAATATTTATACTCTTATGCTACGCTTTACTTATAATACTTTTGGACATGAAATATAGTTCCGATATGTGCCTTAATGTGTTACACTTATTCTACACTTTATACTTAGCAACTGTTTAACTCCTGGATGGAGCCGTTGGAGAGGTATTGATAGTACTATCGGGTTGACACCCCCACCCTTGTGTCCAACATTTATTCGAGACCTTGGGTGAATATAATCCTGTTTATTCATGATACTTATTTATTCTAGTCGTGAGGTTCAGTTTGCTGTTATGCTTTACATTAAGTGCTTACATATATCATATACATTCATGTCATACTTATTCTATATTTTAGCAATGGGTTGTAAACACACAGGTTGCAAGTTTTGAATGGGCAGAATTTGCAACTGAGTGGATTTGTAAGGCCTTTGCTGTAAAATCTTTATTCAAATACATTACTCTTAAACTAAACTCTTTATGCCCTTACAGGGAAATCTTTATTCAAATACTTTACATTTTATACTAAACTCTATGAACTCACCAACCTTTGTGTTGACAATTTTTAGCATGTTTATCTCAGGTTAGAAAGGCGATAGTGGATGCATGGATCATAGAGTCATTTGCATGCTTTGGGAGTCTAAGCTAATAACCTTTACTATTCAATCCATTTTGAAAACTCTTATGTATTATTATACTTTGGGACCTCATGTAAACTCTGATTTAAATAAATTGAATGGTAACTTTTCAAAATGTCTCATTTAGAGGTCGTTTTCTATACCTTGTGCTTTATATTGAGAAGTAGCACCCCAGTGACACTATCGTTCCGCTGCGATATTTTGGGGGTGTTACAGGTATAGACTCTAGCAGTCTCCTGTCGGCGATTCTGTTGGTGATGGTGATTATTACTGTCTTGTTGATAATTGATGTGGTGATGGGTGATCCTTCTATCATCAAGCTTCCGCTTGTGATCACCATTTCCCTGGGTGGGATTACGTTTGATCTCACGATCCATCAATTGCTGGGCTATGGAAATGGCCTCCTCCAATGACTGAGGCTTTGACGCAGTCACATTTCCCTCGATGCTTTGAGGTAATCCTTCCGTATATTTCTCCAACATCTTTTCCAGATCAGGCACAATAGTTGGACATAGGAGAGCAAGCTCCTCAAAACCTCCTATTGTAGGCCTTAAGGTCTGTTCCTTTTACAACCAGCTGGTGAAACTCATCTTCCAGCTTTTTGATTTCTGTACGGGGACAGTACTTCTTCAGCATTTTCTTTTTAAGATCTTCCCAGGTAAGTTGGTGAGCTGCTTCAACACCCATAGTTTGGGCAGTCGAAGTCCACCAAGACAGGGCATCTTCCAGGAAAGTCCCTGTAGCAAAGGTAACTTTACAGTCGTCGGTACACCCACATCTCACAAAGACTATTTTCGTACGCTCAAACCAACGAGCCAACTCAGTAGCTCCTTCTGTTCCTTTAAAGAAAGTTGGTTTGCAGTTTATAAAGTCTTTATAAGTGCACTTGCGAGCATTTGCTGTCTCGCTCTCTCCATTGGGTCTGCTGGTGCTTCCAGTACGGGCCATTTCCGCTGCTTGAGTCTCAAGTGCTGCAGCAACACTGTCTGCAACAAGCTTTCGGATAGCAGCTTGGGACATGGCTGATTCTGGGGATGTGCGAGGCATATTTCTATTAATACCACAATAAAACATACGTTTAGAATTTATCCATGTTAGATTAACAGGGTAAAACTCATGATAATCATAAGGTCACAACATGTCCAAATACTATCATACGCGTATGTAAGATGATCATCACTGGCCCACATCAATCGATACCATGCACAGCAAAATACAACAAAATCACAACCACATATAGTCATAAATAACTTGCTAATTTGTTATATATAACAAAATTAATACAAGCGTCATATTTATGCCACATATCTCATGGTTAAGATATTGTACAAAAGCTAATAGGTAATAATCTGATTTAGTGGCTACCAGAAGCTCCTCCTAGTTGGCTCTCCAGTTCATCGATCATGCTGACGAGGATTTGTATATACTCCTGGTGTCGAGCTTGCATTTCTCCCACCGTTCTCTCCAGAACAGTGATCATGTTTTGTGCTGTCATCAGTTCTTCATTTTTCTTCATCATTTCTTCTATCAACTTCCATTCATTATCGTAAATCTCAGATATTTCCCGTCGAAGCTGCTCATCATGCTTCTCTGCCTTCTCACTATTCTCTTCCAGCTTCTGCTTCATGGTCTCTTGATCAGTAACTAAATCTTCAACTCTATATTCAATACCCTCGATACGTTCTAAAGGCAACTCATCGAGATGACCTAAAGCAGTCTCGATCTGCTCTTCTTGCCGTTCTAGTCGCGTCAGTAGGGTGGAAATAGTCGGCTGTCGTTCCTGTGCTAATTGCGAACTTTCACCCACCTCAAATACTCGTGGCGGAGTAGGGATGTCGGGAGTAGGTGATTGGGGTAAAGCATGATACCGGGCGATAATGGTCCTAATTTCTTCACTAAGTTCAAATGGAACAGATGAGGGATGGAAACTTGTAGATAATAGTGGAGGTGGAGGTGAGGATATAGGTACTACCGTGATGTCCAGTACTGTCGTGATATTTTTAATATCCGAGTCCGACATAAGAGGGATAGAATGGGTAGGGGAAGTCATGATTCTGTAACTACACGGTAATTATAAATAGTTCACTATGTAACTAAATAATTAAAAATGAACATGTATAAGTAACGTTTCAGTGGCGTTGTGGCACGGAGGACTTTGGTTAAGTTTTCGTGAAAAGCGGTTATAGTCCAATGTTTGAAAACATTTGGTTCTCTATAACCATGAGCTCTGATACCAATCTGTAACAACCCCGTTTTCGATATTCGCAGCGGAGATATAAGTTGGGGTGTTACTTCAAGTACCCTAGTCACGATAATAGAAAACGACTCGAAAAGAGACGTTTTAAATAAAATTGTTATCATTCATTTATTTAAATCAGAGTACATAGTATAGGTCCCAGCGGGAAGTTTCGAAATACGTTATAAAAATTACATTATTCGTTGAATGATAACAAATGGACATTCTTTTTATATGAAGAAAGTCCACAGCCACTCCGTGCCAAATCGTACTTCTAGTTACCTGAGATAAACATGCTAAAAAGTCAACACAAAGGTTGAGTGAATCCATAGCGTTTAAAGTTATAATCAGTTTGAACACAAGCTAAGTAAAAAGTAAATCAGTTATATCACAGTTCGTTATATATTTCTCTAAGTCTCATGAATCGCAAGACGTTAACACGATGGGCATCATAGTTATAAGCTAATGATGTAAATCACTACATAATTAAATGTAGCAATTATGCCCTCGAGTAGGAGTCTGCCTGAAACTCTTTATTAAACGTTTTCAAATAAAATGCATTGGGTCACTTATCTAGCAACACAAAGGGGTTGTCAACCCAATAGATCTATTCATTATATTCGCGCTCACCCGGAAATGATTAATGGTTCATGATAGAGGGTCTTTAAATAGGCAACAGTTAAACTTATGCAATATAAATCAGGAAAGCATACAGAAAAATACTCGTGTTCGTTTTTGTAGCATGTATCTCCCCACATATTTGGAAAACATATAAAGAAAAGTGGGACTATGAACTCACCTTAGCAATCTGGATGGAAAAGAAAGTTAACTAGAGTTGATAAATGTCTCCGGCACGCAACCTGGTTCGTTATGTCAAATTTCAGTAATCGTTTCTGATATATATATATATATATATATATATATATATATATATATATATATATATATATATTATTCGTTTCGTAATGTTTTCGGTTGTCGATTAAATGTTAATTTTGAGACAACATGAAGTCTCTTCAAAAGTTATAAGATATATCTTATTTCTAGTTTTTATGTTTTCGTTCCGTCTGCTCGTTAAATATATATTTCGTTCGTTTGTTATCAAAATAAACGTATTTTGTCTATTTAATCAAATCGAATAATAATAATAATAATAATAATAATAATAATAATAATAATAATAATAATAATAATAATAATAATAATAATAATAATAATAATAATAAAATGTTACGCTTTCTCCCCACAAGTTTGACATATTGACAATTTATACCCATGAACTTTCATAAAATGACAATTTTTACCCTATAGTTTCAAAAATGACAGTTTCTACCCTATAGTTTCAAAAATGACACTTTTTACCCCTGAGTTACAAGTCGACAGCAGACTAGGTCCTTGTTATAATTCTATTTAGAGTCTTGACAGAAAATACCCTTGAGACTCCCAAGTCGTTACACCCGACGTCCTTATTTTTATTAAATACGTTATAAGTTACGGGAAAAAGCGAGACTTTTTACGACTCTTTTACACACTTTATTTTCAACTTATTAAGAGCTTATTTACAGCTTTTCAGCTTGTCACTCGAGCTTATGAAGCTCAAAATAATTATTAAAGGGTGCGTTTGAATCGCAGAAATGGGGCAGAAAAGAAAAGCGAATAACTTCGTGAATACTCAACCTTTTTACAACGTTCTTTTTCCTATAGTTAGACAGCTAGGTGGTCTTTAACATGACAAAAATCTAGAATTTTTAGAGACTATTTGGTGGTCGAAATTTAGGTCCAAAGTTAGGCGTTTTTATTAAAGTGCTGTTAGGATTTTGAAGAAAAACACCATCTGTTAGGTGTTTTCAGGACTTGAGCTCTAAAGATTTTTGAAGGAAACGTCGTTCCGGACAACTTTTGTGTTTTAACTTTTCGACGAAACGGAGCAGAAATGCCTTGTTTCGCGTGATGTAACATTCTGTTACAGAATGTTCGAATAAGGTTTTATGTAACTTCAAATTGACGTATCTTTTGACTCGTGTACTCGTTTTAGGTGATTCAAATTGCTACGTTTTCCTTATAAAGCCCTATTTAACAGTAGGTAAGTGTCCTATAGCCTATTGTTTTAAAAATATCAAAGAAAAATAAATATAGGGTGTTTTGTTTTGTTCTCGACAGAAAAAGAAAAAGAAAAGAATCATGGTTTTTGATCTAAACTAGCTATTAGAACTTATTTATTAGCATGTTTTAAGAGTTTTTTTAGATTACAAAAGGTAAGAAAGAAGGCTAGAATACTTACTTATAGGTTTGCTCGATTTATATAGTTTTTAGGTGATATGGGTTGGAACTTGAACACCAAACGTTTTTCCTCCTTCCAAGTCTTTCCAGGATTTTTCTTTAGCTTGTTTGTGGATTATAAGATCAGTAGAGAATGGTTGTGGGCTGTGTTTGGTGTAGGTCGTGTAGTATGGGAATGAAATGGGAAGGTTTTTGTTTGCTATTTATAGAAGAAGGAAACTAGGGTTTTCAAAGTGGCCACATCACCTTGTTATGGAATTAGGGAGACATGGTGAGGTGGCTTGGTTGAGTTGGAGGACACATGGAAGGAGGGGGAGGGTGGTGCGAATTGTGGTGATGTGTTTTGTTTTAACACCAAATGTTTTACCTACTTAAGTGATAATCTAGAAACATGTTGATGTGTAAAATCTTATACCTAGTAAATTTTATGTAATGTGAAGTTTGCCTAAGAGGGTGGTAGAAATGGTTTGGTTTGGTTGTAGTTTAGGTTGACTAAGGTAATTGAGGGAGGATCGAATGGCCTTGAGTGATGGTACTTGGGCTATAGGAGGTTGTACAATTAAGGTTTAAGTGAGATAACTAAGTGAGTTTGTAGGGTTTTGATTAAGTAGAAAATTTATTAAAGTTTACATATTTATATATGGGTCGAATTATATAGGAAATGAAAAAAAAATATGTCGTGCTATAAAGGGTTGTACTATGAGTTTATGAGATAGGAAAAATATGTTTTTAAGGTTTGGTTAGGTTATGTTAATTATATGTTGATATATATATATATATATATATAAAATTGTAATTTTTAGTTTTTATGCACTAGGCACTTGTACATTAGGTTTGGAGACTTGTACTTATAATTAGTGAGTTTAAAAAAATTTATTTTTAAAGTTGGTGCATAAAATACTTGGACAATGGGCTTTAAAATGAATATTTTTAAGGTTATAATGGGATTTTTATTAATATATAGTTTTTATGCATTAATGACTTGTACCTTGGCTTGAAAGACTTGTAAATTGATATTTTATAAAAATCATATATATTATTTAGGATTTGTGATTATATAAAATCATAGTTTTATAAAATTAGGGTTTTATCGTAAGTTAAAGTGGAATTAGGGTTTTTGTGCTTTAGATGCTTGTACCTTAGTTTATATAAGGTGTACTTTAGTGTTTTAGGGTTTAGTTGTTCATATTTGTTGTTATAATGATTTAGGGTTTCATAAAGATTCTATTAGATAAGATATGTTTAGTTTTAAACGTACGTTAACGAATTAACGTAAAGTGACGAATGAGATATCGTAAAGTTTTATATGAAAATGTTTATATAAAATAAACATTAAGTACTTTGAGGTTGGGTTGCGTGCGAGCACGTTTATCGAGGATGTGAGCTACGTCACATGAGATAATAGTTATGAACAAATAATAATAATAAAAAAATTATACGTGGAAAAATGGATAAATATTCTATAAGTTAGTTGGTTATAATGTGGGATTTTACGAATGGTTACATATATCCTAACATCACTCGAATACGACTTAGTAACAAGATAGTTATCCAACTACATGTAACACCCCCAAAATTCGGTTCAGCGGAAGCATACAAGTCACTGGGGTGCTACTCAATTGGTACACAACACATAGTATAGAAAATGGATTTTACTTATCCGTTTTAGAAGAATTTCATAATAAAAAACATTAAGTTTACATTATTCAAAAATAGTGCGGAAATACAGGCCCATAATGATAAAGCGGTCACAAATATATATCAGAGTCGTCTATGACCGTGCCCCTTGCTAAGCGCCTTCCAATAGTAAGCTATCGCCTTATACCTGAGAATACATGCTAAAAGGGTCAGCTAACGCTGGTGAGTTCATAGGTTTAAACACATAGTATAACAATGGACCAAATCACATATAAGTTTGCTATAGTAGACTAAGGCACTTAACCAATACCTTATCCCCACACAGGAGTGTGTCAAACCACAATCATAAATCCCTATAGGTGCACCGTATAGTAAATACAATCCCGCATAGGTGCGGTCCCATATAATAATAACCCCGCATAGGTGCGGTCACATATAACAAGTAACCTTAGCCAGCTAACATAGCAAACATAGCAAAATCATAAAATAACATTAGGTCCATTCCAAAATAGTTTTGCATGTTTTCTCACGCCAAGTTTCAATAAAATATCATTAAGAGTAAAAGTGGGGCTATGAAACTCACATATATACCAGATAAAAACATACTGCCTTCAAATAACCAAATCAAATATTTCAGCCAAACAGTCAAGTCTTGAGTAAATAATTCACGTATCCAAATAAACAATCATTGAGTTTAGTTAAAAACAAGCATGTATTCTCCCCCAAAACAGTTATAAAACCAGTAAAAGTAGGGGCCATGAACTCACCTTAACCACAGCAATGCAAATATCACAACTGACACAACTAGCATCTAGAGCTAATCACAACGGTATCCAGGAGATAGGCACAACCTAATACGTATACAGTTATCTCAAAATACGTCTCATAATAATAATTAAGTCTATAAAAGACAACGGGTCTTAGTTTTCATGGATTACTCAAATTCAATACTTATAAAAAGTTTAGTATCAACGTTTCGTGTGGTGGTAAGAAAATATAGACTCAAAACATAACTCACGCCAAAAGGAATAGACATCGACACAGTCGAGAAGAGTACTGACGAGAACTCGAGTCGAGGAGGAAATGACAAGAAGAAATCAAGAAAGGAACGACAAGGAAAATATGTCAAGAAAGTAAACCAATTGATAAGTTTCGGTATTTACCCCATAATCCCAAATAATTTGTATAAAACACACAAGTTTTATAAACAAGATAAGTTTGAATTCGCAATTCCAACAATAAGGTTTTACAACTTAATAAAAAGAAAACATGTTTAAACTCGTGTCGGGTTTCATAAGAATATACTGTTTTGAAATGAAAGTATAAGTGTAATAAGTTCTATAAATTTCGGCATGACACATCCATTTATACAACATTCCTAAGTAATCGTGACTTTAATAAAATCAATTTTCTCAAAACAATATTTCCCGACAATTTAATAGAAATTGATTATAGAAAATAAAGTTTATTTATTGATTATTAGGCATTATTTCCTTATTGTGTATCCGTTACGGATCAAATATACTAAATTGGTTACGAGTCTAATACATTGTATCCGTTCCCAGTCCAATAAGTTCAAAATGTCCAATATCCAATAATGTCATTACAAGTCCAATATTTGTCCAAATAGTCCAAGTCAAAATCAATGTCTAATCTCTATTATCCAAATCAAATTTCACAATCCCAATATATATTCCGTTAAGTGTTCGTAAATTCCAATACCAAGCATCAACCCCAATAGTCCGAAACGTACCAATAGATCTCAAAAGTCAAAACAAATAAGAGGTGTTAGTTTGATAATACAAAGACCGTAAGTATTATCACACGACTATCTTTACAAAAATAAATATCACGCAGATACCAATTAAATCCATACACTCCTAAATTTGTACTTGGGCTTAGCCCAAAATTAACCCAAACGCACCCTCTAATTATTTGTGGGTTCGTTAGCCCATTAAACAAAACAAATCAAACCCATTTTCAT
The DNA here is from genome assembly GCA_021014915.2 of Artemisia tridentata subsp. tridentata. Taxonomy (NCBI): domain Eukaryota; kingdom Viridiplantae; phylum Streptophyta; class Magnoliopsida; order Asterales; family Asteraceae; genus Artemisia; species Artemisia tridentata. The sequence goes on from CP139505.1 coordinate 52,456,597, forward strand.
AATCACAACACTTGCACAGTTTTGTTGTTTTTCCTTTTCCTGTAACCGAGCCAAAGCACACACCCTCATAAGTCATAACACAAGTATTATCACAAAAATGTAAACACCTCTTAACAGTTTCCATTATTTTTGTATCGCGACTCAAAGACTAGATCAAATAAGTTCTAAACTTAAATCCGTGTCTGAACATGTTTAAGCCAAAAAATTTAAGTATCAAAACAAATAACCCTTGCGGGTTCACCTTGCAACCGAGGACGACAACACACTCGACACCTTACGGTATCGTGATACCAAAACTGAACCCAACGATACCACACAAATCCAAAACCGTGGCCAAACAGACACGCACCCCTAATTGGTTTCCTAGCCGAGAACCAAAAACAAAACAAACATCTTTACACGGTTTAAAACTCGACCAGACTAAATTTACAACAACAACACAATCGGTACAATAATCAAATCCAACACCAAACCTTAACCGGATCTCACACGGCCGGACACGAAACCAAAACCACACCACCAACATAATTTTTTCCACTAGTTTGCCACACGAAATAAAATCAAAACATGTTTTAATCTATCTAACTTCCACACGAAAAAGAGAAACGATGAGTTGTAGGAGGCGAACCGCGACCCAAACTTGAACAAAACCCACAATGATACACGATCTTCAGTTTCTCTGTCTTCTTTGCGTCTTGGAGATGGCAGAGCGAGATGGTGATAGTGGCACACGGCAGCGGCGGCGGAGGAAAGGTGGTGGCCGGCCATGGTAGCGGCGGCAGGGGATAGGGTGGCGACTGCTATCTGAGGAGGAGGGAGATGATAAGTGTTAGGGTTTGTGTGCTATAAGTTTCCTTATATATAGTGAAACCTAGGGGCCAAAAGCGTAAAAACACAAGGTATAGGGGCGGTGGAGAAAATAATACCCCAGGGACCACAATTGTAATTTAGGTAATCTTTTGTGATTATTAGGTTCGGGAAACGTTAGGGCTCGATAACGATCGTTTCAGGACATGCAAATAACGTCATCGTGTTCAGAATAATATTTCCAATCAAAACGGGTATTCATACGCCTAGTCTCTCACGGATAATATAATAATCGAATCAAATCATTTATGGAGTTAATGGTTATGCCGATACGCGTCGTGTGTGATTTCACGTTTCACGAGATAAATCCACGTTTTCAAGTCAAATGAGTTCAGGAAGGTTCGTAAATGAAAAACAGGGATAATTCCGTATAAAAATACGTCTAGAAAATTATGAGGTGTAACACTATACTAGGCGTATCATTCCCCACTCCTTCGGAATCACCTTGTCCTCAAGGTGTTGCTTCAAAATCTTGCCTCATGTAATCCCAGGATCCTACACTTTCACTTGTATTTCACCGGAAAGCAAGTTGTTTGCAAGAATCAAAGCAGTGAGGTGAATCAAACTCGATATAGAAGGGGAAATACATCCACTAAAACTATTATTCAACAGATTAAGAACTGAAAGATTATTCCAAACAAACAATGAGTTTGCTAAGAACAAAGCATTCAATACAAAGTCGCATAATGGTGATACTAAGGCTGGTAGCAGTGGGACTGAAAAAATCGATCGAGTGTATCGGTCGACCGATATGGGACTTCGGTCGAGCCACTGTGGGAAATCGGTCGCCGGATGATAGTTTGCAATATGGGTCGAAAATTCGATCGATATTGTTACACACCTCTCTCTTTTTTCTTTCTTTTATTCTTTTCTTTTTTTCCTTTCTTTCTTGTCTAAAGAAACAGAGCTTCATGTTTAATGGAGTTTTTTTGTTTTGGCTGAGAAGATGACCCCAGCAACACCCAATATTGTTTTGTTTATGATCACATAGTTATACAAAAATTTATTTTAGCCCCTTTGACATTCGTAGATCATAAATTTAACCCAATCTTAAATATTCAACTTTTCACATCATTAACTTGTTATCAAAACTAAGTAAAAGTAATTTTCTAAAGTAAATTAATGAAATTTAATGAAATTTAAGTTTATATTAAAAATATTTAAAAAAAAAAATAATAATAATGGATGATGCAATATGGGTTGCCACTGTGATGAAAGAGATGAATATAGGTTGAGGAGAGAGAAAGCTGAAGTGGCAGCCGGAAAGATGATGCAATATAGGTTGCGACTGTGAGTAGCCTAATACAAAGCCGCATAATGGTGATACTGGAGCGTATGATCTTTCCATGAGAAAGAAAATATAGTATAAGGGGGTGCTTGGTGTAGAGTAATATGGTCTAATCAATGGCAAATGTAATGATGATGGTGCTTGGTGTAGGGTAATGTAATGACCCATTACCCAGTAGTGGGTAATGGGGCATTACCTAATAAATTGGGGGGTAAGGGAATGCATTGCATTGCATTCCCTTTGCATTCCTTTTGCATTCCCCACCATTTGAACCAAGCGGGCCCTAAATATAGTAGGATGAAAGTTGAGAAGTGGAATTAGAAAATGTGAACATAATTCCATTTTAAGGACAACAAACAAATTAGCATATTTGTTATTTGTTTACGCCTCTTTACGAAAATCGTCACATACGAATACTAGGTTTAGTGCCATAGATTTTAATTAATATTGTCGCATTTCAAAAAAAAAAAAAAAAAAAAAAAAAAGTATATATATATATATATATAGGGGTGCGTTATATGCAGTACCAATATTAGATACAGTACTTTACAGTACCACTTTAGAGCAATCTAGACCCTTGGATAATTTGATCAATGGTTAATAATACATGATGGCATTTATGTAATTTTTTTTTAATATTCAAGGATTTTATTTAATTCAAAAGGGCATAATAGTAAAACTATATTTTTACTTTTTATTTAATATTTTCAATAAAAAAATGTTTTTTTTAAATCCATTAATTTTCGGAATTAAAAAAATAATTATTTGTAGTTTTTTTTTTTTTTTTTTTTTTTTTTTTTTTTTTTTTTTTAGCAAACAAGTTTTCAAAAAACATATGTGCATATGTGTTTTTCTAACAAGTTTTCAAAAAACATGTGTGCATATGTGTTTTTGTTAAGAATGTAAGTTTATATGTGTTCATTGTATACAATTTACAATTTTTTTTAACATTGAAGGCTTTTTGCTCAAGAAGGTAACCGCGTATATGTTTCTAATATATATTTTTTAAACTTCAAAGTTTAAAGCCACCAATATAAACATTATACATATGACCTCTAAATTTATAGCGAATCAAAAACATAAATATCATATACAGAAATTGATATTAGATAAAAAGACAATAAAAAACAAAAGTATTATTAAATTCATTATAACATATGTGCACGTCTTTCAAAAACATATATGCACGGCTTTCGAGAACATATGTGCATGCCTTCTAAAAACACAAGTGCATTCGTTGGTCATCTTCATCACACACCGTCTTTCCTATGATTGAGTCATCCCCACTGAAACAAATATATATTAAAAAATTATAAAAAAAAAAAAAAAAAAAAAAAAAAAAAAAAAAAAAAAAACTAGTTATATCAAATTATGCCATGTTAAATTAATTGTAAAACTAGTTGATAAAATAAAACTTAAACAAAAACATATATGTGTCGAACTATAACTCGTGACCATGACAACCAAACGAGTCTATAATCATAACAACTATAGCATAACACAATTGCATAGTCTTTATTTATATCAAGTTATGCCAAAAAAAATATAAAAATAAATATAACAACTAGCACAACACATATGCATAGTCCTTATTCATGTAGTTTTGTCAACTAAAATTCCAAAAGTAACAACTAGATAACACATATGCACAATCCTTGTCTATTAGGTATTATGTGCCTCAACTAGATAACACATATGCACACCATACTTGATACTACCTTCTTAGTTCATCTATGCACAACCTAATTGAATTAATTGACCCATGTGATTTAATATGACAAAGCAATTGATCACCGATTGACAATTAATACCCCACAACCGAATCAATAATACGAGGCAATCAATTCAGTCTTGTATACAACCATCAATTAATTCACCTCAATTCACAAAACAAATTAACACCAATATTACAGAATTGTGAATGAGGATAACCACACAACCATTAAATAATACGAGAATCACATCATACACTCAATTAATATTCGATTGACAACCGAAATAAACGTACCCCACGTTGACCAATCAGAACGACCAATTCAATTTGCATCAATGAAGTACGAGATCAGCCAATTAAATATGATTGATACCCAAAAATAACGATTACCTCATCTGCTGCTGTCGACAAGATCCCTTTTCCAGATCTGCTTCATACTCTTCGAAACTGCTACTGACTTCTTCGAATCTGCTCTTCTTTTACATGATTATATATCAGTTTTGGATCCGGATTTCGTGGATGGAAGTTGTGAAAGGGAAGGATAGGTTTTAGAGATTGGAAGAGAGAGATTAGGGTTTGAGGAAGAGATGTGTGTGAGTGAGGAGGAGTTATAAGATAATTGATTCTCTAAATCAATTTCCTGAATAGATGGACGAATTTTATGCTAATGTAAATTACCATAAATAGCCTTGGATAATAACATGAATTAAATAAATGGAAACTAATTTACTAAATTCTGATTGGTCAATGATGGTACTGTAAAGTACTGTATCTAATATTGGTATTGTATATAATACAACACTATATATATATATATATATATATATATATATATATATATATATATATATATATATATATATATATATATAATAATTAATATCTTACTGGTTTCTGAATATTTACCGTTAAGAAAGTACGTAGAGGTGAATTAGTATTCCTTTGCTAAATAAAGTATACAAAATTTTCCATCATTGCAAGAAAATAGACCTATAGTGATAGTGGCTTTAGTTACACAAAAAAATGTCACTAAAACTAATATTTTATTGACACTTTTTAAAAGCGTGAGTAAAAAATTAAAGTTTTAAAATTTAAAATGGCAAAAAATGTATCCTCAGACTTTTTTTTGTCAATGTAAATATGTTTTTACCTACTAAAGTACTAGACTTCTATTTAGATTTTTTTTTACCTGGGTTCTGACTCGACATTGTGAGCCGACTAATCCCAGGGCGACTACCGTTTTGATAGCCCGCAGTCGGCGCAGGTTAACCTCCGCGGCCTATGAGGGATTAATTTTCTCCCCAGGGTTCGAACCCAAGACCTCTAGGCACTTTCGTCCTAAGAGGCTAAGCCCTTACCGCTGGTCACCCCCAATGGTTTTCTATCTAGACTTTTTAAGTGTAGGAGAAGCACATAAAAATTTTAGTGACACTTTTTTATACTTATTGACACTTTTTTACTTTTAGTGACACTTTTTAACTTTTGGTGACTCTTTTTTTAGTGTCACTAAAAGAAAATATTTAAGTGTGAGTCGTAACGGTGTTTTATAAATACTTGGTTTAATATTGTTTTTATGATTAGTAAACTTTCAAAAATAATTACTGAAAATCCGACAATAACCATTTTAATAATGGAATTCGTTAATGTTTGATCTCGAGTCGAGCTTAAACAAGCTTAGTTTAAGCACAATCTCAACACCCTAAATAGCCCATAAATACTACCAGGAAACTTAAATGCCTTCACGTTATTCACATAACTTCCATTTAATCAAACACGTTAGACTCATTAACCAAATCAACTCACTTTTAAGAAGAAGAAGAAGAAGAGTATTAACGCAAAAATAATCCTCAACCATATATATCAAAATGTATTCCAGTATATATCTGTCACCACTCATTCTTTTATAAAAGCAATCCATAACACACTCAATAAACGGTCTATGTGCTTAATCAAAATGCAATAAGCAATCCCAAAAAACACCCTTCAACTCTGTACTAATTATAATTTATAAAGCAACTAGCAAAATATCAAAATTTTCACACGGGTGAATCCAAGAAAGGAACCAAACAACAGACTTTTCTATGATTTATCTTTCACATTAAATCCAAAGAAGACCTAGTCAAATAAAATGACATGACACCAACTCCACAACTATTTTTAATGCAACTATGTCATGATGGAATCTCGACTACCACAAGCATAAAAGTCTGACTTTTGGCATTGATCTCATATCAAGTTTTGCACTTGCAATTGCTTTGGAACACCAAATTTGATTTATTTATATTTGATCAACCAATTGTAATGGCGTCTTCCATGAAAGGGTTTGAACATCTCGAAATACAGCTCGAAGAGATCAAATCAGCCACCAATAACTTTATCGAAGAAAATGTTATTGGACATGGTGGTTTTGGTAAGGTCTATAAGGGGGAGTTGTCTCACTCTCACTCCACGGGGAAAAGCATGGTTGCTTTAAAGCGTCTTGATCGTAGACATGGTCAAGGAGACGCTGAGTTTCATAAAGAAGTGAGAATGCTTTCATGTTACAGACATGAAAATATTATATCTCTCCTGGGGTTCAGCAGCGGACGGGATGAGATGATACTCGTGTATGAGTATGCATCTCGTGGAAGTCTTGATGGTTATTTAAAAGATGTCAATCTCACATGGACACAACGATTGAAGATATGCCTTGATGCTGCGAAGGGACTAAGCTACCTCCATGATCCCAGAGAGACATATCAAAGACTAATCCATTGTGACATTAAAAGTGCCAACATCCTACTGGATGAGAATTTCAAGGCTAAAGTTTCTGACTTTGGGCTGTCAAAAATAGGCCCCGCTAATCAGCAAAATTCAATTCTGGTCACAGGTGCCTTGGGTACCCCTGGATACTGTGATCCTCTGTTTATGGAGACGTACACCCTCACAAAAGAGTCAGACGTATACTCTTTTGGAGTAGTATTATTTGAAGTCTTGTGTGGGAAACTATGCGTTGAATATAGCAAGGGCCTGTTAAAGGCGATTCACGTGCCTATGTGGAAACAAAGCTACGAACAGAAGCAATTAAGCGGGATTGTGTTTCAAGGTATGATGGAACAAATGAATCAGGATTCTTTAGAGACATTTTCAGGCATTGCATATCAATGTTTGAAGAGATTCCATGAAGAACGGCCAGCGATGTCTCTTGTCGTTGAAAAACTTCAGGAAGCACATGCATTGCAGGAGCTTCACGATCTCAAACCGCCAAAGGAGTATGAAGAGATAGTTAACGCTGCAGTACCTCCTTTGAATTATAGATCCTTAGATGAACTGAAAGTGCTTCTCACCGAAGGGTTCCGCGTTAATGAGGGCACAACGGTAATTGGCGACATCTCTTTTGATCTTATTTTAATATATTTTGACAGATGGTTATTTATAGCTAGAGAAATTTTACTATGTGGATTTTCACATTACAAATCTATAGAAATAGGCTGTGTGAAAATGGCTTTTTACTTTATAATGTGGAAAGAATAGGTTATTTTTACTACATATAAAAACAAAATGATTTTTCTTAAAACTTAAAAAATTTAAATATGGGTAATACGTTATACCCAACATAAAAAGAGCAAGGCTTGGATCAAGTGGTTAACACCCTTGTCTCTGGACACAGAGGTCAAGGGTTCGATCCTCACCCCTTGCAAGGGCGGAAGTCCTTTTGTACCTTTGGTAGAACGAGAAGGAGTCTCTCTACCTTAGGTAGGGTAAGGGAGTTTTTTTTTTTTTTTTTTTTATGTTATACCATTTTAAATTTCAATTTTTCGTTTTTTACTTTCCCAAGGAAAAAAAAAAAAGTTTGACTTATCCCTTTGTTTACACTAGAGTAGAATATGTTTGGCTTTCAACACATGAATTTTCCCTTTGTTTACACCACAATTTCTTCTATAGTCCCCCGAATTTTCTTTGCACATAAGTTTTTAAGTCTATATGTGATACGCCCTTTTCTAGTTATGTGAGACTCTACTTTAACTTTACAAGTATGTGATACTAATGGATGGTAGAAGTTTTTATGAGTTGAAACTCATCATCTCGATCAATATTTATCCATAAACCAAAATGCGAATAGTGTCTGCTCTCGAGATCATTACATCCATATTCATATTCAGAACTACTTCCATTTTCTTTATGCAAATTGTTATATCTATGTACTCAAGTACATATGTATTTTTTACTTATAAAACCAATATGACTCAGTTTGTTAAAAATGACATCTCAAATGTGTCAAAATTGAGTCATCAAATTTAATCCAATTTCATGTACTTTTATTATTATTATTATTATTATTATTATTATTATTAAATGACATCTCAAGCATGTTCATCTTTGGAGGAAACAAAATAATAATAAATGAAGTTTACTCAAAATCTATTAGAAACTTAATAACATGAAACAAAAAATGAAACATTGTTGTCCGTTGCAAGCACTCACTCACGAAAGTTGGGCCCAATTTCCTTGACACAAATCTAAAAAGGCCTAACCCAATTTTATGCCCTAAACCCAATAACTTATTCGGAATTTAATGGACGTGTAGTGGTTGTTAGAGGTGCACATCGAAACCGGTTAACCGAACCGCAACCGAAAGCTAACCGAATAATCGAACCGGTCAAAACCGGTTTTGACCCAAACCGGTCCGGTTTTTCCACAAACCGCCGGTTTCGAACCGGTCCGGTTTTTCCAGAAACCGCCGGTTTGGAACCGGTTTAGGATTTTGAAATATGGACCGGTTAGGGGACCGGTTTATCTGCTATTAACTTATTATATCTAGATTCATATTATCTGTTTACCACTAACTTATCAGTGGCAAAGACTTACCCACTAGACTTGAGCCCAATTCCCTTGACCCAAATCTAAAAGGCCTGACCCAATAATAACTAATTCGTAACTTTATTTTTAATGGGCGTGTAGTGGCTTTCTATAAATGAGAAGGGGGAACACATTGAAAAGATTTACATCGAAGCATGTCTTAATCTCGATGAAACTGATGCCCGCGATTTACAACATCCGTCTGGTTCCATTGTTAATTCAAGGTGACTTAACCTATTCCTATCCCTTATCTTTGGAACAACTTATTTAGTTTGTCATTCTTTAATTGCTGCCTTTATTCTTCTTTATGCAGATTTCCAGGGGGGCTATGTTATAATTATTCCTGGGATGGATTCAAAGCACGTGTGAGTGGTCAATTCTTGACACCTCAAATCTCATACACGCTTAAAAAATGATTTACATTTTAATTTGTTGTACGAACCTTGAACGTTGGATATGGTTATACAAGATGATATGGTAGAACACATAGTGCATATGATATTGGCGGTTGTGGTGTTTCAGGCGAGAACCACAGAGCTGGTTTGATGGAGGATGTGATAGGCGGCTGCAATTTTGAGAGAGGGGGAGAGATACATGAAAGTAATAACTGTTAGCAATCATTTTATGTTAAATATAAAGTGATGGTCATTTGCTAATAACTTAATGTGTCATGTACAATATTTAGTTAGTTTAAGTGGGCTTATGGCATTAGTTTTATTTGTAAAGTTAGTATATGTGTAGTGCAACATAAGCCCATTCCATGTTAATTGTAAAAGCCCACCAAAGCCCTCTTTGGTTGGCTGAGAAACACAAAACCACGCCACACACACTCTTTTACAGTATGCCTCATTTTCATAAGATAAGAGTGTGTGTGTGTGCAAGGGTTCCACCAAAGTCTATGTATTATCTTCTCTTTTGGAATATAATCATTTGACTTGAAATTTAACCATATGATCCATACAACTCTATTTCTTATTGTTCTTAAGTGATTGTGAGTGTCATCATCAAGTGCTTGTGTGTATGATAAAGAAGAGATTTGTGGTGTAACAAGTGGTATACATGAGCCAATCTTCAAGGTAGAAGGTTTGTATGTTTGCTTTGTTTCAAAAACAAAAAATAATAACCCACTGTTGTTTTTTACGTGACAAAGTTTTGACTTTTTCTTGGAATCTAATAGCAAAAACATTTACAAAGTTGTGTTTGTAATACTCAGTGAGTATCTCTGTGATAGTGAAAGAAAAAGTGCACTTTTGGTGTTCTTTGTTCTTGTTTGATCGGAAAAAGTACAAAGGAAGAATCACTTTTGTGTTTATGAATATTATATGTTTAATATCTTTGATTTGATTGGTTGAAAGTTGGTACAAGATGTCCTAAAGTGTCAGGTTTATTGCAAGTTGGTGAAAAGTTACAAGATATCACGTGGGAAGTGACACTAAAGTCAACAAAAGTGGCCAAAAAGCAGAAAATTCTCGCAATTCATCAATTCTGTCGAAATTGGCATCTTCTCGCAATTGCTGTATTCTATCGAAATTGAATTGTCTCGCAATTCAGTGTTTTTGTCGCAATTCAGGCAGTCTCGCAATTCATTCTATCGCAATTGGTGTAGGTCTATCGCAATTCACAGTCTCGCAATTCAAGCAGAGTTTCGCAATTGTAGCAGTTTTATCGCAATTCCACAGAAGTATCGCAATTGAGTGCTGTTCTCGCAATTCAAAGGTTTTCTCGCAATTGTAACTCGCAATTCAAGTTGAGTATCGCAATTGGAGCTATTTTATCGAAATTGGTCTCGCAATTCACATTTTGGACCCGCAATTGGTGCAATTTTTGGAATTGGCAACTTTAGTCCTTGTACTTTCAGCTGCAATAGGATATCTTTCGGATTTGACACTTTTGGCCCTCGCAATTGTGATTAAAAGACTTCAAAGTTGAATAACTTTCAAGGATTTGATTCGAACGTAATTTCGTCAACTCGAAAGTGAACTCGGTATTTTTACTCTTGTATAAGAGTGTAAAATACTTCGACACTCGGTTATCTAACCTTTTGTATAAAAGTGTTAGATTTTATATAAATTACCGATTTATATAAATTAGATTTATTTCTATCTAAATTGATATTTGGCCATAATTTGTATAAATTTTGGTCAAATTGAAATTTCTATAGAAATTGTCGAGTTTATCTAAATTGTAATTTACATAACTTTTGTCGAAACAGTAAACTTTTGACTTTGTCTTAATTATACTTGAATCAAGTTTCATAACGTTATTTAATTTATTACAACATCAACGATCATCAACAACAAACCAAAGCATCACATCATCAACCAAGATCTAGTTCAACCTTCAACGAAAACAACTTCTATTTTGTTGAAACGATCCTCAATCCACTTTATCATACAATATTGTAAAGATGACTACACAACAAGACATTCATGCCGCAGGTTCAGAAAACCGACCTCCAATGTTAGAAAAAGGTGGTTATCTTCCATGGACTAGTCGTATGAAAAGGTACATGAAAACCAAGCCTCTAGGACAAGGTAAACTCCTGATCAAATCCATAGAGGAAGGTCCATTCGTACCTCGCCAGATTCAAGTTACAGCTGGGAATCCTAATGCATCACCTCCAATTAAAGCAACCTTTCGAACTCAAACGGAAGAGGAATACACATTGGCAGATCAGAAGCAAATTGAAGCAGACGACATGGCAATGCATTTAATCCAACTAGGTTTACCACAAGAAATATTCTGTGCTGTAGACAGTTGTGAAACTGCTTATGCAATGTGGGAACGCGTCAGAAGACTCTGTTATGGTACAGACATTGGTAAACAAGACGTGGAAAACAAGCTTCTGACTGAATGGGAGAAGTTCACATCCACTCCAGCTGAGCAGATTGAATCTTACTACACACGGTTTTGTACTCTAATGAATGAGCTGATCAGACACAATTTGGATCATAAACAAATTGTTCAGAACATCAAGTTCATCAACAACCTTCCAGAAGAATGGGGACGATACGTTACTATTGTCAACCAAACTCAAAACCTTCACGAAGTGAACTATGATCAGCTCTATGACTTCCTAAAACAAAACCAAAAAGAGGCAAATGAAGTCAGAACAGAGAAACAAGCTAAACAACAAGATCCTCTTGCACTCATAGTCCAATCACCTACACCTGCAACAGTCAGTGCACAGCCATCATCATCATCATCATCCACTCAGCAATTCATGCAACAACAGTATATTCCACAATCACCATTCTACCAACAACAACAACATGTAATCCCACAACAACCATACCCGCAACACCCAGATCAACATGATCAGGATGAGTCAACTGATGCTTTGACTCAAGCTTTTGCCTACCTATCAAAAGCATTCCAAGGACGCTACTCCACACCCACCAACAACAATCAAAGAATCTCATCGAACACTCGCAACAAGCAGATTGCACAGCCGAGTTTCAACATGGGACAACAAGGGCAGATGGTTGGGGGATATGGGAATCAGCAGGGATATGCTCCAAGATATCAGATGGGTAATCAGAATGTAGGGCAGTATGTTGGCAATCAGATGGGTCAGTATGCAGGGAATCAGATGGGTACAGCTGTTGGTAATCAAAGGGTACAGAATGCTGGGAATCAGTTTGGGAATGTTGCTGCTCAGGGAGCTGGGAACAGGAATCAGGGTAATGCGATGAAGTGCTTCAACTGTCAAGGTGTTGGTCATATGGCTAGGAACTGTCCAGACAAGCCGAATAAGAGGGATCCAGCGTATTTGCAGAAAGCATTAATGTTGGCAAACAAGGAAACGGCTGGGCATCAGTTGAGTGCAGAAGAGAATGACTTCATGGCTATTATGGATGCTTCAGAAGATCTTGAAGACATCGATGCAAACTGCATTTTTATGGCTAATCTTCAGGAGGCAAAGTACGACACAGACTCAGAAGCACCTCCTGCTTTTGACACTAATGCGGTTTCTGAGGTACAACCATATGCTACATGTCACAATAATGAAATGTTTGATATGTCACCTCAAAATGAACAGCATCCTGAGACTCCTAATCTCATTTACGATACATATATGGACGAACCAAGTTGTAGTAATACTAATTTGGTAACTCCAGATATGGATCCTAATGATGAATTCGAGTCACAGCATACTGATAATGATGAGGAAACACGTGCTATGTTTGAATCATTATTGCATAATTGTAGTATTGAAATTGAGAAAGTTAAAACGGTCAATCGCGAGGTTAAGGCCGCGAATGAAAAATTGACCGCTGAGCTTGAGAGTTATAAGGTGAATGCACAAGCTTATGATTTTCATAACGAAAAACAGTCAGAACTTGAGGTTAGCTTAAGAGATTCTGAGTTAAGAGAGAAACATTTGCAAATAAAATTTGACACTCTCGATGTTAATTTGAATTTGCAAATCAAATCTCTTAACAAAGAAATTTCTGAACTAACCAACCAACTTTCAAAACAAAAAACAACTTATTCCAATCTTGAAAAAGAAAAGAAGGAGTTGAATGAAAGGTTTTCAAAACGTGAAAAAGATCTTCAAAAAGAGACCACTGACAAAAAGGAAACCATTGCAAAGTTGGAAGCTTTAATTGTAAAAACGGGTCATTCTGCACAAACAATTAACTTGTTAATAAACGATCCAAACCCGATTTTACATACGCTAAAGAAAATGGCTATCGGTTGTGAAAACCCTTCTTATCTCAAGAAAGCTCAGAAAAATCAGAATGTGTTATATAATGGTAGTGTGCTAAATGATAATCATGATCCGATTGAGATTTATGATTCGGATGAAACGATTGAGCGTACTGAAAAGAGACGAGTCAAAATGAGACAAATGAACCCAGAAATTAAACCAATTGACTATAATGAAGTTAACAGACTTGCTGGGGTTCATCTTGTTAAAAAGGAGTCACCTCTGTTTTTTTCAAAAACCAGTGGTTTTCACAAAACAAAAAGTTGTCTCAATTCATCTGTCTAACATCGAACAAATGGCATCTACAAACACTTGTGAAACAAGTGCGGCTAGACTATATTTGGTTGATCTTAAACAAAGAATTGAAACACTTCAAAGTATTGTGGCATCCAAAACAAACGGTAACAACAAAGATTGGTTTTCAAGATTTCAGACTGAACTAAAAGGAATGTTTGAACAAGACATTAATCCACACATTGATGCAATCTATGCGGTTGTTCAAAATGTGGAATACAATCTTTTGAAAGAGTCAGCAGAATTTGTTAAGGACCACAAATCCTTAGTGAATGAAGCTAATGAATACTTGGAACACATAAAAGTTTTGGAACAACACAATGACTCTCTCTCTTTCGAAGCTCTATCAACCGATATCATGTCTATTATTTTTCAAACATATTCTGTTGAGGATGATGAAAGACTTCGGGCTGAGACTTCTCAAATTGTTGAAAAATATGAAAAGGCACTTTTGAAGCTTGAAAAACAAAATTGCACTTATTTTAAACAACTTGATACGAAAAAGGAAGAATGCAAGTATGACAAATTATCGTATGAGCGTTCTTACAAAAACCTGCAAGATCAAATAAATCTTTTGAAGTCTCAGCTTGCAAGTCAAAAAGGGCAGGGTGAGGAATCTGCCGGTATTGCACCATTAACCCCCTTGCCTAATGAGAAACAAAAAGGGAAAGCTGTTGTCAAGAACACTAATGTGATAGCACCTGGCCTTTATAGGATTAGTCCCACTACTGCGTCTGCCTCTACATCTAAAACATATAGGGCGATAGACAAAAGTATTAAAGATAATCCAAACGAGATTAGGACTGCTAAAACAACATCTCAGGACAACAACATAAATTCTAATGAGTGTGCCTTACCTTCTACAGGATTAGAAAGCAACTCTAGGAGCAGCAGACAGACTAGGAGCAATATCAAGAAACCTAGTGTCCCATCTGTTCCTGAGAATGCAAGCAAGAAAGTAGAAGAACACCCTAGGAATTTACCGCTTCCCAAGAAGAAACATGTATCATCTAGTTGTAATGATAAGACTCCTGTTTCTAATGCATGTAATGATTCTGATTGTTTAATGCAAAAGAAATCTTTGTTTGTAAATGCTTGTGATGATAATGTTTCTAATGATGTGAAAATGAATGATAGGCCTGAACAGAAAAAGGTTCCTTTAGTAACTAAGGCTAAGTCTAGATATATTCGAAGACTTATTGCAAAAGCTAGAAAAACTGCTAGCAGCCTATTGCCTAAGGATCACTCTAAGTTTTGTGAATGGAAACCAACGGGTAGAATGTTTACACTTAAGAATGGCACATTAGAAATAGTTCCCAATGCATCTAAGGAAACCATATCTAAGTGTGACTCACCTGTTACATCTAACCCCTTGGAACCAAATGTTACACGGTTTCCATATACAAATTCTTCTGTTCTTCTCAGGTCATTGAAATCTGTCTTTGGATCGTCGACTCGGGTTGCTCCAAGCACATGACCGGGAATCTGAAGCTGCTGATCAATTTTGTGTGGCAGTTCATGGGGACTGTACGTTTTGGGAATGATCATGTTGCAGCTATTCTGGGTTATGGAGATCTTCGGTTTGGAAATTATCTGATCACTCGGGTTTACTATGTCGAAGGGTTGGGACACAATCTGTTCTCTGTCGGACAGTTTTGTGATGCTGATTTAGAGGTTGCTTTTAGGAGAAACACTTGCTTTGTTAGGAATTTGGTGGGGAATGATCTCTTAATTGGGAATCGTGGCACCAATCTCTATGCAATTGACATAAACCAAATGGCCTCTTCATCACCGATTTGTCTCATGACCAGGGCAGGTGAAACAAAATCCTGGTTATGGCACAGACGTTTGTCCCATCTGAACTTTGACACGATCAACAAGCTTGCCAAAGACAACATCGTCTCCGGTCTTCCTAAATTCAAATACACCAAAGAACACCTATGTCCATCATGTGAGCAGGGAAAGAGCAAAAGAGCAACATATAAACCTAAACCCGTACCTAGTTCGGTTGATAGGTTGCATCTGTTGCACATGGACTTATGTGGCCCGATGAGAGTTCAAAGCATTAATGGGAGGAAGTATATTCTTGTAATTGTTGACGACTATTCAAGATATACATGGGTAAAGTTTTTGAGATCTAAAGATGAAGCACCAAGCACCATCATCACCTTTCTGAAGCGGATTCAAGTTCTACTTCAAGCTCCAGTTAGGATAGTAAGAACGGATAATGGCACGGAATTCGTTAATCAGGAGTTAAGAACTTTCTTTGAAGAAACTGGTATTACTCACCAGACATCAGCTGTTAGAACTCCACAGCAGAATGGGGTAGTTGAAAGAAGGAACCGAACCCTTGTTGAAGCTGCTCGCACTATGCTGATTTATTCTAGTGCACCGTTATTCCTATGGGCTGATGCTGTTTCTACTGCTTGTTTTACTCAAAACCGATCCCTAATCCATCCAAGATTCAATAAAACACCATACGAACTTGTCAACAACCGAAAACCGGATATTTCTTATCTTCATGTATTTGGTGCTTTATGCTATCCAACAAATGACAGGGAAGATCTGGGAAAGTTGAAGGCTAAGGGTGATATTGGAATCTTTATTGGGTATTCTGAAAACTCCAGGGCATTCAGGGTGTATAACAGAAGAACGAAAAAGATAATGGAGACGATGAATGTGAAGTTTGATGAAATTTCACAAATGGCTTCTGAGAGACTCGCTCTAGAACCCGCGCTTAACCCGATGACTTCCGGACATATCAGTTCGGGACTCGCACCTCAAGGAGCTCAATCAATTCATGACGAACAACCCACAACTCAAGAATTGGATAATTTCTTCGAGTTCATGTACGATGAATACTATGGTGGCGCTTCGAAAAATGCATCTAACCAACATTCCGCTGCATCCACTCAACATCACCAACCACCACCACCACCAATTCCAGATGCATCCACAACATTTGAAGCTGGCGCACCACCTCCCTCACCATCAACATCATCTACATTTACTCCTGCAACTCCATTCATTGAAATTGTTCTACCAAGAATTGATGAGCAAGAACAAAATAAGGCTGTGTTAGACGAAGAAGTCTTTGAAAACCCGTTTGGAACGGAATCTGGTGAATCATCTTCCAGATTACATGAACCGACTAACACGCAGTTATTCAGTCCAAGGTACCCTTCAACTCTACAGTGGACAAAAGACCATCCGATTGAACAGGTTATTGGTGAACCCTCAAGACCAATTCAGACGAGAAAACAACTTCATACCGATTTCGACATGTGCATCTATGTTTGCTCAGTCAGTCTCATAGAACCTAAGAACATTCGGGAAGCAATGGCAGATAATGCCTGGATTGAAGCGATGCAGGAAGAACTTCTTCAATTTCAAATCCATGACACCTGGGATTTAGTTCCAAGACCAATTGACAAACTAGTCATTGATCTTAAGTGGTTATGGAAAAACAAAAAGGATGAAGAAATGACTGTGATTCGCAACAAGGCTCGTCTGGTGGCAAAGGGATACAGACAGGAAGAAGGAATAGATTTTGAAGAGTCATTCGCACCGGTTGCAAGGCTTGAAGCTGTCAGGATTTTCTTAGCTTATGCCGCTCACAAGAACATCACGGTTTATCAGATGGACATCAAGACAGCGTTCTTGAATGGAACTCTGAAGGAAGAAGTGTATGTGAGTCAACCAGACGGTTTCGTTGACAAAGATCATCCGGAATACGTCTACAGGCTAAAGAAGGCAATCTATGGTTTGAAACAAGCCCCACGGGCGTGGTATGACGAGTTATCATCTTTCTTGTTGTCAAATAATTTCACCAAAGGAACAATTGATCCAACCTTGTTTACAAGAAAATACAAAAAATGACATTTTGATTGTTCAGATTTATGTGGACGACATAATTTTTGGGTCCACTAATCCGACACATTCAAAACATTTTGAAAATCTCATGAAAAGTAAATTTGAAATGTCCATGATGGGAGAATTAAAATTCTTTTTGGGTTTACAAATTCATCAATCCCCGCGTGGAATTTTTCTAAATCAAGCTAAATACACAATTGAGATTTTGAAAAAACATGGTATGGAAAATTGTGACTCTGTTGGTACTCCTATGGTCACTTCACCAAAAATTGGCGCTGACCTATATGGGAAACCCATGGATCCGAAGAAATATCGGAGCATGATTGGTTCTCTCATGTACCTAACTGCAAGCCGACCAGATATTCATTTTGCTGTTTGTTTACTTGCACGGTTTCAGGCAAGGCCTACCGAACTTCACCTCCAAGAGGTTAAACGGATCTTTCGATACCTTCGAAGAACCATTAACATGGGACTTTGGTATCCGAAGGATTCGGAGTTTACACTAATTGCCTTTTCAGATGCCGATCATGCTGGATGCCAAGTTACAGCAAAAAGTACATCAGGCGGAGCACAATTTCTGGGTGAAAAGCTAGTAGGCTGGTCGTCAAGAAAACAAGATTGCACTGCTTTATCAACAGCAGAGGCCGAGTATGTGTCTCTATCTGCGTGTTGTGCTCAAGTCCTATGGATGAGGACACAACTCACAGATTATGGTTT
The DNA here is from genome assembly GCA_021014915.2 of Artemisia tridentata subsp. tridentata. Classification (NCBI taxonomy): domain Eukaryota; kingdom Viridiplantae; phylum Streptophyta; class Magnoliopsida; order Asterales; family Asteraceae; genus Artemisia; species Artemisia tridentata. The sequence continues at coordinate 52,474,903 of CP139505.1, forward strand.
CTCTTTCAACCGCATACCTTTGTATTGCGATTCAAAAAGTGCCATAGCCATCTCGTGCAACCCAGTGCAACACTCGAAGACCAAGCATATTAGAGTCCGCTACCACTTCATAAAAGAGCACGTTGAAGAGGGTACTGTTGAATTGTTTTTCGTTAAGACTGAATACCAACTCGCTGATCTATTTACTAAAGCCCTCCCAAAAGAGCGGTTTGAAAACTTAGTTCGTCGAATTGGCATGCGAAGCCTAACTCCCGAAGAGTTAGAAAGTCTTCTCGAATCTTATTGATTTACTTCATAAAGCTTCGCATGTAAATATATATGTGTAAATATGTTTGTAAATAGTTACGTATATATATTTTTGGTAAATATATATATATACTTTTTCAAAAACAAAATATAAAATTAGACAACTTCAAAAAGACATAAAAAAATTTAAAACATCAAAAACCAAAAATATTCTTCTGACGACATGTCTCTTGTCTAATCAATATTCTGTACGTACTTAGAAATGTCATTCAACAATGATACGGGTATTTACAGATGCTTGAGCGAGAGTTATTTTTATGTTTTTCTAAAACATGTCGTTTCTCAAATTTTCTTCAAAAAGGCTTTCGTACATTTCAGTACGAGACCCGTGCTTTATTGTGAAATCTTTTATCATGGCCCGAGTATTTCAACTCGAAAAGATTTCATACTAAAGGCCACATTGAATGACTTCTGATTATTTCCAATCAGAACTCGCAATGTTAATGGCGAAAAGCTAAAACCCGTGAGCACTTAATCAAAATTGTTTCAAAAGATTTTTCAAAGTCTTTTTATAAATTTTGTGCTCACAACAACTCCCTCTAAGACCTCTAAATGCTTTTAAACTCAAAAGTTTAACCATTTGCTCTGATTAAGGGGGAGTATAAAAAGAAAATGTTCCATTCTTCATGCTAAAATCAGTCCGTCTCTCCACAAAAAGTTTCATTTTAATCAACTGTTTTCAAAAATACCACTTCATACTATTTTTGAGGGGGAGATTAAGTGTTTATATATAAGGGAGAGGACGTGATTAAAATGTGATCTAAAAGAAGTTTTGTCGTTTCAATCTCAAAACGAGTTCTTCAAAAAGACTCAGCATGAACCCTCGAATTGACGAAACTAACTGTCCGTTATCGAAAAGACTAGTCCTGGACGGGTAATAATTTCAAGCTGGTTTACCAGTGATGCAAGCGTGTCTCGCAAAGGACTTGTCTGAGTAGAATGTACCAATTCGAGAGATGATCTTTGAATATGACCAGGACGGGTAATAACTTCAAGCTAGTCTAACTAGTGATGTAAGCGTGTCTCGCGAAGGTCGTGTTCATTGAAAGTCGATCATTTCAAATGTGCGAACTCTACCCAACATGTGCAATTTATTACAAAAATGCATGAGCACATGTGAAGGGGGAGTGTTACATAAATGCAAAACTCTCGATGTGTTAACAAAATGTGTTTTCTCATAAACACGTTGAGAGATTTTCACAAGGTTTAATGGCATGTGACAAATAATCTAGGATAATCATGGAGTAATAAGGTGATTATGGTTAGGTTATGTCCAATGATCCACCAGAACCGGAGGGATCTACCCAAGGACTATTCCAATAGTTTAGCATTAGAAGTCCTTAGGAAAGATTGAAAAAAGGAGTATAATGAGAAAGGAGAAAGAAGGGGTTGAAGAATGAAAAAGAAAAGTTTTTGTAAGGGTGAAAAGAAATAGCCCTCCATGAAAACTTAGGTCAGAAACCGGGTCAATACATCTGCTATCGGTACTCACTAAGGTGATACTGGTATTGAAGACAAGACGTCATGGACCCAGTGACGCAATGCACCACCCCTCCTATCCACTCAGATATCTCTTAAAAGATATTTGTTTCATTTCTCACGGAGAACACTACGTAATCTATCGACCTCTCACTCCGAGATGTGTTGATATTGAAAAGGTGGCACTCTGCTCCATGCCTCCGACGACTAAAATCAAAACGCACATAATTGAGTCTAGAGACATGAGATTCATCAAAAGATCTCTTAGGAACACTTCCTATGCAATACACTTGTGTTCACTCAAAAGGATACAAGTTGTATGAGTCTTAATGAGATCCAAAGATCTTGCCTCACGACATGATGGCCGAAGGACGATTTATTGCTAACTGTTTTATGCAGGTACCGACGAAAGTCTATCCACCATCATCATCTACAACGACGACACAACTAGACAGAAGATGTAGATCAAGGCAAGACAACTCTTTGAAGATCACAGTGCACGAAGGAACATTGAACGAAGAATATTATACGTTGACACATGAAGTTCAAGACGGCAAATGCAAAAGACCAATCACGGGAGCATCATTGAAATGACCATCCCTTAGGGGGAGATTGTTAGCAATCATTTTATGTTAAATATAAAGTGATGGTCATTTGCTAATAACTTAATGTGTCATGTACAATATTTAGTTAGTTTAAGTGGGCTTATGGCATTAGTTTTATTTGTAAAGTTAGTATATGTGTAGTGCAACATAAGCCCATTCCATGTTAATTGTAAAAGCCCACCAAAGCCCTCTTTGGTTGGCTGAGAAACACAAAACCACGCCACACACACTCTTTTACAGTATGCCTCATTTTCATAAGATAAGAGTGTGTGTGTGTGCAAGGGTTCCACCAAAGTCATTGTATTATTTTCTCATTTGGAATATAATCATTTGACTTGAAATTACACCATACGATCCATACATATTTCTTATTGTTCTTAAGTGATTGTGAGTGTCATCATCAAGTGCTTGTGTGTATGATAAAGAAGAGATTTGTGGTGTAACAATAACCCTAATAAGAATTAAAATCGGATATAAGAATGGAGATATAAGGATGACTAGCTGCGTTTTTTGTTGGTGGCGGCTAGGGTTTGTGGCAAAGATTATGGGAGAGGATTGTTGATGGAGGCGGTTTTTTATGCTCTGTTCTCGAGGTTTTTTTTTTTTTTTTTTTTTTTTTTTTTTTTTTTTTTTTTTTTTTTTTTTAAGGAATGGAAGGAGATTAGAAGGGAAATAAAAAATATGGGGTGTTCTTAAGTTTTTTTTAAGAAGGAAGAGGAGGAACGGGAAGGTGGGAGGGAGGGAAGGTATGGGCTTTCTTGTGTATATCTGTTCCGTCCAATTTTGGGGGGATTAGGAGGGGAAGCGGGTTATTAATATCATGAGCTGTGTAAAATTACAAATATATCCTCACTATTCATGCATAACTCAACGATATCATTCCAATCTTCATCATTAGTATCATTATTCCCATGAATTGTATAAAATTCTGTAAGAATGTCTTTTCTGTTGAAGTGCACGTTAAGCATAATGTAAGTAGAATTCCAACGAATCGGCATATCCGGCAATGGTTTATATTTTTGTTTTGAATGCTGTGTGCACTGTGCAATATGCAAAAAAAGCTTGTCGATGTTTGCCATTTTCCTTATAAATAAAGTTGTTCATTTTTTTAAATTTTGCAATCTTCACACTCATATGTTTCAACCCATCTTGAACAACTAAAATTATAATGTGACAAACGCAATATGAAAGAAACGTCCTCTACTACGGGATGAAGGTTTGTGATGAGATTTTGGACACAGTATTATTACTAGCATTGTCAAAAGAAATACTCAGAAGCTTATCTTTTAAGTTGTAAACTTGAAGTGTTTTCATGATTATAGAAAATAAGTGACTTCCAGTATGAGGAAATCCGAACATTTCAAAACATATCTTTCGTTTCATCATTTGCCAAGACGGTGTATCAATCCAATGACACGTTATGCAAATGTATGAATCGGATGACCCATACTGGAGAAAGATGTGAGATATATAAAAGTAAATTATGTTTTGAGGGTATCTTGGTAATTTGGGTACCTTCTTTTCTTTTCCTTGTAGCTTAAAAATAAAAACTCAAGAACACAAATAAAAATAACCACTTTCTTCATTGTGTCATTCCTTACTTTCCCCTTCCCATTTCATCCCCTTCCATTCTTTAAAATTTAGACTTGAGAACATAGCGTAATTTGAGATGGGAGAGGAGAGTGTGATGAGATATACCAGTTACTGCATCTTTTTAGGGGTGAAGCAAATGTCTAAATTACCCTTACACCAGTTACACAAATCTACCTTATCTTTTAGTTATTTAAATAAATGGCACATTCGTTTTTGACCATTGATCAATTAATCAATAGCTAAAAAGTGGTTCTCGCAGTTCTTGCGTTTAAAGTGGTTCTGAAAATAAAGTTTCACTTATATATATATATATATATATATATATATATATATATATATATATATATATATATATATATATATATATATATATAGGGGGGCTTTATTTTCAGAACCCTGTTAAGTGCGGGAACTGCGAGAACTCCAATTTTGCATTAGAAAACATGCATGTTCATATAAAACATGTATGTTTTCTTACATACACCTTAATACGCATGCATGCGTATTAAGGTGCATGCGTATTAAGGTGTATGTAAGAAAACATACATGTTTTATATGAACATGCATGTTTTCTAATGCATAATTGGAGTTCTCGCAGTTCCCGCACTTAACAGGGTTCTAAAAATAAAACCATTTTGCATTGATTTGTTGCACTTAACAGGTTTTTATTTGAACATGTATGTTATGCATGTATGTGTATTAAGGTGTATGTAAGAAAACATACATGTTTTATATGAACATGCATGTTTTCTAATGCAAAATTAGAGTTCTCGCAGTTCCCGCACTTAACAGGGTTCTGAAAATAAAGATACACTATATATATATATAATATATATATATATATATATATATATATATATATATATATATATATATATATATATATATATATATATATAGTTTTTTTTTTTTTTTTTTTTTTTTTTTTTTTTGTTAAATGAAAAATGTGATACTCCTTATAACAATATGAGAGAAGTTCAATAAACTCTAGAGGTGGCAATTTGTGCCCAAAATAAAAAAAAATGGGTTAATTTATGCAAATAGTAAAAAGTTTGGGCACATTTAGCCCTATCATTTTTTTTATTTTATTTTTATTTATTTATTTATTTTTTGAAATGGGCATGTATGGCCTATTTAAAAGTTAAATGGGCGTTAATGGGCACATATTTTCCCTTGGAGAACATTACAATTGTTTTTAAAGAAAAACTTATAGCTATAATATATTTCATTTTTAAAATATAAATGAGGTATTAGGCTTGACAAATTTATTACGTCGTTTTGTGTCTCTTCTAAACCGATTCGTATAACATGAGCCCATTTGGCCCGTGCCCGCTTAAGCCCGTGCCCGTTTGGGCCGAGCCCGTTTAGACCGTGGCCCGTGCCCGCCCCGCCCGTCCGTTTTGCCACCTCTAAAAACTCTATCTATTACTTTTCACAAGGATAAGAGCATCCGGTGTGGTTTAATTCGTGCCTCGCCGTGGCTCGCCATGGTACCGGTGGTGCTCGCCGTGGTTCGCCGAGGAAGGTAATATCGTGCAGACGACGAGCACAATTCTCTGACAATTGGTACGTTTATTTAATTACAAAATTGTGCAGAAGAAAGAAAAAACAAACGGAAAAAGAATATTTTGGCCGGAATATGGACGTTACTGTCAGAATTTGTGAAGAAGATAAACTATAGTTGAGTCAAAATGTTATGTTCTGGTCATAGCAATTTTAGTGGGGAGTTAATTTTTTCTGGATAAAGCAATTTTAAGTTGGGTTGAAGTCTTTTATTGTGTTGTCTAGCATACAGGATCAATTTTTTTTTTTTTTTTTTTTTTTTTTTTTTTTTTTTATATCGTAAATTTGTGTTTAGTTTGTGTTTAAATTTGTTGTAATGTATTTTTAATTATATGAAATGAATTTAGTTTATTTGTGCATTTGAATAAAGGAAATAAAAAATAGATATATAGTAGTGTGCTCAAATGAGTAAGTTGTGGTATGTTATGATAAGGGGGTTTAAGTTGTGGTATGTTATAATAGATAAAAGATCATTTGAGGACAAAACATTGCTTACATACAAAGGGACAAATCCCTACCTTCCATTCATTTTGATCTAAAGGCTGAGATTAAATTCATTATTTACACTACAGAAGTATAATTGTCAACTATATAAACAAAAAATTAAAAAACTCATCTTGTATTCTCTCACAAAACACACACACAAAACCGTGTTTCTCTCATCCCAATTCAACATCAACTTCCACCTTCCAATCATCTTATCAAACCCTAAATCTGAATTTTAATTAGTGATAATTATAAACTGAATCTAATAATGAGTAACTTTTCAATTTCCCTCTAAAATAATACGACTTTTCACTGTTCCATCACTTCGCCACCATTCACTGTTCGTCCGTCGTTGACCACTTCGCCACCGTTCGTCGTTCGTCCGCAGTTGACCACTTCGCCACCGTTCGCCGTTCACTTTTATCAAGGTTTAATTCTTTTGTTTCAATTAAACTGTAACAAATGGCAATTTTCCAATTGTTATAACAATAATTAATGATCGGAATGCACGTATTTAAATTATTTTCCGACTTGTGAAAACGAGAGGTTATCTCATAACAAATAGTTATTATTCAAAAACAACTCAAAAACAAATATGTGACCAAAAACACGGAACGGAATTACACACGAATCACCGAAAATCAAAATAACACAACATGACATTACAGCTACTATGTTTATATTTTTTTCTCTTCTTTCTCTCGGCCCACAAAAACAGCCCAACTTAAGTGCTATTTTTCTTCCTTTTGTTCCTTCCAAATTCGATCAAGCAGGCTACAAAATGGCTCAAAATCTTTGGATTTTGTCAAGCAAATTGTGAGATTCTTTTTACTAATCCATTGTCCACCTAGCCAAGAAATGGGATGCCAAAATTCACCACGAGATATCAAGCGTTAGTACACAAAATTTTGGCCAAAGTGTTCCGCCAAAACACTACTTTTGTCAAACTCAACCAAAAACAGCCCAACTCCAATATTTAAAAAATTTCACTTTTCTTTTGGAAATCAATCCCACGACCTTACTTTAGGCCTCGATAACTCGCTATTTTTACAAACAAACCATGCGTTTCTTTTTAGCACCTGATTCACGACCTAGCCAAGTTGTTATATACCAAGTATCGATCCATGACTCCAACATTTGACCCTCGTAATTCTGCCAAAGTGTTTGGCCAAAACCTATATATTCGGTATTGACAATTCTTGTCAACATACTCGAACTAACCCGCGAACATTCCTGGCCATATCCAACGTTTGTTATACATCCTATATGAGATATTGAGAGTATTTCTTACTTCCTAACTCAATCTTACACGTTAAAACGAATTCTATGGGCATCTTAGACATTTTTAGTATAAATAAACTTACGTAAAAATTTATGTCGACAATCACACTTATTGCTACTACCTCAAACCCTTTCCTCAGTCAAACTTGTCAGTAATGAATCATGAGATATCCATAAAACGTGGCTTTAATAACAAAGTAAACATTTTACTCCTATGCAATGTACGTACACATACCTATCACCCTTGAATTGTTAAATCAATTGACCCACCTTTAATAGCAAGCTCAACTATTTTTGTACTCTATGGCATGTGAAAGTCGTGTGCCATCTTTTTACCATAATAACTTACGTATAGTATACATGTCGACACTCTCACTTAATACTACTATCTTAGCTATCCTCCAAAGTCTCACCTGTCAGGAATCCCATCAAAATCAACAAGCAATTATTTCATATACTGTGGAAACACATGGTGTGACTTGAAAGTCCACATTATTTCACCCCTATACAATATTAAATCGACCTATGCATCCCTCCTTGTTCCCTGCTTATTCTTTGACTCCATTGCTACTTATTACTGATTATAATACTCACTCATCTCACCACAAGACCAGAAAACAACTCATACAAAGTTACAGGGCACGTAGGGAATTAATTTGGATTCGGTTGGAGCTTTAAATCGAGCACAAGCTTTTCTCAAGTATCCTAGTCCTCTCCTACTCAGTTCTACTCACCCTTGAGGTGATTGTAAGTCCTCTAATCTTAGTTCTAACTCATTTCGAATCTTACCGCAACATATTTCATTTTGTGAATCGTTGCTCGAACGTATATATTCATGCTTTATTTTCTACGTGCACATTTCATTTTATTGGCTCAAACTTTGTTTCACCTCATTGTTGAGCAGCCAAATATCACATATGAGCACTCCTGTTACACCCATGCATTCACTTATGGCAAAAACGAAATCACTTCTGAACTTGCCTTGAACACGTAAAAACTCAAACCAAAAACACTTAGAAAATTTCAAAGTGTTTTGAATATTAAAAACGTCCCAACAGTTAACTTGAGGGCTCGGTATTTTCAAATATTTACAAATAACACACGCATGTTTTTGCTCAGTTCGAATCACCTCAGGGCAAACTAATATTTTCGCGTTTTAAGTTCTATGTGAAAAGCTCTTAAAAGCCCTCAAAATCGTCTAAAGTAAATGCTATTGAAACTGAGTTTATAATTTTAGAAATTTTCCAAGTCTTTTTGATACAGAAATGTCCCAACTCGCCTGGTAAATGGCCTTGTGAATTCAAATTCGTACAAACAACACATCTATATTTTTACACCTACTGATAGAGGAGCTAGCAAACTAAACATTTCATGTTTTGACTACTCAAAAATAACTTGAACCCGTCACTCAAATCCAACCATTTTGAACTGCCATCGCCAAGTTTTTAACCAGAAATAGATTTGCAAAGTTTACTATTTTTCTTTTACGGGCTAACTTAAAGCCCATTAAGAACTGACGATTTAACAGCCCAATGGACCCAAGCTAAACATTTTTAGAATCACAAAACTGACTCAAGTTCAGGCCCAAAATAAATTTCATGCCCTCGCCTCCAAATTTCTTAACGGGCCTCGTTTTAATTCGTTTTATGGCCCAATAACTGATTTTTAAGCCTCCTGGTCAAACCAGCAGTTGACTTAAGCTTTAATAAGCTTGAATAAGCTACTGAAATTTTTAGGGAATTTTTCCACAATTTTACAAGCGTCTTGGACTAAAATTGCAACGATTTTCACCCCGAGGGACCATTTTTGCCAAACCGGCAAAACTAAGGGCTGAACATATAAAAACAGAATGTTAAGGATGAACAATGATAATTTATTCAAGTACAAACTCAGATTGCCATCTAGGTTAAGTATGGGTTAAATATGTAACTTTTATAAACCGAGGACTAACGGTGCAACGCAAACACCGTTAGGGTATAAAGTGTAGAAACTGTGCAAGTTCAGGGTTAAACAGAAAACATTATGGTATTTTCATTTACAATCCTAAATTTACACAACCCACCCTCTCATTTTGTATTATTTAAATTCGAACTCGAATAATTAATTTTACGTTATGTTTATATATAACGACCTTTAAACAACGCAACCCAATGTTTTGTTTCACCCATTTCGAGACGACGATTATTATGATTCTGAATCATAACACCAAAATGATGTTATTAATGATATTACCTTTGAACTTTAAACATTTTAAGCATATCACACGCACATCACCGATCAAATCGTCATACGAAATCCTCATATCACGTTCGTTATTCGTGCTAAGACAAATTCTCAAACATTATTGTTATCCAGGTCGTGTGAGAAGCTATTTCCGAAATCCCAATTGAACTTACTTTTCAGTGAATCCTCTTTTGTCATTGTTGCTATCGCATCAGGTGAGTTCATAACCCCTATTTTTACAAATTTTCTAACTGTTTTGGGGGAGAATACATGCTCGTTTTAAACATACTCAATGACTGTTTATTTAAAATCTGTGAACTGTTTACTCAATATTTGACTATTGATCCATTATCTGAATTGGTTATTTGAAGGTATTATGTTATTGATTGATATGTAACCCCACTCTATTTGAACTTGTTTTACAACTGGGGTGAGAAACATGCAAAACTTTTATGGACCAAAATATTTTTTTTATGATATTACGTAGATTAGCCTAAGCCCTGTTATGTCCCAAATTGCCCAACTCATGAACCGTTAATTCCTGCTGGGAAGCGCGAATGTTATAAATAGATCTATTGGGAGTAACGTCCCCGTTCGGGTTGACCGGATAGGCAAACGAACGTATACCATGTCGAAACTGCAAGTGTCTGGGATACACACTTGTTGGGCCTTTAATATTTAACATGCTTCTAGATGCATGCACACTGTTATAGCTTCGGTTGCATGACTTAGTGCTTACGTAATAGACTATATTTTTATATGACTTCGCATGGGTTGCGATGTTCATATACCAAACTCATGGTCCAACTACTAGCGTAATAAACTATTTTATTTGGGTTACATGCCCTACTCTTGGTACACAACTATAATCTTGCTATGAGGTAAACTATATTTTTATGACATTGTGAGCGACACAATGGTCACAAAACTTTTATTGAACTCACAATATCTTTACTGCTTTTTCATAAACCTATGAACTCACCAACCTCGTGTTGACACTTTTAGCATGTATTTTCAGGTATTAAGCAATAGCACACTGCTCAAGGCTTTTGACATGGCATGGCATGGTCATAGAAGACTCTGATATATTCGGGACCACTTGAAATCTTTTATGGGCTTATATTTCCACATGGTTTTTGAAATGTTGTAAACAAATCTCTTTTGAATATGAAATCTATTTTTAAATGGTTGAGATAAAACCAATCTTTATACTTTGTGTTGTGATATCAATTTAGTAGCACCCAAACATGTATGCTTCCGCTAAACCAGATTTTGGGGGTGTTACATAAACCTTAAAGTATTTTGTGATTATTGATGTGTAATTTGAATGTATTTTGTTGTGATAATTTTGCCCTAATTTTGAAGGTTTGATAAGTAGTTGTTTTGGAGTGTTTGGCTGACATAAGGTGTTTTGCTGTCGAAAGCGAATAGCGCGACGGCTGAGGATTGGCAAAAAGCGGTTGAGAAAGTTGTTCCGGCGGTTGTGGAGCTGCATATGACCGCCTGTCGAGCTTTCGATACCGAATACGCGGACGCAAGCCAAGCTACGGGGTTTGTTGTTGATAAACGTCGCTGAATTATACTAACTAATCGTCATGTTGTTAGTCCAAGTAGTTAGTTACTTGACGGTTTTCATTTGCTTTTATTGATTCAATAACTTCAACATATGGATTCGTTAGATGATTTTTGGCTGATTTGATTATGTGTTTTTGTAGGTCCTATAGTAGCCGAAGCTGTGTTTGTAAATCGTGAGGAGATTCCAGTCTATCCAATATATAGAGATCCTGTGTATTGCTTAAAATGACTTGAGGCGTTCGCAATTTATGCTAATTATAATATAGTTTATGACATTTGAGGTAGCTAATAACAACAGAGATCAGATATGAACAATTAGTTGTACTATATATTTTGTACCTTTAGGTAGAAAACATATCACATGCGAAGGAAACATATCCAAAACGTTTTTTCTAAAGTCCATTTTACCTGTGATATGATATGTTTAGCACAAACTCAATATCACATATAGTATAAAATCATTATAGTTCAACTTAGATGGATCAGGTGATATTATATGTTTTTTTCTAAACATATCACAAATAAGCAAAAACGCAAATATATACGTTTTTTCTAAAGTCCAATTTTCCTCTGTGTGCACTAATTAAGGTTCTAAGGTTGCGCCTAAGTGGGAGCTGACAGGTACCTTCAAGCCAATGGCTCACTCGGTGTATGCAGTATATGGATTTTATCTGCAATTACGTATCCTGGTTTTTGAAACTTTCATGAAATACAATTGATCTAAATTAAACTTCACAGAAAAGATAAGTAATAATTGTTTAAGGCTCGTTTTTGGTCAACCCAACCTATACCAACAATCATGTTTTGCTGATGTAGGCTGCCCAATCACTCAGTAGAAGTGATGATGGAGATGATGGGCTATGGAAGGAAATAGCTGAAAATGTCCACAAAGATGCTGATAGGCTTTTCAAAATGATTGGAGAAGCATATGCTGTACTTTCCAACGCTTCTAAGGTTCTCTCGCTCTTTCACTGTGTGTATTATTATTTTATCCAGTGCTTTTTGTGGTCATATAACTAGAAATTGTGTATAAACAACTATTCATTCTATCTCATCTGTGATACAAAATCACAAGCATTTGAATACATTTGTAACAATGAATGTACTAGAAATTGATAAAATTTTGTAACAATTGATAATAGCAGTACAAACTTTTGGAATTATGATATATCACAGGTGATATATCACATATCACCTACAAACATCTAAAAAATCTTCAACTTGAGATGAGGTAGAAATTGTGAATAGCAATCTTTTTTTAAGGTCATTAGGTTTGCAGTTCGGGATTAATAAAAGATCATTCAAAGGAAGCTCTTGAAGTAGATTTTACAAATAAGTATTTGGGTGGTGGTGCTCTATCTAGAGGCTGTGTTCAGGTTTGCTTATTTCTATCCCGGATATAATTCTCAGTAGGTTTTAAATATTATAATCTTATATTCTTGTTAATATATATTTTAGGAAGAGATACGTTTCATGATCAATCCAGAATTAATAGCCGGAATGCTTTTCTTGCCTTGTATGGCAGACAACGAGGCTATAGAAGTTGTTGGTGCTGAAAGATTTTCTAATTATACGGGGTAAATATGATCTGGTTGGTTTTCCAGTCTACTAAATGGCGTCTTGGTTTTATGAGTATATTTTGGATCACTATTAATACCTCTGCTATTTTTATCCCTATAGATATGCTTCTTCTTTTCGGTTTTGTGGTGACTATCTGGATAAGAAAGATTCTGATATCATGGGAAGACGTAAAACCAGAATAATCGCAATCGATGCTTTAGTCCATCCAGGAACGAGACAATTTCGACATGAATTTCTCCTGAGGTATACTTAGTTTTTGTTGTTTTACTGTACTAATTGTTACATTGATATCATCTTCTTATGTAAGACTGCTGATTTCTGCTAAAAGAATAAAGTATATATTTTTTTTAACTAGGGAAGTTAACAAGGCATTTTGTGGCTTTTCTGACCCTTGCAAGTCTCATCGATATCGGATACTACTCAAAGATCATCACCTCTCAGAAGCTGAGCTTGATCAAAAGCTTAAAAGTCTCGAAAGCAATTCCGATAATGCTTTGGTGTGAGATTTTTCTATCCTTAACCAAATTCTATGCTTTCCTTTACCATTTTGACTAACCATGGCAATTTCGGTCGATTTACTTATAAATGAGCTGATTTTGGTCATAGACCAATATACTCCTTATATGTTTGCATGCTCTTTATGTGTTTATGGCTACACGTTGTTATGCTTTTATTCTTATATGCCTTTATCCTTATCTTTTGTTGTAGTGCCTCTCTCATAAACTCCAACACACACACACACACATCCTTATTTTTGCTCACATATATCCACACACACATCCTCTTTCCTTCGGGTCTGTCTACAATTCTACATTCTACCTCCCCATACCCCGTTTTCGGCGGGGTTGGGTACCGTTTTTGCTGTTGTTGTGCTAAATGGGTTGAACGGTTGATGGTCATCTGTAGTGTATTCAATTGCATGAAAACCTTCTAAACCACTTTATTAGAAAAGATTGGATTGTTTTGTGATAATATAGTGGTTATAACCACCACCAAATGGCCTAGTGGTAAGTTCTTTGGTTTCCTCACAAGAGGTCAAGGGTTCAAACGTCGCTAGGTGTGTACCCGTTAGTATGATACCTGTCTGACCATCCCGTGAATCACCTTCTTTGATTGCTATTATACAGTCGTCGTTTCCGCCTATCTTGATAGATGAATATTTGGTTGATTATTACAATTCAGTGCTTCTATTGTAAATGCATTCAGCTGTTCACTCTTTTAAACAGTAATTGGACCATGATGAACAATTATCAGTGCACGTGAAAGATAAACTATTTCTTATGGTCTTATGTAACTTCGATTTTGTCAGTCTGCAAGTTTTGAAGATGAAGTAGGGATTGTTACTGGAAACTAGGGTTGTGGTGCGTTTGGGGGAGACCCTGAACTTAAGGCTATAATACAATGGCTTATCGCTTCTCAGGTAACTGAAATCTTCAAAAATTTTGTAATTTCAGATTTAGGTTGTATCTGCAATTGATACGTAAATTTTACTAACTCCCATTGCATATTTGATTTTTTCCATAAAACCCAATAGACGCCACTTTTGATGAATAAAACTGATTTCTTTATATCAGCAGTCCAAAATTTTTTTTGTGACTTATCTTTCAATTGAAAAACAATGGTGATCGTGAGTTTTTGGGATTATTATAATTTCATTTACATTAACTGAGTATGTACTTATTAGTAGTTTAGTACTTACTTTTTCATGTTGGCACTCTCAAATAGTACTGTACATTTATTGCAGGCATTAAGGCCTTTCGTGATATATTACACATTTGGCTTGGAGGCATTACAGACACTGGACTAGGTAAATTCTTCTAATAAGTGTCCCACATATGCTTGCCTGATAAAATAATGACTGATTTTTCATTTTTGTTACGTGACTGCATAAAAGGTAACGCGTCGAAAGGGGTTGGGTTGGTTTGATCTGAAACATTTTGTCTATAAGACTTAATAATATATTGATTTATTATTTACGGGTTCTGACCCAAACCACTTGCAACCCTTTACCCAACCTTTTTATTTGCTATCTCTAACCTCAGGCGAAAGAGCTTAGCATCTCAAAAGTTTAGGCCTGATTTTAAAGTTTAAACTACTACACTCTTTATTCTGTACCAATGACAAGGTTTTGTGGATTCTCGGCAGGTAACAAAGTGGATTACATCCCATAAATGGAATGTCGGTGACCTTTGGAATATGATAGTGGAATACTCATCACAGAGAACAAAGAAAGAAACCGCAGTTGGCTTCTTCAACTGGCTTCTTCCATTATTAACTTCTGACGACCTCATGATATTGGATCCTTAGGGATCTTGAGTATAATTTGTGAAGGAGTAGTTAATACTAGTCTCTGCAAACTGTAGTCAAAATGATAGTTTTAAAGTGATGTTTTCATGGAAGTAAATATGTGAACCTCTAAACGGTAATGAATTCATAGGCGTAGGTGATTGATATATACTATTGGAATAACAGAACATGATTGTTTGATTATTACTGAGTTTTTATATGAAATAGATTGTTGCAGATTGTGTTGAAACACTTTTAAGCATTTTTTTTTTCTTTTTTTTTTTTCTTTTTTAAGCTTTTTTTTTTTGGCTAAATACTTGTTGTTACACTATAGCCCAATAAAGAAAAATAATTTGGGCTTAGTGACCAGCACAAAGAGTTTGCGTAAACTGTAGTTACCTACTTACATTATGAGGTATCACATGTGATACAAAATAATTTATTGAGGTATCACCTGTGATACAAAATAATTTATTAGCTATCACCTATGATACAAAATAATTTATTAGGTATCACTACCTGTGATACAAAATAACTTATTAAGTATCACCTGTGATACATACAAAATCACACATTGGTTAGTACTGCTAGTTGGTTTTAATGTTGTTCAATGGAGCTTAGTACTGCTGGTTATCATTGTTAGTGCTGCCACTTACATGATTAGTACTGCTGCTTGTTGAAAATAGATTGTTACAGACTTTTAAGCTTATTTTTTTGGCTAAATACTTGTTGTTACACTAGCCAAATAAAGAAAAATAATTTGGGCTTAGTGACCGGCACAAAGAGTTTGCGTAAACTGTAGTTACCTACTTACATTATGAGGTATCACCTGTGATACAAAATAATTTATTAGGTATCACCAGTGATACAAAATAAGTTATTAGGTATCACCTGTGATACATACAAAATCACGCATTGGTTAGTACTGCTAGTTGGTTTTAATGCTGTTTAATGGAGCTTAGTACTGCTGGTTATCATCGTTAGTGCTGCCACTTACATGATTAGTACTGCTGCTTGTTGAAAATAGATTGTTACAGACTTTTAAGCTTATTTTTTTGGCTAAATACTTGTTGTTACACTAGCCAAATAAAGAAAAATAATTTGGGCTTAGTGACCAGCACAAAGAGTTTGCGTAAACTGTAGTTACCTACTTACATTATGAGGTATCACCTGTGATACAAAATAATTTATTAGGTATCACCAGTGATACAAAATAAGTTATTAGGTATCACCTGTGATACATACAAAATCACGCATTGGTTAGTACTGCTAGTTGGTTTTAATGCTGTTTAATGGAGCTTAGTACTGCTGGTTATCATCGTTAGTGCTGCCACTTACATGATTAGTACTGATGCTTGTTGAAAATAGATTGTTACAGACTTTTAAGCTTATTTTTTTTGGCTAAATACTTGTTGTTACACTAGCCCAATAAAGAAAAATAATTTGGGCTTAGTGACCAGCACAAAGAGTTTGCGTAAACTGTAGTTACCTACTTACATTATGAGGTATCACATGTGATACAAAATAATTTATTAGGTATCACCTGTGATACAAAATAATTTATTAGGTATCACCTGTGATACAAAATAACTTATTAGGTATCACTTGTGATACATACAAAATCACACATTGGTTAGTACTGCTAGTTGGTTTTAATGTTGTTCAATGGAGCTTAGTACTGCTGGTTATCTTTGTTAGTGCTGCCACTTACATGATTAGTACTGCTGCTTGTTGAAAATAGATTGTTACAGACTTTTAAGCTTATTTTTTTGGCTAAATACTTGTTGTTACACTAGCCCAATAAAGAAAAATAATTTGGGCTTAGTGACCAGCACAAAGAGTTTGCGTAAACTGTAGTTACCTACTTACATTATAAGGTATCACCTGTGATACAGAATAATTTATTAGGTATCACCTGTGATGTCTTAGGCCAAGTTGAATATGTTTTATATTTTTCTACAAGAAATATTGAATTTTATGTTTTAGTTATAATATTTTTGTTATGTAATGTTTTTATAAAAATATTAAGAATTTGATAAGCTATTTTCATGTTGCTTATTGTGTAGACTTTTAAGTTTTTTTTTTTTTTGCTAAATACTTGTTGTTACCTACTTACATTATGAGGTATCACCAGTGACATATGCTAAAGCAAGATATCCAATTTCTAGGAGTGTGACAGGTGGAAATGGCGTAAGCGGAGGAAGATAGGTGGCGCAAAATGTGGATGTAAGTACAAAAAGGAGAACTTTGACATTTGGAAATGGCCCTTAAGGAAGAAAGATGGGATGGAATCTGTGGCGCGTTTACAACTTGTATTTTGTGTGTTGACAAGATACCTAATAAGTTATTCTGTATCACAGGTGATACCTAATAAGTTATACTGTATCACAGGTGATACCTAATATCTTAACTGTTTGTTTATTTTGCCTTTTCCACTTTAATTCTCAAGTTATAAAAATTTTGTTTTCACAAAAGTTGTTCTTTTTTAGCTTATTAATAAGTTTCATGAAAAAAAAATTGCAAAAACAAAAACTGGGAAGTTGGGAAGCCCAGAGTGAGCCTAGGCTCGAACCCCAGACCTCTACCATCCTCAACCAGTTTAACTCACCACAACCATCTCTGCCCTTGTTGGGTTTTCATACGTTTCTGAATATTACAAGTGATATTAGGTGATATTCAGAATATCACAAGTGATATTATCACAAGCGATATTCTGAATATCACAAATGATATTCTGAATATCACAAGTGATATTCTTTGATATTCAGAATATCACAAGTGATATTCTAAATATCACAAGTGATTTTCTAAATATCACATGTGATTTTCTGAATATCACATGTGATATTCTGTGATTTTTTGAATATCACAAGTGATATTCTGTGATATTTAGAATATCACAAGTGATATTCAGAATATCACAAGTGATATTATCACAAGCGATATCCTGAATATCACAAGTAATATTCTGTGCTATTCAGAATATCACAAATGATATTATCACAAGCGATATTCTGAATATCACAAGTGATATTCTGAATATCACAAGTGATATTCTGAATATCACAAGTGATATTCTGTGATATATCACAAGTGATTTTCTGAATATCACATGTATCACAAGTGATATTCTGAGTACCACAAATGATATTCTGAATACCTTAAGTGATATTCTGTGATATTCATATTCTGAATATCACAAGTGATTTTTTGAATATCACAAGTGATTTTCAACTAATGTTTTGTAACATGAAAATAACAAGTGTTATTCAGAATATCACCAGTGATATTCAGAAAATCACAAGTGATAGATATTCAGAAAATAACAAGCGATTTCAGATATTCAGAAAATCACAAGTGATATTCCGAATATCAGTTGTGATATTCAAAAATGTATAAAAACGGATAAAAACATAAGAAAACGGATAAAAACATAAGAAAACGGACAAAAAAATAAGAAAATGGACGAATACGTATGAAAACGAACAAAAGCAGAAGAAAATAACAAGTGATATTCAGAATATCACAAGTGATATTCAGAATATCACAAGTGTTCTTCTGAATATCACAAAATAAAACACTTGGATAAAAAAATAAAAGCAACACAAAGACTTTGATTAACCACAACTTATAAGCAAGTAATTCAGGTCTCATTAACCATTACAACAATCTAGTTGCTAACAATAGAAGGACAATCAAGTCGTTGATGATAACAGTACATTTTTTTTTCAACAGAAACAAAAGCTAAGAATGTAAACAACAAGCGTTGATTAAGCAAGAGAGAATCTGCTGCTAGATATGCTAAAAGAGCTAACTTTCATTGGAGTAGCAACAACCAGTGGAGCCTCAGGTGAATCACTGACTGCAAACTTCTCATGCATGAAACGACTGTCCACAATTGAGTCGTCTTTAGGGACTATCTTGTAGCAGTAGCAACTATTCAGACCCACCTGGTTTAGTGGCTTTTTCTTCCTCAAAACTTTCGGCTGACATTTCCTCTGTTTTTTCTCTTGGAGGCCTATACAATCTTCCAATAGCATATCTTGCCACTAGACCTCCCACAAAATGTGCAACAAAAAAAATCTTACGAAGGTTTGGCTTTTGCTTGATCACTTCAAGGACCTTAAATTATCATAACATTATGCTAAAGTGTTAAGTTAATGAATATCGTTTAAAAGAAGGGAGAAAGATAAATATATGAAAAATGAGATATTAACCTCCTGGGATAATCGCTCACCCATTACATCTACACCATCCAATGTCTGAGAAGCTGCATTTTTTTCACTCCCTACATTGCACAATGGTGACAATCTGGTGTAACTACAACTTATCATAATGTAAAACTGAAGTACATTCTATCATCATGCACACATTATATTTGATACTCTTATGGACGTCATCCTCGGTGTATGACTTGATAACGAAAACTTGGCATCTTCATAAGTCTCTGGAAAATCAGCATGGTTGTATTGTTCTCTGTCGGGAGTTACACTCACCTCCTCTACTTTTGTCTCATTCGCAACACCATCAGTAGGTGCAAGGCTTTTATTTTCTCCCTTCGCGGCTAAAGTGACAGGTGCCAAAATCGTTTGGTTCTTCCCGCTTCTAGCTCTAGGTCCTTTGTTAAGCTCATTCAAAGCATCTCCGTTTTCATTGTTGTATCCAAAGAAACCATTTCCTCGACCTCTAGGCTTGTATTTTTTATCTGCTGCCAACCAACCACGTCCGTTGCTTTGGGAATTATAAGCATTGGACTCGTAATTATAACCTGCACTATAGTTACTTCCGTATTGGCTATATAACTTGTTTGGATACATACTGTTCATATAACCACTCCCGGAAATTACAGCTGCCAACGGTCTTGGACTCTGCAAACCATGTATAGATCACTACTTTAGAAAATTGCGATCTATAAGACATATAACATAAAGATATAACCCGTAAAAACCAATACAAATTAGGCTTACCATAACATTAGCATGAGGACGGAGATTTTGATTTCTAGACGTCACGCCATTCCCATTGGAAAAAGGAGCAACGTTAGAATTGTTTCTCGCTTGCCCATTGGAATATATCGGGCTGTCCAACCAGGGGACTGGAGAGTGAACACCATCAAAACCATATCTTGCATCCTGATAACCGTTTGCATTATAAGCCGGGCTCTGATAATTTGTTGGCCACGTAGCGGTTGGACCCTTAACACCCACACCATTAACGGTGCTATTATAATTTCTATTAGCAGTGTCGACGGTCAAAGGTGGCTGACTAGAAGACGTTGTGTTCTCACCTTTCTGTGGGATCGCAGTTGGGGTCATTGGTTGGAAATAGGGACTTGGGTATTGGTAATGTTGAGCTCCATACATCTGACCATCATGACCAATTGTCGGCACAGGTGAAGTAGCAGGCGAGTAAGGACCATATGGCGCATAACTTCAACCGTGATACATATCCCCATAAACTCCATGCATTAAAAGCACAACCAACAAAAACCGCTACAAGTTATCAAATACTTAAAAAAACCATTTACTCAAATAAACTCCGCCACTTACAAATAGCTTAAAAGATTCAAGGAAAATGTTGAATGCTGAACAACCATAACAGCTGGACACCCAGATATGTGACTGGACAATAACTTCTGAAAAAAGTGCATAACATCCACCTTTGTGATTGCAACTGGATGAAACAAATTCTTACAACCAAATTAAGTTCAAGTGTCCTCTTAAACATAGCGTTATCAGAATATATTTGACCAATGAATAAACGCAATGTATCACTTATGACAAACAACCTTTCTTATATAAGTGTCCTCTTATGTAATTCCGAACAAGTATGTATAAGCATAACAAACAACCTTTCTTATTTACGTAGATAAATTTTGATCCTCATAACTAAATATCGAGTTTGATGAAAACACCAATTTCCATCAAGTTGCTCTACTTATTTGATAAAGTGTCGTTGAAGCTATTGTTATATGATATGTGTTGGTTGATTGTATTGAATGCTCGAAATTGCAGGTACACTTCAAAGATGTTGTTGGCTGCAATAGATGAACGTCACCGTGGAACATATGATTTTATCTACCTACCCATAGATTTCAAGGCTAGTGGTTTTCCTGCACTAATTTATCTGTTTGATGTTGTTCATTTAACTTTTGCTGTCTATGCAAATGCAACTATGATATATGGCTAACGGTGCTGTTATGACTATTTGAGGTTGAAAATCATAATATCTTCAAAAATATGAGGTATCACTTGTGATTTTCATGTTTCAAAACATTAGTTGAAAATCACTTGTGATATTCAGAAAATCACTTGTGATATTCAGAAAATCACTTGTGATATTCTTAATATCACAGAAAATCACTTATAATATTCAGAATATCACTTGTGGTACTCAGAATGTCACTTGTGATATTCAGAATATCACTTGTGATATTCACACTTTTCATATCATCAACTTCAACAAAATCCCCATAAACGCTTAAAACCTAACTTTCTATCATGTATGATATAAAATATAAGTTTTTACACCTTTTTTAGGCAACTAATCACATGTGACTTTTGACTAAAACATCATATTCTAACTCTTCACCGTAGACTAAGCCTTCGGCTTCAGCTTAGGCTTAGCCTACAACTTCGGCAATGGCTTAGCCATGCTCTTACACTATAATTCCATTACTCGAGCTAACTTCTAGTCACTCATTTCGTTTCTAAAATCACAATATCCTCAACAAATCTTTTCTAAACAGTGAAAACCTAACTTCTAATCACACATCCCTTCATTAAAATCTTAATAACATCAACACACTCTATCTATAACTGAAAATCTTACTTATCACAATAACATCATCAAAATATTATAAATAGTGATAACATAACTTATAATCACATATTTCTTCATTAAAAACACAATAACTTCAACAGAAACTCATTAAACAGTTTAAATGTAACTATCATTCATATATATGCAGAATAAAATCACAACAGAAACTCTATAAACACTACGCTTCATTATTTAAGCATAAATAACCGTAAAGTATGTAGATAATGTGTTTTATACCTGAATCGATGATTTTAATCGTGTTTGTCACCGGTTTTTTACTCGAACCTTCACCAGTAGTCTTCTTCATTAAGTTCTGGTCTAAAACACCATCATCTGCGTCTTTATCTTCCATTTTGATGTGATATTTTGGTTAAAATTTTATGTTTGGTACGGTTATGGTGTGAGTAAATGAGATGTTATTTTGATCGGTGTAATTTGCTAGTGTGTGTGTTTAGTGTGTGTTTGGTGAAGTTACGGTGATGAACTGATGATGAATGAGAGGGGGTGTTGGTTGTGTTTTTTGAATTGACCAAAATGCCCCCACGCGTTGTTGATATTTTTTTTAACTAGTAAAATGTTTTAATCTTAGCCATTGATTGTTTTTAGATGGATGGTGGGGATGTGTCCCTTGGTATGTGAGATTTGTTTGTTTTGCAAAATAACTCAACTCCTTGTAATAAGGGGGTTGTTAGTTGTGGTTTGTTGCGGTGATGGCGCCCTATCTTCTCTTCCGTTAAACTAGTATAGAACTCGTGATAGTGCTTGCGGTACACCAGCAGCATTCTCGCTTCCAGATGATTAATACCCAATCCAAGATCTCTAGTACTTCTTCTTTTTTGTTCATCATCATTTTCATCGTCTTCACGGGCCTACTTAGAGGCAGGCAATACAGATTCGGGTTTCGTCTTATTAGGGAAAGCTTTTAGCTCAGGTTGTGGATCGGAATCATTGCAGCTATGGATTTGCCTTTCGATATAACACCCATATGATCATCCACTTGATGATTCCTTCCTGAATATCCCACAGGCACCGTATCGACATTATTTCCCTTTGATTATGATGGGAATACTTCAAATTATCACTGAGTTCATAACCCATATCATCATCCACTTGTGAATTGTATGTTTAGAGTGTAATCCAAGTGTTCGTTGAAATGTCCGACTGAGTTGTGTGTATTTCATTTTGGTAAAAATGCTGTGGATTATATGTGTAAGACAAGTGTTCGATCAAATGTGTGACTGAGTTGTTTGTTTGGTAAATAACAACACATTCTGAACAGAGATTAGTAAATGTGTTTGATTATCAAGTCTGAACACAAAACTGGTTTTATTGATAAATTTATTCAAGTTGTAAGGTTTTATAAGATAAGTTGCTGCAAGAGAACTAATATTTCAGGGTAGATATAGATAAGTCTAACTATGCCTAAATCACTTATTTGTTGCGTTTGGCAATCTGATTCTTGTTATATAGAATTATGCGCTAGTCACTATGAAAATGTGTATCCAAACACCCCCTTAATTAGTTACAGGCTATGAATTATGTGAAGAAAAACATCATTAGTCTTAAGTGATAATAATACCCCACGAAAGTTAGTTTTATAAGGCACTTTTTTTGGGGCAAGATGTGGGGTAAGAGAGTTTGGACTATACCTTCATATGTTTCTTATTCATTACGAAAGTCTTGAAATGATATTAACCGATATTGAATTATTGTGTTACCGGCCATCATGTCTTTGTTGAACTGTATACACAAAATGTCTGAGGCAAACGAGGTATCCAAAGACCTTAATGTTGTTGATGAAGATCCAAAAGTTGAAGTAAAGGATGACTCTTCTACTGAAGAAGTCCCAAGTCATCAGCAAAAAGCGGAAGAAAATCCCATGCCCTCACCAGCCCAAGAGGTACACTTTCTTCATTCCATTCCATGAGCAGTTTTGTTCTTTTGGTTAACTTTCCTATGATATAATTTTGCATTCTGACTTTCGCATTATGACGTTCCATCAAATCGTTGGCATAAATTCAGTTTTATTTGCGTGCCCATATATTGCAATCGGTCCATGGGAATTATCATCAAAGCTAAAATTCAATTTGTGCAAAATGATTTCGGGTCAAAACCCGAGTCAATGTGAAGAACCAGGTGAAGCAAGATGACCCATGAATTTTTGAAGATTGTTTAGATTGGAACCCAAGCTTATGGACAAATGTACTTGTTTTTCTGTTGGCATAATGTACGAACATGTTTATTGGATTGTAATGATTGTTCTCTATGACACAATAGCGATTACCTTACTATACTCGTCCAGAAAAAAACAAAGAGTTTCTGAGAATTGCATTTAGTTGCATTTTATGTGTACGCCCACCTTTCACCTAACCACCAGCTCTAATTCATCATCAACTTCTGGCCACAGGAATATTCCTCCGACCACCACCACTTTTTCACTGGTAATAACTTTCGTCATCTTTTTACCATCTATCATCACTCTTCTGTCATTTTCCATATCTAGTTATTAAAAACCGCCTAATTTCAACTTCCACTTATTATAAATATACTTTTTATCGTTGATGTGTTTAAAGGCTTATTTGTGGTATTACAATTGGTAGTATTTACTAGCATTTCCATAATTTTTTTAATGCAAAGTTACGAATGAATTTGATAGATGGAATAATGGAATGTGGGACTCGGTTCGGCCTACTCGGGCTAGGACATATCGAAATTGTGCGTACATTCGAAGGGGGTTAAAAGCCTTGTCAAAAGGGATTCAGAAACATTGGATTATGGTTTCTACGGGTACGAACAGAACATTGTCCATAGAAAAGTCAGTGTTTTAGATAAGGACATGTGGAAATGGAGGCTACCGTTCGTTTGAAGCTTCGTAGTAAAGGTATCACTCTCGTTCTGTTCTTTATCCATGTTGTGGAAATGCGGTGGAATATGTCATCATCGTTTTGTGTATGAATCAGTTGATCTTTATTTTGTGGGGATTTGGTAGAATTTTTGCTTGGTGGGGAATTGGTCTCAGAAACGTGTCCCGTGGGTTATGAGGACTAAGATGATAGGAAGACCATTCGTGTGAGTTGGTGTAGACGTCGGATTTGAACGTCAAAGGGTCAAAATGGACAAAATATATGTTCAACAATTATTAATTTATACACCAGATTTTAATTTGGTATTCCATTTAGATGGTTTAAAGGTGCCTTATGAAATATCTTTGCGCGGAATATTATTAAAAGCTAGCTGAGATGTTATAAAATAACATGTCTTTAGGAATATTCATTAGTTACCTACATGATAGCAAAAAGTTTCAAAGTTTACATATCAAAGTTTGGAATGAAATAATGAGCACATCCGCAGTTTTTACAAAACACTTAATGAAGGTCGATCCATATCAGGTCTCAAAAAAGGTACGGTCGGCTGCTACGATAATGACACGTATGTGGTAGACGAATCATATTTGAGGTCATAATTAATACTGAGAACATTGGAAATAATGATGAAAAAAGTGCCACTAAATCTCCCAGTGTGTCATATGCTAATGTTGTAAGTAACAATGAGGATCAAAATGATAATAAGCTGTGTTTTACACCAACTGTCACTAATGAAGATGGAAATGAGTTTGTAGTTTTTGATGAGGAAATTGTGTATAAAGGAAGTATAAAATGGAACTTAACCATATGTGGATACTTTTTGGGATGTGAAATGAAGTATATGAGCTTAGTTACCATCTGAGAAGGATGTGGAGTAAGTTTGGATTAGCTGATGTGAAAGTGATTGCAAATGGGGAATTTTTTTCAAGTTCAGAAAGGAAGAAGGTATGAATGAGGTGTTAAGACTAGGCCCTTGGATTGTTAATAATAGACCTTTATTTGTTCAAAAATGGGATCCAATTTTGGGTTTGAAAAAGGTTGAACAGACTAAAATCCCTATTTGGGCAAAACTGGTGAATGTCCCTCTTGAGGCATGGAGTAAGGAAGGCATTAGTGTCGTTGCTAGTAGTTTGGGAACACCTTTGATAATGGATAGTATGACCACACAAATGTGTAAGACTGGTATAGGTAAACTAGACTATGCTAGAGTGTTGGTGGAATTTGATGCATCTAAATAAGGATAATGTGGTTAAAGGCACTAAGACTGTAAAGGTGGAATATATGTGGAAACCTGAGATCTGTACACATTGCTCTGTGTATGGGCATAATACCAAAGGTTGTGATAAAAGGCCAAAATCTGAAGCTGAACTAGAAGAAATCAGGAAGCAAGCAATGGAAAAGAAAAGCAATGAAATTGGTTTTGTTGATGTTAATACTAATAAGAGAGGAGGTGCAAGGAAGCAGACAGGTGAAACAAGGAATAATGAAGGGTATAATGCTGGAATGGACAGGAATGGGAAGTATTGGAAAAAGAAGGCTGCTAACAATGAACCACCTAATAATACAACTGACAAAAGGCCTGTACAGAACAATCAAAAAGCTCCTCAGAAAACATGGACACTTCCTAAAGAGTTCTGTGCTATGAAAAGTACTACAAACAAGTATGTTGTGCTAAGTTCCATGGATTCAGAAGAAAGGGCTGAGGTTGGTATGTTGAAAGACAGAATGATTGTGGATCAGTATCTGAATATGAAACTGCAACCTTCCATTCAAGTCAAGAAAAACTGGTCTAAAGACATGATTACATACTTCAAAAATAAATGGGAGGAAGATAGGATGAAGGAAAGGGAAGCTCAGCAAGAAGGTGTGGAGGATGTAACTGACACATAAAAGAATACAAGTCCTGGTTGGACTGGTAATGAAGTGAATGGGAATGATACAGCTATTCTAAATTGATAGCTGTCAAATTGACTTGTTTGATTATGGATTTCAAAATTGCAGCTTGGAATATTAGGAGCATGAATAAATCAATTCAAGAAACATGATGAGTGTCTAAATACTCATCATTTCTATCACATTTAGACTACAAAAACAATTAAAAACATGCAAATATGCTTCAAAATGCAGAAAATATCATTTGATTGTGTTTTTATGTGTTTCAAATGCAAAATGATTAAAAACAAGTAAAAATGAACAAAGTTTGCATAAATGACAAGTCTAGTCCCTTAAGTTTTAAAAGTTGTCAAAATTAGTCCTTGGTTTGCAAAAAAAATGGAAAATTATATTTTATGGTCCTTGTACTATTGACACTTGGCAAAATAAACCCTTTTGATAACTTTGGTAAAGTTTCAGTTTCAGCCCCTAAAAATCCAAATGTTACAATATTAGTCCCTAAACTATTAACCAAATCTACCCTAATCCTAAAACTAAACTAAACCCATAAACCCTTATCCTAATCCTATCCAAACCCGGCCACATAACCAAGCCCAAAATGAAATACCAAGCCCAATCAACAAAACCCACTATCCCGTATTTTTCACTAAACCTAAACCGGTCAAAGTAAAAGTCAAACCCACCATTTTCCCCTAACCCGCCAATACCACAACTCAAACCAGGATACCACCAAAACAAAACCACCCTGACAATACCAACCCTCCCCATCCCTTTTCTCTGCCAACAAGCTTCCAACCCCCCTCCTCTACTCCTTAGCCACTCAGTACCAACCCCACGTGCAGGAAAAAAGCCAAATCCCACTTGACTTCGTTTTCCCGCCAAAATGCAATCCAACGTGTGAGATGATCTTAAGTCAAACCAACGATTGGGATTACATCAGAGGTCAGAGAAGAAGGTTTTGGAAGTGGTATTTAAAGAAGAATGAAGCCAAGAAGAAAAGCTGTCGCTGCTTTAGACCATTTTTGAGTGTAAAATTAGTTTAAAATCTGTTTTCTCAAATTGTTGTAATTTAATAGTTGTTAACTTATTCAAGCTTTGTACTCCTTTGGTTGTATTGAAATCTCAGTTTAACTTTTATTCAGTATTAATTTCAAGATTGTGTGTTAGTCAAAAAAAATAGTCAACTGCTTTTTAGCTTATTGTTTATGTTTCTATGGTTCCTTGTTTCTCAGTTAAACGAAGGTCTCTTAAGTTGTTAAATCTAGTTTGATCCCATTCAGTCTTTAATTCCAAAATTCCAAAACAGTCAAAAGTCAATATTTGGTCAAACAGCTTATTAGGGCTTATTTCAGGTTGTCAATTGCTTTTACAACCTTAATAAAGTTATTTAATCATTAATTGGTCAGTTTCTTTAGTTAGTTTGGTGATTTCAGTTTTAAATTTCATTTTAGTTAATTAAAGGGTTGTTTGGTTGCATAGTCAAAGTGGGTCAATCTGAGACTCCACTGTTCAATTGCATTCTTATTGATTTTGATTCAGTTTACAACAGCTTATTTAAGCTGTTTTAATTTTCACCTTTGCTGTTTTAAGTCTTTTTACAGGTTTGAGTTAGGAGGTACAAGCAAAGGCAGTGAAACTGCCTTCCATAAGCTCCAATAAGCTCAGCTTATTTTGGAGCCCATTTTGTCATTTCCAGGTTCTATTTACTCCATTTTAAGTATGCATTAAGAATCCCTTTGGCCTAGTTCTCAATATCAACCATATCAGTCCATAACTTAGCATAGCAGACTTAAAATTGAATTTTCATAGTTTTAAGAAATTTTGTGATTTTCTGTAGCATTCATAATAAGTAATCATAAGCTAAATTTCTGGATTTTGATAGTTCACCAGCTCATGTATCTAGGGTAATTTTTATAGGATTTTTAGAATAGCTTATACCAGCTTTTCACAGGCTTGAAAAAGCCACTTTTGCCCTGCACTTGGTTCATAAGCAGACTGTCAGTACTTTTTGGCTTATTTATAAGCTTATTCGTGGTTTTCAGCTTAAGTTGTAGTTAGAAAAGTTGATTATTAATGTGAGCTTAATAAGTTTGTTAAAAGAAAATTAAAAAAAAAAACATAGTTTTAAAAAAAAGTAGCAAGCTAGATTCGAACCCTGGTTGTTTAGTTCACAAAGCCACGACCTTACCATCTCTGCTAACCCCTTTTGTCAGCTAATGTTATCAAAAGCATTTATTTAACCTGGTTTTGTTTTTCTAATTTAAGCCCTTTAAACTGTTTAGCTTTTCAACAGCTTATTCGTATAAGCTGTTCTAGTCTTGTTATTTTTCTTAGCTTAGTTTTACTTCAAAGTATTTACCATAAATTTTTCATAATTTTTTGTATCAGTTTAGTATTTTTAATAATTTATTTACTTTAAAATAGTTTTTAATTCGTATTTAATTAAATAAAAATCAAAAAAATATAATTCTTTTTTCTGAAATTTTCTTTTATTAAATAGGACTTAGAAAAAATAAATTTGTACCCGTAGAGCTTTTATTTCATTTATTTGACGTTTTTAGCTTCGCGTGTTTATCGTTCGTAGTTCCCGTTTTCTTTAATTCGCATTTTTAATCACGTTTGTTTTTCTTAAATTGTTTTTCTCTTTTTAAGTCGTTTTTATTTTATGCTCACATATCGTAGTTAGAAAACCAAAATCCCTTTTTATTCACCATTCAAACACGTGCACGATTCGAGACCACAGAATTCCATTCAGCCTTCGTTGGGGATAACGACCCGGGAATACAACTTCCATTGTATTCTTTGGTTAAAAATATGTGTTGATTCCAGCGAATCAAATTTTGGCGCCGCTGCCGGGGAAGGCTGACGCGAAATTTTTAAATCTCGTTTATCGTTGCGTGTTCTGAATCTTCGTAAATATTCTCTTATCAAAAACCCAAAAAGATTTTCTTTTCAAAATTTATTTTTCCTTTTTCGTTTGTGTTTTCAAAATGTTTTTCAAAAACCCAAAAATATTCATCTTTACCCTCTTACCCTTTTTGATTCTTCATCCCTTTACCCTCTATCCTTTTGATTCTAACTTCTCCTACCCCTCTTGTATTTGATTCTCATGGCGTCTCTCGATGACGATTTCTTTGAATCAAGGGCCTTTAAGATCAACATTGAAAAACTTCAGGCCTTGTCAAAAATTTCGAGATGTCATGTTGATTCTGAACCATCGATTCCTATTCCCTCTCCGTTGAGGGAAATGGAACGAGAAACCGGGGTGACAAAGGACCAAGTACTTCCCTCTGAAATTGGGAGTGCTAAATACGTCCAAGCCACGGTTGTCCAAAAATCTAAGCCCACAATTGCTCACAAACCGTCAAGATTTGATCCTACCCTTTCACAATTTACGGTTAGGAGAAATCATGCAGAGCTTAGGGCGGTGACTAAAAAGAATGACTTGCCTAATCTTAACGTTTCTCAAGAACAAGAACCGGGGACTAAAACGGAAGTGGTGGAAATTGCTAGCTCTCAGAGCACACCACTTGTCCCACCTCTGGATTTTTCAAAATGTTCTTCGAGACTTGATAGTCATTCGGATCACCATGTTGGTTTTGTTGATTCTTTGAATGAACTGATTCCTTCTCTTAACTCTCAAATGGAATCGTTAATTCCTTGTGTCGGTTGTAGTGAGCCTCTTTTTGGTTCACCATGTCGCTGGTGTACGTGTGTACAGTGTGGTAATGATATTCGGAACGGGAGTTGTTTGTTTTGTGGTTCGAGGAATTCATTTGATTATGATCCTAATCCGACCTCATTTCGCGACTCCTCAAATTTTTCCTACTACCCACCACAGCCCGACCTATCTTCGTATAATCAACATAACTCGTGTGAATTTTGTGGAGGTCCTCACCAAGGATTTGAGTGTCAAGCTGGAAACACTTTTGACACTCAGAATTACCAGACTCCATATTATTCACCATGCCAGTCACAACAATCATATTGTTGTGAGTACTGTGGAGGTCCCCATTTCAGCTCTGATTGTCAACCAGGGAATCCAATTCCTTGTAACATTTATGACTATCCGTATCAAGACCCACCTCCACAGTACCAGATGGATCAGGCACCTCAGCCTCAGCCACCTCCTCAAAATCTTCTCCTAGATCTTCTAAATTTAGTGAAAGATTTGAGACATTCCCGTGATAATCCAAAAGAAAAATCCATGAGAGAATTGTTAGCCGAAGAACGGGCTGCTAAAATAGATTCCCAAAATGCTTTTGAAAAATCTGTTAAGGAATCAATTCAAAGAGAAAAAGCAGCCAGATCTAGCTCTCAATTCCGTTTCATTCATGATGACGATGATGATGAGGATTCTATTCAAATGATGGAATATTACAAAGAATCATCCAGTTCATCAGTTGAGACTCCTTCCGTGGATGCACAGGGAGATAAGAGTATGCAAGAATTGCTAGCAGAAGAACACATGAAAAATATAAACTCTATGTGTGCTAGTCTTTCTTATCTCCCTCAGTCTGAACTTATCGCACCCGAGATTCACACTCACTCTCTTATCATGGGGAATGAGCTTCTTGACACTGTTCCTGAAAAGGAATCAGACGAATTCATAAAGTCTAGTGTTGAGGACCTTGTTCCAATCCACAGAGAGTCACAGGGGATCCTCGAGCATTTGTGCGATATCCCTCTTCCTCCTCTTATCTTCCAAATTGATCATGATGAGATGTTCTCCGATTTTACTGATGACGATTCGTTATCTTGTGGAGACATCGTTTATGTGGAAGAATTACCTTCTGAGCTAGTCAGCTTAGAAGAAGAGAATGATGAAGAAACTGATACTGAAATCCAAGATGAAGCCCTTCGTGCTACATTATTGAATGTCAGTCTTCTCATTTCTAAAATCGAGGCTTTCAAAGAGAAACCCATTTCGTCTCCTATCCCCATTAAGGATAGTGATATTTGTTCTGATGATTCTATACCGGAATTTGAAGCCTTCACTTTTGATCCTATGGGAGAGAAGATTAGTGGCAGTACCACTTCTCATTCTCATAATTCTCTCCCCGATTATGAATCATTTACCTTTGATGAGTTCTCCTGTGAACTCACTCACATCAATCCAGAATATGATTCATTCACCTTTGAGGAGTTCTCCTGTGAACTCACTCATATCATATCTCCACCGGAGTATGATAGTTTCTACTTTGATCTAGACACACCCGGGATATGTCTTGATCAAACGAGCTTAAAAGATGAGATTCATGTTATTATGAATTCTCCTGTGGGTGATGACGAGTTAATCATGATTTTCATCATGGTTTTCTTTCTCTTCTTCACCTATCCCGTAGCTTCTCCTGTTCTTCACTCCTTCGGGAATGAAGATACTATATTTGACCCCGGCATTCCCATATATCATTCTCTTGAGCCGGGATTACATCTCATCGGTGTGGAACTTTCACGTGCTTCAAATGTTTGTCCAAACATCTTGAATGAAAGTCCGATGGAGATTATCTCTTCCACATGATACTTCCCCAAGAACAAATGAATGCGGGGTCGAGTCAAGCTAGTGACTCGGTGATCAAAAACTCAAGCACACCATATGGGTTTTCACCCATATTTCTGACTTCTTTCTCTGTTCTATCACCTAAGTGTGGGGGAGATGCCCCACATGTTGTATATATGTATATATCAAAAAAAAAAAAAAAAAAAAAAAAAAAAGTGTATATATAAAAAATGGCTACTAGTATTGCCTTTTTACGTTCTAAGTGTCGGCATAACAGCCGGTACTTTGAATATTGAGGGCAATATTCAGTTCTAAGTGTGGGGGGGGGGGAATTCTAGCGAATTTTGATCATATTACCATCTAGCACCCCCATTTTAGCCAAAATTTTAAAATTTTTTCTCACTTAGAACGCAATAAATGGTTATCAGTCCACCATGTCTAACCCACATAAGGATTGGCTAATCCAGGAGCAAACGGCTCTTGGTAAAGATAACTCAAATCCGTTTATGGCTTGCAATTTGCCGAAAATTGTATGGTATTCGACTCACCATATCCTAAAAAGTGAAGAGTTGGCTAGCCCGCAAGATTATGGCTTGTGGTAAAGGCAGTGGAAAAACCATAATTGGTAATCAGCTCACCAAAGATAATAACTGTAATTTATCTAAGAGTTGGCTAGTCCAGAAGCAAACTGGCTTTTTGGTTAAAGAACAAATCAAATCCGTTGACAGCTTGAATTTGCTCAAAATCTATATGGTTATCAGTGTACCATAGTTCTTACTTGAACTGAAACTTTGGCTACTCCAGAAGTAATGGCTTTTGGTAAAGGGGAAAAATCAATTAAATCTTCTTTAAAAGATTGCTAGGGACTAGCAAAGTTTAGTTTGGGGTATTGATGATGTCTAAATACTCATCATTTCTGTCACATTAGACTACAAACAAAAAAAGTCAAAAACCTTTAAAATGCTTCAAAATACGAAAATATCATTAGATTGTGTTTTTATATGTCTCAGATGCAAAATGATTAACAACAGATAAAAAATGAACAAAAGTTGCATAAATGACAAGTCTAGTCCCTCGAATTTCAAAAGTTGTCAAAATAGTCCCTGGGGTTTGGAAATGACATTTATGGTCCCCGGGTATTTTAAAATGGAAAATATTGTTTTATAAACCCTTTGATATCTTTGGTAAAGTTTCGTTTCAGCCCCTCAAATCCAAATGTTACAATATTAGTCCCTAAACTTTAAAACCCATTTAACCTTAGTCTAACCAAAACAAATAACCTAAAACTAAATCTAAACCCCAACCTTAAACCATTAAACCCCGGCCCAATCACAACAAGCCAACACCCTATCCGGTTGATTTTTAGTTAAACCACACAGGTTTTGACCGAAAGTCAAACCATCAAAACCACTACTTTTCTTCTTCCCAAATCCGCAAAATACAACACCAGGATACCATCATTGCACATAGCTCAACAACCACTCCATACCTTTTCACTTACCACGCAACCTATTCCCTCCTACTTTGCTAGCTACCCACCAACTTCACTGTGCTCAGGAAATAGACAAAATCCCACTTGATGACTTTCCGCCATTTTTGGAAATCAACGACAGAGATGGATTAAATAAATTGGAACGGCTGGATTTGATAAAGAGACACGAAGCTTATTGGATGTATAAAAGAGAAAAAAGAACAAGAAAAAGTCTGTCACTGTATTAGACCCATTTCGTAGTATAGAGTTTATTATTTTAGTCAAGTTTATTGTTGTTTAATTTCAGTTAAAAATGTAAATCTCATCAGTTTCAAGTAACTTTTATCAGTATTGTACTTAATTCCATCTAATTTAAATTAAAAGTTTTTGATAAGTTCGGCTTTTAATTCTCTGGTGCTTTAAAGTAGAAAACAAGCTCATTTACTATTCCCTTAAGCTCATATGAGCTTATTCAAGCTGTTGTTTAAGTTAAATAGGATTTATCTATTCTGTTTTAATGTAAAAGTCAATAAAAGGTCATGTTAGGAATATAAATATTCATATGAAGGTTCGGTATCACGAATCAATATTATAGCATTTATGGCTCGTAGGCTTATTTATATAAGCTTAGTATTATATATTATTAGTTTTATTAGATTAATCGTATCTATATTTGTGGAGTGGGTCGGGGCTGTTCCCCACTGTCAGCTCACTCCCAGCCCACTAGGGGCACAATATGTAGGAAGTATAAATTACCCCTTCCCACACTTGGGAAGGGTTGGAACTCTTGGAACTCTTCACACATTGAATCTAATATTACCAGTTTTCTCTCAAGAGTTTCCCACTCTCTCTCTCTAACATCTCACTAACTCACCATGGGATTCTTGATCTTTCATGAATCAAGACCACCCGAATCATACACACAATCAAGAAGGTTATGTCCTACAATTGGTATCAAGAGCCATGGTTTCATCTTGGTCAGATCTGTGGTCCATGGTTAGGTTCGATTCGGGCTTATTTTTCTTGGTTCGATTTTTCTTGGTTCGAACCAACTTACTTAAACTGTTTTGATCATTATCATTCTTTTTGGTTCTCAATACCTACTCGTACCACTAAAATCATTTTTTTTGTTATTGCTAACATGGGCTGTTAACTGGTGATGGGCCTAATCTGGGTATGGTTTTAGGTGATGTGTGGTATGTATATGTTTGTCAACATTCAAGTTTTTGTTACATCACGAAAATCTTGGCTGTCTTGTGGCTTGTGTTTGACGAGAAAATTAGTCAATGGTTTGTCTGTTAAGAGTTAGTGTTGCTTCGCTTGGTATGTGGGCTTAATGCCTATGGTTTTACTGCTTGTGGTGTTTCAGTTAATACCGCAACTTGGTTTGACTGTTAAGAGTTTGTGTTGCTTCGCTGGGTATGTGGGCTAAATGCCTATGGTTTTACTGCTTGTGGTGTTTCAGTTAATGCCGCGACTTGAACTGCAATGATAATACTTGTTCTTATGTGTGATTTGTGGTCCAGTGTTGTGGTTAAATGTGGTGTTGTAAATGATGTTCTTGGTTACTGCTAGTGATAAAGAATGTGGTTCTTGAATGCGGTTTGTCATGATAGAGAATAACACAGATCCGGATTTTAAGGAAAGTACGAAAGTGACAGGTTTGACTGGTCAAAGACGCGGTTTGTCTATTGGCTCACAGACTCGGTTTTGTCTGTTTAACCCTGGACTCGGTTTGTCCATACTGTCACGTACTCGTACTCGGTTTGTCTGTTTGTCATGAACTCGGTTTGTGTTTCTTGCGAGCATGCGGTTTGTGGGTGTTTGGAGATGCTGTTTGTCTATTAATCACGAACTCGGTTTGTCTGTTTAACCACGGACTCGGTTTGTCTGTTTAACCCTGAACTCGGTTTGTGTATAAAAGGTGTAAACTCAGGACAAATTTGGTTAATGTATTATCTAATATCAAAATGAATGATTAGAAGAAGATGAAGCAGTGACAAAGACCATGACCATTCGAACAACAATCATAACGACTACAACTACAAACGCAACTCAAATCAACAAACAATAACATCAACCATAACAAATCCACATCCTAACTACATCACTGCTGCTCACATATATCTCACAACATCAAAAACTCCTCACAACTACCACGATACACAACTACACTCACCAAGACACTAACAAAATTAAATACACCAAATGATCTCAGTCTCATTGTTTTTGTTTCGAATCTCTTCTTGAGAAATCAAGATCTTATAAATCTTTGCTAAACAAATAACAACCCATCATAGATCTTTAAACTCAAACAATTAATAACATCAGCAAGACCTCAGACTTTTTCTTTATCATGTGGAACTATAGCCCATAGATTTTAAAAGATCTATACACGAAAAAGAAAAATCATCATTGATCTTTGCGAAGTGAGAATTTTATTTTCATTTCCGAACACTTTGAGAAAGAACATAACAAGTATGTATCATTCTTTCTTTGATTCGATTCAATGTAACACAAGCAAAACATATTTACCTACCCGAGACCCACGAAGTGATCTTGAAGCCATAACACAATTGCTTTCTTGATTTGTACGGAGCATAAACGGACTACTAAATATGGGTACGATTGAAATTAGGTTTGTTCCTGTTTTTGATTCTTAGGGTCTCATATTCACTTGTGATAGATATGAAAGGAAAGGATGATGATTGAGATGAGTTCTTTTTCTTGGGAGATTAGTGATGTTGGGTGAGAGGACAGTGAAAGGGGGGCGGAGTGTTTTAGAGATTAGGGTTGATAATATGAGTGTTATTAGGGTTTGGATAAGCTTATAACAGAGTAAGACTTGGATCGGGTTAAAGGTATGGGTCAAAGTCCATATATAACGTGTATACATTCTCGGTTTGTTATTAGGGTTTTGATGATTAAGACTTGTTTGGTGGACTGAATGACTTGGGCTTCAATTATAACGTGTATACATGGGCTTGAAGGATTTGGTTGGCGGAGTGTATAAATTTACTTTGGTGTTTCGAATTACACGAGGATACTCACATCATGACAAGTATTTGGGTTTAAGAATATCTTCATGATTATAGAGTCGTGAATTTGGCAGCAGTGTCCTATTGAGGTCCACGATTTGAGTGATCCTGCAATTTGATCTCTGCGATATGAGTTATGGTTGACAAATTGCGATTTGATTAATTGCGAGTTGACAAGTTGCTATTTGACTTTTTGCGACTTGACTGATTGCGACTTGACCAGTTGCAATGTGATATTGTGATTTGGTTAATTGCGATTTGACTTGTTGCGATTTGACAAACTGCGACTTGACTTGTTGCGATTTGATCAAGTTGTGATTTGACTTCTTTGACTTGAATTTCGAAGATCAGTATTGCACTTCACTCTTGGTTGTTCTTGTTGATTTCACGGTTTCTCTTGTAGATTTTAGAAAATCCCGCGAAAGAGTCGATTTCTCGGTTTAAATCTCAAAGAGCTGTAAAATCCCGTGAGATTAATTTTGGACATATAGGCGGGACTTGGATTTTGACATAATATAACTTACGGGGTTTGGCTATTTTTTTCGGGATAAGTTTGTGCTTCAAGATCTGCAGGAATTGGGAAATTATGGTAACTTGGGTGGTTTGTTAATTCACGGGTTGGTGTACTTAGTGTCACAAACATCTCGGGGTGGATGGATGCACGATGTTTGATGACCCTTGCTCGAAGCGTATTTAAGGTGATTAGACCTGGATGTTCATGAAGTGGATATATACAATTAAGGATGGAAGGTTGGGTATATATCACTACCTATATTTAAAGGAGTTACGTTGTTGTGCTCAATATAGGTTCTAATTCATAATTTAGTGCAAGTTTAAGTCGCTGACTTGTTCTTTATCAAGCTTCTTCAAGTGATTGTTGTTTCTCAAGCTTCTAATGTGATTGTTGTTCAAGATCTTCTCAAGAGGTAGTCAGGCTTAAAGACAAGAGGTGATTTGTTTGGAGACATGTTTTAACCTTTTACTCACTTTAAAGTCATATGCATTTCATCAAGCGGTTTTGGCATATTACGAGCTTCAATGAATTGTTAATCTACTAAACCATTGATGATGAGGAAAGCAAGGGGTTACTACAAGAGAGTCTTAATCACCATCTTCGTTGCAGTAGTTTCATTTGTCTCTTTCCATGTTTTGTGCCTGACAAATTCACAAACATCACGGACTCTCAGCTTTGGCAAAAAGGTCATTTCATGTCCTTTTTGAGGGGGAGAATTATCGCAAGTTTCCTAGAAGTTCCGTCTCCAGCGATGTGAATTTTAGCGGTTCCGGTTACAGCGGGTCAGATCGTATCGGTTCAGTCTCCAGCGGTTTGAATCTTTGCAGTGTCGGTTACAGCGGGTCAGATCGTAGCGATTCAGGACTCAGTGGTTCAGTCTACAGCAGTTTGAAGCTTACTGTTGTGCAGTTAGTTCTTGAATTTATTTCTCAGATAAATCTCAAGAACCATAAAATCCTGTACACAGTACGACAACTATTCCACATCCAAGTAGCTGGATCAGACAGCCTTGGTTGATAGGACTGACTATGAGTCTTGGGCACTTCTAAGAATTTGCGCATGTTTCTTTTCCTTTTGACTAGTCAACAGCACAAGATGATCACGAAGTTCATTTGGTATTCCTTATTTGAGATTGAAGCTGAATTTCACGAAGGCGTCTACTTATTTTATCTTGAAGTCGGGGTTGGTTGGATGCATGACTTTCAATGATAACTTGCTCGTGCTTAAAATTTAAGTTGAAGACTTGGGTTATCTAGTTACCAGCAGTTGGGGTAACTATCACTTAAGAGTTATTGGAGTACTCAGTGTCACACGTCAATGACGATGTCGATAATCGCAAGAGGTGTTAATGTCTCATACTTTGGTTGGGTATTGTGCACTTAGAGATCTGCTTGGAGCATTAATTCTCTACACCGTTCTTCCAACATTAGTGCAAGCTTAAGTAACAAATTTGGGGATTTATTCTTCAATTTTCAGTATTGGTGTATCGGGTTTTCTTCATCGAGTGGTCACTAATCTTTGTACAAGGTTGGTTAGTTGGCCAAAGGTGTTAAAAGTTGAGATGTGATCTGTATTTCTCACGAAATATTCTTAACCCAAACTGATGTTCACCAAAACCAAATCAGTTACGCCACATTCAATCGGTTACTGTCTCACGGTTTCTTCTTGGTTTTGTAAAATCCCGCGAAAGAACTTATTTCTCGGTTTAAACCATAGATTTGTAAAATTCCGTGATGATGGGCTATGCGCTCTTGACCAGGATCGGGTTATAACCATTATCGAAGTTCAGTTATAACATCACAAATGGCTGGATCGAGGCTTTTAATTGACAAGATGTGACTACGGGGTTAGTTCAGTATTATTTATTTGAGGCTGAAGTGAAATTTCAGGGGTGCGTGTACTTAGCATCTGAAGATATCGGGGAGGTCGGATGAAGATTCTTCGAGATCCTTGTTCGAGCTTCAATATAATGACAAGGACTTGGATATCTAGT
The DNA here is from genome assembly GCA_021014915.2 of Artemisia tridentata subsp. tridentata. Taxonomy (NCBI): domain Eukaryota; kingdom Viridiplantae; phylum Streptophyta; class Magnoliopsida; order Asterales; family Asteraceae; genus Artemisia; species Artemisia tridentata. Next base: position 52,513,976 of record CP139505.1, read on the forward strand.
TATTTTTTCTTTCTCCCTATTACAAAATAACTATCACTTTAAGGGGTCACGTTGTAGTGCTCAGTGTCACACGAAGTTGTGGATATCCAAGAGGTGATGTATGTCTTATACTTGATGGTTGGTTGGTTGAAGAGTATAGAGTACTTAGGGATTCGATGTTACACGAAGTCTCTGCACCGCTCTTTGTCTCGCATTAGCACAAGTTTAAGTCACAAGTTCGGGTTATGTTACTTCAGGCTCAAGTTCATCATATTGGGTTTTTCTCCATCAGTGGTCACGATTTCAAGCCGAACAAAATGATAATGGGGTTGGTAACGAGTTAGATGAGAGAAGTTGTAAAGAGAGAGATTATGACGTCTGAAACATCAGTTCAGCCTCGTTCTTCAAAGAATAGAATTGTACCGTGAGTGCACTTCATCTTCAAAAAGAGGAGTCTTCTATTAATGGCCATCTCTCATCAAAAGATTCATGCTCTTTCCGTGCTTATTCAGTCTTCAATGGATTCGGCAGCACAATGGGGTATATTCTTATTCACATTGTTTCAAACCAAAAATTGCAGTTGACAGTCATGTGCACAATTTTTGAGTGAGATAGAAAGGGTAAATATAACAACATGTCAGTCGTTCAAGAACCGTCAAGTGGAGCTAATTACCGTTGATGTATTCATATTCACTAGTTCAATCATCAAAAATTGCAGTTGAGGCATATGCAATTTTTGAGGGGGGGAAAGGGTGAATATTAATCTACATGTTGGTTGATGATTGAGAAATGGTCATACGACTCCTGAATACGTCAGTTCAGGAGTCGTGCAAACCATGTTTCTCCAACACTACTTCTTCCGTCTTTCAAGGTGTTGAAGAACATGGTCATGGAATGCTAATCTACAAATTCTCACGGGCTGGTTCAATCAGTAACAAAGGGTTTCTAGTCAATGCTTCATGCACACTTCATTAGGCTGCATGTACACATCATGATGATGATTCCGATTAATCGTAACCATCATGGGGGAGAGAAATGTTGACACCAAGGACGCACAACAGGTTCACGTGATCAGGGCTTAATATCCAGGATGGATAAATACTGTAGATGATCAGTGGTTCAACTTGTTACCTTGGTATTATCGTTTCACTGCTACGTTATGTGCTGATTAATCGTAACCATCAGGGGAGAGAGAATGTGTACATCAAGGACGCACAACAGGTTCACGTGATCAGGGCTTAATATCCAAGTATGGATACATACTATAGATGATCAGTGGTTCAACTTGTTACTTTGGTGTTATACCAAGACTGAAGAAGGTCGAGTCGTCAGTCTACTCTTCATTCTCTGTTGGGAGTTATATCTCATGTGTATGCTGCGGGCTGATGGGTTAGATGTAAGGTTACTGGAAGGCATTTGGTGAGATAATTGATTGGTATTCTTTCCTCCACATTGGGCAATCTTGAAGAAGGTCGAGTCTTACAGTCTTCTCTACATTCAAAACTTGTTGAGCTCTTTTCTTACAACTTGATATTTAACTTAATCCCATGACAGTTCTTGTTTGATGAGTTGTGGAGTTAAGTTAGGTTCAAGTTGTTCCGTAGTTGAAGGTTAAGTCCAACTTGATGTTAACCTAATCTCATAACAGTTCTTGTTTGATGAGTTGTGAGGTTAAGCTAGATTTCAGTTGAGGCTCAACTTAAACTACCGAAAAGATGCCTAAGATTTTTGACGGAGTCACTCTAGGACGGGAGTGTTAGAAGATTAAAGACGGCATGCATTTGGTTATCAAAAGACTTCTTCATATTTCGGGCGTTCATCCAAAGGCTTCTTCTTCTTCCTACTTTGGGTGATCGTCAGAGGTTGTCAGATTGGGGAGAGCACTAATTAGGGGAGAGTGAAAAGCCAGAATCATTCCCTGGTTGAAAGTGCTCACATTGCTCTTCAGCAAGTCAAGTGATGAATGCGGTGAAGATTCATAATGCTGAGGAGTAATGGTTTCTGGTTCGTATCCTTGTATATATATACTTGTTCATATCTTATACCATACTTGTAAATAGAATTTATAGAAATCTTGATAATTGTAAATAGAGAAAACTTAAAATCAGAAAAACCATAAAAATTGAAAAATTAGAAAATACCAAAAATAGTTTCACCTAGGCATGTCTTCTGTTTATCGATAACATTTACGGACTTAGAAATGTCATTCAATAATGGCACGGGTCTTTAAATGAAGCTCGAGCAGAAGTTAAAATGGAGGATTAAAACATGTCTAAATGGCTTGCTATTACTTTAGATAGCAACCCGCGCTTCATATTGGGGAAAGCACGTCGCCAAAAAGACGACTGTTCCTCCAACTGGGTGATGTTCACCTGGGCATGGATTACTTCATATCCATGTTTCCTGATTTGATGTACGTTTCAGTGCATCATTTCTTGTAAAAGAAGAGAAATCTTCTTAGTATAACAAATAGTTTTCATTCTATGATTCTTCTGAAAACTATTTGTGAGACACCTGGTGAATATGTGTTGTATGAAATTTGTTTATACTTGGATTATGCATAAAATTTGTCACTCAATCAACGACTACAAAACCTCATGATAGTTCTTGTTTGATGAGTTGTGGGGTTAAGCGTGATTTTAGTTGAGGTTCAACTAGAATACGGGTCATTGATTGAGGGGGAGAGTGAATTCAAATTTTATATCATCAAACGGATTTATTGGTTAAATCATACTTGTTAGAAATGGTTTTGTAGTTAATGGGGAATTAGTTGAAGAGGATCTTGCTTAAATATATCAAATGACCAAGTGTGTTAGTTGCTAGAAAGTTTAGGACATTATGTGCAATTTGCTTATAGTTTCCTAACTTTATGTATCTAGAAGGTTCATTTGTGTTACTTTGGAATCCTCGTATAATCCTCATAATGCTTTAAGACTCAAAACCTAAAAGAAGTTAGAAAACCAATTGTGTTTGATGTTTTTGAATACTCCACGGGCATTTGTATGATCTAAGTGAATGAGTTTCAAATGTTGTTTGTCTCTGCTACTTAAGTGTTGTTGATATTGTGCATATGTTCTCAGGATTCGCTTAGATAGATTGCTATTATGTTAGAATCATGTTCCTAAGATCCTGAATTAAATATTGAAATTCGTGTGAATTGCCATGTTCATGATTGCTATTTGCTCTTCATGCTAGATAGTGGTTTGACGTAGTTCCTGATTGGGGTTTGATTATAAGATGAACTTGGTATCATAATGTGGCAAGCTGCTGAAGGGTAGCTATCTAGGAATAGTGTATCTGTATGCATGTATATCTGTGTTGATATTCTTATGCAGATTCCATAGCCAAAATGAATGTACCAGTTCCCATTCTAACCATTTGATCAGACGTTCAAACTCTATTGATTGGCTCGGAATTCACCACGACAACAACATCGGCGGCAACAACAACAACTACACCTTCACCTCCACCACCATCATTTCAACAAAGAAGTACTTACTCGGATCTCGCCAAGAGGGGATCGACAATACTTGAGAAGATTTGTTGGTGGATGGATGATTGATGTTGACCACTGACTCACTCAGAAAAGCGGGTGATTACATCATCTGTGCAAAAAGGTCAATATCACTTGTGTCATAATAATCACTTTGTGCAAAATAAGCAGTGAATCTCCCCCTTAGTTTAAGGGGGAGCATAGTATGTTCCATTATCAGAAAACATTTAATCGGACACATTTTCTCCCACATTTTTCTAACTTATTTAAATCAATTGAGATCACAAATCTCAAATGGTTTGAAATTTTTGATCGGGGGAGAGAATGTGATTTAAATATGAAATCTGATAAAATGTGATGTTTGGACGTAAGTGTAAGCTCTCCCATATGTGCTAAACTCTTTTGTATACCAAGGCACATATTGAGGGGGAGCAAAATGTTTTGGGCATAAAAGTAAGCTCTCCCATGTGTGCTAAACTACTTTATATATCGATGCACACATTGAGGGGGAGCAAATGTTTTGTGGAAACAAAAAGGATTTGGCATAACATGAGATCGTGACTCAGACTTAACAAATGAATTGACGATAGCTAAAGTCAGTAGTCGAAAGGACATGTCCTGGACGGGTAATAATTTCAAGCTAGTTTACTAGTGATGTAAGCGTGTCTCGCAAAGGACGTGTCTGAGTAGAATGTACCGATTTCGAGCGACTTTCCTTGAATGTGATCTGGACGGGTAATAATTTCAAGCTAGTTTACTAGTGATGTAAGCGTGTCTCGCGATGATCATGTTCTTGGAAAATCAATCAATTCAAAAAGTGCGAGCTCTACCTAACATGTGCAAATTTATAAAACAATCAACCGAGCACATGTTGAGGGGGAGCATTTGAAAAATATAAAACTCTCAAGTGTTTGCAAAAATGTGTTTCAGAATCATGAACACTTGGAGAGATTTTTCAAAGATTTGGTTTATGGCAATCGTGGAAGTACACCAAAGACCGACCATTTTAATGAATGTATGGAGTTATAAGGATGGTTAGGTTAGGCTCAAGTTCCCACGATCCCGCCAGAGCCGGAGGGATCTACCCAGGGACAATCCACTAGTTAGTGAAGAAGTCCTTAGGTATGATGAAAAAGGAGAAAAGTGGATAAGGGAAGAGTGCCGACTGAGATGGAGCTAGTACTGGAACAAACCCAACAAGGTACTAGTAATGAAGTCTCGGTAAGCACTGAAGGGGTTGAAGAATGAAAAAGAATTGTAAAGATAAAGGGTGAAAAGAAACAGCCCTCCTTACAACTTAGGCAGAAACCGGGTCAATACATATGCTGTCAGAATCACATAGTTGATTGCTGGCATTGAAGACAAAGTATCATGGACCCAGTGATACGCTGCACAACCCTCCCTAGCCACTCAAGGTCCCTCAAAGGATTCTTGTTTCAATTGTCACGGAGTTCAATACATTCCTATCGTCTCTCTCACTCCGAGTTAGATGATATTGAAAAGGTGGCAGTCCTCTCCAGCCTCCGCTCACTAAATCAAAACGCACTATAGAGTCTAGAGCCACGAGATGCATAAAAAGATCTCATAGGAACACGAATTATTTCTACACTGGGTGTTCAACATTAAGGACACCAGTTGTAAACTTAAGAGTCCTACGCAGATCTTAGCAATCTGCCAGAACATTTATGAGGGAATTTACAAATGTAATTCTCAATGATTGAATGGAAATTCCTGCCAGGGTCAACATCAAGCAGCCCTGAAAGCAGGTCACTTCGGTAATTCTTTATGGATTACGCTTAGTGGTCACGACAGTTTCTAACGGTCTACAGTCGTGGAGTGATCTCCAGCGACTCACCTAATCGTTGATGTGCTACGGTTCGATCTTAAAAAGCCCTCTGTGGGTTTTCGATTAGGAACGGTCTTGGTAAGGATTAGAGAGAGTTTTCACACTATGCTGTTAACAATCTCGAAGTCCGAACCTGTAAGTACCGGATGTTTTATTGCTAACTGTCGTATGCAGGAACTTCTGGCGATTGTAGCTGATTGCTGTTGCAGCTGTTTGCGGTTGTAGCTGATTGAAGTTACAGCTGAATGCGGTTGTAGCTGGTTGCAGTAAAGATGCCAATCCTCTACCACATGTTCACACTACATCATCATTGTAACTCAAGAATGTCATGATCAACCTAAAAGACCTTTTACACGGCTTCTGCAAACTCTGATGCTAAAGATCATGACACCAAATAGTGTGAGCATGTCGGCTCAAAGAATAACACATCACATTGAAACATACTGCTGAATGATGACATGAAGACAAAAGTTGGATGATAAATTCGAAGAATTCTCAAAGATCATCCAAGATAGAAGAACAATCATCACAAGATCACTGCTAAAGGCACAAAGATACAAGACGTTGAAGAATCGAAGACTACGAGCTATGAAGACAAGATCAAAAGATAAAATGCTAGAATTCAAGTTATTATTTCCGGGGTGACCTCCCTTAGGGGGAGATTGTTAGGAATATAAATATTCATATGAAGGTTCGGTCACCCCGAGTATCTAATTAGCATTTATATAGCTCGTAGGCTTATATATATTCGTTTATTAGTATTAGTATTATCAGTATTATTAGTGTAGTAATATATATTCGTGGAGTGGGTCGGGGCTTTCCCCTCTGTCAGCTCACTCCACAGCCCACTAGGGCACAAATATTAGGACTATATATATAACCCTTCCCACACAAGGGAAGGGTGGAACTCTTCACACATTGAATCTAATATTACCAGTTTTCTCTCAAGAGTTTCCCACTCTCTCTCTCTCTAACATCTCACTAACTCACCATGGGATTCTTGATCTTTCATGAATCAAGACCACCCGAATCATACACACAATCAAGAAGGTTATGTCCTACATGGTATTTAAAGAAGAATGAAGCCAAGAAGAAAAGCTGTCGCTGCTTTAGACCATTTTTGAGTGTAAAATTAGTTTAAAATCTGTTTTCTCAAATTGTTGTAATTTAATAGTTGTTAACTTATTCAAGCTTTGTACTCCTTTGGTTGTATTGAAATCTCAGTTTAACTTTTATTCAGTATTAATTTCAAGATTGTGTGTTAGTCAAAAAAAATAGTCAACTGCTTTTTAGCTTATTGTTTATGTTTCTATGGTTCCTTGTTTCTCAGTTAAACGAAGGTCTCTTAAGTTGTTAAATCTAGTTTGATCCCATTCAGTCTTTAATTCCAAAATTCCAAAACAGTCAAAAGTCAATATTTGGTCAAACAGCTTATTAGGGCTTATTTCAGGTTGTCAATTGCTTTTACAACCTTAATAAAGTTATTTAATCATTAATTGGTCAGTTTCTTTAGTTAGTTTGGTGATTTCAGTTTTAAATTTCATTTTAGTTAATTAAAGGGTTGTTTGGTTGCATAGTCAAAGTGGGTCAATCTGAGACTCCACTGTTCAATTGCATTCTTATTGATTTTGATTCAGTTTACAACAGCTTATTTAAGTTGTTTTAATTTTCACCTTTGCTGTTTTAAGTCTTTTTACAGGTTTGAGTTAGGAGGTACAAGCAAAGGCAGTGAAACTGCCTTCCATAAGCTCCAATAAGCTCAGCTTATTTTGGAGCCCATTTTGTCATTTCCAGGTTCTATTTACTCCATTTTAAGTATGCATTAAGAATCCCTTTGGCCTAGTTCTCAATATCAACCATATCAGTCCATAACTTAGCATAGCAGACTTAAAATTGAATTTTCATAGTTTTAAGAAATTTTGTGATTTTCTGTAGCATTCATAATAAGTAATCATAAGCTAAATTTCTGGATTTTGATAGTTCACCAGCTCATGTATCTAGGGTAATTTTTATAGGATTTTTAGAATAGCTTATACCAGCTTTTCACAGGCTTGAAAAAGCCACTTTTGCCCTGCACTTGGTTCATAAGCAGACTGTCAGTACTTTTTGGCTTATTTATAAGCTTATTCGTGGTTTTCAGCTTAAGTTGTAGTTAGAAAAGTTGATTATTAATGTGAGCTTAATAAGTTTGTTAAAAGAAAATTAAAAAAAAAAAAACATAGTTTTAAAAAAAAGTAGCAAGCTAGATTCGAACCCTGGTTGTTTAGTTCACAAAGCCACGACCTTACCATCTCTGCTAACCCCTTTTGTCAGTTAATGTTATCAAAAGTATTTATTTAACCTGGTTTTGTTTTTCTAATTTAAGCCCTTTAAACTGTTTAGCTTTTCAACAGCTTATTCGTATAAGCTGTTCTAGTCTTGTTATTTTTCTTAGCTTAGTTTTACTTCAAAGTATTTACCATAAATTTTTCATAATTTTTTGTATCAGTTTAGTATTTTTAATAATTTATTTACTTTAAAATAGTTTTTAATTCGTATTTAATTAAATAAAAATCAAAAAAATATAATTCTTTTTTCTGAAATTTTCTTTTATTAAATAGGACTTAGAAAAAATAAATTTGTACCCGTAGAGCTTTTATTTCATTTATTTGACATTTTTAGCTTCGCGTGTTTATCGTTCGTAGTTCCCGTTTTCTTTAATTCGCATTTTTAATCACGTTTGTTTTTCTTAAATTGTTTTTCTCTTTTTAAGTCGTTTTTATTTTATGCTCACATATCGTAGTTAGAAAACCAAAATCCCTTTTTATTCACCATTCAAACACGTGCACGATTCGAGACCACAAAATTCCATTCAGCCTTCGTTGGGGATAACGACCCGGGAATACAACTTCCATTGTATTCTTTGGTTAAAAATATGTGTTGATTCCAGCGAATCATGAATCAATTGAAGAAACAAGATGAAATTAAACAATTAATGAGAGAAGAAAATCTTAGGTGGCGTTTAGTTGGAAAACATTTTCTTTCATTTCCTATTTCTTGTTTTGTAGGAAAAGGGAGGGGAGTTTTATTTCCACAAAACAATGGAAAATTTAGAAAACGCGTTTAGTTTGAGAAACATGTGTTTGTGTTTTCCATTTTGCAAAACTAGAAAACATGTTTAAGTGTTATTGTTTTCTATCTCAATTCTTTATATACGTTTTCGTCCGATTCTTTACGATTTCGTCCGATTCTTTACGTTTTCGTCCGATTCTTTACGTTTTCGTCCGATTTTTTACGTTTTCGTCCGATTCTTTACGTTTTGGCCTTTTTTTTTTATGTTTTCGTCTGAATTTTTACGTTTTCGTCCGATTCTTTACGTTTTTGTCCAATTCTTTACGTTTTCGTCCGATTCTGTTACGTTTTTTTCGTTTTGTCCGAATTTTTACGTTTTTGTCAGATTCTTTACGTTTTTGCTGTTTTTTTTACGTTTTTGTCTGAATTTTTACGTTTTCGTCCGATTCTTTACGTTTTTGACTGTTTTTTTTACTTTTTCGTCTGAATTTTTACGTTTTCATCCGATTCTTTACGTTTTCGTCCGATTCTTTACATTTTTGTCCGATTTTTATGTTTTCGTCCGATTCTTTACGTTTTCGTCTGTTTTTTTACGTTTTCGTCTGATTTTTTACGTTTTCGTCCTATTTTTTACGTTTTCGTACGATTCTTTGCTTTTTCGTCAGATTTTTTACGTTTTCGTCCGATTTTTTACGTTTTCGTTTGATTCTTTACGTTTTCGTCCGATTCTTTACGTTTTCGTCCGATTTTTTACGTTTTCGTCCGACTCTTTACGTTTTCGTCTGTTTTTTTACGTTTTCGTCTGAATTTTTAAGTTTTCGTCCGATTCTTTATGTTTTCGTTCGATTCTTTAGGTTTTCGTCCGATTCTTTATGTTTTTGTCCGATACTTTACGTTTTCGTCTGTTTTTTAACATTTTGGTATGAATTTTTACGTTTTCATATGTCTTTTTACGATTTCGTCCATTTTTTTACATTTTTGTTTGTTTTTTTTAAGGTTTTCGTCTATTTTTTTAACATGCTCATTTGTTTTTTTACGTTTTCGTCTGTTTTTTACGTTTTCACCCATTTTATTATGTTTTCTTCATCTCTTTTATGTTTTTGTACGTTTTCATCCTTTTTTTTTACATTTTCTTACCTTTTCTAAATTATATTGTTTTCATCCATTTTTTTACATTTTTGTCAATTTTTTTCGTTTTCGTCTGTTTTTTACGTTTTTGTTCACTTTTTTACGTTTTCTTTTGTTTTTTACATTTTCGTCCATTTTTTACATTTTCGTCAGAAGAAACCTAAAAAAATGTAAAAATAGACGAAAACCTAAGAAAACGTAAAAAAGCATAAAAGAAGGATGAAAGCATAATAAAAAGGCGGAAAACGTATAACAATAGACGAAAACGTAAAAAAATGGATGAAAACTTTAAAAAAAAAGGCAAACAACGGACGACAATGTAAGGAAATAGACTAAAACGTAAAAAGTCAGACGAAAACGTAAAAAAACAGACGAAAACGTAAAGAATCGGACGAAAATGTAAAAAGTCAGTCGAAAGTGTAAAAAAACAGACGAAAACGTAAAGAATCAGACGAAAATGTAAAGAATCGGACGAAAACGTAAGGAATCGGACAAAAACGGAAAGAATCGGACGAAAACCTAAAAAATCGGACGGAAATGTAAAAAAACAGACGAAAACGTAAAGAATCGGAAGAAAACGTAAAAAATCAGACGAAAACGTAAAAAAAACAGACGAAAACGTAAACAATCGGACGAAAACGTAAAAAAGCAGACGGAAACGTAAAGAATCAGACGAAAACGTAAAGAATCGGACGAAAACGTAAAAAATAGAAGAAAACGTAAAAAAAACGGACAAAAACGTAAAGAATCGGACGAAAATGTAAAAAGTCAGTCGAAAGTGTAAAAAAACAGACGAAAACGTGAAGAATCGGATGAAAATGTAAAGAATCGGACGAAAATGTAAAGAATCGGACGAAAACCTAAAAAATCGGACGAAAACGAAAAAAAACAAACAAAAACGTAAAGAATCAGACGAAACGGTAAAGAATCGGACGAAAACGTAAAAATTCAGACGAAAACATAAAAAAACAGGCGAAAACGTAACGAAAAACATAAAAAATCGGACGAAAAACGTAAAGAATTCGACAAAAACGTAAAGAATCGGACGAAAAGGTAAAAAATAGGACGAAACGTAAAAGAATCGGACGAAAACGTAAAGAATCGGACGAAAACATAAAAATTCAGACGAAAACGTAAAAAATTCAGACGAAAACGTAAAAAAACAGACGAAAACGTAAAGAATCTGACGAAAACGTAAAGAATCGGACGAAAACGAAACGAATCGGACGAAAACTTAAAGAATCGGACGAAAAAGTAAAAATTCAGACGAAAACGTAAAAAAAAAAACCAGATGAAAACGTAAAGAATCTGACGAAAACATAAGAAGTCGGACGAAAACGTAAAGAATGGGACAAAAACGTAAAAATTTAGACGAAAATGTAAAAAAAAACAGACGGATACGTAAAGAATATGACGAAAACGTAAAAAATCGGACAAAAAATTAAAGAATCGGACTAAAACGTAAAGAATCGGATGAAAACGTAAAGAATCGGACGAAAAATTAAAAATTCAGATGAAAACGTAAAAAAACAGACGAAAACGTAAAGAGTCTGACGAAAACGTAAAAAAGACAAAAACATAAAGAATCGGACGAAAACGTAAAGAATCGGACGAAAACCTAAAGAATCGGACGCAAAAGTAAAAATTTAGACGAAAACGTAAAAAAAAAGAGACGGAAACGTAAAGAATCTGACAAAAACGTAAAAATAGACGAAAACTTTAAGAATCGGACGAAAACGTAAAGAATCGGACGAAAACGTAAAGAATCGAACGAAAACGTAAAAATTCAGACGAAAACGTAAAAAAACAGGCGAAAACGTAAAGAATCGGACGAAAACGTAAAAAATAGGACGAAAACGTAAAGAATCGGACGAAAACGTAAAGAATCGGACAAAAACGTAAAAAATCGGACGAAAACGTAAATAATCGGACGAAAACGTAAAAAACGGCTGGAGCGACGCCGGCGAGGGTGGTGATGCTGATGTGGGCTGTGGGAGGGTGGTGTTTGGCGTTAGGGTATGGCTGGAGTGTCTGATTATGTTGTTTTAAGGGAAATAGAGTAGAAATAGGAAATAGGAGAATGGGGGAAAAAAAAAAAAAAAAAAATTGTTTTGTGGTTTTGTTTATTAGAGTTGGAAATAGAAATTTTGTGTTTTGGAAAACATTTTGTTGGAAAACGCTAATTTGAACGTGATCTCTGTTTTCCTTGTTTTCTACAAAAGATTGTGGAAAACAAGGGTGTTTTCCTTCAACTAAACGCACCCTTAGTGTTTGTGCAGTTATTGAGACTCATGTAAAACAACACAAGATTGACAAGATTGCCAACAAAGTATTTGGGAATTGGCAGTGGTGCTCTAATGTGAATTATAGCCAGAATAGTTGCAGAATCCTCATTGGATGGAACAATGATATAGTGAATCTGATGGTGTTAAACATTACCAGGCAAACTATTTTTTGTACTTTGAAGGAATTAACTCAAACTTTAAATGTTTTTGCGGTATTATATATGCTGCAAATGGTGGCATTGAAAGAAAGCAATTATGGAGAGACCTCACAGCTGTCAAAAGCATTGTTGATGATAATCCATGGATGCTTGTGGGAGATTTTAATGTCACTCTTAAGGTAGAAGAACATTCTACTGGGAGCTCTGTTGTGTATAATGACATGCAAGACTTCATTACACTGCGTCAATGAAATTGAGGTTGAAGATATTTGCAGTTCAAGGCTTTACTTCACATGGATTAAATCTCCTCGCAAGGCTAGCACAAGTATAATGAAGAAACTGGATAGGATCTTGATTAATTAAGGCTTCATGCACTCTTATGCTGCTGCATATGGTCAATTCAAACCTTTTGTAACTTCTGATCATAGTGCAGCTATAATAACCATTCCTAACTGTATCCCTAAGGAGTCTAAAGCTTTCAAATTTGCCAATTTCATCACTGATAAACCAGAATTTTTAGAAGAGGTTCAGGAAGGATGGAGCAAGAACTTTCAAGGGTGTAACATGTTCAAAGTTGTGAAGAAACTTAGAGATTTGAAAAAACCTTAAAAAAAGCTAAGCTGGAAGAATGGAAATGTGTTTGAAAAAGTCAGTGATCTTAGAGAAGAATTAAAGCAAGCTCAAGTCATGATGGAGAAGAATCCACACTGTTCCATTGCTAAAGCAAAAGAAGCAGATTGTTTAGCTAATTCAGATGAAGAAAAGCTTGAATTACAACAAGCTAAGGTCAATTGGTTGCAGAATGGGGATAAGAATAGCAAATTTTTCTACAAAATTATCAAAAGCAGGAAGCAAAGCAATAGGATCCTGAGTTTTAATGATGAAGAGGGAAATATGGTTCAGGGGAATATGATTGCCATGAAATTTGTAGAGCACTTTGAGAAGTTTTTGGGTACAACAGATAACGTGAACTCCATCATTGATCCTGAAAGTCTGTTCTTGAAAAAGCTTAATGAAGAAGACAACAATGAAATATCTTGGAATATTGTTGGAGATGAGGTCTGTGATGCTATTAAAGATTTTTTCAGGAATGGCAAATTACTTGGTGAGGTAAATGCAACCATGATTTCTCTTATCCCTAAAACCAAACACCCAAGTAAGATTTCTGAGTATAGACCTATTGCATGTTGTAATGTTTTATACAAATGCATTAGTAAAATTCTAACTAATAGGATCAAATCTTCTCTAAACAAGTTAGTAAACCAAAATCAGAGTGCTTTTGTTCATGGAAGGCTAACTCAAGACAATCTTCTCCTTACACAAGAACTGTTGAAAGGGTACAATTGTAAGAATAGAGCCAAAAGGTGTGCCTTAAAGGTGGATATTGCTAAAGCCTATGATACAGTTAGTTGGAGCTTTTTAGAGAATATTTTGCTTCAATTTAGATGGTAGGTTGGATTATGAAATGTGTAAATTCTGCTACCTTCACTTTATGTATAAATGGTGAGAGACCTGGATAATTCAAAAGTGGTAGAGGCTTAAGGCAAGGTGATCCCATCTCTCCCTAGGGGATCGCAACTTTTGCTCACATGATAGCGGATGGTGATGGAAGTGTTCTCCTTAATGATGGCTAGAAAGATTAGAGAAAGTGCATGGTTTAAATATCATAAGGGTTGCAAAGATATTCAACTGACACACTTGTCATTTGCATATGATCTGTTAATCCTAAGCCATGGTGACTACCGTTATGTGAAAGTGATTAGGGATGCTCTAAATGAATTAAGTGTTGTTTCTGGTCTAAAACCTAATATGGGGAAAAGTACTATGTTCTTTGGAAGTGTGGATATGGGTGAAAGGCAAAATATACTTGAGATTTTACCATTTAATGTTGGCAAACTCCTTGTGAGATACCTTGGAATTCCATTATTAGCTAAGAATGTTGGAATTAATGACTGCAAAGTTCTTATAGATAAGGTGAAGAGCTAAGTAAATGATTGGAAAAACAAATCTCTGACTTATGCAGGAATACTACAGCTGATAGCATCTGTTCTTTTAGCCGTGCAGACTTATTGGGCCTCTGTTATGATGCTTCATAAAGCCATTGTCAAAGAAATTAATAGTCTTCTGAAATGATTTCTATGGAATCAGTGCAATAGTTGTAAAGGTTTAGCAAAAGTGGCATGGTTAGTGGTGTGCAGGCCAAAAATGGAAGGAGGTTTAGGGCTGAAAAGTCTGGAATTATGGAATGAAGTTCTTCTAATGAAACATATATGGAAGCTTGTGTCAAATCAAGATAGCTTATGGGTCAAATGGGTTAATAAGGTAAAACTAAAAGGAAGAAGCTTTTGGGCTGTGACTCCTGAATATAAGGATAGTGGCACTTGGAAAGCTATATTGGATCTTAGGGAGAAAATAAGACCTTACATCATTCATGAAATAGGTGATGGTAAAATTACTTATATGTGGCATGACAATTGGCATCAACTTGGCCATTTAACTGCTTTCATAACTGAAAATAATTTGCATGAAGCCAGGATTGATAGTGAGTGCAAGGTTAAGGATATGATTGATGGTGGTGAATGGATTTTGCCTCAAGAATGGTACAGGAATCATCATGTGCTGTCACAAATCAATGTTCCTCAACTGTATGAAGATAAAATTGATTGTGTTAAATGGAAGTCTAACAAAGGTCTGCTCATCAAGTTTTCTACAAAAGAGATATGGAAGGATTTCAAAGAAGAGTCACCCAATGTTAAGTGGTGGAAAGCTGTATGGTTCTCCTATTGTAACCCAAGGTGTGCATTCTTCTTATGGATGGCTATCAGTAAGAGGCTGCAAACCCAGGATAGAATGATGAAATGGAGTTCTGCACAAATGTTATGTCCTCTCTGCAACAAAAACAATGATTCTCATAATCATCTGTTTTTCCAATGTGATTTCTCACTGACAGTATGGAGTACTATGAAAAAAATGATGAAAATTAACAATGTGCCTGATGTGTGGGATCAAATCAAGTTCACATGTCTGCTAATCACAGAATCAATCACACACAAACTGGAAGAACACGCACAATAACTGGAACAAGCTCTCCAATTAACAAAGAAAATTCGCTCAAAACTTTGATGTTTTCACGCTCTACCACAAGCTCGGTAGGTCTATGAATTTATACAGGTTGGAACATGCTTACCAATCCTACTACAATTCGTATTCCACAAAGTAAACCTAAACCGACTACAACATGGAATCCTAATCTGAGTATAACTATGTTACTATAACCGACCCTATTAGCCTGGAGTCGGTTCATCTGCCCATGGGCTCGGGTCAGACAATTAGACCAACATTCACCCCTAATTTCTGACTCGAGATAGGGAGGTCTTCAACTCCGAGTAGCTCTCTCATCTCCTTGAATTTAATCCTTGCAAGAGCTTTAGTTAGGATATCTGCACGCTGTAAATCACCTCTTATATATTCAACTCGTACTTGGCCTCTTTCAACACACTCTCGGATAAAATGATAACGTGTATTTATATGCTTGCTTCTCCCGTGAAAAACTGGATTTTTCATAAGTGCAATAGCCGATTTGTTGTCAACAAATAAGACCACCACTCTCTCCTCTATTCCGGTTATTTCACCCAACAATCCACGTAACCATATCCCTTGACACGCGGCTGAAGTTGCAGCCATGAACTCGGCTTCACAAGACGATAGAGCCACCGTGTTTTGCTTTTGTGAGCACCAAGTGATAGGTGATTTTCCTAGATAAAATACGTGCCCAGTTGTGCTTCGACCATCATCTTGATCCATAGCATAACTACTATCACTAAACCCCACCAACTCCTTGGTTTTCTCTTGGTTATATCGCACTCCAAAATTCAAACTACCTTGGATATACCGTAGTATTTGTTTCACAGCCGCCATATGTGATTCTTTTGGTTCTTGCATGTAACGACTAACCAAACCAACAGAATAAGATAAATCGGGTCGTGTGTGTAGTAAATACCTTAAACAACCAACTCGTCGCCTATACAATGTTGCATCAACTGGTTTTCCTTCCTTATCCAAGCTTAACTTAACTCCAGGTTCTAATGGACATTGAGTAGAATTCGATTCATGCATTCCAGCATCTTTTAATATCTTCAATGCTGAGAGGATCTCGTGTACACGGTTAGGGTGGTTAAACCTTTATGCGTTGTGTATTTGATATGTTTGAGTGAATATGATCAAGTATGCGGAATCTACTTTGATCATACTTACAAGATTGTTTGATTATGTGAGAGTGATGTTTGAAACTGTTATGAACAATATGAGTTAATATCAAACGATTAATATTATTGAGAATTATACAAAGGTTCGATATTGTTTGGAGTTTTACAAAGGTTCACAGTTAGAAACACTTAGACGTTCTTGGAGCTATATTATTTCTCTATGTGTGTTTTTCTAACTTAGCTAAGATCTTCTTTTATAACATAAGAAGATCTTTACAATATATTACTTAGTCAAATCAAGTCTTGTCTAATTAAAACATTCCTACTCTACAACTTGAGTATGAATACTCGTGTGTAAGTAACCTAAGACTTTAACATATAGCTAGTCACTTATTAGAGAGTATACAAATTGAACACTTAACTAATGACTCAACAAAAGATATTTTGCTATAAAGCACTTTTGACTTTTGTGTACATCTCCACTAAGCAGTACCTTCGATTGAACTAGCAGCAGGTTGTAATACTAGCAGCAGGTTGTAATACTAGCAGCAGGCTCTTTGTTCTAGCAGTTCCTTCAGTAAACCAGCCGTACCATGAAATACACTAACAGTACCTTTTTGTTCTAGCAGTCCCTTTCTCTTGAACCAGCAGTACTATCATACTTAGAGTATTTCCCGATACTTAGTCTTTAGAATATTTAATTCCTTACAATCCTCCCCTAAACATGTGAATCAATTTCAATCATGTTTTCTGAATTAAATGAGGACTTGTGAAGATCTTTCAAACACTTCATGATCAGATCCTTGATCTGAACTTTCTTCTATTCTAAAAGATTCATACCTTTGACTTCAGTAATATCAGTAATGAGTATTGCTCCAATCTTGAACTAAAAGATGGTGCAATTTCCTTGGATGGAGGAATTATAAGAGACAATGATGCTGTGTATCTTGGATGCTTGTTTCAACAAGTGAAATCATCTTCCATCATGTCTTTTGTGGTTATGAACATTCATTGTGAACTGAAATTGAAACTGAAAGTTTCTAGATAGAACTTTCTCCTTTTGAATGCTTCATCCCTTCTGAATATATAAAATATCATCTCTTTTCTTGTCATTTTCAACCTCCCCTGAATTCTAAAAAAAAAAAAATTCCTTTCTTCATTGGTTATTCTTCCTCCCTTGATGTAACTAACTTATCTTGAGCTTTGAAGAATTTCTCACCATGTACCAAAATATATCCTCCCCTGAGATGAAGAACCCTTCCTTCCTCCCCTGTTTGGAAGATCTATCAATCCTCCTTTGAGAATATGTTATCAGACAATAATGTACATGTTTTGCCATCAATTCCATAAAAGTTTAAGTTTCTGTCCTCATCACTTCTAGGTGTGTTAACTCCTATGAGAGGTGATTCAGTGGACATTTGACTCATGGTCCATCAATGGATGGTTTTTGGGAGTCTCTTTGAAAAATCCTTTTAAGAAAACTTTTGCCATAGCAGTATGTCCATGATTTTAGAATTGAAAAATCATACTGCTTTCAACCATTTTGAAGGGATCAAGTGTGTAACAGACACTTAATCAAAAATTCGGTTTAATTCAACCTCTGGTTGTGTGAGAACCAATGTTTTCAGTTATAAATAACTGCCTGTGTGCATATAAACTCATTCAAAGAGTTTTCCTGACAGGGTTTCCAGCTCATAGTAATTGTTTCCTCCAACACAAGTGTTAGATTCACTCTTACTAGCTGTTCTTTCTATTAGATATCCTTAGATTAACACATTATACTTGAAAGTATAAAATGATAGAAAGTGAGTTGTATCAGTTACTATCTGATCAACTAAGTCATCAATTCAATGTGAAACATCATAATTAGGTTTCAAGAAAGAAGTTTTAAGGAGTTTTAAATCCCAAACTCAGTCCATCATAAACCTATTATGTAGCAGCTAAGATTAGCATTCTGCTGCTTCCATAAATTCCACTTGAAATTTCCTTTTGTGTTCAATAATCATACCTGAAATTGTTAGTCTAAAACCAAAAGAAACAAAGTACAAAGTACTTGTCTTGAATTAGAATAATCAAAGAACTAACTGTATGAATAACACAATCTGGTGTACTAGCTAGCAGCACCTTGTTGTGCTAGCAGCACCTTATGATATACTAGCAGTACCTTATAAATCCATCAACACAATTAAAAATTTATTTACAAAAACACATCAGATTGAAAATTTAAAGGTTAAGCATTCCAATACTTGCTACCAAGTACTGAAACCTTCCAACATCAAAAGCTTTTGTTAACAGATCTGCAAAATTATGTTCTAAAGCAATTTTCATTACTTGAATTAATCTTTTCTCATTGCAGTCTCTAATAAAATGATGTCTTATTTCAATATGTTTTGTTTTAGAATGTTGCACTGGATTTCTAATAATACAAATTGTACTACTATTATCAATATGAATAACAGTGTTTAAGAAATTGTACCCATAATCAAGAAGTTGGTTTTGAAGCCATAGAACTTGACCACAACAACTTGCAGCAGCTACATATTCAGCTTCAGTTGTTGAATTTGCCACAATTGTTTGCTTCTTACACTGTCATGAGACAAGTCAACACCCAAGGAATTGACATCCTCCAGTTGTTGACTTTCTGTCCAAGCTAGCACCAGCATAATTACTGTCTGAATATGCTACCAAATAAAAAGGTGATTCACTAGAATACCATATACCCAACCTAGGTTGACCTTTGAGGTATCTAAAAATCCTCTTGACTGCAGTTAAATGAGAAACCTTAGGAGTTACTTGAAATCTTGCATAAGCACAAACAGGGAACATGATGTCAGGTCCAGATGATGTAAGGTACATCAAAGAGCCTATCATAGATCTGTAAGTGTGTATATCTACATTTTCTCCATCTAAGTCTTTAAGAAGTTGTTTCTCAGAGTCCATTGGTGTGCTTGCCACTTTTGAATCAGCAAATTGAAACTTTCTAAGAATTTCTGCAACATATTTATCTTGAGAGATAAAAATGTCTTCAGATGATTGTTTAACTTGCAAACCCAAAAAGAATGTGAGTTCTCCCATAGAACTCATCTGAAACTTATCATGCATAAGCTTCTCAAATTCCAAACACATTTCCTTCCTTGTAGATCCAAAGATAATGTCATTCACATATACTTGAACTAGCAAAAGATCCTTCTGCTGTGTCTTGATAAAAAGTGTCTGATCAATCTTGCCTCTTTGAAATCCATTCTCTAATAAGTAGGAAGCTAGTGTTGCATACCAAGCTCTTGGTGCCTGATGAAGGCCATATAGAGCTTTCACTACTCTGTACACCTTGTCTGGATGTTGTGGATCAATGAAACCTGGAGGTTGTGAAACATACACCTCTTCTGGAATTGTACCATATAAAAATGCACTATTGACATCCATTTGGTAGACTGTGAAGCCTAAAAATGAAGCATAAGCTAAGAAAAGCCTAATTGCCTCAATCCTTGCTACTGGAGCATAAACCTCATCATAGTCTATCCCTTCTTGTTGTGTGTACCCTTGGGCTACTAATCTAGCCTTATTCCTAATCACTATGCCCCTTTCATCCCTTTTATTCTTGAAAACCCATCTAGTGCCAATTACCTTTTCATTCCTTGGTAAATCAACTAGCACCCAAACCTTTTGAATCTTGAACTAAAGAAGCTCCTCTTGCATAGCTTCTACCCAGCTTGAATTATCTAGGGCCTTAAGAATGTTCTTTGGTTCATCTTGTGAGAGAAAACACACAAACAAGCAAGAGTTTGAAAACTCATGCTGTTTTGAAGCATAAAGGGCATCAAGAAGCCCTTGTTGGTCTGAAGACTTCAATTGTGACCTTGTCTTCACACCAAATTGTGTATCTCCAATCACATTTTCTAGGGAGTGGACCTTGTGAATTCGTGTTTGTGGGGTTGTTGGAACTTGATAGTTGGATGGAAGATTATTGAAATCCACCTCATCTTCTGAGAACTCTGCTTCTTTCATTTCTGAAGGACCAACAGACTCTTCAAATGAACTAGCCGTACCTCCAAATGTACTAGCAGACCCTTGAAATGTACTAGCAGTACCTTTGTAGGTACTAGCGGTACCTTGCTCCGTCTCAGCATCACTATCAACTGTTGTAACATTAAGTTGTTCTATTGTTCCATCATCTTTATTCTCATCTTCAACATCTTCTTTGGCTTTACCAGAAGAAGATTCATCATTTGTTGAAGTTGTTCCCACACTTGTACTTGACCATATTGGCATTATCACATAATCTTGATTTGTCTCCTTGTCTAACCTTGCCTCATCTGTTGCTTGTGAATCTGAAAAATTATTAGTTTCTGCAACAACAGGCACATAATTCATAGAATGGGTTAGTGAATCAAGATCAAATTGCCATTTTGGTCCTTGACCTTCTACATTGGGTTTGTTTTCTAAAAACTCCACATGCAGATTCTCTTCTACTTTCTTAGTTCTTAAGTTATATACTCTAAAAGCTTTGCTATTGAGAGAGTATCCAACTAAGAATCCTTCATCTGCTTTACCATCGAATTTTCCTAAATGGTCTAAGGTATTGAGAATTGTCACATGACATCCAAAAGGTCTAAGAAATCCTATTGCAGGAGTTCTACCTCTAAATAGCTCATATGATGTCTTATTGTGAGGCTGCACAACTAAAACTCTATTTTGAACATAGCAGGCAGTGTTGACTGCCTCTGCCCAAAAATTTATAGGCAACTTTGAGTCAGCTAACATTGTTCTAGCAGCGTCTATTAGTGTTCTATTCTTTCTTTCAGCAACTCCATTTTGTTGTGGAGTTCTAGCAACACTAAATTCTCTCCTAATACCTTTTTCTTTGCAGAAATCATCCATAATTCTATTTTTGAACTCTGTCCCATTATCACATCTAATGACTTTTACTTTCTTGCTTACTAGGTTTTCTATCTCAGTAATGAAAGTCTTAAGGATGCTGGATGTCTCATCCTTAGAGGCTAAAAAGAAAACCATGTAAGTCTACTATAGTCATCTGTAACAACTAGACAATATCTCTTATGTTGTATACTTCTAACATTTGTTGGACCAAACAAGTCCATATGAAGCATAAACAATGATTGATTAATAGAATTAAAAAGCTTGGGCTTACAAGTGGCTTTGTGTTGTTTGCCTTTAAGACAAGCAATGCATGTTTGATCATTTTCAAAACGTTTATGAGGTAAACCTCTTACCAAACCATTCTTAGCAATCTTATTTATGGTTTTAAAGTTAATATGACCAAGCCTTCTATGCCATAACATTGATTCATCCAATGTGGCCTTTGCAACAAGACAAGTTAGAGCCTCTTTAGGAACAATGTTGTTCATATCAACACTGTACATATTGCCCTTTCTTGGAATTTTAAGAAGTACTTGACTTTCATCAGGCATCTTAAAATCAGAAGATAGAACAAGACATTCAGTCTCAGTAAAAAGAACATTGTTCTTTTTGTCACACATTTGTGAGACACTAAAAATATTATACTTAAGCTCTTGTACATAGTACACATCTTCAAAATCTAATTTACTGGTTTTGATAGTACCTTTACCAGTAATCTTTCCACCAATTCCTCCTCCAAAGGTAGCATATCCACCATCAATTGATTGAAAATCTGAAAGGTAAGACATATTGCCTGTCATGTGCCTTGAACACCCACTATCTGAATAGCCTTGATCTTCCTGATCTATTGGTGAATGTCCCTGCACACAAATAAAAGAATTAGTTTCCTTGGGATACCCAAGTCATTGCTGACTTGGTTGTGCCTCGTGCATCAATATAAACAATGCTCTTTAGAACAGTTGATGCACCATTGGATTTAAGAGGTCTCCAAATCCAATTTGCTGAGGTCTTAACAACATTGACCGTCTTTTTCATAGCAGCAGACCCTTTAGGTTTCCAAACTTGTTTGTTAATCACTGCTTTTAATTGAAAAGGTCTCTTAGTAGTTTTTAATGCATGATTGAAACTTGTTTTTGCATTTGGAACTACTGATTTAGGGTTAACAGTCATCAATGGTCTAGCAGCAGGACCTTTTGGTCTAGCAGGACCTTTTGGTCTAGTAGCAGTACCTTTGTTTGATTCAGACTTGTCAGTGACTGTTCTGGGTTTGTAGCTCTTATACTTAACACTAGAGTGAAAGTGAGTTTGAGGAGATTGCCTTTTGTGGTTCACTCTATTGTTTTCATACCCAAGTACCCTATGGTTGCAGAAAGTTGTAAGATGGTTATAGCTTCCACAAGTAGAACAAGTTTTGTTATAAAAGTCAAAGTCATCACTGTTGTGGTGAGACTTAAGGTTGTTCCATTTTCTATGGTCACCTTTGGACTTGTTCGTGGACCTATATTGTTCACAGTACCTTACTGGTTGCCTAGCAAGTTTTTCATTTATCATAGGCCTATTAGTATTGTTACTAACCAACTTAGGAACTCTTGTTCCTACTTTCTTAACCACTTCAAGTTTAGACATAACCTGTTCATCATCACTATCAGATGTACAGTCTTCAACAACTATATCATCTGTTTTCTTGACAAAGGACACCTTGTCCTGATAAAGTAAAGTTTTATCTAAACTTTTACTTCCTTTCTTAGGCTCATCAACTACTGTATTAGGTGTTAGTTGAACACCATATTTTCTTTCAGGTAGTTGAGATTCAGGTAAGCCTAAACGCTCTAGGTCAATCCCTGGGGGTTTAGGGATACCTCTATATGGAGGTGGGACAGTATTATATCCCATTCCTGACTTAACTCTATTATTTACTTAACATTCTATCATGTTTTTGACACCTTTGGAAGTATGTTCTAGAGTGTCAACAATCAAGTGAATATTTCCATTTTCAGCTTTGATCCTTTCATTAGCTTCTCTCAAAAGCTTAATCTCAGCATCTTTATGAACTATATCATGTTTTAGTAAAGCTTTGGCATCAGAAAAAGTAAGTTCATTATCTTTGTAATACAAGATCTGTTTTTCTACCTGTTCTAAACCACACTTATAGTTTATAAGGTTTTGATGAGTTGATTCTAGCTCTCTCTTTTGGTCATCATAAGATTTCATTAAAGCGTGTAGTTCTTTAAAAGCAGCACAAGTACTAGAACAAACTGTATGATTTTGTACCTCATGTGTAGAAAAAGCCATAAGTGCCATCTGTGAAGAAGGTGCTTCCTCTTCATCATCCATGAAACTCCAGTCAAAACCTAAACCATCAATAGCTACCATAGCTTTTGGTTCAGTTACCTCCACTGTCTTGGATTTGCTTCCAAAACTTCTATTTCTGCTATCTTGCTGCCTTGGCCTTCTACATTCTCTTGAGAAGTGCCCCAACATATGGCAGTTGTAGCATTCTAACTTGGACTTATCAAAACCAGCAGGATCATTGCTACTGATTGTGATATTCTTCCCCGTCCTTTTAAAGAATTTCTTAGCTCTCATGCTAAGAAGAGAAATTTGCCACTTCAGGTCCATTTCCTCCAGATCATTATCATTGATCTCTTGGAGGTCTTCATGAGTTAACATGGACCCATCATTCTTGCTTGTGAGAAAAGCACAGACTGTTTTCTCATCCAAAATACCTATAGTACTGCTTGATGAACTGACAGTACCATTCCCTACATCAACCTTCACACTTTCAACTGGTTTTGAGGTACTAGGATCTGACAGAAATGCCATATTCCCAGTACTTGAATTAAGAACACCAGCTTTCTTCAAATCTTGTTCCACAATTTTGAAGTTGCTATACAAGTCCATCAGCTCCATGGTGTCAAGGTCTGGCTTGTTCTTCCAGACTACAACATGCATAGCCCATTCTTCAGGTAAGCTTCTCAGAAATTTTGAGTTTAAGTCTTCTTGAGGTATTTCTACACCAAGAATAGCAAGTTGGCTCACAATATTCTGAAGCCTGTTAAACATGTGGTCTAATGATTCATTGTTGGTTGAGGTGAAGTTTTCAAACTGTTGTTTAAGAAGGGTTTTCTGGGTCTTCTTGGTGGCTTCATTCCCACCATACCTTGCAATAATGGCTTCAAACAAAGATTTAGCATCTTTGAATTTGCTGAAGTTTAGAAGTTGATCATTTGGAATGGTCATCATCAGCATACTTCTTGCCTTCAAGTCATTCTTCTTCTTAATTATGTCTTCTGCAGTTAATGGTTTAGATTGCAGAGTTGTTATTACCTTGCCTTCAATTGTGGATGTGGTGGTTGTAGGTCTGAAAGAATCTCCATCTTCAATAATTTCCCATAGTGCATAATCTTGCACTTGAAAATATTGCTCTATTCTTAACCTCCACATCTCAAACTCATTCTGTTTGAGAACTAGCAATTTTGCAGCAACATTTGTTTGAATATCTTGCACGTCCATTTCTTTCTTCTAAATCAAAAATATCAGCCTTTCTCTGATACCACTTGAGAGGATCTCGTGTACACGGTCAAGGTGGTTAAACCTTTATGCGTTGTGTATTTGATATGTTTGAGTGAATATGATCAAGTATGCGGAATCTACTTTGATCACACTTAGAAGATTGTTTGATTATGTGAGAGTGATGTTTGAAACTGTTATGAACAATATGAGTTAATATCAAATGATTAATATTATTGAGAATTATACAAAGGTTCGATATTGTTTGGAGTTTTACAAAGGTTCACAGTTAGAAACACTTAGACGTTCTTGGAGCTATATTATTTCTCTATGTGTGTTTTTCTAACTTAGCTAAGATCTTCTTTTATAACATAAGAAGATCTTTACAATATATTACTTAGTCAAATCAAGTCTTGTCTAATTAAAACATTCCTACTCTACAACTTGAGTATGAATACTCGTGTGTAAGTAACTTAAGACTTTAACATATAGCTAGTCACTTATTAGAGAGTATACAAATTGAACACTTAACTAATGACTCAACAAAAGATATTTTGCTATAAAGCACTTTTGACTTTTGTTGGGTATGCTTCTCGCACAAAAATGTGACAACATATTTGTGATTACATTAGTTATCTTATTTGCCACAAACACATGGACTAAAAGTGTCATTATTTTAAAGTCATGTGTTTGGCCCTATAAATACCCTCCTAGACTTCACTAGGAGGGTTGAAGCTTGTGTATTTGTTTTTCACCTTTCATATTATCAATAAAATCATCAAGTTTTCCTCTTAACTTTTCTTTACTTTCTCTCACTAAACCTTTGCCATGGAGAATTGATGGATCGTGTTTTGGTTAACTTATGTGAATCGGGAGGCCTTGGATGATGAAAGATCATCATCTTCATGGCAAAGGTTAGAGAGGGAAAGTGTAGAAAGAGAGAGATGGAAAACCTGGTTGTTTATTGATAATAAGAAAAGGTGAAAAATAACACACAAGCTTCAACCCTCCTAGTGAAGTCTAGGAGGGTATTTATAGGGCCAAACACATGACTTTACAATAATGACACTTTTAGTCCATGTGTTTGTGGCAAATAAGATAACTAATGTAATCACAAATATGTTGTCACATTTTTGTGCGAGAAGCATACCCAACAATCTTCCCCCAATGTGGCAACATATGGGATTACTTACATCATATCCTACAAGTAAAAATACAAATAAAGAAAGGTCTTCATAAGCTCTTTATGTGCTGAGGATGATTACAGTTGACGCTCTTTGTCTTTGTCTTGAACCTCGGCTTGAGAACTTTTCTTTACTCATAGTCAAATGATGTAATATACATGAACTGGATTGACTTCCCCCCAATTCATGCTGCATGTCTTTAACGGCTTCTTCATATACTTCTTTTTGTCGAAGTTTCTGAATCAGCTTCCCCCCAAATTGACAACCGTCTTTAGCAGATTCGAAACTTTGATGTAGTTAACACGTCTTCTAACTTTTGAAAGTTGTAAGTACGCAGCGGAATTTGTAGATGACATCGTAAACCACACCAAGCAAATCTGACTAGTACTCAGTAACGATTGTGCTCAATTCAGAAGTTCCGTTTGGGGGTAACATGCTTGAAATTAGCAAGATCTTCTCACATAAGTAGGCTACTTCACACTTCACGACCTGCGAAAGTTGAAACGAGTACACTAAAATCACAAAACTGAACCACTGATCATCTCTGCGGACGTCTTCCGGTAGTAATAAAATTGTAAGCTCGATCACGTGAGACTGTTATGCGGCCCCAATGTGCACATTTCTTCCCCCTGAATGCAGATCCATCTGGAAAAAGAGTGTTTTTGCAAAAAATGCAAAGAAAGTCAAAGCACATCTACTCTCTCTTCCCCCACGATGTCTTCGCGGAATCGGAAGCATACACACTATGGTTACGATGGAAAACGGAGGCAGCGTAAACCCTGTATGTCCAATTAGTCAAAGATGTGTGAAGTACCAAAAATAGCCCGTGAGAATCAACTGCTGATAAAATCTCTACTCTTCTATACTCTTCTCATCTAACTCTTTACCGACCCCATTATCATTCTGACGGCTTTTTGTAGTGACCACTGATGGAGAAAACCCAGTATTACGAACTTGAGACTGAAGTAAAATAACCCAAACTTGTGACTTAAACTTGCACTATTGTCTGACTAAGCACCTATACTGAGCACTACAACGTAACTCCTTTAAGCACAGGCCGTTTCATATACCCATCCAACCATCCTTAATTGTATATGAACTCATCTTGAATTATCCACATCTTTGTGTGACACTTGAGCACTACAACGTAACTCCTTTAAAGTGATAGCTATACTCTGTGAGCACTACAACGTAACTCCTTACATCAGGTATAACTAGATAACTCAAGTCTTAATCATTTTGAAGATTATAAGCTCGAACAAGGATCTCGAAGAATCATGCATCCAACCAACCCCAATATCTTCAAGATACTAAGTACACGCACCCGTGATATCCCACTTCAACCTCAAATAAATAATAAAGAATTATCCCCGTGGTCACATCTTGCGGTTCAATACCCAATACTAGCCTTTTAACGGTTTAGGTGAACTATGATAATGGTTTTATCCCGTTCTTGTCAAAAATCGTATCCCCGTGAAAATTATAATACCAAAATAATTATACCACACTTCATCGCCAAACTAATATCAATCATTATCAACAATTTATATCCAAAAAAAACTTCGGATTCAAACTATTGATCACATCAGTCCAAGTGATCTCACATTAGTCCAAGAGATCACATAGCCCATTACATTCGGCCCAATCACATTCAGTAATGAAGCCCGATATAATATCTGTATATCAAACCCATTAAAATCCCATTTTAACCCTAAATATGCGGATATATAAGATAGTACTTTGACACATGATTTAACCCTAATCTCATTTTTGCTCATACCGCCCCCATCCTATCTTCTCTCCCCAACTCAAAAATATAGATCTGAGAAAAAAGATCCCATCTCATCAAAAAAAATCCGCCCCATTCATTTCCTCAAAAAAATCCGTTCCTAATTTATTATTATTCCAAACTCACGCAACCATCAAATTCAGTCGCTTAATTGCTCCTCACTAACACAACCACACCCTTTTAACAATCAAACACATCAAAACAACAAAAATAACTCTTCTTCGACTGAAGTAGCTCATACACGAGTTAAGACCTTTAAGCTTTAAGATCGTATACAAGGTTACGGGTAGGTTCCTACACCATTGTTTTTTACGTTTTGAATGTGTCTAAGAACGAACCAAGACAAGAAGATAACATAATTGTTATTCTACTTGTCTTTTGAGTCGGATATATAATGAAGCATAGCTTCAAAAAGAGTCAATGATGAGTTGTCTTTCGTGTGTTTGATATTTATAAAGGTCCGAAGGTTATTTAAGAACACGAAAGCTAAACTGAGACTTCAATTTTGTTATTTAATTTTTTCGTACGAGTCTTATAGAGATGGGAAAAAAAAGAGTTTGGGTTTTAGATTAGGTGTGGAATATTTTGACGTTGTGAATGGAATGGTTTTAGATTAGATGTGGTTGATCATTGATGCGGTTTTTTGTTTGTTGTTGGTGATGAGGATTAGGATTAGTATTGGATTTGTTGTGATTGAGGAGGTAATTGGTTGTTGTCAATAGTTGTTTCTGTTCGTCTACTCTTGTTCTCCTTCTTTTACTTTAAATTAGCGATAATGTTGACTGTTGACCGCTTTGACCATTGACCGATGACTGTTGACCCGTTGACCTGAGCAACTGCGATAAGTCGTCTTGTCCCAACTGCGGTAAGTCGACTTGTCACAACTGCGATAAATCGTCTTGTCACAACTGCGATAAGTCGCATATGCGATAAAAACGCAACAGCGATAAAATTATCGAATTTCTTATACAAGAAATCGAACTCAGATAGACGAGGGTTTTATCGCACTTCGAACTCAGATAAAAGAGGGTTTTGACTTTTTGACCAAGAACTCCGGCGAGATTCCGGCCAAAAATTTTCGACAATATTTTCCGACCAGTTTTATCAGACTAACTTGACCACAGATTCAGACCATAAACTCTTTTGGGACAATAAAAAATAATACCAACACAACAGTATCATAACACGCATCAGATCCACAATAAAAATACGATTTTTGACAAGAAAATATCACGTAAATCAACCAAAACTAATACCAAGGCTCTTGATACCAATTGTTGGATCGTATACCTGAGAAAGACCGTCGGCATCATAAACCGGGCCTGTCTTGGATATGTTCAGTTCTTGCATGTTAGCCATAAGCATGACTGCAACGTTTGCCTCAAGATCCTCCATCTCATCATCTGAATCTACATTAGCCATAAAACTCTGATCCTTTATAGTCGTTGATCCAGCTGCTTCATCCTTTAGAGCCATTAGAAGAGCCTCTTTGTGATAAGCACTGCCCATTGTTCTTGGCTTGGAACAAGCATTAGCCATGTGACCGTTCCCCCCACAATTGTAACATGTGATATTCATATTTGCAATGCCTTTCTGAACATTCCCAGCAGTCGGATTTCTTCTCTGAACATTCCCCATATTGTTCCTATTTGTCCCTGCAGTACTAAACCTGTTTCCTCCTGACTGAACCCTTTGATTACCATATCCACTGTTTCCTGAACCATATCTGCCTGAAGACCTGTTTTGAATTTCTACTCTGCCATCATTAACAACTGCCTGATTTCTGGTATTTGATGATGAACGAAGACGATTGTTGGATTTGTTGAACTTGCCAAATGCTTTTGCAATCAATCTAAATGCTTCATTAAGAGAGTTGAAAGCATCCTCTTCTTCATCATAATCTGCATTTGAGTACATTGCAGAATCGGTGTTGTTGTATGGAACCATCTGATTGTCAGAGTATTGGTGTGGTGCTTCATAAGGAATGATTTGGTTAGAGGGTTGTGGTTGGAAACTAGGTTGGAAAGATGATTGACCAAATTCCTGTTGTGGTAAAGCAAAGTTTGATTGAGCAACAAGAGCAAGTGAGTTTGGTGTTGGTCCTGGTGTGAAGCCTCCTCGTGCTGCAAATTCTTTGTCTACATCTGATTGATGTTGTCTCAAGTAATCATACATGAGACCATACTTGACTTCACTAATTTTCTTAGTCTGCCTGACAAAAGTTGCATATTTCTGCCATTCAGGACCAAGGCATCCTAGGAATTTGGAGTTGATGGCAATCTTTGGTAACTTCACATCATGACGATCGAGGTCATTGATAATGTTGGTGAAACGGTGGTAGTAAGATTCAATGGTTTCCCCTGGTTCCATGATGAAGTTGTTGTATTCCATATACAGCTTTGACTCAAGATCTTCTTTGTTCAATTCTGTTCCTTCCATGAGAAGATGAACATGTTCCCACATATCTTTGGCTGTCTTTTGGGCATCAATACTTCGGTAGATAGGATTGGGAATGCCTTGAAGTATGAAAGACATAGCCAGTTGGTTTGCCTCTTGTTGTAATGTTTGCTCAGTCGTGTATTGACCAACAGGAATGGGAGTTGATGTTTCTTCTCTCTCTGAAGTGGCTGGAACAACAGTAGCTGGAATTGGAAATGGTCCTTCTTCAATAACTTGCTTTTGATATGGGCCATGGGGTTTTTTGAGTTCAACGAATCTGAGGAATCTACTAGCCCATTGCACGTAGTTACCCGGAGTCAGCATTGGTGGAGTTTCTTGACTTCCAGCTTCGTGACGTGATTGCTGACTGCTGATTGCCTCACACATCTTGGTAAACCAATGAGGTTCTCTGGAGTATGATGGATAACTCTGCAGTTGTTGATTCTGTTGCATGATCTGTTGTGGGGATACTTGTGGTGGAGAGAGAAATTGATGCTGTTGAACGAATGCATGTTGTTGTTGATACTGTGGATGAAGTTGTTGTTGTTGTGGATGTTGCTGTAGCTGATAGTAGTAATTGTAGTGAGGTGGTTGAGACATGTCTGGATCTTAAGATAATTAAGATATGTGTTAATGAGATAAAGGAAGTTGATATGGTAAACTTAAGATTTTGTCCAAATGCGATAGTGTCCAAATGCGATAACTGCGATAAGGTCTGTTGCACTGAACTGCGATAAGAACTGGTTAACTGATCTGCGATAATCTTCAATAGCGATAACGAAAGTAGAAAGTGCGATAAAACTAGAAAGTGCGATAAAATATAACAATTTGAATAGATTATCTTAAAGTGCGATAAGTTATAGCTAAATGCGATAACGTATCAAACTGCGATAAGATAATATAACAAACTGCGATATTTTATGGCAACTGCGATAGTTTTATCCCAATTCCAAGTTCGATAATTCTCAACTCTTATACAAGAGAAGAGAAGCAACCAAGTCGAAGTATTTTCACTTTCTTATACAAGAAAGTACAATACTGAGTCCCAATGCCGATAAATGAAGATCTGCCAACTGCGATGAAACCCTAGCTTATCGTGGTTCAAACTGCGATGAAACCCTAACTTATCGTGCTTCAAACTGCGATGAAACCCTAATCTATCGAAGTTCACTCAGAAACCAAAAAAATCCACTTTTCATCAACTTTTCCAAACGCTAATAATACGGATTACTCCAAATCGTCCAAATAACCAAAACACTTGATTGTGTTTGACTCTAAACGATTAGTAAACACAAAAACTAAGGAAGATTAAGCTCGTTAACGTCTAGAAAATGTGATTCGATGAAGATTAATGAATTTTCAACGAGATGAAAGTAACTTTTGAACACGAACAAAAGTTTAACGCTACGATTCAAACACAAAACCTTATTAAACCTATAAACCAACGTAGTAAATGATTCAAACTACTCAAAAACACAATCCTAATAATCCCTTGGAGAATGATACCACTTGTAGGTCGTGAAGTATCTCAAACACACCCACGTTAATAACTAAGTTACCACGCACTACTAAACAAACTAAGCTACAAATAAAGATACTAAGTAATAAGATGTAACGAGAAGAGAAAAGATAGATTAAGAAGAGAAGAGTGGAAGGTTAATCAATTCACTAAACATTTCAACATAGCTTACGCAAGATACATGAATAACCAACACATAAATGAGACCTCTATCCTTCTATTTATAGGCAAATGCTAGGGCGCCTCTTACTTGAGTGTTTCTAGAAGGTTGGACCGGTCCATGGACTACTAATGAACCGGTCTCTAATTACAAACAATATAGTCCTAAATAAGCAACATTTATCGCATATGATCTAGACTTGAATTAATATAAAACATGTTCCTAACAATCTCCCCCTAAGTCTTGATCATCAATGTTGCTTGACGTCTTCTTTGCTTCTTAGGCTTCTGACATCTTTGTAATCTTAGTTTCTTTGTTCTTGTTTTGTGATGATATGATGTTATCTCGTTATGCCAGTCTCCAATGTCTACTTGTCCTCTCCATCATGCTCATGTGACTTTGACTTGTTTACTGCAACATGTTCTCATTTTTCAATCTTTGACTTGTGAAAGGTTGATGTGCTTGAACTATGACTTTGCTATGATATTTGTTAAATTTTTGAAGTTACTGAGTCTTTAGAGAGAACATTTTTCTTGAGCATGATGGAGTCTTGATGGTTAGTTCCAGATCCTCATCATCAGCAGCAGCAGCAGCATCAGCAACAGCACGAACCATCCGGTACTTACAGGCTCAGATTTTGAGATCGTCAACAACATAGTGTGAAGACTTTCTCTAATCCTTGCCCTGGCCGTTCTGAACCGGATACCCCCGAAAGGGCTAACACGGACACACCGAAGTGCACCCACGATTCAGTGAGTCGCTGGAGATCACCCCACGACTGTAGACCGTTTGGAGCAAACACTAAGCGTAACCCACAAGGAGTTACCGAAGTGACCTGCTGTCAGGGCTGTTTGATGTTGACCCTGGCAGGATTTCCATTCAATCATTGATAATCACATTCGTGACTTTTCTCATGAATGTTCACGGCAGATTGCTAAGATCTGCGAAGGACACTTTCTTAATTTTACAACTACTGCCCATGATGTAGAACAACAGTGTAATACTAAGTGTACCTAAGAGATCTTTGATGAATCTCATGGCTCTAGACTCAATTAGTGCATATTTGTTTGGTCGTCGGAGGCTGGAGCAGAGTGCCTCCTTTTCAATATCAACTCCCTCGTAGTGAGAGGTCAATAGATTATGAAGGGTTCTCCGTGAGAATGAAACAAGTATTTTTTGAGAGACACTTGAGTGGCTAAGAAGGTTAGTGTAGTGCGTCACTGGGTCCATGACGACTTTATTCTTCAATACCGGTGATGCCCATCAACCAGTAGATTATGTACTGAACCCGGTGTCTGCCCTAAGGTTGAACAAATGGAGGGCTATTTCTTTTCACCCTTTTCTTTGCTTTTCCTTTTAATTCTTCAACCCCTTCTTTCTCCTTTCATTTCATTTCTCCTTTTTTATATCGTACCTAGGACTTTCTAGTTCTAAACTATTGGTGGTGTCCTTGGGTAGATCCCTCCGGCTCTGGCGGATCATAGGACGGTTTTTCCCTAACCTTAGTCACCTTATAACTTCATGACTATCCTAATGATGTTGCCATAACCAAACCATTGAAAATCTCTCAAAGTGTCGATAATTGTAAAGACATTTTGTTGACACCTTGAGAGTTTGATGATTTTCAGAAAGACTCCCCCTTAACATGTGCTCATAATTAATTTGAAATTTGCACATGCCGGGATAAGTTAGCACTTTTGAATTGATTGATTTTCCTTGAACATGATCCTTGCGAGACACGCTTACATCACTAGTAAACTAGCTTGAAATTATTACCCGTCCAGATCACATTCAAGGAAAATCGCTCGAAAACGGTACATTCTACTCAGACACATCCTTTGCGAGAGACGCTTACATCACCAGATGAACTGGTTTGAAATTATTACCCGTCCAGGATATGTCCTTTCGACTACTGACTTTAGTTATCGTCAATTCGAGGGTCAATTCTTGAGCCTTACACTCATGAGATTCCAACAATGAGACATCATATTTTAATCATCTTTTATTTCTCCCCCTCAAAAATAGCATACTCATGATGTTTTTGGAAAACGTTATGATTAAAATATGCTGTTTTTGAGTTTTAGGGAAGAATTTCAAGAACATTTGTTATTATGAACAAAGATTATTTTTCAAATACTCCCCCTTTACGAGGGAATACTTGTCCTTATGAGTAGAATGTTTGAAAAAACTTAGAAAACATTCAGGTTTCATTCTACTCATAAGTAAGAAGCTTTCGCTCCTTTGATCAGGATTGAGGCACTGAAGCGTACCTCAGGGTCCTTTCTTGAGGGTCCGGGTTGTGCACTGTTATGTATACACAAACCGTAATGCACAGGCCAATATGAAAAGAATAGATATGTAAGAATGAAATAAGAATTATGAAATTTGAATTTACACTTCTTACATCAACTGCCTCTGCCAAAAGTTGTGAAGACTGGGTCAATCCGCTGAAATAGTCTGATTCCAACAGTTGCTGGACGACCCCCAACATAGCTTTCCAATCTTCTCATCTGATCACGGTGATACAACCTTTCTTCAACCCTTCGAATAAACTCTTTAACTTGTCGTACTTCATCAGAATTCCATCTGCTTGCTTTCTTCAACTTAATATCTCGAACCCGATTTGCTAACCCATCACGTATACTCTTGAGTGTATCATCACAGAACTTGTGAATTTCTTTCAACTGCATGAAACGGCTGAAACCCGTGGTGCTCATGTAGACAAACCCGAAGGATGGACGTTTTAGCAAAGTGTATTGTGGGTATTTGTTGCTGTGAAGCAGGAAATCTGGTTCAACAAGGTTGAGCTTGGTCTGATAACTTTCAACACCTAGTTGGAGATCTTCCACTCGTTTTCTGATTATTGTTCTTCGAATGAAGTGACATAGAGTGGTGCTGAATGCATATCGAAGATCGTTTGACAAATGTTATAGCTTGCCTTGGACTTTCATGAGATACATATCTTCGATATCATTCAGGTTCAAGTCAGGAAGATCAGCCTCAGAAAATGTGTAGAGATTGTTGTCGATTCTTTTTACCGTGATCTTATCTAGAAATACATAGTCACAACGTCTTGATCCACTTACGTCGATGACGGCGACTATTCTGAGATTACTGTAAACTGGTTCTCGTGATTTCTGATAAACAAGTTTGTACCTGTACCAGCTTTGACGTTTATGATACCAGTGATGAATCCCCAACTCTGCATCACGATCATATTTCACTAGCTCTTTAACAAACAGATGTTTGTCAATAGCTGCTTCCTCAATAGCTGATTGGGTGTAGTGAGCAGCTGTTGTGAAGGTAATAGACGTAGCATATTTTGTTGTTCCATGTGCTCCGTTCTTCAGAAGTTCTAGATCGTTGTTGAAGAAAAACTGGAATGGAATCTCTGAGCGGTGTGATCGTCGTAGTACAGGAAGTGGCTTGGTCCAATCAGTGATAAACGGTTGATTCTTGCCATGTCCCCTGACGACGTCTGGATCAGCCCAGTTGAAGTTGCTTGACATTGCGCGGGCAATGTTTTCAAGATGGTATTCAAGTTCTGCTGCACTGTTGGACTTGTTTTTCAGAAGAAGAAAGGCATCATTCTTGATTCGTTGAAGTTCCCGTGTAGTCATCTTTTTGATGTGAAGACGACTTTTGATCTCTTGAGTAACAGCAAACGTGCTGTCTTCGATTCGGAAAGCTTCTTCAGATGGAACCTGAGCACTTGCTAGATGATCAAACCATGTATTCCCGAGCTCATCTGTGTCGTTATCCAGCCATGTGACAACAGCTGGATCTTCAGATTCCTTTTTGCTGTGTGATGTCTTGGACTTAGAAGGCTTAGGTTTTGGTGATGGTGGTGGTGATTGCGTTTGATCGTCTAGTGGCTCAAAATGATGTTCGGTATCGGTTGGACCAGATGATTGATGTGTTTGAGGTTATGATGTTGTTGTTTTGCCTGTTGGTTCCTGAAGATGTATGCCAGATCCGTTTTTGTGTTTCTTTGATGTAGGATTTAGATCTTGGTCTTCATCATCGTCTTCACGTATTCTCTTGCCTTTATCAACATCAGCCTTGCTCGATGTCTTATCCATGTGTGCATTGATAGCATTGATTAGGTTGATTTCTTCTTGCGAGGGAGAGATGATGTCTAAGAGTCGGTTGAGAAGTGCAATTTCAAGATCTTCTGTGGTGAGATCTTGAATTTGTGTAGATTGTGAAGAAGATGCAAGAACCTCTTTGATCTTGTCTGGAAGTAGTTCATCGACGTGGTTATTGAGATTCTTCTGAAGTTCAGAAAAATATTCCTTGGCATAGTGCTTCGTTTTTCGTGTAACTGTACTTTTGATATTAAAATCAAGGAATTCGTCC
Organism: Artemisia tridentata subsp. tridentata; assembly: GCA_021014915.2. NCBI lineage: Eukaryota > Viridiplantae > Streptophyta > Magnoliopsida > Asterales > Asteraceae > Artemisia > Artemisia tridentata. The sequence goes on from CP139505.1 coordinate 52,549,959, forward strand.
ACCTTCTTCTTCGTATCTTGCATCTCTTCCATTTGTTTAGACAGATTTTTGACTAAGATTTCCATTTCAGCCAATTTAGTCGTTGTTTGTTTCTCTCTCTTAGCTTGTGCTCTCTTGACTGCTTGTCTCACCTTTGTCAGTTTGGCACTTCGGCTTGTATTCTTTCCTTTAGAGGCCTGTTGAAATTTCTCAGAAATGGTTGTCTTTGCTTTAGGTGAAGGAGTTCTAGAAGAGGATGGAGTTAGAGAATGAATTGAATCAGATTTGGCAGAAGACTCTTTTGGAGACGGTGGAGGTGTAGGAGTGTGTTTGGGTGACTCAGGTGGTGTAGCATATTGCGGTGATGATACTGGTGGAGGAACTGGAGGGGATTGTGGAGGATGAGGTGATGGAGGTTTGTAGAGTACAAGTGCACTTTGAGGAGGTGTGTGAATGTAGTTGTCAGCTTCTTCATTTTCCTTCCTTATGCGTTCTTGTTCTGCCTTACGTGCCTGTTCCTCAAGATCCTCTGCAGCTTGGATTGTTTTCTCTCCCAGAATATCTCGTTCTTCTTCCATGTTCCAATCATCTGTATTATCATGAAGTGGTTGTTCCCCTTGATTGTCATCATACATAGAATCAGAGATTTCCTTGTCAGATAAAACAACTTTGCTTTCCAGATCCTTTTCCTTTTCCTCTTGAGTCTGTGCCCCCAAATTGGTTTGATTAACCTAACTTGTATGTTGAGAGGAGATCGATCCAGCCTTATCGGGTTGACTAACCGCATCGGACTGAACCTTGGATATGTCAGCTTCAGACCCTCCGGGTTGATTAACCGGATTAACCTGGGTTGAAGCTTCTTTGTGAACGGTTGTAGATCCGCCAATTCCATGTGTTCTCTCATACTCCCTTTGTTTCTCCAATCTCTTCTGTGCCCTTCTCTCTTCATCAATCCTCATAGTCTTCTACTATCCTTTTGTGCAGCTTCAAATTGAAGTTGGTTTTGAAATTCTGCTTCTTCAACAGTGTAGACTGGTTCTTCTTCAAATTTAGAACTATCAGAGTTAGTGTCTTCATCTATGATCCCACTTGGTTCAGGTATTGGTTGAGGCTTGCTTGGCACTTTCCTCTTGAGCACAGAAGTTCTCTTTTTCGGAAGTGTTTTCTTTGGTTCTGAGACACTAAATGCACTGCCTGCACGTGACTTGCGTCGAGTCCTTGAAGTTCCTGATTCTTCATCCACTTTTGCTAGACCCACACGACCTTCATTGTAAGCCTTGATATAATCATGATAGGCTTGTGTTTGTTGTAGATCTTCTGTCATCAGAAAGTCTGGTAATCTTGCACCTTGTTTGTGCGTGCTCTTTTTTGAAAAATATACTCTGTTAATTGTTTTATCATTATTGAGTGCATGGACATCTTTATCAGTAGGACGCAAATCAATGTCATGATGTTGGTCCAATAGATGGCTTATGAGGACTTTGGTGTAGCGAACAAACGGAATTATCTTAAATGATTTCTTCTTTAGATACAGGATATCTTCCCAAATGAGAGCAGCAAGGTCAATGCGTTCCTGGTGCATAAATCCCCACAATATTTAAAGGTGAGAGAGTCTTGGGTGTTCAAACCCACTGTCTCTTCCAGATACTGAATGGGTTATAATAAAGAATATGGTTCTCCAGGGTTGAGGAATATATCTAGCATTGACTTTGGAAATTGTGGTTAATGGTGTATCATCTTGAACATCATAACCGATGTCCACAAGGTATTGCATGATTTCATCCTCTGATGGTGTTGGGTAAAATTGGTATGAAGGTTCAGTAACATCAGGAAGTTGCAAGGCTTTGCGGAGTGTAGCAGGTGTGACTTTAATCTTTTTCCGATCCAGTGTACAAGTGAAAGACTTGTCATCATCGCTAACAGTGAAGGTGTCCCAAAACTGATGGATGTATAGTGTTGGAACTGTGTCAGAACTATCGAGAAGATCCCTGCATCCATGTGCTTTGAGTATCTCCACTGCAATTTGACAACTTGGGTCAGTACACTTGATCTTGTCCAGCTCAGCTCGTGCATTGTTCTTTCCGATTTCCATATAATACCCGTCAGGAAACACATCAGCTTTGGTAAGTGTAGGAAGAGGTGGTTGTTGTGAAGATGCCATTGATGTATTCTGAATCAACAATCATATACAAGTATACAAGATCCATGGTTGTTAGATATTAGTTAACTTTTCATACAACACATGGCACCCTATTGCATTATGATTGGTTGAAGCATGCTTGGTTTAAGAGTTTATCATGAGATTACTTTCTGTATTAATGTTTGATCCACTTTGAATGAGTATAGAAGTTATACTTAATGAAATAGATCAAATTTTATTACAGAACACAACTGCGATAATTATGGTAAAGTGCGATAACTATGCAAGTGCGAAAATTATTCATCCGCGATAATATCTCAAGTGCGATATTGTCACAAAGTGCGATAAGTTTCTCAACTGCGATATTTATCCTTAAGTACGATAATTATCTCAACTGCGAAAATTATCCCAAGTGCGATAATTATAGCAAGTGCGATAATGATCCCAAGTTCGATAACTATCTCAAGTGCGATAATTAGCTCAACTGCGATGATTATCTCAAGTGCGATAAGTATCACAAGTGCGATAATTTTGAGCAACCGCGATAAACTCTTGTACAAGAGTTTTCGCACATTTTGACGATGAACAGCCATATGATTTTATCGAGATTCATTTGAACTTGTGTTTACTAGCCATTAGTTATCACAAACATTTTAAATGACAGTTATGAGCAATATGGCAAAGTTATAACACAAATGAACCACACAATCATAAGGATTAAACTGCTAGTGACCGTGTTCTTGATAAACCCTAGGAATTCAATACAATCAATTAAGGTGTTTCTGGGTACAATCCACGCATGCCAATGATCAATTAAACATCAAACAACAACATTTCAAGCAACAAATTACACAATAATGCATAAATAAAGTTTCCCCCAAATCAACGCATAAACCCTAAAACTTAATTCTTACAATTTGTTGTTTCTGGGTACAAATTAGCATTCAATCTAGGTGTCTAAACATTAAATAAGCATTATCGTACAATTGATTTCAACACAAACACTCGAAATCGAAAAGCCCTAAGTTACGCATAAACCCTAGAACTACACATCACGATTCTGGTAATTCTAGCCGTTGGATCATGTTATCGTTCAAAACCATTTCTTATATTGACAAGTTAAATGCAAAAATACTCACAAAATGCGAAACTCTTGAACGAATTTGAAGATCGATCGAGAACCGTGGATGAAGTTGGGTGGTGATATTAAAGATGGTGGGTGAATAATGTCAGTGATAATAACTGCGGTGGATTTGATATTTTAACTTTTTATATCTTTTTAACTTCTTTGCAGTTTTAGCACTTTTAGTCCTCTAACTTTCATAACTATGTAATCATAGCCCTAAACCACCATCTAACTAACTCTAAGTTCTATTATTGGCAATTAAAGCACACAACTTTTTTATCTTAAGAACTTATCACCAAGAAACTTTCAAAACAACAAATTTCTGGAAGCATGCAAGTACAATTTTAAAGTTGTAGAAAAAATTGTGACTCCCCCTCAACACTTGTTTGAAAATAATTAGTGACATTTTAAAAACAGTGTTGGAAAAGGGATTGTACTTGCATAAAAACTTTTTTTTTTTTTTTTTTTTTTTTAAATTTACAAAGATAGTGTTGGATGTTTGACTTGGTTAAGTGTTTGTAAGAAATGTTTCCAAATCATTTGGTGTCAAACATCTCATACCAATCCGGTGAACCAGGTCCACAAATCTTGCATGAGGCAAGGCTTTGGTGAATAGGTCTGCCAGTTGGTGTTCAGTTCCCACAAAGTATAATTCAACAGTACCCTTTTCCACATGTTCCTTGATGAAATAGTAGCGAAGATCAATATGCTTGGACTTTGAATGCTGAACGGTGTTGCATGAAATGGCAATGGCACTCTTGGAGTCACAGTACATCGGAATCTTGTTGAATACGTAACCATAGTCCATCAGTTGTGATCTCATCTAGATGACTTGAGCACAACAAGCAGACATTGCTACATACTCAGATTCTGTTGAAGATAGAGAAGTGCAATCTTGCTTCTTTGACTGCCAAGATATGAGCTTGTCACCTAAGAACTGCGTTCCTCCGGATGTACTTTTCCTTGTGTCTAAGCACCCTGCATGGTCAGCATCTGAAAAAGCTACAAGTTCAAAGCCAGAATCCTTTGGATACCAGATCCCCAAGTTAATGGTTCCCTTTATGTATCAAAGGATTCTTTTAACGGCTGACAATTGCCGCTCAGTTGGTCTTGACTGATATCGGGAGCAGAGATATGTGGCAAATACAACATCCGGTCTGCTAGCTGTGAGATACATGATCGACCCAATGATGCTACGATATTTGGTAGGATCAATGGGTGTTCCATTTATGTCAGCATCTAGCTTCGGGGATGAGGAGGACATAGGGGTATTATAGGTGTCACAGCTGGTCATGCCATTCTTTTTCAGGATTTCCTGAGCATACTTAGACTGACTAAGAAATATACCACGGGGTGATTGATGAACTTGCAATCCTAGAAAGATTGATGATCAAAGAAGACGTCAAGCAACATTGATGATCAAGACTTAGGGGGAGATTGTTAGGAACATGTTTTATATTAATTCAAGTCTAGATCATATGCGATAAATGTTGCTTATTTAGGACTATATTGTTTGTAATTAGAGACCGGTTCATTAGTAGTCCATGGACCGGTCCAACCTTCTAGAAACACTCAAGTAAGAGGTGCCCTAGCATTTTCCTATAAATAGAAGGCTAGGGGTCTCATTTATGTGTTGGTTATTCATGTATCTTGCATAAGCTATGTTGAAATGTTTAGTGAATTGATTAACCTTCCACTCTTCTCTTCTTAATCTATCTTTTCTCTTCTCGTTACATCTTATTACTTAGTATCTTTATTTGTAGCTTAGTTTGTTTAGTAGTGCGTGGTAACTTAGTTATTAATGTGGGTGTGTTTGAGATACTTCACGACCTACAACTTTTGTGTACATCTCCACTAAGCAGTACCTTCGATTGAACTAGCAGCAGGTTATAATACTAGCAGCAGGCTCTTTGTTCTAGCAGTTCCTTCAGTAAACCAGCCGTACCATGAAATACACTAACAATACCTTTTTGTTCTAGCAGTCCCTTTCTCTTGAACCAGCAGTACTATCATACTTAGAGTATTTCCCGATACTTAATCTTTAGAATATTTAATTCCTTACAAATGCATAGCCCACTTGACTTATTGAGATACTCGAATCCTCTTACTTTACTTCAATGCCAAGATAATAGCTTAATTTTCCCAAATCACTCATCTCGAACCTCTCTTGCATTTGTTTCTTGAATTCACCAATTTCGCCAAGCTTCGAACCGGTTACCAAGAGATCATCTACATAGACCGCAATAATCAAGATTGTCTTGTTTGTTTTCTTCACATACACCGCTTGTTCGTGTTGGCATCGTTTGAACGACATTTGCTTAAGTACTCTATCAAGTTTTGTATTCCACGCCCTCGGGGCTTGTTTAAGTCCATAGAGCGCCTTTTTTAACTTTTAGACTTTCCTTTCTTCTCCTTTCTTCACGAACCCCTCCGGTTGTGTAACAAACACTTGCTCTTCTAATTCTCCATGTAGAAAAGCTGACTTTACATCCAGATGATGTAATTCCCATGCTTCTTTTGCGGCCAATGAGATCAATAAACGCACCATTTCAATCCGTGCTATGGGCGCAAATACCTCGTCATAGTCAATTCCTTCCTTTTGAACATAACCCTTTGCTACTACACGAGCTTTATATTTATTAATTGAACCGTCCGGATTTTTCTTAATTTTGAACACCCACTTTAGTCCAATGGGTTTAACATTAACCGGGGGATCAACTAACTCCCATGTATCATTCTTCTTAATCGACTCAATCTCTTGCTTCATAGCAAACACCCACTTGCTTGAGACTTTTGCTTCTTGAAACGTTCTTGGTTCATCATCTTCTATTAGATGCAGGTTTTGATTTTCATTAACAGCTGAGGTTCTCGAACTGGACCCCAATATGAAGTCATTAAATCTGGTTGGCATAGTTGAAACCCTCGAAGAACGCCTCAAAGCTGATTGAGTTTCTGTCGCATGAACTGGGTCAGGTTCATTCACAGCTTCGGCTGGGTTAGGTTGTTCATCAATGACCAGCTGTTCTTCATCATTATCATGCTGATTTTCGGCCTCTTGATGATCCTCAACAGCCTCTACTTCTTCGGTCAGACCTGGGTTCACAAATCCACAACCCGTATCAATAGAACCGTGCCATTCTATGACAAACATACCTGGGTTTAGCTCGTGTGTTTCGCTTCCAGCAACATACTTCCAGCCAAGTTCCTCATTAAACTCCGCATCACGACATACCACTACCTTTTTTAGTCTTGGATTGAACAATCGAAAACCTTTTGTTCCAGGCTCGTTTCTGATATAAATGAGTCGTGTTGACCTGTCGTCTAACTTAGGTAAATATGGCCTTGTTCCCGTTGCATAAGCCACACATCCAAATACCCGCAAACCCTCCAAGCTAGGCTTCTTTCCTTTGAAAGCCTCGTATGGTGTTTGATTAACTAGAGCTCGAGTTGAAACTCTATTAATCAAGAACGTGGCGTGTCTAACTCTTTCAGCCCACATATAGTTTGGTACGTCTCGTGCTTTCAAGATGCTTCTAGTCATTCCCATAAGAGTACGGTTTCGCCTCTCCACGACTCCATTCTGTTGCGATGTGTAGGGAGTGGTTAGATGTCTTGTTATACCCTCGTTTTCATAGAAGTTGGTAAATTCTCTTGAAGTGAATTCACCTCCTCTATCGGTCCTTAGGGTTATAATTTTCTTTCCCGCCTTCCTCTTGACTAGAGCTTTGAACTTCTTGAAATATTCAAATGCCTCTCCTTTTTCCTTCAAGGCAAAAGTCCACATAAACCGTGAGAAGTCATCAATTAAAACGAATACGTACCTATTTCCCGCCATGGATGGTGGAGATATCGGTTCACATAGGTCGGCATGTATCAGTTGAAGAGAATGTGTTGCCCTAAATTTTGCTGCTTTAGGAAACGCCTTATTGGTTTGTTTTCCTACCAAGCAAGATTCACACAACTTGTTCTCTTGATGAATTATTGGCAAATTTTCAACCATGCCCTTCCTTGCCATTAATTCCATTGTCTCGAAATTAATGTGACCCATCCTAGCATGCCATAACCAAGCATCATCTTCCATCTTTGCTTTAAGACACACCGGACTTCCGACTTGGAGCTTTATTTTGTAGAGTCTATTACTCGTTCTAGGAACCTTCATCAGAAGCTTGCCATCCGAGTCACGCATGGTGAGATAATTACCTCTCATACGAATGTCACATCCACCTTCGGTAGCTTGCCCAAGACTAATGATGTTGCTTTTTAGCTCGGGTAGGTAATATACTCCAGTGATCAATCGTTGCTCGCCCGTTTTCCCTTCAATGATTATCGAACCCTTCCCTTTTATCTCGATGTAGGAGTTATCACCAAACTTCACTCTGCCGGAGATATTCTCATTCAACTCCGAAAAGTATTCTCGGATCCCCGTCATGTGATTACTTGCCCCATTATCTAAATACCAAGTGTCCTCCTCGTTTGGCTTAGTATTCAATTGGTTTGGGATAATCTTCTCTTCATTCAAGAATACGACTTCTTGAACGCTCTTCATCATAAAAAGTGTCGGGACATCATCATCCTCCTTTTTTAGAAGGTTTGCTTCATGCTTTTGCTTCTGTTCACGGCGTTCGGGGCAGTTAGAAGCAAAGTGACCATATTCATCACATTTGAAGCATTGAATCTTTGAAAGGTCTCGGCCTTTGTTCTTCTTTTGGTCCGTATTATTCCCGGTGCTACTTTGGTTTCCTTGGTTGTGGTTATTGGCTCGACCACTACCTTTTTTATTTTGACCTTTTCCGTTGCCACCAGTGGAGTTCCTTCCTCGACCTTTCTCAGCCTTGTTCTTATCAGATCTTTCAGCCCTTCCGAACATCAACTTGCCTTGATCTTCAGAAGTGGTGTCAACACCCTTCATTCTACCTTCGAATGCTTTCAATCTTCCAATAGCTTGTTGAAAAGACATTGATGTTGCTGCGTGTGTCGTTGCGGTTTAGCAGTTTTAATGCCTAATCAAGTTTTAAATTTATATTTAGCCGACTTATCAATAACACACACACCTAACGAGCAGTGTACCCGGTCAGTATGAATATAATGGTAAGTAGAGTGTCGATCACTAAGAGTGGAACGTATTATCTCGTTATTCTAATCAGTATTTTAATATCCTAACGCAAGGGGGTTTCAGTCTGAGAGACTGGCACGGTTTTGTTTGCAATAAAATAATAAACTAAACTAATAGGCACGAATCAGCAAGTAGCACACACGTACACAGATAGATACTTGAGACAATAAGAGGGCTGTCCTTATGATTAAGTAGATTGTCACTTGTTTTTATTGATAGCTTTATATGAAGTGTATGTAGGTGATTCTTTCTCGTTGGTCCTAAGCTTATTGGCGAGTAAACCCTTAATGACGACTTATGTCTAAAAGTTATTCCTAAGTGATCAATTTAGTAATAACCGTGGGAGTGCAACCTTTCCGTTGCCACATTACACAAGCCACTAATAAACACAGAGGTGGTCAATGCACTAATAAGTAGTAACCAAAGACATCAACATATAAACTTTAATCGATGGGAAAGCAATTTTAAGGGGAGTTGAAGTGAATGATAACATTAGCACAAGCCCATCAATCCTGATGAATTAAAGTTTGCTAACACAATAAAACAAAACTACTTAATGAATTAAACACATGCAGCACCTTCTTACAGCTCTTGTATCTTTGTTTGGTGTGTCTTGTGCTGCCTCCTTGACTGAATTCGTCCTAGGGTTCTGCTGTTCGGTCTTCTGTTTAAAACTTTCGGAACTCTTTAATTCGTCTGGTCTACGGGGTATTTATAGTTTCTGTCTGAGGGAAGATGCGGCGCATCTACTAAGTAGATGCGGCGCATTGACTTAACTTCGCGTGGGGTCCAAGATTATAATATTCAGGAATATTCGTACACCGCCATTAGATGCGGCGTAACTCCATAATTAGATGCGGCGCATGTCCTCTTGTATCTTGGATCGTATCTGGTGATATCTTGATAGAGATGCGGCGCATGTCATAAGTGAGATGCGGCGCATCTGGAGCAGATTAGTCTTGATCTTGTCCATTTCAGTAGACTCTTCACATTATGCATGTTTTGCTCCATAATTAGTCCAAAATCGCCAAGTTTCACCAAATGCTTGTTTTCAACTGAGAATCACAAAAGTAAACGATTAAGTATCAATCCTCATACATAATATAGTAAAACAAGTCAAATTAATAGGATAAATGATAGTAATAAAATGTACTTATTTGAGTTCATCAGACATAGTATTCAAGTCAGCAAATTGTTCTATTTAGGCAACAATTGCAACAAACTTATTCGGTACGGATGCAAGCAGCTTCTTAACAAGTTTCTTGTCTTCATAAACTGTTCCCAAGCTGTTTACTTCAGTTACAATTTTACCCATCCTAGCCGAGAAGTCGTCGACTGATTCGTTTGGCTTCATCATCAAGGCTTCAAATTCCGTCTCCAAGGTTTGCAACCTTGCTTCTCGAACACGATCAACACCCACGTACCTGGTCTTTAAAGCTCCCCAGATTTCTTTGGCCGTGTTGAATTGTGATACTTGAAAAACAAGTTCTTCTGGAATCGCCTGGAAGAGTAACGCCACTGCCATATGATCTTGCTTATCATCGACCGGTGTTTCATCCTTCGGTTCCAGCGCCTCAAGTATTCCATGGACTCGGAATACGGCTTTAACTCTTATTGCCCAGATGTTATAGTTCGTGGCTGTTAACATCGGAACCTGAAGAGTAGCTTTGGTATCTTGGACAGCAGGTGGTCGACTGGACTCACCTTCCACCATCCTTTTTCTACGCCTTCTGCTGTAAGTTACAGGTGTAACTTGATCTCCTTCCAGCCCGTTATTAGAGAACCTGGTTCTTGATACCAATTCAAGTTCACAGATCTGCTAATCACAGAATCAATCTCACACAAACAAACTGGAAGAACACGCACAATAACTGGAACAAGCTCTCCAATTAACAAAGAAAATTCGCTCAAAACTTTGATGTTTTTACGCTCTGCCACAAGCTCGGTAGGTCCATGAATTTATAGAGGTTGGAACATGCTTACCAATCCTACTACAATTCGTATTCCACAAAGTAAACCTAAACCAACTACAACATGGAATCCTAATCTGAGTATAACTATGTTACTGTAACCGACCCTATTAGCCTGGAGTCGGTTTATCTGCCCATGGGCTCGGGTCAGACAATTAGACCAACATCAAATAATTCAAATGCTTGAAGAAATACAGTGTAATAATACCATATGGAGTGTGCTCAACAGATTCATTATTGCTTCCACAGTGAATTATATATGGAAGGAAAGGAATGAAAGGCTATTTTCTCAAAATACCAAAACTACCGATGTGGTTCTGCAAGTCATTTAGGAGCATGTAAGAATGCAGCTTATGAATCTTAAAGTCAAGAAAACTGCTCAAACTACAAAAGTTGCTGAAATTTGGAAAGTCCAATTTCAGTATGGAAAAGTTTAATCAGCTGAAGATATGCTTGTTGTGGTTGTCTGGTATGGGATGATGTTTTTGTATGGATGGTTATCTGGTTCTCTGCCTTAAGGGGTGTTTGGATACATGTTTCAAAAACACTATATGCTGTTGTTAAATCTCATTGCAGGCCATTACAAAGTTGAGATACCTTGTACCATGGAGTTCTAACTAGTATGGCTGTACCTATGGTAACCTCTTATCTTGTTGAGTTTGGCCTTGTGGGGGGGGGGGGGGGGGGACTGGGAGGACTAACTACTATGAATGTACCATAAAGTAGGATCTCTCTTTGTGAAGGGTAAATGGATTGGGTGGACAGTGTATGATGGCTGGAATAGAGAGGAGTGAAAGATGATCCTTCTTGGTCCACTTAATACATTGTCAAGGAGGAATGGTTGGCTTCCCTCAAGGAGTGTGTTCCCAAGTGACTGAAGCCATTCATAGAGATGGAAATGTAAGTCACTTGGCAGAGCCCTTGACTTGGAAGGGTTATGGGTTCCTAGTGATGCCATTCTCCAGTTCTACTTTGTCTACTGTGGTGGCAGGTTGAGTGGCATGGTAGAATGGAGTAATGGAAATGTAGCTAGATGGTAGGTGCTTAAAAAAGGTGAATTCAGTTTTGAAGATGGATACCAAAAGGAATGAGCTTGCTATGCTCTGGTTTACTCTGTTTTGTATACTTATCTGAGATCAATATTGTCAGATAAAAAAATTAGTTTCATCAAGATATCTGATGTATAGGCTATGTTGGTATCTGTTATGTTTGGTATCAGATTTGGGAAATGCCCAATATCAGTTTATAGTTATACTCATGATGTAAATGTTTGGAAGTAATATAATTTCACCTTTGCACCAAAAAAAATATCAGGTCTCAAAAGAAAAACGAAAAAATAGAGGCAAAAACCTCGCCTACTATATTTGTGACTTATACATGCTTTGTGTGTCCCGTGTATGATCTCTGTTTTCTTAGACTACCCGTACTGGGCGTAGTTATACCCGATTTTTCGAAGAACAGCGCCCAACAGCGCCCGTATATGCAAAACGGGGGGGCGCTGTTGGGTAAAAATTTACGATTTGTGATGTTCTGACAGCGCCCGGTGATTGCTTCTTTCCAAGAAATGTGAACGTTTGCAACGGTAACAAACACACACGCTCCTCTTTTTTTTTTTTTTTAAATACCAACTTCTTTACTCATTTTTTTTATCTTTCACTTCACAAAATATACACTTTCACTTCAAAAAATATAAACATACACTTCTATATCAAACAATATGAATCCCAACCGCCCACAATTTTACCCAAATAACGAGGCTATGTTTTCAAACGAAGATCTTATAGAAATGATATCGCAAATGCCACCAAATGCGCAAACCACGTTTCAAAACTTCGTTTTAAGCCAACAAAATTTCGGGTTTAACTCGTATACCCAACAAAACGTTCCACAATTCCCCACACCTCCACAATTCCCACCACAATTCAACACATCTCCACAATTTCGACCGGCAAATTATATGCAACGAGCCCAAAATGTTGGATCTACCGAGAGTGTCCCGGAAAGTCCTCCAAGCGTTACCCGAGCGAAGGGTAAACAACCAAGGCGTGCGCACAAAAAAAAACCCGAGGGCGAGCCAAGGGCTAAGATGACGCGTATGCCATGGAACGACAACGAGTTGATGTGCTTGGCACGTGCGTGGGTAGAAATTGCGACGGATCCAAACGCCGGTATATACTTATTTTTTCTTTATTTATATTTTTTTCGTTATTATTATTTTTTTTACTTCGTTATTAATTTTTTTTTCTTATTTCGTTATTAATTTTTTTTTCTTATTTCGTTATTAATTTTTTTTCTTATTTCCTTATTTTTTTTACGTATTTCGTTTTTTTTTTACTTATTTCGTTATTAATTTTTTTTGTAGCGAATTATCAACGAGGATTGGTTTTTTGGGCTCGAATTCGAGAAGTATTTTTTTCGGCAATGGGTGTCGGAGAAGATTATCGTACGCCGGACATGATTCGGGTGAAATGGACCGACCTCAATAGGGCGTGTCTACTCTTTAATGGCATCTACAACCGAAAAAAATAATTTGCCGGTACCAAGTGGTGAAAGTTTGGGGACGTGGGCATACGACGCCGCCGACAAGGAATACAAGGCGCTTAAGGGGTTTCCTTTCCAACACAAAGCGGTGTGGGAGTACCTTCACACCCATCAAAAATGGACCCACCAACCGTCTTTGGAAATTCGTACAATGAGGCCGTCAAAACGGTCTAAAACCGATTCATCATCCAACCCCGAAAGCCAATCGTCCGATGCTCACACATTGAACCTAAACGACTATGCGGAAGATGACGAGGTCGTGTTTGTCGAGCCGGAAAGGCCCTCGGGTAGGCGAAGTGGCAAAGGCAAAGGGGTTTCCTCATCCTCTACCCCCGACATCGAAAACCCGTTGAGCCAAATTGCGGCTGGGATAGCTAGGCTAGGGGATGAGGCGCAAAAGCGTCGGGAGCTCAAAGAAAAGAGATACAACGACTACATCAAAATGAAAGATTGGGAGCAACTACGCCGAAGCACCGACGGGATGACCGACGAGGAAAAAGCCATTAACAACAAAATCAATGAAGAAATCAAAGCAAAATGGGGTTGGTAGTGTTTTTTTTATGTAATATGTTGTATGAAATTGTATGACTTTTTTTTTTTTTTTTTTTTTTTTTTTTTTTTAATAGTTTTAGGGTTTATTTTAATGAAATTATGTTTTTATTTATATTATTTAGTTTTTATTATAAGTTTTTTATCATTAAAAAAAAAAAAAAAAAATACTGCCACGTGTCAAACAACCCCCCACTCTCCATTACACCACTTTTTCAACAAAGCCCCATCCTACCCCACATGCCACGTGTCGAACAACCCCCCACTCCCCAAACCACCCCACTACACATGGTCTAAGTATTATGCTGAGTTCACTACAGTGGCTATGTTCAGGACAGTTTTAACAATGATATTTTTTTGCGGCCAACTATATAACTGTATTTAAAAGTCGCTCGGACAACAAAGCTGTAGTAACTAACAGTTGACATTATAATTATAATTATATTATAACTCTTATACAAAAGCCGTGGAATGGATGAACAGTAGCTACAGGAAAAGCTACAGTATTGGACGAATGGACAGTACCACAGCCCACTTTGTTATGTGGGAGGCCCAAAGCAAACGACTTTTAAAACACAAAACACCCCTTTAATATTTCTGATGTTTCTGTGTTTCTTGAACCTTCTTCCACATACGCACGCACGCACGCACACATTAATAATATATGATCAAAAAAAATAAACCCAGATCCAGATCCTTCCACAACGACCACACAAAACCAGTATGTCTAAAAACACACACTCACGGATGGTTAGCTGACCACGATGACGGACGAGATGGGGAATGACTTATGTGAAAATAAATCCAGAAATACAAAAAAGGTACCAATTTTTTTTATACAAAATTCACCTTCATTACTTTTAGGTTTAATGATTATTACAGATAATGCATATTTAAAAACTGAAGTTTTAGATTAGGGGTTTCTCATAATTTTGGGGTTTTGTTAATTCAATTTTTTTTAAAGTTTTGAAGGTGAATTTTGTATAAAAAAAATTGGTACCTTTTTTGTATTTCTGGATTTATTTTCACATAAGTCATTCCCCATCTCGTCCGTCATCGTGGTCAGCTAACCATCCGTGAGTGTGTGTTTTTAGACATACTGGTTTTTTCGTTGTGGAAGGATCTGGATCTGGGTTTATTTTTTTTGATCATATATTATTAATGTGTGCGTGCGTGCGTGCGTATGTGGAAGAAGGTTCAAGAAACACAGAAACATCAGAAATATTAAAGGGGTGTTTTGTGTTTTAAAAGTCGTTTGCTTTGGGCCTCCCACATAACAAAGTGGGCTGTGGTACTGTCCATTCGTCCAATACTGTAGCTTTTCCTGTAGCTACTGTTCATCCATTCCACGGCTTTTGTATAAGAGTTATAATGATTATTACAGATAATGCATATTTAAAAACTGAAGTTTTAGATTAGGGGTTTCTCATAATTTTGGGGTTTTGTTAATTCAATTTTTTTTAAAGTTTTTGTGTTTTTAACCACTGAGAATTTTATTTTTTGTTTGTGAAATTATTTTTTCCCCCTTTTTTTCCTTTTTTCCTTTTTTTTTAAATTTTTAGAAAATCACCATAAATAAATAGCAATCAGAAAAGAGGTGTAGTTTTTTTGTGTTTGTTAAAATTGTTCCTACTAATTGTTAAACTTATTTTGTGCAGGTTCTTTGAATGAGTCATGGTGATGATGCTGTTAAGATGCCGAATGGGTTTAAGTCTGCGGTGACAAGTGAGCAGCGAGAGGTTGCACCTATGTAGTGTGTCGGGAGGCGGTTTTATGGGTCCAATATTATTCTCAGGTATAAGATTTGCGGTTTTCGGTTTCGTTGCGTAATTCAGTAATTTATGCGATAATGTTAGTTTGCGTCAATGAGTGGTTTTGGACTAAGGTTGTTAAGATAGTGATGCATTAATGTTATTGGTCTCGAACTCCTGCATTTTCGTTACCAATAAGTGAGCCTTTGGGCTTGCTAATTTATTCTGCTTATGCTTATGCGGACAAATAAGTCTTTATAACTTGCTTGACATAGGTTCATGAAAATGTTGTTTGGAATATGGGAATCGCTTCAGGCTTTTATTTGTAGTAACCTTTAGGTATTCATTTGTCACAGGTTTTGGTGAGGATGGAGGAATGGGTACCACGTGTTTGCATAACAACAGTGACCGAAGGTGGGTGGGAGCTCAGGGTAAGCAGTGTTTCTTTCTTTTATGCATTTTGGTGATTCCCATCACGACAGGTTCCATACATATTGATCAAGTTTTATGAACCGACACTTGACCGTAGATATAGTGCCCCTGACCGGATGGTGGTCAGAACCAGTTGAACGGTTATGATCCAGATCTTGGTTACAACGTGCCAGATTATTTTCGTAAAGGTAATAAGTGTTTGTTTCTGTGATTTTAAATATGAACCAGACATGTTTTGTTTTTTTTTTAATCTATGAATGGATCTTTCTCATATCCTATAGTTGTTAAACATATACGTAGTAATGATAATCAAATGTTTAGTAACATCCTTTGGTTGTGCTATTTTAAACTATAGATTTTTTTTGTTAAATTTTATATGTGGAAACAATGTGGGAGAAAGGGTTGAGATTACCTTTTTTTTTTGCAGCTTATAAGCTTATGTTATGAGTGTTAATATGTATATGGTTTTACATTCATAAGCAGATAATTGATTAGTTTGATAAAACTGTTTATTTGTCTATTTTACTTTAGATTAGGCACTTGAAAATAATCAGTTTGGTACAAGCAATTTTTAAGCAGAAAATAGCTTTAAGATAACAATCCCAAACACTCCCTTTACCTCATTATTGAATACTCCAAATCCGTTTATACTGTAAACCTCTGAACTAACATTTTTATTCGGTATACTTTGTTCAGATGACACACTTGCCATTTTCTCTCTACTCGACTGTTGTGATTGCGGAACGTCATGGTTTTAACAAGGTATTGTGGAACATGACTCTTCATGTATTTACAGCTCTTTAATTACATTTACATTTGGACTCTTTGCGTATATTTCTGCTCTAACCAAGCTATATCATTGTTAACACATGGTATTTGTCGTTACAGCAAACGCTTTGGTTGTCCATATGAGACATGAATTAAGGGCATCTTCTTGGCTGGAGTCATTCGAGTGCGTGCTAATGACATGGGGTGGTATGGGTGCTCTCCATATTCTGCAAACAACATGTTATTGTTTCTTATCGCTGAAGCTACCATAAACTTGATAACAAGGGTACCGCAGGATGTTATTGTGAATTTAATGGGTTTTGCAAATGAACGCTGCTACAAGTGCGATTGGTGAGATGGGACTGCACAGGATGTTGAAGTAATTGGGGAAATCGTCGCGACTGTTGAAAGCGTAAGTTCTCAATTTTTTAAACTTTTTTTTGGGTTATGTGTAATCTAGATCTTTAGGGGGTTTTGGTTGTTTTTTGTTTAGCTTCAATTTTTTTAACCAGCAATCATGGTGAAAGGTCCAGGACTCTATTTCGAGATCGACAAAAAAGCTACAGGTTGATTTTAAATCGACATTTAACTGCATTTTATACTTCGTTACATCTGTTCATTGTATATATTTAAAATCTTTTTATACAAGTGTGTAGTTCAATATATGCGTTTATAAACATGTTCGCTCGATTATTTAGTTCGATGTGTGGAATGTAGCTAGATATATGTGTTAAATGTATGTATATGCGATTGTTTAGTTACATATATGTGATTTTATACTTGGATTTATACTTGCACTTTTGCGTATATCTATAGATCTCTATATAGTTGTTTACTTCGACATATGCAGTTTTCTACTTTGATGTATGCATTTAGGTGTATATACTTTTGTTTTTATAGTTCGGTATATGCAGTTTTTTTTGTTTATAAAATTGAGTATGCGTTTATGTGCGATTTTAGAGTGCAATATGTATGTTCTGTGTACGTAAATCTGTATATGGGGTTCTTTAGCTTGATATATGTTTTTTCGTGTATATGTTATAGGTTAGCTTTGATATATGTGTTTTCGTGTATAGGTATTTGTATGTGAAGCTTGATGTATAATGATTTTTTGGTGTTGTTTTGCTGTAGTGTATCTTCTCATCTCTGCATTTATTGCGTCCAGAAATCTGGCAGACCTTGATGCGTCATTGTTTGATTCAACTGGAGGTTCGGCTGATCAAAAAAAGGAAGAGAAAGTAAGTTGTTAACCACTTTTGTGATTCCGAAGGAGGTGATAAAAAGGTAAGCTCCCAAAAAACTAATATGTTTATTTGGTAGCATTTCTGTACCTGAACAAGTTTTGAATCCTTTCGGAATAAACAATGAGGATTTTTCATATTTTTATGTGTCTTCAGTATCATAACATTGTAAATTTAACTGATATACTTCTGGTCTATCCTACAAGATTACTCGAATTCAAAACAAATAAAGGAGGGTTAATGGCTCCTTGATTTGTGTCCTATGTGGTATTGTTGATTTTTTAAAGTATAAATAGACTGCCCTTGATTGGTAAGCATAAACAATCGAAAGAGAAGCTGTAAATTTAGACAAAAATCTACAGGTTTGTCATTTCCATTAGATTGGATGACTTTTCTTGGATTGTCTTTGTGGAGACTTTTAGTAAGCCAATTGAAATTATTTAAGATCCATCTTTTTTATTGATTCTTTTTGTAATTGTTATATTCTTTTTTATCGTGATAACCATGCCAAAGTTGAAGAATGGGTTCCTGTTAAAAATGTAAGGCTTTGGCATGGACTTTACTTGATTGGGAAATTGGTATTTCTTGAGAAGTTGTCAATAGTTGATTATTAGTCTCATTATATTTTTGAAAAATAAAATGTTACTCAAACAATCGCGACAACGACAGAATTAAAACCTTTTTGTTTTGTTTCTCATCCTACGGCCTCATGGTATGAATTATTATTGTCTTAAACTCTACTCCATTTTATGATTGCAAAACGCGCAAGCTTAAGCTTTCGTTGACAAACACCCCGCTGCGAAGCGCGGGCTACAAACCTGTAGTAACTAACAGTTGACGTTATAGCTAAACAATGATATTAATTTTGCTATAGTTTTCAAATTGGGCTTCGAAACAAGTGTTGTTTGTGAGCTCGCTTCAAACAACTTGTGTTTTCTAATTTAAGTGTAAACAACTTAAAAATGTGCTCATGTTATGACAAGTGTTTAAATGATAAATAAAATTAGGTATTATGAATATCACACTTATTTTTTACTGTATGGTTCATAATGAGTTTGAATTTACAGAGCATACAGTATTTCACTATCTTGATGATGTACTTTTTACGTATGTGGCTACATGAAAGTGCTTATTGTTGAACCAGCCATTCTCAGTCTCGAACAGAGAAAGATTTAAGCTTAATTCACGACCTCTAATGTCTCAATAGGATCTACTTGAATTGTTCGATCATTGTTTTCTTTCTGCATATGTTGACTGTTGAGTTCTATAGATTAATTAGATATCAAGAGTATTTGAATAATCCATCATCATTATTTATTCCTTGAGAACCTTATTTACATACTTAAACCTGCATACTGAATGAATGTTTATTTAGAAGTTATGACGACTAAAACGATAGGAAGACTATTGATCACCATGCATTGACTTTTCAAGACATTTATTTTATCAAATGTCTTGGTCTTACAAAAACGTATAATAGCTATCCATAAACTATGAGGATTACAATATTTGTACATATTTTATATTTTCATTTATGAAGATATTACAACTAGAAAATTGATGTGACATGTGTTGGACGCCAAATTTGAATGAGGGAAAGGTCAAAATGGACAAAAAATATGTTCAACATTTTTTAAGGCTTACATATGAAACATTTTTTATAAAGCAATAATCCATTTGTGGCGGGACTTGCCGCATGGGTCATCAACTAGACAACTAATGAATAAACAATTTTATCATTGGCTGATGAAACCTTCTTGCTGTAACACCCCAAAAAATGGATTGCAGCGGAAGGTAATGTCGCTGGGGTGCTACTAAATTGGTACCACAACACAGAGTAAAGAGAACGGATTTGCCGTATCCGTTTAGAAGAAATTGAATAATTAAAAGTATTTAGTTTTACATCATTCAATGAAATGCGGAAATATAGGCCCATAAAAGAAATAAAGTGGTCTCCAAATGAATATCAGATTATCGTGATCCTATAACCATGGCATGCCATGCCAAATGTAAGCTAACACTTTAAGAACCTGAAAATACATGCTAAAAGTATTGGTTATGCGTTCGTAAATCAATAAGTTATACGGCTAGAAATTACGTGAACCTATCGGGGCACACACGTGTACATTTAGAGAGCGTTTTAGTTAATGTAATTAATATATTAGATGTATTAATTATATTAAGTAATGTTTACGAAATTAATTAATAGTCGATAGTTAACGTTAGACGCTTATTTTAACTAACGGGCTAAATTAATTATTTGTAATATACTAATAAATAATGAAAGCCCACAGCCGACTATTGATTGAATATGGAAAAGATTGTGTCTTGAATATGGAATGATTGTGTGTAACTTGTACAGAAAGCCAAGGTTAATATATATATTAATGCCTTGTTCTTTTGAGATTCATTCATTCGATATTATAATATAAAGATACGGCACATTCTAAAACCCATTAACAAACCGATCGGACTTCTTTATGGGATATACTATACAAGCCCCCCCTACCATGTGGGCTCCGCCTATTCTGGTCAACATGTACAAATTTTAAAGCATACGGTACAACCGACGGCAACATGCAAAAAGTCAACACCCCCCCCTATAGGGGGGCTTGAATAACTTCTCCCCTTCTTTATTCTTTAAAGAATTCGATCAAGTCAACCAAGAAACAAAACCAAGTGTTTTGTGTTTCATTCGTAAGCAAGTACTAGCATCCTAGCGTTCTTGTTTGACGTGTAGTGTGTGCATTCGATAGAGATCAACTCACTATAGTTGATTGGTTCGTGTGTTCGTGATCAAGATCAAGACTTGGTGTTTATCTATTTTTCAATAGATTCGAGGTTAGTATTTTTATGTGTTTTAATTCATAACATTAAACATAGATCCATCCGCTGCGTACTCGTGGTATTGATGGTTTAATCAATATGAATTCCCTACAGTGGCATCACGAGCCATCTCGTTTGGTGTTATGGGTTACACATAGAGTCGCTTGCTACGCTAATTAAACACATATATTAATTGTTATGACAATAACATGCATTATTGTCATTTAATTAAATCTTGATCTTGTTTAATTATTAATGGTTAATAAGACTTAAAAGGGGTTAGGAAAATTAAAAAGATTATTGTAACATGTACTTCTTCTTTTTCTTTTCCAATCTTAAGGCTTACGCGGTCATTAGTAATGACGTCTGTGGTCCACAAGGTACCTAGCTCGAAAACTTGTGGGAGCCTTAGATTCTCCAATTGGGGAAGACTCATTCTTGAGTTTTGGAGCATTACTTGTTTTACTGCTTTCCATTAGAGTCTGTCTTCTCCTTCTACCCCTCTTCTGTCTCTTTTAATTGCTTATATGTTTTATTCCTTGTGACATGTTTTACATATATGCTGTTGATTTTAGAAATAAAAACAGTCTAATTACATATATCGAAACTTGCTTTTAATTAAATCTATTGAGGGTGTGGATCATTACTCGAAGCTACCAGGATATAGCTTGCTGGATATCGTGAGATTTAATTATTGTCTGTTAATATACACACTTAATTCCTTGTGACCAGTTATGTGTTATGTGTGAAATTTTTATTTTTTTTTACACTTAAACGGACTATAAACTATTGAAATATGATTTAATTAAATCGCGGGTTCCATCAAGCTATTGAGGGTGTGGATCATTACTCGAAGCTACCAGGATATAGCTTGCTGGATATCATGTGATTTAATAAACTTTAACTATAAGATACCTAAAGTTTTGTGCTTTTATTAATGATCTTTGATCAAATCAAGATCTAGGGTTTTGTGTGGTCTTTTCCCGCCCCACTACATGCTTCGGCATATGAGGGAATTATTGGAAGAACTTGGGTCTTTTGACTCATGCAGAGTACAATATAGGGTTTTTGACCATTCTTTGCCCGTGATAAAAGTACACCTAATAAGTTGAAAAATTGTTTTTTGCAAACTTGTGTTACAAAGATGTATGCATGCCTCTTTGTACACAATTTTTGATACATGTTTTTGTCAAAAATTATGTGATACCTTATTTGAAATTTAAGTTTATGCCATCCAAAGTTGAGGACACTTGCACTTGCCTTTTGCTCTTCGTGGGACGTGAGTGAATTGCAACCCAAGGTGTTTATTCTCTGGCGTGAGACCTAGAGTTATTTACACATGTTCTCTAATTGGACGACTTAATCGAGTCAAGCGGTGAGATCCTTGAGCCCGAGGTATAGGATGAGACAAAACATGCATGACACTAGTAGCTTGTACTCTAGTGCCATAAGTCTCATAAATCTAAGAGTTGCACTTGTAATGCAATTGTCGCACGCCGCCTACCTCTTGTACCCACAAGACTTACCAGAGTAGTAAGCACTACCGTGATGAGTGGGAGTTCAAGAGGGTCTTAGTCTTTTAGTAAATTAATTGTTTTATTTATTAAAACATGGGTAGTTAATTTGTAAAAGAATTAATTATCGAAAATACTAAAATTTTGAACTTTGTTTTATTGTAGATGGCAGCTAATCAATCCGTCAACAATTCGATCTTCAGGTCTTTCCTCAAAAAGGAAAAACTACCTTGAGTCTTTTGATAAGTGTGAATCTTGTGTGTCTGGGAAGATGGCAAGAAAGCCTTTTCCGCATAAAACGGAGAAAGCTACAGATCTGCTTGGACTCATACATTCTGATGTATGTGGCCCTTTTAGAACTGTGTCAAAACAAGGATATAGCTATTTCTTAACTTTCACTGACGACTTTAGTCGATATGGTTATGTTTACTTGCTTAAACATAAACATGAAGTCTTTGAAACTTTCAAAGTACTTCAAAGTGAAGTTGAGAATCAACTTGGTAAGACCATAAAGGCTTTACGGTCTGACTGTGGAGGCGAATATATGAGTCAAGAGTTTATAGATCATCTTAAGAAGTGTGGGATTGTCTCACAGCTCTCTTCTCCACGTACACCACAACATAATGGTGTATCTGAGAGAAGAAATCGAACCCTGCTTGACATGGTAAGATCTATGATGAATCAAACAACTCTACCAATGTCCTTTTGGGATTATGCTCTTGAGTCTGCTGAACGCATTCTCAATATGGTTCCATCAAAGAAGGTTGAAAAGACACCATATGAACTATGGCATGGGAAAGTCCCTAATTTGTCTTACTTAAAGGTCTGGGGTTGTGAGGCATTCGTGAAACGTGATACGCCTGACAAACTTGAGCCAAGATCTATTAAGTGTATCTTTGTAGGATACCCAAAGGAAATAATGGGTTACTACTTCTACTACCCACCTGAGCACAAAGTATTTGTTGCTCGGTTTGCTGACTTTTTTGAGAATCGTCTCATCTCACAAGAAGCAAGTGGGAGGATCGTAGAACTTGATGAAATTCAAGAAGATACTCACCCTTCTGAAAATACTAGCCAACTTCCTGAGATGGTTGAACATGAAAGTGTTGAACCAGAAAGTGAAGTTATTCCTGTTCGTAGGTCCTCAAGGACAATACGTGCACCTGAACGTATGTGTTTGTACATCGATTCAGAAGAGCATGAGTTAGAGGATCTCAATGAGCCCGCTAACTATAAAGCTGCATTAGCAGATTCTGAATCTGAAAAATGGCTTAAAGCTATGAACGAGGAAATGAAATCCATGAAAGACAATGAAGTCTGGATTGAAGTTGACCTCCCTCCTAACGCTAAAACCGTTGGTAGCAAGTGGCTCTTCAAGAAGAAGACTGACATGGATGGAAAAGTACACACCTATAAAGCTCGTCTTGTGGCAAAAGGCTATACTCAAACCTACGGTGTAGATTATGAGGAAACCTTCTCGCCTGTCGCAGACATAAGAGCTATTAGGATTCTTTTAGCCATAGCAGCGTACTATGAATATGAGATTTGGCAGATGGATGTCAAAACTGCCTTCTTGAATGGTCACTTAACTGAAGAGGTTTACATGGACCAACCTGAAGGATTTGTCAATCCACAATATCCTAAGCGTGTATGCAAGCTACAACGATCCATTTATGGATTAAAGCAAGCATCTAGGCAATGGAATAAAAGGTTTGATGAGGAAATCAAGAAGTATGGTGATGAACTCAAATAAGTACATTTTATTATCATCATTTATCCTATTTATTTGACTTGTTTTATTATATTATATATGAGAATTGGTGCATTAGTGTTTACTTTAGTGATTTTCAGGTAAAAACAAGTATTAGGTGAAACTTGGCGATTTTGGACTAATTATGGAGCAAAACAAGCGAAATGTCAAAAGCCTACTGAAATCAAGAAGATCAAGTTCATTCTGCTCCAGATACGCCGCAACATACTTCAGACATACGGCGTATCACTATCAAGATTTCACAAATTACAATCCAAGACAGCTAAGGACATGCGCCGCATAAAGAAATCAAGATACGCCGCATCTTAAGGCGGTGTACGAATATTCCCTGAATATATTAATCTTGGACCCCACGCGAAGTTAAGTCAATGCGCCGCATCTTCTAATCCTATGCGCCGCATCGACCCTCAGACAGAAACTATAAATACCCCATAAGTCAGACGAATTTGGGGACCATATACCGAACAGTGCAAAAACCCTAGAGAAGACAGCCGAATTCAGACGACTTAGCAGCACTAGACACACCCGAAACGAAGATACAAGAGCTGTAAGAAGGTCCTGCATGTATTCAATTCATTAAGTAGTTTTGTTTTATTGTAATAGTACACTTTAATTCATCAGGATTGATGGGCTGATGTCATGTGACTACGGAATAGCATGCGCACCCCTTAAAATTGCTTTCCCATCAATTAAAGTTTATATGTTGATGTCTTTGGTGACTTTTATTAGTGCATTGATAACCTCTGTGTCTATTAGTGGCTTGCGTATGTGACTACGGAATATCATATGGCTCCCACGGTTATAACTAACCTGATCAGTTAATGAATAACTTTTAGACATAAGTGATCATTAAGGGTTTACTCGCCGATAAGATTAGAGCCAACGAGAAAGATTTAATTATATACACTTCATATAAAACTAGCAATAAAACAAGTGATAAGCTACTTAATTATCAGGACAGGTCTTCTTATTGTCTCTAGTATCTATCTGTGTACGTGTGTGCTAATCGCTGATTCGTGCTAATTAGTTTAGTTTATTGTTTAATTATAACCAAACCGTGCCAGTCTCTCAGGCTGAACCCCTTGCGTTAGATTAGATTGTATAACTAACTTGAGATATTAAAATACTGATTAAATCAACTAGATAATACGTTCCACTCTTAGTGATCGACACTCTACTTACCATTATATTCATACTGACCGGGTACACTGCTCGTTAAGTGTGTGTGTTATTGATAAGTCGGCTAAATACAAATTTAAAACTTGAATAGGCATTAATACTGCTAAACCGCAACGACACATCGCACCCATCAAGTTTTTGGCGCCGCTGCCGGGGAGTGAATTGTTATTATCTGTTAATTTGATTAAGTATTTTAATTAGGTTTTTCTTTTTAAATTCTAACCACTAACCCGTTGTATATTAGATAGATTGCATTCATTGTATAATTTGCATATTTACTGTTTTTGTGTGATTTTTTTTGTTTCTTTGTGTTTTTGTTTATTTTTATTTATTTTTGTATTTTTCTGCATTCTGCTGTCGTTGTATTGTGCTGACATAAACGATACGGCGCATCTGATTTCTCAGATACGGCGTATTGCGTTTAATTTTTATAAAATACAACGCGTTTAATAAATTCGAATACGGCGCATCTTTTCCCAGGATATGGCGTATTCTGTTTTTA
Source organism: Artemisia tridentata subsp. tridentata (assembly GCA_021014915.2). Lineage (NCBI taxonomy): Eukaryota > Viridiplantae > Streptophyta > Magnoliopsida > Asterales > Asteraceae > Artemisia > Artemisia tridentata. Next base: position 52,575,361 of record CP139505.1, read on the forward strand.
ATAAGAAAATTTTCTAAACGTTAACGCTATACGGCGCATCTGTTCTTACAGATACGGCGTATTTTATATTTAAAATTAAAAACAGTTTTCGAATTATTAAACATAAGCGACGCATCGATCTTTATCGATACGGCGCATCTTCTAAATCAAAAATCTTGAATTTTGAAACGTAACGAAAATACGGCGCATTAGCTTCTGTTAATACGACGCATTTAATTTTAATTTTAATACGATTTTTGATAAATTAAACCTGATACGGCGCATTCTAAATTCATAAGCGGCGTATCTACTTTCTGAATAAAAGTCTGATTAAATTTTAACGTAATAAGATACGGCGTATCCATTTTCTTGGATACGGCGCATCGTCTGCAGATATCAGCAACTTTTATTTTTTGTATTTCGTTTTCGTTGTTAATTTTCTGATATCATACTTTCTTGAACATACCCTACTGATGCTTTTGTGATGGTTTCAGGAAGTGCATGACCAGGAGTTCAACTAAGAACTTGATTAGACCTTTCGAAGATCCTGAACGAGCCTTACATTCGCTTAAAAGGCTTTTCCGCACAAAAAGCTTTGAAATTTCAAGTTCACTCGAGCTTGATTACTTTTCTGAAGAGGAGGAGAAAGTTGAAACAGAAACAATGACGGAAAACACTACTATGGAGGAATACATGAACAAAACCCGTACCGATTACAGTTCAGGAGTTGCTAGGCCAAAGTTTGATGAAAAGTCAAAGTTTGAGTTGAAGGGTCAGTTTCTCAAGGAGCTAAGAGAGAATGCTTTCAGTGGGACAGAAGATGAAGATGCCAATGAACATGTTGAAAGAGTCCTAGAGATTGCAGATTTGTTTACTACAGAAGGAGTCTCTGACGATCAACTTATGCTAAGAATCTTTCCAATTTCGCTTAAAGGAGCTGCTAATAAGTGGCTAAGGAATGAACCTGCTAGTTCAATCAAAACATGGGAAGATTTGAAGAGCAAATTCCTGAAAAGATATTGTCCACCTGCTAAAACTGCTAAAAAGATGGAGGCTATCAACAGTTTCAAGCAAGAGCCTGATGAAACTCTTTATCAAGCTTGGGAACGATTTAAAGACTTACTGGTGAAATGTCCTCAACACTATCTAACCCCAATGCAGGAGATAATATTGTTCTATCAAGGATTGGACGTGCCTACTAGACAGATTTTGGATGCTAAGGGAGCTGTGCCTCAAATGAGTGCAGCCAATGCTAGAAAGGCTATCCAAGAAGCTGCTGATCACTCTCAGAAATGGCATGACGGAACCTCTACTAGAGCTAAGAGCAGCACTAATTTTGACGGGTTTGCTGCAATTCAAGCTCAATTGGATAAAATGAGTAGAGAGATGAAGAAGCGTGATGAGAAAGTTTATGCTGCCCAAGTTGGATGTGAAAAATGCGAAGGACCTCACTACACTAAAGATTGCCCTAAAAAGAATGAAAGTGAGACTTTTGAAGAAGCATACTACACACAATTTGGACAACCATTCCAACCTTCGGGAAGATTTAGGGAAGCTGCTCCGGGATACTATCAAAAGAACAACTATAATTCCACTTATCAAGAAAGGAGGCAGACTTTGGATGACACTCTAAAGCAAATTATGGCCGATGCTGCTAAAAGACATGAAGAGGACACCGCTATGATTAAAGAAATCCGAGCCTCAACGGACACTACAACAAGAAATCAAGGAGCTTCGATCAAAGCATTGGAACAACAAATAGGACAAATGAGCAAGGTTCTTCAAGAAAGGGGATACGGAAGTTTACCTAGCTCAACTGAAACCAACCCAAGAGATCATGTCAAGGCCATAAGCACTACTGATGATGTCACGCCTAACATACCTAGAAGATTGATGAATGGTAATGATGGAGCAAAGCCCGAATTTTTTTTTTAATTCTTCAATCAGTTTAAGGAGGTTACTCAAAGAGAAGGCAAAGATTGAAGAGGAGATCAAGGCTACAATGAAAGAAGAGAGCTCTGCAACCGACTTACATGCCTTGCCTCATAAAGAAAAGGACCCAGGAAGTTTTACTTTACCTTGTTCAATTAATGATATGTCTTTCAATAATGCATTAGCTGACTTAGGAGCTAGCGTTAGTGTTATGCCCTTTAGGACATTCACTACCCTAGGACTAGGAAAATTAGCACCAACTAAGCTGCTTATTGAATTGGCTGATAAAACGGTAAAACAACCTGAAGGGATTGCTGAAAATGTGCTAGTTAAGATTGAGAAGTTTGTTTTCCCCGTAGACTTCGTTATATTAGATATGCCCGAGGATGTTAAGATTCCTTTAATCCTTGGAAGACCTTTCTTGTCTACCGCCCATGCTAAGATTAATGTGTTTAAAAGAAAAATCTCATTAAAGGTAGGGAATAATAAACTAGTCTATAAGTATAAAAATCCTGTTAAGAGCATAATTAGAGGCGTCTATGTGCTAGGATTAAGAGAACGTATGGACCTCGATCTAGAAGCTAGGCTTATGGGAGAAACATTAATTCAAAACAACTCAACTAATCCTAACCATGAGAACCTCGAGGAATTCATTGACCTTAATGTTCCTACCGAACTTAGGCGCTATGTTGTTAATGATTCTGATGACGAGTGGTATGATTGCGTAGTGATTAACAAACGTAGGAGAATAGTTGAGAATACAAATTTGAGAGATGACATGTTTATTGAACTACCTCCCCCCCCCTTGCATATTTATGCCTATATAATAATAAGAATTTCCCGTCTATCATTTTGTCATCTCTGCCCGAAAGGGACAGAACTTTGTTTATACAGATATTAAAGAAGAATGGCGTGGATATTAAGGACGAGCAAGGAGTGTGCAATATTACTGGACTGGTGATGAGGGAGCGCGATGCTTCCGACTCTTTCAATGACCAGTAATAAGGAGCTGAAAGACTCTGGAATAAAGACAAGTGCTTGCCGGGAGACAACCCGTAGAGATTTTTACATTCTGTTCTGTGTCGAGTCTGTCAGACCTGCAGAAGATACGGCGCATCTCAATCATAAGATGCGGCGCATCACATGCACTGGTCATATCTTATTTCATTTTTCTGCATTTTTTATTTTTGACTTTAAAACTTTCTGTCAGTTTATTTAATGCGGCGCATCCCTGGTTAAGGATGCGACGCATCTTTTATTCTGATTCGTATTTATTCCAGGCTCGATACGGCGTATCTTCTTCCATAAGATACGGCGTATCGACTGACCTGATGATTTACAGTTTAATTTTTAGGTTTTATTTTTACTAATTACTAATGTATTATGCAAGTTTGAACCTTCTTAACTCAGGTGTGTTAAAGTCTTAATGGTATTATAGATTCCTGCATTTTTGTGGATACATCATTTATGAAGCTTGAACGTTCTCATCCACAAGAAGTTGATTTTTGCTCTTATACGAATAATGGAGGATCATACCGAGCAAATCTCAGGGGAGTTTTTATGTTCTAATTCTTTTATTTTCCAGTTTTTAACCTTTGACACAAACAACGAGGACGTTGTTTAACTTAAGTGGGGGGATGGAGAATTAGAACATTTACTTGTCCTAAACTTTTTCAAAATATGCTTAAAATGCGCTTAATATATCAAAATTTAAAATTTTTTAGCATGTTTTTGTTTAAAGTCTAAATTACATAACCGCACACATAACGCTATTCTTTCAAAAATATCAAAAATTTAGTGTGTCGGTGACTTGTGAACTTTAGAACTTGGCTTGTATACTATTCGAGACCACCATAATAAGTATTATTTATATAATTGGAGTGACTTGTCTAAATTGGTAAATTTCTAGGATTACACCCAAATAGCCTTTATATGTTATGTGATATTAACTAACTACACTGGTTAGTTAACCCCCGTATAAACCCTTTGTTACTCTCATTTTTAGAGTAAGATACCCCTAGAAAAACCCTCAGAGCCATTCCTTTCGTTTCTTACACCTTTGTTATAATGTTTCGTTACACCCTAGCTTACACCTTAGCCTACCCTGTAGATTAAAATCCGTGGTTAATTGCTTTAGGCAAAGTGTGTTTCCTTACATTACCTGTGTTCGCGTGCGTAATTCATTATCTTTGGTTAGTTTGGAAATTGCACAATGCAATTGGTATAAAAGTAAATATTGTATAACTTTGAGTTTATTTTTCGTGTGTTTACTACTTTCACTATTACAGTTATTTCTGAAAGTATGAAAAGTATGAAAAATTATCCGGAAAAATAGTAATGGAAAAGTTGTGAAATTTTACACATATATGTATCTGGAAAAAAAAAATCGAAAAAAAAATCGAAAAAAAAAAGAAAAAGAAAAAGGAAAAGTTGGAAGTTTGTTTTAACCAACTTATGTAAAGTTTTGTATTAAGTGGGAGATATCACCACTATTTGTTGTATATTATATCTATGGATTGAATGGGAGTTGGCCGTTATGGGAACACCAACTAAGGTTATTCTTTGATTAAGATTTTATTGAGCATAATTCGTGTCTACCTCAAGCGTGTGTTTCAAGTGTTAAAGCGTGAGTTATTCAATGATATGAGTCTTATTCATGGGATGGTTGGGAAAGTAATTTACCACACTTAGGATTTTAATTTATCTGCTTTGTTTATTTTTCATTTTACACCAATTTGTATCCCAAATATTATCCATACCCTATATCGTTCTTCATCCAAACCTTTGATTTATTGAGATTAGGGATTTGAGCAATTTTAAGTATCATAGTCGTGGATTCGGCTATGTATTTATGATTTTGTCGCCCTTTTTGATATAATATTATTGGTGAAGATTACTTGGTCCTATCTTTAGCCCATTCGAGTTAAGGATTTGAGCAATTGCAAGTATCGTGTTCGTGGATTCGATCATGTATTTGTAATTTTGTCGCCTTTTTCTGGAATGTGAGATCGATAGAGATTAAAAAGAATGATTAACCCTTGACCAACAAACCCTTTTTACCGCTTTAGACTTGTTATTCCTTGGCTTTAGGGGGGGGGAGATGCGTATACTTGCCAAGCTTATGATAGAAGATTCGTCACGACTAAGCACTAAACGATTTAGAATTGTTTTACATTGAAAATTATTTTGATTTCTACTTCGTTAAGTGTTTGGTTGTGTGATTATGACAAAACGAATACATGCTTAAATATAAAAATAAATCCTAATATCTTTTAGGATACATTTTCATAAGATTAATTCTAAGGTTTACTTGGGGACAAGTAAAGTTCAAGTGGGGGGATATTTGATGAACTCAAATAAGTACATTTTATTATCATCATTTATCCTATTTATTTGACTTGTTTTATTATATTATATATGAGAATTGGTGCATTAGTGTTTACTTTAGTGATTCTCAGGTAAAAACAAGTATTAGGTGAAACTTGGCGATTTTGGACTAATTATGGAGCAAAACAAGCGAAATGTCAAAAGCCTACTGAAATCAAGAAGATCAAGTTCATTCTGCTCCAGATATGCCGCAACATACTTCTGACATACGGCGTATCACTATCAAGATTTCACAAATTACAATCCAAGACAGCTAAGGACATGCGCCGCATAAAGAAATCAAGATACGCCGCATCTTAAGGCGGTGTACGAATATTCCCTGAATATATTAATCTTGGACCCCACGCGAAGTTAAGTCAATGCGCCGCATCTACTAATCCTATGCGCCGCATCGACCCTCAGACAGAAACTATAAATACCCCATAAGTCAGACGAATTTGGAGACGATATACCGAACAGTGCAAAAACCCTAGAGAAGACAGCCGAATTCAGACGACTTAGCAGCACAAGACACACCCGAAACGAAGATACAAGAGCTATAAGAAGGTCCTGCATGTATTCAATTCATTAAGTAGTTTTGTTTTATTGTAATAGTACACTTTAATTCATCAGGATTGATGGGCTGATGTCATGTGACTACGGAATAGCATGCGCACCCCTTAAAATTGCTTTCCCATCAATTAAAGTTTATATGTTGATGTCTTTGGTGACTTTTATTAGTGCATTGATAACCTCTGTGTCTATTAGTGGCTTGTGTATGTGACTACGGAATATCATATATCTCCCATGGTTATAACTAACCTGATCAGTTAATAAATAACTTTTAGACATAAGTAATCATTAAGGGTTTACTCGCCGATAAGATTAGAGCCAACGAGAAAGATTTAATTACATACACTTCATATAAAACTAGCAATAAAACAAGTGACAAACTACTTAATTATCAGGACAGGTCTTCTTATTGTCACTAGTATCTATCTGTGTACGTGTGTGCTAATCGCTGATTCGTGCTAATTAGTTTAGTTTATTGTTTAATTATAACCAAACCGTGCCAGTCTCTCAGGCTGAACCCCTTGCGTTAGATTAGATTGTATAACTAACTTGAGATATTAAAATACTGATTAAATCAACTAGATAATACGTTCCACTCTTAGTGATCGACACTCTACTTACCATTATATTCATACTGACCGGGTACACTGCTCGTTAATGTGTGTGTGTTATTGATAAGTCAGCTAAATATAAATTTAAAACTTGAATAGGCATTAATACTGCTAAACCGCAACGACACATCGCACGCATCATATGGTTTCACTCAAAACCTTGATGAGCCATGTGTATATCGTAAGGCTAGTGGGAGTAATGTAGCATTCCTTATCTTATATGTTGATGATATATTGATCATGGGAAATGACATTCCAATGTTACAAGCTATTAAAGCCTATCTTGGAAATTGTTTTTCTATGAAGGATTTAGGTGAAGCTGCATATATCCTAGGAATCAAGATCTATAGAGATAGATCTAAGCGGTTGATTGGACTTTGTCAAAGTGCATACATTGAGAAAATCTTGAAAAGATTTAATATGGCGAATTCCAAACGTGGAACTACCCCAATGCAAGTAAAACTTGAGTTGAGAGAATCTCAAGGACCCTCAACACCTACAGAGGTGGAACGCATGAAGAGGATTCCTTATGCCTCGGCAGTAGGATCCATCATGTATGCGACGAGGTGCACTAGGCCTGATGTTGCGTTCACTCAGAACCTAACAAGTCGATTTCAAGTAGATCCAGGGGAGATTCACTAGTCTGCTGTGAAGAACATACTGAAGTATCTCAGATATATTAAAGATATGTTTCTTGTTTACGGTGGAGACCCAAACAGAGAGCTCAGAGTTACCTGTTATACTGATGCTGGGTGGCAGACCGACAAGGATGATACCAAGTCACAAACCGGATATGTTTTCGTTCTAAACGGAGGCGCAGTAGTCTAGAAGAGTGCCAAGCAAAGCATTACAGCAATGTCTTCTACAGAAGCTGAATACACTGCTGCTTCAGAAGTTGCAATGGAAGCTATTTGGATAAGGAAGTTTATTGATGAGCTTGGTGTAGTCCCCTCCAATAAAGAACCTATGGAAATGCTATGTGACAACACTTGAGCATTAACAATCGCCAACGAGCCTGGATGTAACACCCCCTAATTTGGTTTGTGGCAGCGGAAAAGTAATTAGGGTGTTACGGTGAGGATCGAGGTTTAAATTTCAGAAAACGGCCCGGAAGAGGCGTTTTGAAAGTTATATGTCATTCAAAATCATATTTTTGTCAGAAAGGTGAAATATTTGAATTGAAAATCCCCTGAAAAGGTGTGATAATTTGGAAGGAATGACATATTTGATTTTACACCATTTAAGTTATCAGAGTATATAATGCCCGCTCCGTGTCTTGTCCTGCTCCGTTAATTACCTGAGAAATACATGCTTAAAACGTCAACACAATGGTTGGTGAGTTCGTGGAGTTTAATAGAAAATAACTTTCTTTTAATGAATTCAAGAGGTGTACAGTGATAGTCGAAATAAATACTAGTACTTCATGAAATAAATAGCAAGTTGTGTTGCATAAAAATCCACAAGTAATTCATGTATGATCTTAAGTGATCATAAGTTTCAAGTTTTAAATGAAAATGAGCTACGTTGTTATACGCTCGAAATGGAATGATGGGTCAACTTTTAAAATAGCGATATGTCAAGCAATTTGGGCTGTCATTATTAGAAGTCACAACTAAGTCACATATGATAACAATTAAGTTTCAAATACAGGATCCATAATTCTAACACATGGTGAAAACATTAATCTAGTGTCTGAAGTCTATCAGTGTGGAGTGGTGTTTAACTAAATACAGATGTATCTTAATATATATGAAACATTCATATATTCATATTGCCCTAAGCCTCATGACGCGCAAAACGTTAACAATGTTGGTGTCCCATTAGGGTACTGATGGGTGTTAGGCCCTCAAGTAATAGGTGATTTGCCAATTCCTATTTTTCTCAAATATAGTGCATCACGACTAAATACGACTAACCATAAGGCATTCCGTCAAAGTATTTAGTGGGACAGATCGTCAGTCACTAACAGGTTTCGAAGTTGTTCACTATATTTGCGCTCACCGCAGTGATTAATGGCTCATGATCGAGGGACTTTATGGCAATAAAGTAAACTTAGGCAATATAGGTTTCAAGGGTTCATAGTATATGCGTATTTATGTCTTGACAATTATTTCCAATTGAAATGTAGAAATATCATAGTAAAGTTAACAGTACGTTCAATTGTTATATGAATGCATATAATGAGTCTCAGTATCATGTTACATCAAGTAGTTTGAAAATGTTATATTTCAAGTTCAGTGTTTAAGCTAAGCAAGCAATTCGCACATAAAGCGAGCATATATTCCTTTCAAAGGGTGCTTTAAACATGTAAAACAGAGTTGATGATTTTGAGTAAATCATGAGAGTTTTCAGAGTATAAAAGTATACTTAAAACAATTAAAGCATGTATCTCCCCCAAAAGAGTTATTAAAAACAAGTATTAAAAGTAGGGGCCATGACTCACCTGAAGCGTATCTGACAAGGTGGAATTATAAGATCAAGTAAGTCTTATGGAAACGATTACGGAAACGTCTTCAATACGAGACCTAAATATGAGGGAAGTCTAAGTATTTGACTTACAACTAATAATGAGTGTGAAAGTGATAAATCGTATAACGATTTGATGATATGAGTGTGATATGCTTAAAATGCCTCAAGTTCAAAAATAATGTTATATGTAATATTATTTTGGTTCTCATGTAAATTGACTCAAAATATTACTTCTTCAAAATATGATGAAATGATGTGACAGTGAAGTTACTAAATTTCTAATAACGAAACTTAAATAATGCACAACTAAAATGTAAAATGCATATGAAGTGAGGGGTGAAAAATAGAAAATAAAATAAGAATGTCAAGTAAATTAATTGGTCCTTGTCCTTTTCAGATTTTATACTTTTTACCCTAACTGCGCTTGCGTCACATCGTTAGTCCTTCGTTAAGTCCAAAGTCCACAATAGTCCATAAATAGTCCAAAAATTGTCCATATGTCCATATATAGTCCAAAAGTACAAGTAAGGCTTGGAGTTACATCATTGGTCAATTTAATTCCTCTATAAAGTATTTTCACAGCTTCAGTCCATAAGTTTCACAGGTTGGCAGTTTTAGTCCTTCAAGTTAGATCGCGTTACATTTTTAGTCCTTTTTGCATAAAAATGACGGGAAAAATATTCTGAAAATTTCTATAACTCTATTAAGTCCATTTTAACTTATTTCAATTGCTTATTCCAGAAAAGAGCTTATTTTTGTGTTAATGGGCCAATTAACAATTTAACTTAAGGCCCGTTAAGAATTTTAGAGGCGAGGGCGTGTAAACTGTTTTGGGCCTGGAATTGGGCTATTTTTATGAGTCTGAAAATGTATCACATGGGCCCAGTGGACTGTTCTAACGCCAAAGCTTAATGGGCTTTTGTTTAGTCCAATACCGAAAATTATAAATTTTCTGAAATTTGAGTTCTATTTATATATAGCGAGTGACAAATAAAATGGTTTTATTTGAGCGTGTTTAAGAGCCTATGGGGTCGATGTTAAAACACGAAAAATGTAGTTTTCCAGGTGTACTATCGGGATGACTAGAAATATTGGGTTATTAAGTGTCCCAATCGAAATATATTTGAGCGTGAGTTGGCTGGGTCGCATGTTTGAAACTGATGAACACAAGATATATTCTAAGCCTTATTTTCCCAGTCGAATAGCTTATTAAGTGAGTCTTTTAAAGCGTCCTATTGTGCTTAAAATGTCGAAGTCAAAATACGAGAATTATAGCTAGCCATGTGGTCTTTCGATCCATGCAAAAATATTGGTATGTTGTTTGTACGAGTTTGAAATGACAAGGCCATTTTCCAGGCGGGTTGGGACATTTTTAAAGAATCAAGGACTTAGAATTCTTCTAACTGTTTTTGGTTATTCTTTCTGTACGTGTGAAGCAAGGTCAAAAAGGGTCTCGTTTGTGCTTGAAGTGGATGCATGGGTGTGTCATGGGTGTTCATATGTGATATTTTGTATCTAGACAATGGAGTGAAACAAGGTTTAAGCCAAGAAAACAAAACGTGCCCGTATAAATAATGCTTAGAACATATATGTTCGAGTGAGGTAAACGCAGTATGCAAAATATGAAATATGCTTCAAATGAATTGGAAAACAAAATGAGAGGACTTACAACACCTCTAGAGGTGGGGAGTGACTTCGTATGGATGAGCTAAGGCACAAGGACGATTCACAGTTTGCAAAACTTGATACGTATGTTTATATATTAGTAACCCACATTTTCGAACGAGCTTCCTACAAGCCGATGAGAGCTTTTGAACTTCTTTGTGGGTATTGTGCTGATCAAAATGAGTCTAGAGTAGTTGCACGAGGTTTAGAATGGGAGGGGTGAAAGAGAGGTGGTAAAATGGCAGTGGTGTTCGAATGGTAATACAAGGGCGAGTATGCAGTTTGCTTGCTTGGTTCAAATTGCATTTTATATTTTGGGTTTCTTAATCCGGTTTGCTTCCAAACTTTTCTGGGTTTTTAGAGTAGTTAGTGAGAGTGAAAGAAGAGTGAGGTGAGTTATGTAAACTGCCAAACGAATGGTGAAATATATAGAGGTAGATCACGCATGTTACTTGACTATTTTGCCCCTCAAAGCTCAATCATTGATGATCACTGTAGAGGAGAGGACACCTATGTTGTTTTCTGACAGGATAAGATCTTTAGATGGATATGAGAACGTGGGAAATTCTATCTTTTGTTTTTGTGGTATACATGTACTCGGTTTGTATTTTATTAAGGTGCCAAAATGACATTAGCGAACCACAGATTCTTTCTGCAGGCCAATTCTTCTTTCAAACATCATATTATATCAGAAATGTTATTAGGAGATCGCTGGAAAAAGCGGGGTTCGAAATGGTTTAGTTTTGATGTTTTATGTTTGTCGACTTTGGTTAGTTGGGACAAAAGATTTGGCCTTCAAAAGCATATCAAAACTCGACTTGAGTTTCTGAAACTTGGCACCCGAATAGTCTAGTGGGTCGTGAATGAGATGGTGTAAAATATGTGTAGGTCGCGTTTGAAAATAAAGAGTATCCGAATTGTTTTTGGAGAGGGTGTGAATCGAGCATGAATGAAAAGGAAAGAAAAGAAAGAAAATGATATGGGCTCGTGGGATGGGCTGTGTGGTGTTGATGGTGGGCTGAAATAATAAGGAGCCTGATTGGTTTGTAGTTTAGTTTAATTAGTGAAGTAATTAGGAATTAATTAAATGTAATTAGGAAAAATTAATTATGTTTAGTGTAGGGAATTTATTAATACTCATTATCATTTGTGAGATTTGAATTTAGTGAGAATGGGGTTTCGTGAATCATTGAGTCTCGAGGTACGTGTTGTTATTTATTATATGTTGTCAAAACGTAATGTGGTAATGATACTAATAAGAGAAAATTTTAATTTCCTCGTAAAAATGGGTTTTGTTAAACAGTGATGCGAGGTTATCATTAATCAATGAGGGTTATTGAAATGGATTTTCGTAGGATCCTACACTGGAGCTCAGAAAGGCGCCAAGCATTACAAAAGGAAGGTTCACTATTGATGAACTCAAATAAGTACATTTTATTACTATCATTTATCCTATTAATTTGACTTGTTTTATTATATTATGTATGAGGATTGATACTTAATCGTTTACTTTTGTAATTCTCAGGTAAAAACAAGCATTTGGTGATACTTAGCGATTTTGGACTAATTATGGAGCAAAACATGCAAGAAGTTAAGAGCCTACTGAAATGAAGAAGATCAAGACTAATCTGCTCCAGATGCGCCGCATCTCACTCATTACATACGGCGCATCTCTATCAAGATTCCACCAGATACGATCCAAGATACAAGAGGACATGCGCCGCATCTATTAATGGAGTTACGCCGCATCTTCTGGCGGTGTACGAATATTCCTGAATATATTAATCTTGGACCCCACGCGAAGTTAAGTCAATGCGCAGCATCTACTTACTAGATGCGCCGCATCTTCCCTCAGACAGAAACTATAAGTACCAGAAAGACCAGACGAATTAAGGGTTCCACACAGTGCATAATTTAGATTTCGAAGACCGAAGCTAAGGAACCCTAGGACGAATTCAGTCAAGGAGGCAGCACAAGACACACCCAAACGAAGATACAAGAGCTGTAAGAAGGTGCTGCATGTGTTTAATTCATTAAGTAGTTTTGTTTTATTGTGTTAGTAAACTTTAATTCATCAGGATTGGTGGCTTGTGTAATGTGACAACGGAAAGGTTGCACTCCCTTAAAACTGCTTTCCCATCAATTAAAGTTTATATGTTGATGTCTTTGGTTACTACTTATTAGTGCATTGATAACCTCTGTGTTTATTAGTGGCCTGCGCATTTGACTGCGGAAAATAATGTGGCTCCCACGGTTATTACTAAATTGATCACTTAGGAATAACTTTTAGACATAAGTAATCATTAAGGGTTTACTCGCCGATAAGAATAGGACCAACGAGAAAGGATTAACTACATACACTTCATATAAAACTATCAATAAAATAAGTGACAAACTACTTAATCATAAGGACAGATCTTCTTATTGTCTCGAGTATTTATCTGTGTACGTGTGTGCTACTTGCTGATTCGTGCCTATTAGTTTAGTTTATTATTTAATTGCAACCAAATCGTGCCAGTCTCTCTGACTGAACCCCCTTGCGTTAGAATATTAAAATACTGATTAGAATAACGAGATAATACGTTCCACTCTTAGTGATCGACACTCTACTTACCATTATATTCATACTGACCGGGTACACTGCTCGTTAAGTGTGTGTGTTATTGATAAGTCGGCTAAATATAAATTTAAAACTTGAGTAGGCATTAATACTGCTAAACCGCAACGACACATCGCACGCATCAAGTTTTTGGCGCCGCTGCCGGGGAGTGAATTGTTATTATCTGTTAATTTGATTAGTATTTTAATTAGGTTTTTCTTTTTATTAGATTAATTGCATCATTGTATTATTTTGCATATTTGTTGTTTTGTGTGTTATTTGTTTGATTTCGTTGTGTGTTTATTTTTTTTTTTGTTTTATTTTTCGTATTTTTCTGTTCTGCTATCGTTGTACTGAGCTTAATCAAACGATACGGCGCATCTGATTTCTCAGATACGGCGTATTGCGTTTAATTTTTATAAAATACAACGCGTTTAATTAATTCGATACGACGCATCTTTTCCCCAAGATACGGCGTATCTGTTTTTAAGAAATATTTTTTCTAAACGTTAACGCCATACGACGCATCTGCTTTTGCAGATACGGCGTATCTATTATTTTAATTAAAAACAGTTTTCGAATTATTAAACAGATACGACGCATCGATCTCTGTCGATACGGCGCATCATTCTGAATCAAAAATCTCGTATTTTTAAACGTAACGAAAATACGGCGCATTAACTTTTGTTAATACGACGCATTTAATTTTAAATAGATATCGATTTTTGATAATTAAAATCGATACGGCGCATTCTAAATTCTAAGCGGCGTATATATTTTCTGAATAAAGACTGATTAAATTTTTAACGATTGTAAGATACGGCGTATCCAACTTTTTGGATACGGCGCATCGTCTGCAGTTATCAGTTATTCTTATATCCGTTTCTAAATTCGTTAATTTCTCTTCTAGCGAACAAATCCTACTGATAATTTTACCTATGATGACAGGTTTTGCTATGGAAGACATATCAGTGAACGGATATCTTGCTAAGGAACTCATGCTTTCGGATTCCTTCGAAGTGAAAGTTTTTGATGATGTCAACTTCAATGTGCTCATGATTGATGCAGATTTATTTTCTTGGGAAACCCCTCTTGAAGCTACTCATAAGGAATTCAAGCGCTTATGCAATATTGAAGATGGGTTATTCTCGTATGATTTACTAATGAGCTACACTGAAGATGAATTGCTAATCTTATGGCCCATCATTGAATCTAAAGGATTGACTTGGACTACTATTGAAGAGAATGATGGGAAATTCCAAATTAAATACATGAACCCATACAATAAAAGCTGTGGTGGAGGCAATGCCCAACCTATACAAATCTCTTGCATGCCTTATTCCGAACAGTACTGGGGATTAAATGAGAACTATCTGGATGATGAAAGAATTTATGCTGTGGCGGAGATACTATTTCATGGCAGGTTGGTAAGGTTGATGGACATTTCCCTCGATGAATGGCTAGAACTTAAGTACGGTAATCCTAAATTTGCTCCTGTGAATGAAATCAAGCAGATTGTGACCTCATGGTTAACACGGAGTTTTAGGGAACAATTTAACGAGTTCATGGAAATAAGGAGGAAATTTATTGGTAAAGCTTGCTTTGACGTTGACCACGATCCTAACAATGTCGATTTTTCAGATTGGTTAGCTAGTAAGTTCAATAACCATAAGAGCATGGATCGAGCTACTAAGGATGCGTTATGGGTATATTGGATGAGAGGTGAAGATGAAGAAGTAGAGAGCGACTATGGGTCGTCACTTCATGATTCAACAATCAATGAGGGCATTGAAGAGTTATTCAGAATAGACATTGACGTGTTCGATTATGAGACACCCTTGTGCAAGCAATTCAAAGAGTTTAATTACCTTCTTCAAATCGATGACGATGTGCTAACTGGAGATCTACCAGGATTCAAGACTTATGATGATTTCAAAAACACCTGGTACTACGAATTTTTGGCGCCGTTGCCGGGGAATGACCAAATACCATGGGTTTGGGATAAACCATGGGAATTTGAGCACGTTAATCACACCTGTACACCTTTCCGTTTCAAAGATGGATTCAGTAAATGGCCAACCTGTGATTATAAAGTTGACGGAACCTGTAATGGGGGAAGTATAATTGGGATGAAACGGGTTGGAAACGATGTAACCTTTGAAGACTATGAGTGGTATGATAATGTTGAAGACTGCCCACGAAAAGCGGAAGCTTTGCAAGAAAAGAGTAGAATTGAAAACTTGAGAGAGCTAAAGGGAACATCAAATACTACATTCTGGGAATGGGTGCATGGAAAATTTGATGATTACACGAAGCTTAGTCGACGGTTACAATGGGAATTAAAAAAAGAGTGGGAGGCAATTCAAGATGACAATAACGATGAGTCATTAATTGAGGAACTAGATGACTATTTAATTAAGGATCCTTATTTTAAGTTTGTTGATGAAGACGAGGAAGAATTCATCAAACGAAAATGCCAACTACTTGGGATACCTTATAATAAACCACCCGCAATAATTTCTGAGGAATTTAAAGTCGTCAAATACTCTTTCGGACCTGATGAGGAATACGTTGCAACAAAGACCAAGAGTTATGCTAGATTAAATCGAACGGAAGAAAATGTTGCGGAGCTATACGAGAACATCTTTCGGATGATTGAAGAAGGATGGACCGTGACAAGAATTGAGTAAAGAGCTGAACGTGAGTCTAACTTGAAGACTCTGGAATAAAGACAAGTGCTGGCCGGGAGACAACCCGGATAATTTTTAATTTTCTGTTCTGTGTCGAGTCAGTCAGGCCCGCAGAAGATACGGCGCATCTCAATCATTAGATGCGGCGCATCTCCTGCACTGGTCATATCTTACTTTATTTTTCTGCATTTTTTATTTCCGACTTTAAAACTATTTATCAGTTTATTTTAATGTGGCGCATCCATGGTTAAGGATGCGGCGCATCTTTTATTCTGATCCGTATTTAATCCAGGCTCGATACGGCGTATCTTCTTCAATAAGATACGGCGCATCGACTGACCTGATGATTTTCATTTTTAATTTTTAAGTTTTTATTTTTATCTAACTACTAATGTATTATGCAAGTTTGAACCTTTCTTACCTTAGGTGTGTCTTAAAGTGTTGGTGGTATTATAGATTCCTGCATTTCCTGTGGATACATCAAGTATGAAGCTTAAACGTTCTCATCCACAAGAAAGATGATTTATTGCTCTTATACTAATGGAGGATCATACCGAGCAAATCTCAGGGGAGTTTTTCTGTTCTAATTCTTTTATTTTCCAGTTTTTAACCTTTTATACAAACAACGAGGACGTTGTTTAACTTAAGTGGGGGGATTGAAGAATTAGAACACTTAACACTTACTTGTCCTAAACTTTTTCAAAAATTATGCTTAAAATGTGCTTAATATATCAAAACTTAAAATTTTTTTAGCATGTTTTTGTTTAAGATCTAAGTTGCATAGCTGCACACATGACGTTATTTTCAAAAAATTGTGATTTTTCAAAATTCACAAATCTATGAGTGTGCCGGTGACTTGTAAACTTTAGAACTTGGCTTGTATACTATTCGAGACCACCATAATAATTATTATTTTATAATTGGAATGACTTGTCTAAATTGGTAAATTTCTAGGATTACACCCAAATAGCCTTTATATGTTATGTGTTATTAGCTAACTACACTGGTTAGTTAACCCCCGTATAAACCTTTTGTTACTCTCATTTTTAGAGTAAGATACCCCTAGAAAAACACTCAGAGCCATTCCTTTCGTTTCTTACACCTATGTTTAAAATGTTTCGTTACACCCTTACACCTTAGCCTACCCTGTAGATTAAAATTCGTGGTTGGTTAATTGCTATAGGCAAAGTGTGTTTCCTTACATTACCTGTGTTCGCGTGCGTAATTCATTATCTATGGTTAGGTCGGGAAATTGCACAATGCAATTGGAGAGAAAGTAAATATTGTATATCTTTGAGTTTATTTTTCGTGTGTTTACTACTTTCACTATTACCGTTATTTCTGAAGTTATGAAAAACATGGAAAAATTATCCAGAATTATCATTATAGTGATGTGGTGAAATTTTACACATCTATGTTTATGTTACTAATAAAAAAAAAAAAAAAAAAAAAAAAAAAAAAAAAAAAAAAAAAAAAAAAAATCGAAAAAAATAGAAAAGAAAAAGAAAAAGAAAAAAGTTGGATGTTTGTTTCAACCAACTTATGTAAAGTTTTGTATTAAGTGGTTGATATCACCACTAGTTGTTATATATTATATCTATGGATTGAATGGGAATTAGCAGTTATGGGAACGCCGATTAAGGTTTATTCTTTGATTAAGATCTTGTTGAGTATAATTCGTGTCTACCTAAAGCGTGTGTTTCAAGTGTTAAAGCGTGAGTTATTCAATGATATGAGTCTTATTCATGGGATGGTTGGGATAGCGATTAACCACACTTAGGATTTTAATTTATTTGTTTTGTTTATTTTTCGTTTTACACCAATTTATATCCCAAAATATTATCCATACCCTGTATTATTCTTTATCCAACCAAACCTTTGATTTATTGAGATTAGGGATTTGAGCAATCTTAAGTATCGTAGTCGTGGATTCGGCTATGTATTTATGATTTTGTCGCCCTTTTTGATATATTATTATTGGTGAAGTTTGGACCTATCTTTAGCCTATTCGAGTTAAGGATTTGAGCAATTGCAAGTATCGTGTTCGTGGATTCGATCATATATTTGTGATTTTGTCGCCTTTTCTGGAATTTGAGATCGATAGTGATTAAAGAGAATAATTAACCCTTAAGCCTAAAAACCCTTTTTACCGCTTTAGACTTGTTATTCCTTGGCTTTAGTGGGGGAGATGTGTATACTTGCCAAGCTTATGATAGAATATTCGTCGCGACTGGACAGTTAAACGATTAGATTTGCTTTTATCGAAATATTTTATTTTACTTCTAATTCGTTAAGTGTTTGGTTGTGTGATTATGAATTAAACGAATACATGCTTAAATATAAAAATAAATCCTAACATCTTTTAGGATACATTTTCATAAGATTAATTCTAAGGTTTACTTGGGGACAAGTAAAGTTCAAGTGGGGGGATATTTGATGAACTCAAATAAGTACATTTTATTACTATCATTTATCCTATTAATTTGACTTGTTTTATTATATTATGTATGAGGATTGATACTTAATCGTTTACTTTTGTAATTCTCAGGTAAAAACAAGCATTTGGTGAAACTTAGCGATTTTGGACTAATTATGGAGCAAAACATGCAAGAAGTTAAGAGCCTACTGAAATGAAGAAGATCAAGACTAATCTGCTCCAGATGCGCCGCATCTCACTCATTACATACGACGCATCTCTATCAAGATTCCACCAGATACGATCCAAGATACAAGAGGACATGCGCCGCATCTATTAAAGGAGTTACGCCGCATCTTCTGGCGGTGTACGAATATTCCTGAATATATTAATCTTGGACCCCACGCGAAGTTAAGTCAATGCGCCGCATCTACTTACTAGATGCGCCGCATCTTCCCTCAGACAGAAACTATAAATACCCCAAAGACCAGACGAATTAAGGGTTCCACACAGTGCATAATTTAGATTTCGAAGACCGAAGCTAAGGAACCCTAGGACGAATTCAGTCAAGGAGGCAGCACAAGACACACCCAAACGAAGATACAAGAGCTGTAAGAAGGTGCTGCATGTGTTTAATTCATTAAGTATTTTTGTTTTATTGTGTTAGTAAACTTTAATTCATCAGGATTGGTGGCTTGTGTAATGTGACAACGGAAAGGTTGCACTCCCTTAAAACTGCTTTCCCATCAATTAAAGTTTATATGTTGATGTCTTTGGTTACTACTTATTAGTGCATTGATAACCTCTGTGTTTATTAGTGGCCTGCGCATTTGACTGCGGAAAATAATGTGGCTCCCACGGTTGTTACTAAATTGATCACTTAGGAATAACTTTTAGACATAAGTAATCATTAAGGGTTTACTCGCCGATAAGAATAGGACCAATGAGAAAGGATTAACTACATACACTTCATATAAAACTATCAATAAAACAAGTGACAAACTACTTAATTATAAGGACAGATCATCTTATTGTCTTGAGTATTTATCTGTGTACGTGTGTGCTACTTGCTGATTCGTGCCTATTAGTTTAGTTTATTATTTAATTGCAACCAAATCGTGCCAGTCTCTCTGACTGAACCCCCTTGCGTTAGAATATTAAAATACTGATTAGAATAACGAGATAATACGTTCCACTCTTAGTGATCGACACTCTACTTACCATTATATTCATACTGACCGGGTACACTGCTCGTTAAGTGTGTGTGTTATTGATAAGTCGGCTAAATATAAATTTAAAACTTGAGTAGGCATTAATACTGCTAAACCGCAACGACACATCGCACGCATCAACTATCTCCATGAGGTTATCGCAGATAATGAAGTAGTACTTAACAAAGTTCACTAAGGCGTTTACTAAGGCGTTGCCTTTGAACAAGCATGTTGAACTTGCTAGTGGTATTGGACTTCATTCAGTTAGTAGTCTCATGTAAATCTGTTTTGATTTTTAGTATTTGGATAATGGGATATGTAAAACATTTATTATTTTGATGATTAATATACGTGGTATTGGAGTTATTCATTCATATATTAATTGTGTCCTATATTTGCATGTTTAATCCATAAGTAATTTATTACTTTAAATTGTTCATTGTCGATCAATGATATGGGAGTATTGTTGAATTAAGGCAAATGTGAGAGATTGGTTATATTCTTTGAATACTAAAGGATGTGTCCGCCAAACTCACATGTTATCCACGTGCTTTGGATATTGGATTTCCCCAAAACCACGAGTCATCACTTTATGGATCGGCGTCATTAAGTGATGTCTTGCAAATGGTTATTTTATTTGTCCTCTGACTTGAGATGCAAGCAGGTCTTGCATGTGTGGATCTTTCTTCTTGACTGTAGTCAAACGCTATCCTGAACAAGGTGGTTATAAAGGCTATTCTCAGAAGTTGGTTGAAGCACATGAATGACACGTGTAGTCAAAATAGAATTTGTTCCTCCACTTGTCTTCTGGAGCATGATACTACTGGGCCCCTCGCTGAATTAATCAGATGTTTGCATGGCCGTTCCCAAAGTGTAAATCAAGATGATGCTTGTTTTACGTTTGGTAATCTTGATTAATTTCTAAAACGAGAAACAGAATAGTTGAGCAATATGGAATGACTTTGATCCATATCCATAGTTCAACAAGTATCTGAAACAAAAGGATAACTTAAATTGTAAACCATTTACCTAGTTGTTTTATGAAACCACACTCAAGTATTTCTGGGAGCAATGCGGTGTTGCTAGACACTTAGCATTGTTAGTATACATTATTGATTATTACGATCGCAAGTGGGAGCTATTGGTTATGCGTTCGTAAATCAATAGGTTATACGGCTAGAAATTACGTGAGCCTATCGGGGCACACACGTATACATTTAGAGAACGTTTTAGTTAATGTAATTAATATATTAGATGTATTAATTATATTAAGTAATGTTTACGAAATTAATTAATAGTCGATAGTTAACGTTAGACGCTTATTTTAACTAACGGGCTAAATTAATTATTTGTAATATACTAATAAATAATGAAAGCCCACAGCCGACTATTGATTGAATATGAAAAAGATTGTGTCTTGAATATGGAATGATTGTGTGTGACTTGTACAGAAAGCCAAGGTTAATATATATATTAATGCCTTGTTCTTTTGAGATTCATTCATTCGATATTATAATATAAAGATACGGCACATTCTAAAACCCATCAACAAACCGATCGGACTTCTTTATTCTTTAAAGAATTCGATCAAGTCAACCAAGAAACAAAACCAAGTGTTTTGTGTTTCATTCTTGTTTGACGTGTAGTGTGTGTATTCGATAGAGATCAACTCACTATAGTTGATTGGTTCGTGTGTTCGTGATCAAGATCAAGACTTGGTGTTTATCTATTTTTCAATAGATTCGAGGTTAGTATTTTTATGTGTTTTAATTATGTGTTTTAATTCATAACATTAAATCTAGATCCATCCGCTGCGTACTCGTGGTATTGATAGTTTAATCAATATGAATTCCCAACAAAAAGGTCAGCATAAAGCTGGTGAGTTCATAGGTTTAAGTAAACAACAAGTAATATGCAGACCACAAGATTTCAGTAAGCATGACAATCACAACGAATATAACGTAATAGCAAAAATATTTACAATGCCTTAAGCTCATGACCCCGAAGCTCAACGTAATGGTATGCAATCAAGCATAGTAATAATCAGTGCCCCAAATAAGTGTTTGCCAGACACTCGAAAATAATCCGAATGATATGCGTCCGTTTGACAGGTTGGCGCGACCAACTCGGACGGGGGTGTTAACCCAAATAGATCTATTCATAGCATTCGCGCTTATAAGTAATTAACGGTTCATGATTCGTGGGGACTTTAATGGCATAACGGTAACTTAGGCAATGTAACAGTTTTAATATCTGTGTCCAAAAGAAAGTAATTGAGCATGTATTCTCCCCCAAGAGTTTATAAAGTAATTAAACGAGTAAAAGTGGGGCTATGACTCACCTCGGTAAAGTATCACAAAAAATGAATATCGTGCATGTAGATCGAGGTCCGGTAGCTCTAACCGCAACCTAATTAAGTATTATGTCTTAGGTTCAGCAAAAAGGTCATGCATGCAAGTTTACACTTTAATATATATCACCGTACATGTATGTAGTGAAGTTTGATAGTTGAAACGTAGTTATGTTAATGTGCTTGTTTAAAAGTCAAATATGCTTATTCATATAACGTATTTGGTTTATTTCGTAATTAAAATATAACTGTTTTGTTAACAAGTATATTGGAAGATCACCGACGCGCCTTATAACATGTTACGATTGTTATTTAAGATATTTATGAGAAAGAATAAGGTTTTACGTCAAGAATTTACATTTTGATAAGTTTCCAAAAATGACCAAGTGTCACACCCCAAAAATGGCGCAGCGTAATGGCATTTACGGAATATGACCTCATAGTTAAGAACACAAGGTGTCACAATAGAGAAATACTAAATGTATAACATAAGACGGATAATAGTCGCAAACTCCCACAACCGGGATAAGTACAAAGATCCAAAATAAACATAAGTCTCAAAGTTAAACAAGATCACTAGGAAATATCAAAATGCAACTTCACGAGATATAACCCGGAAGGGTCTTGTCTTAAGTCTTGCTAAGCCAGTCCAATACTCAACCCTCTAGTGCAACTTCAGTCTTAGCACCTGAAAATGAATACTCGAAAATGTCAACATAAAGTTGGTGAACTCGTAGGTTTAGGAGTTAAACCACGAAGCTGTGAATAATAGCGTAGGACAATAGTGCACATGAATACCAATTACAAGCACGTTATCCAAACAGTAATAGTGTCGCGCCAACTGAACCTATAGTGTTCATCATACTCATAACCAATATCACGCGGGGAGCTACCCCGATAGATCTATCAGCATGTGGGCTCTCAAAGAGAGTTAAAAGTTGCACCAACTGAACCTATCAACTTGTGGGCTTTCAACAGAGAGTTAACAGTTACACCAACTGAACCTATAACTTGTGGGCCCTCAGCAGAGAGTTAACAGTTGCACAGTCATGAACTCACAAAACAAAACATGTCACAGTATATAATCGCATCATCACACGTATATGTCCAAAATCATGTAAAACAGTAGTTCACAACATGAAAACATTTGTAAAGCATTGAGTATCATTTCCACCCCAAGGTAAAACATGTTAAAAGTGGGGCTACGAGAACTCACCTCAAAAGCAAAGCACAATACAGCACAAACACGAGTAGTACGGCACAACAGCAACTAGTATCACAAAGCGACGGACTCGGCACAACCTATTAATAATAAACTTATCTTAACATATTTCCAAAAGTATAACGGTTTCCAAAAGTTAACTATTCCCAAGTATATTCCACATTCAATTCCAAAATATCTTTGTTAAATCCATTTACTAGTGTTTGGTATCATTGTGGGTGAAGTGGTGACATAACGTTGACTCAAGTGTACACACGCCAAAACAAATGACCAAAACGAACATGACTCACGAAACAATATCCCAATAACGAATACGCCAAGTTGTTGCAATATACCAAACAAACTCAACTACTAAAACTCACAACAACCTAACAAGAACCAAGGTCAAGTGATTTATTTAAAGTTTAATAAGTTATACGGGCAAATTGTCGGGTGCTTATCGAATTCATCAGCTCGTTAAATCTAACAATTTCTTCATCTCACTTATTATTCCAAAAACTAGATCTCAATAAATACTGAGTCTTAAGGATAAGTCGTACATTAATGAATTCTGTAACAATTCGCATTTTCAGGTTGCTATCCATTCCCGGAATTTTACTATTCATTTTCACTATTCATTTTTACTATTCACTAGCACTATTCATTCCCGAAATTTTTATTTCATATTCTCGTAAGATAAATTATTTTCATGAAAAAAATAAAAGTTTGAAGCTCGTTGGGTCATTTTCGCAAAAGTTATTAAGAAACTATACGTTTTGGGTTAAACGCCATTTAAGCATCATGCGTATAACGAAAACCACCTGCGCCAATTTTCCTCGCATTAGATTAATGTTTAGTACACTCATAATCAATTAGGGAATTTTTAGAAATTAAGTCAAAATGTTACCAAATAGACCTTGTGTCTTACAGAACTAGACTTGCGTTTTAAGCACTTTTACATATCCGCAACCTTAGCCTATACCTGCACCGTATTTTCTAAGACGTTTAGAAGCTTTCACATTTTTGGAAAAGTCAACATATTTTCCCTCCTTCTTTGACCAAAAATTATTCCTTGATTATATAAATCATTCCTTGATTTTTAACACTTACGGTTTTAGGTCTAAAGAACGTTTAACACCAACCGAAATGAGACTAAGCCTAGCCTAGACATTTTAAGTCTTTTAAGTTCATTATAATCCTATTAGAAAAGTTACATTTTACTTTTCTTAGTTTTACGCAACTTTCGTACGTTTTACGTTTAACGCGTTTTAAACCTACGTTTCCAGCGTTATCAGCGTTTCCGCGACCCATTAAAATTATCAATCATTCTTATAAGATAATAATGAGTATATTGACAAGTTTAATCATTTCTATAAGTTTCGTATTTTTAGGATACCCGGTTTTACGTTTCGTGATTTAAATACTTAAAGTTAGCGATTAACGGGACCAAAACTCACTCCGTAAGGCAAGATAGATAACTAGAACTCTTAACCTCCTCATTTTAGCCATAGGTGGCGTTTTTGAGGAGTCATCATGTTGGGTGGCATGATCTTGACCATTGATTCCTAAGATCTTAACAAGTGTACACTTAACCATGATTAGTTTTTAACCTTATATGTAGTTAACTCCTACATTTTTTCCTATAAATACCAAGCTAAAACACATAGAAAACTTGCACCACAGCTTCTTATATCTTCAAAGTCCTCAAACCAAAGGCACTTCTCTTATATTTCATAAGAAAGTTTATGAGTTCTTGAGAGGAAACTAGGCTTTGATCTTGTTTTCTTCAAGTTTTCAAGAAAGAGACGTTATAATCTTCAAATAACTTCAAGTCTCCAAAAAGACTTTGTTATTATCTTCAAATAGCTTTGGGTTTCCAAGAAGGCGTCGTTATAATCTTCAAGTAGCCTCGGGTTTACGAAGATTACAAATTCTACGTCGAAGCTCTGCTTATATTCCCTTTTTCTATAATACTCAAGCATTCTATTTTGAGGTAAGTATTTATATACTTTAAATACTTATAAACTTTGTTAGTTTATTTATTGTATTTATAAACTCTTAATATGTCATATGTTTCACATATTAAATACTATGTTAGTAGGGAGGTTCATGTGAGGGGTTTCATTTGGGTAAACGGATTGACGAGTTGCTGGATTTACGAATTAAAGTATCCTAGCTCCTCGAACGTTTACTACATGACCTCTGGATTATGATGGCCCGAACAGTAGTACGAGATGTTTAAACTCTATGAGACATGTTTAAATATTCACTTCATTGTTTTAGAACCTAAGACTCGATATCATATTTCTAGGTTGTACATAGAAACTTCCTGGCTTATCCATCAATCCCGTTATACGTTGTGATATCATTAGTTCAAGGTGAGTTCTTAGCCCCACTTTCCATTACTTAATTGTTTTATACTCTTTGGGGGAGATACATGCTTAAATACTTGTTCTTATTTTTTACGAATACTCAAAACATTCATACTTGATTTCATTATACTTGATTGCATATATACATGATTGTGATAAACTTATTTGCGTTATTCTTGATGCATTATACTTAAACTTGAAAGTCTCCTCGTAAGCAGCATAAAGTCTCCTTGTGATAACACATGCATTGAGTTTCCGGAGATGGAGTGGAGCCAATGATATTACTTTCCTTGTGAGCAACATACCCACATGAGGTTTTCGGAGATGGAGTGGAGCCGCATGACTAATTGCAATACAGTGGCTCCAAATTAAGTTGTTGGATGACCATTAAATTAGTGGCTCCAAATTAAGTTGTTGGAAGACTATTAATTTAGATACATGCATTTTAACTACTATGATACATGCATACATGATTGACATACTTTTTTTAGCAGTGAGTTGCAAACACACAGGTTGCAAGTCTTGTATAGGAGGGACTTGGAACTGAGTGGATTCACAATGCCTTTGCTGTGTGAACATTCTTTAAAAGGCTTTTCAACTACTTTAAAACAAACGCTATGAACTCACCAACCATTGTGTTGACATTTTAGCATGTTTATCTCAGGTTAGTAAGGCGATAGCAGGTGCATGGAATGTAGAGTCGCACGACATGTTTTGAAGACTTTATACATTCGTATTTACCATTAGAAACATTTTGTATACATTTATGTATCATACTTTGAGATCTCATGTTTGTAACTCTGAATTCATTAATCGAATGGTAACTTTTCAAAACGTCTCATTTAGAGGCCGTTTTCTATAAACTTGTACTTTGTATTATGAAGTAGCACCCCAGTGACACAATCTTCCGCTGCGATATTTTGGGGGTGTTACAAATTCCACCGACATGCTTACCGGGTCCTTATTGAGCTCATTAACCCAATAAGTCCATAATCATGTGGGTCGGGTATATTAGTGTCAACTGATCCATAACTCGACATTGATTCCACATAATCATTAATACTTCCCTAAATGACATTTCTCGATTTGCGTGGCCTTGAAACATTTAATAACTCTCATTTATTTAAACTTTCCATTTATAAAGTATCATTTTTAAATAAAAACTTGAGTAAACTCCAAAATACATCCCTGTGGTTTGCCAAATTTCGCACCATACATCTAATTTTTTTTTTTTTTTTTTTTTTTTTTAGTTTTATACATCCTCCGTTAGTAAAAGTCAAACACAATACATCCACGAGGATGAACGGTGCAAAGATTGTGTCGTTAAATTTGACACGTGACAGTTATCTCTTTTTAAGAAAGGGTAATTTAGTCTTTTTATGTTCACACCTACTCTCACCTCTCTTTTAATTCACCACTCTTTTAATTCATTTTTCACTTTATCCCAATTCATAAACACAAATCCAGTTATCCAGACACAATCACACAAATCCATCCACATAAACACAAATAACACAAATCAAATAACCTTCACCTTCACCTCATTTCATACACAACACATACTTCTCACATACTTCTCACACACAAAGAAATAAGATCTACTACTTCTTATATTCATCATACAAAGCACAAACACAGTAGCCAATTATTTTAATATACGCAGTCCGAACCCATTTTCTTTTAATTATAACACGAAAATACTTCCATGGGTTCTTTCTGCTCCGGTTCGAATCCCACAAATTCGACCTTACCTTTTTTCGGTTTAGCTCTAATAGAAAACCCACGAAGAACACAAGATGTTTGCGCTTCAAGATCTTGTATAAACAAGGTCTCGGGTAGGTTTTGTTTGTGTTGGCTTTTGTTTCATATTAAGATCGATGATGGTGTTTCAAAACTTGTAATCTTTAAAGATTTGTGGACAAGTTAATCTGAGATCTCTTTATTTTCTTTTTTGAGTAAGTATATTTGGACAGTTCATTTGTTATGAGCTGAGGAACTGAATATGGGACAGTTGTTGTAGTTGTTTGTTGAGGAGGGTTGTGAGGTTTTAGTTTGTTTATTTAGATTAATCATGTTGGCTTTGTTAAGATAGCATAGGGACGAGTAATATGTTATTCTTGTTGACTTATGTTTGTAGAGATTTGTGAATGATGCATCATTTAAATGATGGGATTTTATGTTAGATTTGAAGTTGTTTATTGATTTGTGTTTGTGATTTGTGTTTTTGATTTGTGTTTGTGATTATGGTTCAATGTAAAATAGAAGATCTAAGATGAGGTATACTCACAAATTCATGAATATACATTCGAACCAAGAGGATTGTTTGGAAATCGAACCAAGAGGATTGTTTATGATTTGTGGTCTGGATCTGGATTTGTGGTTTGGATTTGTGTTTGTTTTTCGAGTCTTGGTTTAATTACTATAGTTGTTATTAACAAATTTGTGTTTGTGGTTTGGATTTGTGTTTTTGATTTGTGTTCTTGATTTGTGGTCTGGATCTGGATTTGTGGTTTGGATTTGTGTTAGTGTTCTTGATTTGTGTTTATGGTGGGTTTCATACATACTAAAAGAAAGAGTTGGTGAAGTAGATGAAACTATAATAGGACTAAATTACCCTGCTTAAAAAGAGTTAACTGCCACGTGTCCAAGTTAACAACACAATCTTTGCACCGTTCGTCCTCGTGGATGTATTGTGTTTGACTTTTAATAACGGAGGATGTATAAAACTAAAAAAAAAAAAAAATAAAAAAAAAAAAAAAATAAAAAAAAAATTGGATGTATGGTGCGAAATTTGGCAAACCACAGGGATGTATTTTGGAGTTTACTCTAAAAACTTTCGTTAAATATTAAGTAACAAATGAGTTTTTCTTAATTAATATTTCCCGTATTTAGCCGTTATTATTTATTTTCCATTTCTAGTTATATATACATTTCCAAACAAATATTTTTCGAGTTATCATCCGTTTCAAGTCACGAGTCCGAGTTTCATTAACTCTCGGGTCAATAGTCAACCACAATATCCAAAAGTCCAACATAAAGTCTAATATCATTGTTTCGGCTTGTCGAGGCCATGCCGAGACTAAAAAGTCTCGGTGACACTCGACTTGGCTCATAATCATCACAAGTATAATATTCCAAGTCCAAAATATCAACAATAATCT
This sequence comes from Artemisia tridentata subsp. tridentata, assembly GCA_021014915.2. Taxonomy (NCBI): domain Eukaryota; kingdom Viridiplantae; phylum Streptophyta; class Magnoliopsida; order Asterales; family Asteraceae; genus Artemisia; species Artemisia tridentata. The sequence continues at coordinate 52,603,956 of CP139505.1, forward strand.
CGGCCAAATCTAATCCTACTGCTCGAGTCCCTTTAATCACTTTGAACATCACATTGGCCACAAATAAATAAACAATCCATAATCACAAGTTCTCGGCCGAGACCACAAGGGTCACGGCTCGAGTTGCTTTGTCACGGTAACCATCAAACAACTTCAAACAATTTTCCGAGACCACAAGGGTCGCGGCTTACCATTTTCTAGAGCTTCACAAGACCATAACCACAACGATGGTTTACCAAGCCCTCGTTAGCCCTTATACGAATCAACAAAAACCAAAAATGACCACAAGCTACAAACCATCGAACTACAACTATAAATAATAACCCATAAGCTTCGATATAAGCTCGTTCGAGCTTATCTTGGCGCATACTCGACACACGACACACGGACACAACCCAAAACACGACACGGACACAAACCACGACAACCAAACACCTTGTTTTTACATGTTTTAAATCATAAAAATATTCATTAACCCATGTTTTAACCCGAATCCAAACAAAATAAATGAAAAACGACTCGTTGAGTCACGAGTTGTTCCACACCGAGTCACACGCGCGTGTGAAACGGTGTTTCTCACCTTCAAAGCTCTGGATCTACAAGGTAGCACTGTTATTGGTGGCGGTGGTGGCGCGTAGTGGTGGTGGTGAGGTGTAAATGGCACGTGTAGTAGCTAGATGAGATAGGGGAGGCACAAGGAGGGTTTATATGGTGGCGGTGTGGTGTGGGGAGTGGTCGTGGGTGGTGGTTTGAGGGTGGCTGGCGGCGGCTATAAAAGAGAGAGGAGGGAGTAAATATTTTTAGGGTTTTGAGGTGAAAGTGAAGAGAGAGAGAAAGGGGTGGGGGGTTATATCCCCATAGGGACTAATTATGTAATTTTACCTATTCCTAAGACGCGACCAAATATAAACTCCAGGGTCTATTTATGTAATTTCGCTAATCTTTTGATAAAAACGCTCTCGAGCTCGTTTAGCATACCAAAAATGCTCGTATGACTTTCTAAATTGCGCCAATATTTTTAAAATTGTTTTTTTCCGTTAAAAATGACTATAATACATCCATGTTCATGTTATCTCGTTAAAATCAATATTTTACGTGTTATTAGGTTTATTTGTGCCGACTCGCGTTGTGTGGTATTTTCACGTTTTGTGTAGTTTAGGTTAAAATTAACTATAAAAACAAATGCGTAAACTTTGAATAGTAAATTATTTTGGGTAAGGACCATGGAAAAATTGCGGGTTGTTATAGTCTATCCCCGTTAAAAGAATTTTGTCCTCAAAATTCAATTGACTAGGGGCCTGAGCTTGGTCGGATAGTATTCACCATTCGATTAGGTTGCACACAGAAGGGTAAGGGTGTGGGTTTCAATCCAAATAGTACCGGGTGCTACTTCCCAATTGGTACTATCAAATACTTCCTAACCTCTAGAAATTACACAAGTGAAACCACATAATAATCACACAGTAAGGCAAGCTTTCCCATCCTTGAGTAAAGCCGTCAAAAACCTTAGGCGTATTTTGGGTAGTTTAAGTTGAGCCTCAACTGAAATCTAACTTAACCCCACAACTCATCAAATAAGAACTGTCATGAGATTAAGCTAAACCACAAGTTTAAGCCTAGTAACAACTTGATTTCAACTTAATCTCACAACTCATCAAACAAGAACTGTCATGAGATTAAGCTAAGCAACAAGTTGGACCTAACCTTAAACTACGTAACAACTTGAATTTAACTTAACTTCACAACTCATCAAACAAGAACTGTCATGAAATTAAGTTAAGTATCAAGTTGTAAGAAAAGAAACACAACATTTTTGAAGGATTGACTCAATTTTGGGATCGCTTTCAAATAAACAAACTAGTAGATATCCAAAGAGGAGATTCAACTAAGGGGATGTGCATTCCTGTTTCCTCCAAAATCAGTAGTGCATGCCCTGGGTATAACTCCTAAAATCGGATAATATGCTCACCCTATTCATTATTCTAGGAATAGTAGTTCGCACTCAAACCTACGACTCTAGTATTTCAACGGCACCGTACGAGGCACCTTATGGTCGCAAGTGCCGATCGCCGACTTGATGGGTAGAAGTTGGGGATGCCCAACTTACTGACCCTGAACTTATTCATGAGAACTACCGAGAAGATCGTTCAGATCAGAACCGAGTTGCAAGCTGCTCACAAATCGTCAGAACAATTATGTTGACAAATGACGTAAACCTTTTGAATTCCCAATTAAAGTCTAGATTATGCTTAAAGATTCACCATGAGTAGGTGTGATAGGTTTAGTAAACGTGGAAAGCTTAATCCTCGCTGTACTGATCCTTTTGAAATCCTTGCTAGAGTTGGACCGGTAGCACACAGACTCGAGCTACCATCAGGACTCAGCAGTGTTCGCAACATTTTTATGTGCAAAGTGAAGAAATGACTTGCCAATGAGGCAACCGCTATTCCCCCGGGAGAGATCCAGATTCATGAATGTTTTAATCCTGTTGAGAAACCTATCGAAATCATGAACCGTGAAGTCAAACGACTTTAACAAAGTCGCATCCCTATCGACAAAGCTCGTCGAAGCTCGCGAAAAGGTCCTAAATTCACGTGGGAACGTGAGAATGAATCCTTGTGTGTATACACTCACCGCTTTTCAACCGTAACGAGTAACTTGAATTGAATTACGAGGACGCAATTCCGTTTAAGGAGGTGAGACTGTAACAACCCGTAATTTTCCGGACGTATTCCTATACGAGATTATCTCTGTTTTTCATTTACGAATCTTTCTGAACTTATTTGACTCTAAAACATGAAGTTATCTCGCGAAACGTAGAATTTGTACACAACTCGTACTAGCACAACCGACGATTTGATTTGATTATTTTATCATTTGTGAGAAACGAGGTGTATGAATAGTCGTTTTTATTAGAAAAATTATTCTGAACGCAATGGTGAAATTTCCGTGTCTTGAATCTATCGTTTACTAGTCTAAACAAGCCCCGAACTTGATTTTGTGAAAGATTGCAAAAACTACAATAGTGTTCCCTGAACTAAAGTTCCACCGTTGCCCCTGGATTTTAATTGTTGACAGTTTTGGTCCCTAGGGTTTACACAACCCTTGATCTAGCCTATATAAACACATTTATAACATTTTTAGGGTTATTATTGCCCCTCCCCCTCCTCCTAAATCCAGCAGCCGCCCCTGTTCCGGCCACCCTTCTCCGGCCACCACAACCACCAACACCTAAACAACAACAAACCCACCTTATATATACCCCCTCACCGTCTACCTGAGGCGTACGCGCGTTAACTCCCTTCCACACGCCACCACCATGTGCCGCCAAGCAACCAAACACCATCATCATCTCACTCATGTATAGATCCACTAATATAGACGACCCTTGAAGATGAATCCCTAGTTTTGGCTCACGTTTTGTACTCCACGCGCCACCACTGCCACGTTTTATTCATATTTTCGTATTTATTTATATGGTAAGGTTGAAAACGAGATTAAAATACTGATTCACATTTCGTTGTGAATCGGTTTGGGATAAAACCAACGGTAAATAAAGTTTTGTTAATAAACAACTAATATAATGGTTGTGGTATCATCGGTTCGAGTCGTGTTTGTGTCTAGAGCGTGGTGCCGTGAGCATAAGCTCGCGACCGAGCTTATGTTGTGACTATTGCAGCTTATTTCTCGGGTTAGATTTAAACCGAGACCAAATGGTCTCGGTGAGACTTGTTAATTCCATTTTGGTTGGTTTCAAGCTTATTAATAAGCTCACGAGCTTAGTTTGGTGATGATTGTTATTGGGTATGTTTGAATATTTTGTGCGACAAGAGGTTCGAAGCCGAGACCTCTTGGTCTCGGCATGGTGAGGTTAACATGTTTTTAGTAATCGTTGTCTTGTCGAGATGATTAGATTTGAGTGGAGCCGTGACCTCATTTTTGGCTGTTTGATTTTTTTCTGTCGACAAGGGTTCACAGCCGAGACCCCATGGTCTCGGCATGGTAAGTTTATTATTGTTGTTGTTATGGTGTCGAGAGTGGTTTTGGATTCGGATTAGTGTTGGATATTGAGGTTGAGCCGTAGGATTAGCGGCCAAATTATTGATTGATATATGGACTTAAATTATTACTTGTGATGGTTTGAGCAACGTCGGGTGTTAACCGAGACTTTGTAGTCTCGGCGTGGCCTCGACAAGCCAAAAAATCGATTTGAACTTGTATTTGGACATTATTACTTGAACATGTTGACTTGTTGACCCGACCGTGTGACAAAGGGGTTATAATGGGTTATTACGGGGTACGGGAAATTAAGTTAGACCCGAGGGAATTGTTGATGTATTGTGACTCTAAACGGGAAAATAACTCGTGACTTGACTTATATTTTGACTCGACGTAAACTAAAAGAAAAGAAATGATAAATAAAATTATTTGAAATATTAATTTAGCAAATTTAATTTGTCATTTAATATGTGGTGACAAAAAGGGAATTCAATGCGTGGTTATTAAATTTTGGATAAAAACGGAAAAACACGAGGGATATTGGACGTTTCGAGTCACGTTTACCCGTAGGTTACTATATTTGGGTTTATTGGATTACTTGTCGAGGAATACCACTTAGATTAATTGTGGGACTTTCACTTGATTTTGGTGTGTTTGATTTGTGTAATTTATTTAGTTTGACCCTGTCGTTTCGTCCTGAGTTCTGTATCGTTTTTCTAGTCGAATTCGTTTGTTTATTCTTCCTTTGGCGTGCGTACTCTTGAGTCGTGTCTTTCTTCCGTCACACGAATGATGATACCCAACTTATACTAAAGGCTAAGAGTTGATTATTTTGGAAATGGAATTGGATTATTTCGGAAAGGGAAATAGTTAACTTTTGGAGACTTTTACGCTTTTAGTTACCATGTGGTATATATTTTGAGACGAGTCTTTATACGTATTAGGTTGTTCCGATCCTAGACCGTTGTGTACCGCTGTGCTTGTACCTCTGTGTACCGTTTGTGCCTGTACATCTTGGATACCATCGTGTCGTATGTCTTGAGACTGTTGTGTTTTGCTTCTTGATGCCAGTCGTGTCGGTTGTGATCTTGCATAAAGTCACTCGAAGTCAAAGCTGGTAGTCTACCTTGAATAGTCTTTCTACGGAACGACCCTACTTTTACCGGCTTTATAACTATTTTTGGGGGAGAATACATGCTCATTTCTACTTAAACCCAATACTTGTTTTTACCTGAAACGTGTTTTGTTTTCTCAAACGTTCTGTTTGGCTAAAATATCTGACCTGGCTATTTGTATGCATTATGTGCTTACCTGTTTATTGACATGGCCTGAAACTGTGATTGTGGTTTATGAAACTGTTACGCGAGCTGGCTAAGGTTATTATTTCATGTCTACAATTGTGCGAAGTTATTGTTATGATCTGCAATAGTGTAGGACTATAATACGCAAGGGCTTTTTGTGCCTAAATATTACTCAGGGCTCCTATGCCTATAGACTTCGGTAGTGTGCACCAACACGAATTATTGTTGTGATTTGACTTTTGTGACCTAGCCAGCGTAACAGTTAAACTTGCATGACACTATATGAGTTTGGTATCTGTATGATTGTTTATGGTTCGAGATGTGGTGATTATGATGTTATTTGTGGACTTAGGCAGTGTTAGCCTACGTTGGACTCGACTTGTTTGTGAATGACGATTTGAACTCGAAAACCTTTTGGTTCAACCATACTGTTTTAAACTAAAACCTGTGAACTCACCAGCGTAAGCTGACCCTTTTAGCATGTATTTTCAGGTTTAAGGTGATAGCTTATTTCTGGAAGCGCTTGGCAAGGGGTATAGTCATAGAAGACTCTCATATATATGTTGGGACCGCTTTATTGATTTTATGGGCCTATATTCCACACTATATTTTGAATGATATAAACTTAATGTGTTGATAATGAAATTTTCTTCTAAACGGCTGAGGTAAAACAGTTCTTGGTAACTTGTGTTGTGATACCAATTTAGTAGCACCCCAATGACATGTATGCTTCCGCTGGACCCGATTTTGGGGGTGTTACAATGTACGACATTACAATTGTATATTTTGTTCAGTTATATACATTCGAGTTTTATTCAATTTGAAATTTATTTTTGTTTTTAATTCTGTTTTATATATATACTCATTCCAGCAGCACTAACATAGTACTAGCAGTAGTGACTCTGCTTCAGTAGGACTAACTTAGTACTAGCAGTAGTAATTCTGCTCCAGCAGTACTAACTTAGTACTAGCAGTAGTAACCCTGTGACTAAAAGATGCACTCACATAATGTGGTCACGCTTATCAACATTATTGGTCACTCTTTGTTTAATTCGATGTGTGACTAAATATTACAAAATGCCACACAAACTAAAAATTCATGTGACCATTGGCTGAACAATAGTCACGCAAAATACACATTTCTTCACTTTAAACAGCATATGGTCACACTTATTAACACTTTTGGCCACTTTTTGCTTAATTGTATATGACTAAATACCAAAAAAGAATATGCTTTGTGTGACTAAATATTACAAAAGGCCACACAAACATAAAAATCATGTGACCATTGGATGATCAATAGTCACACAAAATAAACATTTCTTCACTTTAAACAGCATATGGTCACACTTATTAACACTTTTGGCCACTTTCTGCTTTTTTGTATGTGACTAAATACCCAAAACAAACATACTTTGTGTGACTAAATATTACAAAAGGCCACACAAACATAGCATTCATGTGGCCATTGGATGATCAATAGTCAAACGAAATACACGTTTCTTCACTTTAAACAACATATGGTTACATTTATTAACACTTTTAGCCACTTTATGCTTAATTATATGTGACTAAATACCCAAAATAAACATGCTTTGTGTGACTAAATATTACAAAAGGCTACACAAACATAAAATTCAAGTGGCCATTGGATGATCAATAGTTACACAAAATACACATTTCTTCACTTTAAACAGCATATGGTCACACTTATTAACACTTTTTGCTTAATTGTTTGTGACTAAATAACCAAAACAAACATGCTTTGTGTGACTAAATATTACAAAAAGCCACACAAACATAAAATTCAAGTGGCCATTGGATGAACAATAGTCACACAAAATACACATTTCTTCACTTTAAACAGCATATGGTCACACTTATTAACACTTTTGGCCACTTTCTGCTTTTTCGTATGTGACTGAATACCCAAAACAAACATGCTTTGTGTGACTAAATATTACAAAAGGCCACTCAAACATAAAATTCAAGTGGCCATTGGATGAACAATAGTCACACAAAATACACATTTCTTTACTTTAAACAGCATATGGTCATACTTATTAACACTTTTTTGCCACTTTATGCTTTTTTGTATGTAACTAAATACCCAAAATAAACATGCTTTGTATGACTAAATATTACAAAAGGCCACACAAACATAATATTCATTTGGCCACTGGATGATCAATAGTCACACAAAATACACATTTCTTCACTTTAAACAGCATATGGTCACACTTATTAACACTTTTGGCCACTTTATGCTTAATTGTATGTGACTAAATACCCAAAACAAACATGCTTTGTGTGACTAAATATTGCAAAAGGCCACACAAGCATAAAATTCAAGTAGCCATTGGATGAACAATAGTCACACAAAATACCTATTTCTTCACATTAAACAGCATATGGTCACACTTATTAACACTTTTGGTCACTATTTTTTAAATTGTATGTGACTAACTCTAAAAAAAAACACAGGTTGTGTGACTAAATCATCACAAACGTCACATTTATTATATATCCATGTGGCCATAGGACGGGAAATAGTCACACAAAATACACATTTACTTGAATAAATCATCGCAAATGTCACATATATTATATATTTATGTGGCCAAAGGACGAACAATAGTTACTCTCAAAAAACATTTGTATGACTATAAAGTGTTTACGGTCACTGATACTGATTAATCCAACAAAACTTGTGCCTAATTTGTCACACACATTCGGGTTTTGTTCACTTTTTTAATGAAAATGGCCACAAACTAAACAATGTCCCCATATGCCACCTACGGTGGCGCGACCTTTGGTGACACAAAAAAAAAAAAAAAAAAAAAAAAAAAATGTGTGTGACTATATGCATATCATCACATATTTCTGGAGTGACCAATACCACTTTTTGTACCAGTGTGTCAAAACACGTTTCTACTAGTTGTTGGCTTATTATGATTGTAAAATCCACAACATGCATGTACATAGGGTGATAATCAAAGTGTATGAAAACATAGAACTAAGCTTCATGATATGAGATTATCACAAAGTATTGTGTTTGTAAAGTTTATAAAAAGGATGAAACAAACTTACTTAAACTTAGAGAAGTAATTTTGTGAAGATAAGGAACACTAATGACACTTGATCTTGCAAAAAAAAAAAAAAATTCCCTTCTTCTTGGTTTCTCCTTTGGTTGATTATGGAGTTAGTGTGAGTGAGTGTTTATATATATATATATATATATATATATATATATATATATATATATATATATATATATATATATATATATATATATATATATATATATATTGCAAGTTACTAAGTGTGTTAAGGCATTATATATAGAGAAATTTCAAAGTTGGGTCAAAAACAAATCTTGGTCTTGGGTGGCTACATGTTGGCGTGAAACAAGGGAAAGGAGGGAACCACTTTTGAGGGAACCACTTTTCAAGTCAAGCACACAAATATCTGGTCCATGTCTCATGTCTTTGAATTTTTGTATAATTTAGTCAAGTAGAATTTAATGTAAGTATTAGTACATAAGGGGGGCGCACTTTGTAAAGAAAGTAAAATGTGTGTATTTGATTGTTATACAGAATGTATTTATTGAGTGTATTGGGTAAAAATAAGTATTGGTTAATAGTATTTGCTGTTAAAGTTAAATACTTATAATTAAGTGGGATAAGTAAAAAAGAATTATAAAGGTGTACGAAAATAATTTTTGTACTTTTGTAGTAAATTAGGGAACATAAGAATGTATTAAAAATAATTGTTGGGTGTGTCGGGTACATTGTTCATTTAAATTGTGAAAGGCTTTAATTAAATTAATATTTGCGAGTAAATAAAGATGCAAATGCCCTAAGGATTAAATTACGAATCTGAGTAGTGGCAATATAATGTAATGTCGTAGACTAAATATAGTCTAAAGTCGTAGTGCACAAGAGGGTTATTCCTAGTTTTATGTTTATTAAATTAAAAAGTTATACGTAAATCGTTCTCAGGTAAACTTCAAAATAAATAATTTGAGTTTAGCAAATAGTATTGACCTGTAAAATAGCGGGTTGTTATAGTTGCTAATTGTATCATTTTATTTTTGTGAGGGGTTGGAGTGTGTATTTGGAGCAGTTGAGGGTTTGCATGGTAAAAAAATGTTGATTTTTAGAAGCTTCAAAGTTGAATGTTTAGGGGTTGAATTAAATCATGCGGGGTTGGTGTTGGAGTGTGATGACCAACATGGCAACATGCATGCAGAATAATTTTTATCGGGGTAATTACAAAAATAGTACAAAAATTTTACCTTTTTCAAAAAATAGTATGAAAATAATGAGGTTTCTCAAAAGAGTCATGTGCGATTGTGCGAACCCACAAAATGATTGCCACGTGTCCACTATTTTAATATTAAAGTACAGTGGTTAGGTGGGGTTGGTGGGAGTTTGACTTTGAAATTTTGATTAAATGACTAAATATACCCTTCTATTAAATATAAATAAATACCAATTTCACAATCGCACATTTGCACAACGGATGTGCGAATGTGTACAACGGATGTGCGAATGTGCGAACAAACTCAGATCTTCATAAAAAAACCCAGATCTTCATCCAATTCATAAAAAAACCCAGATTTTTCATCCAGAATGTGCGAACAACGAATGTGCGAACAAACTCAGATCTTCATAAAAAAACCCAGATCTTCATCCAATTCATAAAAAAACCCAGATCTTCCAGAATGTGCGAACAACGAATGTGCGAACAAACTCAGATCTTCATTAAAAAAACCCAGATCTTCATCCAATTCATAATCCAAAACCCAAATCTTCATTAAAAAAAAAAAAAAAAAAAAAAAAAAAAAAAAAAAAAAAAAAAAAAGATCTTCAACAAAAACCTCTAATAAATCAAACTTCTCAACTCTCACAATCAATCAATTAAACTTCTAAAACTTAAATGAAAAACATCAAACTATCTCTGGATCAATTTCTGAAGACTACAATTCATATATATCGATTACAAAAGATAAGAATAAAACTATAAATTTTCTGTATCAATTACACGAGATCAAAACAAAAATTCTCATTCAAACATTTCATCAAACACCTGGTGTGCACCAATCCAAACACCCCTAAAACCCAACCAAGATCCTTTCTTCTTCATATCGTAACAATCCAAACACCCCTAATAAAAGTAGTACCTTTCACAGCCGTTCATTTCAATTTAAAACCCAACCAACAATGTAATTAATACCTTTTTCAAAGTCAATTGGATAATACCTTTTTCAAAGTCAATCGGATCTTCAAAAAGCCGCTGAAGATATCTCACGCAATGTAATTAATACCTTTTTCAGATACTAAAATAGTATTTAGTATCGATTGGTTTTTTTTTTGGATCGATTGTTTTTTAAATTGAATTTTTTTCTTTTCTTATGAGATATATGTGAATCTGGGATTTTTGTATGCTGTATGTGAATCTGAGATTTTTTTTTTGTTTGATGTATGTGAATCGATTGGATAATATAGGAAAATTGATGTATGGATGTATGTGAGTGAATCTGGGATTTTTGTTCGTGTGAATGAAATAGATAAGATTTGTGTGGTGATAAAGAGTTATTTAATAGAAGGGTATATTAGTCATTTAATCAAAAATTCAAAGTCAAATTCCCACCAACCCCACCTAACCATTGTACTTTAATATTAAAATAGTGGACACGTGGCAATCATTTTGTGGGTTCGCACGTTCGCACAATCGCACATGACTCTTTTGGGAAACCTCATTATTTTCATACCATTTTTTGAAAAAGGTAAAATTTTTGTACTATTTTGATAATTACCCCATTTTTATCTATTCAAATTTTATATTTTTGCATTTTAAAAGCAAGATCTTTTCTTAGAGCAATAAGACTTTTGTGTGATTGTCTTTCTTAATCCAAGAAAGACAATCAAGTAAAATGAGTAAATGACATTACATTTATTTGCTTTGTACATGACTAACATGATACATTTTGTTACAAAAACTTATAGTATGTTATCATAAGAGTAAATTATACAAATGGTCACTGCATAAATTGTGGTTTGCATTGATTTTTTTGGGTTTCGAATTTGATTCAACACTAGTCTTGTCCACAATATTATCCAAATTCCATAAGGCTGGTTGGCAAGGAGAGTGTATTTTCACCATACACCTCAGCGCCACATCAGCTTTCTCTCTCCTCTCACTCCCCTTCACCTCACTTCACCATTTACTCGTCAAGGCAAACACATCTTCACTTTTCATTAAAATACCTACTTTATATAAATATACCCCACTAAATACCCCACACACACTCACACACAAAATAAAAAATAATTAAAATCCTTAACACTTAACGGTGAAGCATTCACCAATATACTTCTTGGAACATGTGAGTCATGCGTGAGAAATGGTTAAGGCCAAGGCATGTTCGCGCGTGTATTATTCATAGTGGTGAAAAGTTTGCTCCTTGCCGAGCAGTCTAACCGGAGCTTACCACATCAAGGGTGGACCATTTTATGTGGACTAACTACTACGACTACTCGTATAATTTGATCATATGCATCCCAAACAAGATACCATATGATTATTGACTGTTGCAACTAAAATAAAAAGTAAAAAAAAGGGTTACCGATCACTGTTTAATGTTCTAAAAAGAACATGCATTATTCCAAAGATGTAAAATTTATAGACATTTACGGATTACAAATTTTATATGTACTACTATTGGTGTAGATATACCATATAGATGTAACAAAATCACACAATATGCTACCTAGTTGTGAAGTCAGAGACGGAGCCAGGATTTGAGGTTAAGGGGGGCCGAACCTTATTATAAATTAGTAACGATATTTTTATAGATTAATATTTATATATTATAACTAAAACACATAAATAAATATGGAGTAAAAAAGATTATACGGGGTAATTGTGCTGCTTAAGTTTTTGAAACAAACAAAAGAATCATACATGGAATATAAAAGTCAAGCAAGTTAGTATAATGGGATTAATGGCCACTCACTTTTTATCTCTATCTTAGACTTATTTATCTTTCTTCTTCATAACCCACCGTCTCTCTCTTCAGTCATTTCTCTTCTCCTTCATAACCCACCGTCTCTCTTCACTCATTTATGTCTTCTTCTTCATAACGCACTGTGTCTACCATTCAATGATGGCTTAATTGAGTGACTGCAATAAGCAGTTAAATCAAACGAGCATCATGAGAGTATGTATGTTTAGATATGGGTGATTGGAAGGGCTAGATTGACACAAAGTGTAGGCCAGAAACAAAGCTACAAGCGGCTCTAGCTGGCTGGTTGAGGGGGGCCGAGCACCCGCCAGCCCCCCCACTGGCTCCGTCCCTGCTTGTGATTATAATCCACTGTCAACCAATTTGACCTCACACCTCTATAATTTACCGACTATCACCTTCATATTGCTACAACATCATGGTGACTACCATTTTTATATGAAATTGTATGATGTTAGTTAAAGTATTCAACCTAAAATTAACCACAAAGTTATTGTAAAGCCGATAATTTTAATAACAGAATACACGTCGTTGTAACTCGGGAGTACCATACAAGTTACTTTTAAAAAGGTAAAATGGTACTCTAGAAAAGTCTGGGACGAGGAGGAATGTAACATGTCGTACCTGCCAATAAATTAGATCATATGGGTGATACTTGCCGATGATTTTGGCAAATGATGATTAGCTCTAGATTAAACAAATCAAATGGATGAATTTTAGATTTTACTCTCAATCTAATGACAGTTTTAATGTACGCACGACGTTCAAACTATGAGTAAAACAAATAATTGCATTTCAACTATATTTGTCTTGAGGACGTGTCCATGTGTACACAGAGGAGGCGGCCTTGCTTTTTGACAAAGGGTTACGTGAGGCGATTGAAGAATTAGTGGTTTGTGGAGGTCCTTATTTTGGAGATTTCCAGTGGAGGCTCGCTTCCTTACCTATTCGGTTTGGTGGTCTGGGCTTGTATTCAGCGGTTGAGGCTTCCTCATACGCTTTTGTGGCTTATTGGGCCCTCCAAGATCACATTTTACGTGACAGTGGCTTATGTGACATGGACCCTGACTATGCTGGTGCTTTGGCATGTCTCCGTAATAAGCTTCCGAGCTTTGACTTCAGCAGTTTCACTGATAAGGGAACCGCCCCCATCAAAGCCCAACAAACTTTGGCGAGTGCTCTGTTCAGTAAAATTGTGCAAGGTATGGAAGTTCAATTTGACATGACCGATAGACAGAAAGCTGTTTTCGAATGCCTACGATCGCCACATGCTCAAGACTTTCTTACGGCTGTTCCTATTGATGGTCTAGGCCAACACATGTCACCTGTGGAGTATCGTACGGTCCTTAAGTACCGTCTAATGATTCCTCTTTTTTCGGGTAATGAATCATGTCCGGTTTGTCGCAAGGCATGTTTGGACTCATTTGGTGAGCATGCTGTACATTGTAGGGAGCTCCCCGGCTTTAAGTACAGACATGATATGGTTCGTGATGTCCTTTTTGATGTACTTAAGCGTGCTGGGGTCTCCGCAAAGAAAGAAGCACCCGTGAACTTCCTGACTGACCCCCGGGAGGGAAGATCAACACTTAGACCAGCGGATGTTTTGGTTTTTGGTTGGGCAGGTGGTAAGCATGCTTGTGTGGACCTAACAGGTGTTTCCCCTCTCGTGGGATTGAGGAGTGGAGGTTTTACTGCAGGGGAGGCTGCCCTTAAAGCTGCCTCATGCAAAGTGACCAAGCATGAGAAAGCGTGCATTGACAATCAACACGTGTTTATACCTTTCGCGTTTGATACTTTTGGTTTTCTAGCACATGATGCTGTAGCCTTCCTCAACAGAGTTCAGCGGGTCATGCATTCTAATGTGATGTCTCCTAGATCTATGAATGTAGTTTTTCAGCGGATTAGCTTTGCAATTCAAAAAGGGCTGGCGGCGCAGCTTGTTACCCGTTTTCCTTCAATTTCTTTATGTTAGACTCTAATATATATTGAATTTTGATTATTTAAAGATTTGAATATTCATAAAACCATAATAATGATTTCTTAAACATATATTTCAAGACATAAACGAACATGCGCACACGATTTGAATCAAATTTAGCATAATATACCTAACTAATAATAATTTACTAATTTGTATTTAATTTTTTAATCCTATGTACCCATGAGTTATTAAACACGAATTGTAAATGATAGTTTTGAATATCTTTACTTAAACCGTTGATATATGTGCCATTTTGGGTATTATTCATTTGAATAACATAGTAGCCCGCACTTTCATTTTTATATTTATAATCACATAAATATACATTTGGCTAATCTGATAATGATACTAACATTTATGAATAACAATAATTATATTGTGTTCTAAAAAAACAAATATACGGTATACTAGTAAATGTTAAATTTATAAAGTTATTAGAAATTATTAAGAATTTTATAATTGAGTCTATATTAAATCGATCAGATTCTTTTATAATGTTTTTTATTTTTAATTCAACCCATAAAGTTTTAAATTGCCCCTCCTTTTTTAAAGTTAATTTTTCACAAACTCGAGACACTGATTTTTGTGGATATTTCTGGCAAACGAAGTTTAACTAGTTTGATCATATTGTAGTAATTTTGACATTTTATTTGCTAACTAAAACTCATTTGTCCATTTTGGGTTTTCTCTTAATGTATGAAAGATAATATCTTAAAAAAATGCGAAAGTCTGATCAGTTCCCCAACTAAGTTCTCCTTATTGTTTAGGAGAACCACAAGTTTTTTATATGGTTGTACGTCTTTCGCATATAATCCAAGAAAGGCCTAGTCAAGTAAAATGACATGCTAACCAACCAAAAAACCAATTGGCTAGAATTATTGATTAAAGAAATTTCACCTACCATATGCAATTAAGACTTGACTTTTTGCATCTCATCCAAGCTTCATGACTTTGCTATATTAACATCTCACTTATTAGTTGAGTTCCACACTTGCAATTTCTCAAAACACTAGATTTGATTGTTCTCATTAAATCATTCTTTCACCAACGTATATATAATGGATTCCATCATGAAGGAGTTTGAACATCTTGTAGTCAAACTGGAGGAGGTCAAATCAGCCACTGACAACTTTAATGACACCAAGATCATCGGAAAGGGTGGTTTCGGAAATGTATATGAAGGAGAACTATCTCAACGAAGGGGGAAAACTAAGGCTGCTTTTAAGCGTTTAGATCGTAAACACGGGCAAGGTAACCCTCAGTTCTGGAAGGAGGTCATGATGCTTTCCCGTTACACCCACGAAAATCTCATCTCTCTCCTTGGATATTGCAAAGAGGGTGGTGAGATGATTTTGGTGTATGAGCACGCTTCTAATGGTAGTCTTGATCGCCATTTGAGTTCCACTACTCTCACGTGGACTCAACGTATTAGGATATGCCATGATGCTGCAAAGGGACTATGTTACCTTCATGAGGATAAGGGTAATCACCACAGAGTTCTTCACAGAGATATAAAAAGTTCCAATATTCTATTGGACGAGAACTGGAAAGCTAAAGTCTCTGACATGGGACTGGCAAAAGTAGGACCTGCTAATCAGTTTACGTTTTTAATCACCGATAATATTGTGGGTACATTTGGCTACATTGATCCAATGTATCTGCGCATGGGCTTTCTAACGAAAGAGTCTGATGTATACTCTTTCGGTGTTGTCCTTTTTGAAGTTTTATGCGGAAGACTATGTTTTGACTATAGCAAGGCTCATAGTTGGAATATAGTGCATATCTGGAAACAAAGATACGAAGAGAACAAGTTAGACGAGATTATGTTTAAAGATGATCTTGTGCTAGCATTGGATCAGAGTTCTTTGGAAGTGTTTTCAGAGATTGCCTTTCAGTGTTTGCAGGAATCACGTGAAAAGCGACCAAAGATGGCTGATGTTGTGGAAAAACTAGAGATAGCACTCAAATATCAGGAGCTTGTTGATCTCATGATACCAAAGGAGTATCAAGAGATAGTTAAGGCTGCGGTACCTCCTCTGATCTACAGATCCGTAGAGGAACTCAAAGTGCTTCTCTCCAAAGGAGTCCTCCTTAATGGGGGCAAAACGGTAATTAACTACTCTGCTTGAAGTTTCTATTTAATTATTTCTTTTTTTGAGAAATGGCAAATATAGATTCATAAAACGTTTGCTTACTTATTTTTTTGAATTTTATATGATTAACACAAATAAATATTGTGTAGGTAGTATCACCCTACAATAGCTTTTATTTAGTTTAGTATGTGCTACTAATGGATGGTAGCAGTTTCCATGAGTTTCAAGTTAATAAAAATAAGTCATTCGACCCATTATCTGTTATTGTATCAAGAGTTATATATATCTACAAACCAAAATACATACACCATTTATAGTATTCGCTTATGCTCTACATCCATCTTTAACACAAAACAAAAAATGGAACATTATTATCAACGGCAATTACCAACTAGACTTGGGCCCAATTACCTTGACCCAAATTTAAAAGGCCTGGCCCAATTTATGCCCTGATTCTCATATTGTAAACCCAATAACTAAACTAATTCGGAACTTTATTTTTGATTGGACGTGTAGCGGCTGTCTATAAATGAGAAAGGGGAACTCATTGTAAGGATTTACATTGAAGCCTGTCTCGATCTCTTTGAAATTGAAGATTACAAGCTACAACATCTGTCTTATGGCATTGTTAATTCAAGGTGACTTAACCTATTCCTATCCCTTTTCTTTGGAACAACTTATTTAGCTTGTCATTCTTTAATTGCTGCCTTTATTCTTCTTTATGCAGATTTCCAGGGGGCCGATGTTATGAATATCATTATGAATTCAAAGCACGTGTGAGAGCTGAATACTTGACACCTCATATCTCATACACTCTCAACCTTATCTTTCGATATAAATATCAATCAGCTGTCAATTCATATAACCCCCTGAGATACAAAATAGATGGAGAGGCAAAAGTTTTCATAATTTACCCATCATATATGAGAGAAGATGGATGGTTCATTGTTCCATTATATCAGTTTACAAGCCAACACAAAACTGTAGACCTTCAATTTGAGTTTGAATACCGTTACCATGATCTACTAGTCGCTGGCATCGAGTTCCAACCATCTGAAGAAAAAGTAAGCAGTTTATTGTCAATGGTTATGTTATTTATAAAAAATGTAAGAAAAAATGACACTTAACCCGAACGTATGGCTCACTTGCTTGGATATATGTCATATATAGGTGGAACTTCCAGTGTTTGAAGAGTACCAACACATAATCGAGGCTGCCTCACAATCTCTCTTCTACAGATCCCTTGATGAACTAAAACAGATTCTATCCAAAGGAGTCCACCTTAATGGATACAAAACGGTATTCAATTGGCTATGTCTATTTATAAAGATAATCTGAGTAGAACTAATTCCCAACTTACTAATTATGCAGTGGTTTTCTCTTAATGAAAAAGGAGAATACTGTCACATGATATCCATGAAAGATTGTTTGATTCCAAATGAAGATCTCACTCCTCAATACGAGTCTGATTTCCGGTCAAGGTGACTTGTCCTCCTCCTCTGACTCATCACTATTGTTTCAAAAGTATATGTAAATCAACGTATTATTCTTTGCTTCTTCTTCTTCTTCATGCAGATTTCCAGCAGGCTTTTATCTAACAACAAATAAGGGATTCAAAACACATGTGAAGACCCAATTATTGTCTCCATCAATCACATACACCGTGAACCTTGTATACAACAGTTACTCAAGTGATGAACAAGTGTACGTAGACCTCAAGTACAGATTAAGAGGGGAGACAACAACTTCTGTTGTGTACCTTGCAAATCGGAGACAAGATGATTTGTTGCATATGGCTGAATTGTTTCAATTCACTGGCGATGGGAGTATTGTTGATCTTGAAATTGATTTTGACGATCATGGATCCAATCTACAAGTAGAAGGCATCCTGTTTCAGCCTCTGGAAAAAGTAAGCAGACATATACCGGTTTATTCTGTCAATTTTGCATGATGGTTTTATTATTCTTAAACAATAGGTAAACCATTAGAATCTTTTGAATTAACAGTAGCAAAAAGGTTGGGTCTGGTTATAGGTCGAAATTGGTTTGGGTCAAAATGGGCCATTTTTTGTTCTGAGTCAGACGTACGGGTTGAAAAATGAACTGCAAATGGATTTTAGATTTCCTTAAAACTGATAAATAGTTAAAGGATATCGATACAAAATTTATAAAAATTATGAAAAATTTTTTTATAGCCAAACTAAAACTGGTAAGCCAATTACTTTGTAAAAATAGGTGGAAGATCAAGTATCAAAGGATGACAAGGCGGAGAATATCCAAACCATATCAGATTCAGAATCAGACACTTATTGGGAACAAAAGTTTCCAAATGATTATGAAGAAATACTCAATTTGTCAATAGATAGTCTGAGGTGGACAACGAAGAAGGAACTCTACTCAATTCTCAGAAGAGGGTTCCTGATCGACAATGGTCAACAGGTATACTTTATAGGAATTATAAGACTACAGTCCTTTTTTCGAACCTAATTTAAGTGTAATATTCCTTAAACTTACATATCCTTATGGATCGATAGTGGTTCTCTGCTGATAAACATGGGAAGAAATGTTTAATGCTATCTGCAAAAGCGACTTCGGTAATAGATGACAAGAACTCCGCTTGCGAGTCTTCCCACGAATCAAGGTTCTTTCTCTATTTTTTCTAGCCAGTTTTCCTGTACTACTTTATGGGCATGTTTGGTACCGGGAGTTCAAGCCAAAGAAATGGAAATGATTCAAATTCCCATGTTTGGTACAAAGAAATGGGCCAAGAGAAATGGGCCAAGATTTCTCAGATTTCTCAAGAATTCTCTTGTTTGGTATGTTAGAGAAATAAAAAGGTGGAGAATTGTGGGGAATTGGTGGAGAATTGGTAGTGTAAATTTTTGAGTTTGATTTCCACTAGTTTTAGTATGGAAATGGGAGAATTGGTGGAGAATTGGTATGTTAGAGAAAGTTTTTTTTTTTTTTTTCTTTTCATTTTTTTTTAGTTGCAAACCGATTTACGTAAATGTATTTTTTATAAAAAAAATTAATAATTTTTTTAAAATAAATTTTTTATAAAATAAGTTTTTAAAAAAAAATTAAAATAAATTTTTTATAAAAAATAATTTAAAAAAATATATTTTTTTAAAATATATTTTTTATAGAATTGTTATTTAGAAAAAATAATTTTTTTTAAATAATTTTTTTAATTAATTTTATAAAAAATAAATTTTAAAATAAATTTAAAAAAAATATTTTTTTTTTTAAAATAAGTTTTTTTTAAAAATAAAAAAAAATAATTAATTTTATAAAAAAAAATTTATAATAATTTAAAAAAATAATTTTTTTTTAATAATTTTTTTTTTAAAAAAATAATTAATTTTATAAAAAAATAATTTTAAAATAAATTAAAAAAATAATTTTTTTTAAATAATTTTTTTAATTAATTTTATAAAAAATAAATTTTAAAATAAATTAAAAAAAAATTTTTTAAATAAGTTTTTTTTTAAAAAAAATAAAAAAAATAATTAATTTTATAAAAAAAATTAAAAAAAATTAAAAAAAATAATTTTTTTTAAATAAGTTTTTTTTTTTTTTTAAAAATAAAAAAATAATCATTAATTTTATAAAAAAAAATTTAAAATAAATTAAAAAAAATAAAATTTTTTTTTTAAATAAGTTTTTTTAAAAAATAAAATAAAAAAAATAAAAAAAATAATAATTTAAAAAAAAAATATTTTTTTTAAATATATATTTTTTAGAATTGTTATTTAGAAAAAATTTTTTTTTTTTTAAATCAACAAACAAAAGTTCTAATTCTTTCAATAAAAAGTTTTTTTTTTTTTTTTTTTTTTGCCAATTCTCGAGTTTATTTCTCATGTTACCAAACACTAGAATTGACTTTAATTTCTCTACCCATTTCTATTCTCTGAATTCTATTCTCTACTTCATTTCTATTCTCTGAAATTCTCTGTAACAAAAGTTCTATTCTCTGAATTCTATTCTCTACTTCATTGTTATTCATATGTCTGCACCACTTTGCAACTACCTACGAATACAGACACCTTTGTGAAGAAATTTAATATATTTATAATTTTTTCTCTTGCACACAACTGAGTTACTATTAATATTGGCAAAAATATGTAGAATCTAGTTTGGTATTCTTATTTACCTTAAGTTGCGATCTATAATTTTATAGACTAGTATTGAAATCTATACAATAAGCAATTCATCCTACACAAGTATCTTCACAATCAAAACCATCACTAGAGATTAATCCTTGTTTCCTCTATCAGACTTCTAAATATTCATGCCCACATTACACAACTTTGCTACATGGAGGTCTGCCACAGTTTGCTTCACCTTAAAACTCATTAGCTTAAGCTTTATAGTGTCATTATTTTTTGCATACAGCACTTCCCAACTCATTTTTTCATCTCTGAAATTATGTAATCTCTTTCCTGCCAAATGAAGTATACAGCAGCAGCAAGTACTAGTAATCTAAGGATGCTCCCTATGTCGTTTCACATGTTCTAGGAACAAAATTTTGAATAATATTTTTCCAATCATTAGGCAACCCATTCAGACCCATCATTATTAGCAACTTGACCCATATATTATGTGCAAAAGGGCAGATGATAAAAAAGATGAGAATGTTCTTCACAGATATTAATATATTTGGCATACCATTACTGCACTTATCCCCGTTCATAGGAGATTTGTATGTCTAGGATTACACTAACTCACTAAGAGTACCATACCAAGGAAAACCACTGCACTTTGGGAGTCTGAGTTGTAATAGGTTTCCATAAATGTTTATCAACAAACAGTACTTCTTTACCTTTTGAGTTTTTCCATACCACTATATCTTTTCACAAAGGATTAGTATAGGCTCTGAGATGCTTGTAACACAATAGCTATTACATCTTTGATTATAGCTGCTAACTAGACACATTGAATTCGCTTACCCGTTCCTAATTAATTGACAATATGAGACTTCACTCACCTCCAACAAGTTCTTTTATTCCCAACTGTCTGAATTCTCGTGTTTAACTTCCCAAACACTTCTGCCTTTTTAACTCCATTGTGCGACTCCATTATATTCCATAAATGGTCAAAACGGGTAATACTTGAGAAAAGACTTAATTACAGTGCAATATTCCATGAATTCTTGATTATTATAGCTTTATTCCATATAAATCTCTTTTATAACTATTCTAGGAAGCATGAATACATAAGCAATCAATCTTGAAAAGCCTTGAAAAAAAGAGCCCTAAACATTGAATTTTGTACCCCGACGATCTGCCAAAGCATTGCCTGACTTTTCTTTGGTGTGGGATGGCATGTAAATTTTCCATCGACCAATTCCGCTCACTTTAAATGTTATCACTGTTTGATGCTGGCATGTCGTTCAGTTTAGCCATAGTGAATGAGAAAGCCTTTAAAGAGCCTTTCATTTCATAGAAAATATTAGCAAGTCCACCCTTTTAAATAATAAACAACAAACAACTAACACATCAGTTGGCTTCGACTACTTGGATGCCTTAAAAACTTTCTGAATCAGTTACATATTAGATGGCTTTCTTGTTTCTGCAGATTTGGAGAAGTCCTTGTAATAACTGCTGGCGACAAATTTGAACTTGTGAATGAAATAAAACCCAAAGTGCTATCAGCTGATACAACATATGCAAGTTACTTTGTCTACAAATTACCATCAGACCAATCCAAATTTGAGTTTCCTCTCAAAGTGAGCAATAAAAGGGGTGGAATCTATTATAAGGATATATACAGCTATTTAGTAAGCCCTCCAAACACCCCAGTTATCGGACAAAAGTTTGATGAGAACAGATACAACCCGCTAAATAGACACAAACTAAGTGCTCTTCCAAGACAGAGGAGTGATGGTTGGATGGAAGTAAGAGTATGGGAATTTCAAACCCAGAAGACTCCCGAAACAGTTTCAAATAATCTTTTGTTCAAGCATCCTGCAAAGAAGGATCTTTGTGGTCTTATCATACATGGGATTGAGCTTAGACCCATTTAGATTCTCTTCTTTTAGTGATGATGGGGGCATCTGCAAGATTCAAGTACATGTAAACCAATCAGTTAGTTTGCTTTCATTGAATGTTAAAAATATAGTTTGCATTAATTAATTAAATATAAAGTCATTTATCATTTATGGGAGATATAGCTAAAACAGAAATCCAATTTCTGCGAAATGGTAACCGGGTCAAGTCCCAGGTCAGGGTGAAGAAGATGATTGCTTTGACCGTTTTAAATAAAATAATAAAGTTGACAGACGATTGCATTTGCTTAAGGTTTTGGCGTACAGCGTACTAATTTTGTATATTTACAACTGTATACCCAGTTTTTAGTTGTTTGCATCAACTTTGGTCAGCTCTCCAAAGTATGAGACATGACAAAAATAGTTCCTGAAAAAAGATTTACTCATTTGTTACTATCACTATGTTGTAACATAAGGGTAGGGTGTTTACAATTCGGTTTTATTAATCAAACGGATTTAGAACCGAACCTATTTCTGAAGTAAGGTGTTCGATAAAATGCTCAAGTGAAATTTGACTTTTATGTCTGAAGAGGTATATACTCATTTTACTCTTTAATTGAGAATACAGTTTGTTAATAATAGTATCCATTAGCTAGGGTGTTGTACGGATGAGAGTCAAAATGACATATATGCTACATTGGGGTACATATTTAAATTTGCTACAAGTTAAACTGATCTATACAATGCCTACCAAATGTTCGTAAGATGTGTTGCACAACTAACAGCGTTATTCTGTTCATGAATGGGCTGTAATTAGTTCCTGTTTTCTTTTTCTTCTCACCACAACACTATTTTGCAATTTGCCTTTCTACGTTTCAGTTTACTTGTTGATTATCGTCTAAGTTGTTTAGATAATAATCATAATTATAATGCTATGCTACATATTTTAACGCTTTGTGAACAGCTTTGTGAGCTTTTCTTTAACGCTTCATCAAGTGAACATAACTATGTTTTGCTATGTATTTGCATATATGAAGTTTTGCTGGGATTTCACTATTTCAGACCCTGGAGGCTTCATAGGTATAGCAAGTACAACAGATTAGTTGTGGTATCTTTTCTGTTTAGACATGTAATCTCGGTGTCATATCATTCTCCCCCTCTTTGTCCTTCTCACCACATTTACCCCCGTAATGGTCATCATCTTCATTAGCAACTATATTCCAGTTAAACTCACACATACCTCACAACGACACTCTCACACAAAAGCAATTTTTTTTTAATCGGTGGTTTGCACAACCGATTTCCTTTCTTTTGGCCTTCACGCGTGACCCAAGCTCTCTCGTAATCGATTTCACACGTGCTAAGGGGCAACCATTACAACTGGTCTTAAAAAAGAACAAGAAAAACACTTGTGTCATAACGTTGCTACCACATTTGAGGCTATAACACCGGGCTTGTCCGGCGTGGTGGCAACACTAGTGTTATTGCACCATAACGTCTATAAACACAAATCATACCACATGGTCTTAGAGATCATAATTTTATGCTAAATATGATGTTTATTTGGAGTAACTGTAATATGATGTTTATTAACTAATACTATATATTACGGTGTATATCTATGAAAATCCAATTATTAATTAGACATTTTATGTTAAGGCAAAATAATTTGTTAACCGGGTTTGATGTTATTGTAACTTGCGAGCTACGTCATTTTTTATTTTTTATTTTTTTTCAGCAAATTCGTTAACTTCTATAATCATGTCACATTTAGTTCTAGGTTGGCTATGTAACGCCTTTGAGATTGAAATTTGAATTTTGCCACGACAGTGACCAGAAAGGGATAATAATTATAGCAACAAGCAATAAGGTCATGATAACTTGTATGTCTTGCAGAACTTTATTTTTGAACAAAGTTGTGGCCGTATGGATGTCTTCAGCCAAAGTATTGTGTTTGTAGTTGCTATGCCCATATAAACAACATATGAGTAACTCGTGACATGTATTAGGACAAGCAACAAACAAATGCATACTTTAAAAATGATTACCCTCATTCCTTTAATAAGTTTCAAACTCGCAACTTGTTGGTTAAATAATATGAAGATATGGGTAAATTTAAGACCTAATAATTCACTGAAAAAAAAGAGTTCCAATGGTTATGTGAAAGTGCTAACAGATCCTCTATGATCTATCATTACTCGCAGTTAAGTTTATAGATCATATTAACATCATAATGATATTCTTACCTGGTCTCCATTTTAAAACAATTCTCCTCCGTTTTAGTTATTTCTTTTCAAATGTAACAATGTTATTCTGTCAAAGGGGGCAAAAGCAATTTGAACAGAATTCTAATGTTTTAAAGCTAATCACAAGATAAACCATATGTTATTGAACACTGAGTTACATTTACAATTGTGAATAATGTAACTTTTGCTTACCAAACATGGAGGAATATGTTGATTGGTACAGATCTGCCACGAGGGGAAGTTGTAGAGAAACAATAGCTGCAATCGGCATGCATGTAAATACTCCTATTGGTGCCAGCATCCATGGTCTTTGATCACAGAAAACTAAGAACAAGATTGCGCTAAAGGCCAACATCATTGCACTTGTAGAGAGGAATAACAGGAAAAGAGCAATAAGCGATCGTCTTGGTAAACTGAGCAAAAAATCCTTCTCAGCAAACCGTGTAGTAAGGATCGATAAGAACACTAATAGTGAAGTAGAAGCTGAAAATAGCGAGATCGCATCGGATATTGCGAAGATAGTGAAGGCGATTTGCTTTTTAAACAGGGGTATGCCTGTTTCTTGGTTGCTTCCACCTGGTACAGTTATTGCAGCTGCAAATACGATTGTGACAATTAGTGCAGCAGTGATGCTGCATGATTCTGCAGTTGTTTTCATCCACTTTTCGCCATCCTTCACCAAGTCTGCGTGTTCCCTTGTAAACACCATTTCTGGTGTCTCATTATCAATATTCAAATCGCTAAGTTGCATAGGTTCCATAAACTTCTCCACTTCCTGTACAATTCAACTAGTTATTATCCTTTATGCAACTAGATAGCATAGAACACTATGATTATATGTTAACTTATATGTGAAGTACCTCATACCATTGCAGCTCTTGTTGTAGTTGAAGTGCTGCACCTGTTGTACAACTAAGTGCATTTGAAGGTGCCAATCTTCCGACCAAGTGCAAAAGATTGTTACCGGAATAATCCTTCAATACTCTATGAGACTCTTTTTGCTTGATTAATGGATAGAATATACGGTTGTATACTTTTTCTGAACGATGTATTATTGCTAACTGAATAATGTTATGCCTTTCATTAGTGTACTCTATTGTTTTATTAAAATGACTTATAATTAGAAGCAGAACCTCATACACATCCAGACGTACAGCCTCCAAAGCTATAAACTTGTAAAAGCCACTGTTGTCTAAATTGCAGGAGTCCATGTGGCGGACAGTATTATGTAAGAAAAAATTAGCTTCTTTGTATTCCTTCTTTCTCTTCTCTATATCCTTGATAGGGGCCACTGAAATTTATAAAATTAACTTATACATTAATCATTTGATCGAAATTTCTTAAGTTTCCATTTTAAAACTGATAGTGCAGCTGTTCTGGATAAACTATATGATAGCTTACCTACAGTGGCTAAAACCTTCCACAGGAGGGAATACAACATACGGAAGGGTAAAAGAAGCACCGAAATGAAGAGAAGAATCAACTGACATACTGGATAAAGTACAGCTATTGGGACTGCATTCACAAGATGAAGAAAGTTGATTAGATGTTATGCGAGCTAGTTTCAGATATAGGGCAAATCGCACAACTAGAAATCAACTTTTAAATTAAATTATCCTAATCCTAGCAACCAAATCACAATTATTACTAGTTAAGTAAAGTGATCAACAATAGCCACCATCAGCAATCATATGTTAAGGTGGTTGGTAAATTTGGTAGAAATGCAAGCTGGTTTCTATCTAACGAACATATAATTAAAAGATGGTTTGCCATAAAACGAAAATAAAAGTGCATATTTGTTTTATATATTGTGTAGTTTTCGCTTTCAAATGTATAGATTCATCACTTATCTACAAGTTTTATTTATGGCTATCAACAGCTCACCAAGTAATAGCATGACAATTTCTGGCAACAACCAGCTGTAATAGTTGTTTTTAAACCTTTTCATCCTCCATATGGTGTGTTCGGCCCTTGCATACATATATTCAAATGAATAGAATAACAAAGAGCTTCTCTTGACTATTTTTTGACCGACATTCTCCCAAGCTGCAAAGATATATATGCTAATATCAGCATCTCTAGAAGAATACATGTGTCTAAATGTATCTCCATGATTTATGAATGAAGTTTCACTTTATTTACATAAGAAGCAATATTTAAAATCTGAAAGGGTAGACCCATTGGATCACTTAATGGGATCCACTATTTTGACCGTTGAATCATAAATAGATCAATCTATGGCACAGAAATGTAGAGCAGTGTAGCGTGTATATGTTGGAATTTTAATACATGACAATCATAATTAAATACAATAAACATTAAAGAACACATGCGGAAGCGTATAGGATAATGTGATATGTAAACTAATTAACCAAACATAAATAGTATGCGTACCTTATGATTCTAGCCAAACAAGAATCAATTCCAAGCAATCAACCTTATGAACACAAATTAGGGTTTATGTGGACTATTGGAATTACCCCTTACTTTTTTGTAATTCAATCCAAGATTCAATCAATAGTGTGATTAAATCACGTTCTTATACACATGTACTAATACCAAATTAAAGTAAATGCTAGTTTTTAAAACACAATAACCAAAACAATTTTGTTTCCAAAAACCAAAACCGAAAATCCCTTTGGATTGGGTTGTTCGGCCGATCAAGCAAAGAAAGAGAGAAAAACAAAGTTAGGGTATTTTGTGTATACAAAAGTTAACCAAAGAATGACCCTTATATAGCATGACAAACTTGGTGATCAAGTTATTTGGGTTGGGCTATCCACCCTTGGCCGACCGGTTCTTAACCCTCAAGGGTTCTAGAACTTTCTTGTCCACTTTTTCATCTATAGTCCTTCTACTAACGATCGTTAGTCAATCTCCAATAATTACTTAACGGTTGTTATAGTCATATTGTGTAATAAATAATTAAATACAACTTTTTATATTTAATTATTAAACTTTAATTCTTCATACATAAAGTATGCAATCTCGTGATCTCGAGTTCGATCATAACACACAACTACTAATTTATGTCCACAAAACTAACAGTATATGCCGTCTACTTTTTTCTTCCTATTTTTGAAAAAAAAGAAAGAATAGAGACTCACATGGATAAATCAATGCTTCCCAAAAGCTAAAATCACTTGGAAAGTTTCTTGTTAATGCCATCAATACCTTATCCGATGGTGTTTCTTGACTCTTGAGATGCAATTTGTACAACTTGAATGCTAAATCTGCAAGAGATCGATTAAGTATATGAATCTCGTAATTTAGATTATTGTCATAAATGCTAAATACAGTACTTTTTTAGGATTTACTAACTACTCACGGACTCACCATATTCTTTCCTGTAAATGAGACGAATTATGAACTCTTCAAATAAATCCTGTTTTTTAGAAAGTAACTCGCCCGCGGTCTTAGTGGCTTCAAACAAATATGCAAATGTGCTGATGTGATTAGTTTTATAAGCAATGAGCAATGGTACTTTTCCTAAACTATCCTTAACATACAACTGATTCTCTCTCTTCTTAACCAAGAGTTCTGCAGCGTGTTTGTTGCCAACGATTGCCGCAATATGAAGGGCTGTTTGACCCTTATTATTTTTCTTTTCTATCAGTTCTTCATTTTGTGTAGAGTTGAGCAACTTTTGAACGAAGTAATTCTTGCCTTCTCCAACCGCTAAGTGAAGCATTGTTTCATCAACATTGTTTATATTTATTGTGATTTCAAATCTATATTTTCTTAGAATGGATTCTGCTCTCCACCAATTCCCCTCGCGAGTAGCTTCACGTAACTTACCTAGTGGTGCACCATTGTTGCAGTCTTCTGCTGGTATCTTTATAAGTACCCATTCTGTTGAAGTTACATTCAACCTTATTAAAGAGGTCCACAACCTTTTCTAAATTACTTTATATTTTCTTTTTCTCTTAAAACTGAATGCCTACTAAAAGTTTTTGATATTAAAAAGAAGGTTTACACAAGATGAGTTTTTAAAAGAAAAAGACAATTTAAATAATCAATTTCACATAAAGAGTTGACAATATAGCCTTCAAAAATGGTCATTTGAAAAGCAACCA
The DNA here is from genome assembly GCA_021014915.2 of Artemisia tridentata subsp. tridentata. Taxonomy (NCBI): domain Eukaryota; kingdom Viridiplantae; phylum Streptophyta; class Magnoliopsida; order Asterales; family Asteraceae; genus Artemisia; species Artemisia tridentata. The sequence goes on from CP139505.1 coordinate 52,632,667, forward strand.
CATGTTTCGCTTTTTTTAATTAGTAAACCCTGAAAGCAATTCCCCTCGAGTGTGCATCATTGTCAAAAAAAAGTGAAACTTATGGCTACTTTCAAAACAACCATTTTAAAAGGCTACACGGCTTAACAATAAAACAGTATTGAAAACCAAATATGTGAGATGTGTAAATTGTAATGGAGTAGTACCTGTTGGACCCCCACCAAAACAATATTCATCTGCTAGTTTGGCCCAGATACATTCCACCTCAGTTGAGTACCAGTGATTTTCTTTATTTTCTTGAACAGCCACCTCAGGTGAATAATAGTCAAAGTAAATAAACTTTCCATATTCATGTATTAAATGAAAATCAAAATGTCTGAGTACTTCTTCGTTTAGCGAACCCAGAATCCAGCCTTTGAGAAGGATATCATATTTTCTTGACATATCTTCGCCCTTAGCCTTTAACCAATCATCAGGGTTTTCAACAATGTCACGGATCCCTAGTTTATCCATGAGTGATAGCATCTGAGCCTGCCATATATGGTAGTTGCTATGACCGGAAAGCTTCACTGAAACAAAGTTGGAGACATTAACATTTGATGCGTGCATGTATTCTTCCAACTCTTCTTTTGATGCAGAAACATGGCCATGACGACCACTTGATGATTGCGCCATCTTCACTGACTTGTTTCTAATACTCTTAATGTATTCCATGTATGATGATTGTGCCATCTTCACTGCCTTATTTCTAGTACCATGAGTGGATTAAGGTGAAAGAAGTTTTGTTATTGCAAGTTTGGTTGCAGTACATGGTTCATTATATAGCAGACTTATCATTAAAGACTATCGACATTATATGGCCCAAATAGTTGTAAATAATTAACTGTCATTAAATGCGATTGAGACAAGGTACTTGTAAACAATTTAGACTACGTATGCAATGATGCATTTGCTTAGGTAAGCAATCTTTCATCGTTGATTATTAACACGTGGTTTTAATTTAACGGCCCGAAATAAATAGTAAAGTTGTACAGTACTACTCTATATAAAGTTGTACTACACTGCAGTTTATATAAATCAGATTTTATGATAATAGTCCTAAGAGAAAAGAAACTACTCCCTCCGTTTCAATTTTATTGTTCTTCTTTCTTTTTCTGATTGTCCTAAAATTATTGTCCCATACCAAAAATAGATAATAGAGTTTGGTAAAGTTTACTATATTACCCTTAGTTGAAATTAATATTACAACACTACTACAAAAAATGACATAGAGCCCGGTTGAAAAGGGGCATAAAGCCCGGTTTTGCATGAGGGCACAAAGGGGGAGGGACTCTATTCGAAAAGCATATAGAGCCCGGTTTTAAAAACGGGCTCTATTACATGTTATAGAGCCCGGTTTTCATTCAAAGAACATGGCTCTATGTGAACAAAAAATAATTAAAAAAAAATCCAGCCATGAAATCAAATTCCTTTTGGCCAAATGAAACTTGTATTGATTCAAATAAAAAAATATTTACTGATATAACAACGATATAACAACTTTCTTTCTACAATTACAGTGAGACTAATCTTGCGACTACTCTTGCAAACATCACAATTCAAAAAGCTACAAGCTATCTTAATTGACTACTTGACCGAAAATGAAAGTGAAAAATACACCATTGACGTTACTGTGAAGTCTCGTTATTATGCATTTTCTTTGAGTAACCTGACCAAATGAGATAGGGTTTGATGAAGTTGACGATGTCCTAAATCTGTCTTTGCCCATAATAAGTCTTGACTTTGCCCATCATAGTACACGCTCTAAACCACAAAAGTAAAATAAACATAATTTACCTTTTGTTGCGAGGTTCAAACCGCGGAGAGAATACTAAAGATACTATTGCAAGTTTGCAACAGCATGTCATGCTTGACCATGTCCTGTTCCAATATAAGTATAATTACAAGAATGTAAAAATACAATAAATTAACATACAAGTATAAAGTATCTATTATGGCCTTGAACCAAAAGAAAGTCCACACATCAAGTAGGGGGAATAAATTGAAAACAACATTATTACAAAAGCCTATAAAATAATGAATGACTGACCTTCACCATAGTGTCTTGCATGCTATCATATTCAAAAGGTTGCAAACAGAGTTGAAGAACCGGGGGAAAATCAATGAACATGGTGAAATAAGAAATATCAATGTGAATATGAATGTGTTGTTGTGGAAATAAAATGCAGAATTACATGCATGATTGGTTTTATTTAAAACTCTAACACAATATACTAAATCAGAAACTGTAGATTTGAATTTGAAGAAAAAAGTATAATGTATCGAGGGGCTTGCCTTTAACGTTTTTCATTAACGTCCATCCTGCAAATTTTAATATACTTGAATCAAATACAGTTCAAAAGAATTAAAACACAAGTCTGAAAAATCAAATATATACCTCTCCACATAGACAAACCTATCCTTACCACAAGTCTAATGCGCAACTTCATAAACTACATCACCAGCACACAGAAAGGACACATTGTCTTGTTTTTGAAGTAATTATTACGTTGGGAACAAATCAACATTTCATTAAAGATAAGTCCATGTTTCCTCTCACTTGTATAACTGAGGGAAAAGTACTCACTTGTTGAGTAATGGACTCATGAGAACCTGCAGTGAAAGTATTCATATGATTAACTCACTTATGAGTGACTTTCTTGTAAAAATAAATGAAACTCTGAAGGTAGAAAAGGGCTAACATAAAACTCCACCACATCATGTACAAGCAACAAAATTTGAAGCTAAAAAGATAATACCATAGCAAGGACTCTGCTAATTCAAGTCATACACCTCCCCACTAAAGGACTTCTTATTCCACTTAACAAATCGCAATATCTGAGATGACCACCTCCCCACTAGAAGACTTTATTCTTTTTTTTCTTACGACCATTGTTACCTGTCAATTGAATGGGACATATTAAGCATCTAAATTTATACACTTGTACCATACTAGGTATGAAGGAAGTAGAAGGTGTTTCAAGGTTCCTCATAGAATCAAAGGTGTTGCAATATCAGTAATCAAACACTTAGATTTCTATTAGATATTTTATCAAACACTTGGATATGATTGTCATATATCACACAAGCATTTCATCAAGCACGTTGTATTCAATTAGATTCCAATACATTTGGGTACTTACTGTGAATCCTTATATGTACTGCCTATTGAAAATCAACAATAAAAATGCCTAAATCAAACTCAACATATTGAAGAACATATACTTGTATCTAATTGCTAGAAAATTGAATGGTAAAAACCATTTAGCTGAATAGTAAATAAAATGGATGTTATACCTCCTAACTAGCAATTATGGTGGCGACGCGGCGGTGGTGATGCGCGACGTGGCCGCGGTGGTGGTGCGCTGCAAAGAAGGCGGTGATGATGCGCGGTGTGGCCGCGGTGGTGGTGGGCTACGACGAAGGCGGTGATTGTGAGCGATGGCGGAGATAGTGTGGCTGTGGTGATGATATCTAGTTTGAACTTTGAAGTGTTTGAGTTGGATATTGTGTTTTATTCTGTGTGTAGATCTAGTAGGTGAAAAGGTGCAAAGTGAAAAAAATATGAGGGAGAAATCCCGCTCAATGCTCAAATGAAAAATCAAACTAAAAAGTCTGTAGTCTGTACCTTTCTTGTAATAGGGCCCGGTTTTGAGAGGAAAACACGGCTTTAAGGGTTCAGAACATAAAGCCCATTTTTTTTGTTAGAGAACATGGCTCTATAAGAAGAATAGAGCCCGGTTTCTTGGAAGAAAATATGGCTCTATCGGTTTTTAACATAAAGCCCGGTTTCTTACCAGAAAACATGGCTCTAAACCCCTTTTTTTAAGAAGGAATCCATTTAGAGCCCGTTTTTTACTAAAATCGGGCTCTATGAAGGGGGCTCTATTCTCAAATCTCTAGTAGTGCAAACTTTAAAGAAGTGTTAATTAATTGGTTAAGGGTAAACTTGTCATTTGACAAAAAAGTAAGGGTGGAGGGAGTGGGTTCGGTTTGGACTCGGCAAAAATTGGCAAACTTCGGTAACATCGCCGCAACCTGGTCGGCAAACTTCGGCAAAGGCAGAAATCGGTAAGTATTACCGATTGAGAAAGTGTTTCTTATGGCAAATACTTGAGAAGGAAGGGTGATGTGGAATGTTTTTATTGAGTATTGATGATGTGGAAATTTGGTGAAATCAATGCCACCAAATTGGTGAAAATTGGGGTGAATTTGTGAAATGTGAGTTGGAAAGTTTTTATTGGGTATTGATGATGTGGAAATTTGGTGAAGGTTGGTGTTGGTAAAACCACTCCCTCCACCCTAAGAGAAAGAAAACAGTATTAATTATGTTTTTCTTAAACTCTGTGTTTTTTGTCGGAAGACAATAATTTTGGGACGGAGGGAGTAGAAACTAAGAAAAAGATTTGACCATCGAAAGGATTCATGAACCTGCATGGTGATATAGTATGTAACTAGTTATAATGCCTGCGCACGCGCGGAGTTTTTCCTAATTTTTTGAATAATGTATTTTGACCAGGCGTAATTTAAATTCCAGCATAAATCGGTTAATGTGGATCATGTTTAAAGCGTATTTGCTATAATGTGTCTACTTTCAAATAATCTGATACGAAACGTGACAAATGGTTTGAGTGTCTCAAGATGTACAAAAGTAATCCAATATATTTTCTAAATGCATATATCTATTAAACTGTATAGACAATACATGTAATTATCGTTGGAATTTTCACGAGATGCAGCTTTACGCAACTACCTATCATCACTTTCACATACAAAGGCTGAACATGTGCATAATTCTTTAGGCAAATATTGCATGTCCTCATCTAGTCTGTGCTTCTCTAAGAGCTCTTGTGCAGAATCCAGCAATTCTGAAACATGGTCTGGTTCCTTTGCATGAATCAACTTTAAGATTCCATTCCCACAACCGCCCATACTTTGTGGAGGACATGGAATTCGGCCATCATCGAGAGACATCCAGTCATGACTTTCCTGTTCTTATGGTGACAGATCTGCGGCAGACGGCACGTCGTGAGTTTGCAGTTCTTTTGGTGCAAGATGTGCAGCAGACATCGAGTCAAGAAATTGTTGGTCTTTTGGCGAAGCACTTGCAGAACGCCTGGTATTCCTCTTAACATCTTTCCTATCAACATCTTCCCTATTAAATCTTCCAGCGTCCCCCCATACAAGTAACCAGAACCTAGATCTTCAAACTGACTGAAAACTTCTCCTTTGTTTCCCTGAAGGTTGCCATCACGCAATTCCCAGCAGCATTGAAGGCACAAGTCATAATGACAGTAAGGGCGGGAAACAAAGAATAGATGATTTCTACGCAAACTATCATCATTCCAACACACTATCAAGCCAGGATAAATTAATTAAGCCACAACATTTAATAGGCCGTCATTTTTCAAAAAATATACGGAGGTTCTGAAGTTTGGCGGAAAACCAAACACTAACCAAGTATCCTTACAGTAAATCATTTGTTGAAAGTACGTCTATGCACCTAATTTAACTATAAAAATTACTTGAAATTTCCCCGAACACCAGTAAAGAAGTATTTGAATGGATTACTTAGCAATAACACTCAAGAATCAAAGGTATTCTTAGAACACCAATCCAAAAAGAAAAACGATAAACAAATACATTGAATTTTGGCCTCAATCTGTTTCTCCTTTTTTCCTCGCCACAAAACATATCCTTGTTTTAGCAAGGCCTCCTATTAAAGAAACATGAAAGAACTATACTATAAACGGGTATTAATGTATCAATTTCATTGGATAATTTTTATGTAATCCAACCTTTGATGCTTACAATGAAAGTTGCGTAGCCTTTTTTGTTTCGATTCTGAAACCAAGCTGATTACATGACATGTTTAAAAGCTGATAGGTTGACACTCACAAAAAAATTTCTTCAAACGTTGTTATAAGTTTATAGCAAATTCCTTAAAACAGTGGAAAGTTTACGAATATAACTAAGATAATAATGATCGTGTTTTGGAGATAATATAAAAGAGGTTCATGTATATTAAACGAAATGTGTTTTTTTTTTTTTTTTTTTTTTTTTTTTTTTTTTTTTTTTTTTTTTTTTTGAAGACGCCAAAAATAAAGTGATGGAACTTACCAAGTGAGCATTAGTATCCGCACATCGTGTGATCAACTTGCAGATGCAGATCTGAACAGAGACTCGTTGCCCACATGGCTGTTAAGTTAAGAATTGTTACCATGTAAATCATTTAGGTGATCTATGAATTCCAGCTCCTTGAAGCAATTTTACTAAATATTAATATATGCATTAGCATGCAAAATATCATTTCTATAGGTGAAACTCTAATTAATAGCAGGTAGTTGAAGTCTCGTAGATACTGAAAGCTATGGGAAAAAAAGTTTCTGTAACTCTCATTTAATTTTTTAACTTTGAACCCACTAATATTGTACACGGTAGGAAGTGGGCGGATTTTGTGAGACGATCAACGAGTACCTAAATGGTGTCGTAACCATTAGATGTCTTTAACAGTTTAGTAATTTAAGGAACTATAGTCATGATACATTTACTTATTCATCGATTTAATATGTACTGCAATTCTTCATTTCTTTTTTTCTTTTTTTCAAATGTCCATAAATAGTAGCAATTTCACTTTAAACTGCATGTTCATGATTCTTGAAAAATAGGCATTTCACAGCTCCTCTGCCTCAAAGAATCTACCATATATGCTTCTATCATGTTACGGTAAATATAACAATAGTGAAATACCTGGCCTCATGTTGAACAATGGGCGACTTTATTCACGCACAGCCACCGAAACATCAGCCCCAATCGTCAGCATCCTCGAGATATCCAACAGTAAGCTTTGTGATGTCTAAGGAAAACGGGTCATCGAGAAAAAAAAATCTTGACGAAAAGTCATCAGGATCTATACCCCGAATAGCATCTAAGAGCAATCGCAGAATCAACAGCACTTCTACACAAAGGGCCAATTTTATCCTTTCAAGAAAAGGAAAAAAAAAAATTAAAAAAAAAAAAAAAAATTAAAAAAAAATTAAAAAAAAAAAAAAAAAAAAAACAACAACAACAATAATAATTAATAAAAAAGCAGATTACAACAAACTCAACACAATAAAGGGCATATCATTATTACCAAGCTCTCAGACAAGCTCAACACACCGGGTCGACCAACTGCACCAAAAGTTGGCCTTAATGCAGTCACCCACACTGAGCAGCAGCGTAAGTTATTGAACCAGCGATTTCGGACTCCATTGCAAAAGGAACCATACCAGCTGAAGTGCAGGCAGCGAGCCCAGCAGATGAAACTGTAAGTACTCCTCAATGTTCCATGGGTCTCTGGTTCGACCACCGAACCAAATATCATCATATGCCAGTTATCCAGTAACCAACCGCCCTTGCGAATTTCAACCTGTGTTAAGAGATAAGTGTCAACTTTAAAACAACTCAACCTGTTAATGAATGGGTCATTTCGGGTTATGTTCTATATATAATGGGTATTTTCAGAATATGATCAGGAAAAGGAGTTGAGCGTGTCTCTAAGTGTTTCTTTAATGCATAGAATCTCATGAGTCTCTTTATTTAAGAATAAACTTGTAAAACCCAAAAAAAATCTGAAACAGGTAAAAGACCAAAATGCCCCTACAACTTTAAAATTGAATTAAAGAGTTTATAAGTACCAAATGAATCCCAAACTTCTAGAAATAATCAAGATACAAAGTAAATTAATTTTTCTACTACATGTGACATTTTGTAATGTACCAAAAATATATTTGAACACACAAAATACACATATATGCTGAAAAATTTAAATAACTAAAGTATATTACAACTAAATCTTTTAAAAATCAAATAATAATATGTGAATTAAGGAAATTGTAAATCAAAATTAATGTTTGATTTAGTCATGATATGGGCCGAAATTTTGGCCATATCCCTCCCCCTAGGCTCGGCATTTCCCTTTTTATCTAGTCAATCCAACCTTTTCTTTCCAAACCCTAGCCGCATATTGCAAAACACACAAATAAATCAACCATTCATTCATACGAAATTATGGAGCTTGGAGGATAATTTTATGGTGTTCATTAGCATCTAAGGAAGGCTAGAAAAATTCGTTTAGGGCTGTGCATTGCTGGATTCGATCGTGGTGCATTATTCTTGTCGCTAGTTTCATCCGTAAGGTATAATCCTCAAAAATTCGTTCCACCCATTCTAAAATTCATTTAGCATTTTTCCCATGTTCCTTACATTGTATATGATCTGTGAAAAATGGCTCTAAGGTCGTTGGAGGCTGATTCAAGTCGTGGTGTAATTTGGTGTCGGTTTTATCCACTCGATAAGTGCAAATTCGTTTCTCTTGATCCACATGTTCAATCTTTGATCTGGTATTTTTCTCACGTTTCTTTCATCATATAAGACTCGTAAAAATTATATACAACAAGTCATGCAAGCTTTAATGGCCTAACGAATTATCAAGAATGAAAGCACACATAAAATACAAATTGGGCCATATGAATTTTATGGATGATGTGCTTATTTTATCTGATCATTATATGAGTTATAAGACCTGGGAAAAATGTTTGTACAATTTATAAGGGCCTAGATCAATCGCTATAATTATTGAGGACTAAAACAAGTATAAAATTTAAAATACCCTATACGAATTTTCTGGGTGCAAAGCTTATTTTATTTAGACCCTATACGACCTACATGACTCAGGAAAAATGGTTGTTCGATTTTTGGAGGCCTAGAACACTTGTGTCGAATTATTGTTCTAATCGGTTTTAAAGAAAACAAAGGAATAAAATGGAAACCCTAGAAATCGAATTAGGGTTTGGACTTTTTGGATAAATTCTGGTGTATTTAATGTTAATAAATGATGTTTAAATGAGTGGATGATGATTGGAAATTTTAGGGTTAAGGTTGGTGTTGTTTAAAGTGTTATCGTTGGGATTTTAAAATCATAAGGGGGTGTTTTGTAATTTTTAAAACTCATGGGGTATTTTTGTAATGTGTTATAATCAGGGACTAATCATGTAAAAATATAAAATAAGGGTCATGTATGTTAGAATTGAAATTAAAAGGTTTAAAGAGTAAATATATAAATATATTAATCCGTTTGGTAATTTATTTAAATTGAGGGACTAAAAGTGTAATTTTTGGAAACTTGAAGTGATTTTTTGTAAATAATGATATTAAGAGTATATTTGGTAATTTTGAGTATTTATGGGCCTAATGTGTAATTATTATGAATTTATGATTTAAATTATAAGTTTTCCAAACTATAGGGACTAAATGTGTAATTATGTGAAACTAAGGGGTAAATTCGTATCATACATAAATTTAGAAGGTATATTCTGTAAATGATTAAATACAAGGGTTAGTGGTGTAATCAAGGATATAATATGGGTTAAATTGTAAATTATGTAACTATAGGGTTTATTTAGTAACTTTGATAAATAAAGGGTGTAAAGTGTAAAATATGAAACTTGACGGACTAAAGAAGTAATTCTGAATAAATGAAGTATTTAAATAAGTAACTTGGAGTATTTTCATTTTAAACCTTTAACTTTGATATAATTACAATTAAAACCCTAATTTATGTAAAGCTGTCATAATTAACCCTAAACTTATGAACTTGCTAAAACATACTTTATGTCAAGAATATTATTAAATAATGACTTAACCTAATCTCTAATGCTTTAATCTTTCTAATTAAGGAAACTTTCTAAAAATGGAAACTTACTAAATATAGAAACCTGCTAAAAATAGAAAGTTACTTAAAATGGAAAGGCAAGTTAAATGAGTAATTAAGAACCTATTATAATACTTTTCTACTCCTTTAGGTGTGAAGAAGGAGAGACTTTGAGCCGTTCCCCATATTCTGTGCTTGTTTCTGTTTTTGCTTTCGTCATAAGGTACAGATACTCTGCTCTTTTTCAGTAAGAGCGTCTTTCTATCTTTTGACTTCTGATACTGTTTCGTTAGGATTCCCTATGCCATTGCTATGATCCCCATTTGTTTATGATCCTTTGCTTTGTGAACCCTGATCTGATGAACCTTTGATACTACTTCTGAACCTTTGATATGAACCCTCTGTTATGAACCTATTATTATGAACCTTAGTTTATGACACATCTAATTTGACATGACATGTGACTCTTAGTTTGATACCCGAGCCATTTCTGTTTACCTAGCTAGGAAGGTAACCTGGCCATGTCTTTGATGCACCATTGACATGACTCATGTGTGGGTGAGTGATTTCTCACACCGTCCCCATTCTGATTATGATATGCGCATTACTTTGACTATAGATTATATATATTTCTGGGGGGCGTATGGATTGCAATCCTAGGTTCTGTTCTGTTTAGTGGATTTAACTATATATGATATGATTTCTGTTCTGGTGATTGGTACTGTGTGCTTTACATGCCCTTCACATTTTCTGGGAGCTGATCACTCCATTTGATACATGAGGTCACCCCTCATATTATCTGGTTGCCTGGGAGGTATCCCCTCTGTATGTGTATGATTATGAGTATGATATGATATGTTTCTGGGCTCGTGGTGGATTACTATCCTATTTACCTTACTCTTGTTTCCTTTTCATTGATTATACTTTCTGATATTTCCAGTGCACCATATATTATATCTGTTCCATTATCTTTGCTTTGTATATGTATCTGTTCACTGAGCTTTTTAAGCTCAGCCGCATTTCCTTTTCCATGTGGCAGGTATCTAAGCTAGGAGCTGGGGCTTTTGCTATGGGATGAGAGATTAGAGCTTGTGTTGGAGCTTTTGCCTTAGATGACCACCTTTTATTTTAGACATTTGTTATTCTGGATTCTATTTCATTGTTCATTTCCTTTGGATTATTTCTTATTCATTTGACTTATGTATTGGTTTCAAGTCGTGTTGACTTGACGTTCTTTATGAATTTATGTTATGGCTTCCGCTGTGTATTATGTATGCTTTGATTTGTCACCATAATGTGATGCTTCTACCCTTGCCGGGTTGGGGTGTTACAAAATATTTATTATTCTGACAATAACAGATATTATTCTGACTCGTAAATAACAAATAAAACTTACCCTTTCGGACCAGCAAATTCATAATCTTTAGGGATAGATAACCTTGTAATCTCACCACACACCCGAAAGTGTCCCTCGAGAGTAGTCCTAAGATGCAGCATACCAACAAAATACATTTTTTTAGCAAATTCATTGATATTGAAAGCATTGTTGCAAAGTGTAGTATAAGGAAGATACACTATCAAAATTATCATTAGCACCAAATCCCCTAATAAATACGGACTGTCTTCTGGAAAGATCAGTCGTATTTTAATAACTAAACCTAATTCAGAACTACCAATCCTTTCAGTTTCAAAAAAACCCTAAATTTTTTCCTCTAGATTGAAACAAAATTAACAAAAAAATCACAAACCCTTTTAAAATACAAAAAGCCTATATATCAATTTAAAAAACAATCAAGAATTTACACATTAAAAATCATACCTTTAGGAAGAGTTTTTGTTCTTTCTTAACTAAATCATCATCGGAAGCACTGCATGAAACATATTTTCTTCAATTTGTTTTCAAATCGCCTAATACTTTATTTAGGTTCGACTTTTTGAGTTAAAAGTGTTGGAATTGTGGCTCGACTGGAATGGTTGGCTGGTTTTGTTTTTCTATATTTCAGTTTTAACCCTTAATTATGTTGTTTTTCTATATTTCATTTTGACATCTAAATTTTATGTGAATTGACTCCACCTTCTTAAAAGTTTTTTCTGTTAAACTTTTGACACATAAATTTTTGTACACAATTTTAATGAAAAAACGTATAAAAACGATTTTTTATGAATTTTGGCCAATTATAGAAGTATTTAGGGTTTTTTAATTAAACATATTTTTAAAAAAATATAATAAAATAAATAGAATATTGAAAAATAAGGTATGATTTGATTTTTTTAAAATGAAAAAGTCTCCACTAGGGGTTTTATTTTATTATATAAAAGACATGGTAGTAACTCGTTCATTGAAATAATACTATAATTCTTAGACATTGAGTTTAAGACCTGTATAAAATATCTTTTGATGATCCATATTATATTATATTATTATATATATATCTAAAGATCAGAATTTTGGGCGCTTCAAAATATTGCACTAAACAGTGCTTATAACAGTACACGTGCTGTTAAGAGTTGTAATCTACTTTCCACCGCCTTTTCCCTCCCATACTAGACCCTTCCTCCTCACACAAAAACAAAACAGACACACCCAGCTCTCTATATCTCTCGCTCTCTCTCTATAAATTTCCATAACGCCAAACACCCTTACTTTGACTTCACGACTTCGATCGTCTGGAAGAATATCCTTCATTTTTTTTTCGTTGTCCTCTTTATTTACATTATACGGAGTATGGTTTAACAATGGATTCATCCTCTGTTCGTTTAATTACAGCAGAAAACGGTACAATCATTTACTTCACTTTTAATTAATCTGTGTTTCTTATAAATATTTTGCATCGGTTATATAATTGTTAGTATTTGTGAGTTCCAGCATATTGAGATGATGCTGTACAAATTATACTTAGAATAAAATCATTAATGGTTTAGATAATGTTTGAACATTACTTATGTGTGTAGTTGATTGATTGGGAGGTTATGTTTTAGTTTGGAGAAGATTGTATGTGGCAATTTAATTTGCATATCAGGTGTTTGATGAAATGCCACAATGAGATTCGACAAATAAAAAGATCCCTAATCAGAAAACCCTAACTAAATTCAATCTCCCCCAAATGCGACAATCGAATTCTAAAAACATATTTCTTCAATTCACCTTCTTTACTAAATTTGCTAATTTTTTTTATTGTTCGACCAGAAGTTGCAATAATTAGTTTTCCCTCTAATTGAAAGACAAGATACTTTTTGTTTAATAAATCTATGCAATTTTTGGATGTGTACATGCTTACGGGTCTACATACGTTATTAAAATGGATAAGGAAACCAAGTTTATATTGTATGTATGTGTTATATGGTGTACACATACGTATGTATGTGCTAATGGTCTGTGATACCGATGATTTTCATATATACAAAATATCAATTTGAAATTACATCATTACAACCACTTTATGGCAAATGGTAAACTGATAATTCTATCATAAAACGTATGGAGTCTTACATTCAATGGACACGAGTTTTGTGTTTCGTGTTCTTCAATGCGTATATGAATTTGTATTTAGATTATGCATAATTTGATAGCATAACTTTGTATTTTTTTTTTTACAGAGGCAAATGTGTTATACTTGGAATCACCAGCAGGAGTGAGATTCTCTTATGCTGAAGATAATTCATTTTATTCTACGGTGAATGATGTCATTACAGGTTCTTACATCCTATGAAGAGTGTTATAAATGTGTATATGAAATTATGTTATCATAAAAGATTATTATTATTGCTTTTATCAAACTGAAATTTGATGATGGCTGTATATTATAGATATATACTAAAACCCAAAATCTTGGGCCCTCGAAAAACGTTGAAACAATTGCCCGGTGTCAATTTTTCATTGGCCAATTTCGTACTTAACTTGCAAACTCACACTCTTATTGGCTGTCTACCCTCGGGAAAAGTGATCAACTACTGTTCATCCCTTAAATCTCTTTTCTTATTGGCCAAAAAAAACATAGTGATCTTTACAACCTGCATAAGAAAAAAACCCCGCCCTCTCTTGAAGCTTCCACAAACATCTTCCCCTCTCTTATCATCTTCCCCTACATCCACTTTGAAGATCGAGAAAAAAAAAACACCCCTAATGTCACTTTTCCGGCGACGCGGAGGTCCGGCAGCAAAAACCCAACCCAGAACTTCTCCAATATCTCACCCATCTTTCATCTTCTTGAAGCTTCTACTCCACTGCCTTAAAACAATTACTTACAGATAAAAGCAATAGACGATGCCCCCGCCGACGAATAATAGGTACCACCACTCCAGGCAACATAACAAACACAGACAATAAAAAACAAAAATACATATAGCTTACCGAAACCTAAATTAAGGGTTCCAATAAGAAAAGAAAAGGCAAAAAGAAAGAAAAATAATTATAACATTCCAATAAGAAAAGAAAAGGCAAAAAGAAAGAAAAATAATTATAACATCAAACAAATTTATCACTATTCATGGGTCTATTGTATAACAGTGTAGATACAAAATAAAAAAATTATACAATCCCTCCTTATCAGTGTAGATACAAAAAAAAAAAAAAAAAAAAAAAAAAAAAAAAAAAGACAATAACCATCATCGATGGTTTAGAAACATATGCTTCGTCCAAAATCACAAATAAAAAAAATAAAAATAAAAAGGAAAAGAAGGACGAGATCAAATTTTCATTTTAAAAAGACAGAAGACACCGAGTAGAAAGGAGGTGGTGATGAGGGCGGTGGTGACTGTGGTAGTGGTTTCGGGTGTCACGAGAGCTCTTCAAGAGTTCAACTGCTCCAGAATGGACGAAGGTATCCCGATCTATAGATTGGGAAGGTTTAGGATTTCGCCGGAAAATTTTTCGGCGACGGCGGAGGTGGCGGCCGGGGATAGTTGTCGGTCGGAGGTAGTGTTTCCGGCCAGTGTTTTAGAGAGAGGGGGGAAAGAGTGTTTGTGAGTGTGTTATTAATGAGTGAAGAGAGAGATATATATTGTTTTTTATAAAAATGGGAGGGACCAAAAGTGTATAAATGAAACTAAAGGGGTAGAAACGAGATAAAGGGACGGAGGGGTTAGTTTTCCAAAAGAGTAAAACTTTTGAAATATTAACTGTGGGACTCATTTGACGTACCAAACGGACTCGAAAAATTATAAAACTTGCGCCATTGTTCTCGAAATAATTTTCTCAATAAAAACGAGTATAAATACGCATAACTCGATTCGTTTCGTTTCGTGCTTTGTACAAATAAAGTCAAAAACTTTTCAACATTCAAACAAAAACAAACTTGCTAACAATTGCACCTACATATGCATTATCACAAATGTTCTATACATTCATAAAGCATCACCGCAGCAACGCGCGGGCAAACTTGCTTGTTACAATGAACACTTATTGATTGACTATTTTTTCTCATTTCATCCAGAGACAATCTTGCTTTTCTTAAGAAATGGTTAGAGAAATATCCAGGATAGTGACTTTTACATTATGGGTAAAAGCTATGCAGGTAATGTATTCAAACAACTTGAAAGTGCTTCTAAGTGAATTGATCAAGATTTTTGGCTCGCAATAAAGCTAGGGTCCTGTTCAGTGTCGGTTTTACTTTAATGCAAATATCAAACTGTAGTGTACTTAAGTGATTCTTGATGTTACTGAGGTGGCATGTTTTGATTTTTTTTTTTTTTTGATTACTTGGTACTAAGATGATCATTTGGATTATGGGAAATGGTGATTTTGTAGTTAAAGGCTAATATTTGTGGTTGCATATGAGTATTTGAGTATTGGGATTCCTTTTTAAGAATGCAATATCTATTGTTATGCAGTTTAACAACAACTGCGGTTGCCATTCACTACTGCGACCTTTAGCTATTGACATAAACGGGCAACCATGAATCACACCAGTAAAATAACGTCCATGTGGTTAGTACTTGAACTTTTTATAGTTTGTAATACTATTTTCTGCTTCGAATATGTTTTAAAGTTTAATACTTTGTATGACCTATTTGTCTAAAGCACCACTGTTTTGCATTGTTGGTTTAATGAATATCGAGAACGGGTAACTACGTCCGAGACAATGGTTTTGGCAGCTCTTAACTTTGAACTAAACGCAACATCAATGCTGAATTTTTTTTTGGAAGCCTCGGTTAGAAGGTAATATTTTGAAAATAATAATAATAATATAGTAGACAGGAAGACAAATCTTACGATGTCCTCCTTTCAAACTTCTATGGTTAGGCTCTTTCTGTCGACTCAACTAATGGTATGAAGGTAACGCTCTTTTCGTTTAGAAGAGTTGTAATCTTATTACATTGGTTGATTTTCGGCAAGTATTATAAGCGATAGGTTGTCACAGGTGACGGGTTGTGGGCTGCAAATGGTGAATGCGTGGATCTGAGGGAAGATTTAACAGTGGCATCGGTTCAGGAAGTCAAAACAGTGATGCAAATGGTGAATGCGTTCAGTGTCATCAACTTGGCCATGACACTACCCAAGTGCGAACCCAGGTACCTTTTCCTCATTAAGTATACCTTTTAAGATCAGTTATGCAGATTATATAGTTTACGATGTCATGATTAAAAGTTCAAATCTTTATCACTTAATGAGATTTTGCGAGTATCAAATTTAGATACTTTCTGTATATAATTGAAATGGTTATTTGATTATTTTGAATAACCTGTACAATTGCCCATAAGGTGTCCCAAATAACGGTGAAACTTTGAATATATCCGTATACAAATTATTTCCCACGAATAACTCGTACATGTTCCAACATCGTGCATATGCATCCATTCAAAATTTTATTGCTTAATTTGTAGAAAAATTGACCAAAATCCTATTAAACTCCTTTTAAAATAAGGTAACTATGAAATTCATATGTATAGGTAAGAGTTGATTGCCACAAATATGAACCCCGACACTACGGGATGTACCTCTAATGAAGGAGAAATAGTATAAAATACATATGGATTCACAAGTAAAGGCCCTTTGTGAGTATGTGTTGAAATATCTCTGCAAACTTGCAGGGGGTATTTCTGTCACTTCTTAAACTTATGTATTTCTAACCCTTAACATTTGTCTCCTTTATGTTGGTTGTGATTGTGCAGGGACCATTTGTGCCAATCTCCTTTTCCAAGTCAATACTTAGGGCATGCTTGCCTCTATCGAAGCTAAGCATGCCTCTTTTCCCTTCTCTCATACCTTGGAGATGTTGAGGTGCTGCTTTTCTGGTTTTGCTGTCTCTCATGGTGATGCATATAAAAGCCCTCCCTGGGCTTGGTTGCTATTATCCATTCAAGTTAATCGACGTCTACTCCTTAGAAGGTGTAGTCTAGTGTTCTTGCTTGGGTATTTGTTAAACATCAATCTAATCTTGTAAACAAGTGACTGATCATTCAGATTCAGTCACTTCTTGTGTTATTAATCTGATTGGCCATTATTGTGGTCAATCTTTGGTTGTATCTTGTATTGTAATCTGATCTTCAATAATTGAATCAAAGGGGTGGTTGGTTGGATTCAACCTGTGTGTTCTTTACCATTTTTACATGGTATCAGAGCTACGGCTCATTCGATTCAACTTTTTCAAGATCTAGGGTTTTCAATCAGATTGGGGGTTTCTTAAATTGGTGGTTTCGCTGGGCGTTTCTTTGGTTGTGGATCGTTAATTGCTGGGTTAATTGCTGATTGGGATAAAATTGGAAGAATTAGGGCTTAATCCGTGAAACCCTAATTTTTCCTAATTTGGGGGTTTTGACTCCTGTGGTCTTTGACGTTTATTGGGACCTATTTGCCTTATAATATCTCTTTTTAAGAGTATTGTGAGGCGTTTTCCGCTTCATCTCCTCAAAGCACTGTAAGGTTTTCTCTCTTCCTTTAAGATTAACAAGGTTTTAGTTGTCTGGGTGCAAACGGGTTCGGCTAACATCTTGACCCTCCATCATGAATGGTGTGGATACCTGCTCTGGCCAACCCCAGTCCAGAGACTGAACCTTTGTTACATCTTGGGTGTGTGTCTCATCTTGTTTACTTTGCTTTGTGTTTTTTTTTAAATGCTTAACTGGCTCTTATGTGTTAATTTTATGCTTAATCTGCTGTATGCTTATACTCTTGTTAAACTTTAATCCTGCTATCTGCTTTAATTTGTTGTTTAATTCTGTCTGCTTGTGTGCTGTGTCCTCATCATGTCTGGTAAAGAGGATCTCATTAGCAACCTTGACCTTGGTAACCCATTACATCTGCACTCTAATGATATTAGCTCTAGTGCTATTGTTGCTGTAAAATTGACTGGGACTGAAAACTATAGGGTTTGGGCCACTGCTATGACTTTAGCTATTAACACTAGAAATAAAATGGGTTTCATAAATGGTACTTGTCTTAGATCTAAGTATGCTAGTAGTGAAGCTTTAGCTAATCAATGGGACAGATGTAATTCTATTGTGTTGTCTTGGATTCTTAACTCTGTTAGTGAAGATTTATATCTTGGTCAAATTTTCTCTGAAAATGCTAATGAAGTATGGAATGAACTTAAAGAAACATATGATAAGCTTGATGGGTCTATTATTTTGAGTCTAATGCAAAAGATTAACAACTTTAAACAAGGTGATCTGTCTGTTTCTGAGTATTATCATAAACTAAACTCCCTATGGAGGGAATTTGATATCATGACCAAATTGCCTAAATGTTCTTGTGCTGCTAGGGAAGATGTGTTAAAACACAATCAACTTATGAAACTTATGCAATTCTTAACTGGTCTAAATGAAATTTATCAACCCATAAGAAGTAGTATTCTCTCTAGAGAATCTCTTCCTGATGTTAAAGACGCCTTTGTTGTGGTTTCTAGAGAGGAATCCCACAGAGGTATTGCCTCATCCTCCTCTGGGTCTGAATCTAAAAATCAAGTTGCTAGTTTTGCTGCTAAAACCAATTGGTCTAATAATGGTAATAAAAAGGTTGATAACAAAAAGGGTCATATTGCTGATAATAAAAAATCTGGGAATTACAAAGGCCCCAATCCTAACTGGACTTGCTCTGTGTGTGGTAAAATTGGTCACACTGGTGACAGATGCTTTGAAGTAGTTGGGTATCCTCCTAGGACTCCTGGCCACAGGCAAAACAACAACAGACCTTCATATCATGCTAATTCAAGTTCTGTTGAGAACTGTCCTAGTCCCTTGACCTTTACTAATGATCAGATGTCCAAACTCATGAGTCTTATCAAAGACATGCCTTCTAGCAATGTGCAGGCCAACACTTCAGGTATGGCCAGTTTTTTAAACCATAATGTTTTCTTTAATATTAACTTCCATAAATTTTATAACAACAACACATCTGTTATTAAAATTAACATGGGGTGGATCATTGATTCTGGTGCTAATCAACACATGACTGTAAACACTTTAAATATGTTTAATATCACCAATATGTCTGACCTTAACCTCACTGTGGGACATCCTAATGGAACTCAAGCTAAAATCAAGTTTATTGGAAATCTTAAACTTTCTGCTAATGTCATTTTGTATGATGTGTTGGTTGTCCCTGAATATTGTGTCAGTCTTTTATCTGTGCATAAACTTATTAAAGATAGTAGAATGTTTGTTGGTTTTGATGAAACTAAATGCTATATTCAGGACCTGACTCAAAACAAAATCATGGGGACTGGGAGTGAAAATGGTGGTCTGTATCTGTTTGATTGTACCTCTCCTGTTACTATGTTAGGTAATCAATCTGCTACTTGTCATATGTCTAAACCTCTGTGGCATAACAGGCTTGGTCATCCCTCTGACCAAGCTGTCAGCCTTCTTCAACCTTACCTCAAATTCACTAAGGGGTCTCATGTGTTCCCTTGTGACATCTGTCACAAGGCCAAACAAACAAGAGAGCCATTTCCCCTAAGTGATCACAAGAGCTCTGCTCTTGGTGACCTTGTTCACATAGACCTTTGGGGGCCTTACAAGGTCACTAGCAGGGAAGGTTTCAGAAATTTCCTAACTATTGTAGATGACTATACCAGGGCTGTTTGGACTTATCTGGTTAAAACTAAAGATGAAGTTTATGACTTGTTTGTTAGCTACCTTAAACTTATTCATAATCAATTCAAATGCAGTATTAAAACAATTAGATCTGATAATGGTACTGAGTTTTTAAACAACAAAATGAGTAATCTCTTTAGCAGCCTGGGTATAATTCATCAAACCACCTGTGCTTACACCCCTCAGCAAAATGGCATAGCTGAGAGAAAGCACAGGCATTTGCTTAATGTGGTTAGAAGTTTGCTGTTTCAAAGTGGTATTTCTTTAAGTATGTGGCCTGAGTGTATCGTAACTGCTGCCTATCTCATTAACAGGTTGCCGTCTGCTGTTCTGAGTGGGAAATCCCCATATGAGCTTGTGTATGGTCAGAAACCAAAACTTGCTCATCTGAGAAGTTTTGGTTGTCTTTGTTTTTCTTTTATCCAAAACAACTCTGATAAGTTTTCCGCCAGATCAGAAAAATGTGTTCTCATTGGGTTCTCTGGTACAAAAAAGGCATACAAACTCTATGGAATTGAATCTAAACTTGTTTTTTATTCCAGAGATGTCCAATTTTATGAAACAATTTTCCCTTTCAAAATGAAATCTAAAAGTCAAACTGATCAGAATCAAGAATCTACCTTGAGTGGTCTGAATTTTTTCAATGAAAATCTTTCTGACCATCATCCCGATGATGAACGGAGAGGGGAAATGTCTCCACCCAATGATGACGGTAGTGCCCCGTCTTGCCCTGGAAGTATAAATACTTCAAGTGATGGCGAGACTGTGGGCACATCAACATCCATGGGTGATAACACTCCATCTGAGGGAAATGACCCTACTATTCCTGAAACAGCTCTCATTAATCCCACTCAGAACCTTAGTCCTGAGCAGCCTGCTCCCAGGCGGTCTAGTAGAAATATTAAAACCCCTGCTAGGTTCAATGACTTTGTGGTTAACAGTAGTGTCAAATATAGGCTTGAAAAATTTGTGAGTTATTCTAATCTTAGTCCTATCAACTATTGTTTTCTCTACTACTCTGAACAAATCTGTAGAACCCTCATCTTATGATGAAGCTGTTAAGAATATTAATTGGGTTCAAGCTATGAATAATGAAATATCTGCGTTACAAGAAAACAATACCTGGACTGAGTGTGATCTCCCTAAGGGGAGAAAACCTGTTGGTAGTAAATGGTTATGGAAACTCAAATACAAATCCACAGGTGAAATCGACAAATACAAAGCCAGGCTTGTAGCCAAGGGCTTTAGTCAGAAGGAGGGATTTGATTATAATGAAATTTTTAGTCCCGTAGTTAAAATGTCTACTGTGAGATGCTTGATTACTGTTGCTATGTGTAATAATTGGTGTCTTTTCCAGTTAGATGTCAATAACGCTTTCCTGTATGGTGATTTAACTGAGGACATTTATATGACTCTCCCCCCGGGCTTTGATAATAAGTCCAAAGTTGTGAAACTGAACAAGTCTCTCTATGGACTTAAACAAGCCCCTAGGCAATGGAATGCTAAATTGACTCTCACTCTTAATGAACATGGCTTTGTGCAATCTAAATATGACTATTCGTTGTTCACTAAGAAATCTGGACATGTGTTTTTAGTGCTTCTTGTGTATGTTGATGACATTGTCATTACAGGCAATGACATTGATGAAATTGAAAAATTCAAAGTGTTTTTAAAATCTAAATTCCACATTAAAGACTTAGGAAAATTGAAATATTTCCTAGGCATTGAAGTGTTGGAAAACAGTAAGGGCATTTGCCTTAGTCAAAGGAAATATTGCCTAGACCTCTTACATGAATATGGTCTGTTGGCAGCTAAACCTGTTGAAACACCCCTACCGGAAAACACCACCCTGAACCACATTGAATCTGTTGATGATAAGGCTTTAAAGAACATTGGGAATTATCAAAAACTTGTGGGCAAGCTTATTTACCTGACTCATACTAGGCCTGACATTGCCTATGCAATCCACTGTCTAAGTCAGTATATGCATGCCCCTCTCGAATCCCATTTAGATGCTGCTTTAAGAGTTTTAAGGTATTTGAAAGGATCTCCTGGCAATGGGGTTCAGATTAACAAAAGTGGAAACCTTAACCTTAAAGCTTATGCTGATTCTGACTGGGCTAGGTGTCCTGTTACTAGGAAATCTGTGTCTGGCTACTGTGTGTTTCTGGGTGACTCCTTGGTCACTTGGAAAAGTAAAAAGCAAACCACCTTATCTAAGTCCTCTGCTGAGGCTGAGTACAGAAGCATGGCTTCTTGTACTTGTGAAGTAATTTGGTTAAACAACCTTCTTGGTGACATGGGTGTTAAAAGTTCCTTACCTGTTCTGCTGTACTGTGATAACAGTTCAGCTATTCAGATTGCAGGGAACCCAGTTTTTCATGAAAAAACTAAACACTTTGAAATCGATGTGCACCTTGTAAGAGAAAAAGTGTCTGCTGGTGTGATTAAAACTGAGAAAATACATACTTCTCAGCAGACTGCTGACATCCTGACTAAAGCTCTTGGCACAAAGAGTCATCTGTTCTTGTGTGAAAAGTTGGGGATGTTGGACATGTTTAATGTTCAAAGTTGAGTTCCTTTGGCTTCTCTAGCCTGTGGATCTTTTGTGCTTGTTGTTGGTGTTGCTGGCCTTATTTGGCTTGCAAGTTTGAGGGAGGGTGTTGAAATATCTCTGCAAACTTGCAGGGGGTATTTCTGTCACTTCTTAAACTTATTTATTTCTAACCCTTAACATTTGTCTCCTTTATGTTGGTTGTGATTGTGCAGGGACCATTTGTGCCAATCTCCTTTTCCAAGTCAATACTTAGGGCACGCTTGCCTCTATCGAAGCTAAGCATGCCTCTTTTCCCTTCTCTCATACCTTGGAGATGTTGAGGTGCTGCTTTTCTGGTTTTGCTGTCTCTCATGGTGATGCATATAAAAGCCCTCCCTGGGCTTGGTTTCTATTATCCATTCAAGTTAATCAACGTCTACTCCTTATAAGGTGTAGTCTAGTGTTCTTGCTTGGGTCTTTGTTAAACATCAATCTAATCTTGTAAACAAGTGACTGATCATTCTGATTCAGTCACTTCTTGTGTTATTAATCTGATTGGCCATTATTGTGGTCAATCTTTGGTTGTATCTTGTATTGTAATCTGATCTTCAATAATTGAATCAAAGGGGTGGTTGGTTGGATTCAACCTGTGTGTTCTGTACCATTTTTACAGTATGTACATATGTTATGAGATTACACATGCCCTTTTCTTAAGGAATAGTAACAAAGTGAAAATGAAATCATAACATAATTACACACTCGCGATTAACACCAAGACAACCTTCCTTCACTGACACCGAACCCTCCATTCCTCCGCATTATATTAAGTAAGGGTTCACAATACTCTAACTAAATAACAACATCTATAGTCAAGTAGAGATCAATTCGAACATATCAGTCTCACTAGTCGAGCTTCAAGTTTTATATTCAAGTCAAGCACTATATCAACTCAACTCGGCTTACTTGCACCGCTAATAATACAACAAATTATATTTCACCCTAACATAGCCAATTAGTCATTTGTTATCTTTAGTTATATGTTTTAGAAAATAAAAGTAATATCACTCTAAAACTTGACATTAAAAATCTCAAAGAATATCCACATGGATTATCTTAAATTCTAAGCTCATAAATACCAATTTCAAGAAACAAACAAATTCGTTATATATATATATATATATATATATATATATATATATATATATATATATATATATATATATATATATATATATATATATATATATATATATATATATGGGGAGGGTTAATGTGAGAGATTTTTTAAAGTTGTAAAAATAAGGACTAATCTTGACCATTGAATGTGTAGATGATGATGTCATTTGATAGAAATTAATACAATGGCATTAGTGTAATAAACTTGAAAATCAGTGGCATTATGTACCATTTTAGAAAACCCATTTTACAACCTTCATAAAGTCATATTAATATTCGGATTTATAGCTTTTTGCTTTGACTTATTGTCATTCTACCGTCACATGTGACTACAAAAATTAACACCATTTGGTATATTAATGTTTTTTAAAATGGCAAAAATGCTATTACTTTATGAGATTCTAATTTTTGGTTATATTTAATCTTCTTTTCATGTATCAGTTTTTCTCTCAAAAAATTGTACACAACAATTAAAAATTATTTATAACTCAAAATTCAGATTTGATACAACCAACTAATATAGTAAATAAATATTAATATTACGATCAAAATAATGATACATAACCGATACACAAGTGATACAACGATACAACCTACAACCGAACCCGTACACAACCTACTACCGAACCCGTACACAACACGAGAAGGTATCACCTGCTACAACCGAACTCGTACACAACCACGAGAAGGTATCACCTGCTACAACCGAACCCGTACCAACTAATACACGAGCAACTGGAACATAACAAACCCCGATGTATCAACGATTCAATACAACTGGAACATAACAAACCCAGATGTACCAACGGGAACTAACGAATACACGAGCAACTGGAACATAACAAACCCAGATCGGTGCATGTGTACATAGATCAGAGGTGGCTATTAGGCGACTAGATCGCGTCGTCGAAAACCGCTGTCTTTAATCGTAAAAAAGGTCACTTACCGGGATCGAATAGTCACTCGTGGGAATCGCCAGTCGTGTCTTCAGAATCGCCACTCGCCGGAATCAAACATGTTGAAGAAGCCGGTGGTCAAGGTTTCAAGATTCGGTTTAGAAAAGAGATGTTGGGGCTGAAAATGAAAAGAGATATGTCATTCATTTATTAATTTATAGAAAAGAAACCATGTCATTCATTTATTTATTACCACACACCAAATGACCATGTATATATACAGATAGTTTGATAAAAAATCATTATATTCACGAGACCAGATCTGAACGCCGGTGGAGTTTATGTTTTTTAATAAGGGAGGTAGACTTTTATTAGGGTTAAATGAGATAAGAGTGATAATACCTATAATACCCTTTTGACTACATATTTAATTTTCAGTTTTTTTAATAAGCAAATCCACTTGTCACCTATTGATTGGGTTCTTACTTTTACAACTTTAAAAAATCTCTCATTTGATCTAGATTCATATATATATAGTATATATATATATATATATATATATATATATATATATATATATATATATATATATATATATATATATATATATATATATATATATATTTTTCAGCAAATTCGTTAACCTCTATAGTCATGTCACATTTAGTTCTAGGTTGACCATGTAACGCCTTTGAGATTGAAATTTGAATTTTGCCACGACGGTGACCAAAAAGAGATAATAATTATAGCAACAAGCAATAAGGTCATGATAACTTGTATGTCTTGCAGAACTTTATTTTTAAACAAAGTTGCCAATAAAAGATGGGTACCCATGCGGCCATGCCTTTAGCCAAAAGATTTGCGTTCATAAATAAAGATGGTTATGGCCATACCGATGTCTTCAGCCAAAATATTGTGTTTGTCATTGCTATGCGACAAACAACATATGAGCAACTAGTGACATGTATTATGACAAGCAACAACAAATGCATGCCTACTTCGAAAAAGATTACCCTCATGCCTTAAGTAAGTTTCAAACTCGCAACTAGTTGGTTAAAGATATGGGTAAATGCAAGACCTAGTAATTCACTTAAAAAAATAGTTTCCAATGGTTATGTGAAAGAGCTAACAGATTATCTATGCTCTTTCACTACTCGTAGTTAAGTTCGAAGATCATATTAGTATCACAATGCTATTCTTACCTGGTCTCCATTTTAAAACAATTTTCCTCCATGTTTGTTATTTCTTTTCAAATATAACAATGTTATTCTGTCAAAGGGGGTCAAAGCAATTTAAATAGAATTCTAATGTTTTAAAGCCAATCGCAAGATAGACCATATGTTATTGATCATTGAGTTACATTTACAATTGTGAATAATGTAACTTTCGCTTACCAAACATGGGGGAATATGTTGATCGATACAAATTTACCACGAGAGGAAGTTGTAGAGTAACAATAACTGCAATCGGTATGCAAGCTAATGCTCCTATCGGTGCCATCATCCATGGTCTTTGATCACAAAACACTAAGTAGAAGACTGCGCTAAAGGCCGATATCATTGAAGTTGTAGAGAGCATTAATAAGCCAAGGGCAATAAGCAATCGCCTAGGTAAACTGAACAGAAAATCGTTCTCGGTAAAACGTGCATCCAGGAATATGTATAAGAACACTAACAGCGAAGTAGCAGCTGAAAATAGCGAGATTGCATCGGATATTGCAAAGACATTGAAGGCGATTTGCTTTCTTAACAATGGTATGCCTGTTTCTTGGTTGCTTCCACCTGGAACCGTAATATATAGCTGCTGCAAATACGATTGTGACAATTAGTGTAGCAGTGATGATGCATGATTCTGCCGTTCTTTTTAACCACTTTTCTCCTTCCTCCACCAAATATGCGTGTTCCCTTGTAAACACCATATCTGGTGTCTCGTCATCAATATTCCTCTCAATAAGTTGCATAGGTTCCATAAACTTCTCTACTTCCTGTACAATTCAACTAGTTATCCTTTATGCAACTAGATAGCATAGAGCTCTATGATTATATATTAACTTATATATGAAGTACCTCAAACCATTGCAGCTCTCGTTGTAGTTGAAGTGCTGCGCTTGATGTAAAACGACGTACATTGTGAGGTGCCAATCTTCCGACCAAGTGCAGGAGATTGTTACCGGAATAATCCTTCATTACTCTATGAGATTCTTTTTTCTTGATTAATGGATAGAATATACGGTTGTATACTTTTTCCGAACGGTGTATTATTGCTAACTGAATAATGTTATGCCTTGTTAGGTTTTGTGTTTAAATATTAATATACGTATGTCCGGTTTCGAACCCGAGGCTCGGGATTGCACACATTAGCGTGAGAGTTTCAATGATGAATAATTAAATAATTATATATTTCATGTATTTATTTATTTATTCATTTCACTGATTAAAACACTTAACGACGGTTAGTACTTAACGGAGTTTTAACTAACGACGGTTAAAGGACTAAACGTGAAAAATAGGAAAGAAGGATCTAGAATCCTTGGGGAGTATGGAAGTCGGCCAAAACAACCCTTTTAGGGATGTTAAGCCGATCGGTTGGCTTGGAGGAGGGGCAAGGGAAAAACTATAAATACCATTCACTTGTGTTTTAGTTTTTCTCTAATCCTTGAATCCCCTACAAGCCTAACTTCTCTTCTTCTCCTCTCCTAAGCATAGAACCGGTCGACATTTTTTATATCCACTAGGATATTCGACCCTAGTAAAGCTTTGCTAGTGTTTGGCTTGTTGGTGATCAAGAAACTAGCTTTTCTCATTGAAACGCTATTATTACGTGTGTACAAGAACGAGTGACAAGCTTTCTTTAGCTTGTGATCTTTGGTTTAGTTGATCCACATATAAATCCAATTAGGGTTTATAACTTGTTCTTGTTCAAGAGATTCCTTGTTCTTGCTAGAAATCAATAAGGTACGTGTCTTATTTAATTTAATTAATTACATGTTCTTGTAGATCTATTCCGCTGCGTGCTTTGTGATGTTTTATGTGTTTATGTTTTTTAATAGTTCACATATTTCAACATGCCTTTCATTAGCGTACTCTATTGTTTGATTAAAATGACTTATAATTAGATGCAGAACCTCGTACGCATCCAGACGTACAGCCTCGAAAGCTATGCGCTTGTAAAAGCGACTGTTGTCTAATTTGAAGGAGTCAATGAGGCGGACAGTATCACGTAAAAAATTTTTAGCTTCTTCGTATTCGTTCTTTCTCTTCTCTATATCCTTGATAGGCGCCACTGAAATTTATAAAATTAACATATACACAAATCACTGAATAATTGATGGAAATTTCTTGAGTATCCATTTCAAAACTGATAGTGCAAGTGTCCTGTATAAATTATATGATCTCTTACCTACAGTTGCTAAAACCTTCCACAGGAGGGAATAAAACATATGGAAGGGTAAAAGAAACACCAAAATGAAGAGAAGAATCAACTGATATAGTGGATAAAGTACAGCTATTGTGACTGCATTCACAAGATGAAGAAAGTTGATTAGATGTTATGCGAACTAGTTTCAAATAGGGCAAATGGCACGAATAGAAATCAAATTTCAAATTATTCTAAACCTAGCAACCAAATCACAATAATTATCTGTTAAAATGTATAAACTTATCACTTATCAACAAGTTTTATTTATGGCTATCAACAGCTCACCAAGTAATAGCATGACAATTTCTGGCAACAACCAGCTGTAATAGTTGTTTTTAAACCTTTTCATCCTCCATAAGGTGTGTTCTGCCCTTGCACACAAATAATCAATTGAATAGAATAACAAAGAACTTCTCTTGACTATATTTTGACAGGCATTCTCCCAAGCTGCAAAGGACAGAAGTGTAAAGCAGTGGTAGCGTGCATTTGGTGTTAACCTTTTTATTCCTATTTCTGAGGGAAAAAAAAAAAAAAAAAAAAACGCACATGGATAAATCAATGCTTCCCCAATGCCAAAATCACTTGGAAAGTTTCTTGTGATTGCCATCAATACCTTATCCGTCGGTTGATCCTTATCCGTCGGTTTTTCCTTATCCGTCCGTTGTTTTTCTATACTCTTGAGATGCAATATGCAAATGTGCTGATGTGATTAGTTTTATAAGCAATGAGCAATGGTACTTTTCCTAAACTATCCTTAACATACAACAGATTCTCTCTCTTCTTAACCAAGAGTTCTGCAGCGTATTTGTTGCCAACGAGTGCCGCAATATGAAGGGCTGTTTGACCCTTATTATTTTTCTTTTCTATCAGTTCTTCATTTTGTGTAGAGTTGAGCAACTTTTGAACGAAGTAATTCTTGCCTTCTCCAACCGCTAAGTGAAGCATTGTTTCATCAACATTGTTTATATTTATTGTGATTTCAAATCTATATTTTCTTAGAATGGATTCTGCTCTCCACCAATTCCCCTCGCGAGTAGCTTCACGTAACTTACTTACTGGTGAAACATTGTCGCAGTCTTCGGCTCGTACATATATAAGCAGGGACGGACCCAGAATTTTGAAATGGGTGTTGCACAAATTTTTTCGAAAGGGTTCTTGCATAACTTCTTTCTATCATAAGTACTAAAATTTGCACCATAAAGTATTTTGGGGTTAAACTCAAGTTCCACTATAAAGAAGTAAAGTAGCAAAAAATATTATTGGGGGTTGCACGTATTGAAAAACGACACTTTTTTAGAACAAATTACATTTCGTGACTCAAAATTGGGTGTGGCCCGTGCCACACCCGGCTACCAAGTGGGTCCGTCCCTGTATATAAGTATGCGTCCTGTTGAAGTTACATTCAACCTTATTGAAGAGGTCCACAACCTTTTCTAAATTACTTTATATTTTCTTTTTCTCTTAAAACTGAATGCCTACTAAAAGTTTTTGATATTAAAAAGAAGGTTTACACATGATGAGTTTTTAAAAGAAAAAGACAATTTTACATAGCCTTCAAAAATGGCACTACAACAAACACCAGTTTCCCCATCGACATTTTCCCCAGCGACATTTGTCGCTGGGGTATCCTCACTAAACGACAAAAATAGATCCGACGTGGCACAAATTCTAGTAGAAAAGTCAAATAAATTATTTCTCACTTTTCCCCGGCGACATGTCGCCGGGGATAACACTGTTTAATTTTGACCAAATATTTCTTCGGAAAACGCAGCGGGAAATTTTCCCGCTCATGTTTCCCCAGCGACATGTCGCTGGGGATTCATTTGTTTAGTTACGGATTTGTAATTAGTGTTAATAACTCATACGGAGACGTGGACAAAAGTTTCCCCAGCGACATGTCGCTGGGGATACTTTTTTTGGGCTTTAAGTTTCGCAATTGGGCTTAAGTTTTGGGCTTTCGTATTAAGCAAGTGCATTTTCCCCAGCGAGATGTCGCCGGGGATTCAGTTTGACTTCGTTGACTTTTAATGAAACTACGTTTTTTAGGTTTGTTTCGGTCCGATTTTCCGTATATTTTAACAAAAAATATATATACGTTTTTAAGGTGATATCGTTATACATAAACACAATAATATCGTTATACATAAATATATCGACTCATCCGTTAAACGTCTAATGTGTAATCATAACATATCGACTCATCTGTTGGAACATTTTAAAGCGTACGAATTAAAAATATAAAGCACGTTCGACATCAGTTTTCACAACAACAACAACATTTTATTAAACAACAACAATAACACAACAAACAACAACAACATTTTATTAAACAACAACAATAACACAACAAACAACAACAACGACAATAACAGCAACAACAACAACAATAACAGCAACAACAACAACAACCTACATACGAAGATTTCCCATATCACCTACCATGTCATTATAAAGGTCGTGAAATAAGGCAGCTGAATCAATTGTGTGTTTGTTTGGATGCATGTACACTTCTAGCATTTTATTGAGTACCATTATCTGGTGATTCAGTTTGATGCAGTTTGAGCACTCTGTATTTCCAGGACTCGATGTTGAAGGTCCTGCGGTGTAACAAGGTGGAGTTATGGATGGTCCTGCGGAATGAGTTGGAGGCGTTGAAGCTCCAAGAGAACCGGTCATTTTGGCTAGTCGTTCCTCCTTCCATAAAAAAAAATCGCAACCATACTCCTTTGTCCCACCCTGTTAAAGAGTAAAAATTATTATTTTTAACAACTAACCAAATTATTTATATAACACACAAAAAAAGTATGTAGGTGTTCACCTTTGATAAAGGACACGCATAGTATTGTTTACCACGGGAGTAAGGTTTATGCGATTCTCGCAGAATTACGTCTCCTCGTTTACAAGGACAAGCAAAAGCTTCAAATTCCGCCATCTTCACCATGATAACAGTGTGTGTTTTGTGGTTGTGAGGTTAAGTGGTTTTGAATATAAGAGGCTGTGAAGTTGTGTGGATAAGATGTTAGTATATAAGAGCAGATCTTGGTGGGAAATTTTTGGAGGGAAATTTTTGGGGGGAAATTTTTGGTGGGAGATTTTTGGTGGGAAAAGTTTTATTGACAGATGGTGTGATATAACATCTCGTGTAATGTGTAACACTAACATATCGACTAACCGTTGAACGTCTAATGTGTAACCCTAACATATCGACTCATCCGTTGAACGTCTAATGTGTAACCCTAATATATCGACTCATCCGTTGAACGTCTAATGTGTAACCCTAACATATCGACTAACCGTTGAACGTCTAATGTGTAACCCTAATAATATCGACTCATCCGTTGAACGTCTAATGTGTAACCATAACATATCGACTAACCGTTGAACGTCGAATGTGTAACCCTAACATATCGACTCATCCGTTCAACGTCTAATGTGTAACCATAACATATCGACTCATCCGTTGAACGTCTAATGTGTAACCATAACATATCGACTAACCGTTGAACGTCTAATGTGTAACCCTAACATATCGACTCATCCGTTGAACGTCTAATGTGTAACCATAACATATCGACTCATCCGTTGAACGTCTAATGTGTAACCATAACATATCGACTAACCGTTGAACGTCTAATGTGTAACCCTAATATATCGACTCATCCGTTGAACGTCTAATGTGTAACCATAACATATCGACTAACCGTTGAACGTCTAATGTGTAACCCTAACATATCGACTCATCCGTTGAACGTCTAATGTGTAACCATAACATATCGACTAACCGTTGAACGTCTAATGTGTAACCCTAACATATCGACTCATCCGTTGAACGTCTAATGTGTAACCATAACATATCGACTCATCCGTTGAACGTCTAATGTGTAACCATAACATATCGACTCATCCGTTGAACGTCTAATGTGTAACCATAACATATCGACTAACCGTTGAACGTCTAATATGTAACCATAACATATCGACTCATCCGTTGAACGTCTAATGTGTAACCATAACATATCGACTCATCCGTTGAACGTCTAATGTGTAACCCTAACTCAAACGAAACAACTCGACAACCAAACGAAAATTCAACACTGCCGGGCTCGGTCAAGCCTGTTTTTTGTCGTTTTCTTCACATTGCCGTCGACATTGTGTCCACGGGAAAAATCTCGTCGCCTGTTCTTCCTATTCTTAGGGTTGGACATACATAAACCATTTGAAAAAAATAAAATAAAAAATTATATGATAAATAAATACTATTAAATAAAATTAAGTTGCACATTCATAAACCATTTGGATGAAAAAAAAAAAATACTATAAAATAAAATAAATACTAAAAAAAATAAATAAATAATTTTTATTGTAAATAAATACTATAAAAAAAAAATCAAATTTTATGATAAATAGGTTTCCCCGGCGACATATCGACTAACCGTTGAACGTCTAATGTGTAACCCTAACATATCGACTCATCGTTGAACGTCTAATGTGTAACCATAACATATCGACTCATCCGTTGAAGTCTAATGTGTAACCCTAATATATCGACTCATCCGTTGAACGTCTAATGTGTAACCATAACATATCGACTCATCCATTGAACGTCTAATGTGTAACCATAACATATCGACTCATCCGTTGAACGTCTAATGTGTAACCATAACATATCGACTCATCCGTTGAACGTCTAATGTGTAACCATAACATATCGACTAACCGTTGAACGTCTAATGTGTAACCTTAACATATCGACTCATCCGTTGAACGTCTAGTGTGAAACCATAACATATCGACTAACCGTTGAACGTCTAATGTGTAACCCTAACATATCGACTCATCCGTTGAACGTCTAATGTGTAACCATAACATATCGACTAACCGTTGAACGTCTAATGTGTAACCCTAACATATCGACTCATCCGTTCAACGTCTAATGTGTAACCATAACATATCGACTCATCCGTTGAACGTCTAATGTGTAACCATAACATATCGATTCATCCGTTGAACGTCTAATGTGTAACCATAACATATCGACTCATCCGTTGAACGTCTAATGTGTAACCATAACATATCGACTAACCGTTGAACGTCTAATGTGTAACCCTAACATATCGACTCATCCGTTGAACGTCTAATGTGTAACCCTAATATATCGACTCATCCGTTGAACGTCTAATGTGTAACCATAACATATCGACTAACCGTTGAACGTCTAATGTGTAACACTAACATATCGACTCATCCGTTGAACGTCTAATGTGTAACCATAACATATCGACTAACCGTTGTAACGTCTAATGTGTAACCCTAACATATCGACTCATCCGTTGAACGTCTAATGTGTAACCATAACATATCGACTCATCCGTTGAACGTCTAATGTGTAACCATAACATATCGACTAACCGTTGAACGTCTAATGTGTAACCATAACATATCGACTAACCGTTGAACGTCTAATGTGTAACCATAACATATCGACTCATCCGTTGAACGTCTAATGTGTAACCATAACATATCGAATCATCCGTTGAACGTCTAATGTGTAACCCTAACTCAAATGAAACAACTCGACAACCAAACGAAAATTCAACACTGCCGGGCTCGGTCAAGCCTGTTTTTTGTCGTTTTCTTCACATTGCCGTCGACATTGTGTCCACGGGAAAAATCTCGTCGCCTGTTCTTCCTATTCTTAGGGTTGGACATACATAAACCATTTGAAAAAAAAAAAAAAAAATTATATGATAAATAAATACTATAAAATAAAATTAAGTTGCACATTCATAAACCATTTGGATGAAAAAAAAAAAAAATAAATACTATAAAATAAAATAAATACTAAAAAAAATAAATAAATAATTTTTATTGTAAATAAATACTATAAAAAAAAAAAAAAAATCAAATTTTATGATAAATAGGTTTCCCCGGCGACATGTCGCTGGGGTTACTTTCCATGTCGCCGGGGATACTTTCCAGCCAATAATTCATTAACGCGCCATTTTCAATAAACGACAAAAAAATATCATTCCCCGGCGACATGTCGCCGGGGATTGTCGCCGGGGAAACATACTTTATGATAAAACTAGATCTTGCTTATCTATCAGTGCACAGAAGACGGGAAAAAAAGAAAAAACCGGATTCCTTTGGCGATTTTTGCAATAATTCGAGCACCTCCATCACCAACAATTCGAGCACCTCCATCACCACCACCACCACCACATCAACCACTTCAACCTTACCCACCACCACCGGCGACAACTAGCCGAATCGCTAGCCGAGCCGACAACAATTCGAGCACCTCCATCACCACCACCACCACCACCACCACATCCACCACTTCAACCTTACCCACCACCACCACCGGCGACAACTAGCCGAGTCCACAGCCGAGCCGACAACTAGCCGAATCCACAGCCGGCGACAAGGTATGTTATAATTTTTTTTTCCTTTATAATTATAATAAGTTGTTAATGATAAATTATTGTGCACTTTTCCCCGACGACATGTCGCCACCGTTTTGACCCTTTAGGAATGTTTTAGGATTTTAGTGATTAATTTTGGAAAATCCCCGTCTGAAATTAATCATCCTATAGAAAACCCGTCCGAAATTAATTTATTAGAAATTAATTTCGGAAAGTCCCCCGTTTGGGACTGCTTTTTGAATGTTTTGTCTCATTTAGGATATGAATGCGTATAATTGGTTTACTATTTGAGATGATTTCGACAGTGTTTCTCCTTTACTCCTACGAATATGTCTTTAAACACATATTTGGGGAGTTGAGGGGAAATGCTGCCGAAATTATCTCAAATAGAAAATTGGTTATACGCATTCATATATAAGACGAATCATTCAAAGAGTGGGTTAGGATCGCCTTCCATAGTTGCACTAGGTGAACAAACCATCTGGTATTCTTCGTTTGAATGTGTTTAATTAAGTTGCATATAATAACTAAATGTATCGTTAAAACGCAGTTATGGTATTCGAAGATAAGACTTCTTGCATAACTTCTTTTGAAATGGGTGTTGCACAAATTTTTTCGAAAGGGTTCTTGCATAACTTCTTTCTATCATAAGTACTAAAATTTGCACCATAAAGTATTTTGGGGTTAAACTCAAGTTCCACTATAAAGAAGTAAAGTAGCAAAAAATATTATTGGGGGTTGCACGTATTGAAAAACGACACTTTTTTAGAACAAATTACATTTCGTGACTCAAAATTGGGTGTGGCCCGTGCCACACCCGGCTACCAAGTGGGTCCGTCCCTGTATATAAGTATGCGTCCTGTTGAAGTTACATTCAACCTTATTGAAGAGGTCCACAACCTTTTCTAAATTACTTTATATTTTCTTTTTCTCTTAAAACTGAATGCCTACTAAAAGTTTTTGATATTAAAAAGAAGGTTTACACATGATGAGTTTTTAAAAGAAAAAGACAATTTTACATAGCCTTCAAAAATGGCACTACAACAAACACCAGTTTCCCCATCGACATTTTCCCCAGCGACATTTGTCGCTGGGGTATCCTCACTAAACGACAAAAATAGATCCGACGTGGCACAAATTCTAGTAGAAAAGTCAAATAAATTATTTCTCACTTTTCCCCGGCGACATGTCGCCGGGGATAACACTGTTTAATTTTGACCAAATATTTCTTCGGAAAACGCAGCGGGAAATTTTCCCGCTCATGTTTCCCCAGCGACATGTCGCTGGGGATTCATTTGTTTAGTTACGGATTTGTAATTAGTGTTAATAACTCATACGGAGACACAAATCGTCGACTGCAGTCGTGAGGCATTTAAAGATGACCAATACATTCTCGTAACACAAGTCAAACAAGTCTTCTACCTTGAAGATACGACCAAACCCCACCGGAAGGTCGTCGAACATGTTAATCATAAAAAGTTTTCCGACGGGGGTGTCATCGTGGTAGAGGACGATCCTGATATTATACATTTCGACAACTCATCTGATCTCCCACTTTCTACTAGTTTGAATGACTTGGATAATGCGACCTTGCATATAGATGGTCAATCAATGGTGGTTGACGCACCGCCAGATATCATTGATGTTCTTGACGAAGACGATGATATTATTGATGATGAAGACGCCCTTCCTCATGATTTAGCAGATTCTGATGTTGAAGACCTCATCAATGTTGATGATGATGTTGTTGAGAAAGTTTATTCTAGTGAAGAAGAAGATTGATCTTGAGTTGTAACTTGCAAAATACACTTATATATTTGAATGAATGAATGAAATTGTTATGGATTGTTTAAATATGTATATTTATTTGGATGTGTGCATGCTTATATTATTTTGTTCATGAATTTCTATATGTTATGCTAATTGTACTTGTACAGATGTCGTCAGCAGATGTTGCACGGTCCCACGGCGGTGACGGTGGCGGTGAGGATCGTCCCCCTCCAGACCGCGTACCCACCGGTTGCGGGGGTTGCTTCATTAATCGAGGTAAGAATTTCTGGATTATTGTAATACAAGCATAAATTTGATACATATATTGAACTTGCTTGCCTTGAATTTTTATGACTTTATCACTAACTTGATTTTGCAGGCAAAGGTAAACGAAAGCCCAATTTGGGCGGCAGGGGAGCGGGCAGGCTGAATACCCGCGACAAGACCCGAAACCTTTTGTTAAAGGAAATCGTGGATGCGGATGGCCCCGTCTCGATCCAGTTTGATGTGGGTGACAAACAAACCCTAAACCCTCTCGGTAACCATGCGGCTCACTGGGGAAACTACATCGGGGAGGTCGTTAGGAGTGTGCCGTTGTACTACCCTTCTTGGGAGAAGGTCCCGAAGGAGCGAAAGGCGGCAATTATTTCAGATATCGGGTTAGTTATCCTTTTATGTTTATTTCATTATCGTGTTCATTTATTTAATTGTGTATATTTATCTAAATTCTTTTATTTATTTATATCATATAAATAAATAAACAAATTTAAATAAATATATAAATTATATCTCTAACTCTGTTTTCGTTTTGTTGTATATGATTGCAGACCATGTTTAACCTGCGGCCGCACATGGAATCCTCCCGGTGGACAGAGATCTTTGAAGGCATTAATAATCATTTGCAAAAAGCCTACAATACCAATAAGGCTTCTTTCAAGGCCAAGCATTGGAAGGCAGACCCCACCACCGGGACTTACGATGTGGAGGCGATCAGGCGGGCACGTCCTGAGGAGAATACAGCGGCTGAGTGGGATAAGTACATTCAGTTTTGGAATAATCCCAAGAACCTTGCTCGAGCTGCTCAAAATCGGCTAAACCGGCAAAAGAGCCTGGTCGTATCTCGACAGGGATCCCGGTCGCTGGCTCGCCTTCGAGATGAGATAGTAATAAACATTATAATTATTTTACATGCATATATACATATATATCTGATTATACGCTTTGGTGTGTTGTGATTTGTCGTTTTTAATTAGTTTCATCTTATATGCGTGTGTATGTACAGAGGCAGGCCTCAGACACGAAGGAGTACCCTTCACTCATTGACACCTTCTGGCGAACACATACTGTTGACGGGGTATTCCCTAACGATGAGGACCGCCGCATATATGTAAGTTTTGTTTCAAAACACACTTTAATGAATTATCGAGAAATAATGTAGCAACCCGACTAATATATTTACTATCTTGTGTTTTTGTCACTACATAGGAGGAGATGAAAAGGCTTGAGGCTACGGGTGAGTACACGGAGGATGAGATCAATGCGTTGGCAAGAGGGGGTAAGCTTCGTGGGCACATTCCTGGTGTGGGTCGGGTAGTGTCATCACGGGCCACATCCAGGCCAAGTATGCCCGCCCCCGACAAGTCGTTCAAGAGCATGCAGAGAAAGGTAAACTTTATGATGAGTATTTTCAGAAGCGACGACAAATACGCGGATGTGTTTAAGGAGTTTGAGTCGGGTGGTGCTAGCGGGAGTGGCGGGTGTGGTGATGACGAGGAGAGTGGCGATCATGAGGATGGCGAGGATCAGAATGACGACGACGACGACTAGAGGTAGTTGTGTTATATATTATTAGTATGCTACATTGGTACTTTAGGTTCATCTTGGCGACATTTAAACACTTGTTTCCCTATCTATCATGTTGAATATATACTTGTAAGCCATGTTTATGACTAGGAAGCAACGTTTTGTAGACTTATTCGGATTTTGGACGATTTAGCTTTATTATCTTTTGGTTTTGGTAAAAGTTGTGATGTATTTGTATTGCGTTGATCCGTTATATAGTATTTGTGTTTTGGTACAAGTTGTGGTGAGTCTATATAGGTTTTGGTAAAATCTGGGAATCGCCTGCTGCGCAGGTTTGATATTTGTTTTTGGTAAAATCTGGGAATCGCCTGCTGCGCAGGCTGCACAAAAAAAAAAAAAACTGCAGACTATCCCCAGCGACTTGTCGCCGGGGATACTAAGACTAAACGTTGACAAGTCAACGAAAAAACAAAGTTTCCCCAGCGACTTGTCGCCGGGGATAATCTGCTTACTCGTTGACTTGTCAACGAAAACATAGCTATTCCCCAGCGACATGTCGCTGGGGAAACTTTGTTTTTTCGTTGACTTGTCAACGTTTAGTGCTAATTACTTTAGCTTAATTCGAATATTCCCCAGCGACATGTCGCTGGGGATACCATTGCCACCGTGGCACTACTTCTTTGACTGAAAAATGAGTGGGACCCACATCGTCGCCGGGGATTATCGCTGGGGATACAATCCCTGGCGAGGCTTCCCCAGCGAACATTCCCCAGCGACATGTCGCTTGGGAAAGGAATCCCCAGCGACATGTCGCTTGGGAAAGTAACGAAATGTCGATGGGGAATAGGGTAAATGTTGTAGTGTGGTCATTTGAAAAGCAACCACATGTTTCGCTTTTTTTCATTATAGTAAACCCTGAAAGCAATTCCCCTCGCGAGTAGCATCGCGTAACTTAGTGGTGCATCATTGTCAAAAAAAAGTGAAACTTATGGCTACTTTCAAAACAACCATTTTAAAAGGCTGCATTAACAATTATTGGTGTATAATTGATTATTTATTTTCCATTTATAAAATGACAAATGTTTATAAATTTGCTGATATGACACGGCCTAACATACAATAAAACAGTATTGAAAACCAAATATGTGAGATGTGTAATGGAGTTGTACCTTTTGGACCCCCACGAAAACAATATTCATCTGCTAGTTTGGCCCAGATACATTCCACCTCAGTTGAGTACCAGTGATTTTCTTTATTTCTTTTATTTTCTTGAACAGCCACCTCATATGAATAATAGTCGACGTAAATAAACTTTCCGTGTTCCTGTATCAAATGAAAAAAATCAAAATGTCTGAGTACTTCTTCATTTAGCGAACCCAGAATCCAGCCTTTGAGAAGGATATCGTATTTTCTTGCCATATCTTCGCCCTTAGCCTTTAACCAATTATCAGGGTTTTTAACAATGTCATGGATCCCTAGTTTATCCATGAGTGATAGCATCTGACCCTTCCATATATGGTAGTTGCTATGACCGGAAAGCTTCACTGAAACAAAGTTGGAGACATTAACATTTGATGCGTGCATGTATTCTTCCAACTCTTCTTTTGATTGAGAAACATGGCCATGACGACCACTTGATGATTGCGCCATCTTTATTAACTTGTTTCTAGTACTCTGAATGTATTCCATATACGATGACTATGAGTGGATTAAGGTTAAGGAAGTTTTGTTATTGCAAGTTTGGTTGTAATATATGGTTCATTATATAGTAGACTTATCATTAAAGACTATCGACATTATATGGCCCAAATAGCTGTAAATAATTAACTGTCATCAAATGCGATTGAGACAAGGTAGTGGTAACTAATTTAGACTACGTATGCAATGATGCATTTGCCTTAGGTAAGCAATCTTTCATCATTTATTATTAACACGTGGTTTTAACTTTTCTTCATCTTAGGGGCCGAAATAAATAACTATACTCTGTATAAAGTTGTAATACTGCGCAGTTTATATAAATCAGATTTTATGATAGTAGTCCTAACAGAAAAGAAACTACAAACGAAGAAAATGATCGACCATCGAAAGGATTCAGGAACCTGCTTGCTGATTGTTGGCGT
Source organism: Artemisia tridentata subsp. tridentata (assembly GCA_021014915.2). Lineage (NCBI taxonomy): Eukaryota > Viridiplantae > Streptophyta > Magnoliopsida > Asterales > Asteraceae > Artemisia > Artemisia tridentata. The sequence continues at coordinate 52,672,554 of CP139505.1, forward strand.
ATGTGTCCGAACGAACATCTTGTCCGGCCGTCCGAACGACATAGAGCCATCCGGATAAAGACCGGAAGGAACCTAACTCATCCGGCCAATATAACTGAAAGTAATAAGACAGGTGGCATTACCCTTTGGACAGATGGCAGCAGCAGACAAACCGCCGCCATCCCAGGATTTACGGGATTATGTCTGCGACATGTTCCCGTAAAATCCGCTGACGCCATCTCAGGTACTGTAGCCGGGTAGTATAAATACACAGCTTATTTACTACTCTCAACTAACTTTTACCATTCACATTTACTCTCAATTACTGTTTAAAGTCCTTCGGATTATCAATACTCATTCTCACGCCGGAGCTTGGCCTTTGGATTACCCGAGGCGAGCCTAACGCGTGCTTCTCTGTGTGCAGTTATCCGGAAGACCTTTAGAAGCCGAAGAGATTGATTCACCCGTCTTTCGGAAGAACCTTCGTCTAGTTCATCCGAAAGACCTCACTTGTTTGTCTGAAGTGTTTACGGAAAATTACTTCAACAAATTGGCGCCATCCGTGGGACCTACTATTCGATCTACCTGAAGTTCAGAATGGTTGGTCCTACACCACAAACAAAAGATAACTATGCAAATAGAGGAAAGATCATTAATATGGTCCGGAGTCCAGTGGCCGCCGGAAAACGAAAGATGGCTGACACAGAAGAAGATTGGATGAACGCCCCAATTAGCTTCCCACCAATCCTTCCGGGGGATGTGTCGGACGAGCCTTTAATAGTTGAGGCCGAGGTGGAGGGCTACACGATACGAAGGGTCTATGTGGATCAAGGCGCTTCGGTGGAAGTGATGTATGAACACTGTTTTGAGCACTTATGCTCCTCCATCAGGGCCCGAATGAAAGAAACCAACACGCCTTTAATAGGATTCGCAGGGGAATCCATTAAGCCGTTGGGAAAGGTGGAGCTGGAAGTTTGTTTCGGAAGTCAAGGTTTGTACCATAAAACTATAATGAAATTCGCTGTAATAAGATCTCCGTCCCCATACAATATCATATTAGGGCGCTCCGGGTTAAAGAAGCTACGAGCAATCCCATCAACTATTCACTCGATGATGAAATTCCCCACTCCGAAGGGCATAGCAACGTTGGTCACTCGGTCGGTAATAATATCAGAATGCCGTAAGTTGGAAGAAAGGCAGATGGTCGAAAGGGAGACAAAGAATGAATCTCAGGATGCCAAAGCAATGGGGGAGTTGGCTGGAAAGACGGAGGAAGTGATGGTACATCCGGCGTACCCGGATCAACTGGTAACAATCGGAGGGAACTTCTCCCCGGAATGCAGAAGACAGTTGATTACGTTACTCAAAAATAGTCAAGATGTATTCGCCTGGGAGCCTGCGGATATGACGGGAATACCTCGACGAATTACAGAACACATGCTGAACGTGAATGTCCAAGATCGACCGGTGGCGCAAAAGAAAAGAACCTTTTCGGCGGAAAAGAACCAAGCCATAACCAAGGAGGTAGAGGAGTGGATGAAAGCCGGGATAGTTCGGCCGGTGTGATACCCTACATGGATTTCCAACCCAGTGTTAGTAAAGAAATCCGACGGTAGTTGGAGGATGTGTTTCGACTTCAAAAACCTTAACTCATCTTGTCAAAAGGATTATTACCCATTACCGGAAATTGATTGGAAGATAGAATCGGTCATAGGATTTCGGTATAAATGTTTCTTAGATGCCTATAAGGGATACCATCAGGTACAAATGGCAAAGGAGGATGAGGAAAAGACGACTTTCTATATCGAACATGGAACGTATTGTTATACCAAAATGCCGTTCGGATTAAAGAACGCGGGGGCCACGTATCAACGGTTAGTAGACTCAGCCTTTCGGTCGCAAATAGGGAGAAATCTTGAGGCATATGTAGATGACATGGTGATAAAAAGCAAGACTGAGAAAGAGTTGTTGGCCGACATAGCTGAGACGTTCGACAATCTCCGGAGGATCAATATGAAATTGAATCCGAAAAAATGCACCTTCGGAGTGGAAGAAGGGAAGTTCCTGGGGTATATGGTAACATCCGAAGGGATAAGAGCAAATCCGAAGAAAACTCGGGCTATCGCGGATATACAATCTCCAAAGTCGCTCAAAGAAATGCAAAGTTTGAGCGGCAAACTAGCAGCTCTGAACCGTTTCTTATCCAGATCGACAGAAAGAGCGCTTCTGTTTTTTGACACGCTGAAAAACATCACAAAGGAGAATCGGGACGAATACCGTTGGACGGAACAAGCCGAAGCAGCTTTCCAAGAAATGAGAAAAATGATCCTCGAACTTCCTTACCTGACGACTCCAAAACCGAAAGAAGACCTGCATGTATACCTAGCAGCATCGAGGGAAGCACTGAGCGGAGTGCTTTTGGTAGAAAGGGACGGGAGGCAAACCCCCGTACATTACGTCAGCCGAACGCTACATGAGGCCGAAAAGAATTACGCTCCGGTTGAAAAACTAGCCTTGGCTTTGCTACACCTGTCAAGAAGACTTAGGAGATATTTTGAGGCCCATCCGATAAAAGTCATTACTGATCAACCCATTAAGCAGATACGGAACAAGTGGGAAGCATCCGGAAGGCTAGCTAAGTATGCTGTGGAACTAGGAGCTTACAACATCGCGTATGTGCCCCGAAGTGCGATTAAGGGACAGGTCCTAGCAGACTTCATAACGGAAATACCACTGATCGCATCCGACCAAGTTTTAAAGGAAGGGGGCAAGGAGATATGCAATATCTCCAGTCAGGAACAGTGGGTGTTGTATACCGATGGAGCGTCGAGCAAATCAGGCGCCGGAGCAGGTTTGGTATTGATCAGCCCAGACCAGACAGAGTATACCTACGCCATCCGGCTGAACTTCAAAAGCACCAACAATGAAGCAGAATATGAAGCCTTACTAGCAGGTTTGAGAATCGCTCGAAAATGAAGGTTCAAGCGTTAAAAGTCAGGGTGGATTCCAATTTAGTGGCAAGCCAGATTAATGGAGATTTTGTGGCATACAAGGACAGCATGATACAATACTTAGCCATAGCCAAAGAATGTATTGCATGCCTCGACCAATTCACAATCCGGAACATCCCGAGAGCACAAAATCAGAAGGCAGATATACTTAGTAAGCTGGCATCCGTGGCGTTCGACCATCTGATGAAAGAAATCTTGGTGGAAGTCTTAGCGAGACCGTCGACGGAAGAAGTAGTCAATGCTATTATGGAAGAAGAAGAAGAAAATTGGATGACCCCGATCATTCGGTGTAAGCAGGAAGGCATTTGGCCGGAAGATCAAAACGAGGCTCGGGCTCTCCGGATGAAAATAAACCAGTACACTCTAGTGGACGATGTGCTTTTCAAAAAATATTACTTAGGCCCAATGTTAAGGTGTGTCGAACCACTCCAGGCTAATTACATCATCCGGGAGGTGCACGAAGGGGCATGTGGGATGCACTCTGGGCCGCGATCCGTGGTGGAAAAGGTAATGCGACAGGGGTATTACTGGCTGACCATGCACCGGGACACCAGAGAAGTAATTCAGAAATGTTAGAGGTTTTTTTTTTTTTTTTTTTTTTTTTTTTTTTTTTTTTTTTTTTTTTTTCATACTATGTATTTCAAACTTTTTATTACGATGCTCAAATTATTTTGAAAAAAAATGTACCTGTGTATGTTTTGGGTAACCGCTCCTACAGGCAGCGGTTTATAAGTTTCGACAAAATCCGGATGCATTGATACATGTGTGCCTTTTTTCTTTTTCTTTTTTTGATTTAGAGGTATTAGTAATATAGTCACACATAATGGTGACACCAGTTAAATTAAATGCCAGTTCAAGGATGTTATGTACGTGGAACCGTTCCAAGCATTATTGATGGCAGGCAGTTTAATAATGTTTCGTCGTCTAAACTTAGATGAACGCACAAACTATAACATCTCTCTAGGAAGTAACCCAACGCCATTTTTCAAATTAAAGTGTTACACATACTTCTTTTCTATATGTTAGTCGTACTCTAATAAGTTTATAATGAATGTCTTTTACTCCGTAATCAAATGTTTTCGTCAATCAGTGAGTGTACGTTAGCGTATATTTTTTTTCTTAAAAAGGATTTATAACAAACCTCTTCTTTTTCGTCAATCAACTCATTTTCTTTTTAACAATTGATTCAATGAAATTAATACAATGATCATCCCATTTTCTTTTTAACAATGCAATTCACATTTTAAATTCATGTATTTTGTCAAAAGTTTGTTAGGGGAGGCGGAGTGCCCGACGGGTTCACCAAAGGGCTTGGCCATACCGGCGGTAACACCGCCCCCCGCCCTCAACGGGCTGGTGAGAGGGCTGCCAACCCTCTGATGAAGCCGTTGGAATGAGACGTTAGAGGGACCATTGTGTAATTTTTTTTCTTTCAAAATCGCTAGCCGTTACAGGGACCATTTGTGTAATTTTTTTTTTCTTTTTAAAAATCCTATATATACAACATACTTCTTTCATTTTAAACAACACTTCCACATTCAAATTCATTCCAAACAATGTATTCATCTTCATCTTCGTCTTCCGACGATAATTTTGAACCACTTTTGCTTCCCGATTTTTCGACGGGTAGTTCTTTTGCATTTTTTGAAGCCGCGTTGGACGAGCTTGAAGACTCGGCAAACTCTGTCGATACCCGGACGCATATTGAACGAAACCGGATAGAAGCTCACGAAAGACTAATGCGAGACTATTTCGTCGAAGAACCAAAGTGGGGCGAGCATATTTTTCGTCATCGATTTCGCATGAGTCGCCGTTTGTTTTTAAAAATTGTTGGTGATATTGAAGCAAATTTCGAGTACTTTCAAGAGGGGTTTGATGGTAGGGGAAAAAAAGTTTCACGGCGATACAAAAATGCACATCAGCAATTAAACAACTCTCAACAGGTGAACCTCTAGATAACTTTGATGACAATTTAAACATCGCTAAAAGTACTTCACGTGTGTAACATCCCGCCTACTCAGACCACAATATTGTCCGCTTTGCCCGCAGGCTCACGGATTTGCTTTTGTGGCCTCATTTGAAGACTTCCCGGCAGGTCACCCAAGCCAGTACTACTCTCACATGAGCACGCTTAACTGCCAGTTCCTAAGAACTCCACACGCAGTAGACCACAAAACGCGTTGTGTCATTGTAAGGCGAATGTTATCTTATGAACCCAGCATCTCTCCAGGCCACAGCCGATGTGGGATTTGCCTAGGGTGTTACAATCACCCCCCCTTAGGGACTCATCGTCCTCGATGAGGTTTGCCCCACCATCCCGAACGGCTCAGGAGTGGCTTGTAACACCCTAGGCAAATCCCACATCGGCTGTGGCCTGGAGAGATGCTGGGTTCATAAGATAACATTCGCCTTACAATGACACAACGCGTTTTGTGGTCTACTGCGTGTGGAGTTCTTAGGAACTGGCAGTTAAGCGTGCTCATGTGAGAGTAGTACTGGCTTGGGTGACCTGCCGGGAAGTCTTCAAATGAGGCCACAAAAGCAAAGCCGTGAGCCTGCGGGCAAAGCGGACAATATTGTGGTCTGAGTAGGCGGGATGTTACAGGTGGTATCAGAGCCACTCCTGAGCCGTTCGGGATGGTAGGGCAAACCTCATCGCGGACGATGAGTCCCTAAGGGGGGGTGATTGTAACACCCTAGGCAAATCCTACATTGGCTGTGGCCTGGAGAGATGCTGGGTTCATAAGATAACATTTGCCTTACAATGACACAACGCGTTTTGTGGTCTACTGCGAGTGGGGTTCTTAGGAACTGGCAGTTAAGCGTGCTCATGTGAGAGTAGCACTGGTATGGGTGACCTGCCAGGAAGTCTCACATGAGGCCACAAAAACAAAGCCGTGAGCCTGCGGGCAAAGCGGACAATATTGTGGTCTGTGTAGGCGGGATGTTACAACGTGAGTCACTTGAAATTTTTTGTGATGCGATCATTGCTTTATATAAGCGTGAGTTCTTACGGGCGCCGACAGCTCACGACGTTGCACTAGTGCAACAGGCGCACGAAGACAGGCATCACATTCCAGGAATGCTTGGTAGCGTTGATTGTACACATGTCGAGTGGAGAAATTGTTCTAAACGGTTGAAAGGACAATACACGAGGGGTGATCATAAAGTTCCAACTATTATGATTGAGTGTGTTGTTTTGCAAGATTTGTGGATTTGGCATGCATTTTTTGGACCTCCTGGTTCGAACAACGATATCAATGTGATGAATCAGTCTCCGTTGTATCTAACCGAGCGAAATGGAACGGCGCCAAACACTTCATTTACTGTAAATGGGCGCTTCTACAAATGTGGATACCTTCTCACCGATGGCATCTATCCTAACTGGTCCACGTTTGTTAAAGCATTTCGGCATCCAGTCGATCCGAAGGAAAAGAAATTCAAGAGACTGCAAGAGGCGGCAAGAAAGGATGTCGAACGAGCTTTTAGCGTCCTTAAAGGGAAATGAAAGATTTTGGACCGTCCTCTCCGGCCAGTGACAACAGAGAAGATTTCAAAATACGTCTACGTGTGTTGTATATTGCACAACATGATCATAAAAGACGAGGGGAGGGCAATATCACCGGTTCATATAATGGACCAACCGACGCCAGTAGTTTATGCCCCAAGTGTACTAGCGGAGTTACATGACGAAAACATCCATCATCGTCTCCGGTTTGATCTTACGGAGCACGTAGCGGGGCTAGACTTAGCTTTCCTCGATGACCCAGCAAACCAACCACCATCGATTAAAGAATTAATTTAGTTTGTTTTTATTTTTAAAAAAATGTTGCAATGTTCCTTTTAAACATTTATGTACTTTTCTTTTTTATTTTTTAATGAAATGTTATGTGTTTTAGTTATAAATTGTGTAGTTTAATAGTTTAGGGGGAAAAAATAAAAAATTTGGGAGGGCTGGAATATCATGGGCGCGAGTGAAATTGGTTGGGAGGGCTGGTTGAAAGGGCTGAAATGAAAGATTTTACACCATAAACTTTATAACAAAGTTTACAATATAAACTTATAACAAAATTTACACTATATACATTATAACAAAATTTACACCATAAATTTTATAACAAAATTTACACTATAAATTTTATAACAAATTTACACTATAAACTTTATATAAAGATTTACACTATAAACTTCATATCAAGATTTACACCATAAAATTAATAACAAATTTACAATATAAACTTCATAACAATGTTTACGATATAAACTTATAACAAAATCTACTTTATAATAAAATTTAAACCATAAACTTCAACAACAATTTACATAATAAATATTAACAACCACCATATCAAATATTAGCAACAATTTTAAAAATAGAGCATACTATTTCCGGCGATAGCAACAAATTCAGGCGCGGCAGTAGTTTTTCCGGCGAGGCAGCAAACTTTTCGGCAAGGCAGCAAACTTTCTGGCTAGGCAGCAAATTTTCCGGCGAGGCAGCAAATTTTCCGGCCGGCTAATCTAAAAAATAACACATAGATCTATAAATAACGAAAAAATATTAATGAAAAATATTAACGAAAAAATTAACGAAAAATATTAACAAAAAAATATTAACGCAAATTAAATATTTTTCGGCGAGAAATATTAACGAAAAATAAATATTTTACGGCGAGAAATATTAACGAAAAAATAAAAAATTTCCGGCGAGAAATAATTTTTTTCCGGCAGAAACTATTAATGAAAAAAATACCAAAACGAAATATACCAAATACGAAAAATATTAACGAAAAATAAATCAATTTTTTTCCGGTGGCGGTAACTTTTTCCGGCGACCAATAGATCTACAAAAAAATACAAAAAACGTTAGATCTATAAAAGAAACAATAGATCTACAAACTAAATATATAGATCTAGAAAAAATATGTATGGATCTATAAAAAAACAATAGATCTACAAACAAAATATATAGTTTTATAAAAAAAAACAATAGATCTATACAAATTAAACTTATTCGAGAGGTGGTGGTGTTGTGGGGCGGCGATAGGTTTCGTGGTGGTGGTGAGGTGCGGCGGATGAATAGATTCGAGAGGTGGCGGTGTTGTGGTGATGAAGTGCGGCGGCAGTTGGTGTGGAGGTGGTGGGTTTTTGTGTGTTGGTTTGTAGATGAGAGTGTGGTTGGTGTGTGTGTTGTTTTTGTTTTTTTTAGTGTATTTTGAGAGATGAGAGTGTTGCGTGTGTGTTTTTTTGTGTTTGAGGTGAAAGAGTAAATAGGATAAAATGGGATTGGAGGATGGTAGTTTGTGGGGGTATTTTTTTATGGTTGTTTTATATTGTTTTGTCGGTTTGGAAATTTTTTAAGGATTTGATATTGGTTTGGTGTGTGTTAATTTAGGCTTGGATGTTGGTTCGTATGGCTGAATCTTAAAATATAGGATAGGAGTGTGGTTGGGGATATTGGTGTTTTATAAGGGAGTTATATATATATATTATATATATATATATATATATATATATATATATATATATATATATATATATATATATATATATATATATATATATATATATGTGTATATATAGATTTGCGTTCATGTGATGTACAAGCTTAAAATAGATAAAATAGGTACACATGTGGACCGTTGGATCAATCTTGATAGATGAGATCAAAATAAATGATACTAATTAATTGGATATTAATATTAATTAATTAGATATTTAGTTTAAGGGTATTATAGTAATTTTTGTTTAACAACTTGTACTGCACAAAGAACATATAGTGGTCTAAGCATTTTAACGACTTTAAGACTCAGACTAACACAGTAATGTCTTGCCTTTCATAAAAGTACTACAGAGCACCGTATACAATATAGTTGATGCACAAAAGAAAGGTGAACCAATAGAATATACAGATTAAACTGTTTAAGTTCAATAACAACGCCAATTTCTACTTGGAAGTAATGCGCAGTATAAATCAGTTCATAACAGACATCCATTATCCAATGCACCATCTGCAGCCTTTGTTTGACAACCAAGTCTCCATATTCCTTCATCTCACAGTATTCCTCTGAGTAGTCATGTACATACAATTGCCTCCTCTCTCTTAATTTCAGCATCCAGTAGCTTTCTTCGTGTTCTTCGTCTTCAGGCCTCAATAAATTCTGACCACGACAAACAAACCACATTATATCTACCATTATAGTAACAAGTAATCCATTAAACAATTTCCAAAACACATCAAATCATCTCATTGGATCAAAAATTCTATATTAAATATCTCGCTGGATCACTATAACATTAAACAGCTTTCAAAGCACATTAAATATCTCACTGGATCACTATACATCAGATAAGTTCTAAAGCATTTCAAACATCTCACTGGATCACAATTTACACATTCAACAATTTTTAAAGCACTTTTTATATCTCATTGGCTCACAATCTCTTCATTAAACAACTTTAAGATCACATTAAACATCTCATTGGATTGCTGTACATCAAACAACTAGCAAAGCATATTAAACATCTAATCGATCAGAATACACACACTAAAACAACTTTAAGAATACACATTAGTTTATTTAAAACTCTTATATGAGTAGTCCGATATCAACTAATACACAAAAATTCAACTAGCACAACACATATACTCAACTGATGAACATGAATCATTACCAACTAATACACACGGATCATTACCGACTAATACACACACGTATGGATCATTAGCAAATAATACACACGGATCATTACCGACTAATACACACACGTATCACCCCCTGATAAATGTTGCAGCCCATTTGTTAAAAAAAAAACAAAAACAAGTTGGTTGTGTGTTTGTGTGCATCAACTACAGCCAACTTGCAACACAAACATACAAACTTCATTGACTGAGCACTCTGCAATTGATCAAGTCTCACGTCAAGATACTCGTTTTAGTTGCCACTATCTTGTCGTCGACATAAAGTACTCAAGATTAAGAGCATTAGTTCAAGTTCAAAATCTTTGAAGTTATTCTATTCCTGGACATAGTCATCACTGATGAAATGAGGAAATGTTGTGTTTATCTTCGAGTCAATAACAATGTTGAGGTTACTTGAATAGAAGAAAAAAAACAAATTTCATTAACTTGCATGATATAAATAAGGAATAATTATGTATACAAGCAGATTGCTAGATCATGTAAATATTCTCATTCTATTTACTGTTTTTGGCATAACTTTGTAATTGTCAGGCCTAAACTAGTATAAGTTACCAGGTTCACAATTTCTTTTTACGATAATAAATGGACTAACTAAACAAAACATATTGTGACCAGGTTTCATTTAGGAAAAATCCGGATTTTGACAAACATTTACACTACCGGGCAAAAATCCATGGGGTTCCCATGAACCCCTGGGGGTCCGACCCTGGCCAAACATGTTCACTACGAAAACATGGATGCATAATAGCTGTAGAAAGGATATATACACAAACCATAGTCCATACAAGATTCTTTACACTTCGTATGTGATAAATTATTGAAAAAAAAAGTAGCAGGCAATTTTCCTATATGTGAACCTATCATCCACATGCTTCCTAGATTAATTATGGCAAAGAACAGAGTAAGTTTACCCTTTATTGCAGGGTTGTGAACTGAACTATTGTAAGATTGAAGGCCCTAGATCTCTTAAATCCGTGCAAATATCCTGTTCAAGCCGAATAACCTACCCTTATTCCAAGATTCAGATCCAGCTTTTTCATGCTTGGGGTGTCGTTTAGGTGCTTTACTGATTGTAGCTTGAGAAGACAGGTAAGATAAGGACTGCACCCACGACACGAGTGCTGGTTTTCTTGTTACGTCATCTGAATCATTACCAACTGATGAACATGAATCATTACCAACTAATACACACGGATGTTACCGACTAATACACACGGATGCAAATAATACACACGTATCATTACCGACTAATACACACACCTAGTCTTGATCTTGATAATACCTAACATCGCACTAAATTTCAAATGAAAAACCAATTCAAAATTAAAAGGAAACAACGATAATGCCTACTACAATAAAACTAACTAAACGCCGCAAGTTAAGGTAACAACTAAGCGGAAACTATATTTCAACTAAAATCGAGACAAAAAGGCAAAATATCTAAACAATCAATTACATAGAGTATCATATAGCATCTTCACATGTAATGCAACTGGTACACAGAAAAAATACATATTTTATAATCACATGTTAAGTTATAATTTATATTAGATTAAATCAGAAAAACATCAATTAAAAAGTCAACGACAGAGTCAACGCTGGAGTCGAAGCCGGAGATTAAGAATGTAACGCCGGAGATTAAATCAGAAACCACGGGCATGATTGTTGATAACCGCCAGTGATTTTGGGGATTATAATTTTCACAGTAAATCTGGGGATGTATTTAAAGTATACTTGGGTGGGGGTGCTTTATTGTAACTGGTGAGGATCAACAAAACATATAAGCTCGTATAAAAAAATGGTACACAAATGCCATTTGTTTTTCACTTAATTACAATTGTATCACTCATCAACTTAATCTTTAATCTCATCTATCATGTTTGATCTAACGGTCCACGTGTGTACCTATTTTATCTATTTTAAGCTTGTACACCACAATAACGCCCCTATATATATATATATATATATGTATATGACCATATATATAATAGGAATACCTGATGACTGGATAATGCCACTTGGCCAAAAAGTATTCCACTTGACAAAAAAGAATGCCACTTGGCAAAAAAGAATGACACTTGGCAAAAAATAATGCCACTTGGCATTAACAATGCTACGTTTTACACTCCTTACACACTCTTATTGGGGTTTTCTCTAATCTCATTCAAGATCTGCGGATATTTACTCAATCACATTTAAACCTTCCCTATAATCTCTCACAAAATCAACTTATTTTTGATAATTATCCAAATCATATAACCAAATCCTTATCAACTGATACTGTTTTCTCTTAATTTTTGCCAAACAATTTGTGATAAAACTCCAATTGATTTGATTTCCCTAATTCAAATCGATGTATAACCTAATCTTCATCTTTATAAACGGGATGATTTGCAGTCTTCAAACCATCGAGCCATCAAAGTTTTTGAGTAACGAAAATACATCAGACTTCACAGCTTACTCTGGTCAGTTTCACTCATAATCAATTTTATTTTACTTTGATTCTTAAATATTATCCCCAAATCAATGAAGATATCAACTGTAAAGCCAGGTCAGAAAAATATGCATATGGATGTCTTATAATGAACGGCGGCTTTAAATCCGGTTAAGATTGGAAATTTAAATTAGGGGTTTAATAAATATTTGTGTTAATCGATTTATAAAGTCCTTATTTTCAATATAAACTTCTGGGTTTTTATTGATTTTCTATTTATTAAAATTATAAGTTGATTTACAATTGTGTGTGTATATATATATATATATATATATATATATATATATATATATATATATATATATATATATATATATATATATATATATATATATATATATATATATATATATCGATAGTCTTTATGATAACACTATATAATGAACCACACAACAGAAACACAGTTGCAATGACAAAAATAAAATCCTCCATTATACAAGAAAAACTTCTTTAGCCTTAATCCATTCATAGAAAGCTTGGAACACCTTTCTATTCCTATTATTCATATCGATTGGGCGTTATTAGAAACAATTTCATTACCATTAAAACTCGGTTATAAGATTTAGATTCATTAGACAGATTTTTTTTACAACATACTAAAACAAAGAAAATTATCAATCAAAAACTTTTATATATCCTTAAGGGCAGGATTTCGTGTGCTACTTGTCCTGGTAATGATTACCTCTCGAAATTAAATGCAGTCCAAAACCAAAGGTGAAAACCAAAAATCCTGGTATACATAATCCAACATTGTGCACGTATGCATATTGCTCAATCAGTAGCCAACATTGTGTTAAAACTGGTTTCCAAACACTCTCTTTGTGGCAAAAATATACGAAACACACCAAAAAGACACACCCTGTCAAATCTCAAATTCCCACCACCAACTCCTCCTCTAAATTCAACCACCATCTAAAATCACTTATTCTAAATTCAGTTATTATGGCTTATCTGAGGGCTGTTATTATTGTTGAAGGTTGTTGGTGTTTTTGCGTTTTGTTTTTGATTTGAAGGTTGATTTGTGTTTCTATTTCCTCCGTGAAATAAAACCTCCATCATGCGAAACATTAGTTAAAACTGATTTGAAGCTTGATGGAGGTTAAATTTGTGTTTCTTTCGGATGTGTTCTTGTGTTTCTATTTCTGATTGGAGGGTGGAGATGGAGGTTAAATCTAGTGTTCTAGTCTGGTGAAGATGGTGTCCTTGTGTTCTTGTGATTTGGCACAATGGATGTTAAATCTAGTGGTCTGGTGTTCTTGTGCTTTGTTATACTATAACTATCCATCTCAAAAAAATTCAGAATTTAGAAGTGGGTGTTTTATTTAAAAAGGGGGTTTTATTTTATTGAATATATAACGGGTTTATCTTAAAATATAACGGGTTTATGTAATAAAGGATGCCACGTCAAATCTTACCCAAAATATGATTACAATAGAAAGATTAAAAGAGTTTTTGAATTTAAAAGGAAAATTAAAAGTTGAATGATTTTTTAGACCATTAGCCTATTATTATTTTTACTAGAAAGTGAATGTGGTTTGAGTTTTGTGAGTTGTGACCAAATTTGGAATTTTCTCCTATCAAAACGTGGTTTTAACTTTTCTTCATTTTGTGGCGGGCCCGAAATAAATGTTGTGTAGTAAAGTTGTACTCCTCTGTAGTTTATGTAAATCAGATTTTGTGGTAGTAGTCCTAACAGAAAAGAAACTAGAAACTAGGAAAAAGATTCAAACAACGTAAAGATTCATGAACCTGCATGCTATCGTAAAGTTGTACCTGCAATGTTTGTATAGCATAGCATCTACAAACATAGTATTTTGGCTAGAGGCATCCATACGGCCATAGCCATCTTTATACACGAACGCAATTGTTGTGGACTGATTTGAGATGGTCAATCTCCCAAGAAATAGGTTAAGAATTAGACTTTGATAAGTAAATAAAGGACACGGAGTGGTTGATGGGTTGGCAGCGGGCTGGGCTAACCCGCTGGGGAACACCGCCGCCGACCCAGCGGGTTGCCCAGCGGTTTGGTTCCAGCGGGTAGGGCAAGCAGCGGAGGGTTGGGCTTGTTTTCTTCACATATTCGACCGTTAACCACATGCAACGTTCAAAAAAATCCAAACGGGTCAATTGCAACGTTCAAAAAAAAAAAAAAAAATAATCCCTCTATATAAACAACTAAAACTTCACATATTAAACCACAACTTTCACATATTTAATCTCAAACAACTAAAATCTTCACCCAAAAATCATCACTTTTATCACAAAATGGAATCATCTTCTTCCTCTTCTTCGTATTGTGATCCGCCTTCGCTTTTCGACTCGTCAACGGAGAGCACTTTTAACTTCTTCCAAACGGTCTTAGACGCGTATCAAGACACCGGAAGCTCTACTGACACCCGTAGGTACATTGATCGGGAACGGGTCGAAGCGGGGGAAACACTAATGCTTGACTATTTTGTTGAAGACCCGAAATTCGATGAGTCAGTTTTCCGTCATCGTTTTCGCATGAGCAAAAGGTTGTTTTTGAAGATTGTTGCGGATATTGAAGCTGGGTTCGAGTACTTTCAAGAAGGATACGACGCTCGGGGAAAAAAAAGTTTCACGGCTTTACAGAAATGCACATCGGCGATCAAACAATTGGCGACGGGTGAACCTCCAGACGCGTTCGATGAGTATTTATGCATGGCGGAAAGAACATCTCGCGAGACCCTCGAGTATTTTTGTGATGCGGTCATTTTTTTATACGAAGCGGAGTTTTTACGTAAGCCAACATCTCACGATGTTGCTCTCATCACACAAGCACACGAAGAAAGACACCACATTCCAGGGATGCTTGGTTCTCTTGATTGTACACACATCGTATGGGCGAGGTGTCCTAGATACTTAAAAGGGCAATACACGAGGGGTGATCATAAGGTGCCGACTATTATGATTGAGTGTGTTGCTTCTCAGGACTTGTGGATTTGGCACTCGTATTTTGGTCCTGCTGGATCGAACAACGATGTGAACGTTTTGAATCAGTCGCCATTGTTTGAAAACGTGCGTAATGGAACCGCACCAGACACTTCATTTACCGTAAATGGACGACATTACAAGCATGGGTACTACCTTACCGATGGAATCTATCCTAGGTGGGATACGTTTGTTAAGGCATACCGGCATCCGGTCGAAGAGGACGAAAAGAAGTTCAAAAGACTCCAAGAGACGGCAAGAAAGGATGTTGAGCGGGCCTTTGGTGTTCTCAAGGGGAAATGGAAGATTTTGGAGCGTCCCCTACGGCCCACGACAAAACAGAAGATCGGGAAAGTCGTCGCCACATGTACTATATTGCACAACATGATCATAAAAGACGACGGGAGGGCAATATCACCGGTTCGTATTATGGATCCACCTGCCCCTGTAGCTTATAACCGGAATGTGCTGTGGGAGATACATGACGAAGAAGTCCATCATCGCCTCCGGTATGATTTGACAGCGCATATATCGGGTTTGGACTTAG
This sequence comes from Artemisia tridentata subsp. tridentata, assembly GCA_021014915.2. NCBI lineage: Eukaryota > Viridiplantae > Streptophyta > Magnoliopsida > Asterales > Asteraceae > Artemisia > Artemisia tridentata. Next base: position 52,688,240 of record CP139505.1, read on the forward strand.
CATACCTTGATGACCCAGCGGAGCAGCCACCACCGATCGAGACATTGATTTAGGTTTCTTTATGTCTGTTTTATTTTCTAATAATGATGTCGTTTATGTAGTTTTTATTAATTATGTTTAGGTTTATGTAATGTTTATGTCGTTTATGTATTTTTTTTTTAGTTTATTTTAATGAAATGTTTAAGTTTTTATTATATAAATGTTTGATTAAATTAATTGAAAAAAAAAATTTGGGAGGGTTGAGAATGTGATGAATGCCTAAGAATTAAGTTGGGAGGGTTGGTTGGGAGGGTTGAAAGGATAAAATGAGTTGGAGAGATGTTATTGGTGGAATTTGGGAGGGTTGGGAGGGTTGGATGTTACCACTCCTTGGGCCCTAAGTAAATAATTGAGTTAGCAAATCTCCAAGAAATCAAGAAAGAAACAAGAGTAAACTTTTATCAATTTTAGATTAAACGAAAGCTACATATTTATAATGGAAATAAAGCAAATACAGTAACTGTTGGAATTTAAATAGCATGACAATCATCTAAATAAATAAACACATCAAAGCACGTGTAGCGGAAGCAAGATCTATTATTTAACACGTATAAAGAATTACTGAATAATAAATAGTTACATACCTCAAGATCCTAGTAAGAACAATGATCAATCTTCTCTTCATTTCACTTTATCAATAAATAGGATTACCGTGAAACCCCTTACCCTTTTGTTTCACAATCCAAGATTAATTACTAAAGTAAGTAATTACCGAACTCTTGTACACACGTACTATAACCAATCAAGTATTGATGCTAGTGAATGAACACGGTTAACCAAAACAATTTTGTTGAACAAAAAAAAGTATGGATCGACACACTATAATAGTGCTCGACCGGTTTTGGAACAAGAGAAGAGAAAACACAAATTTTAGGGTTATAGCAATGCACAAGGTAAAGAAACAATAACCCTTCAATTTGTATTTATAGTGAATGGTAACTTTGGGAACAAGCCATGCGATTAGGGTTTAGAAACCCTTATGGCCGATCGGCTATTCACCTCCATAAGGTGTTCTAGATCCTTCTTAATCACCAAATTTCACTAACGGTCCTTCCTTTATTCCCTAACGGTCGTTAGTCAATTCTGTTAATTACTTAACGTCCGTTAGTTATCATTTCGTGTCCAAATAATTAATATACATAAATAATATACATATTAATTATTTACTTGATCATTCATATGTAAAGTGTGCAATCCCTCGGTCCCGTGTTCGAATCTAGACATACACGATTAATTTTTTCATTAACTCTAACAGCTCCCACTTGGAAATCTATTAAAAGTGTAATGACATTGGTTAGCGTCTAGCAACACGCCAATGCCCTAGTACAACTCGGGTGTTGGTCTCCTGGAAAAACCATTCGATGATAACTCATCATACTTATCCTTTTGTTTCTAATACCACATGAATAAAGATATGGATCTAAGTCATTCTTTATTAATAATTATGTTTCTCGTTGTTTATGATTAAATAAGATTACCAAATCTTCTGAATCATTCATGGGAGACTTTGGGTGCGGCCACACATACATCTTACTAATCCCACGAGGGGCCCAGCAGTATTAAACTCCAAATAAATTTGAAGGAATAAATTCTATCTTGACTACGAGCATAACTTATGCACTTCGCAACACTTCCGAAAGCAATCCGTATAGCTACCAGTTACGTATAGCGTTAAATTGAATTACAGAAATGCACTACATGCATGACAGTTATCTGGTATCTCAAGTCTGAGGATAACTATATACACATGATTTACTTAATTACAAGATGCATAAAGTAAACTCATGAAGTCGGGATAAGTCCTATATTCAAATAATTGAATATCATGTGAAATTGGTATGACTACGCATCAATATACTTTCAAGTATATTCTACCAATACTCACATTTGTCTTAATTTAATGATATTCCCATATCATTAACCGACAACGGACAGTTTAGAATATAAATATATTCACGGATGTAAACATGCAAATATATGATATATTATTAAGAAAATGATGAATAAACATAACACTTTATTTTATTTCATTAAAATAATAACTGTTTTACAGCATCCCATTATCCAAATACTAATCACAGATATGCATGAAATTATCAGCTAAACGAAGTCCTATGCCTTCAAAAAGTTGGTTAAGCTTTCCACCGGGTAGAGCCTTCGTTAATGGATCTGCTAAGTTTTCATCTGTGTGAACTTTGAGTAATTCGATCTCGCCTATTTCCACTTGTTCTCTAACATAGTGATACCGGATCGGGAAATGTCTGGTGCCCTTCATGATTCCAGGCTCATTAGCAAATGTAATTGCGGCTGAATTGTCACAATACATTTTTATAGGTCTCTCGATCGAGGGCATAACTCCAAGCCCTGAAATGAACTTCCTAATCTAGACTGCTTCCATTGCAGCTTCTGAGGCAGCAATATACTCACTTTCTATTGCAGACATCGCTATAGTACTCTGCTTCTTGCTCTTCCAATCCACTGCACCTCCATTGACGACAAAGACATAACCCGTCTGAGACTTCGTATCATCTTTATCACACTTCCAGGATGCATCGCAGTAACCTGTAACACTGATGTGTGCGTGTATATTGCTCTAATTTTTATATCCATGGTAGCGGCTCCAAAGACTTGGTGCGCGCGTGATGTCGTTGTGGTTTTAGCAGTATTCAAGTTTTAAATTTATATTTAGCCGACTTATCAATAAAACACACACTTTAACGAGCAGTGTACCCGGTCAGTATGAATATAATGGTAAGTAGAGTGTCGATCACTAAGAGTGGAGCGTATTATCTAGTTATTCTAAGCAGTATTTTAATATCTTAAGTTAGCTATACAACCTAATCTAACGCAAGGGGGTTTCAGCCTGAGAGACTGGCACGGTTTGGTTATGATTAAATATTAAACTAAACTAATGAACACGAATCAGCGATTAGCACACACGTACACAGATAGATACTAGAGACTATAAGAAGACCTGTCCTGATAATTAAGTAGCTTGTCACTTGTTTTATTGCTAGTTTTATATGAAGTGTATAGTTCGATGCAACGCATCAAAAGTTAAACCTTTCTCGTTGGCTCTAATCTTATCGGCGAGTAAACCCTTAATGATCACTTATGTCTATCCCACTATCCTAGAATATTGAGCATTTGTGATGCCCACGTTTCGTATACGCTAGAACAGATAGGCGAGGAAGGGACATGGCGACCCAAGCAATGCTCAGCTAGACACAGAGGTTATCAATGCACTAATAAAAGTCACCAAAGACATCAACATATAAACTTTAATTAATGGGAAAGCAATTTTAAGGGGTGCCCATGGTTTTCCGTAGTCACATGGAATCGGCCCATCAATCCTGATGAATTAAAGTGTACTAATGCAATAAAACAAAACTACTTAATGAATTGAATACATGCAGGACCTTCTTACAGCTCTTGTATCTTCGTTTAGGGTGTGTCTTGTGCTGCTACTTCATCTGAATTCGGCTTTGGTATCTTCTGTCTTCGAAAGCTTAGTGTGTGTAAGGTCTCCCGAAATTCGTCTGGCCTTGGGGTATTTATAGTTTCTGTCTGAGGGTTAGATGCGGCGCATAGGATAAGTAGATGCGGCGCATTGACTTAACTTCGCGTGGGGTCCAAGATTAATATATTCAGGAATATTCGTACACCGCCAGAAGATGCGGCGTAACTCCATTTCTCCATGCGGCGCATGTACTTTGCTGTCTTGGATCGTAGCTTGTGAAATCTTGATAGTGATGCGCCGTATGTAATAAATAAGTTGCGGCGTATCTGGAGCAGAATGATCTTGATCTTGTACATTTCAGTAGACTCTTAACTTCTTGCTTGTTTTGCTTCATAATTAGTCCAAAATCGCCAAGTTTCACATAATACTTGTTTTTATCTGAGAATTACAAAAGTAAACATTAACGTATCAATTCTCATATATAATACAATGAAACAAGTCAAATAAATAGGATAAATGATGGTAATTAAATGTACTTATTTGAGTTCATCAAATATCCCCCCACTTAAACTTTACTTGTCCCCAAGTAAACCTTAGAATTAATCTTATGAAAATGTATCCTAAAAGATATTAGGATTTATTTTTATATTTAAGCATGTATTCGTTTTTGTCATAATTGCACAACCAAACACTTAACGAGTTAGAAATAAAATAAAATATTTTGATAAAAGCAAATCTAATCGTTTAACTGTCAAGTCGTGACGAATATTCTATCATAAGCTTGGCAAGTATACGCATCTCCCCCACTAAAGCTAAGGAATAACAAGTCTAAAGCGGTAAAAAGGGGTTTGTTGGTTAAGGGTTAATCATTCTTCTTAATCTCTATCGATCTCATATTCCAGAAAAGGCGACAAAATCACAAATACATGATCGAATCCAAGACCACGATACTTGCAATTGCTCAAATCCTTAACTCGAATAGGCTAAAGATAGGACCAAGTAATCTTTACCAATAATATTATATCAAAAAGGGAGACAAAATCATAAATACATAGCCGAATCCACGACTACGATACTTAAGATTGCTCAAATCCCTAATCTCAATAAATCAAAGGTTTGGATAAAGAATGATATAGGGTATGGATAATATTTGGGATACAAATTGGTGTAAAATGAAAAATAAACAAAACAGATAAATTAAAATCCTAAGTGTGGTTAATCACTATCCCAACCATCCCATGAATAAGACTCATATCATTGAATAACTCACACTTTAACACTTGAAACACACGCTTTAGGTAGACACGAATTATACTCAACAAAATCTCAATCAAAGAATAAACCTTAGTTGGCGTTCCCATAACGGCCAACTCCCATTCAATCCATAAATATAATATATAACAAATAGTGGTGATATCGCCCGCTTAATACAAAACTTTACATAAGTTGGTTAAAACAAACTTCCAACTTTTCCTTTTCCTTTATTTTTTTATTTTATTTATTTTTTTTTTGACATCAACATATGCGTAAAATTTCACAACTTTTCTATCACTATCATTCCAGATAATTTTTTTATACTTTTCATACTTTCAGAAATAACTGTAATAGCGAAAGTAGTAAACACACGAAAAATAAACTCTAAGATATACAATATTTACTTTCATACCAATTGCATTGTGCAATTTCCTGACTCAACCAAAGATAATGAATTACGCACGCGAACACAGGTAATGTAAGGAAACAGACTTTGCCTAAAGCAATTAACCAACCACGGATTTTAATCTACAGGGTAGGCTAAGGTGTAAGGGTGTAACGAAACATTATAACAAAGGTGTAAGAAACGAAAGGAATGGCTCAGAGTGTTTTTCTAGGGGTATCTTACTCTAAAAGTGAGAGTAACAAAAGGGTTTATACGGGGGTTAACTAACCAGTGTAGTTAGTTAATATCACATATCATATAAAGGCTATTTGGGTGTAATCCTAGAAATTTACCAATTTAGACAAGTCATTCCAATTATATAAATAATACTTATTATGGTGGTCTCGAATAGTATATAAGCCAAGTTCTAAAGTTTACAAGTCACCGGCACACTCATAGATTTGTGAATTTTAAAAAGTTCACAATTTTTAAAATAATGTTATGTGTGCAGCTATGTAATTTAGACTTTAAACAAAAACATGCTAAAAATTTTAAATTTTGATATATTAAGCACATTTTAAGCATATTTTGAAAAAGTTTAGGACAAGTAAGTGTTCTAATTCTCCAATCCCCCCACTTAATTTAAACAACGTCCTCGTTGTTTGTATCAAAGGTTAAAAACTGGAAAATAAAAAGAATTAGAACAGAAAAACTCCCCTGAGATTTGCTCGGTATGATCCTCCATTTGTATAAGAGCAAAAATCAACTTTCTTGTGGATGAGAACGTTTAAGCTTCATATTTGATGTATCCACAGGAAATGCAGGAATCTATAATACCATCAAGACTTTAACATACCTGAGTTAAGAAGGTTCAAACTTGCATAATACATTAGTAGTTAGTAAAAATAAAACTTAAATAATTAAAATGAAAATCATCAGGTCAGTCGATACGCCGTATCTTATGGAAGAAGATACGCCGTATCGAGCCTGGTATAAATATGAATCAGAATAAAAGATGCGTCGCATCCTTAACCAGGGATGCGCCACATTAAAATACTGACAGAAAGTTTTAAAGTCAAAAGTAAAAATGCAGAAAATTAAATAAGATATGATATGACCAGCGCAGGAGATGCGTCGCATCTTAGGATTGAGATGCGCCGTATCCTCTGCGGGTCTGACTGTCACACCCCCAAAATCGGGTCCAGCGGAAGCTTACACATCGCTGGGGTGCAACTCAATTGGTATCATAACACAAGTGTAAAGAACGGTTTTCACATCAATCATTTAGAATATATTTGATAAGTCAAAAGTGTTAAATTTACATTATGAAAAGTGGTGCGGAAGTTGGCCCATAAAATAAGTTAAGCGGTCCCAAATGTTTTATCAGAGTCTTCTATGACCATGCCATGCCCTGCCAAAAGCCTCCAGTAGCGTGCTATTGCTTAGTTCCTGAAAATACATGCTAAAGTGTCAACACGAGGTTGGTGAGTTCATAGAGTTTGCTATAAATAAGTTGAAAAGCCTTTAGAGAAAGTTTCCACAGCATAGGCATTGTAAATCCACTCAGTTCCAAGCCCCGCCCATTCAAGACTTGTAACCTGTGTGTTTACAACCCAATGCTAACATAGTATGTCTAGAGTAGATGTCTTGCATATCAATGCATCATGAGATTACTGGGTGCCATTTCCCAAAGAATACTGGGTGCCATTTCCCAAAGATTACTAATAGATCTTATGCTGCTCACTAGGAGACTTATGTTCGGCTACCCCAAGTGTTTGATACTTAGGTCCGTGTTATGTTCTGTACGGCTACCCCAAGTGTTTGATACTTAGGTCCGTGATCTGTTCTGTTCGGCTACCCCAAGTGTTTGATACTTAGGTCCGCGAATTGCTTTCAAGAATAACGCAAATAAGTTTAACACAATCATATATGTAAGCAAGCAGTTTAAGCATGTATCTCCCCCAAAAGTTCAAAACGTATAAAGTAGGGGCTATGAAACTCACCTGATGCGATAGCAACAATGATAATAATGGATAAGATGAAATGAGGCTCGATCTCTAACCGCGACCTAATGTGAATGATATGATCTAAGGTAAGCAAATGAAACAATGCTACACATGCAAATACGTATGTTAACGATACCACTCGTTAGTTTTGAAAATAATGTTTATCGTCGAAAACTACATTTTTGACGTCTCGGCAAGTTATGAACTACTTTTCGTGTAAATATGTTGAAACGGCACTCCACGATCTTTGTTTGGTGTTTTATCGGTTAATATAATGTTTTCGTCGCAAAATAACACTTTTTATAACTTGTGAAAATATGACCAAACGGCCTCGCAAAACTAGTCGTAAAATATTGTACGTTAAGAGTTAGGAATAGAACTTGACGTTTTTGAAAACCTTGTAACATGATCTTAATGCCGTCTCATTTGAGTTTTGGTCATACGTGACTCGATCAACGGGAAAATAGCTCGCAACATGGTGACTTGAAAGAAAAACTGTTTTACACTTGGAATATATTTTGCTATTAGAAGCTGTCAAAATTAAATAAGTTTCGTCGGGTTTTCAAACGTGTATATCTTGGTCGTTTCAAGTCTGTTTTCAACGTTCTTTATATCCACGGAATCGTCATAACATGAACTAACATGTTTTCAGTAGCTCGGCTCTCCTAGATCACGTCTAACGCCTCGTTTTGTCCCTTGAAGTTCGGCAAACAGCAAGCTTATTTTCAGAAAATAGTTTTTGTGTTGTCTAACTTTAAAACTTCGTATCTCCTTCGTTATAACTCGGTTTTTAGTGATTCAAGCGCCCACGTTTTCGTTTTTGAGTGTATTTTCTAAATCTTTGGTCCAAAGTTACACCCTAACCCCTGAGTTTCCCACGTTTTGCAAATAGGGACAGTAGCTTTTATATTATGTCAAAACTTGATTTTCCTAGTTAACAACTCGTACAAATCCATTCCAACCAACATCAAAACAACCCTTAATCTACCATGCACCTTCTCAAAGGGTCATGGGGTCCTAAACATTGCTAAAAATAATGGGCTTCGCGGGGATGTTAATAAAACGTACAGATCTAGTGTTTGAGATAGTTTTAGTAAAAAAAATAAAACAAGTGGTATGTATAACATCAATTTTTGCATGGCTAGTTATCAAAATAACTTGAAAATACAACAAGACATGAACAAAAAGGAAGTGTGAAATGATCAAAAATGATGTTCTTGAGCTTACTTGATGATTGATGAGCTAGGATGAAAAATGACCACAACCTTGGAGTTTTTATTGCAAAACTCTAACAAGGAAGGTATAAGGAACTTGTATAACACTCGATCTTGGAAAAATTATGGTCTCCTCTTGTGTTCTTGATGGTGGCGTGGGATTGAGAGAGAAAGAGAGGGTGTTTGTGATTTTTTTGTGAAAAAGAAACTAGTTTAGGCTTTATATAGGCCAAGGGCATTTTGGTAATTTCAATGAAAGGGTAAAATGGTAATTTCACTAGGTTTTTGAAATATCTAGATATTTTTGAGAAAATATCTAGATATTTTAGGTTGGATATTTATCTTGACTTACGGAGTGAGTTTTGGTCCCGTTAATTGCTAACTGTAAGTCGTAAGGTCACAAAACTTAAAACCGGGTATCCTAAAATTCCAAAATTCATGAAAATGTCACGGAAGGTGGAAAACATATATTTCTCTTGTTGGTAATGTTGTTTGGACATATCGGGATGCCTAAATGATGTTTAAACCTTAAGGTAAATCTCGGACACGGTTTCGTGATTCTTGCAGAAATTATCCGACGAGTGCCAAAATCTCGAGTTATCATTAAAATAGTTTAACTTACGAGAATATGAAATAAAAATTTTGGAATGAATAGTGCCAGTGAATAGTAAAAATGAATAGTAACTCGTGAATAGTAAATTGTCGAGGTTCGGAAAAATGGCCTGGAAATACGAGTTGTGACACTGACAGACTCGACACAGAACAGAAAAGTAAAAATTCTCCGGGTTGTCTCCCGGTCAGCACTTGTCTTTATTCCAGAGTCTTCAAGTTAGACTCACGTTAAGCTCCTTAATACTGATCACTGAAAGAGTCGGAAGCATCGCGCTCCCTCATCGCCAGTCCAGTAATATTGAACACTCCTTGCTCGTCCTTAATTTCCACGCCATTCTTTTTTAATATCTGTATAAACAAAGTTCTGTCCCTTTCGGGTAGAGATGACAAAATGATAGACGGGAAATTCTTATTATTATATAGGCATAAATATGCAAGGTAGGGCGGTAGTTCAATAAACACATCATTATTCAAATTTGTATTCTCAACTATTCTCCTACGTTTGTTAATTACTACGCAATCATGCCACTCATCGTCAGAATCATTAACAATATCGCGCCTAAGTTCGGTAGGTACATTAAGGTCAATAAATTCCTCGAAGTTCTCATGATTAGGATTAGTTGAGTTGTTTTGAATCAATGTTTCTCCCATAAGCCTAGCTTCAAGATCGAGGTCCATACGTTCTCTTAATCCTAGCACATAGACGCCTCTAATTATGCTTTTAGGAGGATCTTGGCACTTATAGACTAGTTTATTATTCCCTACCTTTAATGAGATTTTCCTTTTAAAAACATCAATCTTAGCATGGGCGGTAGACAAGAAAGGTCTTCCAAGGATTAAAGGAATCTTAACATCCTCGGGCATATCTAATATAACAAAGTCTACGGGGAAAACAAACTTCTCAATCTTAACTAGCACATTGTTAGCAATCCCTTCAGGTCGTTTTACTGTTTTATCAGCCAATTCAATAAGCAACGTAGTTGGTGCTAATTTTCCTAGTCCTAGAGTAGTGAATGTCTTAAGGGGCATAACACTAACGCTAGCTCCTACGTCAGCTAACACATTATTGAAAGATATATCATTAATTGAACAAGGTAAAGTAAAACTTCCTGGGTCCTTTTCTTTATGAGGCAAGGCATGTAAGTCGGTTGCAGAGCTCTCTTCTTTCATTGTAGCCTTGATCTCCTCTTCAATCTTTGCCTTCTTTTTGAGTAACCTCCTTAAACTGATTGAAGAATTAAAGAAAAATTCGGGCTTTGCAGCATCATTACCATTCATCAATCTTCTAGGAAAAGGAATGTTAGGCGTGACTTCCTCAGTGGTGCTTATGGCCTTGACATGATCTCTTGGGTTGGTTTCAGTTGAGCTTGGTAAACTTCCGTATCCCCTTTCTTGAAGAACTTTGCTCATTTGTCCAATTTGTTGTTCCAATGCTTTGATCGAAGCTCCTTGATTTCTTGTAATAGTATCCGTTGAAGCTCGGATTTCTTTGATCATAGCAGTGTTCTCTTCATGTCTTTTAGCAGCATCGGCCATAATTTGCTTTAAAGTGTCATCCAAAGTCTGCCTCCTTTCTTGATAAGTGGGATTAAAATTGTTCTTTAGATAGTATCCCGGAGTAGCTTCCCTAAATCTTCCTGAAGGTCTGAATGGTTGTCCAAATTGTGCGTAGAATGCTTCTTCAAAAGTCTCGCTTTCATTCTTATTAGGGCAATCTTTAGTGTAGTGAGGTCCTTCGCATTTTTCACATCCAACTTGGGCAGCATACACTTTCTCATCACGCTTCTTCATCTCTCTACTAATTTTATCCAATTGAGCTTGAATTGCAGCAAACCCGTCAAAATTAGTGCTGCTCTTAGATCTAGTAGAGGTTCCATCGTGCCATTTTTGAGAATGATCAGCAGCTTCTTGGATAGCTTTTCTAGCATTAGCTGCACTCATTTGAGGCACAGCTCCCTTAGCATCCAAGATTTGTCTAGTAGGCACGTCCAATCCTTGATAGAACAATATTATCTCCTGCATTGGACTTAGATAATGTTGAGGGCATTTCATCAATAGGTCTTTAAATCGTTCCCAAGCTTGATAAAGAGTTTCATCAGGCTCTTGCTTGAAACTGTTGATAGCCTCCATCTTTTTAGCGGTTTTAGCAGGTGGACAATATCTTTTCATGAATTTGCTCTTCAAATCTTCCCATGTTGTGATTGAACTAGCAGGTTCATTCCTTAGCCACTTATTAGCAGCTCCTTTAAGCGAGATTGGAAAGATCCTTAGCATAAGTTGATCGTCAGTAACTCCTTCTGTAGTAAACAAATCTGCTATCTCGAGGACTTTTTCAACATGTTCATTAGCATCTTCATGTTCTGTTCCACTGAAAGCATTTTCTCTTAGCTCCTTGAGAAACTGACCCTTCAACTCAAACTTTGACTTATCATCAAACTTTGGTCTAGCAACTCCTGAACTGTAATCAGCACGGGTATTGTTCATGTATTCCTCCATAGTAGTGTTTTTCGTCATTGTTTCTGTTTCTTCTTCCTCTTTCTCTTCAGAAAAATAATCAAGCTCGAATGAACTTGAAATTTCAAAGCTTTTTGTGTTGAAAAGCCTTTTAAGCGAATGTAGGGCTCGTTCAGTATCTTCGAAAGGTGTAATCAAGTTCTTAGTTGAACTCCTGGTCATGCACTTCCTGAAACTATCACAAAAGCATCAGTAGGGTATGTTCAAGAAAGTAATATATCAGAAAATTAACAACGAAAACGGAATACGAAAAATAAAAGTTACTGATCTCTGCAAGCGATGCGCCGTATCCAGAAAGTTGGATACGCCGTATCTTATAACGTTAAAATTTAATCAGACTTTTATTCAGAAAGCAGATACGCCGCTTAGAATTTAGAATGCGCCGTATCAGTTTTAAGTTATCAAAAATCGATTATATTTATTAAAATTAAATGCGTCGTATTAACAAAAGCTAATGCGCCGTATTTTCGTTACTTTTTAAAATACAAGATTTTTGATTAAGAAGATGCGCCGTATCGATAAAAATCGATGCGTCGTATCTGTTTAATAATTTGAAAAACTGTTTTTAATTTAAATAATAAATACGCCGTATCTGTTAAAACAGATGCGTCGTATGGCATTTATCGTTTAGAAAAATTTCTTATTAAAAACAGAATACGCCGTATCTTGGGGAAAGATGCGTCGTATCGAATTTATGAAACGCGTTGTATTTTATAAAAATTAAACGCAATACGCCGTATCTATGAAAATAGATGCGCCGTATCGTTTGTATCAGCTCAGTACAACGATAGCAGAATACAGAAAAATACGAAAAAGAAAAACAAAAAATAAAAACAACGAAAAGAAACAAAAATAAAAGAAAACAAATAGCACACAAAACAGAAAATATGCAAATAATACAATGATTGCAATTTATCTAATATATAACAGAATTAGCGGTTAGAATCTAAAAATTAAAAAGAAAAACCTAATTAAAATACTAATCAAATTAACAGATAATAACAATTCACTCCCCGGCAACGGCGCCAAAAACTTGATGTGTGCGTGTATATTGCTCTAATTTTTATATCCATGGTAGCGGCTCCAAAGACTTGGTGCGCGCGTGATGTCGTTGTGGTTTTAGCAGTATTCAAGTTTTAAATTTATATTTAGCCGACTTATCAATAAAACACACACTTTAACGAGCAGTGTACCCGGTCAGTATGAATATAATGGTAAGTAGAGTGTCGATCACTAAGAGTGGAACGTATTATCTAGTTATTCTAAACAGTATTTTAATATCTTAAGTTAGCTATACAACCTAATCTAACGCAAGGGGGTTTCAGCCTGAGAGACTGGCACGGTTTGGTTATGATTAAATATTAAACTAAACTAATGAGCACGAATCAGCGATTAGCACACACATACACAGATAGATACTAGAGACTATAAGAAGACCTGTGCTGATAATTAAGTAGCTTGTCACTTGTTTTATTGCTAGTTTTATATGAAGTGTATAGTTCGATGCAACGCATCGAAAGTTAAACCCTTTCTCGTTGGCTCTAATCTTATCGGCGAGTAAACCTTTAATGATCACTTATGTCTATCCCACTATCCTAGAATATTGAGCACTTGTGATGCCCACGTTTCGTATATGCTAGAACAGATAGGCGAGGAAGGGGCATGGCGACCCAAGCAATGCTCAGCTAGACACAGAGGTTATCAATGCACTAATAAAAGTCACCAAAGAAATCAACATATAAACTTTAATTAATGGGAAAACAATTTTAAGGGGTGCCCATGGTTTTCCGTAGTCACATGGAATCGGCCCATCAATCCTGATGAATTAAAGTGTACTAATACAATAAAACAAAACTACTTAATGAATTGAATACATGCAGGACCTTCTTACAGCTCTTGTATCTTCGTTTAGGGTGTGTCTTGTGCTGCTACTTCGTCTGAATTCGGCTTTGGTATCTTCTGTCTTCGAAAGCTTAGTGTGTGTAAGGTCTCCCGAAATTCGTCTGGCCTTGGGGTATTTATAGTTTCTGTCTGAGGGTTAGATGCGGCGCATAGGATAAGTAGATGCGGCGCATTGACTTAACTTCGCGTGGGGTCCAAGATTAATATATTCAGGAATATTCGTACATCGCCAGAAGATGCGGCGTAACTCCATTTCTCCATGCGGCGCATGTACTTTGCTGTCTTGGATCGTAGCTTGTGAAATCTTGATAGTGACGCGCCGTATGTAATAAGTAAGTTGCGGCGTATCTGGAGCAGAATGATCTTGATCTTGTACATTTCAGTAGACTCTTAACTTCTTGCTTGTTTTGCTCCATAATTAGTCCAAAATCGCCAAGTTTCACATAATACTTGTTTTTATCTGAGAATTACAAAAGTAAACATTAACGTATCAATTCTCATATATAATACAATGAAACAAGTCAAATAAATAGGATAAATGATGGTAATAAAATATACTTATTTGAGTTCATCAAACACACAGTTCTGCTTCTGGATTTCCCCGTACACTAAAAACATTTCTCTCGTAGATCTTAAATACTTGAGAATATGTTTCACAGCAGTCCAGTGGAGTTCACCTGGGTTCTGCTGATAACGACTGGTAATGTTCTGAGCAAATGCCACATCGGGCCTTGTACATCGCACCGCATACATAATCGATCCCACAACCGAAGCATAAGGGATTCTCTTCATGCGTTCTACCTCTTCAGGTGTTGAAGCACAAGCTTTGCTACTCAAGCCATGTTCTAATTCACTTTTAAAAACCTTGAATGTCTCAAAGACTTCATGTTTATGTTTAAGTAAATAAACATAACCATAACGACTATAGTCATCCGTAAAGGTTAAGAAGTAGGTAGCATCGCGTTTTGACACATGTCTAAGTGGACCACACACATCAGTGTGTATTAATCCAAGTAGATCTGTAGCCCTTTCCATTTGATGTGGAAAAGGTTTCCTTGTCATCTTCCCAGATATGCAAGATTCGCATTTATCAAATGAATCATCATTGATATTTTGCAAAAGCCTATCATGTTGCAGCTTTTCCATGCGTTTCTTGCCAATATGAGCAAGAAGACAGTGCCAAAGATAAGATGAATCCAAGTCTGACTTGATTCTCTTATTGCTAATGCTATACACAGAATTATTTCTACTGGACACATGATTCTCCATGTCAATTTCAAACACACCATTTATTAGAATTGCATTAAAGTAAAAAAACATTGTTTAAAGAGACCGAAATTCCATTATCAGTAAATGTGTGAACGAAACCATTATCCTTTACCAAAGAAACTGAAACAACACCTCTAATTATAGATGGTGCATAATGACAATTATTCAAAACTAGTATTAATCCCGAAGGTAAAACTAAATCGAATGTCCATATGGCTTCAACTGCTGCACATATGCCATTGCCCACGTACAGGTATCTTTCTCCATAGGTCAGCTTTTTCGCTCCTCTCAGCCCCTACGATGTGTTACAAATGTGAGTACCACATCCTGTATCATATATCCAGGCATTATGCTTATGAGGAAAAGAAAATAATTCAATCATAAAAATACCTGAAGTGCTCGTGACATTCACAGCCTTCTTATTTTTATTTGAACGACACTCCTCTAGCAGCAATGGACAATTCCTCTTCCAATGTCCAGGAGTGTTGCAGTGGTGGCAAGAAGGTAAATCCTTCTTGGGATAATCTTTCTTCTTAGGAGGATTTTGCTTCTAAGGCTTTTGCTGATAGGTCACAACCTGTTTGCCCTTGTCAGCTTTACCTTTCCCCTTCTTTTTCGCACGTCGCGGTTTGTTGGGCTTAGTAATCCTACCACCTTATAATGCCATTATAGCAGGTGTAGGTGCCTTCTTTGACAATCCTTTCTCAAAGTCAATAAGCATTGCATGTAAATCACTTATTGTCTTCCCCGTGCAATGCATATTGAAGTTGCGCACAAAATCACCAAACAATTCCTCGTTGAGGGATCGATTGATGAGGCTAACTTGTACATCTTGCACGTAACCACATCCGAGTGCTTCCAATTGGTCTAAATAACCTTTCATTTCCAATACGTGGGCACTCACTGGTTTACTAACATCCTGCTTACACTTTTGCAGAGAATCTAACACATCATATAACTCTGCCATAGGTGGTTTCTCAAACATACGTTTGAGCTCATTGATCATGTCCATGGGACCATAGTTCTCAAATTGCTTTTGCAATTGAGTGTCCATCCCAGATAACATAAGACAAGCCACATCATTGTGCTTCTCATAATCAATGTTATACTCTTCATGTTCTGCATTAGATGCAGTACCTGTAGGAAGAGGCGTACTAAGAATATCAAGTCTTTTGACCACCCGCAGAACAATTCTCAGGGAACGGTACCAATCATTGAAATTCTTTGTCCCAGTCAACTTTTCTCTTTCAATCATTTGCTTGAAAGCAAAAGTTAGTACTTTCGATAATTAATTTTTCAAGAAAATTAAACACCCATGGTAAATAACATTTAACCATTTAATTTTCACTGAAAACTAGGATCCAAATTGACATAGTTTCATCACATCAGCTTTGGCTGCTAGCAATGAAAGTACTCAATAAGGTACGAGTCGAACTCAATTGCCAATCTCAATTGCAATTCCTAGAATTATGGGATTTACATATTTTGCCAACCTCAGTTGCAAATGTAAGCATGTTTTATCCCCATCTTTATGCCTTGACATAGTTTCATCACATCAGCTTTGGCTGCTAGTAATGAAAGTACTCAATTAAGTTAACCAATTTAAGAAACTGCAAATTACCATAGTTTCATCACATCAGCTTTGGCTGCTAGTAATGAAAGTATGTAATTTACCCTTTGATTACCATCCCTTGATCATCACATCAGCTTTGGCTGCTAGTAATGAGGGTATCTAATCTCAGGTGTTTCCGTTTCATTGGATGACATATAACTTAAATTTAAGGGTATTAATTTTGATGTGTGTAATCAAAAAATATGTACAAAGATGTCATGCATTCATCTTGTATCATATGTTTCATGTAAAAAACTTTACTTTTTACTAAGCTTAAATCAACAAAGTTTTAATTGATGGCGTTGAGAAACTTATAACTTTGCCTTAAGATGCTTCGTACATGTCTAATGGTTGTACTTGGTAAGTCTAATTTGACGCACAGGCGAGCGGAGAGACAGAATGGAGTCTCTTTAAGGCCACAATTTAATGCGAAACCAACCTTATACCCACTTTATAGTTTGTCAACATTAGGTCCGCCTTTCGACCAATATGTACAGTTGCATCAATTAATTAAAAATTTAAGATTTTAAAGCTTAAAAATTTATGTCGTAAATTATTAAATTGCTAGTCTCGCCTGGGAGCAAATTACCGTGCAAAGCGAACCACTGTCGGCACATAAGACTTGGCAATAAATAATTTACCACAAAAGGTTTTATAGTTATTAGGTTCATTTATTTTTTATACCAAAAATTACCCACTTTTTGCTCACAATTCAAGATAATTTAAAAAAAAGACAAGTAATTTAACATAAAAAAAAATAAACAAACACATAATAACATATATATGATCTTAACGATTAAATCATCACTAGTACAAAAATGGGATTTAGTCACACATGCTTTTTTTTGAACAGCCACACAGTCACCTTTTTATGTGACTAAATGTACCAGAATAAAATAAACAGCCACACTTGATCCGACTTGTGTGACCATTTCGGAATTACATTCGAGGCTACAACCACACATTTGAATATTTTCGTGACTATACGTATCTGGTAAAAAAAATTTTTGATTTTTTAGTCACTTATAATTTGGGACGTGTGACGGATACAAATAAGGTTGAAACATTAGTCACACTATATATATACATATGTGACAAATATATGTCACGCAATTGAAAAGTGTGACCAAAATCCATATATGGTCACACGAAGTAATTGTGTATGTGGCTAAATCATATGCTCAAGTTTGTCACACATTATTTAAGCGTGACTGCTAGTTTTTGTTGAAAATTTAGCCACATATGAATTTGAAATGTGTGACAACTGAAAAGTAAGTTTGAAGCATAGTCACGATATGCATTTAAAAGTGACAAATATATGTCACACACTTGAGATGTGTGACCAAATGTCATATATGGTCACACTAAACCATAGGCATACATGATTAAGTGTGACCAAAATTCGATACAAATAGTCACGTAAGTTAATATGTGTGTCTAAAGTTAAGTGTGTGTTTGCCTGCCAATTCCTAATGTGTATGGTCACACATTTAATTGTAGCACAATCATGTGACTATAGGCAATAGTCAAATTTTGTCACACATTATTTAAGTGTAGTCAAAATTCGATACATATGGTCACACATTTCTGATAACTTATGCAATAGTCAAAAATTTAAAAATATCAATGTTTTGGCTCGATTGTAAGCATTTATGTAAGCATATTTTGTCAGACTATACATTCTAGCAGTAATAACTATACATTCTAGCAGTAATAACTACACATATTTATCTCATAAGCAGTAATGACTATACATGTTTAATTCAAACTATACATTCTAGTAGTAATAACTATACATTCTATTTCTTGTCCTTGGGTCCTAGATACTCTTCCATCTTCTTGAGCAGTTCATATGCCATGTTATCATAATTAAGCTGAAGCGTGAGTATTTTCTTCCCACGCAACATCTGATGTAGAATGTCTTTGTGAAACTTTAAAGGGTAATCTTTTTCTACAAGCATGTAGATCACCAACTCATTCACAGTTAAAGCATGTACTCCACATCGTTGAAATTTTTTCCATTCTTTAACAGTATTGTGCGTTAGTCTTCTCCAACATTCATCTTCATGATTTGGTTCAAACATTACCTTCAAATAATTCCAGACTTCTCTATCATAAGCTTGTTCTGGTGTCTTATTACCAAATCTTTGTTTGAGTAATTTCCATAGAGCTATCATATCTCGTCTATCAAAATCATGAACCATGTGAAGAAAGCTTACAAACCTTCTAGAAGAACCATCATGCCTCTTAATATCGTAATAAATTGTTTCCCAATGAGATCCAGACTTATAATCAACAATGGGATGTTTGACAGTTAAAGGTTGTGCATCCATGGCTTCTCCTACAGAGTCAACTACAAGTTCAGTGTGAGCTTGCATTTGTTCTTTAGCAACAGCTTGCTCAGTTTGTTCTTGTTTTCTCTTTTTACTGCTTTCTATTTCCAACTGTTCACCTGCTCTCTTTGAACTGTCATTCAAGAAGAGTTCATTGTTTCTCTTGGCAATTGCATACAATTCTTCAATGCTTTTATCATCCAAGAATTTCAAATCCTTTAGTTTCCAACTGGCCACATTCTTCAAATATCTGCAGATGAGTAGATGTTTATGATGTACATATTGGGTGTTGTTGATATTAATATAAATTTACCTTTGCAACAAAAAATAAAATAAAATAAATAAATAAATAAATACCTGCACATGAGATCTCTTCTTTGTTTTTGAGTGGGTGGCTTGTTCTTCTTAGCTGCATATCTTTGTGCTGCAAACTTCTTCTTTTTTGCATCAAAAATTTCTTTCAGCATTCTGGCTTTTTCATCTACTGAGTACTTATCTTGCTCTTCTTTATGTACTATTTTAGCAAACTCACAATCAGCTTCAACCTGAGCCCTTTCCTCCAACCATGAAGCTATTAACTCTGCATTTTTTTGCGCTTGTAATTTCTCTGCATACTCCTTGTCTGAAAGAATCTGAGCAGCTTTTTGAGCATCAAGATCAGCCACTTGTCTTTTCAATTCTTCATCTGTAATCATTGGTTGTTGTTGTTGTTGACTAGGTGACTGAAACTTAAATTTCTTCTTAGGTTTTGCACTCCTCATCTTTGTTAATATTTGAGCCATAGTCATATCATCATCACCTTGAGTAGCAGTAACCTTATCAATAGCAGGAATAAATTTAGTCTCAGTAGCACTAACATCAATAGCAGCAATACTAACTTCAGTCTCAGTATAGAGAACTAACCTTATCAATAGCAGGAATAGCAGGAATAACTGGCTCACTAGCAGGAATAACTGGACCACTAGCAGGAATAACTGGGTCACTAGCAGGAATAGGTGGCTCACTATCAACAGTTGTAACCTTGCCCAAACGCCTATCCATCACCGCTTCATTCCCTTGGATCACTCTCTTCACAAATACTTTCACCCTCTTTATCCTCCCCTGAAACTTTGCCTTCATTCCCCCCCTGTTTGGGAGCATCCTTAGAAGCTTCAGAAGATTTAACCTTTTGTTTGGGAATTCTTGATCCTTTGACTCCTTCTAAATACCTAACCCTTCTCTTCAAAGCCTTTATCTCCCCACCTTGAGCTTTGATGACTCCATCTTGGGAAGAAGCTATTGCTCGCAGATCACCAATTTGTGCAGACAGCTTGGCACAGGTATCCTTCAATTCATTCAAAAGTTGCAGACTATCCTCACCACTTCGGCTTGTGTTACCTAGCCCGAGAGGTGGATCACTGGAAAAGTTAAGTTCAGCCTCACCCCTAGGATGAACATCCGAACCCCCCATTGTTTCCATGTGACTGGGACCTTCACCTGAATCAGTTCCAGAGGAACTTTCTTCATTAGTAGTTGTCTTGGTTCGGGTCTTAATGATGTTACCACTGTCCTGTGCTGCTGCTAAGCTAGACACAGTAGTGGCAGCCCTTGCCAACATGTCACTCTCCCCCCCAGTGACATCCTCATCTGCAACAGTTGGTATAGAACCACTAGCCTGAGGTAGCTCAGTGTTCTTGGTGTTAGTCCTACGTTTATAGGTCTGTTGTTGTTGTTCTGTGGGTGTGTGATGGGTACCAGCTGGGATTGCTGAACCTTCACCTATTTGGGTTTAGGCTAGTGACAACATTGTTGGAAACAAAGGTGTCACTCTCCCTGAAAAATCTTTTCCAACCCTCCTCATATTAGCAAAAACCTTTTTGGTAAGGCAGGGAGTGGGAGAAACATTTTTGTGACTTTTCTTTTTTTTAAATTGGTTGTCCAAAAAGAGTTGCAAAAACCTTGGATATAGAAAATATTTAGCCAAAGAACTATCCAAGTTCCTAACCATATTATCAAAAATTAATTTTGAGAAATTAAATCTTTGAGTATTTTCAGCCAAACAAATTATAGCAGAAGCTAAATTACTGCTAAATTCATTCCATGCAGTGGTCTTTGGACATAGACACACTAAGACAGTATGAATTAAGAATTTCCACTGAGGAGAAAAATTACCTTTTTGGAACTTTAAAGCATCTGTATATCTCTCATAGCCCATCAGTGCAAGTTTTTCAAAGATTGTAGTATTTGGAAGATTCTCAACTCCGTTAGCATCATCTAGGAGAAGATCTCTTCGAATAGACGCCTCTGTAATGATAATCATCTGCCCATCTACAAGGGCATGGATTTGTGCTTCCCCATTAATAGTATTGACCTTAGCAGACGACCAAAACTGGATAATGTTGGAAGTATATATAGTAGGTTTTACTGTTAATGCAAACTTAATATAGCTTGCATTAAGGAAATCAATGATCTCAGTAAAATCTACAGACTCATTAGATTTTTCTAAAAAGGCAACATTATTATGAGGTTCGGTAAAAGTTAGGTTCGACATTATGATTTGATTTGGGGGTTTTTCAATTTGACGATTAAAATTCGATTAGGGAGTGGAAGAGAGAGAGTAATGTGTGCGTGAATGTGATTGTGTGCAGCAATTGGGGTTTATACCCTTTAAGTAAAAAGTGATACAAACTACCCTGCACTCCCAACCACTGCTAAAAGGATACCCAGCAGTACAACGTTTCGCTAGCAGTACAATTGTTTACCTAGCAGTACAATAATAATAACTACATTCAAATATCATAAACTTGTAATAATAACTGCATTCATATATTAAACCAAGTCAAAATAAGTTTACATTTACATAGGCAAAATATATAAAGAAAAGATACATTAAGACACATATTTACTAGCTTCAATACTTCTGTAAACATCAACTATTTTCTCTCTTTCTTCTTCTATTTTTTTGTTCCTCTCCTCAATTTTCTTCTGATGCTCCTCAATGACCTCTAAATCTTTCTTGTTCCTTTCTTCATACATCTTTATAAGCTTGTTGTGAATTTCTAACAATGCGTTTTCAACACCATACTGGCCTTTACTACATTTCTCCCAAATATTTTGGGATATGCCAAATTTTTTATATTTTTCAGGCATTGGTGGAGGAGAATCATCCCTTGGGCGTTTGTTTTTGTTGGAAGAAGGAGTTGAAGAGGAGTCAGTCATTGAAATTTGAAATTTATTTTCTAATGAAAATATCAAAGGAGTTGTATATGGTACGGTTGATTATGAACGGTTTTCCATGTCGAGTTGTACAAATAGGCTAGAGAGGTATACGAACGGTTCCCAATACTTTAGGCGGGAAGAGGGACCATCGAGAGGCGCCAAAAGTAAACAGATGGATAATATTGATCGGATTTGGTTTGTGTTTGGTTTGGATTTGACTAGTGTAGTTGATCTAGAAGTGTGTTTGGTGTTGGATTGACTAATTGACTTTTTCATTAGGGTAATTGATATTTTCTATATTAATGATGTTTAATGTAATTTGTGTGCTAACTTTAATGACTAATTGACTTTTTCATTAGGGTAATTGATATTTTCTAGTACATGTTTAATGTAAATACATGCTTTAATATCTATCGCAGTCTGAATGTGTTTGAGAAGTATGGGTATATTTAGGCCACTTCCAACAATAACTCAGCCTTAACAAATTAAAATTAAAATTCAAATTCAAACGTAAGATAAAGTACAACATATTAACGCTGCGTTAACGCAGGTTAGCCCCAACAATTAAAATTCAAAGTCACGTTAATAAAACGTGTGCATTTGTACCCTATAAATACCAATGCTTCTGAAGCACAAGTCACACAGAAACACATTCCAAACTTCTCAAATACTCAAGATCCAAGCATCTCAAATTCAAGATGTCTTCCAGAAAAGATTTCGGGCAACAATTTCCAAGCCCACCTCGCCAAAAGGATTTTGGCCAACAATTTCCAAGCCCACCTCGCCAAAAGGATTTTGGCCAACAGTTTCCAAGCCCACCTAGCGAAAATGAAAAATTCCATACTCCACCCGAGCATATCTTTCCGGTTTTCCAACCGGAAAATTTTCCGGTGAATAATCAACCTGAACATGAACCGGTTCCCAACCAAGACCCAAATCCGTTTGGGTTAACTGAGGAACAACTTAGGCAAGAGGAAGCAGATATGCAAGTCCTCCTAGAAATGGAAGCACTTGAAAGAGAAGAGGAAGCTGATCGTTTGGAGCGGCAAGCCAGGGAGGATGAAGAACGTAGGCAAAGGTGGGAGTCTGGTTTTTTCACACCTTCCGAATCCTCTGAAGATGGTTACCCAGATTCAGATGATAGTTTTTATTAATCGTCCGTTGTTTATGTTAATCGTATGTTGTTTATGTTAATCAATCGTTGTTTATGTTAACGTAGTTTTTATTTGACATTTAATGTATTTCTATTTCATGTTTAAAGTATTTCTATTTCATGTTTAATGTATTTGTATTTGATACTTTATTTTCAATTTATAAATTGAATTGAATTTGAATTGAATTGATAAATTTTAAATATATCCCGCCCTTTTGTTTAATTTGAATTTGAAATTTTAAATTTTAAATATCCCACTCGTTATTAATATGTTGTACTGTTACTTTACGTTTGAATTTGAATAATACTCGTACGGTTACTTTTACTTTCAATCTGATTTTTAAAATAGCCTCCAACGGCTAGTTTAACGGCTTTCCACTATCAAAGCCACTTTCACAACACTTCGTTTTCTCACACAACTTCTTATAAAACTCTCTCGCAAGTATCACTAATTTTAACACAAACACTGTGGCTAACAAATTAACTAGCAGAGGTGCAAAAGGCTATCCTCACCCGATTACACAATGAACAAGAAAAAGAACTCAAATTGATTAACAATTTGCTAGGTGAGATAACTCGTATTATGCTACAGATGCATAATCGTGCTGATCCAGAGGTCGAAAGGTTGCGTGAGTTACCTCAAGACCATCCAGCTATCAGGGTTGGTCTAGAAATTAAACTCTTTTAAGAAATGATGAAATAGGGTCGAAAGGTTGCGTGAGTTATTGTTGGGTGTGTTGCTCATGTACAAACATATAATCTCGGCTCATTCGTTAAACATCTCGTATACAACCATATAATCTCGGCTCATTCGTTAAACATCTCGTATACAACCATATCATCTCGGCTCATTCAATTCGTTAAACATCTCGTGTATAACCATATCATCTCGGCTCATTCGTTAATTAAACATCTCGTATACAACCATATTATCTCGGCTCATTCGTTAAACATCTCGTATACAACCATATCATCTCGGCTCATTCGTTAAACATCTCGTATACAACCATATCATCTCGGCTCATTCGTTGAACATCTCGTGTATAATCATATCATCTCGGCTCATTCGTTAAACATCTCGTATACAACCATATTATCTCGGCTCATTCGTTAATTAAACATCTCGTATATATACAACCATATCATCTCGGCTCATTCGTTAAACATCTCGTATACAACCATATCATCTCGGCTCATTCGTTAAACATCTTGTGTATAACTAAAGCTCAGTTAATTAAGGGTGAGTGTGTTAAAGCTGACGTGGCATTGTGTTAAAGTTTAAAGCTGAGTTATTGTTGGGAGTGGTTAGAGTATTTTCTTTTGTTTTTTCGGTGGATTTTAGCGTGACTTAATCTTAATACCGCCAATTTTGTCCATATAATATTCAACTACGTACGGATAACTGATACCCGCGGGGAAACCCGAAAAACCGATGGATAATATTAATCGGGTATCCGGTGGGATATGGGGCGGGTACGGGTATATTATAAACGGGTTCGGTTATGGGTATACTAAAACCCGCCCCGAACCCGAACCGTTGCCATCCCTATTTACCGGCTATAGCCGGATTTCACCGCCACATCATCACCATTAGTTTTTTTTTTTTTTTTTTTTTTTTTTTTTTTTTTTTAAACAAATCTTGCCACGTCAGCTATAGTTAAACCAAACCACAAATTCAATATTCAACCAGCAATTAATCCCTTTACCCGGTCATTTGTAAACACACACAAAAATCAATAAACCCTAATCAACACACACATTCTTATGGCAAACACAAGCACGCAAACAATGAAACCAAATAACAAAAAGGTAATTAGTAATTTGTGTTTTGTAAATGTAATTAGTAAGGGTACAATAACTAGTAATTATGTAAGTATTTTGGTTTGTTAAATGGGTAGTAGTTTGTACTGTTGATGTGATGGTTGCACAGTATGATACATTATTTGCGATTATTAAGATAGTACTCTATAAAATTTGGAGCCAAAAATTTGATTTATTCAAGTTTATGCTTTAATTAACAGGTTCAAAGGGAAAATTTTCAAATAATTCAATTGTTAATTTCAAATTACAACTTGGAGGCAAATTTTTGGATCAAAATTTTTTGAATCACAAACGATTCATATTCTTGGTGTATAGCCTCTTTTCTCTCCTTAAAAAAAAGACTGCAAATAAAAAACAAAAATCAAATCTTCTCTCACCATTACTCTCCAAGCTAAGCCATAATCATTTTCTTTTACCCTTTGTTGCTCAAGAGTCATGGAAACTGAACCCATTGTTGATAACCATACTTTGCTTCCTCTTGATCTTATTGTACATGATGATAACGCCTTAGAATATGAATCCGAAAAGTCTTCTGATAAAGAAGATATAGATGAGCCTGTAACCAACCAAACACCTGAGATAGTAGCTAAGAGGGGCTCAACCAGGCTAGTAAAGTTTCGCGCGAAGCATGACAAACCTGGTGCAATAAAGCTCAAGGTAACCTTCGATGCATTCGGTAGGGTAACAGGGGAAAACAGAGCAGTGTTTGTGAGTTTTTTAGGAGATGTGGCTCGTGAGCAGATAGGTGTGAAGATTCTACACTGGAAGAAGGTGAATAAAGAATCAAGAGATAAACTATGGGATGAAATCTTGGTACATATATACTATTTTGTAACCCAGTACTACATAAGTTTATGTATGCAGTTACATTATGTGCAACTAATTAACAACATTGTGTTAATCTTTTCAGAAATTTTTTGTTGTTGACGTCAAGTACAGAAAATTGATAATGATTCGTCTTGGTAAAAGGCTAAGGAATTACAGAAGGAAGCTCAAATTCAACTACATTTTGCCCAACCTAAATACACCTTCCAAAC
Organism: Artemisia tridentata subsp. tridentata; assembly: GCA_021014915.2. Classification (NCBI taxonomy): domain Eukaryota; kingdom Viridiplantae; phylum Streptophyta; class Magnoliopsida; order Asterales; family Asteraceae; genus Artemisia; species Artemisia tridentata. The sequence goes on from CP139505.1 coordinate 52,714,049, forward strand.
TGAATGAAGTCCCGGACTTGTATAATACAATAATGAAATCAGAAGACTGGGTCGAGTATGTTAAATACACGACCACTGAAGCATACAAGGTTTTAATTAGTCATCTTTAATTAAGTGTATATGTCATTTTATTATTTTCAGTTTGCAGCATTACCGCATCTAAACGCCTTATGATTTTGTGTTTTTAGGAGAAATCTGAGAAAGGTAAAATGGCGCGTTCCCAAAATATTTATCAGCATAAAATGGGACGAGGTGGATATGCTTATGTCAAAGAGAAAATGGTAAGATTACACAATGTTTGTTTTACCAATTAAGAGACGATCAGTATGAGAAATGAATCTGTTTACATTGCCCAATTTGCACATTTGCATTAATACCCTCATATTTTCGATTATCTTGGTTTAACTGTACATGTGTAAGCATCCTCATATTTTCGTTTATCTTGGTCTAACTTTACATGGGTATGCATTTGATGTTTATTAGATCCAAAATAAAGAGATTGAAGAGGATGAAGAACCCCCCCCCGTGATGTAATGTGGGTGAAAGGAAGGGTAAACAAAGACGGCGAATACCCAAATGATGATATTAAATCAAAGGGAGATGAACTTGTAAGTTTGACTGCTAATTCTATTATTATGCTTATATAGCAGCAACATTTAACTGTGTACTAGCAGTAGTAGCTTGTATACCAGCAGTTACTCTAACATCATCAAGAAGACTTTTAATCCCAACATTTCCTATATTTTTTGTGCAGAAAGAAGCTGATGACAAGATCAAGGAAGGAACATCGGGTTTTGATGATGGCACTGATGCCATGACATTTGTATTTGGTAAGGAAAAGGGCGGTTATGCCAGAGGAGTGGGAGGTGCAGTAACATACAAAGAGTATTTTGGCCTTCCTCTAAGAAAACAAGAAGCCAATAAAAAAATTGCCTTACTTCAAACTCAACTGGATAATGAGAGACGCGAGCGTGAAGAAAAAGATAAATTGATCAAGAAATTGTCCACCGAGATGACCAAAAAAGATGTGCAGGTCAATAAATTATCCGGTGAGGTGGAAAACACAAATATAATGCTTTCTCAAATTCTGCAACAGTTGAATAATAAAGGGATGAATATAACTCTGCCAACTGAACCATCGCCAATAGCCTCAGTTGTAAGCCATTTTTTATGTTGTTAACAATTTCATTTTCTAATGCTGACACTACTGATGCTAATGATACTAGGCATTGCACATAAACTGATGAGTGACTGTATTTCTTAATTTATATTGCAGGTGACTCCAATGGCCATTGACAATATTGCAGGTGACTCCAATGGCACTCAGACAAGTGGTGTTGTAAGTCCTAAAGATGCGGGAATTGAGGAGAAATCCAATGGCCTTGAAACTTCTAAAAAGGTAACGGAAACAATGGTAAGTATAGTAATAAAAGATCGCCCTTTGATTTTTGAATTTTACATACATGATCGACTAATGTACCGTGTTTTATATATACGTATAGGAACCTGCTGCTAAAACTGTCAGGCCTAAGCATAACCTTAAGTCATGACGAAACGGGTCTCCAGATTCCCAATCGCTACAAAATGTGTCGTCTCCAACACAACCACTGCCAACAGTATGTATTTCAACATGTTTCTTGTTACTCTTTTGTTTAAATAATGTAACGTGTTTTATATATACATATAGGAACTTGCTAAAACTGTCGGACCCAATAAGCCAAAGCAAAAGAAGCGACGAAACGGGTCTCCAGATTCCCAATCGCAACAAGATGTGTCTCTAACACAAGCAATGCCAACAGTATGTATTTCAACATGTTTCTTGTTATTCTTTTGTTTAAATAATTTCTGATATATACATAAAAATTCTTTTTTTGTAGACACTTAAGTGCAAATTGTGGATTATAAAGCAAACAAATATTGTTGCTTTGGGTACCGTATACCAGTCTCATGGAAAGCAAGTGCTGCATAACCGACCACTCCCAAGTGATTGCTACAAAGTGTCGATTGATGAATCGTTAGTGGATGCAGCATGCGTACCGGACGTAGCAAATAATGGGTTAAAAGTAGTTAAGAATGTTGAAGGTAGTTTCGTTGCATGGCCAAAGGATCAAGTTATTTTTGAAGAGGTGGTACGTACATGTGTTTTTTCAACCTACATATATAATTATTCATATGTAATTCAATGTTTGATAGAAGCGTCTTTTGTTTACTACAGGTTACACCAACAAACCATGTGACTAAATGTGTACCACAGGCACCACCGAAGAAACAATATATATCTGCTAACGACTTAAGGCAAACTGCTAAGGGGGTGAAGGTTCAAAAGTCTTTAGATATTTGATTAATTAAGTACGACATTACAATTGTATATTCTGTCCAGTTATATACATTCGAGTTTAATTCAATTTGAAATTTCTTGTGTTTTTTAATATTGTTTTATATATAATATATATAACTCATTCCAGCAGCACAAGCATAGTACTAGCAGCAGTAACTCTGCTTCAGCAGGACTACCTTAGTACTGCTAGCAGTAGCAACTCTGGTCCAACATTATTGGTCACTCTTTGTTTAATTCGATGTGTGACTAAATAGTACCAAAGGCCACACAAAATAAAAATTCATGTGACCATTTGATGAACAATAGTCACGCAAAATACACAATTCTTCACTTTACACAGCATATGGTCACACTTATTAACAACTTTGGCCACTTTATGCTTAATTGTATGTGACTAAATACCCAAAACAAGCATGCTTTGTGTGACTAAATATTATAAAAGGCCACACAAACATAAAATTCAAGTGGCCATTGGATGATCAATAGTCACACAAAATACAAATTTCTTCACTTTAAACAGCATATAGTCACACTTATCAACACTTTTGGCTACTTAATGCTTAATTGTATGTGACTAAATAACCAAAACAAACATGCTTTGTGTGACTAAATATTACAAAAGGCCACACAAACATAAAATTCATATGGCCATTGGATGATCAATAGTCACGGAAAATACACATTTCTTCACTTAAAACAACATATGGTCACACTTATTAACACTTTTGGCCACTTTATGCTTAATTGTATGTGGCTAAATACCCAAAACAAAGATGCTTTGTGTGACTAAATATTACAAAAGGCCACACAAACTAAGAATTCAAGTGACCATTGGATGATCAATAGTCACACAAAATACACATTTCTTCACTTAAAACAATATATGGTCACACTTATTAACACTTTTGGCCACTTTATGCTTAATTGTATGTGACTAAATACCCAAAACAAACATGCTTTATGTGACTAAATATTACAAAAGGCCACACAAACTAAGAATTCATGTGACCATTGGATGATCAATAGTCACACAAAATACACATTTCTTCACTTAAAACAGCATATGGTCACACTTATTAACACTTTTGGCCACTTTATGCTTAATTGTATGTGACTAAATACCCAAAGCAAACATGCTTTGTGTGACTAAATATTACAAAAGGCCATACAAACTAAGAATTCATGTGACCATTGGATGATCAATAGTACACATTTCTTCACTTTAAACAGCATATGGTCACACTTATTAACACTTTTGGCCACTGTTTTTTAAATTGTATGTGACTAACTCGAAAAAAAACAACACACGATGTGTGACTAAATCATCACAAACGTCACATTTATTATATTTTCGCGTGGCCATAGGATGGGAAATAGTCACACATACTGATGAATCCAACAAAACTTGTGCCTAATTAGTCACACATATTCGGGTTTTGGTCACTCTTTTTCGATGAAAACGGCCACAAACTAAACAATGTGACCATATGATACCTACGGTGGCGCGACTTTTTGTCACACACACCCAAAAAAACGTGTGTGACTATATGCATATAGTCACGCATTTCCAGTGTGACGATAGGCAATATCTGTACCAGTGCATATAGCCACATGCAAACCTTTTGATAAATCCTATTAACAATATCTATGTGAATTTTTATGTATATAATTAATAACGCTCCCATTGGTTTTCGAGCGCATTGTACCCAATGGACCACAAACACCAATTAATTGGCCGCGTAAGTTTTAATAATTATATACCACGTTGCACATAACTGATTCATTAATATAATTAATTAGGTCTTCCCTAATTTTAGATTTTTATTAAAAACATGTAGCACAAAAACATATATTAATCCAAGATTCCTTGCATGAAGAATCATGGATTATCCAGGAACGTAACCCTTATAACGCAAATAAACACATAAACACAACATATTCTAATTTAGGGTTACAAAACTAATTATTAGTTAAAAGAGGGTCGAAACCCTAACCCTAAATTCTTATTCGATTTTTATTGTATGTTTAAAACAAACCCTAAAAAAATTGACTTAACATGTGTATTCAAATCAAGAATTGATTTTTATTATGCGTTTAGGTAATTACAATTATATGTTAAATTGGCTCGTGATGCCACTATTGGAATTTAAATAGCATGACAATCATCTAAATAAATAAACACGTCAAAGCACGTGTGGCGGAAGCAAGATCTATTATTTAACACGTATAAAGAATTACCGAATAATAAATAGTTACATACCTCAAGATCCTAGCAAGAACAAGGATCGATCTTCTCTTCACTTCACTTGATCAATATATAGGATTACCGTGAAACCCCTTACCCTTTTGTTTCACAATCCAAGATTAATTACTAAAGTAAGTAATTACTGAACTGTTGTACACACGTACTATAACCAATCAAGTATTGATGCTAGTGAATGAACACGGTTAACCAAAACAATTTTGTTAACAAGAAAAAGTATGGATCGACACACTATAATAGTGCTCGACCGGTTTTGAAACAAGAGAAGAGAAAACACAAATTTTAGGGTTATAGCAATGCACAAGGTAAAGAAACAATAACCCTTCAATTTGTATTTATAGTGAATGATAACTTTGGGAACAAGCCATGCAATTAGGGTTTAGAAACCCTTATGACCGATCGGATAATCACCTCCATAAGGTGTTCTAGATCCTTCTTAATCCCCAAATTTCACTAACGATCCTTCCTTTATTCCCTAACGGTCGTTAGTCAATTTCGTTAATTACTTAACGTCCGTTAGTTATCATTTCGTGTCCAAATAATTAATATACATAAATAATATACATATTAATTATTTACTTGATCGTTCATAAGTAAAGTATGCAATCCCTCGGTCCCGTGTTCGAATCTAGACATACACGAATAATATTTTTCCATTAACTCTAACCGTAACTAAGCTAGTGGTTTAAAGCGTCTTCCCACTCTCCATAACTTACTCGTATCTGCAATGTTTTGGCTAAAGGGGAGGCTACCAATATTTATCAGTAACTCTAAAAAATTAACCTCTGCAAGATATACAAGTTATCATGATGTTATTACTTGTTATAACTTTTGCCACTTTTTGGTCACTGACTCATTGTCGTGACCCAATAGCAAAGAATCACTTTACTGAAAATTTGGGACCAAACAACCCCATCAAAATACGTGAATGAAATATCAAAGACCACTCAACATCTATACCTTTCTAGTCAAGCTCAATTCGACCTGGAAGCCTACCATTAAAAGCACGCCAAATAAAACGTTGACTTTCCTGGGTACTAATGTGTTCTGTTCTGTCTTCATACTACGTGTTTTCCTCCAAATACGCCACTCCTCAATTATAAAACGCAATTCCATAGTGCCATTCACTCCCTTTGTTAACTTGGGGTGCCGTTATCTAGATACTTGTTTTTAATGCCAATAGTCTAATAGTCTTAGGGGTTGTTTGATGCTCGACGCAATTTCTTCAACCCTTTTACACAATATTTAACGGGTGTGTTTATTAAAAGTAGGAGTGGGCAGTTGCAGTGAGCTGTGAGCAGTAGCCACAGCTCACTGCTCACAGCTTCTTAAAGAAGCATTGGAAAAATGAGCATTTCTTAAAAATAGCAAAGCTCACCTGTAACAACCGAGAAATTTCCAAGTCATTATTTTACTAATTTTATTTGCTTATTATGCTATTTTAAGTAAATTGGCTTTTGCCGGGAAAGTTGCCCGCGTACGTCGTGACACGTACACTAAAATTTGTAAATTGACTCAGGCTATGCTCAGTTTACCCATTAATATGATTTATATTCCCCCACGTACTTGTTTTCATATGGAATAATGTAATTTTCCATTTCTACGCGAAGTGTACACATTTTACGTTTTACGTGTTTTCAGCTCGCGGTTTAGGCTTTAAAGGCGTTATAACACTCCGGAAGGCTCTGGAAATTTATGAAACATCAAAATAGGTCATTTTAAGTTACATTTAACATTTTTATAAAAATATTATCTTCATGACTTTTATTTCCATAAACTAGGCATAAAACGTTACCGATTTAGCCCCGTTGGCCTTCAAACTCACTCCGTGACTTGTAATACTTGTACAAAAGATGTATACAAGGTATATTTACAATATAATAAAAGAAAACCCTCCCCATAAAGCCCTTAGGCCGGCCTCCCATCAATACCACCCTCCCCTTTAATTACTTGCACACTTTTCATTTTTATCATTACCCATAAACTCATTATATCTTTGCATGCAACTCCCACTCTCTCTCACTAAAAATCATCCAACACCAAAGTTCCTTCTCCTGGACTTCTTGCTGCTGTGACATCCCCCCCTCAAGACCATCTTCATCAAGCTTTCAAGTATCCAAAAACCTTGCATTAGTTAACCCAATTGAGCCCTAGTAAGTTTCTTTAATTAATTTCATCTCATTTTCTTTATTTTCCTATGTTTATTAGAGATTTTCCTAGGCTAAACAAACATCTATTGCATGTGTCATTTTAGTTGATTAGAGTCAAGATCTTATGGGAAATAGGTGGTTTGATAATTGGTTAGTGTTGATAGGTAAAAGTTATGCAAGAGATTAATGGATCTTATAGAATTTTTGGCTAGTTATGGATGTTTATCTTGGATGTTTGTTACTAAAAACTGAAGTTAAAACTAAAGATAATCTTTCATCTCCTGGAAATATTGATTTATTGTATGAATAAAAGAGTAGGAATCATTGGTCTTGAGCATGCATGTGTATTAGAGGTAATAAATGTACAAAAGTAGCCATTTTGATTGGTCAATAGTCTGTCCCAGATTTGATGCTTCAAGATCCATTCACCATTTTGTACTCAGAAGGTTTTAAGCAAAAATAAAAATATTGGGAGTTAGCCACAAGTCTTAGAATCATTTCCCCGAAAACCTTACATCCTAATTCATCTTGGAGATTTTTAGAGAAAATCCAGACTAAAACTGGTCCAGGAATGAATGTCAGATTTGAAAGGCTAATTACTCTAAAATGTTGTAAAGAACATTAGGTTGGTGTAAACATGAAAGTTGTAGCCAAGACCTGTAGAAAACTTTTTCCACAAGCCATGTGTCCATTAGACCTGTAGATAAGAAGATACACTCTTTTTCCTAAACCCATTTGGATGCTGAGTATAACTATCTAGAGACACAGGGGTAAATTTGTAATTTTACCCATGTTCTGAAGTTCTCAGTAATGTGAGGCCTTGATTTTCATATTGTAAAGAGTCATACATTTCTAAGCATATAAAGTTCATAATTTTAGCCTTCACGGTTTAGAAATGGCGACCCAATTGGTGCGGCAATTTTATAAAATTTCCATCAGCATTGCATTTTTAAACCATATAAACTTTATTAAACGTCTTTCGACCCATGTCTTGCTATAAGACTTTTAAATAAATGACCATGTGATATTTTGAGTTCAAGTACTGAGTTAAGTCATAAATAATAAGTATTATACTTTAATCCCCGAGCCTAAGTCGTGTTATATTTTATTTAGGTCACTTGTGATCTTGCAGTTTTCTCGACGTGCACACTTCTCCGATTTCCGTTGCTACTTCATTATTGGTGAGTTCATAGCCCCAATTTTACCTTAATTGTTTTACAAACTCCGTGGGGGAGATACATGCTATAAATAACTATGATCACAATGCTTTGAAAATTGTATGCTATCCTGACATTGTTATTGCCTAAGTTTCCCAAAGCCTGAAAGTCCCTTCTTTATCGTGAACCGTTAATCACTTGCGAGTGAACGCGAATGCCGTGAATAGATCTATTGGGAATGACTTTCCCATTTTGGACCGCTGCCCTGCATGGGCAACCATATGCACTGTATTTGAGGTTGCTAGGTAATTAGGCTATTACCTCTTGTTGAAGGGCAAAATTATATTCCGCTAGAATATCTGACCAAGTTAATGTTCGGGGTCACGAGCTTAGTGCAATAATAACTGAATCAGACTCTGCATTTGTTGCTTAGTCGTTTTTATAAACTGAATTATATTGTGATCAACTGCTTATTACTAAAACTCTATGGATTCACTCAACCTTTGTGTTGACGTTTTAGCATGTTTTATCTCAGGTTTAAAGGCATGAAGGTCTTGGATGGAGTCGCACGGATATATTTTGAGGACTCGGCATATTTTCATATTTGAAATGTCTATATTTTAAAGATTTATGTTATGTTTAAAACATCTGCAATCTTTTGAAAACATTGTGTTTTATGAAAACTGTTGGGACCTTTGCAAACTCTGAGAATTTAATGTATCAAACGTGAAACACTTTTAAAACGTCTCTTTTCAAGGGTCGTTTTCCATGACTTGTACTTTGTGCTAGGAAGTAAGACCCCAGTGATCTATCTTCCGCTGTTATAATTTTGGGGGTGTTACATCACCGCTCCTTTGCCAAATGACTAATAAAAATCAAAATGCTCATTGCTCACCGCTGCAAAAAGCTCCAACCGCTCCGTGCTAAACTGTAGGTCCACGGTTATGGATCTAAGTAGCCTGTGTAAGACAATAGATAACTTGAATAAATCCAAATTAATCTATATGAGAAACTCTTAACAGTATATTGATTGTTAATGCGGAATCTTAACAAACAACAAGTATGAAGAACACAACTATGATTACTAACTTCGTATTACTATTAAACTTTCAATTGTCACACTAAAACATAATGCCATAGGGTTCCTTTTATACTCTAAGGAAAACCCTAATGTTACAAAATGTGTGAAAGGATAAACATATCTTCTAATAAGATATCTAATACGTATATATCATTTCCTAACATATAGCTAACAAACTATTCTGTTACACATAAACAGACTTAACTAATAATACCTACCAGACTTAACTATGTTTGCCAGACTTAACTTTGTACTGGCAGACTTAACTAAGCTACCAGACTTAATGACTTCATCAGCAGACTTAAGTCTGTTCTACAATAATTCCCAACAATCCTCCCCTAACTTGATCTTCATACGCCATGAACTTCAAGTTTCTTTCTTGATAAGCTTCCTGAGGATGTTGAACTCTAATCTTTTGAAATTATTTTTAACTGTAACTCTTCAAATCATCATATCTGAACTTTGCATCATCTTTTATCAGCAATCTTTACACCATCTGATCTTTGCAAAAACATTGACTGTTTGTACATCAATTCATAAAGTTTCATACTATTCTCATCACTTCTAGGTGTGTTAACTCCTGTGAGAGGTGAATCATTGAAAATTTAATGGACTTGATGTCTCTTTACCAGTTAGCCATTAACTCTGGAGTAGCCAATGTTTGGTGTAAAACCATGGTACATTGATAACCATTTCAACTCTTTGTACATGAAACATGGTGAGTTGAAATACCATATGATTTTTAGCAAATCATCAGCTATCAACGGATTTGATTTGTCTTTACCAAAAGCCGTTTGCTTTTGGACTAGCCAATTCTTTGGTGGAATGCAGTCATCACCTTGGTGAATTGATAACCAGTTATGGATTTCCACAGCCTTTACCACAAGCCATACTCTTGTGGGCTAGTCAACTCTTCACTATCATAGATATGGTGAGTTGATTACCATACAATTTTTGGCAAATTGTCAGCCATAAACGGATTTGAAATATCTTTACCATGAGCCGTTTGCTCTTGGATTAGCCAGTCCTTATGTGGATTAGACATGGTGGACTAATAACCATTTGTTGTGTTAGTGCAGAGCACCTTCACCAAGTGAGATTCTTCTCAAATTCCATTTATCCCACTTATCAGCTTAGAAAATTATTTCAAACAACCCAAACAGCTTCCTTTTGGGATTGCTTTTCAATTAACTGTAATAGCTGGTAACATACCTCATCTTTCCTATCACCCAAAAGCTTCTTCTTAAGCATCTTCTTTCATACCCTTGGATGTAGAGGATACTCAACCTCTGTCAGTATATATATATGTGTGCATTCTACAGAGTCAAACAATGAACTGCACAACTGTCAAAGTATCTCCATCTCACCAATTCTTGTTGATAGGGCAGCTTCCAAATTTCATCAGTCTTAGATGGTGGATCAAACATGGTTTTCAAGTCTCCCCAAAGAACTCTTTCAAATTCTTCTTCTGGTCTGATATCTCCATACTTGATCATCATCAACCTATATAACTCCTTGAGATCATCTCTGTTCAAATCATTAAGTAATCCTGGAAAATTAACATAAACAACATCTGTATTATCTTCCCTGATTATTTGATAAGCCCCTTTCTCACCAGTTTTAATGATCTGCCATTTGACAATCTTGGCAGGTTGTGCTGAGCTTTCAGGAATTGAACCCATTGTGAATGAATCAGAAGAAGGTTCTTCTACCTTTTCATCTAAATACTCTTGCACATCCTTCTTAGTGACTGACTTACCCTTCTTAGCCACTCTTTTTCTTCTAGTCCACAAAATAGGTTTCTTAACTTCTACTTCTTGCTTTACAAGTTCACCTTTTGAACTATCAGGTACCTCTTCATATGTCTTTCTTTTCATCCTTTCAAGAGTAGAATGCTCCTGATTCTTTAAATACTGCTTCATGTAAGACATCTTCTCCTGCTTTGATGGTTTCTTGGTAGTACTTTTCATCTTTTGTGTCTGTTTAATCTTCTCCATCATATCTCCAAGAGTTTCTGTTTCCCTTCTGGCATTAATGAAATCTGCAAGCTGTTTTGCTCTTTCTTCAACTGTCAGACTTTCATTAGCCTTCAGTTCTTCCAGCTTTGCCTTTAATTCAGCATCATCCTTAATTATAGACATGAATGGATCGTTGTTAAACTACTCTTGCAGCTTCTTTGCAAGTGATTCATCCTTTTTCTTTAGCTCTTCATTCCTTGCCTCTTTAGCTTCTTCTTCAGCTTGAATTCTTTCAATTTCAGCCATACTTGCTTGTTCCTCTCTGAGTTGCCTCATAGTTTTCTTAGGCTGAGAAGTTTCTTGAAGTACTTGCTTGCCTTCTCTTTGAGTACCAACAGACTTATCTTTGTCACCAGAACTAACTTGATCACCAGACTTATCACCAGAACTAACTTGATCACCAGACTTAAGTTTCTCACTAACAGACTTAACTGGATAATCACTAGCAGACTTATCTTCTTCTGTCACCAACTTCTTTCTTAGCCTTCTCTTCTTTTGACTTTGACTAAGAGTTTTAGCTAAAATCTCTGCTGCTTCCAATCCCTCAGGACTAATATCTTTATCACCAGAGGATTTTGCTTGAGCAGGAGTCTGAAAGATTGTTTCTTCACCCAAATTCCTCTCTTATTTGGAAGAATTTTCATCTGCAGCACCCTCCTTATCACTAAAGAAAACCCTTTTGCTTTCATAATATTCTTCATCTTCTTTACTTTTCTGACCAAAGTTACTATAGCATTGTCCATGGTTTGTTTTGTGTCTTTAAGCTCTTTTTCCAATGCAGATATCCTTTTAACCATTTGAGGAACCAGCTGTAAAAGATCATCCACAGACATTGGAGTTGACTCCTCTTCATGAGTTGGAGTTAGAACCTGGGTTTGCTGAGGTGAAGGTGGTGTGGGTGTAGGTGATGGTGGTTGTTGTGCAGTTGAGCTAGGTGCATTTGCAGGCTCCTCAGCTGCATGAAGTGGGTGAGAGTGTGCTTCACTTCCAGATGATTATAATGATGTACCTGCATTGTCAGTAACAACAGGCAACATAGCAAATAACAATGGTTTATGTACCCCCTCAAAGCCCTTTTTCATGTTACTAAAAATTTATCCTTGAAGGGTACACATAAGTAAGGCAATTTGTTTTCAGTTTCAACATTCAAAACCATTTGAAGAAAGCGAGGACACATCAAAAACTTGTGTTTACTTTTCACATTTCCCATCATGCCATCAAATATTAATTTCAAAAAGTTGAAAGTTTTACCAAGTGAAAGACAGACCATTGCAGAAGCAATATTACTTCCAAATTTATCTCATCCTCCACTCTTAGAACTTAGACATTGTAGCAAATTATGGACTAAAAATCTCCACTGAGGTGAAAAATGGCTTTTCCAAAACGTGAATGTACCATCAGTTGGATATCCTATACTTGCCATACCTTCTAAAATCATTTTATTTGACAACATAACTTCCCCTGAAGCATCATCCAAGTGAAGACTACTTCTAATGGATGCTTCAGTGACTGAATACTCAGTGTTATCAATAGTTGCCCTTAACTTTAGGGTCCCATCAGTAAGAGTTTCGGAAGTAGCAGTCTCCTAAAACTGTTTGACTAGGGAATCATAGATAGTGGGATTGTGAGTTAAGGCATACCTGATATGATAGCCTTTCAAGAAGTCCACTATCTATTCAAAGCCTTCGCTCTTGGTTGGTTTCTTCAAGAAACCCACTTGGTTGTGCTTATCACAATATTTGAGTTGAGCCATGGATGAGCAATGAATTTTGTAAGTACTGGTTGAATGCCGTATTAGGGTTTTTATGCTGATTGTTTAAAACAGAGTAATCGTGGCCGAGAATAAAAGGTTTATAAAAGTGGAAGTAAATAATGGATAAAGATGAAAAATGAATCAAATATTATCCATATATACCTCTTAGGGCCGAAAAAATGGTAACGGTACTATTGAAACAGGAAAAATCATTAAGCGTATGACCAGACCTAACGGTAAAAAATTAATTACGTTTTAACACTACCAGACTTAACATTGGTCAACCAGTATTAATGGTGACTCACCAGACTTAACAAAAACACCAGACAAACACAAACAAAAATCATTAGCAAAGCTTCCAATCACCATCAATCCATGCTTTTCCTGGAAAAATTAGTCTAAAACCAAGAAAATATACAACCATATGTTGTTGCAACCAAAATTAAAACCTACTCATTGCCAAAATTAACTCTAAAGCTACCAGATTTAACTTCTACCAGAATTAAATCTACTAAGTACTTGTACTATTTTACAAACTATACATTTAACCTCCCCTTAAATGTAGCTATGGGTTTGTCATTCCAATATTAACCACTAAGTAATTGAACCTAGGTCCATCAAAAGCTTTGGTCAATAAATCAGCTACATTAAAGTCTGTGTGTATCTTTTCCACCCTAATCAATTTCTTTTCAAAGCAATCCCTTATAAAGTGATGCCTTATTTCTATGTGTTTGGTCTTAGAGTGATACACTGGGTTCTTTACTATACAGATAGTACTTTCATTATCAATGTGAATTATAGTATTCATGAAATTCAAACCATAATCTAGCATCTGATTTTGAATCCACAAGACTTATCCACAGCAATTTGCAGTAGCTACATACTCAGCTTCAGTTGTAGATGTAGCCACAATGGTTTGCTTCTTGCATTGCCATGAAATCAATCTTCTGCCAAGAAATTGACAACCTCCAGTTGTGTATTTCCTGTCAAGACTTTCTCCAGCATAGTCACTATCTGAATAGGCTTCCAGGTCAAATGATGACTCTCTAGGATACCAAAGACCCAAATTGGGTTGACCCTTTAGATACCTAAAGATCCTCTTCACAGCATGAAGATGTGAAGTCTTGGGAGTAACCTGAAAATGAGAACAAGCACAAACTGCATACATAATATCAGGCCTAGAGGCAGTTAGATACATAAGAGAACCTATCATAGATCTGTATAGGTGCACATCCACATCATCAGCATCCTCATCTTTTGTTAATGGCACATTTTTCTCCATTGGAGTGACTGCTGTCTTCACACTTGCAAGATCAAACTTCTTCAGCATCTCAGCAATATACTTGTCTTGAGAAATGAAAAGCCCATCTTCCTTTTGTTTCACTTGCAGTCCAAGAAAGAATGTGATCTCACCCATTGAACTCATCTGAAATCTGCCTTTCATCAATACCTCAAATTATTCACACCAAGACCTTTTTGTGGATCCAAAGATGATATCATCTACATACACTTGCACTAGAATGATATCCTTCTTGTTCCTTTTAATGAACAAGGTCTTGTCAATGACACCCCTCTTGTATCCATGCTCCTCAAGAAATTTGGAGAGTGTAGCATACCAAGCTCTGGGAGCTTGATGTAATCCATACAAATCTTTGATTACTTTGTAAACCTTCTTGGGATGAGCAGGATCAACAAAACCAGGAGGCTGGTGAACATATACTTCTTCTTCTATAGTGCCATACAGAAAAGCACTCTTGACATCCATTTGATAAACTATGAATCTCATGTAGGATGCAAAGGCCAAAAATAACCTAATAGCTTCAATTCTAGCTACAGGTGCAAAAACCTCATCATAGTCTATCCCTTCCTCTTGTCTGTATCCTTGGGCCACCAATCTTGCCTTATTTCTGACCACAACTCCTCTTTCATCCTTTTTGATTCTGAAGACCCACTTTGTGCCAATTACTTTTGCTCCATTTGGTAGATCTACAAGAACCCAAACCTTTTGTAACTTAAACTGCTAGAGCTCTTCTTGCATTGCTTCCACCCAAATTTCATCTTCTAATGCTTTAGAAACCTTGGTAGGTTCCTTTTGAGAAATGAAACATGCAAACAGACAGTGTTGTTGATCTTTGTGATTGTTCCTTTTGCTGCTTCTTAACAAAACTGAAAAGTGCATGAGCTTCTAACTGTTTCTGCACTTTGCTTCTAGTTTGAACTGCTGACTTAGGATCACCAAGTATTTGACTTTGTGGATGAATATTGTGAATTCTAAGTGTAGGAGCTTGACTTACATCCACTTCTGTGGGTAAGTTATTGAAATCAATAATCACTCCTTCATCATCATAAGAAGCTTCATCAAAGATCCCTTCACTTGGTTTGTCAAAGATTTCAAGCTCTGGCATCTCAGAATTATTCAAAACATCGGTTGGAGTAGGATCAGGCTTAGCAGAATTAACCAAGTCACCACAGACTTAATTGAGGAAGTACTGGTAGCCTTCTTTCCAAGATGCTTTTCAGCCAGTGCATTCAATTCATCTCTGAAAGATAGAATATCTTCTGAAACTTTTGTAGGAGAAGCCTCTTTCCCTTATGCTTGAGGCTTGGTAACATTCTCCTTCTTCTTTGAAGTTGTAGAAGATTTCTTTGTGCCTCCATAAGCTGCATCAAGCTTGACTTCTGTTATAGGAACAACAATAAGTTCCTCATTCTCCTTTTCTTGCTCAGAAGCATTTGCATCAGAAGCAACTTGAGTACCTGTATTGTTAGTTACTTCTTTGGAACCTGCATGAGGGTTAGCTTGATTCTCCATAGAAACAGGAATATAATTCATAGAATCAGTCAGATAATCAATATCAAACATCCATCTATAACCTATTCCTTTCACATTAGGTTTCTCCTCAAGAAAGTCAACATGGAGATTCTCTTCTACCCTTTTTGTCACTAAGTTGTATACCCTAAAGGCTTTACTACTTAGTGAATATCCTACTAAGAACCCCTCATCAGATTTTCCTTCAAACTTGCCAAGCACACTAAGAGTATCTAGAATGGTAACATGGCACCCAAAAGGTCTTATGTAACTAATAATTGGTTTATGGCCAAATAAAAGCTCATAAGGAGTTTTGTTCTGAGGTTTAGTCACTCTCACCCTATTAAATATGTAGCAAGCAGTATGGACTGCTTCAGCCCAAAAAGTGGTTGGTAAGAGTGAGTCTGCTAGCATAGTCCTAGCTGCCTCAATGAGGGTCCTGTTCATTCTTTCAGCAACTCCATTTTTTTGTGGAGTTCTAGCATTACTATACTCTTGTTTTATTCCCTTGTTACCACAAAATTCAAGCATGCTTTTATTCTTAAACTCAGTGTCATTATCTGATCTAATAATCTTAACCTTATGATTAAGCTGGTTTTCTATCTGCCTAATGAAAGTTTGAAGTAAGCCAGTGGTTTCATCCTTTTTAGACATAAAGAATACCCAACAAAACCTAGTGCAATCATCAGTAATGACAAGGCAATAACTAGCATGATTTATGCTTTGCACAAAAGTAGGGCAAAAAAGATCCATATGCAAGGTGTGTAAAGGTTTAGTGATGGTCCTTTCTAATTTAGCCTTACATGAAGCCCTATGCTGTTTACCCTTATGACATGCAACACATGTATGGTCATTCTTGAAAACCTTGGAAGGTAAACCTCTGACAAGGTTATTCTTCACAAGTTTGTTCAGATTCTTAAAGTTTATATGACCAAGTCTTCTATGCCACAATTTAGATTCATCAATAGTAGCTTTTGCAATCAAACAAGCAAAACCTTTTGCAGGTTCAGGTGTCTTCATATCAAAGCTGTACATATTGTGTTGTCTAGGGACTTTTAGGAGTATCTGACTTTCATCAGGCATCTTAAAGTCAGAAGTCAACACAAAACATTCAGTTTCAGTAAAAAGAACCTTGTGCTGCTTATCATAAATTTGTGATATTGAGAAAAGATTAAATTGCCCAAGTTCTTTCACAAAATACACATTATCAAATTCTAAATTGCCAACTACTATTCTACCTTTACCAATAATGTAGCCTTTGCTACCTCCAAAAGTAACAGAACCTCCTTTGAATTCTTCAAAATCTTTTAGGTGATCCTTGTTACCAGACATGTGCCCTGAGCATCCACTATCAAATATGCCTCTATCTCCCATGTTCTTGAGTGGATGATCCTGCACATAAAGAAGAGAAATTAGTTTCTCTTAAGGACCCAGGCCTGTGCAGGCTTGGGTTTGCCTTGTGGATCAACATATTTGTATGTCTTGTATGAATGTGATCCACTGTTGCTTTGGGATTTATAAGTAAGTTCATCCTGAAATGGATCCCAAGACCAACATGCTGAGGCCTTAATAGCATAACCCCCATGTCCCTTTACAGCATAAGAGTTTGACATTTTTGCTGTATTTTTAACAATGGATCTCCTCACAGGTGAGTGTGATTTAAAAAAATTATTTCTTTGATTAAATTTGTTCACCTGTGGTCTATGTGTAACTGGTTGTTTGGGTCTAAATGTATCAACATACCCAGAATTAATTTTGGGCTTAACAGAATTAACTTTTTGCCCAACAGAATTAATATTTCGCCTACCAGTATTAACATTTGTCCTAATAGAATTAACATGTGATCTACCAGCATTGATTTGTACTGATCTAGGAACAAATTGATTTGCATGATTAACTCTGTTTACATTATTCCACATTGGTTTGGCCATCACATTACCAGTATTAACACTCCTTTGTTTCTTAAGCTTAGCCTCTCTAATCATTCTCTTTTCATGAAAATCACAATCTCTGATTAAATAACTAAGGCTACCACAAACAAACATCTTTTCTGAGTAAAAGAGTAACCTTTCCCTAGCTCTTTTTTCATTCTATCAACCTTGGGTGACTCTTGACTTTTAACATGTTGCCTAGGAGTTTTTATGTGTGAGACACAACTAGGTTCAACTGTTTTAGGTTTTGGTGCAGACACGACTGGTTCACTAATCTTAATAGATTTAGACTTAGACACCTCTTTTGGTACATTTTCTGGTTCTGATTCAGAATGCTCAGAGACATTTACAATGGACCCTCCACTGTCATCAGATTGACAGGTAGAATACTTACTGGATTTGTCATCTGAGATACTTGTTTCAGGCTTTTGAGGTCCCTTCTTGCCATAAACATACAAAGACTCATCAAAATCTTGCTCTGGTAGAGGGGTGTAATCTCCATTTAATGGAGGTGGAACTCCTTTGAAGTTGTCAGTTTTTGAGAATCTATTGTATACAGGTTTATCAGCAAAGTCATCATCTGTACTAATGAACACAGTTCTTTCCATTTCTTCCTCATAACTTAAAATCTCACTATCTGATTTTATTTCATATCCTAGACCAATTTTGCAAGTTGAGCTCATACCAGAATCTACTAATCTATACAGATTTTTAGCAGAATTATTCCATGTGTCAATTGTTTTCTGCAATTCTTCCTTATCTTTTACAGCTTTCATTCCAATTCTCCTATATTTTTTTAAGCTTTTCATCTTTTTCATAGATTTCATTGGCTTGAAATGTAAGCTTTTCATTTAAGGTTAATTGTTGTTTTTGATAAGTGACAATTTGAGCTTCTAAGGTCTTAACAGCATTAGTGTAAGCAAGTATTTTAGCTTCCTGATCACCTATCTGTTGCATTTGCTCATCACACAATGTTTTAAGATTATTATATGATTTCATGCATGTTTTAGAACACAAGGATACCTCAGTATTGGAGCCAATAGCCATGAATGCATGATTTTGTTTTATTTCTTCATCAGTGTGATCTCCCCAGTTAACAACACCAGATTCCATAGTCAGCATACCCATTTGACTCTTCTCCTGCTTGTCTGCTTCTTGATAGGCTGAATCTTTCTGCTTCTTTCCATCAGTAGTCAACTTTGCATTGCACTCCCTAGCAAAGTGGCCAGTGTTGTGACACCTATAGCATTCAACCTTCTTCTTATTAAAACCAACTGGTGTCTTTCCATCAAATCTGACATTTCTTCCATTTTTCTTGTAGAACCTCTTTACTCTAAGAGCAATCATTGCTATTTGCCAGTTTATGTCCATCTCTTCAATGTCCGCATCATTTATCTGCTCAAGGTCCTCATTAATAAGGTCCGTGTCTTCTGATCTATTTGCAAAGAGTGAATAGATGACTTCATCAGCAAAACCAGCAGGAACTTCTCTTTCTTTCAGATTGCTTCAAGAGGTATCATAGAAACCAGAATTATAGCTACCAGAATTAACTTTGCTAGTACTACTCTTGCTTTGGGAGACAAAGGCAACATTAGCAGCACTTGAAGATGCCTTTGAAACACCTTTGATTTCATGTTCAAAGACCCTAAGATTATTGTACAAATCATCAATTGACAAAGTGTCAACATCTTCTTTCATTCTCATGCTCATTGCCAGATGTGACCATTCTTTTGGCAAAGATCTAAGAAACTTATGATTTGCATCTTCAGTAGATACACCAGCACCATGAGCTTCCAATTGTGAGAGGAGATGTTGGAATCTGTCATACCCTTTCTCCAATCCTTCAGAACTGGTCACAGTGAATGCTTCAAACTGTTGTTTGAGAACAGCTTTCTGCATCTTCTTTGAATTAGCATTTCCTCCAAATCTGGTTCTGATTGCTTCCCAAATCTCCTTAGCATCATTCATTCCATGAAATCTTCTTAAATGTTCCTTGGGAATGGCCATCAGTAAGATGGTTCTTGCGTTCCTCTCCTTCTCCACAGCATAAATCTCTGCAGCAGAGACTGGTGGAAGCACTCTAACAACACCATCCTTACCAACAGAGATCCTCTTCTTTGAGTTTCCATTCTGAATCACCTTCCATACATCATTATCAATGTACTCAAGGTAATGCTCCATCTTCATAGCCCAAATATCATACTCCTCCTTTTTCAGAATTGGGAGTTTTATGTTTGAGATAGCGGTTGTTGCAGGAATGTTTTGTTGTTGTTGTTTAGGTCTACTGGTTTCTGATGTATCATCATCATGATTTGAAACTTCTTCATCACTAAGATGTTGTGAGTACTCATCATTAGCCGGTTGAGACATTATGCATGATTTTTGAGTGAATGAGTGTTCGTGGTTTGTGTTTCTTCTTACTCAGAGTCCCTCTATAGGCTCTGATACCACTTGTAGGTCCACGGTTATGGATCTAAGTAGCATGTGTAAGACAATAGATAACTTGAATAAATTCAAATTAATCTATATAAGAAACTGTTGGGAATTCTGGAAATAAGATATTTCTTATTGCTGCCGATAGTGAAAGTTGGTTCCTGCCGAAGCTCATTGCTGCTGATAGTTATATTTTGTTTCTGCTGATAGTGTTTGTTGCTGCGGATATTATTGTCTGTTATCCGTATGTTTAGTAAGTTTATTTATAGAAGAGATCATGTTTATCTCTTTACACGTATTCTTGTAGGATGGGTTAGGGTTAGGGTTCCTTGTCATTATAAAAGGAACACCCCGTCTATGAGTTTGATATATCTTTGTAACTTAACAATCATCAATAAAATCATCTTTTAGTTCATTATACGATCCATAGAGGATCATAGCATTAGTTCTTTTCTTTTCTTGTTCATAATCAGAGGTTCTCTTGTAGTGTGCTTGTGATTACATAGGCATCCTACCGATCCACATAGGCTCAAAGATCTAGCAGGAGTGTTAGATTCAACAAGTGGTATCAGAGCCTCGTGAGGATCTCTGATCAAGAAGCAAAAGTTCTCAAAACAATCTCTCTAAACCCTTTCACAATGGGCGATGAAAACCCTGGATTTGAAAACCCTGAATTTGAAAACCCTGAATTCGCTGCCATTAACAATGAAGAACCTGAACCCACAAAAGTTCAACAGCAAATTGTTACAACCACTGTGTCTAACAGTAATGCTAAGTTCCCATACCTTAAGAAGGAAGAGTATGAAGTCTGGGCGATGAAGATGGAGTATTGGATCTCCAACAGTGATCACCATCTTTGGAATGTTATTCTCAAGGGGAATAGCAAGAAGAGAATTGGAAGAGATAAGAATGGGGGAATCATAATTCTCGCTCCTGCATCTGTTGAGGAGCAGCTGGCTGTGCAAAGAGAAACTAAAGCAAGAACTCTCTTGCTTCATGCTCTTCCAGAGGATCACATGGGTGATTTTCATCACCTGGATGATGCTAGAGAAATCTGGCTTGCTGTAAAAGCTAGATTCGGTGGGAATGAGGAGTCCAAAAAGATGAGGAAATCAATGCTTAAACAGGAATTTCAGGAGTTTAAGATCTTTGAGGAAGAAGGTATTCACAAAGGGTATGATCGATTTCACAAAATCCTCAGCCAACTTAATCAGTTGCAGGCTCGACCAGACAATGAAGACTGCAACACAAAGTTTCTGAGGGCTTTACCTTCATCCTGGTCTCAAGTTTCTATAACTCTGAAAGCCAAAGGAGGATTGGACTACTTAAGCTTTGATGATCTGTACAACAAGCTCAAAACCCTAGAGATTGACATCAAAGGGGTTTCTACTTATTCATCTCATACACCTACTCATACTGCATTTGTTAGTGCTTCAAGTGCTAACAAGGTCTCTCATGGTGATAACCCAAATCCCTCATCTTCATCTGTTTCCTATTCTCCTGCAACATCAAGATCTCAATCAAAGAATGACAATGTTGTTGAGGAAATTCTTCATTCATTTGTTGCTGAAAGTACTCCACAACAACAGTTGATGTATGATGACTTTGATCAAATTGATTAATTTGATTTGGAAGAGATGGATATCAAGTGGCAGCTGGCTATGCTGTCATTAAAGGTTAACAGGTTTGAGCAGCAGTCTGGGAGGAAGCTCAATCTTAATGGAAGGGAAGGTGGAAGGTTTGACAGGAGGAAGGTGAAGTGCTTCAAGTGTGGTCAGATAGGACACTTTTCCAGAGAATGTCAAGACAAGAAAGTTGATGATAGATCAAGGTATTCAGCATTCAGAATGAAAGAATTGGAGCCAGAGGAAGATAAAGCCCTAGTGTCTGTGGATGCAATGCTGGATTGGGAACAACATGAGGTGACTGGAGCTTCACGGATCTATGGGATGATTGCTGGAAATGGAGCTGAGACACATGTGGCTGGAGAATTTGGTTTGATGGGCTATCCAACTCAGGTACTAAAATGTCCTTTTGATTGTGAAATTAAATATAATAAATTGCAAAAGGATAGTGAAAATAAATATACTGAGTTAAAAAGGGAATTTGATGAAATGGAGCCAGAATATAATAAATTATTTGTAGATATTCAAGCTTATAAAAAGGCTCTTAAAACTGTGGAAAAACAAAAGGCTTGGCATGAAGCTAATCAGCTTGCATATGAACAAAAGATAAGGGTTTTGGAAAGAGATTTAGAGAACTCCAATAACTGTCTTAAATATTCTGAATCTCAAGTTGCTAAGATCAAATTAGAAAATAAGGATTTAAAGGCTAAATTGGATAGTGAAGTGGCTAGAATAAATTCATGGCAACAATCAGAGAAATATCTTGTTAACTATGGTAATCAGTCTGGTTGGCGTAAGAAAGGGTTGGGATATGATGTTGGGGATTATCACCCTAGGATATTTGACCCTACCCCTAAGGAAGTTGATTATCAAAAACCTGTTAAGTTTGTTAAGGAAGGAGGGATGAATACAGTTCCTCCACCTATAAGAGGTGTTTTTAAGCCTGTCCCTATCCACACAGCCCTTGACCTTGACTTTGATGATTCACAAATGACTTATGGCAAAAAGGCAATGAACTTGCCTGATCTTGATTGTGACTTAATGAATTTTTCTCTTGTTCTAACAGTGACAAATCTAAAGAAATCAAGACAGATGACTATGCCACATGTGGATCAAGTGAGAAGTCTGCATCAATAAAATCAGAAGATATGTCCTCAAAAGTGGAAACTGATGAATCCCAAAGAGTTGAAGATGTTTCTTTTGATAATATTAAAAACAATAATGTTTCTAGTTTTGGTTTTGTTTCAAACAGTTCTGGTTGTGATTTTAATTTGGTTAAGAATAATTTTAATTGTGTTGGTTTGAATTCTTCTGATTGCAATAAGAAAGAGAATGTTAAGAAAAAGGCCCCTAGAAAGAAATCTTGCTTTGTGTGTCGTAGTTATGATCATCTTATTAAAGATTGTGACTATTATGAAAAACAGATGGGTAAATATGCATGTCAAAATAGGTCTGTATGGAACAATGTTAGTGCAATTCCTCCATATATTCCTCAAGCAGCAAGAATAAACTCTTGTAGAGTTTCTGTTGCTGCTGGCAAGCCAGTTCCTGCTGGTAAGCCAGTTGCTGCTGATAAGTCCATTCCTGCTGATTGGAGAAGCAATGGTTCTAGACCTTACTACAGACCTACCAGCACTTACTTTCAAAATAATATGTGGCCTGTTTATTTCGACACCTTTAAAATGGGAAAGGCAAGATGGGGAACTGCTGTTAAGTCCTCAGCAGGTTGTTCTTGGAGAAACAATAACAGATATATGAGAATGGGGTCCAAGAACAATGGTGGATCTCATCAATCTCCATGGTTTAATTTTTATTGATCCACAAGGCAGACCCAAGTCAGTAATGACTTGGGCCTCCCATGTATCTAACATTGTTGTATGTTATTTTGTTCTGTAGGATATTCCTTTTAAGAGTAAAGAAGTAGGTATTGTTGATAGTGGTTGTTCAAGGAGTATGACAGGAAATTTGGAAAGGTTGCATAACTTTGTACCCTTTTATGGAGGAACTGTGACATTTGGAGGAGGTGATGGAAAGATTACAGGGAAAGGAACCATTAAGACTCCTAATCTGGACTTTGAGAATGTTCTCTATGTGAAGGAACTTAGGAACTTTAATTTGTTCTCTGTCTCACAAATATGTGATAAGAAGAATGGAGTTCTCTTCACTGAGACTGACTGTCTTGTGCTCTCCAAGGATTTCAAGATGCCTGATGATAGTGAGATAGTGCTCAAAGTTCCAAGGACTCACAATCTGTATTGTTTCAATCTGAATGATGTAAACCCTGAGGGTAATCTTGCTTGTATGGTGGCAAAGGCTTCTGTGGATGAAGCAAACAAATGGCATAGAAGGATGGCACATGTGAACTTCAAGACAATCAACAAGCTGGCAAAGAATGGACTAGTGCATGGACTCCCTTTCAAGACCTTCACTAATGAACACAATTGTGTTGCCTGCAATAAAGGAAAGCAACACAGGGCATCATACAAGGCCATTACTGCTGTGAGCACAATCTCTGAGCCTCTGCAACTGCTTCATATGGATCTTTTTGGTCCAACTTCTATCAGAAGTAGAGACCATAAGTGTTATTGTTTGGTGATTACTGATGAGTTTAGCAGGTTTTCTTGGACTTTCTTTTTAGGTACTAAAAATGAAACCTATTATGTGCTTAGGGATTTTATTACCTTAATTGAAAATCAGCTAAATAGAAAAGTTAAGGCTATAAGGTGTGATAATGGAACTGAGTTTAAGAACTCTAGTTTAATTGAATTTTGTGGGAATAAGGGGATTAAAAGGGATTATAGTAGTGCCAGAACACCACAACAAAATGGGGTTGCAGAAAAGAAAAATAGGACTCTTATAGAAGCAGCTAGATCTATGCTAGCTGACTCTAAGTTGCCTAGCATGTTTTGGACTGAAGCAGTAAGCACTGTTTGCTATGTGCTGAATAGGGTATCTATTACTAATCCCCACAACAAAACTCCTTATGAGCTTTTGTCTGGAAAGGTTCCCAACATAAGTTACCTTAAGCCTTTTGGATGTCATGTAACTATCTTGAATACTAGTGATCACCTAGGTAAATTTGAAGAGAAGGCAGATGAAGGGTTCATTGTTAGATATTCTGCTCATAGTAAGGCCTATAGGGTTTATAACTTGTCTGCTAAGAGGGTAGAAGAAACACTCAATTTAAGGTTTCTAGAAGACAAACCCAATTTACAAGGTGCAGGTCATGATTGGTATTTTGACCTAGATTATTTGACTGATTCTTTGCGTTATTCTAGATATAAAGCTAATCAATCTGTAGGTCCACATGTTTATTCATCTAACAATGCAGGTACCTCAGATGATGAGTCTGATTCAGAGTGTGATGAACGACCAATTGTTGTTCCTTCTTTTCCCTCTAACCACTTTTCAGGTACATAACTCAAAGATTCTTCTGATAAGACTGAAGATAATTCAAGTTTTGCAGAAGACCTTGCTAGGCTTCAAAGACAAGAATATCAAGCCAAGAGAGCTGCTGAAAAGTTTGGTTCAGGGTTTTCTCAAGAAACAGTGGAGCTATTGAGAAATGTTGAAGCTGAAGTTAGAAGAGAAATGGCTTCTGCTGGTGGGATTCCTGTTCCTGCTGATGTCAATTCTGCTGATAGTTCACCTGTTACTGCTGATACATCTGCTGTTCCTGCCGATGTCACTGATCCTGCTGCTTCTTTGTCTACTCCATCTGCTGATTTGTTGGGATTCAGTGAGCCTCCAACTAGATTTCCAAGTCCATCTGATCTGGGTAATTCACTCTCTTCAGCAGCTAAGCTGAGTGATCCTCATCATCAGTCAAGATCTGGAATTTTCACTCACTCCTCTTATGATGGTGAAGCTAATCCCTCTATTACTAATCAAGCCACAACTTATGAGGTAGATCCTGTTGTTACCAAGAGGATTAATACAGTACATCCTCAATCTTTGATTCTTGGTGATCTAAATTCTCCTGTTCAAACAAGAAGAAGGTTGAATCAATCCAAGTTTGGAGAATCTGCTTTTCTAAGTTACATTCAGGAACAGTTAAGGAGCAATCACACTGACTATCTTCATTATCTCTATGCTTGCTTTCTATCTCAAACTGAACCTAGTAGTGTAGCTCAAGCCCTTGATAATTCTGATTGGGTTGAGGCTATGCAAGAGGAAATGCAGTAGTTCAAGAATCAGAAAGTATGGATATTAGTACCATTGCCTGATGGAAAACATGCAATTGGAACTAAATGGATACTCAAGAATAAACGGGATGCTAGGGGAATTGTGGTTCGAAATAAAGCTAGATTGGTAGCTCAGGGACATAGACAAGAAGAGGGTATTGACTATGATGAGGTGTTTGCACCAGTAGCAAGAGTTGAAGCTATTCGACTATTTTTGGCTTTTGCTTCATTTATGGGGTTTGTGGTTTATCAGATGGATGTGAAGAGTGCTTTTCTGTATGGGAGTATTGAAGAGGAAGTGTATGTTACTCAACCACAAGGGTTTGTGGATCCACAACATCCTGATTTGGTTTATAAAGTGGTGAAAGCACTCTATGGACTTCATCAAGCACCAAGAGCATGGTATGCCAGGTTGTCTGCCTTTCTACTTAAACATGGTTACAGAAGAGGAACAATAGATAAAACACTTTTCATTAGGAAGAATTTTAAAGATATCATCTTGGTACAAGTATATGTAGATGATATCATTTTCGGTTCCACTAATGAAGCCTGGTGTAAGGATTTTGAGGATTTAATGAAAAGTGAATTTGAAATGAGTGCTATGGGGCAGATGACATTCTTCTTGGGCTTACAGGTTCAACAGAGACCAGATGGTATCTTCGTTAATCAAGAAAAGTATGTTCATGACATACTTAAGAAGTTTGACTTGGACAATGTGAGGACTGCTACAACACCTTTTGAAGCTCCAAAGCCTAAATCTAATCATGAACCTGATGATGCTGTAAATGTTCACTTATACAGATCTATGATAGGTTCTTTGATGTATTTGACAGCTTCCAGGCCTGATATCATGTTTGCAGTCTGTGCTTGTGCTAGACATCAGGTTACACCTTTGACTTCCCATTTAAATGCTGTTAAGAGAATCTTCAAGTATTTAAAAGGACAGCCTAAGCTGGGACTTTGGTACCCAAAGGATTCTTCATTTGTGCTGGAAGCTTATAGTGATAGTGACTATGCTGGGGCAAACTTTGATAGAAAATCTACTACAGGAGGTTGCCAGTTTTTGGGAAGAAGGTTGGTTTCTTGGCAATGCAAGAAGCAGACTATTGTAGCTACATCTTCTACTGAGGCAGAGTATGTTGCTGCTGCTAGCTGCTGTGGACAGGTCCTTTGGTTACAAAATCAATTGTTGGATTATGGGTTCAACTTCATGAACACTAAAATTTTCATTGACAACCAAAGTACTATCTGTATTGTTAAAAATCCAGTGTTTCATCAAAGAACAAAGCATATCGAGATTAGGCATCATTTCATAAGGGATGCTTATGAGAAGCATCTTATTCAGGTGCTTAAGATCGACTCTGATGAGAATGTGGCTGACCTGTTGACTAAAGCATTTGATGGTCCAAGGTTCAACTATCTGGTGGTTCATATTGGAATGGTCAATCCTTAGGTGCTGAGATTAAGGGGAGGTTTAAGCCTAAGGGGAGGCTTGTTGTTGTTGTTGTATATCTTTCTTTCTTTCTTATCTTTTCTTATTTTCTTTCTTTTCTTTTGGTTTGTTTCTGATTTCTTTCTTTTAGTTCATTAAAAAAAAAAAAAAAAAAAAAAAAAATTGTATATTGTGTGCTAATAAGTTGGTTTGAGCAACACCTTGCAGGTACAGTGTTGGTGTTTACACCTACACAGCAAATGGTATTCAACTCACCATGTCTTGCAGACAAGAAAGAGTTGCCTCACCATGAGGGTACGGCTCTGGTGTGATAATCAAATCCGTTGATAGCTGTAATAGCTTGCTCAAAGCTATAGGGTACTTCAACTCACCCATGGTTTATTCCTGAGAGTTAAAAATGGTTCTCAATTCACCATGGATGTAACCCTTTATGGGATCCAAAGAATTGGCTAGTCCACAAAAGTATGGTTTGTGGTAAAGACATTTGGTATCCATATTTGGTATTCAATTCACCAAGGTTCAGTTGAAACCAAAGAATTGGCTAGTCCTGAGCAAACGGCTACAGGTAAAGACAACTCAAATCCGTTTACAGTTGCTGGTTTACTCAAAATTAGATGGTTATCAATGTACCATGGTCTTGCACACCTAAACATTGGCTACTCCAGTAGTGATGGCTATTGGTAAAGAGACATCAAATCCATTAATTTTCAATGATTCACCTCTCACAGGAGTTAACACACCTGGATGTGATGAGAATAGTATGAAACTTAAGTGATTTGATGTACATATTGTCATAGTAGCAGTCAAGCTCAAGAATGACATGGTGACCAGCTTAGATCTTCTTTTAAGGATGATTTCCTATTGCTGCTGAACTATCAAAGTTGCTGCTGGAAGTTTCAAGTTCTGCTGGTTACTTACTGATGCTGCTACTGGTCTAATCCTCTCCCTATGAACTTCAAAGTTATTTCAGAATAAAGTGCACACCTAGGGAATCTTTTCGGAAATACACTATTTCCTCAAGATTAGGGGAGGATTGTTGGGAATTCTGGAAATAAGATATTTCTTGTTGCTGCCGATAGTGAAAGTTGGTTCCTGCCGATAGTGTTGGTTCCTGCCGAAGCTCATTGCTGCTGATAGTTATATTTTGTTTCTGCTGATAGTGTTTGTTGCTGCGGATATTATTGTCTGTTATCCGTATGTTTAGTAAGTTTATTTATAGAAGAGATCATGTTTATCTCTTTACACGTATTCTTGTAGGACGGGTTAGGGTTAGGGTTCCTTGTCATTATAAAAGGAACACCCCGTCTATGAGTTTGATATATCTTTGTGTTAGGAATATGAATATTCAGCTGAAGACTCGGTCACCCCGAGTAATCATTAGTACATCATAGCTCATAGGATTATCAGTAATATTATTAGTAGTAGCTTAGTTATTATTAGTTTTGTGGAGTGGGTCGGGTCTTTACCCTCTGTCAGCTCACTCTACAGCCCGTTAGGGGCATAATATATTGTAACTATAAATACTCCCTTCCCACCCATGGGAAGGGTTGGACCTTTCAAGCTAATAGATTACTAGTTCCTTTCTCTCTCTAAAAGGCTCCCAAAACTCTCCTACTTCTCTCTAGAATTCTTACATATTCGATCCAAGCAAGCCTCAAACTAGTGTTTCTTGTATTGTGAATACCCTACAATTGGTATCAGAGCCAGGTTAGGTCCATGAGAGTTGGTATTCACGGATTTGTGTAGCTTTTGAGGTTTTTCTTCTTGGTTCGATTTGTAGGTTTAAGTTTTCTTTTGGTTCGGTTTGATTAGTAGCATAAATTTCACTTTGTACTTTGTTTAGTGATTAGAAGTTGTTTTACTTTGTACTTTCTAGCTTAAGAATAGTATTAGAGTGGTATTTGGTGGTTGGATTAACAGATCTAAGAACGGTGTGGTGATTTTGGGGAAATTCGAGGGTATTTGTTGCATTGTTCTTGGCAGCGGTTTGTCTATTGG
Organism: Artemisia tridentata subsp. tridentata; assembly: GCA_021014915.2. Classification (NCBI taxonomy): domain Eukaryota; kingdom Viridiplantae; phylum Streptophyta; class Magnoliopsida; order Asterales; family Asteraceae; genus Artemisia; species Artemisia tridentata. The sequence continues at coordinate 52,743,242 of CP139505.1, forward strand.
GGACGAATTTTGGACTCGGTTTGTGTCAATTCTTGGATTCGGTTTGTCCTATTACTCGTTTAGGCAAAAAGACAAAAGGTAGTGAAAGCGACGTGCTTGGGAGTTTGTGTCTACTCGGTTTGTCCCTGCTGCGCGTACTCGGTTTGTCCCTGCTGCGCGTACTCGGTTTGTCCCAGCTACGTATACTCGGTTTGTGTAGACTCGGTTTGTCTCAGAGAAATTTACTCGGTTTGTACCTACTCGGTTTGTCCCAACTGCGTGTACTCGGTTTGTGTAGACTCGGTTTGTCTCTGAAGAATTTACTCGGTTTGTGTAAATTTACTCGGTTTGTGTCTACTCGGTTTGTCCCAGCTACGTAGACTCGGTTTGTCTCTAAGGATTTTACTCGGTTTGTACCTACTCGGTTTGTCCCAGCTGTGTGTACTCGGTTTGTGTAGACTCGGTTTGTGTAGACTCGGTTTGTCTCTGAGGAATTTACTCGGTTTGTACCTACTCGGTTTGTCCCAGCTGTGTGTACTCGGTTTGTGTAGACTCGGTTTGTATAGACTCGGTTTGTCTCTGTGGAATCTACTCGGTGTGTATCTACTCGGTTTGTCTCTTAGACTTGTATGCGGTTTGTGTCTTGGTGATTTTAGAAATTCCCGCAAAAGATTCGATTTCTCGGTTAAATCACAAGATCAGTAAAATCCCGTTGTTACTATGGCTACCACATCAAGTACATCATCAGATGATATTCAAGCAGCAGGATCTGACACTCGTCCACCTATGCTAGATAGGACGGATTATGAGTCTTGGGCACAACGAATTAGACTTTACTGCTTGGGTAAAGATAATGGTGTTAACATTCTTAAGTCAATTGACGAAGGACCTTATCAGATGGGTACCACCAGAGACGTGGTTACAACTGGTGAAGATGGAACAGTAACATGGGGCATCGACAGACCTAGAAACTACAATGATCTTAATGAAGAAGAAAAGAAGAGGTATGATGCCGATATTAGAGCCTCCAACATAGTTATTCAAGGTCTTCCAAAGGATGTGTACAAGCTCATCAATTTCAACACTGAAGCCAAAGCTGTGTGGGACAACGTTAAGATGCTGTTAGCAGGGTCAGAACTCACAAAGGAAGATCGTGAGTCACAGCTGTATGATGAGTTCGAACATTTCAAAATGAACCCAGGAGAGAATGTCACAGACTACTATGTGAGATTTCATAAGTTGGTGAATGATATGAGGATGATCAGAATGACAATGCCCAATATCCAACTGAACTCAAAGTTTGTGAACAACATGACTCCTGAATGGGACAGATTTGTTACAGCTGTCAAACTTAACAAAGGTTTAAGGGATACCAACTATGAACAGCTGTATGCCTACCTGCAACAACATGAGAAACATGCTGTCTATGATCGGGTGCTGAGAGAAAAGTTAAGTCCTTCAACTGCAAATGATCCACTGGCGTTCATGACAAATGTTCAACCAACAATTCAATCATCATCGAACCCAAGCTATCATCAACTTCACTCACAAGTACCTGCTATGAGCTCTCAACTTGACTCAGGGTACTCTCAGACCAACAAAATGATTGACAACCTCACCAATCAAGTTTCATTACTGGTTCAACAGTTTCAAGCATCACTCCCTCAGACCAACAATCAGTTAAGGAATTCATCCAACCCACGCAATCTAGCAATGGTAGAGGATGGGAAAATTGTGGTTCAGAATGTGCAAGGGAGAGCTGGTAGAAACATGGGTCGAGGTTATGTGCAGAATAGAGCAGGGAATGCCAATCAGGGGCAAGGGAAACAGATCAAGTGTTATAATTGTGGGGGGCTTGGACACATTGCTAGAAACTGCAATCAACCTAAACGTCCTCAGAATTCAGATTACTTCAAAGACAAGATGCTGTTAATGCAAGCTCAAGAGAATGGAGCGGTATTGGATGAGGAAGAGTTATTGTTCTTGGCAGGAGATGGAGGAAATACTTTTGATGAAGATGTGGATGAGAAACCTGTTCAGGATCTAGCACTTAATGATCCTAACATCTTCAAGGCAGATGACTGTGATGCATATGACTCTGATGTAGATGATGAACCTATGGCTCAAACAATCTTCATGGCTAACTTGTCTTCCATGGTCTCATCTCCCCGTCAAGCTGGTCCTTCTAATGCATCTGTGATATCTGAGGTACTAAAAATTTATGACACATATAATATTGTCGAGGGACAAAAGAATCCCGAAGAAGTACATCAGGCAAATGTTTCTGACTTAAGTAATGTTGACATGGAAAATAGCGATATTATTTCATATGAACAGTATTTGAATCACAACAACTCGCCTGATGTACCAAATGGTGAATCTTTTGTCAATAATGATGTTTGTGTTAAGAAAAATGTATGTGCCTTAGATAATGCGGATAATATAGATAATGCATGCGAGTGCCATGAGAACAGATTGCCTGTCCCTGATGATAACTTGATCACGAAACTTAACATCTATAAAGAACAAGTGGCTATGTATGAACAGCGTGCTAAGTTTGAGCTTAATGAACGAGAGCAGAAATTAGAAGGTCAAATGAGTACACTTATTAAAGAGTCTAGAGTAAGAGAAGAAACATTAAAATTAGAGTTGAGTTCTTTGAAAAGTCAGCTAGAACAGTCTGTCAAACAGAAACAGGAAGCACAAAAGTGTGTTGACACACTTAAGCTAGAATTCAAACAAAAAGAATCAACACTTTTAAATGATTTCTCTAGACTCAAGACGTTAAAAAATAAGCTTGAAGATAAGTTGTACACACAAGACCAAACCAGGCAGACTGCTCAAATGATGTATAAGCACAGAAAGTTAAGTGACAAGCATAGCGAAAACAATGAAGGTAGATCTAAATTAGCTATTCATGAGATTGCTAAGATTGCCCAACCTGCATTAAATGATTCAAATGTGATGTTTATGCCTAATCATGACCCGCCTGAGCTTATCTACTATAAAGAGGAAGAGGAGATGAGTGAGAGAACAAAGGAAAGAATGAATGAGAAAATGAGGGATCCCGAGTGCATAGCCAGACGAATAATAATCAAACCCCATGATTATTATGAGGAAAATCATTTGACTGTGTTTGCTCTTCAAAAGAAGTTAACACCTGAACAGATATTTTGGAAACAAGATAATGAAAAACTTAAGGTAGAAAAACTTAAGGCCAACACCCCCCTCATTAGAAAAGTTGCATCCATAACGGTGTATCCTCCCAATACACCTAGGAATCTGGTGCCTTTGTCTCTTCCCACTGAATGCAAAACCTTTATTAGCTTATATGTGCTTTGGCAATTATTTGCTGATTTTGAGAAAACATGTAAGAAGAGAATCACACCAACTGGCATTACTGAGGGGGAAAGGTGTTTTGAACATGCAAAAAGGTGTTACTTGACTGAGGTCATGCCATTCTTTAAACTACTTAAAGAACATTTTGAAGGGTTGCAAACTGCCCTTAAAGCCGAAATAAAGGAAATGGAAGTAGTGTTTAAAGATATGGAAAGTGAGGTGAATGAATATGCAATAGAACTTAAGAGTCGTGAGATTGAAAGAAAAAACATACTCATTACTAACGACAACTTGCTTGCTAAATGTATTGCACAAGATGTATTTTACACTGTCACTGATTCTGCATTGTCTGCTTGTCAATTTAATGAGTATGCTATTGCGTTAAATGTCACCCAGAATCGTGTTGTTGAGCTTGAGGGGGAGAATTTAAAATTGCTTGAAAAAATTCAAAAAGATGACCATGATAATATGGTTAAACGTTTTTCAAAATTGGAAGTCGAATTTCTCAATCTGCAATTGAAATATCAACACTTAAATGAAAAACAGAAAATATCAAATGACAAGACATCCTTGGATGCTCCTGAATTTGATACGTATTTTGAATTAAGCAAACGAGATGAGACAATTCAAGCTCACACGAACACGATTCGACTGCTGAGGGCCCAAATTGCCCAATTGAAATCCAACAAGTGTGAAGCATATGGCACCAATAAACCTTCGTCTTCAGATTCTCAGAATTTTCAATATCAAAACACCATAAATAAGTTACATTATGAAAATGAGTGTTATCGAGAAGAAAATTCAAAGGTTAAACAACATTTCAAAGAGTTATATGATTCTATTAAAGTCACAAGAAGCAATCACAATGATCAAATAACCTCTTTGACAAATGAAATTGAGAATCTGAAGGTTCGGGTGAAAGGTAAAATGCCATGCACCACTTGTAATTGTGATGCACCAAAGACTACTAATAGTAAAAAGTATGATGTTGATGTTGGGGATATTCCGTTTAAGCTTAGAAATAATAGCCTTGCCCATCAAACATATCTCGATCATCTTAGAGAGGGCCTTGACACACTTCGTGAGGTGGTTGAAGAGGATAGGATTGATAAGCCACTTGATAAGGCAGTTGTCTATGCCTGCAAACTCACGAAAAGGATTCAGGAAAACTTAGAATATGCCATAAGTTCAACTCCTAAGTTTAGCAGATATAGAGATAGATTTGTTGCATCATCATCTACTGTTGAGAACAAGCATGTAGCCTTTGATCTACCACCAAAAACATCAGAACCCAACACATCATTACCTGGAAGGCATGTGACAGAAAAACGAACTAATGTTTCATTCGATGCTTCTACAGGAGTAAAAAGTGACACCCAAGCTAGCGAGTCAAGGTCTAGAGAAAATGCGAGAAAAGATAGGACTGCGCCAGCTAAGAATGATCACTTGAAGAATGTAGAAGCCCAACCTAGGAACAATAAGTTTACAATGAGTAGGATGAATCGTGTTGATTCTAGTATCAAAAGTACTGTAATTAATTCGAATTCTAATGCTATTTGTAAAACTTGCGACAATTGTTTAATTTCTGCTAATCATGATGAATGTGTTGTGTCTTTCCTGATGTCTTCTGCATCATCCCATATTAAGAATGGTAGGGTAACTGAAGCATGCAAAAAGGTTTGGAAAGAAACAGGAAAAACATTTGCTAGCATAGGCTATCAATGGAGACCCACTGGAAGGAAATTCAATTTAGGAAAACAGTGCACGTTACCTAAAATGAATAAGCATAAAATTGTGAAAGTTAAGGAATGGAGAGCCACTGGAATGAAATTCAATTTAGGAAAACAGAGACCATTATCTAAAATGAATATGCATAAAATTGTGAAGAATAAGGAATGGAGACCAACTGGTAGAATCCTGCCTTTAGAATCACAATGCCTTCCATCTAGGTCTTGTCCTGTCTCAAGTTCTGTCTCCTCAGTAAAGATAGTGGCATCTGTGAAATCTGTGGTTCCTGAATATGTGTGTGCTGACAAAATGGACCCCAATTGCACTTGGGGATCCACATTTTTCAGTTATCCATTGTTGTCTGGTTTCAAATGCAGGTCGTACAAATCGTCCTGTGGTATTTGGACTCAGGCTGCTCAAAACATATGACTGGAGATCGCTCACGGCTCAAGAACTTCGTGAAAAAGTTTATCGGGACAGTTAGATTTGGGAATGACCACTTTGGTGCTATTATGGGTTATGGAGATTATGTGTTTGGTAATAGTGTAATCTCAAGGGTATATTATGTGGAAGGACTAGGACACAATCTGTTTTCTGTGGGTCAATTTTGTGATTCAGATCTGGAAGTGGCTTTCAGAAAGCATACATGTTTCGTCAGGGAATTGGATGGTTTAGATCTCCTCAAGGGCAGTCGGGGCACCAATCTATACACCATCTCGATTGAAGAAATGTTGAAGTCCTCTCCCATTTGCTTGCTTTCTAAAGCCTCTAAAACAAAATCATGGTTGTGGCATCGTCGTTTGAACCACTTGAACTTCGGTACCATAAATAATCTTTCCCGTAAAGATCTTGTTAGAGGAATGCCCAGACTAAAGTATGAGAAAGATCATCTCTGCTCTGCATGCCAACTGGGTAAAAGCAAGAAACAAACCCACAAGCCTAAAACCATCAACACCAACTTGGAAGTTCTTCATACCCTCCACATGGATTTGTGTGGACCAATGAGAATACAAACCATAAATGGAAAGAAGTACGTTCTGGTGATAGTAGATGATTATTCTCGGTTCACATGGGTGAAGTTTTTGAGAACCAAGGACGAAACTCCAGAGGTTATCATTAAACTGATAAAACAGCTGCAAGTAAGGCTCGATAAAACTGTCAGAATCATCCGCACTGATAATGGTACGGAGTTTGTTAACCAACAACTCCGTAATTTCTATGAAAGTATTGGCATCACGCATCAGAAAAGTATCCCTCGTACTCCTCAACAGAACGGAGTGGTTGAACGAAGGAACCGTACTCTGGTGGAGGCTGCAAGAACTATGCTTATATTTTCAAAGACACTGATGTTTCTCTGGGCAGAGGCTATTGCAACAGCATGTTACACTCAAAACCGATCCCTAATTCATCCAGTTCATGAGAAGACTCCTTTCGAGTTAATTCATAACAAGAAACCAGATCTTTCCTTTCTCCGTGTGTTTGGTGCACTTTGCTACCCTACCAACGATAGTTAAGACTTGGGAAAGTTAAGAGCTAAAGCAGATGTAGGTATTTTTGTCGGATACGCACCAGACAGTAAAGGGTATCGAATCTACAACAAGAGAACCCGTAAAGTCATGGAAACCATTCATGTTACGTTCGATGAGCTGAGTGAGCAACCTGCTTCAGGACAAATTAGTTCTGGACCCGATCTTAACCTTTTGTCTCCTGGACCCATTAGTTCAGGGCTTGTGCAGAATTCCACGCCTGCAGATTCTTATGTACCACCTACTTGTGAGGAGTTGAAGAAATTATTCGATCCCATGTTTAATGAATACTTTGAGCCAACGAATGGAACCATCCCGAGTGAACCAGCTATAATTCCTATGGATGAGGTTCAAGCCCCACAAGGTTCAGAAGGCCCTGCAGCTTCAGTATCAGTCAGTCACAATGCTCCTGCTGCCAGTCAATCGCCTTCGTCATCAAACACTCAAATTTCTCCAGTAATGCAAGAATCTTCAGATAATAATTCTTTGGAAGTTAATCCTTTTGCTCCTGTTGAAGAGGTTCCTTTTGAAAACATATTTGCTCCTGAACATTCATCAGACACATCCTTACTTGAAGATCACAACACTGCTTCTTCTGTTCACAACCATCAACCTCACGACCATCTCAAGAAATGGACCAGTGATCATCCAATTGACAACATCATAGGCAATCCCTCACGACCAGTATCCACACGTAATCAGCTAGCCACTGATGCACTATGGTGCTTCTTCAATTCCGTACTGTCTAAAGTCGAACCAAAAGATGCCAAAGAAGCAATGACTAAAGATTGCTGGTTCCAGGCTATGCAGGATGAAATCCATGAATTTGATCGACTTGAAGTATGGGAACTAGTGCCTCCTCCGGAACGTGCAATGATCATTGCGTTAAAGTGGATCTTCAAAGTGAAGCTTGATGAGTATGGTGATGTGTTAAAGAACAAGGCACGGCTAGTTGCTAAAGGGTTTAGACAAGAAGAGGGCATTGATTTTGAAGAATCGTTTGCTCCGGTTGCTAGAATTGAAGCTATAAGAATCTTCCTTGCAAATGCTGCTAGTCGAAATATGATAGTCTACCAGATGGATGTCAAAACGGCATTCTTGAATGGTGATTTAAAGGAAGAAGTCTATGTGAGTCAACCAGAAGGATTCGTGGATGCTGAACATCCTACTCATGTTTACCGCTTGAAGAAGGCTCTTTATGGGTTAAAACAGGCGCCAAGGGCATGGTACGATACATTGTCCAAGTTCCTCCTAGTGAACGGATTCTCCAAGGGTGTTGTTGATCCCACACTCTTCACCAGGAAGTCAAGAAACCATCTACTGCTGGTTCAGATATATGTAGATGATATCATCTTTGCTTCAACAGATCCTAGTGAATGTGATAGTTTCTCAAAGGAGATGAATTCCAAGTTCCAAATGTCTATGATGGGACAAATGTCATTCTTCTTAGGATTACAAGTTTCTCAAAGTCCCGGAGGCATATTCATTAATCAATCCAAATACGCCAACGAGATCTTGAAAAAGTTTGGATTCTATTCAAGTGAACCTGTTGACACTCCCATGGTTGATAGAACAAAGCTGGATGAAGATCCTTCAGGAATTCCAGTAGATATCACAAAGTATCGAAGCATGATTGGATCTTTGATGTACATCACGGCTAGCAGACCAGATCTTCTGTTTGCTGTGTGTATGTGTGCTCGGTATCAATCCAGACCAACCAAGAAGCATGTTGAAGCAGTGAAAAGGATCTTCCGATATCTTCAAGGCACGGTTCATATGGGTCTCTGGTATCCTAAGGACACTGCAATGGAGTTAACGGCTTACGCAGATGCTGATCATGCGGGATGTCAAGACACTCGTCGAAGTACTTCAGGAGGAGCTCAGTTTTTAGGGGAAAAGTTGGTTAGTTGGTCTTCTAAGAAGCAGATGAGTACTTCCATATCATCTACTGAAGCTGAGTACATTGCTATGTCTGCTTGCTGTGCACAAATCCTTTGGATGCGATCACAGCTTTCGGACTATGGATTCTCATACAACAAAATTCCCCTATATTGTGATAACAAAAGCGCCATTGCTCTTTGTTGTAACAATGTTCAGCACTCCAGGTCTAAACACATCGAAATCAGGCATCACTTCATCAGGGAACAAGTGGAAAAAGGAATTGTGGAACTATACTTCGTGAGGACAGAGTTTCAGTTAGCTGACATCTTCACCAAGGCCCTCCCAAGAGAAAGGTTTCAGTTTATTCTCCCACGCCTCGGCATGAAAAGCATGACTCCTGAAACCCTCAAGTGTCTTCAGGAATAAAAGGAGGAGTAAAGGATTGTCTTCTTGTATCCTTGTGCATAGTTGTATATATCTTAAATCAAAAAGAAAAATACAAAAATATAAAACCTATAAAAACCATAAAAATCGAAAAATCAGAAAATACCAAAAATAGTTCTACCTAGGCATGTCTTCTGCTTATCGATAACATTTACGTATCTAGAAATGTCATTCAACAATGGCACGGATTCTTAAATGAAGCTCGAGCAGAAGTTATACTAATCAGTTAAAACATGTCTTAATGGCTTGCAGTTACTTCATACTGCAACCCGCACTGTACAATGGGGAAAGCATGTCGCCAAAAAGACAGCTGTTCCTCCAACCGGGTGATGTTCACCTGGGCATGGATTACTTTATATCCATGTTCTCCCGACTTGATGTACGTCTCAGTGCGTCATTTCGTGTATTAGAAGAGAAGTCTTCTTTACATCAGACTCTTTATCTTGTTTGATTCTTCAAGAGAGTCTTGATGTTACACAAGGTGGTAAATTGATTTAAATTTTCACAAATACCCGTCACTCAATTGAATGTCTACAGCTCCTTTAATGGAAAACGGGTCATCAATTGAGGGGGAGCATATTTGTTCAAATTTCTGACACCTTGCCAAATTTGTGCAACATTAGCAGTGACACTTTCTTGATGTTTCAAGGGAAGCATAGTATGCTTCAAAATCAGAATACATTTTAACCTGACCACCTTTTCTCCCAAATTTTTCTAAATATATTTAAATCAATTGGGATCACAAATCTCAAATGGTTTGAAATTTTTGATCGGGGGAGAGAATGTGATTTAAATAGGAAATTCTGATAAAATGTGATGATTTGGAAATTAATGTATGCTCTCCCGTATGTGCTAAACCATTTTGTATATCAATGCACATATTGAGGGGGAGCAAAATGTTTTGGTCATAAACGCAAGCTCTTCCATATGTGCGAAAATCTTTCTTATATCAATGCACATATTGAGGGGGAGCAAATTGTTTTAACAAAACTAAGGATTTGGCATCTCATGTGACCGTGACTCAGAATTAACCAATGAATTGACGAAACTTGAACTGTCATCAATCGAAAGGATTCGTCTTGGCCGGGTAATAATTTCAAGCTGGTCTAACCAGTGATGTAAGCGTGTCTCGAAAAAGATGAATCTGAGTAGAGTGTACCATTTCGAGAAACTTTCTGTGGACTTGACCAGGCCGGGTAATAATTTCAAGCTAGTCTAACTAGTGATGTAAGCGTGTCTCGAATCGGTCATGTTCACTGAAAGTGGATCAATTCAAAAAGTGCGAGCTCTACCTAACATGTGCAAATTTATAAAACAATCAACCGAGCACATGTTGAGGGGGAGCATTTGAAAAATATAAAACTCTCAAGTGTTTGCAAAAATGTGTTTCAGAATCATGAACACTTTGAGAGATTTTTCAAAGATTTGGTTTGGCAATCGTGGATGAATACCAAAGACCGACCATTTTAATTAATGTATGGAGTTATAAGGATGGTTAGGTTAGGCTCAAGTTCCCACGATCCCGCCAGAGCCGGAGGGATCTACCCAGGGACAATCCACTAGTTAGTATAGAAGTCCTTAGGTATGATTAAAAAGGAGAAAAGTGTGATTAAGGGAAGAGTGCCGACTGAGATGGAGCTAGTACTGGAACAAACCCAACAAGGTACTAGTTATGAAGTCTCGGTAAGCACTGAAGGGGTTGAAGAATGAAAAAGAATTGTAAAGAGAAAGGGTGAAAAGAAATAGCCCTCCTTACAACTTAGGCAGAAACCGGGTCAATACATATGCTGTCAGAATCACTTAGTTGATTGCTGGCATTGAAGACAAAGTATCATGGACCCAGTGATACGCTGCACAACCCTCCCTAGCCACTTAAGGTCCCTCAAAGGATTCTTGTTTCAATTGTCACGGAGTTCAATACATTCCTATCATCTCTCTCACTCCGAGTTAGATGATATTGAAAAGGTGGCAGTTCTCTCCAGCCTCCGCTCACTAAATCAAAACGCACAATAGAGTCTAGAGCCACGAGATGCATAATAAGATCTCATAGGAACACGAATTATTTCTACACTGGTTGTTCAACACTAAGGACACCAGTTGTAATCTCATGAGTCCTACGCAGATCTTAGCAATCTGCCAGAACATTTATGAGAGAATTTACTTATGTAATTCTCAATGATTGAATGGAAATTCCTGCCAGGGTCAACATCAAGCAGCCCTGAAAGCAGGTCACTTCGGTAATTCCTCGTGGATTACGCTTAGTGGTCGCGGCGGTTTCAACCGGTCTACAGTCGTGGAGTGATCTCCAGCGACTCACCTAATCGTTGATTTACTACGGTAAAATCTTAAAAAGCCCTCTGTGGGTTTTCGATTAGGAACGGTCTTGGTAAGGATTAGAGAGAGTCTTCACACTATGCTGTTGACTATCTCGAAGTCCAAACTTGTTAGTACCGGTCGAATTATTGCTAACTGTCGTATGCAGGAATATCTGGCGGTTGTTGCTGTGGAACGCTGTAGCTGGTTGCTGTTGTAGCTGGTTGCAGAAAAGATGCCAATCCATCACCACATGTTCACACCACATCATCATCAAAGAAGTCATGATCACCCTAAAAGACCTTCAACACAGCTTCTGCTAACTCTGATGCTGAAGATCATGACTCCATATCGTGTGAGCATGTCGGCTCTAAGTATATTCCATCACATGGAGTATTACTACAGAAAGATAACTTGGAGACTCAAGTGGGATGATACTTTCAAAGATTACTCAAAGTTCATCCAAGACAAAAGAGAAGTCATCTTCAGATCACTGATGTTTGCACAACAATCTATGACATTGAAGATTCAACGATTACGAGCTATGATGTCAAGATCCAAGGAAGAAGTGCTGAAATTCTGAACATTACTTCTGGGGTGACCTCCCTTAGGGGGAGATTGTTAGGAATATGAATATTCAGCTGAAGACTCGGTCACCCCGAGTAATCATTAGTACATCATAGCTCATTGGATTATCAGTAATATTATTAGTAGTAGCTTAGTTATTATTAGTATTGTGGAGTGGGTCGGGTCTTTACCCTCTGTCAGCTCACTCTACAGCCCGTTAGGGGCATAATATATTGTAACTATAAATACTCCCTTCCCACCCATGGGAAGGGTTGGACCTTTCAAGCTAATAGATTACTAGTTCCTTTCTCTCTCTAAAAGGCTCCCAAAACTCTCCTACTTCTCTCTAGAATTCTTACATATTCGATCCAAGCTAGCCTCAAACTAGTAATTCTTGTATTGTGAATACCCTACACTTTGTAACTTAACAATCATCAATAAAATCATCTTTTAGTTCATTATACGGTCCATAGAGGATCATAGCATTAGTTCTTTTCTTTTCTTGTTCATAATCAGAGGTTCTCTTGTAGTGTGCTTGTGATTACATAGGCATCCTACCGATCCACATAGGCTCAAAGATCTAGCAGGAGTGTTAGATTCAACAGAAACTCTTAACAGTATATTCATTGTTAATGCGGAATCTTAACAAACAACAAGTATGAAGAACACAACTATGATTACTAACTTTGTATTACTATTAAACTTTCAATTGTCACACTAAAACATAATGCCATAGGGTTCCTTTTATACTCTAAGGAAAACCCTAATGTAACAAAACGTGTGAAAGGATAAACATATCTTCTAATAAGATATCTAATACGTATATATCCTTTCCTAACATATAGCTAACAAACTATTCTGTTACACATAAACAGACTTAACTAAAATACCTATCAGACTTAACTATGTTTGCCAGACTTAACTTTGTACTGGCAGACTTAACTAAGCTAACAGACTTAACGACTTCATCGGCAGACTTAAGTCTGTCTACAATAATTCCCAACATAAACATACCCAACAACTCAACATATTGAGCATGTAAAGCTACAAAAACAACAATAATACTTAATCCCGCCAGAGCGAGGTATAGGGGAGGTGAGATGTAGACAGTCACACCCTTACCCGAGGGTAAAGGGTTCCAGAAAGACCTCCGAAAAGTGTGTGTAAGTAAGTAAACAGACAGTTTGAAAGGTGCGTGAGAGGAAACAGAGACAATGGCATAAACTGAAGCATATAAAGCAAACACATACAAGCGAGCAAAGACATCAGCACATGCGGATAAAGAAAGGCCGGAGCATGCATGCCAAAATGGGAAAAAAGGCACTAGGGGCACATAAGATCAAATTTCATGTATATAAGAAGAATAAGCATGTAAAGCTGCTTATTTAATAAACTAAATTGGGTATTCTGCTGGCAGGTGAAAAAGGTTTCTCAATGAAGGAATGGATGCAAATGTGGCTGCTTTAGGTCCCAAATCGCATATAAAATTGTAACACCTCTACATCTTGCTGCAAAAGGTGGTCACGTAAAGGTTATGAATAAACTCATTGATCGAGCATGGTGCTAATATTGACGCTCGGACTAAGGGTGCTTGTGGCTGTAACTCCATTATAATATGCGCGCTGTCATATCTTCACCAATCTAAAACACGTCAAATGGACCTAAGCTCAAACTAAGTTGGTCAATTCAGATTCACTCTGATGATATGGACACTGATTGTGCAAAAAGATGTACATACCAGGCCTTTGATGATGATCAAAGGATTTACGGGGTGTTGAAGTTACGCCAAGCTTGTTCTTAACCTGAAATAAGAAATACTAAAAAACTACGTTAAGTGATTGCGCAGGGGTTGGACCTTGCGAACCACCTCCGGTGTGCGAGTAAGTATGTGATATGGTAAGTTTGTAGTAAATTGAGAGAGTTCAGTTGACATTACCATGATTCTTGCCCGTCTAAGCTATTTATAGGGGAGAAATAGGCCTTAGAGGGCGGTTGCACTTGATTCGAAGATCATGGGGGCGTCCCATGATTTATGGTAACCGCTAGGGCTTTGTGGCCCACGATATCCTCCTTGGCGGGAAAGCCTAAGGGAAGAGGGAACGTGGGTGTGACCAGGTCAAGGTAGCTCTCCATTCTTGCTCCTTCGTAGGAGATACCCCGAAGGCCTTAAGGCTTCGATTGGCGGATTGCCACATGGTAACCATTTCATAGATGAATGGTTTTACGCCAATGAAACATGTTAGGAGATTAACCTGGGACTCTGAAGAGAGGGCTTCATACAGGCTCGAAGGGGAGTCCTTCGACCCCTTCGGAGGGTACATCATCAAGCCCCCTAGTCGAAAGTGATATATACGTATGAGTATAAATTGCATTCGACTCAAAAAATTTACATATACTCTATCCTCCTTGTCACAAAAACATACGACAAAAAAGATAAGCATTTAACTGAATTCCGCATTAAATGCGATATCATGATTATCCGCGCACTTGTGTCACAACCATAATGGCTATGTTTTCGGTAAGTGTAAAACGTCTTTTCAAAATTTTACCATCCTTTTGAAGTCCGCATAGATGTCAAGGATAAATACACACGTGTATGGCCAGGATCAAAGGGATGATGCGTATTTAAACCCTTAGGACGGTAAACCCTAGCTTAGTTTCACCTTTCGTCCAAAATACACATACACCGTACTGTGCTCTTGTGCTTCCGTTGAAACGAAAGGTAAAAATTCTATCATTCTTCTTTGATGATTTACTCTTTTAATAGCGACATGAGCATGGCTGCAAAAAGAATAATTAGGCAACAAACATGTACTTTGTCAAAGGAAGCATTATCCGACTTTCTTCGTGATTATCCCATACCCACAGAGTTCAAAATCATGCTTCTAAGCAAAAAACAAAATATTTTTGATGCTCCCCTGGATATATAGGCTTATATGTGCATGCATTTACTCAGTCAAACTTTAGGATACCCATACATCCTTTAATTTTGGAGTTTTTGCAATACTACAAAGTTCATTTCTCTAGGCTAAACCCTTTCGGCCTAGCTAAGTTAACCAACTACATTGTCATGTGCAAAGCATATGGTTATGAGCCCACACTAACTGTGCTTAGGGGCTTTGTCAACCTGTATCCTGGTGGGGATTGGATAACCATTGCTAAAAGGCGTGAACATGATGTGCCCTGTCTAGTGACCAAGCCCTTTTCGAATATCAGAAATTGGAAAGGGCAATTTTTCTATGTTGAGAGCTCTATCATACCACCTGAGTACCCAGCTTTGCTTGATGAAGCATGTACGTTTGATGAGAAAAGATTCAATGATCCATTACCTTATGATGTAAGAAGCAGTCCTATGTACCAGCGTCTTGCACGTCATCCAGTTGATGTGCAAACATTCCCTGAGCCAATCTTGTTTATGGCGGGTATTATGGACCGTTGGGAAGGATCTCCGTCAAAGCCTGAAATAGTGTGTGAAGGAAAAAGTATGTACATTCTCATTTAAATAAAACAAATAACTTATCTGCTGATATTTTATCTTTCTCCTTTATTTTTGCAGGAATGGCGTTCAGGAACTTTGTTGTGTCAGGGGGTGCTAAGGAGGTGAGCTTCATCCCCAAGGACCCGCAAGATGTTAGCTATGGAGTTGGGTCTCCGTCTATATCTGTAAACAATAATGATGTTGATGCCTCTCCAGTTAAGCCTCTTGTTTTGCTTCCACCTATCAAACCTATGAACACTGAGGAAACCCCTCAGTTTATGGAAAACATCGCTGACTCTGATGATCCTCCCTCCGAGGGTGACCAACTGAAGATCGTAGGATCCTCCAGCATCACAAACAGGGTGCAAAGCAGGAAAAGGTCGAGTTCGAGGCCTTTGAACCCCACCCCAAGGAGGAAGTTGAACATCCCTACCCCTACATCAAGGACAACCAAGCAGAAAACAGAGAAGTCTCATGGGAAGGCAATCATGTATTCCACTGAAGAGGTTGCTGCTGATGATGACATCCATGGTGAGTAAAAATTTATTCAATTACCCTCTTCCAATGTGCTCCATATCTGATTGATATATTTTATGCAGGGCTACCAAACACCAAGGAGCTACCAAATGCTCTCACTTGTCATCTGCTGATGAAAATGTTACTCCTGCTAGCTGGAGGAGAACCTTGAATGATATGTCTATCGAAGGGCTGTTTGACTTGCACGACAAGAGTTACACCAGGCAGGCCATGTTGGATAATCATTTGAACACCCGGACAAGGGAGCTGGTTCGTATGGTGAAAGATGCCAAGGAAGAGGTAGCTGTTATTGTTGCTAGGGAGAAGAACAGGGATAATGAGTATGATGAGTTGGAAGCCAAATGTAAAGAAGAATTGGAGGATTTGGAGAAGAATCATGTTGTTCAAGATACACGAGTAAAAATTGATAGCCTCGAAAGGCAGTTGAGGAAGTCCCAAGCAGAATGTAACAGATTGGAGGTGGAGGAAGTTAAAATGTCTGGTTATAGAGCGCAAATTACTACACTAAAGTCCACATGTGCAGGTCTTGAAGCCGAAAAGGCTAGGTTGATTGAGCAGGAGGTCAAGCGTTGCGAGGAGATTCATAGACTTAAACTTCAATGCGAGATCTTGAAGAAGGATCGGGCCGAGGTTGTTTCGAAGGTTGTTCCTCACATTGCAATGGAATTATACCATAGTGATGAGGTGGGGGAGGTCATTGGGAGGTTAGTAAACGCGGCCATTTTCTATGGTACGTGTACGACATTGGAAGAAATTGCTCAGACAAAGAAACCTGTGGTCTTGTCGGAGATACCTTACTATTGTCCAAATTCAGAGCAAGAGTATAATGCTGCTGGCAATGCGTTCATGTCAGCAGAGTACCCTTTCCTCACCGAAGCGACCAAAGACCCTTCAGCCTTAATCGAAGACCTCCTGGCAAAGAAATGGAGGAAGATTCAGCCCCCCTCTCCAACCAAGAAGTCTGACTTCGTGAGGCCTCCGTCTCCATCAAAGGACCCCAAATTCTTGAAAGATTCATGAGGACTGCCGTGTTGGCAATGATTTAGTATTAAGGGTGGCATGTACCCTTTTAAACAATGTCCCATTATGTTTGTTAGGCCCTTGTTTGCATGTTTGAACAATTTGTTTTTGCTTTATGCTGGGCTTTGACCCATGCCTCAAACAATTGCATGGTGATGATGTACCCTCCGACCGGGTCGAAGGACTCCCCTTCGAGCCTGTAGAAAGCCCTCCCTTCAGAGGCCCAGGTTAATTTCCTTAACATGTTTCATTGGCGTAAAACCATTCGCCTGCGAACTGGTTACCATGTGGGAATCCGCCAATCGAAGCCCTAAGCCCTTCGGGGTATTCCTATCGAAGGGACTAGCACGAAGGACCATTCTGACCTGATCAAACTCACGTCTCCTCTTCCCTTTGGCTTTCCCACCAAAACAGAGATCGTGGGCTACAAAGCCCTAGCGGTTACCACAAAATCATGGGACGCCCCCATGATCTCTGAACAATGTGCAACCGCCCACTATGTCCTATTTCTCCCCTATAAATAGCGTAGTCGGGCATGAACAATGTAAGTTAACTTCACTCTTGTCATTTACAACCTACTCAAACGATTACACATACTTACTCGCACGCCGGAGGTGGTTCGCAGGGTCCAACCCCTGCGCAATCACTTAACGTAGTGTTTCGGTATTTCTTATTTTCAGGTTAAGAACAAGCTTGGCGCAATCTCAACACCCCATTATTCCTTTGATCATCATCGAAGGCTTGGTTGTGCAATTATTTGTTCAATCAGTGGCGCCATCCGTGGGACCGCTATAATTGGTCTCGTTAATTCCGAGCTTATAACCAACCAACCACTTTCACTATTATTCCGGCATGGATCAAGGAAGAGAAGATACTCCCCCCCCGGGTTTCTCGACCTTGGCACCAATACCAATCAACGACACTAACAACCTTCCCCCAATAACCGCTTCCACTTTCACAACACGTTCTCACCCAGAAATCATAACTAACAATCATGCTTCAACATCAGCCAATCCAGAACCTGTCATTAGCCTAGCCTTTGTCGAAGCCAACCACGAAGTGTTGGAATCCCTCTTAAGGGCTCGTAACAGGCAAGTCAGGAATGCTGAGGTGCGAAGGGAGTTAGAATACTCGAGTGATGAGTATGATGAAGAAATGGAAATGGAGCCTAGGCCTCCGACCCAAGGACCAACCCTATCGGCCTTAAGAATTGGGTCTCCAGTTGGTCAAAGGGTAAGCAAAAGGTCCGTTGGTTTCGAAGGAGTCCCCGAGAGGGCTCCAACAAGAAGGGAAGGGGCGGTTACCGAAGGCTCTAACGATAGGAGCCAGCGAAGGGAAGAAGTGGGGGTGACTTTGCCTCCATTGCTAGCAGCTCATCTTGGAAGGACTGAAGCTGGGGTTCCGTTGCAGCCTTCTCACGCATCAGGGGTAGAAGGCAATCCGCCTACAATTAATATGGGAGGAAATCGTCCTCCCAATGGTATGTACCCCTCGTTCCAAACTCAGTCTTATCCTCAAAATTTATATCCTCCAGTAAATGGACAGCCTAATAACCCAAGCTTTCCCCAAACTTATGGGAGCATGCCCTTCGGGCAACGGCGCCAAAAACTTGATGCGCGTGATGTGTCGTTGCGGTTTAGCAGTATTAATGCCTACTCAAGTTTTAAATTTATATTTAGCCGACTTATCAATAACACACACACTTAACGAGCAGTGTACCCGGTCAGTATGAATATAATGGTAAGTAGAGTGTCGATCACTAAGAGTGGAACGTATTATCTAGTTATTCTAATCAGAGTGTCTCGTTGGCTCTAATCTTATCGGCGAGTAAACCCTTAATGATTACTTATGTCTATCCTACTTTTCTAGAGACGCTAGAATAAATAGGCGAGGAAGGGGCATGGCGACCCAAGCAAGACTCAGCTAGACACAGAGGTTATCAATGCACTAATAAAAGTCACCAAAGACATCAACATATAAACTTTAATTAATGGGAAAGCAATATTAAGGGGAGTGCATGATCTTCCGTAGTCACATGACACAAGCCCATCAATCCTGATGAATTAAAGCGTACTAAAACAATAAAACAAAACTACTTAATGAATTGAATACATGCAGGACCTTCTTACAGCTCTTGTATCTTTGTTTGAGGTGTGTCTTGTGCTGCTTGGTTGTCTGAATTCGGCTCTAGGGTTATATCAAAGGTCTCTTAAATTCGCCTGACCTTGGGGTATTTATAGTTTCTGTCTGAGGGATCGATGCGGCGCATTGAGTTGATAGATGCGGCGCATTGACTTAACTTCGCGTGGGGTCCAAGATTAATATATTATGGAATATTCGTACACCGTCTTCAGATGCGGCGTAACCTGATCTTTGTATGCGGCGCATGTACTCTAGCTGTCTTGGATTGTAACTGGTGAAATCTTGATAGTGATACGCCGTATGTTAGAAGTATATTGCGGCGTATCTGGAGTAGAACGAGCTTGATCTTCTTCTTTGACCAAAGTTTCATATGCGGCGCATGACAGAATTGCATGCGGCGCATTCTTCAAAGTCAGGCAATGGTCTTCGAATTCATCTAAGTATGATATTGTGTCGTATTTGTTGAGTGAGATATGGCGCATCTTTTTGATTTCAGTAGACTTTTGACATCTCGCTTGTTTTGCTCCATAATTAGTCCAAAATCGCCAAGTTTCACATAATGCTTGTTTTTACCTGAGAATTACTAAAGTAAACATTAATGTATCGATTCTCATATATAATATAATAAAACAAGTCAAATAAATAGGATAAATGATGATAATAAAATGTACTTATTTGAGTTCATCAAATATCCCCCCACTTGAACTTTACTTGTCCCCAAGTAAACCTTAGAATTAATCATATGAAAATGTATCCTAAAAGATATTAGGATTTATTTTTATATTTAAGCACGTATTCGTTTTGTCATAATCACACAACCAAACACTTAACGAAGTAGAAACCAAAATAATTTTTAATGTAAAACAATTCTAAATCGTTTAGTTGCTTAGTCGTGACGAATATTCTATCATAGGCTTGGCAAGTATACGCATCTCCCCCACTAAAGCCAAGGAGTAACAAGTCTAAATCGGTAAAAAGGGTTTGTTGGTAAAGGGTTGATCATCCTTTTTAATCTCTATCGATCTCATATTCCAGAAAAGGCGACAAAATTACAAATACATGATCGAATCCACGACCACGATACTTGCAATTGCTCAATTCCTTAACTCGAATGGGCTAAAGATAGGACCAAGTAATCTTCACCAATAATATTATATCAAAAAGGGCAACAAAATCATAAATACATAGCCGAATCCACGACTACGATACTTAAGATTGCTCAAATCCCTAATCTCAATAAATCAAAGGTTTGGATGAAGAATGATATAGGGTATGGATAATATTTGGGATACAAATTGGTGTAAAATGAAAAATAAACAAAACAGATAAATTAAAATCTTAAGTGTGGTTAATCACTTTCCCAACCATCCCATGAATAAGACTCATATCATTGAATAACTCATGCTTTAACACTTGAAACACACGCTTTAGGTAGACACGAATTATACTCAACAAAATCTCAGTCAAAGAATAACCTTAGTTGGCGTTCCCATAACGGCCAACTCCCATTCAATCCATAAATATAATATACAACAACAAATAGTGGTGATATCTCCCACTTAATACAAAACTTTACATAAGTTGGTTAAAACAAACTTCCAACTTTTCCTTTTCCTTTTTTTTTTTTTTTTTTTTTTTTTTTTTTTTTTTTTTGACATTAACATATATGTGTAAAATTTCACAACTTTTCTATCACTATTTTTCCGGATAATTTTTCCATACTCTTCATACTTTCAGAAATAACTGTAATAGTGAAAGTAGCAAACACACGAAAAATAAACTAAAAGTTATACAATATTTACTTTCATACCAATTGCATTGTGCAATTTCCCGACCTAACCAAAGATAATGAATTACGCACGCGAAGACAGGTAATGTAAGGAAACACACTTTGCCTAAAGCAATTAACCACGGATTTTAATCTACAGGGTAGGCTAAGGTGTAAGGGTGTATCGAAACATTATAACAAAGGTGTAAGAAACGAAAGGAATGGCTCTGAGGGTTTTTCTAGGGGTATCTTACTCTAAAAGTGAGAGTAAACAAAGGGTTTATACGGGGGTTAACTAACCAGTGTAGTTAGTTAATATCACATAACATATAAAGGCTATTTGGGTGTAATCCTAGAAATTTACCAATTTAGACAAGTCACTCCAATTATATAGATAATACTCATTATGGTGGTCTCGAATAGTATACAAGCCAAGTTCTAAAGTTTACAAGTCACCGGCACACTAAAGTTTTAATATTTTTGAAAGAATAGAGTTATGTGTGCGGTTATGTAATTTAGACTTTAAACAAAAACATGCTAAAAAAAATTTTAAATTTTGATATATTAAGCGCATTTTAAGCATATTTTGAAAAAGTTTAGGACAAGTAAGTGTTCTAATTCTCCATCCCCCTACTTAAGTTAAACAATGTCCTCGTTGTTTGTGTCAAAGGTTAAAAACTGGAAAATAAAAGAATTAGAACAGAAAAACTCCCCTGAGATTTGCTCGGTATGATCCTCCATTATTCGTATAAGAGCAAAAATCAACTTTCTTGTGGATGAGAACGTTTAAGCGTCATAAATGATGTATCTACAAAAATGCAGGAATCTATATTACCATTTAGACTTTAACACACCTGAGTTAAGAAGGTTCAAACTTGCATAATACATTAGTAGTTAGTAAAAATAAAACCTAAAAAAATTAAACTGTAAATCATCAGGTCAGTCGATACGCCGTATCTTATGGAAGAAGATACGCAGTATCGAGCCTGGAATAAATACGAATCAGAATAAAAGATGCATCGCATCCTTAACCAGGGATGCGCCGCATTAATTAAACTGACAGAAAGTTTTAAAGTCAAAAATAAAAATGCAGAAAATGAAATAAGATATGACCAGTGCAGGTGATGCGTCGCATCTTATGATGGAGATGCGCCGCATCTTCTGCAGGTCTGACAGACTCGACACAGAACAGAAAAGTAAAAATTTTTCCTTCGGGTTGTCTCCCGGTCAGCACTTGTCTTTATTCCAGAGTCTTCAAGTTAGACTCACGTTCAGCTCCTTATTTCAATACTTCGGGTTCAAACTCCACCACCTCGTTCTCAGTATCCTCAATTTTATTATCAAAGTATTTTTTAACTCGTTGCCCGTTTACCTTGAATATATAACCATTTTATCGCATATTTCAATAGTCCCGTATGGATACACTTTCTTGACAACGAACGACCCTGTCCTTCTTGATTTAAGTTTACCTGGATACATCTTTAATCGAGAATTAAATAGCAGTACTTTTTCTCCAATAGTAAACATTTTATCCCCATGTAACCTCGAGTCATGCCATCTTTTAGTTCTTTCTTTGTAGATCTTAGTATTTTTGTAGGCCTCATCTCTTAGTTCGTAGAGTTCATTGAGTTCCATGAAACGGTTCTTCGTTGCAGCTTCCATATCCATGTTACATTTCTTCAAAGCCCAATATGCACTTTGTTCTATTTCGACCGGTAGGTGGCATGCTTTTCCGTATACAAGACGAAATGGAGTGCATCCCGTCGGTGGCTTATAGGCTGTACGAAATGCCCATAAAGCATCATTTAACTTGTCAGACCACCCTTTCAGATTATATCCAGTCATTTTTTCTAGAATCCGTTTTATAGCCCTATTGGTTACTTCAGTTTGCCCATTGGATTGAGGATGGTATGCAGTGGAAACCCTATGATACACTCCATATTGTTGCAAAGCTCTTCAGATATTTAGCATATTTTGGCATTTGCACTAGGGCTTCCATAAATGGTATGCTTAGCTGCAGCTGCTTGAGATTTTCCAGGAACTTCCTTTGATAGGCATCTTCTTTCTCCTTCCTTACCCTATGTGGAAAAGGTAGTGTTGATTGTTTAAGTTCAACAGAAGGTTCTTCTCTAATCACAGGTTCTGGATTAGTCTCTTTTGGTTGCTCTTGCTCAGATGATATAGATTCAGGGGAAATCTTGTTTGTGCTGTTATCCTCGGGTGTCTCTCCGATTTGAAAGGTTGACTTTCCGCCTCTAGTTGTAATCCCTTTCAAATCGTGTTTTACCAAAAGAACCTTGTTAAGCACCGTTGACAATTGGTGCACTTCAATTGCCAATCCATTAATCATGTTGTTTTGTTCCTTTAGTAACAGCTCATGACTGCCTTTGAATTCATTAATAAAGTGTCTTGCTTCATGATGTTCTTTTTCATTTGGTTGAGCGATTAGTAGTGCAAACTCTTCCATGGTAAGGTTTCTTTGGGGTCTTCCGAACCAGTTGGGGAAAATATTGAACATTGTTCCTGAAAATTAAAGACAGGCAGATTTCAAAGTAAAAACTTCCTAGTGAAAGGGTAAGTTAGAATATTTTCCGTTCGGGAATAAGAAAAATAAAAGTTGCTGATATCTGTAGACGACGCGCCGTATCCAGAAAGTTGGATATGCCGTATCTTATTACGTTAAAATTTAATCAGACTTTTATTCAGAAAACAGATACACCGCTTATGAATTAGAATGCGCCGTATCCAGTTTAAATTATCAAAAATCGATTATATTTATTAAAATTAAATGCGTCGTATTAACAAAAGCTAATGCGCCGTATTTTCGTTATGTTTCAAAATACAAGATTTTTGATTTAGTAGATGCGCCGTATCGATAAAGATCGATGCGTCGCTTCTGTTTAATAATTCGAAAAACTGTTTTTAATTTAAATAGAAAATACGCCGTATCTGTTAAAACAGATGCGTCGTATGGCGTTAGGGTTTAGAAAAATTTCTTATTAAAAGCAGAATACGCCGTATCTTGGGAAAAGATGCGTCGTACTCGAATTTATTAAACGCGTTGTATTTTATAAAAATTAAACGCAATACGCCGTATCTGTGAAAACAGATGCGCCGTATCGTTTGTATCAGCACAATACAACGACAGCAGAATGCAGAAAAATACAGAAAAAAGAAAAACAAAAATAAAAACAAACAAAAAGAAACAAAAATTACTGAAAACAAAAACACACAAAAACAGTAAATATGCAAATTATACAATGAATGCAATATATCTAATATACAACAGGGTTAGTGGTTAGAATCTAAAAAAAAACTAAAAGGAAAAACCTAATTAAAATACTTAATCAAATTAACAGATAATAACAATTCACTCCCCGGTAGCGGCGCCAAAAACTTGATGGTCGTGATGTGTCGTTGCGGTTTAGCAGTATTAATGCCTACTCAAGTTTTAAATTTATATTTAGCCGACTTATCAATAACACACACACTTAACGAGCAGTGTACCTGGTCAGTATGAATATAATGGTAAGCAGAGTGTCGATCACTAAGAGTGGAACGTATTATCTAGTTATTCTAATCAGTATTTTAATATCCTAAGTTAGTTATACAACCTAATCTAACGCAAGGGGGTTCAGCCTGAGAGACTGGCACAGTTTGGTTATAATTAAATAGAAAACTAAACTAATGAGCACGAATCAGCGTTTAGCACACACGTACACAGATAGATACTCGAGACAATAAGAAGACCTGTCCTGATAATTAAATAGCTTGTCACTTGTTTTATTGCTAGTTTTATATGAAGTGTATATAATTAAACCTTTCTCGTTGGCTCAAATCTTATCGGCGAGTAAACCCTTAATGATTACTTATGTCTATCCTACTTTTCTAGAGACGCTAGAATAAATAGGCGAGGAAGGGGCATGGCGACCCAAGCAAGACTCAGCTAGACACAGAGGTTATCAATGCACTAATAAATGTCACCAAAGACATCAACATATAAACTTTAATTAATGGGAAAGCAATATTAAGGGGAGTGCATGATCTTCCGTAGTCACATGACACAAGCCCACCAATCCTGATGAATTAAAGCGTACTAAAACAATAAAACAAAACTACTTAATGAATTGAATACATGCAGGACCTTCTTACAGCTCTTGTATCTTTGTTTGAGGTGTGTCTTGTGCTGCTTGGTCGTCTGAATTCGGTTCTAGGGTTATATCAAAGGTCTCTTAAATTCGTCTGACCTTGGGGTATTTATAGTTTCTGTCTGAGGGATCGATGCGGCGCATTGAGTTGATAGATGCGGCGCATTGACTTAACTTCGCGTGGGGTCCAAGATTAATATATTCTGGAATATTCGTACACCGTCTTCAGATGCGGCGTAACTTGATCTTTGTATGCGGCGCATGTACTCTAGCTGTCTTGGATTGTAACTGGTGAAATCTTGATAGTGATATGCCGTATGTTAGAAGTATATTACAGCGTATCTGGAGTAGAACGAGCTTGATCTTCTTCTTTGACCAAAGTTTCATATGCGGCGCATGACAGAGTTGCATGCGGTGCATTCTTCAAAGTCAGGCAATGGTCTTCGAATTCATCTAAGTACGATATTGCGTCGTATTTGTTGAGTGAGATACGGCGCATCTTCTGGATTTCAGTAGACTTTTGACATCTCGCTTGTTTTGCTCCATAATTAGTCCAAAATCACCAAGTTTCACATAATGCTTGTTTTTACCTGAGAATTACAAAAGTAAACATTAACGTATCAATTCTCATATATAATATAATAAAACAAGTCAAATAAATAGGATAAATGATGATAATAAAATGTACTTATTTGAGTTCATCAGGCATCCTATGGCGTACCCTCCGTATGCCATGGGAAACGGTTATCCGTTTGTCATGAATACACCTTATCAGTCCTACCCAAGTCAAACTCCTATGGGACTGTCTATACTCAGACCCTATGGGTTGAGCTACATCCTTCGTTAGGTAGATTGAAGATTACCCATTGCCTGATGGGTTGAAAATGCCTTCGCACATTGGGACTTATGATGGGAAGGGGGATCCGGACAATTTCTTACACTTGTTTGAAAGGGCTATCAAAATGCAAAAATGGGTTATGCCGGTGGCCTATCATATGTTTACATACACCCTACGGGATTCTGCTCGTATTTGGTGGAATGGGCAAAATCCCGGTAGCATCGTCAATCTTGATGATCTTAAGGCTAAGTTCCGGTCACACTTCAGCCAGCAAAAGAAGTTCAAAAGGACTCATTTAACGGTGCACAACATCAAACAAAAAGAAAACGAAAGCACAAGGGCCTTCGTTACTAGGTACACCGATGAGACTTTGCAGATTTTGGGTCTCCATGAAGATCAGCGTATTTCGGGTTTTGTACATGGCCTTCGAAATCGGAGTTTGGTGGAATTCTTGTCCACTGACCTTCTGACGACTTACAAAGGGTTGACGGAAAAGACATATACTTGGATCGAAGCAAAAGAGGTGTCCACTAATGGGGCTCCAGTAGACAAAGATAGCAACAACAAGTTTTCGAAGCATTCTTCGTGGGAAGGGTCCAGGAACAAGAACAAGAACAGAGATAGGTTTTCTCCGTACAACAAAGGCCCCAACCATGGTTTGTTAAGCAGTCTAACGAAGTCTCCAAAGGAAATACTTGCTACGGAGAGGGCTGCCAAGGCCTTCGAAGCACCCCCTCGTATGACAAGTAAGGGCAAAAACAGGGATACCAGCAAGTACTGTCACTTCCACGAAGACAATGGCCATGACACGAACAGTTGTAGAGAGCTGAAGAAACAGATAGAGGAAGCTGTGAAGTCCGGGCAATTGGCACATTTGGTGAAGGGTATAAAGAAAGGCAAAGAAAAGATGACCGACAATCAAATGGCCAAAGATAGTAACCCTAACGAAGCCCCCATACTAATGATACATAGGGGCGAAACCACTTCGAAAAGGAAAGTACCAGAGCAGGAAGCAAACGAGATAAGGGAAATAGCGTTTTCTCCTATCACAGGCAGGATCCCTTCGAATGATCCAGTAGTTATCAAAGTCCTCATCTTTCGCCAAGAAGTAAGCGGAGCTTACATGGACTGCGGAAGCCCTTGCGAAGTCATATATGAACATTTCTTTCAAAAACTCAAGCCTTCGGTCAGGTCTCAAAGGGTTGACTCAAAGATGCCTTTAGTAGGGTTTTCTGGTGAACGTTTGTGGCCTCTAGGAGAAGTTCCGTTGGAAATAACAATTAGAGAAGGAAAGCTCGCAAGGACAGAAACCCTCATGTTCACTATCGTGAGGTCCAACTCTCCTTACAACCTGTTGATAGGAAGGACAGCCATGCAAAAGATGGGTATTGTAGTTTCCACTATACATGGAGTGGTGAAATTTCACACGCCCTACGGAACAGGGACTATACTTTCTGAGCACAACCCGAAGGTTAGCAAGAAAAGTAGGGAAGGTCCTAAAGGACTTCCAAAGGATACTCTCAGTGGTACGGATGTTGAAGAAGATATCGTAACAAATAGGCTTCACACAGGACGAAGGGTGGTAGACGAAAAGCAACCTCTAGCAAGTTCCACGGCAAACTTGAAGAAGCCACACAAAGCTGAGGGGAGGGTCTTCGAAGGGACATATTCCAGCAATACCAGAGCCCCTCGGGCACCAGTAATTGATGACAAGCTCCACGGCAAGGAATATCAACTTAAGGGGTTCAAACCCATAGAACCAAATAAGCAAGGAATCAAGGCCAACCCTTTGAAGTTCAAAGCAAGTGTTGATCTACCAACTCCGAGGTCATTAACAAGGCTTGATAGTCCAAGCTCCTTCAGAGGCCAGACATCTGCAGAAGCTCTCAACGAAACACCTTCCGGGCACAACCAAATGGGAGAAACACCCCCGACAGCAACGGAGGGATGGAAACTATACACCGACGGAGCCTCAAGCTCCGATGGTTTCGGAACAGGATTAATCCTGACCAATCCGGAGGGAAAGGAGTACAGTTATGCACTACGTTTTGAATTCAAGACCACAAAGAATGAAGCAGAGTATGAAGCCTTGCTGGCTGGCCTTCGACTTGCAAAGGGCATGGAGGTTCATTACCTCTCCGTCTTTGTAGGCTCACTTTCAGTCACTAGCCAAATCAAGGGTTCTTACAAAGCAAGGCAGCCAGTAATTAAGGAATATTTGGATGAAGTTAAAAAGCTCCTTCAGGGTTTCGAACGATATAAAGTAACAAATGTCCGCAGAAGCCATAACAAAAAGGCGGAAGCCCTAATCAGATTAGCGTCAACTGCTTTAGCTCATCTACCCAGCGAGGTTTTAGTGGAGGTATTGGCCACTAGGTCAATTGCACGAAGTGAAACATCTGATGAAGGCTCCAACTGGACGACACCAATAAAAACGTACTTGATAAGCGGCATTCTGCCTGATAATCCAAAGTCAGCACGAAGAATCAAGGTTAAAAGTCCCCAGTACAGGCTCATAGGCAATAATCTCTACAAAAGGCGTCTTTCATCTCTTTGGCTTCGTTGCATAGAATTAAAGCAGGCTTCGAGAATTCTCTACAATGCTCACGAAGAATTTTGTGGAAGACACACAAGCCCTAGAGTCATCGCCTCAAAAGTAACAAGGTGGGGTTATTACTGGCC
This sequence comes from Artemisia tridentata subsp. tridentata, assembly GCA_021014915.2. Lineage (NCBI taxonomy): Eukaryota > Viridiplantae > Streptophyta > Magnoliopsida > Asterales > Asteraceae > Artemisia > Artemisia tridentata. The sequence goes on from CP139505.1 coordinate 52,771,632, forward strand.
ATCCGTAATAGAAGACGCAAGGGAAGTAATCAAAACATGCAAGGTATGTCAGACACACTCCAAAGCTCGGAAACCATTAGAGTATGAGGCACCTTCTACCATGACAGTAAGGCTTTCGGTCAATGGGGCGTCAGCATAATCGGACCCCTACCAGCAGCTCCCAGAGGGATACAATTCTTGGTCATAGCCATCGACCATTTCACCAAATGGGTCGAGGCCAAGCCGTTGGCATCAACAAAAGGAAAGGACGTGGAAGAGTTTATGTGGGAACACATAATTTTCAGATTCGGAATCCCACAAGTCATCACCTCTTATGAAGGGAAACACTTTGCCCAAGGAGTGCTCCCCTCTTCTTGCAAAAGCCTGAATGTGAAGCAAAGGTTCATTTGTGTTGACAAGGATATTGTCGAAGAAATCGAGATAAAGCTGGGGCAATATCAGCATAAGTGGGCAGACAAACTACCCAAAGTCTTGAGGGCATATAAAAATTTGTCCTTCGAATGAAAGCAAGCGAAGTGATGCGTGGTTTTGCAACCTTACAACAGGTTTTACCTCTCGAGGGATCTCAAGAGGCTTACAACCCCACCAGGCAGTGTACCTGACCGATGTAGTATAGTGTAGTGGTAAGTACGGGGGATTGATCGTTCTCCACAGGGAATAGTATCGTTAGGATTGAAAAACTACTCTAATAGGTCTAAGGGTGAGGGAAGATTCTTTTTGTATTTTTATATTTTTTATTAAAGCAAGTAAAATCTCGGGTTTGAAGGAGTGGGCGGAATTAGTTGCTAGTCAACTAACCCAAATTACTACGAATGCAAATAAAATAAAATAACTGAAAATGAAAAGAGTGGTGAAACTTATGTGGAGAGAATGTGTTTACTTAGATTTCCTTACTCCCTAACTATCTTTTACCGGTTGATTAGTGTGTATTAATTGCGTGGATGACGGGTGTATTCCTTAATACCAATCGTGGGGTGGCGTACGTACTTCCCCAACTCTACAAGCTCCTACTTCACTCCTATGCCGAGCCGGCTAGGAAGCTCCTAACATGGGATCACTAGAATTCGCTCATGCATTAAATACAACCATAAAAACCTTAGTACGCATTGGTTCATGTTTCTTAAAACGTTCAAGCAAGTTACCGAATAGGAAGTTAGCCAGTTTTCTTAAGCCTAACATCGATGAACAATCATCCAATACAAATAATAACACACTAATAACCATTAATCAATAGTTAGATTTCATTAGGTCTAAGCAAACACAAGATAAATCTAGCCTAGCATGTTAATTAAAAGACAAGAACAATATATAATCAAACAACACATAGACATATTGATTGATTAAATGATAACTTATCTTCAATTAAACATGGGAGATCCAAGGGTATGAAAACCCTTAAAAATGGCAGAAATTCGTCTTTAGGGTTTCTCCTCACAAAGTTGCACACCAATGACAAAAAATTGCAAAAATATATATAGAGTTTAAGGGCTGACGGCGTCACGTTATAGGACTTGACGCCGTCACCTCGCCGTGTCTAGGGTTCCCGGATGGCCTTCTTGACGCCGTCCCTCTTTAGACCTCCAAAATCCGCTCTGGCTTATCAAAGCTTGACGCCGTCAGAATATGGCTTGACGCCGTCCCTCTTTAAGTTAAACCGTGATGGCCTTGATCACTTCAAAGGGTGACGCCGTCAGACTTTCCATTGTAAAATTCTCTGGCTTATCATGAGTAATTTTCATATCCACCTTTTTTGCCAAGCCATGACGCCGTCAAGGGCAATCCCTGACGCCGTCAAAGGTACTTTCCAGCATAATTTTGAGACTTTTTCGTTTTCTTCACTTTTATGCTCCAAAAACGTCCAAAATGCTTCCTTTTCCAGATTTCTTCTCCAAAGTACCTAAAATGACAAAAGGAACGATTTAGGGCAATATTTGATCAAATAAATACGATTTAGGGCTTAAATGACCCCCTAAAAGCGGTACACTTTTCACTTCATCAAATACCCTTACACTTGAGATTTGCTTGTCCTCAAGCAAATGCGCTTTTATTCTAATCAAAATACAAGTTAGGGGTCATTTAATGCTAATATAAAAGTAATTACAACAAACAGTCATTCCACTTTAATCATAATAAGCACGGAGATTTCATACTAGCACCTCACAAGTAGTGTTTAGATACTCACATCTCTCAGGTGTCATCAAAATAAATCTCATAAATGAAAACGGATAATATCTCTCACTACCTGTCATAGCAAATAGATTACCATAGGCTTGGGAAAGGATCGAAAACCTCCTCCACTAGGCGTAAGCACCTAAGATAAACTATCAAAGAGGGCTTTTAAATGGGTTATAACATGAGGTGTAGGGATATGATAAACACGGTTTTGTTGGATAAGGGATATTTTACTGGTGGCGAGTTAAAGATCTTGATTAATTACATGTACAATATGGCGTTGCTAAGCCAAGACTAGACTTGACTTAAGCTAAAAACAAAATAACAAAAACATAAGACAAACATAAAATGAAACGGGATGGTAGTCTGTATGTTTTTTCTATTTTTCTTTTTCTCTTTTTTTTTTGTATTTTTCTTAATTTTTTTTTTTTTTTTTTTTCATACACTCTTGCCCTACCATCCAAAATAATACATCATAGGGGCGTTGCATTCCCCTTACACTTAAACTTTTACATGACTTTACAAATAACTATTCTAATGACTCGAATTAAGATAATCGAAACACTTGGAGTACTTTTAAAATATTTAGCACATATGGGGGTAATAAATGATGTTCTTCCCCATTACTCCATTACACTAGTACTTTACCCATGAGTCCCAATCGTCCCAAAACAATATGTACAAGGATATGACTCGACTTAGCAACCATGTAATCAATTAGATAATTAACTAAGGGTTTAAACAAATGTTGTCACAATAATGTACTAAAAATGAGTGCATACAAGGTGGGCTAAGGCGATTTGGGTGTACATTTTAGTGGGGTGTAAACAAATTCTTCCTTTAAGTAAAATGCTTAAAGGTTGAAATGAAAAGATAGGCTCTGAGGGGTGTACTAGGGGTATCGTGTACTAAAAATGAGTACAACGCAAAGGGTGTGGGAGAATTACTTGACCAATGTAGCCAAAGTAATTATAACAAAAAAAACACAGGTGTAAAACAATGGGTTAATCCTAATGCCTCTTATCATGTAGTAAATCTAACTACACGAATGTAGTCTCACTTGTGGCCTCGGAATGGTCCTAACGCAAGTTCTAGAATCTAAGTGCTACCGGTACACACATCATAGCATAAATGCTTTTCCTACCAATTCTAGGGGCGAACCTCACATATTTGGGGGTGGAAAATTTTTTAGTGGTACGGTTTTGTGCTAGTCATATAACTCCTATCCGTGAGACGCTCATTAAGATCAAAGTTTCACTCCTATATGTTGTAAAAAATTATAAATTTGGCACTAAAATTGCCCTAACAGGTATTTATCTCAGTTTTATTACACATTTACTATTAAACAAACAAAAATCAAGCGTAATAGCATTCTCTAAAGTATCATATTTTACCCCCCCCCCCCTTACACTTAAGATGAACATTGTCCCCAATGTTCAAATAACAAGATGTAAAAGTGAAAAGGTAAAAGAATGAAATCAAATACTCCCCTGATTCGCTCAGTGGATAATGAAGTAACATGGTTAGATCTTCTTCCAAGAGAATGTAGAAGCTCCAAGACTAATGCATCGCCATAAGCTTGATTCCACATACATCTCCTTGTCCAAAATAACCTGTTAAACCTGAGAAAACAAACACGAAAACCTGCATAACATCGGCGGGATAAATTCTATATATAAGGATATAATGCTTGTGGAATGATAATTTTGCAGATTCCTGGAGATTATAAGTTAGAGATTTAATAAAAACTTTTTTATGAAAACAAAACTTTCAAAAATTTCAGAAAATTAAAACCTGACGCCGTCAGGTTGTAACTCCTGACGCCGTCAGAAATGATCTGACAGAATTCTCATGTTAAGTTTCTGGAAAATTTCTGGAAAAACCTATACCCTACTTCCTGGAATTCCTGCAAAATATCATTATGACTCGATACAAGCATTTGACTCAAACAAATACTAATATGTATGTTAATTTATTATTATTATTATGATTCATGTTTATTTGTGTTCTAATAAACCGATTTGGATTTCCCTTACACTTATCTTTTTGCAAAATACCTTTATATGTAGTTAAGACGAAGTTAAAAACAAGATAAAGCATTTTCACAATTTACTTTTGAACATGAATCAATAAGAATAAAAATTAAACACACATACGGAAGCAAATAAAATCCAACAAACAAATAAATAAACACACAAAGCAAATAAAGCTTGGGTTGCCTCCCAAGAAGCGCTTTTCTTTATTAACGAGTCTTGTAGCTAGACTCAAAGTCCTTCTGCCCTATGTAAGTGAGCTCGTCATCGAGGACGTCTTTAGGGTTAAGCTTGGATTGAAGTTTCCTATTGGTCCGCTTAGTACAATATATCCTTTCAAACTTTTCTCCATCCGAGTCATACAATGTCACCTTAATATGCCATGACCCATCTCCATCTTTGGGTGATTTGTCCCAATCCCACTTATGATCATCGTCCTCACGAATCCACTTATTCATCACTAGGTTAATTGGCAAAACTCCTAGGAAATCAATCATCTTCCTAAAAACTAGAGGGTCTTCAAATGGATCCAATTCGGTGTCCCTAGCCAAGAGTTGTTCTACCGCATGTGTTCGGTTCACAAAGTCCTCTTCTAGGTAAAATGGGCGTTGGGGTCCTATGAAGTCTCTATCGATCCAAGGTCTATATCTAGATGGTCTCCTATTTAATTCTAACCAATGGGGTGTTGGTTCCCTACTAGTATCATAGGCATGTTTCTTAACATCATAGACTGACCAAGTATCACCTTCTCCTACCGCTATCTTAGATTCCTTACAATCAATCATAGCACTAGCGGTCGCCAGAAATCCTCTACCTATCAACAAGGGGCATGTAGGGTCGCTCACCATATCAAGGACGTGGAAATCGGCTAAAATGGTTAGTTTTCCTATGTGTACTAACACGTCCTTGACTACTCCAATCGGGTAAGCAACACTTCCATCCGCTAAGCCTATTATTACCTCGGTTTCTTCAAGTTTTCCTAGTTTTAGAGAGGTGTAGAGAGGTAACGGAAGTAGGTTAAGGCTTGATCCAAGATCGGCTAATGTGTCATAAGCCTCCGAATTACCGATCTTGCAAGGTAGAACAAATAAGCCCGGATCATCTAACTTCTTAGGTAGCTTGTTTTGAACGAAGGCGGTCCCTTTTTCGCCTAACTTGAGCTTCTTCTCATCCAACACATCAATAACCAGAATTTCAAGGTGGAGCTCCTTGAATTCTTTGTCAAGGTTTTGAGTGGGAGGTGTTTCAACTTCTTGGTCATTTTGAACGACTTGGGTTTGTTTGAAACACGTGCTCATGGAATTGACCGAATAATATTGTGGACAAGAACTAGGAGACGAAACTGACGAGATGGCGTTGACGTTTAGTTTCGGGTTCTTGACTGTGTTACTAGGGAGTGCTCCCATTTCTCGGTCATTGAGGGCTTTCAACAAAGTGTCAATCTTATTGGTCATCTCGCTTTGTTTTTGTTTGAAATCGGCTTCAAACTTGGCCAAACGAGCTTCTTGAGATGCCATAAATTGAGACATCAATCCTTCAAAGTTATTGGTACTACCATTGTTGGAAGGATTGTTGTTGAAAGTACGGTTCGAGTTGGAACCGCTTGATTGGAAACGATTAGGTGGGTTGGAAGAATTGGTTTGTTGTGTGTTTTGGTTTTGTTTCCACCTAAGGTTTGGGTGATTTTTCCATGAGGGGTTGTATGTATCACCGTAGGGGTTTAGCTCGGGTTTGAAAGTGTACCACTTGTCTCCCGCTCCGTCGGTACGCGAGGATGCGTAGTCCGCAAAAGCTTGTTCGGGGAGTTCCATGCAATCACGAGTGTCGTGGGGACCACTACATAATTCACATGAAGAAGTGATTTTGTTCACTTGGCTTGAAGGTTTAGGAGCCTCGTAGGATTTCATAAGAAACTTGACTTGGTCTTCAAGTTCTATGATCCTACGGTCGGAAGTGCTTGAATTGTTTGAAGGCAAAGATATTGCCTTGACCGTTTTATTCAAATCACGGGGATCACTCCAACTTTCGTTGTCATAAAGAGCAAGATCTTCTAGGAGAGCCCATGATTCTTCCGCACTTAGATCACGTAGCTTACCACCGGCCGATTGGTCAATGGTTTGCCTCGTGGAGAGATTGATATGGTCATAGAAGATTTGGACTTGGAGCCAAAGTTCTATGCCATGGTGAGGGACTTTTTGGAGTAAGTCCTTGAATCGAGTCCATGCCTCGTAGAGGGTTTCGCCTTGACGTTGTTGGAACATCAAGATATCATTCCTTAGCTTGGTAGTTCTTCCCGGTGGGAAAAACTGAGCAAGGAAGCGAGTGGTGAGATCATCCCAAGAGGTGATGGATCCTGCGGGTAGACGTTCTAGCCATTGACTAGCTTGGTCCCGCAGAGAGAATTGAAAGAGACGCAGTCGGGTCGTCTCTCGAGTGGCAACATCAAGGTCTATGGAATCAACAATTTTGAGAAAGTCCTTGAGATGTTGATTAGGATCTTCGGAACGAAGTCCATGGAATGCGCATCCGCTTTGCACCAACCGGATGGTGTCGGATCGCAAGGGTGTGACATTGGCTCCTTGAGTGAGCTCAATGGTGTTTCGATAGCCATGGTGGCTAGGACGAGAGTAGTCTCCTAAGGTACGGGCTCTAGGAGGTGGGTGTTGTTGTGGTGGTGGGTTGTTGGGATCAAGGATATTACCACCTTCCATGATGTCGGATGGTAACGGTTACGAACAAAGAAACGAAGAAAAAAGATAGACTAAAGAAAACCTAGAAAAAGAAAATAAAAATCTCACTAGAAAGGAATCTAGTGAGTAGACCTAATAAAATAAAAATTCAACCTAAACAATAACTATTCCCCGGCAACGGCGCCAAAAACTTGATGCGTGGTTTTGCAACCTTACAACAGGTTTTACCTCTCAAGGGATCTCAAGAGGCTTACAACCCCACCAGGCAGTGTACCTGACCGATGTAGTATAGTGTAGTGGTAAGTACGGGGGATTGATCGTTCTCCACAGGGAATAGTGTCGTTAGGATTGAAAAACTACTCTAATAGGTCTAAGGGTGAGGGAAGATTCTTTTTGTATTTTTATATTTTTTATGAAAGCAAGTAAAATCTCGGGTTTGAAGGAGTGGGCGGAATTAGTTGCTAGTCAACTAACCCAAATTACTACGAATGCAAATAAAATAAAATAACTGAAAATGAAAAGAGTGGTGAAACTTATGTGGAGATAAATGTGTTTACTTAGATTTCCTTACTCCCTAACTATCTTTTACCAGTTGATTAGTGTGTATTAATTGCGTGGATGACGGGTGTATTCCTTAATACCAATCGTGGGGTGGCGTACGTACTTCCCCAACTCTACAAGCTCCTACTTCACTCCTATGTCGAGCCGGCTAGGAAGCTCCTAACATGGGATCACTAGAATTCGCTCATGCATTAAATACAACCATAAAAACCTTAGTACGCATTGGTTCATGTTTCTTAAGACGTTCAAGCAAGTTATCGAATAGGAAGTTAGCTAGTTTTCTTAAGCCTAACATCGATGAACAATCATCCAATACAACTAATAACACACTAATAACCAATAATCAATAGTTAGATTTCATTAGGTCTAAGCAAACACAAGATAAATCTAGCCTAGCATGTTAATTAAAAGACAAGAACAATATATAATCAAACAACACATAGACATATTGATTGATTAAATGATAACTTATCTTCAATTAAACATGGGAGATCCAAGGGTATGAAAACCCTTAAAAATGGCAGAAATTCGTCTTTAGGGTTTCTCCTCACAAAGTTGCACACCAATGACAAAAAATTGCAAAAATATATATAGAGTTTAAGGGCTGACGGCGTCACGTTATAGGACTTGACGCCGTCACCTCGCCGTGTCTAGGGTTCCCGGATGGCCTTCTTGACGCCGTCCCTCTTTAGACCTCCAAAATCCGCTCTGGCTTATCAAAGCTTGACGCCGTCAGAATATGGCTTGACGCCGTCCCTCTTTAAGTTAAACCGTGATGGCCTTGATCACTTCAAAGGGTGACGCCGTCAGACTTTCCATTGTAAAATTCTCTGGCTTATCATGAGTAATTTTCATATCCACCTTTTTTGCCAAGCCATGACGCCGTCAAGGGCAATCCCTGACGCCGTCAAAGGTACTTTCCAGCATAATTTTGAGACTTTGTCGTTTTCTTCACTTTTATGCTCCAAAAACGTCCAAAATGCTTCCTTTTCCAAATTTCTTCTCCAAAGTACCTAAAATGACAAAAGGAACGATTTAGGGCAATATTTGATCAAATAAATACGATTTAGGGCTTAAATGACCCCCTAAAAGCGGTACACTTTTCGCTTCATCACGAAGCCAAGTCAAAGAGCCCAGCGTCAAAATGATGTGGCAACAAGGCATACGAGCTCGAAGGGCAGAAAAAAATGTCGTGAACAAGTTTGGACATGACAACAACTCTCGTAAGTTTTACATGTAAAAACTTACCTTCTTTAAAGCATTTAGTTGTTTTTTCAATTTCATGTAACGCACTCTTCTCATATGGGAAAAAAGCATTAATGGTAGGTGTCTAGTGTTCATTTCTTCAAATGATGTAATCCTCCCTACCCACTTAATGATATAACATGTTTCCCACAAAATCTCTTGTTTCGTTTTATACAACATAGATTTGTTCAGCCAAGTACTTTACAAGTTTCAATGTCGAAGGATGAAGCAAGGCACATGTCTTGTATATATACAACATCCATTACAATTCACATTAACTTTCCTATGAAGTCTTAGGGTATTAAAAGCCCTCTGCAACTTAAGGATAAAGACGGAGTGGGTCGCGACCCTCTGTCGCAGTCAAATTATACGATTGCTTAAAATCTTGGTCCAAAATACACACAATAAGGTTATAACCTTAGGTTGTATGTTTACGTTCTTGAAATGAGCGTAAGAGAAGATAAACATGACAATAAAAGTGGGACATATCCCACTAAATTAGCATTAATGAAGACTACGTACAGTCTTAGCTATTATAATCGCAAAAAGGATAATTGTCTAAAGTTATGGGTCGAAGCCCACTAACATGAAAGATAAATTGTTCTAACAGGCACACAGATCATAAATTGTCAAATACAAAGGCACCAGCCTTTAAACATGATAAATTGTTTTAAAAAGGGTACATGTCACCCTTATGGACCAAATTACTGCCAACAAGGCAGCCTTCAATTGTTCTTGGAAGAGTGGGGACGCTCCTGGTGGGTTGCAGACTTAGGTTTCTCGGACAAGGTCCTTCTGGTTGGAGACGGAGGCTGTATGCTCTTTGGCTTTTTAGAGAGGAGATCTTCGATGGAGGCTGAAGGATCTTTGGTTGCTTCGGCAAGGAAGGGGTATACTGCCATGGTGAATGCGTTACCAGCTTCATCATATTCCCGCATGGAATTCGGACGATAGTATGGTACCTCCGAAAGCACAACTGGTTTTTTGGTTTCAGCAATCTCCTCCAAAGTTGTGCATTTGCCATGGAATATGGCCGCATTCACTAGTTTGCCCACAACCTCCCCCACCTCATCGCTATGATACAACTCCATAGCAATGTAGGGAACAACCTTCGATACAACCTCAGCCCTATCTTTTCTCAGACTTTGGCATTCGAGCTTCAACTTATCAACCTCTTGACAGCGCTTGGCATCCTGCTCCACTAACCTGACCCTCTCAGCCTCCAAACCAGAACATTTAGACTCCAGGGCACTCACCTGGTTCTCATAACCAACAACCTTAGCTTCCTCCAACTTTAGCCTACCACACTCAGCTTGCGATTCCTTAAGCTGCTCCTCAAGACCATCAATCTTGGCTCGCAGAGCCTCGTACCTTGGGTGTTTTTCAAAATCCGCCATGGCTTCGTCACACCTTTTCTCCAACTCAGCATAACTCTTCTCCCTTTCCTTCTCTCTGGCCACAACAACAGCAACCTCCTCCTTCGCCTCCTTGACCTTGTTAAGCAATCCCCTTGTACGAAAGCTAAGATGGCTGTCCAGCATTGCTTTCCTGATATAACTTTTGTCATTAAGATCGCAAAGCTTCTCAAGGGACATTTCACTCATTTTACTCCTCCAAGAGGCAGGAGTGATATTCTCAACAAGCAAGCGGCAGGAGAGGGCGTTGGGCAGTTCCTTCGCATCTGGCAAACCTAAAAACAAAAAAAAAAAGAGATGGAAAAACAATATAAGCCAAATACGCAATACGATGGAAAAGGAGGAGGACTCGAAGAACTTTTACTTACCTGGGATATCATCTTCTTCATCAATCATCCTCTCTGGCGCATACATAATGGCTTTCCCACGAGCTTTTTCTGTTTTTTGTTTGACATTCCTCGAGGAGGGAGTAGGAACATTGGGTTTCCTTTTTGGAGCAGTCTTTGCAGCTTTTGCACTGGTACCTTTCCTTGTTCTCACTCTATCAGCAATTGTAACACCCCGACCTCACAAGGGTAAAGATATCACAACAATGGATACATATCAGATCAAAACAAAGCATACTAATACAGTAATACAAAAATTCAAGGGTTACAAATAAAATATTGAATCTAAATGGTTACAATTAAAACTTCCAAAACTAATTCTAAAACATAATGTCTTCAATCCAACTCTAACCCAACATAGCTATCCAATCTTCTAAGTCCAAGGTACACTCTTCACTCATTCCCAGCTTCCTACTAATACCTGCCGCGTGAAAAAGAAAACGCGGCTGAGCTACGAGAGCTCAGTGAACAGATATATAGATAACGGAAACAAATAGCAGGTAGCAAATACAAAAGCAAATCAGGAATACAAATCATACCGATACGAAGTCAAAATGAAAGGAATGAGAAATGGATCATGAATGAAAGAAAAGAACAAAAGTGAATAATGTAATAACCCGAAAATTTCAAGTTATTAACTTTCTGTAAACCCGAAGCAATTGATTATGAATTTTAATCAAGTTATTTTATTCACCTTTGCATTCGAAATATTGCTATATATGTATTCTTTTTTTTTCTTCTGAGAAATAACTATTGAGATTACAAAACGAACCCTGTGACAAAACTCACGTTCCATTTTCACTGGAGCCGTACGCGTACCGACACCGTGATAGTATGGCATAAGTTTAATAGATTCAAACGAAGAATGTACAAAATAGATCATAAAAATAAATACGAACTCGGAGATAAAAACAAATAATTTATGACAACTCTAAAACTCTCGAACTGGAGATATTTAAATAGAGTCAGATCCGACACACCCCAGCGAGACCCGGGTATTTAAAAGCACAATATACAATACTACTACAACCATATATATATTCCTTTTCTTCTAATTTTGTCGATACCCACACTTCTTTGACTTTATCACTTTCCCAAAACCAATTTTTGTTTGTATACACTCACCTGCTACTTCCTTTCTTTCTTAATTATGTCGAACCATCATTTCCATCTATGACACCATCCTCTTTCAAATCCCACCTTCCCATCTCATCCTATTTTCGGCAAAACCACCATCTCCAAAAGCACCACCTTCTTGTGTTGTCGCTATGGCTATTTCCCTCGAAAACCCAAAACCGAACCATCTCCATCAACAATTAATGTCGATTGACCATAGAAACCTGTGTCCCCACAAGACTACATAAGGATAGGAGCACATATAGAGATATCACACCGATTAGGAAGGTTGGTTTTCCCACAACCCGAAAGCTCGTATGGAGCTATTCTCCTCAATCCATTATAAATCCGAGCCTTCCAGGGAGAGATAGAATCACAACATTCATCACCAAACACCACAAAAACTGAGAAGTCCTCAAGTGAGGATAAAAGTGAAGGTTGTGATTCGGTTTGGAAGCTAGGATTAATCGGGTTGGAGCTTTGGATTCGGGTTGATTTGTGTTCGAACCATTCCTCAATTTCAGGTTATTATTAACTTTGATTGATATTGTTTTTATTTCTTTTTATTGTATATAAGTTTGAGGATTTAGTCGAATATAAGCAAAAATTGGAATTTTTATAGTTAGGTTTGATTATGGATGAAAATGTAATCGACCATGTTGAAAGATTTAGAATAAGTTGCGAGTATGAGTTTGATTAAGTTAGTCGAATGTGGGTTTGTTGTCAAACGGGTCGAATGGGATTTGACTTCTAAAAAGTCATGGGATTGTTTGGTTGCTAACTTGTGAATGATCTTGAAATGGGTAGGGATTATGTTTGTAAGACTTGTGAAATTCTCAAAAGCCACTAGGATAGAAATAGGGTTGTCGAATAGATTATGGGAGTTAGTATGAATGTTAGGCCGAGGATTTCAGTTAACCTTTTGTAATTTCAGCTGTCAAGATGCTCTAACGGGGACAACATGTTTTAAATCGTGTCTTGATTTTGGTATAAAAGTCGAGTCGTATAGATAGGTTAAAAGATTGACTTTGTGGTATGTTTTGAATGAGTCTTTTGGCTGCTATAACGAACCCACCATTGGCCATCACACGAGTCTAACGAAAGTCACATTTGAGTTATATTGCGGAGTCGAAATGTCAGGGTTTGTCCATTCGAACCCCAGCCTTTTTGCACTGCAATTTACTCTTCTTCCCACAAAATTGAAAAAATGCACTTTTGTTTGTAACATAAGTGAAATGGACATGAATACACTACTGGGCCGAAACCCAGTAAACACTAAAAGAGTAACAGTTTGTTTATTACTTGTACCGGGCCAAAGCCCACAAGGGAATTGGGTTACATTTGAGCTTGGGCCGCAACCCACATGGGTTTAAATATGAACTGTAGGGTGCGTTTGATTCTAAAAATTTAAAAGAAATGTCTCACTTTTTAAACATGTCGACGAAAACCCGGATAGACAATTTTGATGGTGCTTCGTACACAACTCTACATATTGTATGTTAATTATTGAAACTATGACAAAAACGACTAAAAACTGTTATACGTCAATAATAATTACGCCGTAAAATAAATAGTTAAAACGTGCAACAATGACATGATCGTTTTGAAAATATATATACTATTTTACGTTCATCGAATCTTAAATCATAAATGCAAACTAAATTATGCCATACTAATCTAGGCCACGAGTTGAAGTTACTACACACCATTTGATTCCATTGCATCACAGATTTCTACTACTACCTAGGTGAGTTCATAGTCCCACTTTTACTATGTTTTCAAATCCCGTGGGGAGATACATGCTATAAATCTGAACACAAATATTTTTGTATGCTATCCTGATTGATATTGCTAAGTTAATATTGCCTAAGTTACCACCCTACCAAAAAGTCCCTTATATCATGAACCATTAATCACTTGCGAGTGAACGCGAATTTAGTGAATAGATCTATTGGAAGTTGACGACCCACTTGAAGTTAGCCTGGAATGGTAACCAAGTGCACTTTATTCGAATTATCAAGAGTTTGGCAAACTCCTACGACGAGGGCATTATCACCTACATCATTGCTATGATGTGGGCTATTTATATCATTTATTATTACACCCGATGTTAAGGTTTGCGTGTCATGAGGCTTAGGGCAATATATATATCACACTACAATATCATTGTTTTTACTACTATCTGACTTGTGTTCAAACTATTACAAATTAAACACTATGGATTCACTCAACCTTTGTGTTGACCGTTTTAAGCATGTTTATCTCAGGTATCTAAAGAAGCTAATGGTACGGAGTGGAACAGGGCCCCCTTTTTGGACGACATCCAAAAACAAATGTTTTCATTCATCTTAAACATTTTCATTTTGTACCTTTAAATATTTTGATTCTGTTGTTGACAACTCTGATTTTAATTTGATGAATGATAACTAATTTTCACAAAAACGTCTCTTTCGAGTCGTTTTCTATAATTATGACTACGATCTAAGATGTAATACCCCAAATTAGACTTCCGCTGCTTCATTACGATTTTTGGGGTGTTACAAATAAGATTTAAGAAAAACAGGAACACAGGAATCTATCACGAGCCCAGATAACATAGCATACAAATAATAAACAAACCTGTGTAGAGTGATCAGCTCTCCGATAATGTGAAAGACGTGTATCGCACACACCATCAGTCACCAGATATAATAAACAAATAATAATAAACATAAAATATAAACAGATAACAGATAACAGGTCAAATCTAGGATGCACCCATACGCCCCACAGACAATTCAATAATCATAATTATAATGGCCATAGCAAATAATAATTAAGGGACGGAACAGGTTATCACTCTCCTGCCCTAGAGTCATGTCAGAGGTGCGTCAATGACATGGACATGAAAACCTCATGCCTAGTGATTGGCTCGGATATCAAACTGTAGGTCAAAGGTCAGGTGTACTATCAAAATAACCAAAAGTCATATCTTAAGGGTACATGGCAAAAAGTTTCATTTCAAACAGTTTAGAAATAAATGTCAAAAGTTCAAATCAAAGTTTATCAGATTAAGTTTTATATCAAAGTTTAAGTTCAGATTAAAAGGATTTATATCAAATGGTTCAGAAGATTATATCAAAGGTTCATAATTAAAGTTCTTAGCAAAAGTTCATTTTAGAGATTCTTATCAAAAGTTCATTTAAAGCATTCCTTTAATAACGGATTTTCCATAAAATGATCTTTCAGAATAGTTTTCATAAAATAATCTTTCAAAACGGTTTTTCATAAAAACATTCTTTAAAACTAATTTTCACAAAAGATAACAACTGTCATATAAAATAGTATCATATTACCATTCATAATCATTCTTTTAAAATAACTGATTTTCTCAAAACATTTCCAGGTCATAATTAAAAGGCTTTCGCATAACAGATTTTTATATCAGAGGTCGTAACAAAAAGGGAATCATGAAAAAGGTTCAAAGCAAAGAGAATTATAACAAGGACATCAACTCAGCAGTTAAACAGGTCAGGACATGAAAGAGAGGTCATAGAAAGCTCACAAAACAAGAGATCACATGAAAGGTTCACAAACAGGAGGGAACATAGCAATGATATAGGGAATCCTAATAAGGAGAATGAAAAACTAAAGAAAAGGGAATGAAAACCCTTACTGAAAAAGGGCAGAATATCTGTACCTTATTTGCAGAACAAGAATACAAGATAAAAGCTGACAGGGATCAAGTTACTCCTTCTTCGAACCTAAAGGAGTAGAATACAGAAGTTCAAAGAGTTTTTAGTTATCTTTCCATTTTAAGTAAATTTCCAGATTTAGTAACTTTCTATTCTTAGCAGGTTTCCAGGATTAGCAGATTTCTATTATTAGTAAGTTAATAATATCACAGATTAGGTTAAGTCATTATTTCAAGATTATTATGGGATTAAGGTACATTTTATCAAGTTACAAAAGTTTAGGGTTAACTATGCCAAGTTTATATAGTTTAGGGTTTTAACTGTAATTTTATCTAATTCAAAGGTTTAACATGAAAATACTTTAAGTTACTGAATTAAATACTCATAATATTCAGAATGACATTTTAATCTCTTTAGTTTCACACTTTACAGTTTATACCCCTCTAGTTATATAATTTACAAAACAAACCCTACATTTACATAATTCATGATTTAATCCCTATTATATCCATATTTACCAAACAAGCATCTTATTTTAAAAAATTACAAAATGTCTTATCAGAATTAAGTATATTACAGATTAGACCCCTCAGAATTTGGAATTTACATAATTTGTCCCTTAACTTTACAAACTTACAATTTAGACCATAACTTATTAATAATTACATATCAAGCCCATAAATACTCAAAATTACACATTACTCCCTTAATGACATTATTTACACAGTATAACTTCAAGTTTCCAGAATTTACACTTTTAGTCCCTCTATTTTAATTAATTACAATTCGTACCTTATAAATACAATTAATTCTTTTTCTTGCAATATTTACACTTAGGACCCTCAAGTTATATTTTTCCTACATTTCCACAGACCTAATTAACATTACAAAAATTTCCCAGAAGTTTCAAAGTTGGCAAAACATACCCTTATACTTTTAAAAACCAATCGAATTAACCTTTTAATTTGCAAAACCAAACACTAATGTTAACTAATCATTAAGCCATCATTACCCAATCCTTAATAACATTTATTAATCAGATCCAACCCACAAAAACATAACCCTAATTTGATTTAGGGTTTTTCCCTAATTTTCTTTATTTTTCCTTTAGATCCGATACATTCTAAATTCAAGATCAATTATTCTAGGCTTCAACAAATCACATGGTTATTTTTCGAGGCTTATATTATCAGTATAAAACATGTAAAAATTGTGGTTACACCCCAGAAAATTCGTATAACATTATTTACGATTTAATTGTGTTTTAACTATTTAATTATCATACGCCATATTAAGCTTGCATGATTCATATTTCTTATTTTTCCTGAGTTATATTCGACCTAAGGATCATTATAAAAATGCTAATTAAATTTTAGAATGTAAAGATTAGGTCATGGGAATTATACCTCTCGTACGTATAGACCGAACAAAATAATTGTACTACGATCGAACGAAAGCTTCAATACTCCAACTCCTATTTTTCGTGGCTCCTTTACACTCCAAAGAACTCCAAAAAATTGTTAGATCAGGTCTAGAAATCGTGTGGAGGGTTGGGTCGATTTTGAGGTTGTTGACTTTAGGGTTTCGGTTAGGGTTTAATAAAATAATTGGGATTTGTTAACTAAATGAGATATAAGCCGAGAATTTGGAGGGGGATGGGCTTAAGAACCGGCCTAAATCAGATAAAATCAAAAGGATTTGATTTGGTATTGATTTCCTATTTTATTTTGCATTTATCTCTTTATAATGATTTTACAAAATATAATTAAATTAAATAATTATATATTTCGGATTATATGTATGTACATGTGTGAATTAATAATTTTTAGGACATTCAAAATATTATAATGTTGTCTCAGAATTTATTTTATTTCATATGTAGTTTGTTTTCAGAAGTTTGGAATCGTTTCAGAATTTTATAAGTTATTTATTTAGGTTTTATGGTTTCAGGGGTAATTTGGTCATTTTACAAGTTATCTGAATTTCAGGTATTACAACTTCTTCCCCACTAACAAAAAAATTTCGTCCTCGAAATTTGCAGGAAGCAGAAAGAAAAGAGAACGGAACACAAAACAAGGACATACCAGGCCTAATAGATGATGATCGGATTCTCTCGGAAGAGCCGTAAGAATTACACAGGATTTTGACGGATATGCCATCCACAGGATTTGATTTGACAAGTTAGATTAGAATGTACAGGAATAGATTATCGATAACATCAATTGGTAGAAGTTCTATAACAGAACCTAAGATTTTTATCGGGAGTCCAGAGGTCTGCAGAATGCGTGACGAGAATCCAGACGTATCAATTCGTATAACAGCGAAAGCTGATTACGCGTATAGGTAGAATGAACTTAAAGTCTCACTAACACAGATGATCTCTAACAGTTATCAGGAGTTCTAAAGCTCTAAGGCACTTCTCGAAATATCTGATGCCCACAACAAGTGCACGTTATATGATGTAAGTATTATCACGTTGGCCAGACGTCATAATACTGGCATCATATAAATATGCCCTCATGATGGTCATACTTTATCTCTAGTCGTGAACAAAACAACTTATCTTAATCCACCTAGTCTTCCTACGGTCTCAGAGGTCACAAAAATCAAATACCTTAACTAAGAGGAGAACGAATCACTCGAAGGAGTTAACGAAACCGATCTAGAATGTTTATCAGAATTTTGGGCACATCATCAAAAGCATCAGGTCATCCATCATTCGTCAAATTTGACATATCAAAGCCATCGTCCTACATACGCGGAATGAACACAAAGCGGAATTACTAATAGAGAACCTAAACCATTCAAAGGATTTTATCATCAGGTAACTGAAATTTAAATAGGTTAAACGGAAGTGAACTACGTCATCCATTCAATACATGCTCTTAAATCTCTCTCGATTCCAGGCAGTCTGTCTATGTATGTCCATATGATCATCAGGTGAAAAGGATTTATAACTTGAGTTTGATCCCTCAAGCCTTCGGCACTTCTTCTTGGAACTGTGGTGTGGTAACATGAATCTCTGACCTAGTCGCTGTGTATTACCCATTCACGAGCCTGCTTCTACTCTCAATTCATCTTAGTACAACTAAAATGAATAGAGAAGTAAGGCTGTGTGTCTTGACAGGTCTCCTAGCACAAATCGAAATTCGCCAACTCTGGTTGCTGTCGTCACTGGATGCCTGGTAGTATTGTCTGTTACAATCTCTGAAAGTCAAGCAAATTTACTCGTCCCGAACAAAGGGTCATTCCTTAATACGAAAATTGTCTACATGTTCCTTGTTCGTCTCAGAGCACAAACATGTTGTCATACAATGACAATTGTCCAATTACTCGTGCAAACATGATTCTTATTAACCAATACTATTGGCATTATTTAAGACTCACAATGGTCACAATGAGAACGAAAACAGTTTTCATGAATCGTTTCAGGGAAAACTTCACATCTAATTCACATCACCCATCTTTACTAATAAAACTGAAATACTTTACGGAAGTTGTTCTCAGTTAGTCATCTCCCATCTTAGGAGTTCTCGTGGTTGCTTCTTCAGTCCTTCAACATTAAATGAGGTTGTCTGCTATAGGGTTTTCAAGGTAGAACAATTTAATCAGTGACACGTAGAATTGAAAAGTGATTACGGTTAAAATTACGGTTAGGTTTACGATAGTTGATATGCAGACGCAAAAATTTTCTCCTTCTTCTTCATAAATTAATAGAGTATTTAAAAGGGAACATCGAGGTGGACAAAAACATATTACATCAGCTTCTTCAATCTCTCAATTTCAACAGTATCATGGTTCGTCAGCTGATATCGGTTCAAAGCCAATTTTACTTCTCAATCAGGAGAGATACCCAAAAGTTTCATCAGAAGCATCAGAAAATTTGTACAACAAAACTTCCAATGCCAAAACTTTCTAATGGTGGATACTAATAGGTGTCAGGAGAATTTGACGATCAAATGAGATCAGGGTAAGTATTTCCATAGCAGTTTTAAACTTAGCATATCTGAGCGGTTAAAGGTTATCATAGCAAAAGTAGGGTGGAGCAGATTTAAGGATCACATTTCAATTACGGTAGTCTTATTGATGAACTCAAATAAGTACATTTTATTACTATCATTTATCCTATTAATTTGACTTGTTTTATTATATTATGTATGAGGATTGATACTTAATCGTTTACTTTTGTAATTCTCAGGTAAAAACAAGCATTTGGTGAAACTTGGCGATTTTGGACTAATTATGGAGCAAAACATGCAAGAAGTTAAGAGTCTACTGAAATGTACAAGATCAAGACATTCTGCTCCAGATGCGCCGCATCTTGCTTATCACATACGGCGCATCACTATCAATATTTCACCAGATACGATCCAAGATACAAGAGGACATGCGCCGCATCTAATTATGGAGTTACGCCGCATCTTCTGGCGGTGTACGAATATTCCTGAATATTATAATCTTGGACCCCACACGAAGTTAAGTCAATGCGCCGCATCTACTTACTAGATGCGCCGCATCTTACCCTCAGACAGAAACTATAAATACCCCAAAGACCAGACGAATTAAGAGTCCGAAGTTTAGACAGAAGACCGAAGTACAGAAACCTAGGACGAATTCAGTCGAATAGGCAGCACAAGACACACCCAAAACGAAGATACAAGAGCTGTAAGAAGGTGCTGCATGTGTTTAATTCATTAAGTAGTTTTGTTTTATTGTGTTAGTAAACTTTAATTCATCAAGATTGGTGGCTTGTGTAATGTGACAACGGAAAGATTGCACTCCCTTAAAACTGCTTTCTCATTAATTAAAGTTTATATGTTAATGTCTTTGGTGACTTTTATTAGTGCATTGATAACCTCTGTGTCTAGCTGAGCGTTGATCGGGTCGCCATGCCTCTGCCCTCGCCTATTTATTAGATCGCCTATGCATTCTATCGTCTGTAGAAAAGTAGGAAGAAAGATAAATAGGATAGTCATAAGTAATCATTAAGGGTTTACTCGCCGATAAGATTAGAACCAACGAGAAAGGACTTAATCTCGGTGCGTTGCATCGAACTATACACTTCATATAAAACTAGCAATAAAACAAGTGACAAACTACTTATCTATCAGGACAGTCTTCTTATTGTCTCAAGTATTTATCTGTGTACGTGTGTGCTATTCGCTGATTCGTGCCTATTGGTTTAGTTTATTATTTAATTACAACCAAATCGTGCCAGTCTCTCAGGCTGAACCCCCTTGTGTTAGATTAGGTTGTATAGCTAACTTAATATATTAAAATACTGATTAGAATAACTAGATAATACGTTCCACTCTTAGTGATCGACACTCTACTTACCATTATATTCATACTGACCGGGTACACTGCTCGTTAAGTGTGTGTGTTATTGATAAGTCGGCTAAATATAAATTTAAAACTTGAGTAGGCATTAATACTGCTAAACCGCAACGACACATCGCACGCATCACTTATGGTAGCTCTTACGAAGAGCCAGCCAATCAATAATCAAAAGATCTCCAAAATCAGGTATATCAATAGTAAACAGATACGCAGGACGAATATGGTTATTAAACCAGACGGATAGTTCATATGTCAAAGTCGAGTACATGGTTCAGTATAGTGTGGAGATTTATAGGCGAACAATTTAAGGTGTTGAAACCTTATTAGCTATTTAGCACAAATGGCAGGTAGGTTGCGAATAATCGGTAATACGAACATCGCATACTGTCAAAGTGAGACGTATAGAAATATCAGTTATCAGCATCATCATGCTCTTTTAACAATTTCCTACGGAGATAGTATTTGTATCAAATCCTTCCAAAGGAAAACTGATTGGCAAATAAGATTCGTCATTCAAGGAATAAACTTCCTAAATTCATGGTTAATATTCATTAGAGTTCTCATAGGAGTAGTGTGGAATTTGCAAGACAGAATAGTATCGGATGATACATTTATATCCAGCATGGAAAATGATTTATAGAAAGTGTCAACCACATTAGGGTTAAACGGCCCTCAGAATGGTCGGAAAATATTAACTGTTTATCAAACGGATTGGAAGTGAAAGTCAAAATCAGGTAGCGGTAGCAAGATTTAACAATCGGTAATCATGGTAGGGGTTTCAAAATTGTTTTAAACGCCAAAGGTGAGACATAAGAGGATAGTCGTCAATATTAGATGATCAGTCAATCAATCCTTATAAGAACACTAGACTTCTTATGGAAACAGGGATGGTTAAGACGAAATTAAATAGTGTCAAAAGTTTCATAGATGATCATCGGAAGCAAGAAACAACTGACGGAATGTATCAAGTACATCATTGTCAAGGAAGCTCTAAATTTCCAATAAGAATTGAACCTAAATAAAACCTATTTAGTTTCATGTTTTAACACGAAAGCAAGGATTAAATAGTGTCGGATGACTACTATGCAATTTTCAATGCTTCAGGTTTTATTTAGGTTCAATTCTTAGGTGGTGCAAGGCATAAGCTCTAAATTTCCAAGTGTGATTTCAATAGGCTTTAACCAAAAGCAAGGCACGAATCAGAGTGATGCGGAAGCAATACTACTTAAACATATGACTTATAGTCTACCCATTCCTCACTGGTCAGAATTTAAGTTCCTATAGGAAAATCCTAAAGCAAATTCTCAAAGGTTGTCCTACGAGCGCCTACAGTGGAAACTTAGTGGTCCAGGATTCACAGGTCAAGGGTAAATGTATTACGAGTCGCAGCCTGTTATCTCTGATACCATAAATTGTAACACCCCGACCCGACAAGGGTAAAGATATCACAACAATGGATCCATATCAGATCAAAACAAAGCATACTAATACAGTAATACAAAAATTCAAGGATTACAAATGAAATATTGAATCTAAATGGTTACAATTAAAACTTCCAAAACTAATTCTAAAACATAATGTCTTCAATCCAACTCTAACCCAGCATAGCTATCCAATCTTCTAAGTCCAAGGTACACTCTTCACTCATTCCCAGCTTCCTACTAATACCTGCCGCGTGAAAAAGAAAACGCGGCTGAGCTACGAGAGCTCAGTGAACAGATATATAGATAACGGAAACAAATAGCAGGTAGCAAATACAAAAGCAAATCAGGAATACAAATCATACCGATACGAAGTCAAAATGAAAGGAATGAGAAATGGATCATGAATGAAAGAAAAGAACAAAAGTGAATAAGATTTAAGAAAAACAGGAACACAGGAATCTATCACGAGCCCAGATAACATAGCATACAAATAATAAACAAACCTGTGTAGAGTGATCAGCTCTCCGATAATGTGAAAGACGTGTATCGCACACACCATCAGTCACCAGATATAATAAACAAATAATAATAAACATAAAATATAAACAGATAACAGATAACAGGTCAAATCTAGGATGCACCCATACGCCCCACAGACAATTCAATAATCATAATTATAATGGCCATAGCAAATAATAATTAAGGGACGGAACAGGTCATCACTCTCCTGCCCTAGAGTCATGTCAGAGGTGCGTCAATGACATGGACATGAAACCCTCATGCCTAGTGATTGGCTCGGATATCAAACTGTAGGTCAAAGGTCAGGTGTACTATCAAAAGAACCAAAAGTCATATCTTAAAGGTACATGGCGAAAAGTTTCATTTCAAACAGTTTAGAAATAAATGTCAAAAGTTCAAATCAAAGTTTATCAGATTAAGTTTTATATCAAAGTTTAAGTTCAGATTAAAAGGATTTATATCAAATGGTTCAGAAGATTATATCAAAGGTTCATAATTAAAGTTCTTAGCAAAAGTTCATTTTAGAGATTCTTATCAAAAGTTCATTTAAAGCATTCCTTTAATAACGGATTTTCCATAAAATGATCTTTCAGAATAGTTTTCATAAAATAATCTTTCAAAATGGTTTTTCATAAAAACATTCTTTAAAACTAATTTTCACAAAAGATAACAACTGTCATATAAAATAGTATCATATTACCATTCATAATCATTCTTTTAAAATAACTGATTTTCTCAAAACATTTCCAGGTCATAATTAAAAGGCTTTCACATAACAGATTTTTATATCAGAGGTCGTAACAAAAAGGGAATCATGAAAAAGGTTCAAAGCAAAGAGAATTATAACAAGGACATCAACTCAGCAGTTAAACAGGTCAGGACATGAAAGAGAGGTCATAGAAAGCTCACAAAACAAGAGATCACATGAAAGGTTCACAAACAGGAGGGAACATAGCAATGGTGTAGGGAATCCTAATAAGGAGAATGAAAAACTAAAGAAAAGGGAATGAAAACCCTTACTGAAAAAGGGCAGAATATCTGTACCTTATTTGCAGAACAAGAATACAAGATAAAAGCTGACAGGGATCAAGTTACTCCTTCTTCGAACCTAAAGGAGTAGAATACAGAAGTTCAAAGAGTTTTTAGTTATCTTTCCATTTTAAGTAAATTTCCAGATTTAGTAACTTTCTATTCTTAGCAGGTTTCCAGGATTAGCAGATTTCTATTATTAGTAAGTTAATAATATCACAGATTAGGTTAAGTCATTATTTCAAGATTATTATGGGATTAAGGTACATTTTATCAAGTTACAAAAGTTTAGGGTTAACTATGCCAAGTTTATATAGTTTAGGGAATTGTAATTTTATCTAATTCAAAGGTTTAACATGAAAATACTTTAAGTTACTGAATTAAATACTCATAATATTCAGAATGACATTTTAATCTCTTTAGTTTCACACTTTACAGTTTATACCCCTCTAGTTATATAATTTACAAAACAAACCCTACATTTACATAATTCATGATTTAATCCCTATTATATCCATATTTACCAAACAAGCATCTTATTTTACAAAATTACAAAATGTCTTATCAGAATTAAGTATATTACAGATTAGACCCCTCAGAATTTGGAATTTACATAATTTGTCCCTTAACTTTACAAACTTACAATTTAGACCATAACTTATTAATAATTACATATCAAGCCCATAAATACTCAAAATTACACATTACTCCCTTAATGACATTATTTACACAGTATAACTTCAAGTTTCCAGAATTTACACTTTTAGTCCCTCTATTTTAATTAATTACAATTCGTACCTTATAAATACAATTAATTCTTTTTCTTGCAATATTTACACTTAGGACCCTCAAGTTATATTTTTCCTACATTTCCACAGACCTAATTAACATTACAAAAATGTCCCACAAGTTTCAAAGTTGGCAAAACATACCCTTATACTTTTAAAAACCAATCGGATTAACCTTTTAATTTGCAAAACCAAACCCTAATGTTATCTAATCATTAAGCCATCATTACCCAATCCTTAATAACATTTATTAATCAGATCCAACCCACAAAAACATAACCCTAATTCGATTTAGGGTTTTTGATGAACTCAAATAAGTACATTTTATTACCATCATTTATCCTATTAATTTGACTTGTTTTATTATATTATGTATGAGGATTGATACTTAATCGTTTACTTTTGTAATTCTCAGTTGAAAACAAGCATTTGGTGAAACTTGGCGATTTTGGACTAATTATGGAGCAAAACATGCAAGAAGTTAAGAGTCTACTGAAATGGACAAGATCAAGACTAATCTGCTCCAGATGCGCCGCATCTTGCTTATCACATGCGCCGCATCGCTATCAAGATCTCACCAGATACGATCCAAGATACAAGAGGACATGCGCCGCATCCAAAGATGAAGATACGCCGCATCTTCTGGCGGTGTACGAATATTCCTGAATATTATAATCTTGGACCCCATGCGAAGTTAAGTAAATGCGCCGCATCTACTTACTAGATGCGCCGCATCTTACCCTCAGACAGAAACTATAAATACCCCACGACCAGACGAATTCGATGGGCAGGCATATAGTATACACGAAGACTAAAGTACAGAAACCTAGGACGAATTCAGTCAAGGCAGCAGCACAAGACACACTCAAATCAAAGATACAAGAGCTGTAAGAAGGTGCTGCATGTGTTTAATTCATTAAGTAGTTTTGTTTTATTGTGTTAGTAAACTTTAATTCATCAAGATTGGTGGCTTGTGTAATGTGACAACGGAAAGATTGCACTCCCTTAAAACTGCTTTCTCATCAATTAAAGTTTATATGTTGATGTCTTTGGTGAATTTTATTAGTGCATTGATAACCTCTGTGGCTAGCTGAGCATTGATCGGGTCGCCATGCCTCTGCCCTCGCCTATTTATTAGATCGCCTATGCATTCTATGGTCTGTAGAAAAGTAGGAGAAAGATAAATAGGATAGTCATAAGTAATCATTAAGGGTTTACTCGCCGATAAGATTAGAACCAACGAGAAAGGACTTAATCTCGGTGCGTTGCATCGAAATATACACTTCATATAACACTAGCAATAAAACAAGTGACAAACTACTTATCATAAGGACAGCCCTCTTATTGTCTCAAGTATTTATCTGTGTACGTGTGTGCTACTTGCTGATTCGTGCCTATTGGTTTAGTTTATTATTTAATTGCAACCAAATCGTGCCAGTCTCTTAGGCTGAACCCCCTTGCGTTAGATTAGGTTGTATAGCTAACTTAATATATTAAAATACTGATTAGAATAACTAGATAATACGTTCCACTCTTAGTGATCGACACTCTACTTACCATTATATTCATATTGACCGGGTACACTGCTCGTTAAGTGTGTGTGTTATTGATAAGTCGGCTAAATATAAATTTAAAACTTGAGTAGGCATTAAAACTGCTAAACCGCAACGACACATCGCACGCATCAAGTTTTTGGCGCCGCTGCCGGGGAGTGAATTGTTATTATCTGTTAATTTGATTAGTATTTTAATTAGGTTTCTAATTTTTTTTATCTAACCGCTAATTTTGTTGTGTATTAGATTAATTTGCATTCATTGTACTATTTTGCATATTTTCTTGTTTTTATTTGCTTTTGTTTGTGTTTATTTTCGTGTGTTTTATTTGTTTTTTATTTTTCGTATTTTTGTGTTCTGCTATCGTTGTACTGAGCTAAATCGAACGATACGGCGCATCTGATTTCTCAGATACGGCGTATTGCGTTCAATTTTTATAAAATACAACGCGTTTAATTAATTCGATACGACGCATCTTTTCCCCAAGATACGGCGTATCTGTTTTTGATAAAAAAAATTTCTAAACGTTAACGCCATACGACGCATCTGCTTTAGCAGATACGGCGTATCTATTATTTTAATTAAAAACAGTTTTCGAATTATTAAACAGATACGGCGTATCGATTTTTATCGATACGGCGCATCTTCTGAATCAAAAATCTTATATTTTGGAACGTAACGAAGATACGGCGCATTAACCTTTGTTAATACGACGCATTTAATTTTTATAAATATCGATTTTTGATAATTAAAATTGATACGGCGCATTCTAATTTATAAGTGGCGTATCTATTTTCTGAATAAAGTCTGATTTAATTTTAACGATTATAAGATACGGCGTATCCAACTTTTTGGATACGGCGCATCGTCTGCAGATATCAACTATTTTTATTCTTATATCCGTTTCTATATTCATTAATTTCTCTTCTAGCGAACAAATCCTACTGATGATTTTACCTTTGATGACAGATTTTGCTATGGAAGACATGTCAGTTAACGGATATCTTGCTAAGGAATTCTTGCTTTCAGATTCATTCAATATGCTCATGATCGATGCAGATTTATTCTCTTGGGAGACCCCTCTTGAAGCTGCTTTTAAGGAATTCATGCGTTTATACAACATTGACAAAGGGGTATTCTCTTATGATGTATTTGTGAGGTACACTAGAGATGAATTGTCGCTCTTATGGCCTATCATTGAATCCAAAGGATTGAATTGGACTACTATCGAAGAAGATGATGGGAAATTCTATCTTGCATACATGGACTCAAGCAACAAAAGCTGTGGTGAAGGCAATACCCAAATCTCTTACATGCCTTATTCCGAACAGTACTTGGGATTAAATGAGAACTATCTGGACGATGACAGAATTTATGCTGTGGCGGAATTACTATTTCATGGCAGGTTGGTGAGATTGATGGACCTCTCCCTCAATGATTGGCTTGAACTTAAATATGGTAGTCCGAAATTTGCCCCTGCGAATGAAGTCAAGCGGATTATGACTTCAAGGTTGACACGTAATTTTAAGGAGCAATTTAACGAGTTCATGGAGATAAGGAGGAATATGATTGAAAAGGTTTGCTTTGACGTTAACCACGATCCTAACGATGTTGATTTTTCAGAGTGGTTGGCTAATAAATTCAATAACCATAAGAGTATGGATCGAGCTACTAAGGATGCATTATGGGTATATTGGATGAGAGGAGAAGACGAAGAAGTAGAAAGCAACTATGGGTCGTCACTTCATGATTCAACAGTCAATGAGGGCATTGAAGAACTTTTCAGAATTGACATTGATGTGTTCGATTATGAGACACCCTTGTGCAAGCAGTTCAAGGAATTTAACTACCTTCTTCGAGTCGACGATGATGTGCTTACTGGAGATCTACCAGGATTTAAGACTTATGACGATTTCAAAAACACCTGGTACTATGAATGGAATGACCAAGTACCATGGGTTTGGGATAAACCATGGGAATTTGAGCACATTAATCACACCTGTACACCCTTCGTTTTCAAGGACGGGAGTAGTGTTTGGCCGACCTGTGATTATAAAAGTGACGGAACCTGTAATGGGGGAAGTATAATTGGGATGAAATGGGTTGGAAACGATGTAACCTTTGAAGATTATGAGTGGTACGATAATGTTGAAGACTGCCCACAAAAAGCGGAGGCTTTGCAAGAAAAGGGTAGAATTGAACGCTTGAAAGGACTTAAGGGAACATCGGATACTACTTTCTGGAAATGGGTGCATGAACAATTTGATGATTTCACGAAGCTTAGTCGACGGTTACAATGGGATTTGGAAAGAGAGTGGGAGGCGATTCAAGACAATAAGTCATTAATTGAAGAACTAGATGATTATTTGATTAAGGATCCTTATTTTAAGTTTGTTGATAAAGACGAGGAAGAGTTCACCAAAAGAAAGTGTCAACTACTTGGGATTCCTTATAATGAGCCACCCATGATTGTTTCCGAAAAATTTAAAATCATCAAATATTCTTTGGGACCTGATGAAGAGTATGTTGCGACGAAGACCAAGAATTATAGAAGATTAAGCCGAACGGAAGAAAACGTCGCAAAGCTATACGGGAACATCTTTCGGATGAAGGAAGAAGGATGGACCGTAGCAAGGACTAAATGAAGAGCTGAACGTGAGCCTAACTTGAAGACTCTGGAATAAAGACAAGTGCTTACCGGGAGACAACCCGGATTTATCTTTTTATTATTCTGTTTTTGTGTCGAGTCAGTCAGGCCGCAGAGGATACGGCGCATCTCCATCCTGAGATGCGACGCATCTCCTGCAATGGTCATATCTTACTTTATTTATTTATTTTTCTGCATTTTTTATTATCGACTTTAAAACTTTTTATCAGTTTATTTCAATGCGGCGCATCCCTGGTTAAGGATGCGGCGCATCTTTTATTCTGATCCGTATTTATTCCAGGCTCGATACGGCGTATCTTCTTCCATAAGATACGGCGCATCGACTGACCTGATGATTTTCATTTTTAATTTTTATGTTTTATTTTTCCTAACTACTAATGTATTATGCAAGTTTGAACCTTTCTTACCTTAGGTGTGTTTTGAAGCCTTGGTGGTATTATAGATTCCTGCATTTCCTGTGGATACATCTAATATGAAGCTTAAACGTTCTAATCCACAAGAAAGATGATTTTTGCTCTTATACTAATGGAGGATCATACCGAGCAAATCTCAGGGGAGTTTTTCTGTTCTAATTCTTTTATTTTCCAGTTTTTAACCTTTTATACCAACAACGAGGACGTTGTTTAACTTAAGTAGGGGGATTGGAGAATTAGAACACTTAACACTTACTTGTCCTAAACTTTTCAAAATATGCTTAAAATGTGCTTAATATATCAAAATTTAAAATTTTTAGCATGTTTTTGTTTAAAGTCCAAGTTGCATAGCTGCACACATGACATTATTTTCAAAAATTGTGATTTTTCAAAATTCACAAATCTATGAGTGTGCCGGTGACTTGTAAACTTTAGAACTTGGCTTGTATACTATTCGAGACCACCATAATAAGTATTATTTATATAATTGGAATGACTTGTCTAAATTGGTAAATTTCTAGGATTACACCCAAATAGCCTATATATGTTATGTGTTATTAGCTAACTACACTGGTTAGTTAACCCCCGTATAAACCCTTTTGTTACTCTCATTTTTAGAGTAAGATACCCCTAGAAAAACACTCAGAGCCATTCCTTTCGTTTTTTACACCTATGTTTAAAATGTTTCGTTACACCCTTACACCTTAGCCTACCCTGTAGATTAAAGTCCGTGGTTGGTTAATTGCTATAGGCAAAGTGTGTTTCCTTACATTACCTGTGTTCGCATGCGTAATTCATTATCTATGGTTAGGTCGGGAAATTGCACAATGCAATTGGAGTGAAAGTAAATATTGTATATCTTTGAGTTTATTTTTCGTGTGTTTACTACTTTCACTATTACCGTTATTTCTGAAGTTATGAAAAGTATGGAAAAATTATCCAGAATTATCATTATAGTGATGTGGTGAAATTTTACACATCTATGTTTATGTTATCAAAAAAAAAAAAAAAAAAAAAAAAAAAAAAAAAAAAAAAAAAATCGAAAAAAATAGAAAAGAAAAAGAAAAAGGAAGAGTTGGATGTTTGATTTAAACCAACGATGTAAAGTTTTGTATTAAGTGGTCGATATCACCACTAATTTTTGTACTATATATTTATGGATTGAATGGGAGTTGGCAGTTATGGGAACGTCAACTAAGGTTTATTCTTTGATTAAGATCTTGTTGAGTATAATTCGTGTCTACCTAAAGCGTGTGTTTCAAGTGTTAAAGCGTGAGTTATTCAATGATATGAGTCTTATTCAGGGGATGGTTGGGATAGTGATTAACCACACTTAGGATTTTAATTTATTTGTTTTGTTTATTTTTCATTTTACACCAATTTATATCCCAAATATTATCCATACCCTGTATTATTCTTTATCCAACCAAACCTTTGATTTATTGAGATTAGGGATTTGAGCAATCTTAAGTATCGTAGTCGTGGATTCGGCTATGTATTTATGATTTTGTCGCCCTTTTTGATATATTATTATTGGTGAAGTTTGGACCTATCTTTAGCCTATTCGAGTTAAGGATTTGAGCAATTGCAAGTATCGTGTTCGTGGATTCGATCATGTATTTGTGATTTTGTCGCCTTTTCTGGAGTTTGAAATCGATAGAGATTAAGAGTGATTAACCCTTAAGCCTAAAAACCCTTTTTACCGCTTTAGACTTGTTATTCCTTAGCTTTAGTGGTGGAGATGTGTATACTTGCCAAGCTTATGATAGAATATTCGTCGCGACTGGACAGTTAAACGATTAGATTTGCTTTTATCAAATTATTTTATTTTACTTCTAATTCGTTAAGTGTTTAGTTGTGTGATTATGACAAAAATGAATACATGCTTAAATATAAAAATAAATCCTAATATCTTTTAGGATACATTTTCATAAGATTAATTCTAAGGTTTACTTGGGGACAAGTAAAGTTCAAGTGGGGGATATTTGATGAACTCAAATAAGTACATTTTATTACCATCATTTATCCTATTAATTTGACTTGTTTTATTATATTATGTATGAGGATTGATACTTAATCGTTTACTTTTGTAATTCTCAGTTGAAAACAAGCATTTGGTGAAACTTGGCGATTTTGGACTAATTATGGAGCAAAACATGCAAGAAGTTAAGAGTCTACTGAAATGGACAAGATCAAGACTAATCTGCTCCAGATGCGCCGCATCTTGCTTATCACATGCGCCGCATCGCTATCAAGATCTCACCAGATACGATCCAAGATACAAGAGGACATGCGCCGCATCCAAAGATGAAGATACGCCGCATCTTCTGGCGGTGTACGAATATTCCTGAATATTATAATCTTGGACCCCACGCGAAGTTAAGTAAATGCGCCGCATCTACTTACTAGATGCGCCGCATCTTACCCTCAGACAGAAACTATAAATACCCCACGACCAGACGAATTCGATGGGCAGGCATATAGTATATACGAAGACTGAAGTACAGAAACCTAGGACGAATTCAGTCAAGGCAGCAGCACAAGACACACTCAAATCAAAGATACAAGAGCTGTAAGAAGGTGCTGCATGTGTTTAATTCATTAAGTAGTTTTGTTTTATTGTGTTAGTAAACTTTAATTCATCAAGATTGGTGGCTTGTGTAATGTGACAACGGAAAGATTGCACTCCCTTAAAACTGCTTTCTCATCAATTAAAGTTTATATGTTGATGTCTTTGGTGACTTTTATTAGTGCATTGATAACCTCTGTGGCTAGCTGAGCGTTGATCGGGTCACCATGCCTCTGCCCTCACCTATTTATTAGATCGCCTATGCATTCTATGGTCTGTAGAAAAGTAGGAGAAAAATAAATAGGATAGTCATAAGTAATCATTAAGGGTTTACTCGCCGATAAGATTAGAACCAACGAGAAAGGACTTAATCTCGGTGCGTTGCATCGAACTATACACTTCATATAACACTAGCAATAAAACAAGTGACAAACTACTTATCATAAGGACAACCCTCTTATTGTCTCAAGTATTTATCTGTGTACGTGTGTGCTACTTGCTGATTCGTGCCTATTGGTTTAGTTTATTATTTAATTGCAACCAAATCGTGCCAGTCTCTCAGGCTGACCCCCCTTGCGTTAGATTAGGTTGTATAGCTAACTTAATATATTAAAATACTGATTAGAATAACTAGATAATACGTTCCACTCTTAGTGATCGACACTCTACTTACCATTATATTCATACTGACCGGGTACACTGCTCGTTAAGTGTGTGTGTTATTGATAAGTCGGCTAAATATAAATTTAAAACTTGAGTAGGCATTAAAACTGCTAAACCGCAACGACACATCGCACGCATCAAGTTTTTCCCTAATTTTCTTTATTTTTCCTATAGATCCGATACATTCTAAATTCAAGATCAATTATTCTAGGCTTCAACAAATCACATGGTTATTTTTTGAGGCTTATATTATCAGTATAGAACATGTAAAAATTGTGGTTACACCCCAGAAAATTCGTATAACATTATTTACGATTTAATTATGTTTTAACTATTTAATTATCATACGCCATATTAAGCTTGCATGATTCATATTTATTATTTTTCCTGAGTTATAATCGACCTAAGGATCATTAGAAAAATGCTAATTAAATTTTAGAACGTAAAGATTAGGTCGTGGGAATTATACCTCTCGTACATATAGACCGAACAAAATAATTGTACTACGATTGAACGAAAGCTTCAATACTCCAACTCCTATTTTTCGTGGCTCCTTTACACTCCAAAGAACTCCATAAAATTGTTAGATCAGGTCTAGAAATCGTGTGGAGGGTTGGGTCGATTTTGAGGTTGTCGACTTTAGGGTTTCGGTTAGGGTTTAATAAAATAATTAGGATTTGTTAACTAAATGAGATATAAGCCGAGAATATGGAGGGGGATGGGCTTAAGAACCGGCCTAAATCAGATAAAATCAAAAGGATTTGATTTGGTATTGATTTCCTATTTTATTTTGCATTTATCTCTTTATAATGATTTTACAAAATATAATTAAATTAAATAATTATATATTTCGGATTATATGTATGTACATGTGTGAATTAATAATTTTTGGGACATTCAAAATATTATAATGTTGTCTCAGAATTTATTTTATTTCATATGTAGTTTGTTTTCAGAAGTTTGGAATCGTTTCAGAATTTTATAAGTTATTTATTTAGGTTTTATGGTTTCAGGGGTAATTTGGTCATTTTACAAGTTATCTGAATTTCAGGTATTACAGCAATACCGGAGGACCCTACGATCCTGAGCTGATCACTTCCGGAAAGGGTATCATCAGAATCACCAACATCCTCCACAAGCTGGGGGGGCTTCCTCAGTACCAAGAGGTTTGATTGGGGGAAGCACAGCAAGAGGTTTGGGTGGAGAGACATCAACATCGTTATTATTGACAGATATAGAAGGAGATCCCACTCCGTAACTTGTATCCTGAGGATCCTTCGGCATAAAGCTAACTTCTTTGGCACCTCCAGCCACAACAAAGTTTCTGAAAGCCATTTCTGCACAAACAAACGAAAAGGAGATGAATATCAGTAGATAAGTTATTTAAATTATTTAAATAAGATATATACATACTTTTTCCTTCACAAATTATTTCAGGTGATGACGGAGACCCGTCCCAGCTGTCACTTAAACCAGCCATGTACAATATAGGCTCCGGAAACGTTTGGACGTCAGCAGGGTGGCGTGCGAGACGCTGGTACAAGGGGTCACTCCTTATCTCATAGGGAAGAGGGTCATTATACTTCTTCTCATCATACATATTTGCTTTATCCAACAATGCTGGATACTCAGGAGGTATGATGGTACTCTCAACATAGAAAAACTGTCCTTTCCAGTTTCTAATATTTGAAAAGGGTTTCGTCACAAGAGCAGGTACGTTATGTTCACCCCTTTTGGCAATGGTGACCCAATCTCCACCAGGGTAGAGATTCACAAAACCCCTAAGCACCTCCAATGTGGGTTCATAGCCATATGCTTTACACATCACGATGTAAGTGGTCAACTTAGCAAGACCAAAAGGGTTTAACCTAGAAACATGAACCTGATAGTATTGTAGAAACTCTAAAATCAAGGGATGAATAGGTATCCTAAGATTCGATTGAGTGAATGCATGCACATACAAACCAACAAACCCTTCGGGAGAATCGAAAATATTTTGTTTCTTACTAGGGAGCATAATTTGGTACTCCGAGGGTATAGGGTAATCAAGCAGGAACTCAGATAAGGCTTTTTTCGACAAGGTACAGGTCTGTTGCCTAATAATTCGCTTAGCGGCCATGCTCATATTAAAAGAATAAAAGATCAAGGAAGGTTTATGGGAATTTTACCTTTTCGTTCCAACGGAAGCACAAGATTGCAGAGCAATGTGTATATTTTGGGCGGAGGTTAAAGTATTCTAGGGTTTTACCGTATCAACGAATAAATACCCATCAAATCTTTGATCATAACCGCACACGTGTCTAGTTTGCTATCTATGCGGATTTGAAATTGATTTTAAATTATGAAAGGACGCTTACTTATACCGAGATAGTAGCAGTGGCAGTCCAAGTGGAGTAATCATAATTAATCCGCATTAAATGCGTGGTTAGTTGAACATTTATTTTCTTTTTTGCATGGTTAGTGTTATACAAGGAGTATAAGGCATGTAGTTAGTTTTTTGAGTCGAATGCAATATATACTCGTACATATATATCACTTTCGACTGGGGGGCTTGATGATGTACTGATGAACTCAAATAAGTACATTTTATTACTATCATTTATCCTATTAATTTGACTTGTTTTACTATATTATGTATGAGGATTGATACTTAATTGTTTACTTTTGTAATTCTCAGGTAAAAACAAGCATTTGGTGAAACTTAGCGATTATGGACTAATAATGGAGCAAAACGTGCATAAAGTGGAAGTCTACTGACATGGACAAGATCAAGTCAATTCTGCTCCAGATGCGCCGCATCTTACTCTCGACATGCGCCGCATCTCTATCAAGATATCACCAGATACGATCCAAGATACAAGAGGACATGCGCCGCATCTAATCAAGAGTTACGCCGCATCTTTTGGCGGTGTACGAATATTCCTGAATATTATAATCTTGGACCCCACGCGAAGTTAAGTACATACGCCGCATCTACTTAAGTAGATGCGCCGCATCTTCCCTCAGACAGAAACTATAAATACCCCGTAGACCAGACGAATTAAAGAGTTCGAAACCCTAAAAACCGAAGTTCGGACAGCAGAGCAAAAGGACGAATTCAGTCAAGGAGGCAGCACAAGACACACCCAAATCGAAGATACAAGAGCTGTAAGAAGGTGCTGCATGTATTTAATTCATTAAGTAGTTTTGTTTTATTGTGTTAGCAAACTTTAATTCATCAGGATTGGTGGCTTGTGTAATGTGACAACGAAAGATTGCACTCCCTTTAATACTTGCTTTCCCATCAATTAAAGTTTATATGTTGATGTCTTTGGTTACTACTTATTAGTGCATTGATAACCTCTGTGTTTATTAGTGGCTTGCGGGCATCCGACTGCGGGACAAGATGTGGCTCCCACGGTTGTTTCTAAATTGATCACTTAGGAATAACTTTTAGACATAAGTAATCATTAAGGGTTTACTCGCCGATGAGAATAGGACCAACGAGAAAGGGTTAATTACATACACTTCATATAAAGCTATCAATAAAACAAGTGACAATCTACTTAATCATAAGGACAGCCCTCTTATTGTCTCGAGTATCTATCTGTGTACGTGTGTGCTACTTGCTGATTCGTGCCTATTTGTTTATTTTATTATTTAATTGCAAACAAAACTGTGCCAGTCTCTCAGGCTGAAACCCCCTTGCGTTAGGATATTAAAATACTGATTAGAATAACTAGATAATACGTTCCACTCTTAGTGATCGACACTCTACTTACCATTATCTTCATACTGACCGGGTACACTGCTCGTTAAGTGTGTGTGTTATTGATAAGTCGGCTAAATATAAATTTAAAACTTGAGTAGGCATTAAAACTGCTAAACCGCAACGACACATCACGCGCATCAAGTTTTTGGCGCCGTTGCCGGGGAGTGAATTGTTATTATCTGTTAATTTGATTAGTATTTTAATTAGGTTATTTTTCTTTTTATTAGATTAATTGCATCATTGTACTATTTTGCATAATTGTTGTATTGTGTGCTATTTGTTTTCTTTTATTTTTGCTTTTATTTGTTTTTGTTCGTGTGTTTTATTTTTGTTTTTATTTTTCGTATTTTCTGTTCTGCTATCGTTGTACTGTGCTAAATCAAACGATACGGCGCATCTGATCTCTCAGATACGGCGTATTGCGTTCAATTTTTTTATATACAACGCGTTTAATTAATTCAATACGACGCATCTTTTCCCCAAGATACGGCGTATCTGTTTTTAATAAGAAAATTTTTCTAAGCGATAAAGTAATACGACGCATCTGCTTTTGCAGATACGGCGTATCTGTTTTTGATAAAAAAAATTTTCTAAAACGTTAACGCCATACGACGCATCTGCTTTCGCAGATACGGCGTATCTATTATTTTAATTAAAAACAGTTTGCGAATTATTAAACAGATACGGCGTATCGATCTCTGTCGATACGGCGCATCTTACTGAATCAAAAATCTTTTATTTTTAAACGTAACGAAAATACGGCGCATTAACTTTTGTTAATACGACGAATATAATTTGATAAATATAGTTGATTTTTGATATTTACCTTGATCGGTCCGCTACTCTCGTGTGCAAGTTGTTTATTTTCAGGATAAATGATGACTCAAGCATCACCAAGAAGGATTACATTGTGAACCAAACCAAGAGACGCTAGCTGAAGTGACCGAACATAAGACGGGAAGAGTGGAGGAAAACTCAGTACTGGTAACATTGAACTTCTTTAATTCTTGAAATAGAATCCCAGGTAAACTCTACGATGATTCAACTGCACAAAGGAAAGTTCTCTACACTATGATCTCAGTTTTATTATCCTTATTATACGTCTGATTCAATTCGTAATCTTAATTTTGTATGCTCAAAAACGATATTTGTTCCTAACCTCGGAATAAATCCTTATCCACTAAACAATAAGATTACGATTATTAATGAAACGTTTATGCCTATCACTCTTATTTTGAATTCATCTATATGGTGTGCCGTTTTTACCCAAATTTGATGTATAAGGAACTGTGTTGCGGAGGCCAAGGTACGTTCTTCATTTAAATTTCGTTGACTAACATAGAGATACGGCGGATCTAAATATCCAAAGCGCCGTATCCCTGACCAACTAGGACTTATTGACTAGTCAACGGAATTAACTAGATACGGCGCATCCCAATTTTATGATACGGCGCATCGTGTCGCCTTATAAATACGACGGGAATACGCCGCATAAATACACACAGTTAAGAACACGCACTAAAATTATACTCAAAATCCGATCATCTTTCTTTAATCCGCCTTTAATCCGAGCATTAATCCTTCTCCTAATCACAAATACTAAGGTAATTGTTACAATTCGATTCAATTTTGATTAATACGAAAATTAGGGTTTATAGGATTGAATCGATTCGCGCTTAAACGATAAAGGGATATGATTAGAACTTGGCATTAATTATTTCCCCTAAGTTAATTTTAGAATAAGACATCGAATTTGACACTACTTGAATCGAACGAAAATTTAGGTTTTGGGTTTGATTTTGAATATCTAGCGGGAAGGCGAATTAATAAGTGGTGGAATGCGATATTTGAACTGATATAAAGAGTATATAATACTGTGATATTTAGTGGTAGTTTACGTCACGGATACGGATTCTCGATAAACGTGCCTGCCCCTTTATTTTACACTGATATGCTTTTAGATGCGGCGCATCTGGGTTGATTAATGCGGCGTAACGACCTATTTCAAAATTGATAAAATTTTAGATACGCCGTATTGAATAATCTAGATACGACGCATCTCAATACGCCGTATCTATTGTCTTGCACCGCATCTCTTATACTTTATACTGATACGCCGCATTGATTTAATCAAATGCGCCGTATCTACCTTACTTGCAGACTGTTTACTGACTTTGAATGTTTATTGCAGATGGCGTTACCTGAACCTGCACGTAGACACCCGTGGCTTCGCTTTGAAACGATGGGGCTAGCACAGGGTGCTATTGATGATTATATGACTAAGCTCAGAAAGTTTTATCAGAGGAAAGTATTCAGTGTTCCGGTTTTGAATTTTGACAGCATCAACAATATTGACGATGGTAACGCTGCTGAAAGGTTGAGAACTAGGTTGGAAATGATATACAAAGATGGGGAGGGGCAGAT
Organism: Artemisia tridentata subsp. tridentata; assembly: GCA_021014915.2. NCBI lineage: Eukaryota > Viridiplantae > Streptophyta > Magnoliopsida > Asterales > Asteraceae > Artemisia > Artemisia tridentata. The sequence goes on from CP139505.1 coordinate 52,810,065, forward strand.
TTTATTCAGGTCCTACGCCTGGGAAAGGTTGTTTAGAATAGAGGAACCGTTAATTAAGGTTTTGATGTTGGAGTTTTTCTGCACTTTACACTATAGGGAGACTGATCTCGGTCTCGACTCATTTGACACTCTAGTATTCAGATTGGGTGGTTTTGAGAGAAGGATGTCTATGGGGCAGTTTATACTCGCTCTTGGGTTGCATACTACAGCAGAGATGGCATCTCCTGGTTTTACTGATTATTGGGCTAACAGTTTGAGAGTTGTTTCAGATCGTGGGGAGTTGGGAGATTATTGGGTCGAGATTTCATCTGGAGGTGATTCTACCTCCACCACTCCCTCATATACACTGATTAGAGAGCCGATGAGGAGGCTTTGTCATCGCCTGATTGCCCTGACTATTGCCGGGAGGGGACAATCCCCTGAGAAGGTAACTACTTTGGATCTTTTTCTCTTGCGGAGCATGGATGGGGGAGCTGTGGTGAACATCCCTCACTTCTTAGCACATTATTTACACAGAGTTGCTCCAGGGAGAGATGGTAGGAGCCAGATGACTGGGGGCCATTTTGTCTCTCGTCTTGCTAGGCACTTTGGGATATTAGGTGATGAGATTCTCGGTGATCTTCCAGTTGATGTTGCTAGATTACCTAGTATGGATGCGGACTATCTTGCGACTAGGCTTGGGATATGTGAAGAGATGATAGATGGGTACTTCTGGGCACCACTTGGACCACCTAGGCCTGCTGAGCCAGAGCAGGGGGATGCTCAGGCAGCCCCGGCTGCTGCTCCTGCTCAGGAGGAGGTACATGCACCAGCACCAGCTCCCCGCAATATTGGACAGAGAGTCGAGAGAGTGGAGCTGGAGGTTAGGTCATTGAGGGAGGCTCTGGAGGCGCAGAGAGTTGAACTCGCTGGAGTGAGAAGAGATACGAGTTGGTTGGTCGACGGTGTCAGTAGGTTGATGGCTCTTAATGGGGTCAGCCACAACCTCCCAGACGGTGCTTATGTCAGAAGGATTATCAGATACGAGCGCAGGGTTCGCCCCAGGACAGACGGAGCTAGCACTTCAGGAGCCCAATCAGATGACGTGACTCCTGACCAGCCCATGGCTTGACCACTCTTTGCATTTTCATTATGGACACGTTTCCCCGTACATTATTATTAATTTTTGGATTGTACTAATCGCTATTCTTATGTTTATGTTTAAATGTTTCAGTTTATATTTCCTATTGTGTTTGACGAAGACTGGCATTAAGTTCAGCATGAGAGAACGAGAGGACGTATGAGATTAAAACGTGGAACGAGCCATTTTTGCAACAGACTGTTAACAGTCTGTTTGGTAACTACATGCGCCGTATCTGCCTAAACAGATGCGACGCATCCTATCCTTTACTTTGTTTTATAGTCAGTCCAGGCCGCACGAAGATACGGCGCATCTCAGTCCTGAGATGCGACGCATCCTCTGCAATGGTCATATCTTATTTTATTTTTCTGCATTTTTATTTTTCGACTTTAAAACTTTTTATCAGTTTATTTTAATGCGGCGCATCCCTGGTTAAGGATGCGGCGCATCTTTATTCTGATCCGTATTAATTCCAGGCTCGATACGGCGTATCTTCTTCAATAAGATACGGCGCATCGACTGACCTGATGATTTTCAGTTTTAATTTTTAAGTTTTATTTTTCCTAACTACTAATGTGTTATGCAAGTTGAACCTTTCTTATCTTAGGTGTGTTTTAAAGTGTTGGTGGTATTATAGTTTCCTGGATTTCCTGTGGATACATCAAGTATGAAGTTTTAACGTTCTAATCCACAAGAAGTTGATTTTTGCTCTAATCAAATGGAGGATCATACCGAGCAAATCTCAGGGGAGTTTTTCTGTTCTAATTCTTTCCTTTTCCAGTTTTTAACCTTTTATACAAACAACGAGGACGTTGTTTAACTTAAGTGGGGGGATAGGAGAATTAGAACACTTAACAATTACTTGTCCTACTTTTTCAAAAATTATGCTTAAAATGTGCTTAATATATCAAACTTAAAAAAAAAAATTTAGCATGTTTTTGTTTAAGATCTAAGTTACATAACTGCACACATGACGTTATTTTCAAAAATTGTGATTTTTCCAAAATTCACAAATCTATGAGTGTGCCGGTGACTTGTAAACTTTAGAACTTGGCTTGTATACTATTCGAGACCACCATAATGAGTATTATTTATATAATTGGAATGACTTGTCTAACTTGGTAAAATTCTAGGATTACACCAAATAGCCTTTATATGTTATGTGTTATTAGCTAACTACACTGGTTAGTTAACCCCCGTATAAAACCCTTTTGTTACTCTCATTTTTAGAGTAAGATACCCCTAGAAAAACCCTCAGAGCCATTCCTTTCGTTTCTTACACCTATGTTTAAAATGTTTCGTTACACCCTTACACCTTAGCCTACCCTGTAGATTAGAATTCGTGGTTGGTTAATTGCTATAGGCAGAGTGTGTTTCCTTACATTACCTGTGTTCGCGTGCGTAATTCATTATCTATGGTTAGGTCGGGAAATTGCACAATGCAAATTGGAGTGAAAGTAAATATTGTATATTTTTGAGTTTATTTTTCGTGTGTTTACTACTTTCACTATTACCGTTATTTCTGAAAGTATGAAAAGTATGAAAAAAATTATCCGGAAAGAAAGTTGTAGTGATGTGGTGAAATTTTACACATCTATGTTTATGTTTCAAAAAAAAAAAAAAAAAAAAAAAAAAAAAAAAAAAAAAAAAATCGAAAAAAAAAAATGAGAAAAGAAAAAGAAAGAAAAAAGAGTTGGATGTTTATTTTAAGCCAACGATGTAGAGTTATGTAAGTGGTCGATATCACCACTATTTGTTATACTATATTTATGGAATGAATGGGAATTGGCAGTTATGGGAATGCCGATTAAGGTTTATTCTTTGATTAAGATTTTGTTGAGTATAATTCGTGTCTACCAAAAGCGTGTGTTTCAAGTGTTAAAGCGTGAGTTATTCAATGATATGAGTCTTATTCATGGGATGGTTGGGATAGTGATTAACCACACTTAGGATTTTAATCTATTTGTTTTGTTTTGTTTATTTTTATTTTTACACCAATTTATATCCCAAATATTATCCATACCCTGTATTGTTCTTTATCCAACCGAACCTTTGATTTATTGAGATTAGGGATTTGAGCAATCTTAAGTATCGTAGTCGTGGATTCGGCTATGTATTTATGATTTTGTCGCCCTTTTTGATATATTATTATTGGTGAAGTTTGGACCTATCTTTAGCCTATTCGAGTTAAGGATTTGAGCAATTGCAAGTATCGTGTTCGTGGATTCGATCATGTATTTGTGATTTTGTCGCCTTTTCTGGAATTTGAGATCGATAGTGTAAAAAAGAATAATTAACCCTTAAGCCTAAAAACCCTTTTTACCGCTTTAGACTTGTTATTCCTTAGCTTTAGTGGTGGAGATGTGTATACTTGCCAAGCTTATGATAGAATATTCGTCGCGACTGGACAGTTAAACGATTAGATTTGCTTTTATCGACTTACTTTATTTTACTTCTAATTCGTTAAGTGTTTAGTTGTGTGATTATGAAATAAACGAATACATGCTTAAATATAAAAATAAATCCTAACATCTTTTAGGATACATTTTCATAAATGAAATTCTAAGGTTTACTTGGGGACAAGTAAAGTTCAAGTGGGGGGATATTTGATGAACTCAATTAAGTACATTTTATTACTATCATTTATCCTATTAATTTGACTTGTTTTACTATATTATGTATGAGGATTGATACTTAATTGTTTACTTTTGTAATTCTCAGGTAAAAACAAGCATTTGGTGAAACTTAGCGATTATGGACTAATAATGGAGCAAAACGTGCATAAAGTGGAAGTCTACTGACATGGACAAGATCAAGTCAATTCTGCTCCAGATGCGCCGCATCTTACTCTCGACATGCGCCGCATCTCTATCAAGATATCACCAGATACGATCCAAGATACAAGAGGACATGCGCCGCATCTAATCAAGAGTTACGCCGCATCTTCTGGCGGTGTACGAATATTCCTGAATATTATAATCTTGGACCCCACGCGAAGTTAAGTACATACGCCGCATCTACTTAAGTAGATGCGCCGCATCTTCCCTCAGACAGAAACTATAAATACCCCGTAGACCAGACGAATTAAAGAGTTCGAAACCCTAAAAACCGAAGTTCGGACAGCAGAGCAAAAGGACGAATTCAGTCAAGGAGGCAGCACAAGACACACCCAAATCGAAGATACAAGAGCTGTAAGAAGGTGCTGCATGTATTTAATTCATTAAGTAGTTTTGTTTTATTGTGTTAGCAAACTTTAATTCATCAGGATTGGTGGCTTGTGTAATGTGACAACGAAAGATTGCACTCCCTTTAATACTTGCTTTCCCATCAATTAAAGTTTATATGTTGATGTCTTTGGTTACTACTTATTAGTGCATTGATAACCTCTGTGTTTATTAGTGGCTTGCGGGCATCCGACTGCGGGACAAGATGTGGCTCCCACGGTTGTTTCTAAATTGATCACTTAGGAATAACTTTTAGACATAAGTAATCATTAAGGGTTTACTCGCCGATGAGAATAGGACCAACGAGAAAGGGTTAATTACATACACTTCATATAAAGCTATCAATAAAACAAGTGACAATCTACTTAATCATAAGGACAGCCCTCTTATTGTCTCGAGTATCTATCTGTGTACGTGTGTGCTACTTGCTGATTCGTGCCTATTTGTTTATTTTATTATTTAATTGCAAACAAAACTGTGCCAGTCTCTCAGGCTGAAACCCCCTTGCGTTAGGATATTAAAATACTGATTAGAATAACTAGATAATACGTTCCACTCTTAGTGATCGACACTCTACTTACCATTATCTTCATACTGACCGGGTACACTGCTCGTTAAGTGTGTGTGTTATTGATAAGTCGGCTAAATATAAATTTAAAACTTGAGTAGGCATTAAAACTGCTAAACCGCAACGACACATCACGCGCATCATGTACCCTCCTAACGGGTCGAAGGACTCCCCTTCGAGCCTGTAGAAAGCCCTCCCTTCGGAGGCCCAGGTTAATTTCCTTAACACGTTTCATTGGCGTAAAACCATTCGCCTGCGAACTGGTTACCATGTGGGAATCCGCCAATCGAAGCCCTAAGCCCTTCGGGGTATTCCTATCGAAGGGACTAGCACAAAGGACCATTCTGACCTGGTCAAACCCACGTATCCTCTTCCCTTTGGCTTTCCCGCCAAAACAGAGATCGTGGGCTACAAAGCCCTAGCGGTTACCACAAAATCATGGGACGCCCCCATGATCTCCAAACAATGTGCAACCGCCCACTATGTCCTATTTCTCCCCTATAAATAGCGTAGTCGGGCATGAACAATGTAAGTTAACTTCACTCTTGTCATTTACAACCTACTCAAACAATTACACATACTTACTCGCACGCCGGAGGTGGTTCGCAGGGTCCAACCCCTGCGCAATCACTTAACGTAGTGTTTCGGTATTTCTTATTTTCAGGTTAAGAACAAGCTTGGCGCAATCTCAACAACCCACTATTCCTTTGATCATCATCGAAGGCTTGGTTGTGCAATTATTTGTTCAATCACATGGGTATATTTTTTTTTTGGCTTTGACCATGTTTGGTCTTAGTAATGCCTGGTAGGGGACAGCGCCCTTGTAACACCCCAACCCGACAAGGGTAGAAGTATCACATTATGGTGACAAATCAAAGCATACATAAATACACAGCGGAAGTCTTAATAAATATATCAAAGGAAATCAAGTCAACACGACTTGAATAAGTACATAAGTTCGAAAGATAAAGAAACATCCAAAATACGAATACAAAGGAAATCCATGTCCAAAACAAAGTCATAAGATAAAGGTGGTCATCTAAGGTCAAAGCTCCATCTAACTCTCATCCCATCCAAAGCAAAATCCAAAAGCTCCTAGCTTAGATACCTGCCGCGGGAAAAGAAACGCGGATGAGCTTAAAAAGCCCAGTGAACAGATATATACAATAAACGGAAATGAACAAATGAAGCATAATGAAAGGAATAATAATTAAGGTACAAGAGTAAAGGTTAGGACAGTCATCCACCACGAGCCCACATATATCACATCACATAAGCCTGCATAATCTAGAGGGGATACCTCTTAGTAACCAGATAATATGAGGGGTGTCCTCATGTATCCAATGGAGTGATCAGCTCCCACATTTTGTGAAAGACGTGGATTGCACCCATCATCAGTCACCACATAGCACATATCATATCACAATCACATATCACAACGTACCTAGGATGCATCCATTCGCCCCCCCACAAAATCACATTGGCCATAATAATAATATCATGTTGAGCTCATATCACATATCACAATGGGGGACGGTGTAACCAAATCACTAGGGCTACACACTAGTCATGCCAGTGGTGCATCACAGACATGGCCATGTTACCTTCATGGCTAGGGAACACATTTGGCTCGGGTATCAAACTGGGGTCACAGGTCAGAGGTTCATATCAAAGCAAAGGTTCACATGGTCATAATCCTAGTCCAAATCTCAAGGTTCATATCAAAGGTTCAAATCACAGTGTAGGGAACATAGCAATGGCTTAGGAAACCCTAATACGAATCAAAGTAAGAGGCCGAAGGCTCCTTATACAAAGAGCAGAATATCTGTACCTTATTCCAAAAGCAATCACAACTCAGAAATGAATAAGATGACACAGAATCAGGTCCTCTCCTTCTTCACACCTAGAGGGGTAGAAAAGAATTACAAACCTTTCCATTTTAAGTAACTTTCCATTTTTAGCAGGTTTCCATATTCAGTAAGTTTCTATTTTTAGAAAGTTTCCATAATTAGAAAGTTTCCATAATTAGTAAGATTTCCATATTCTCAATTAGGTTAAGTCATTATCAAAACATATTATGGCTTTAGGGTGTATTTTAACAAGTCACAAAAGTTTAGGGTTAATTATGACAACTTTACATAAATTAGGGTTTTAAGTGTAATTATATCAAAGTTAAAGTTCAAACATGAAAATATCCCAAGTAATCTGTTTTGAATCCATATTTATCAAGTTAACAAATTCAGCCCCTCAAGTTTCCCAATTTTACACTTTACACCCTTAAGTTATATAATTTATATTTTAAACCTTATAATATCCATAATTACACATTAGACCCTTAATTTATCAAAATTACACAATGGACACTTATTTCATTATGTTATACGAATATACCCTTAAGTATTCAAAATTTTCACATCAAGTCCCTCAAGTTATCAAAGTTACATATTTAACCCTTAACTTACATTTTCAACCTTTAATTATCAATAATTACATATTAAGCCATTAAATTACCCAAAATGACACATAACCCCCTGAATATAATTTATTACTCAAATCAACCCTAAGTTTCCAGAATTTACATATTTAGTCCCTCTATTTAATTTATTTATAAATCGATTTACATTTTATTAAACTAAACATTTTAATCCTTTTAAATATAAAAATTACACATGACACCCCCAACTTATATTTTATTCGAATAATATACAGTCCAAATTAAGTTCTAAAAATAACCCTTGAGTTTTAAAAGTTACAAAACACACCCAAAACATTTTTATTTAAATCGATAACCCCTTTTTATTAACAAATTCTTAACCCTAAAATACCAATCATTACTACATCACTATATCATCATTTAATCATCATTAATTTCACAAGAACAAACCCTAAAATCCAAACCCTAATTCGATTTCTATTTTATTTCTTTTTCTTTTTGATTTCCTTAAATCCGGTAAAATAAAATAAATCAAAATAAATATTTTTGGCCCTAACAATTCGAAGTAACATTTTTCTTAGGCTATTATGATCATGTAGAGTCCAAATAAAATAACTATGAAGCCTCAAAAATTCGGATAGGTGATTTATAGAATTAATTCGACATTAGGGTTTATAACACATTAATTCATTTGCGACTTATTGAGCATGCATGGATCGATTCAATGATTTTATACGAAGCTTATATGATATGAGGAACATGAGAAAAATACCAAGTCGAAGATAGAACGAATAGATTAGGCGTACGAAATGGTTGTCTCTCGGATGAGCCACTCGACAAAGAGAAATTCACCACGACCACACGAACGATCCCACAACCTTGTAATCATTTTTCATAGAGCATATACGATGTAAGGAACTCAGGAAAAATGAGAAACAAATTTTATAGAGGTCGGATTAATCATAACGAATTTTACCTTGTTTTTGGACTCGCGACACAAGGAAATTTACTACGATCGAACCACACAATGTACGACTTCAAACTGATTTTTCTGGGACTCCTTGGATGATGATCTAACTCAGAAAATTGCTTGGGGAATTTTAGATAATCGAATGGAGGCTATAGGAATTTGTTTGTGTGTTTTAATTCTCTCGGCACTAGGGTTTTGGAAGAAAAGATATGGATTGGTTTTATTGAGGGAATGCCGAGTCATAGGGGAGGGCTTGGGCCATAATTTTCGGTGATATTTGTTTGGCACATGATGTGATTGATTTATTCCATATTTGTTCCATTTAAATCCTTTTAATTAGACATAATATTAAATATAAATTAATTCGGTCCATATAGGGGTATTTTAGTCATTTTGTAACTTGTATAAATGTTAAATGAAGTTGTCAAAATTATTTGGTAACATGCCTTATGCATTGCCAGAAGTTTGGGATCGATTCGATACTTTATAAGCTTTTAATTAAATTTTTAAACTTGTAGGGGCAATTTGGTCTTTTTACATGTTTTAGATTTTTAGGGTTTTACAACTCTTCCCCTCTAAACGAAAAATTTCGTCCTCGAAATTTGCAAAGAAGTAGAACTGAAATGGGACGGAAACAAAATAGGGACATACCAGATCAGAATACAAAATGAGGATAACTAGCTCGAATAGACTCCTCGGTCTCCCAGGTAGCTTCCCGCTCTGGGTGGTTCCGCCAAAGAATCTTAACGAATGGAATGACTTTACGTCTCATAACTCGCTCTTGGCGATCCAGAACCGCTTCCGGCTCCTCCGGAAGAGACATATCCGGCTGAATCTGATCGAAAGGATAAGATACCACATGAAGAGGATGATAGTTGTATCCCCGTAGAAGAGATACATGGAATACATCATGCACATGCGAAAGCTGGGGAGGTAGAGCTAAACGGTAGGAAACCTCTCCAATACGTTCCAAGATCTCGAATGGTCCGATGAATCGAGGACTCAGCTTGCCCTTGATTCCAAAACGTTTAACTCCTCGAAACGGTGAAACCTTAAGGAAAACCCGATCGCCAACCTGAAACTCCAAATCACGACGGTGCTTATCCGCATAACTTTTCTGACGCGCCCGAGCTTCCTTCAACTTTTCCCTCGCAACATCTACCTTCTCATTAGTGATCTGTACTAACTCTGGACCCTCAATAACACGCTCTCCCACCTCGTTCCAACAAACGGGTGCTCTACATTTCCGTCCGTACAACATCTCGAAAGGAGCCATCCGAATACTAGCATGCCAGCTGTTGTTATAAGCGAACTCTACTAAGCAAAGATACTCGTCCCAACTACCCGTCCACTCTAACGCACATGCCCTCAGCATGTCCTCCAATGTCTGGATGGTCCGCTCCGACTGACCATCTGTCTGAGGATGGAAAGCTGTACTGAACTTAAGCTGTGCACCCCAAGCTCTATGCAGTCCTTTCCAAAACCGAGAAGTAAAACGTGGATCTCTATCTGAAATAATAGCAGTAGGCATACCGTGTAGTCTAACTATCTCCTGCTCGAAAATCTCTGCCAATCTGCTGACACTGTAATCCATACGGATCGGTAGAAAATGAGCCGACTTGGTTAGTCGATCGACGACCACCCAAATCGCATCATGTTTCTTTCTGGTAAGTGGCAAACCCGATACGAAATCCATAGAAATTTCCTCCCACTTCCAAGTCGGAATATCTAACGGCTGCAGCAAACCACTAGCTCTCTGATGCTCAATCTTGACCTGCTGGCAAGTCAAGCACTTAGCCACATAAGAAGCCACATCATGTTTCATGCCGCTCCACCAAAAGTGCTGCTTCAGATCTCGGTACATCTTGGTGGAACCCGGATGTATAGTAAACGGAGAACTATGCGCCTCTGACAAAACAGCCTCTCGCAAATCAGGATCGTTAGGTACACAAAGAAGATCCTCGAACCATACCACACCAAACTCATCAACCCGAAACTCAGATTGCTTCCCATCTTCCACATTCTGCACAATAGCCCAGAGTTCACCGTCATCCTTCTGGGCTTCTTTAATCCGCAGGATGAGATTTGACTCAACCTTGAGGCTCGCCCAATAACCGTCACAACCCCGAACACAAAGCTCAACATCAAGAATCTCTAAATCATTTAGAATCCGAGGCTCAAAATTTAGACTAGCGACCATACCCGACTTCCGGCTAAGAGCGTCGGCAACAACATTTGCCTTGCCGGGATGATACTGGATGTGGGTGTCGTAATCTTTCAGGAGCTCCAACCATCTCCTCTGTCTCATATTCAGCTCCTTCTGCGTGAAGATATATTTGAGGCTTTTGTGGTCGGTGAAAATGTCGCATGACTCACCGTATAGATAATGCCGCCATATTTTAAGAGCGAAAACCACTGCAGCCAATTCCAAATCGTGCGTCGGATAATTCTCTTCATACGGCTTCAGTTGCCTCGAAGCATAGGCGATGACTTTTCCGTGCTGCATTAAAACGCAACCCAAACCCTTTTTAGACGCATCACTATAAATCTGGAAACCACCCGAACCAGACGGAAGAGTCAGAATAGGTGCCGACACTAATCTCTGCTTAAGCTCCTTAAAACTGTTTTTCTTCTCCTCAGTCCATACAAATTTCTCCCCTTTTCTCATCAACTGTGTCAACGGTAAGGCTAGCCGCGAGAAACCCTCAACGAAACGACGATAATAACCCGCGAGCCCCAAAAAACTTCTCACCTCAGTCACATTTGTAGGTCTCGGCCATTTAGTGATAGCCTCGACCTTCGCTGGGTCCATAGTGATACCCTCCGCAGAAACAATGTGACCTAGAAAAGCGACCTGACTCAACCAGAATTCACACTTAGAAAACTTCGCGTACAACTTCTTCTGTCTAAGAATCTCCAATACAGTCCGAAGATGCTGCTCGTGCTCCTCCTCGGATTTCGAATAGACAAGAATATCATCGATGAAGACAATGACAAATTTATCGAGAAACTCATGGAACACCCGATTCATAAGGTCCATAAAAACGGCCGGAGCATTGGTCAAGCCGAAAGGCATAACCAGGAATTCGTAATGGCCATAGCGGGTTCGAAAGGCAGTCTTAGGAACATCTTGTTCCCTCACACGAAGCTGATGGTAACCCGATCTCAAATCAATCTTAGAGAAGTGCTTTGCCCCTTGCAATTGGTCAAACAAATCGTCGATACGCGGAAGGGGATAGCGGTTACGGATAGTAATGCGGTTGAGCTCCCGGTAATCAATACAAAGGCGCATACTACCATCCTTCTTTTTCACAAATAGCACAGGAGCGCCCCAGGGAGAAACACTAGGACGAATAAAACCGTTCTCCAATAACTCCTCTAACTGTACTTTCAATTCTTTGAGTTCAACTGGAGCCATTCGGTACGGGGCCTTAGAGATAGGCTCAACACCGGGAACTAGATCAATACTGAATTCAACTTCTCTGGTGGGAGGAAGACCAGGAAGTTCTTCGGGAAAGACATCAGCGAACTCCCGAACAATGGGAACACTACTAACATCAGGTCCCTGAGAAGACGTATCTTTAACAGAGGCCAAAAACCCTTGGCAACCATGAGAGATTAGGGTCCGCGCTTTCATAGCAGAAATAAGTTTAACAGATTTCAAAGGCTGAGAACTGTGATAAACAAAGTCCGGATGATGGATATCGCCAAAGCTTACACTTCTGGCATGACAGTCGATGGTGGCCTTATGAGAAGACAACCAGTCCATACCCAAAATCACATCGAAATCAATCATATCGAGGGGAAGCAAATTAGCCGGACGAACACAATCATCAAATCTTAGCGGGCAATCCACATATTCACAATCGATAATGACTTAAGTTTTCATAGGAGTAGAGATAGATATAGGATTATTCAATGGTGTTGGGGTTACTTTTATTTTCTTGGCAAGCGTATTAGATATTATAGAGTGTGTAGCACCGGTGTCAAATAAAGCAAAAACAATACGATCTCCAATATAAAGATAACCGGTAATGGTACCTGACGTGCCTGCCGCCTGATCACGTGTAAGAGAATAAACCCGACCAGTAGTAGGAGCTGGTCTACCCGAACCTGATGGAACAACCTGCTTCCTCTTGTCATTCGGACAATCCTTCACCCTGTGCGAAAGAGACCCACAAGCAAAGCATCCTCCCGAAGCCTTGTGGCATGGCCCCGGATGAGGCTTTCCACAAGTGGGACAAAGCGGTGGAGGAGGTAACACTTCATTAGTCCTCCTCTGTCCAGAAGAACCTGACTGATAACTCGACTGAGCACTACGAGTAGTCTGATCAAGATACTGACGTGGGTTGTTGTTGTACCCACTCCTCCCAGAAACCTGCCGATCATAACCCCGAGAATCCTGTCGCCTCTGACTGTAATCCCGATCCTGGCGACCATGCTGATCGTACCTATGGTCCTGTCGACCTCTCTGATCCTGACCCTGTCCCTGCTGACTCTGTCCCCTGGAATGCACCCGGTTACCATCCCTATCACGCTTATTAAAACCACTACTATCACTATGCAACATCTCAATGTTGCGAGCGTCGTTCGCAACCGCAGCTACATCATCATAATGCGTATTCACGATACGGTCCAATATCCATTTCTTTAACGTCCACTTAAATGTCTTATCCTGACGGTAAGCATCTCCCGTAATCTCTGGCCTGACAAAACTGGCCAGCCTCATAAGCCGCTGCATAAATTCCCCAGTCGTCTCCCGGTCCCCCTGACGGATGTTCCCATACTCCCGCTCATATCGCTGCTGTTCAGCCACTGGAATGTACTGCTTATAAAGGATACCCATAAAATCCTCCCAAGTACAAGTCTCCTCAAAACCCTGCTCCTGAGCCTGAGCATAAGCTGTCCACCAGCTCTGTGCATCGCCTTCAAACTTAAATGCAGCCAATCTCGTCTTAAACTCATCTGGACAACCCAAAACTTTAAACATCTTCTCCATGTGGATAATCCAGTCTTCTGCCTCTGTGGGAACGGCAGCTGACCGGAAAGAGAGGGGCTTGAGTTTGTTAAACCTCTCAATCCAAACATGGATACCAACTGGTGGAGCAGCGGGTGGAGCATCGCCACCGCCACCACCAGAAGAACTTGCCCCGTTTTTGATATTATTGGTGACCTGAGTCACCACTTGAGGAATAGCAGCAGCCACCGCAGCGGCTATCATAGCCTGAAAATCAGGGGTCGCTCCATTATATTCCTGATGTCGTGTATTCACCATCTGAATGATTTCGAAAACGATTAGCAACAATATAAGAGAATAAGCACGAAATGGAAGACGAAACAGAACCTATGACTACCCAAAACCTCACCAGTCAAAACTTAAGCCTTAAGGGTCAAATCCTAGGGTCCATAAGACTCACAGGCCATGACTTATGTACTACAGGTCGCAACCTGGCTCTGATACCATAATTGTAACACCCCAACCCGACAAGGGTAGAAGTATCACATTATGGTGACAAATCAAAGCATACATAAATACACAGCGGAAGTCTTAATAAATATATCAAAGGAAATCAAGTCAACACGACTTGAATAAGTACATAAGTTCGAAAGATAAAGAAACATCCAAAATACGAATACAAAGGAAATCCATGTCCAAAACAAAGTCATAAGATAAAGGTGGTCATCTAAGGTCAAAGCTCCATCTAACTCTCATCCCATCCAAAGCAAAATCCAAAAGCTCCTAGCTTAGATACCTGCCGCGGGAAAAGAAACGCAGCTGAGCTTAAAAAGCCCAGTGAACAGATATATACAATAAACGGAAATGAACAAATGAAGCATAATGAAAGGAATAATAATTAAGGTACAAGAGTAAAGGTTAGGACAGTCATCCACCACGAGCCCACATATATCACATCACATAAGCCTGCATAATCTAGAGGGGATACCTCTTAGTAACCAGATAATATGAGGGGTGTCCTCATGTATCCAATGGAGTGATCAGCTCCCACATTTTGTGAAAGACGTGGATTGCACCCATCATCAGTCACCACATAGCATATATCATATCACAATCACATATCACAACGTACCTAGGATGCATCCATTCGCCCCCCCACAAATCACATTGGCCATAATAATAATATCATGTTGAGCTCATATCACATATCACAATGGGGGACGGTGTAACCAAATCACTAGGGCTACACACTAGTCATGCCAGTGGTGCATCACAGACATGGCCATGTTACCTTCATGGCTAGGGAACACATTTGGCTCGGGTATCAAACTGGGGTCACAGGTCAGAGGTTCATATCAAAGCAAAGGTTCACATGGTCATAATCCTAGTCCAAATCTCAAGGTTCATATCAAAGGTTCAAATCACAGTGTAGGGAACATAGCAATGGCTTAGGAAACCCTAATACGAATCAAAGTAAGAGGCCGAAGGCTCCTTATACAAAGAGCAGAATATCTGTACCTTATTCCAAAAGCAATCACAACTCAGAAATGAATAAGATGACACAGAATCAGGTCCTCTCCTTCTTCACACCTAGAGGGGTAGAAAAGAATTACAAACCTTTCCATTTTAAGTAACTTTCCATTTTTAGCAGGTTTCCATATTCAGTAAGTTTCTATTTTTAGAAAGTTTCCATAATTAGAAAGTTTCCATAATTAGTAAGATTTCCATATTCTCAATTAGGTTAAGTCATTATCAAAACATATTATGGCTTTAGGGTGTATTTTAACAAGTCACAAAAGTTTAGGGTTAATTATGACAACTTTACATAAATTAGGGTTTTAAGTGTAATATATCAAAGTTAAAGTTCAAACATGAAAATATCCCAAGTAATCTGTTTTGAATCCATATTTATCAAGTTAACAAATTCAGCCCCTCAAGTTTCCTAATTTTACACTTTACACCCTTAAGTTATATAATTTACATTTTAAACCTTATAATATCCATAATTACACATTAGACCCTTAATTTATCAAAATTACACAATGGACACTTATTTCATTATGTTATACGAATATACCCTTAAGTATTCAAAATTTACACATCAAGTCCCTCAAGTTATCAAAGTTACATATTTAACCCTTAACTTACATTTTCAACCTTTAATTATCAATAATTACGTATTAAGCCATTAAATTACCCAAAATGACACATAACCCCCTGAATATAATTTATTACTCAAATCAACCCTAAGTTTCCAGAATTTACATATTTAGTCCCTCTATTTAATTTATTTATAAATCGATTTACATTTTATTAAACTAAACATTTTAATCCTTTTAAATATAAAAATTACACATGACACCCCCAAATTATATTTTATTCGAATAATATACAGTCCAAATTAAGTTCTAAAAATAACCCTTGAGTTTTAAAAGTTACAAAACACACCCAAAACATTTTTATTTAAATCGATAACCCCTTTTTATTAACAAATTCTTAACCCTAAAATACCAATCATTACTACATCACTATATCATCATTTAATCATCATTAATTTCACAAGAACAAACCCTAAAATCCAAACCCTAATTCGATTTCTATTTTATTTCTTTTTCTTTTTGATTTCCTTAAATCCGGTAAAATAAAATAAATCAAAATAAATATTTTTGGCCCTAACAATTCGAAGTAACATTTTTCTTAGGCTATTATGATCATGTAGAGTCCAAATAAAATAAATATGAAGCCTCAAAAATTTGGATAGGTGATTTATAGAATTAATTCAACATTAGGGTTTATAACACATTAATTCATTTGCGACTTATTGAGCATGCATGGATCGATTCAATGATTTTATACGAAGCTTATATGATATGAGGAACATGAGAAAAATACCAAGTCGAAGATAGAACGAATAGATTAGGCGTACGAAATGGTTGTCTCTCGGATGAGCCACTCGACAAAGAGAAATTCACCACGACCTCACGAACGATCCCACAACCTTGTAATCATTTTGCATATAGCATATACGATGTAAGGAACTCAGGAAAAATGAGAAACAAATTTTATAGAGGTCGGATTAATCATAACGAATTTTACCTTGTTTTTGGACTCGTGACACAAGGAAATTTACTACGATCGAACCACACAATGAACGACTTCAAACTGATTTTTCTGGGACTCTTTGGATGATGATCTAACTCAGAAAATTTCTTGGGAATTTTAGATAATCGAATGGAGGCTATAGGAATTTGTTTGTGTGTTTTAATTCTCTCGGCACTAGGGTTTGGGAAGAAAAGATATGGATTGGTTTTATTGAGGGAATGCCGAGTCATAGGGGAGGGCTTGGGCCATAATTTTCGGTGATATTTGTTTGGCACATGATGTGATTGATTTATTCCATATTTGTTCCATTTAAATCCTTTTAATTAGACATAATATTAAATATAAATTAATTCGGTCCATATAGGGGTATTTTAGTCATTTTGTAACTTGTATAAATGTTAAATGAAGTTGTCAAAATTATTTGGTAACATGCCTTATGCATTGCCAGAAGTTTAGGATCGATTCGATACTTTATAAGCTTTTAATTAAATTTTTAAACTTGTAGGGGCAATTTGGTCTTTTTACATGTTTTAGATTTTTAGGGTTTTACAGCCCTTCTTTGAATTTCGTGCTTTTCTTCTCTTACGCTTACAAGAAACGTACACATACAACCTAAGGTTATAACCTTATTGTGTGTATTTTGGACTAAGATTTTTAACAATCATATAATTTGACTGCGACAGAGGGTCGCGACCCACTTCGTCTTTATCCTTAAGTTGCAAAGGGCTTATAATACCCTAAGACTTTATAGGAAAGTTAATGTGAATTGCAGTGGATGTTTTTTGTATACAAGACACGTGTCTTGCTTCATCCTTCGACATTGAAACTTGTAAAGTACTTGGCTGAACAAATCTTTGTTGTAAATAACGAAACAAGAGATTTAAGGGAAATGCATTATATCATTAATTGGGTAGGGAGGATTACATCATTTTAAGAAATGAACACCAGGACACCTACCATTAATGCTACTTTCCCAAAGTGAGAAGAATTCGTTACATGAATTTAAAAATAAAGCTAAGTGCTTTAAAAGTAGTAAGTCTTATACGTAAAACTTACGAAGATTGGTACCATTCCAAGTTCTATCCATGACCTCTCCCTTAAGAGTTGCGAGCTTGTAGGCTCCATTGCTTTAGGCTTCTGATATTACGTAAGGTCCTTCCCATGTGGTCCCTAGCTTCCCTTCGTACTCGGCTTTGCTTGCACTGTTTAACCGAAGGACATATTCACCTGGCTTGAATGTGGAGGGTCGAACTCGGTTGTTGTAGTACTTTTCAAACTTCTGTTTGTAAATAGCTTCTCTGATTGAGGCTATTTCTCTTCTTTCTTCAAGGAGATCGAGATTTTCCCGAAGCCTTTCTTCATTTGTCTTCTCTTCAAAGTTCACAATGCGTGATTTCATCATGTCAACTTAGTTCCAAAGGAAGCACAAGTGAAAATATGCGTAACCCGGGTCGTTTTTCCCCAACGAAGGATGAATGGAATTATGTGATTCAGGTTCGTGAAAAGTGTAGTGAATGGATATAAAGATGAGATTTTTGGTTTTTAATCTACAAATATGAAATATAATCTAAAAAAAAAAAAATTAAATAAGCAAAGAAAATGATAAACTAAAGCCTACATAACTAGAAACGCAAAGGAAACCTAAAAACACGCAAAACCCGGGCTAATCCCGAGCTTTAAAAGTCAAAACTAAGGAATACTAATCCTAGGTATGAAATTATATTTTTCCTAAGTCCTAAATTATAAAGAAAATTTTAGAAAAAAGAAAATTATTTTTTTGATTTATATTTTAATTGTTATGAATTAAAAAGTAATTTAAAGAAATTAAATGATAAAAATTATTAAAACTTTTTGGAAAAATCTGAAATTTTTATAAAAATTACTTAAAGTTATAAGGAATAAAAGAAAATTAGAACGGAAGAGAGAGCTTTTGTAAATAAGCTGTAATAAGCTAAATAGGAGAAATAAGCTAAGTGTGCTAAATAAGGGTTAAAAGAAAAATGATGTAGAGACGTAATTGAAAAATACCCAAGGGCAGTTGGTTATGTGTGTGTGGTGTGAGCTGAGTGTGAGGTGAGGTCCAGGGTTCGAACCTGGACTTTACCTTTTTTCAAAATTATTTTATTTTTTATTTTTCTTTTAAAAACTTAATAAGCATAATAAAATAAGATACTTATATAAAAACAACTTTTTCTGAAAATAAGAAATAAGCTCAGAAATAGCTTATTAAGCACAGACTATGATTTGAAAAGCAAAGAACTAAGGCTAATGTCTAATAAACTTTTAAGCTGATTTTAAGCTAAAAAGTAAACTAAATATGCTAAATTATACTAAGTTCAATCAAACTAAGCTAGGGGAACAGAATAAGCAACACATTTAAGAAATTAAGCACTAAATAATCAAAATAAGCAAAAAACATCTACTTTTATGCAGGATTTAAATGGTCTACTGAGGTATTTATGCAGCTGGAAAAAGCTATTAAAAAGCTAATAATAAAAATCAGAAAAATGTGGGATAAGTAAGTAAGCTACCAAAGATGTTAAGTTCCAAATTTGAGATTAATTGGGCTTATATTAAACAAATGAAAAATCACAAACATAAGCTGATTGGGGCTAAAAAGCTACTGATGCAAGCAGTGTGTACTGATGTGACCAAAACTTCTAAGATCTTTTAAGAGTTCAACCCAGCACTTGAAGTTCAACTAAGTGCACCTAATTAAATCCAGAAATACCAAAAACAAGAGATGACAAGGATTGATCCTATGAAAAGCTATTATGATAAGGATTTGTCTTTAAACCTATAACAATTACTAAAATCCTCAAAATACTTCAAATTAGTATAAATCCACCTACCAACAACTCAAATAAGTGAATTCAGACTGGATCAAAGTTCCCAAAGTTGCAAATGAACAGTAACTTCTCTTTTTTACCCATTTTGAGGCTTTGACCCAAACACTCCCTTAGTTAAGACCTAATAAGTGTTAAGACCTAATAAGTGTTTTGCAACATGAATTTGAGAGACATATGTACAATAAGCTATGTTAAGACCTAATAAGTGTTTTGCAACATAAAATAAGCATTAAAATAAGCTAGGCTAGATTATGCAATATTTTTGTGTTTTTAAGGATTTTTAAAAAACTAAAGAAAATGGTTTTAAAACTATAAAAACAGATAAAGAGCAATCATAAACTAGCAATAAACAGATAAGACCTATAATAAGCTGAAAATAAGCACAAAATTAAGCTAGAAGCAGTTTGACTATTTAAAGAAATTAAATGAAAACTTACAAAATCATTAAACCTTGAAGTGAATACAGCATTAGAAATCTGAGAAATGAAATTACAATAAGCTAAAGCTTTAAGCTACAACTATACTAAAAGCTTCACTAGCTATTCCTAAATTAAACCTACTCCTAAATTCTCACCCTAAAATTCTAACACCCCAAAATGTGAAGAGAAGGTCTCTATTTATAGGCTTGAGCTGAGGAGGTGCTCCTAGGGTTTCCACGGATCAATCCCCACCATTCAATCCAAATGTCGACATCATACCCATGATCTTAGCCCTTGATTCAACTTCCACACACCATCAGCTAATAAGATTGCTTCAATCTGCCATGTAGGATGAATTATGAGGTCATATTGTAACAACTCGCAATTTTCCAGATTTATTTCTATATGAGATTATCTCGGTTTTTCATTTACGAACCTTTCCGAACTTATTTGGTTTGAAAACGTGAAATTTATCTCGCGAAACGTGAAATTCGTACACAACGCGTACTGGCACAACCGACGATTTGTTTTGATTATTTTATTATTCGTGAGAAACGAGGCGTATGCATAGTCGTTTTTATTGGAAATATTATTCTGAGCGCAGTGGTGGAATTCTCGTATCTTGAATCGATCATTTGCTATCGTAAACGAGTCCCGAGTCTCATTTCGTGAAAGTTAGCAAAAAAAAAAATTACAACTATGGTCCCTGCAGTAAACTTTATTTCTCTTTCCCTAGACTCTTGTTAATGACATATTGATCCCTAGAGTTTTTCTAAACCTAGACCCACCTATATAAACAAACATTATACCCTCATTAGGGTATTTCACTTCATTTTACAAATAAGCAGCCGACATCACTCCCCTCTCTCCTCTCTCTCATTTCCGGTGACCTAATCCGGCCATCTGAGCCGTCACCGCCGTTCACCACCTCTCACCGCCACTACCACCTTAACCCTCTCAACCTCCTCTTCACTCCTAGGTGCTTCACGCGCCAAGAAACCCACTTCCATCTATTTTTTTTCGGTAACCCACAGTTTTTCCGGCGAAAATTCTGGCCACTCAACTTTAATAGCCGAATGTGTAGATCGAGATGAAGGTAGTATTTCTGGAGCTTATTCAACCGAGAGGAGTACGTTTGTTCATGTTTTGAGCACCACCACCGCGATACAGCCACCACGCCACAGCCGCGTCCCCACCTCTACATCTCTTGTTCTCTCTCGTCTCTCTTCCTCCTCCTCGTTATTCTTGGTATGGTAATCGTTCAACTCACTTCGTTTCTCATTGATTTAAACCGATTGTAATATAGTTTTCGTGGTTAAAACTTGGATAAAAACATGTTTTAAAAATATTCGTGTGGTAAGAAATCCGAGTGGTGGTCTTGGGTCTCTCTTCGTTTTCGGGTTAGACCCCTTCGACCACGGGTCAAACTTATATCGAATCCTCATTCTGGTTTTTGATGTTGTCGTTGTAGTCTGGTTAGTTTTGGATTGTGGTGCTGTCGCTCTCGGGTCGGATCAAAACTATACGACCTGGTTTGGTCTCAGTAGGGATTTTATTTGCTTTTGGTCATTTGGTTATGGATCTATTAAAAATTGAAGGTTATATTGCAGTAATATTAAATCAGTAGGGTGCGAGTTATTTGTTTTAAGCATACATTGTCGCGGCTTGTTTTGTGGTGTTGAGCTCCAATAGTTAAGTCTATGCTGATCATTATAACTATACCAATCAGTTAAATTGATGGTCATTGAAATAACCAGTTTAAAATTATGGCTAGTTGTAAGATTTTGACCATTATATACTGGGGTGTGTTTGCTGATTTGCCTGAAGCAACTGGATGCATGTGCTATCATATGTGGCGTCTCATATCAGTATTTGTTGAATACTAACTTTTGACCATTTAATTTATAGTGAATGTTTAACTTGTTTTAATAATATTTGGAAACAGATGGTTATAACAACTAAGAATGTTGACAAAATGAAAGAAAATAAAAAGCAAATGAGTATAAATGCAAGTTTCATTCGAACGATTGATTAAGAAAACAATGTCTAGCTAATAAATACTGCACTTGTGGTCCATTACCATGTAACAGTGAGTAGCATTTGTATAAGTAATTGTAAACTGCCAAACCACCCATGTTTCTTTTTTTTTTTTTTAATATCTATTACGCATAACAAAGGAATAGACTACAATTTTGGCTGAATAGACTTTTGCTTCCATGCTATTAGGGTGTTCGTTTGGTTAAATTTTAATTGATGAGTATTATCTCGTCCGCATTTTTCTCGACTGTGTCAATTTCCTATTCCTATTTGGCGTGAGTATTCTTGGGTATATGTTGTCTTACCACCACACGAAACGTTAACACTAAACTTTTTACAAACTTTAGTACGAGTTATCCACGAAAACTAAAACCGTTTGTCTTTTGAAAACTCTTTTACTTTACGAGACGTATTCTGAGATGCCTATATATATATATTAGGTTGTGCTGATCCGGCACCGTTGTGCCAGTACCCTCGATATCGTTATATTTTACTCTTGATGCCAGTTGTGACCACTGAGATATTTTTGCGTTGCTGCAAGCTAAGGTGAGTTCATGGCCCCTGCTTTTACTGGTTTTTAAACTATTTCTGGGGGAGAATACATGCTCGTTTTAACTAAACTCAATGACTGTTTATTTTTGAAATCTGTGAACTGTTTACTCAATATCTGACTGTTGAGCTGAATTATTTGAATTGGTTCTTTGAACGCATTATGTGATTGACTGATATGTAACCCCACTCTATTTGAATTTGTTTTACAATCGGGGTGAGAAACATGCAAAACTATTTTTATGGACCAACACTGTTGTTACCAAACTATTACGCGGATTAGCCTAAGCACTATTATGTCCCAAATTACCCAAACTCATGAACCGTCAATTCCTGCTGGGAAGCGCGAATGTTATAAATAGATCTATTGGGAGTAACGTCCCCGTTCGGGTTGACCGGATAGGCAAACGAACGTATACCATGTCGAAACACAAGTGTCTGGGATAAACACTTGCCGGGCCTTTGTATTTAACATGCTTCTAGAGCATGCACACTGTTATAGCTTCGGTTACATGAACTTAGAGCTAGCGTAATAAACTATTTATTTTGGGTTGCATACCCTACACTTGGTCCACATCACAAACTTTACTTGAATGTAAACACTATTTTCAGGACATTGTGAGCGACACAATGGTCACAAAACTTTTATGAAACTCACAGTATTTTTATTGCTTTATCATAAACCTATGAACTCACCAACCTCGTGTTGACACTTTTTAGTATGTATTTTCAGGTTTAAGGCGATAATCTAGTTGTGAAGGCTTTTGGCATGGCATGGCATGGTCATAGAAGACTCTGATATATTTGGGACCACTTGAAATCTTTATGGGCTTATATTTCCGCACTATTTTTGAAATGTTGTAAACAAATCACTTTTGAATATGAAATCCATTTTAAATGGTTGAGGTAAAACCATTCTTTATACTTTGTGTTGTGATACCAATATAGTAGCACTCAAACATATATGCTTCCGCTAAACCAGATTTGGGGGTGTTACACATATGTAGCTTACTTGGCCTTCTAGAATGGGTAACTTGTACTTAAGTGGGTGGGTAAATGGGGAAGGCGGGGTTGAAGACGATGAACAGTAATAAGGTCTTTTACCCGCCTTTTATCTTTTGGTTTGACCGGGTAATAAATATTCTGACTTCGGGTTAAATAAAGGATGGATCGGGTTGGGATTTAAAGGGTGTTGGACTTAGTGGTGTAAGGATAGGGCTGGTGATGGGTTTATTTAAGGATTTTAGTTAGGATAGATTTAGGATAAAGGATGGATTGGTTTTGTAATTATTTTAAACATGGAGGGACCAATGCTGCCAAATTAGGAAGGTTATTTCAAGGACTGAATTTGTAATTGTGGTATGATCCAAGGGCTTGTTTTGGCATCTTGAGCAAAGATATGATCACTTGAGTGACTTTCTTCCCCAGCTTCGGCACTTTTTCACTCTTTCCATTCTCGTGCCCGGTTTTTGCCCTTTTTAATTGATTTTTGTTCTTTTCTTCGATATTCGTGCCTACACATGCATAAACACAAAAACACAATATATTTGGCATAATTGGTTAGTTTTTGGTCTATTTGGTCTGTTAAATTAGGTAAAAGGTATGTGTAAATTAACACATACCAAAATCCCCCAGACTAAGATATTGCCGTGTCCTCACGCAATGTTATCAACTCACATTTTTAAAACCAAAAATTTCCAACCTCTTTTTACTAACTTTGAGAAGTAGCAAAATTTTCAAAAGAGATTAAGAAATCCAAAGTTCTAAAAATGCCCTGTTTTTCCAATTTATACACATTTATTCTATTTTTGTATTTTTCTCTTATTCATGTGACGGGATGTTGACTTTCATTATTTCATAATAATTTTTAGGATCACGGAGTAGGAAACACAACTCATAAAGAAGTGACCATACGGATAAAATTCATCGTCCCTGATTTTTCGCAAATCCCCAAACTAAACTTAAAAACGAAATTATTGTTATTTACAAGTTAGATTGCTATCACTACCCATGAAAGTCAATTTTGAACTTCAAGCTCCCAAAATCCTATTTTTTCTCTATTTATTTTATTTTTGTTGAGAAATGAATTTCTTCATACTCTCGTTTCGATAGGTTTTAGTCCGATAAAGGCACCAAGTTTAGACGCTAAGTAGTTTCTAATCTTTCCCTTGAAAATCGTTGCATACAAAAATGAGGTCCACATAAAGGTCTCTGATTTAACATGATTTTGGAGATATCCCTTTTATATACGACCGAAACAACTCATCTACGAGTCTAGAGACAGAAGCTTTTATTAGGATATCCCCGGAGTCGAACTTTGGCATTTTTAACATTATTAAGCACATATTATTAATCCTTGGCCTTTTAAGCAACCTAGACAACGGGAGCGAACCGTCAAGAATCGGGAGCCTTATTTTGACCTTGGATATTATTCCTCCGCCTTTTTGAAGTCTGAGTCAACGGGAGCGAACCGTCAGGAAACAGAAAATTTTTATCGGCATTGGATTATTATTATTATTTATTATATATTTTTGCCAAATTCCGAGTCCTACGGCTTTTATAGCAATAGAAATAATAGCACGTACTATCAAGAATCAGTTGCCTATTACACCGTAAGACTGACAGTTCCTTGATGTGTACCCAACTCTTATAAGCAAGGATTCTCTAAAGAACGAATAAAAACTAATCATCGCCAAAACCAAAATACCTTTAATTATTCTTAGATCACTATTATAGGGTGAAACAAGCTGATGGGAACAAAAAGCCACAAATAACTTCGATGAGCTCTAAAGAGATCCAACTACTCCACGTTTAGCAATCTAACTTATAAATAACTCTATCATTTCTAGTTCTTCGCAAATTTAAAATCTTAAATAATAAGATCCGCGAATGCTTAGCCAAATAATCAAGCCATGCATATATAAAGTCAATTATGGGAACTTGCAAACTCTTAGAAAGAATTCGCGTTTTATAGCTCCTTGTATAAAAGACTAGCAAAAGCTTATAGATTATGTAAGTTAAGGGAACAAGCTAGGGCTCAACACGGCCAGTCAAGTCAAAATTTTATTCCTACTCTCACCAGCGGAAAGTCAACATTGTTAAAATTTATTATATTTTTGCACAAAATTTTTAAAATTTTCTCATTTTTTCATTTTTTTTTTTTTTTTTTTTTTCATTTGTTTGGAGGAAAAACGGGGTTGTGAGAGTAAACGGCAAAAATGCAAGGCAAAAATCAAATCGAAAGATTACCCCCCAGACTAAAACGAGACATTGTCCCCAATGTCTTAAAGGTAAAGGTTCTCCTACATAAATCTAAGGCCGTTTATTAATTATGCCAAAAGATAAATGTTAGACGATAAAATTAAGGATATCGGATGAGCAGCGAATGATGAAACTCGAGTGGATAAAGATGAAACCATGAGCATGAGAGTCTTCATTATTCGGGCAAATCCTGGACACATCACAGACAACCACGAAACACGACAAATGGAAGAGGCAGGACCTCCTCACGTCACTTATTAGAAAGAAAATAGAAAGAAGATAGAAGGATAAGCATGGGGTGCCTCCCATGAAGCGCTTATTTTTTATCGAGTCGTATAGCTTAGACTCGCCCCGAATTCATTTGTTCTTGGGGGAGCATGTGGAAAAGAAAATCTCCATCGGACTTTCGTTCAAGTGGTTTGGATAAACATTGAAGCATACGAAAGTTCCACTCCGATGAGATGCCCAAGGCTCTAAATAGAAATTATAAACGACGATGACAGGGTCAAAGATTGTGTCTTCACTCCTGAACGAGTGAATGGGAGGAGAAGTCACCGGATAGGTGAAGAAAGGGAGAAAGATCTTTATCACAATGAGAATTCATTCTTCATCATTAAAGCTTTTGGGTTCATTAACAAAAACCTCGGGAGGGAGGGTCGGGATGATATCATCGATAAGAAAACTCTTATGATAGAGTACATCTCCCCCCGGGTCATGATCTTCCTCAAAATGAAAGTAATCATACTCCGGATGAGTTATGAAATGAGTGAGTTCACCGGAGAACTCCTCTTGAAGAGAATCAATCATATGATGAAAATCTGTGAGCCTAGGTTCCGTCACAGACTCATCACTCTCCTCCATCTGACTATCAAAGATCGGGTTATCTGAAATTAAAGTAAATTCAGATCCGAAATCAAACAGAGGGTTGGTGATAGTCGTTTTGAATGTTTCGGAAACAAGCTCATCAAATTCCTTTGGAGGATTGATTTCAACTTCCTTCGGAGGGAGAGAAAGTGATGGATCATCGTTCAATAATTTCTCAAGAAAAAGAATGTCTCCCTCCGGATCAAGATAGGAATCATCAATTTCTGATGAAATCGAATCATTTTTAAGACAAGCATCGATCTCTTCCAAGAGAGGATCACCTCCCTCAACTGGAGTGAGGGAAGGGGAAGAGTCGGAAATGATAGGATCTGAAAACGGAGTGGGATTTCCACTCGGAGGTTTTTCTGAAATTTCAAGATCTTCAGGGGCATACTCCTCGTCATCATCGTCATCGACCTTATCGTTAGCATAGAAAGCTCGTATAAGTTGCATCTGCTCCTCTGCTAATAACTCTTCCATGCTTCGTTTGTCTTCCTGCTTTTCAATGGGTGTGATAGCAGCATATGAATTAGTGTAAAACTTCCCAATTTGAATAGATTCCTCATCATCGTCATCGTAAACGAAAGTTTGATGATACTGGGAACTTACTCTAGCTGCTTGTTCTTCAGCTAGAAGTTCTCCATAAGTTCTCTGATGAGGATCTTCTTGGGGAAGTTTATTAATCAAATCCTTAAGTTCATTTATTAAATCTAGAACATGGAGAACTTCTTGAGGAAGTGGCTGAGGTGGTGTTTGAATCATTTGATACTGTGGAGGTTGGACATGATAAGAATAGTCATAATTGTTACAAGGGTCATGCTCATAGACAAGCGGGTTCCTTGTTTGACAATTGGAGTTATAATGCGGACTGTGGAACGTTTTGGTTATTGTTCGATTGAGATATTTATGTATTGAATGTGTTTAGCATGCGGAATCTACTACAACACACTTTAAAAGAACACAAGGTGGTGAGTTTAAGTAAATGTGTGAATGTAATGAACAAAGAACACAACTTTGGTTAGAACAAAACGATTCAATATTATTGATGAAATAATACGGATGATCTAAATATCACCAGGATTACAAAGTAATCTTGAATCTAAGATTGTAAAAAGGATTTGTGATTCGAAGTAACTAAGTTACTTGATAGATAGTTGGTTCGTTGGTTATTTAGTTGTAAAAGATGCATGTATGAAGAAGTGACTAAGATATCCTTTTATAAGATAAGGATATCTTATTACATGTTGTCAAGTAGATGAATATAATACTATACTTTGACTATATTGGCGCCTACAATTAAATACAACTACCCATGTACACTCTGATATTTTCTTCTGTCACCACAGAAGACTAATCTACTTCTACATAACGTATAACAATGTACAAAGACTAATAATTCAACTAAATATCTATTACAAAATATCTAATAGACTTGACATAAGCTTGGCAGGCTCTTCATTAGCTAGTAGTACCTTCTACCCAGAAGGTACTGGTAGAACATCTTCGTACACTACAAAATCAACTAGCAGGCTCTTCTCATCATTGGCAGGCTCTTTGACTTTGATCATTTTATTCCCAACAATCCTCCCCTAAACTTGTTATTTCCATTAAAATACACAAGTTTCTGATGAATAAAATACATACCTTGAGGATTTGAGAACTCTTCCAAAAACCTTACTTTCTATCCTTCCTTTTTCTTTCATATTGCTCAGATATGCTCCTCAGCAAACTCTGAACAATCTCTGAGTTTTCTTCATCCTTGTCACACCTTAATCTCTTGGAGATCATAGCTTTAAGCACTTCATAGCTAAGAGGATACTCTTTCTCAGCTAACATAAAAAGTTCTATCCCACTCTGTGTGAAAAGATGATGAGTATGGCTATGACTTAGAAATTCCCAAGTTGTTGAAGGATCATAATAGGGAAATTTCCAATGAACATCTTTGGGATCAGGATCGAACATCCTATTGAATTCCACCCAAAGCTCTTGTTCCTTAGCATCTGTACTAGAATTTGTGGCTAACCTAATCTGCACTAGATTCCACAATTCTTCCAAATCTGCTCTATCAGATGCTCTAACTAAATTTTCAAAATTCTTGAAGGTAGCAGACTGTCCCCCAACCCTTAATATTTTCCATGACTTACCAAATCTATCATGGTGTATTTCCCAATCAATTATAGGGTGTCTAGACCTAATTGGATCAGCATGAATGATAGTAGGTAAAGTAATCAACATTTTACTTACTTGCCCTTGATCCAATTTTGCTACTTCTTTCTTCTGAGCATCTTCCTTCTTCTTTGAGGGGTGTACATCAGATGGAACATTATAGTAAAGATTCTTGTAGGCTTGAAGATATAAAAAGAAGATTTCATCAGCAGATTTCTTCTTAAGTTGATAATCAGTCCAATTTGCCTGATTCTTCAAAAATTTCTTCATAAAGATTGTTTGATCTTTGTTAGTTTTGCCCACTTTAAAACCTCTCTTCTGGCTTTCCTTCATCTTCTCAAAAATGTCAGCCAAAGCTGCTTCTTTGTATTTCTTGTTGATGAAAGATTCAAGTGCTTCAGTCTTCTCATCAGAATTGAGTGTCTTGTCATTTACTATATTTGCTGCATGACCTTTCACAATTGGATCATTGTTAATAATCCATAACATCTGTGCATCAAAGGTCTCTTGAGCAATTTGAGTATCAAGAAGAGCTTGAGCAGCTTCTTCAGCTTCTTTCTGCTCTTTCATTTCTTCAAGCATTCTTGAAGCTTCTCTAGCTTTTAGCTCTTCTTCTTGAACTCTTTTGGCCTCTTCTTCTCCTAAAGCCATCTGAATTTGCTGAGTTCTTTTCAACTTCTTGGACTTTGGCTCATCTTCAATTAGAATACCTTTGCCCTTATCCTTTGGAGTTTGATCTTGTGATGGAGCAGAGGATTGCTCATCAGCAACTAAAATCCTCTTTCTCTTGTACACTCTCTCAGCAGACCCTTTATACCCTATAGCCAATAGCCTTTCTCTCCTAGCAGACTCTTCTTCTGCCCTAGCAGGCTCTTGCTCTGGCCTAGCAGGCTCTTGCCCTGCTCCAACAGGCTCTTAATCATAAACTTGAGTTCCATCATGGAATTCAAATTGAGCCTGTTCCTCCTCTTCTTCCTCATCTTCAGACCTATCCTTCCTCCCCTTTTTGGAAGAGTGATCTATCCTATCAGCATCTGACTGTGAAGAACTAGATAAAACAACCTTTGCAGACTTTCTACCTTTTAACTTCTTCACTTCACCCTCCAATCTCTTAACCCTCTTAACCAATTTGATGTTGATCTTAGAAAACTTTTCATTTTGACTTTTAAGAGCTTTCTCTAAGAACTTCACCTTGTCTTTCAACTCTTGCATTGTTTGAGGTGATTGGGTTTGTGATATATGATGTGGGGATGGTGGTGGTGTTGCTGATGGTACTGGAGATGGTGTTGGTGATTTTTGATGTGTTTGTGAAATGAAACCATGTGAAGAACTAGATGATGGTGTATCAGCAGATGATGTTGGTTCTTCTGGATGTTGTGGTACCATTTCATCAAAAAGTGGAACTTCCTCCCCTCTAAAACCAATTCTCATATTTGAAAATACTTTTTGAGAAAGTTTTGGTGTTTCATAAACTGAGTCTGTGGGAAGCAACACATGTTTTAATTTTCCAATGATGCATCCAATGAATCTTGGATACATCAAAAATTTTGTTTTACTATCCACATTGTTTATCAATCCTTCAAAAATATATTTAGAAAAATTGTATTTTCTGTTTGTAGCTAAGCAAATGAGAGCAGAAGCCATGTTGCCACTAAATTGCTCCCAAGAGGTTTTCTTCTGGCTCAAACAGTGAAGGATTGTGTGAATCAAAAATCTCCATTGTGGAGTAAGATGCTTTTTCAGAAAAGTGAGTTTGTTGAACTCAGCATGATACCCCATTCTTGTTAAATTTTCAAAAATTTCAGTATCTGGTAACTGACTAATACCATCAGAATCATCCAAATGAAGATGTCTTCTTATGGATGACTCAGTAAGAGTCAAATGTTTACCATCCACTTTGGCTTTTATTCTTTGTTCCCCATTTTCATAAGTTTTAATTTTAGCAGATTGCCAAAATTGTAAAATTTGATTTTCATAAATAGTGGGATTGACTAGCAAAGCAAACCTGATGTAGGAGTTGTTTAAAAAGTCCACTACTTGATGAAATGAGGCATTATCCTCTGACTTCTCCAAAAATGCTAACTGATTGTGACGTTGAACAAAGTTTAGATCAATTGTGGAAGCCATAATGAAAATTTTGAATATGATGGTGGGATTGTTTGATAGTACTGGTAGAAGATGAAAGATGTATGTGAATTATGATAATGACTGATGAAAGAAGATATGAGAGAATTACTTTTAACCGACAATAATAAAGATTATAAAAAGAAATTGAAAAGGCGGTTAAAAAGATCTTTTATATGTGAAATATAATATAATATAATCATCAGAAATTTACATAACTACCCCAACGGCTAATTTTAACTACCAGGCCTAAAGGCTAAAACTTTTTCTGACAGGCTCAACGGCTATCTAGCAGTACCTTTGTACTCTAGCAGTACCATTTTTGTACTAGCAGTACCTTTTAAAGTTTTATAAAAATCCCTTATAGTTTTTAGCAAACTACCAGCTATCAACGGATTTGAGTTGTCTTTACCAAAAGCCGTTTGCTTAAGGACTAGTTAACTATTTACAATTAAGTATGGTTAGTTAACCACCATATAGTTTTTGGTAAACTATCAACCATCAACGGATTTGATTTGTCTTTACCAAAAGCCGTTTGCTTAAGGACTAGTTAACTATTTACAATTAAGTATGGTTAGTTAACAACCATATAGTTTTTGGTAAACTATCAACCATCAACGGATTTGATTTGTCTTTACCAAAAGCCGTTTGCTTAAGGACTAGTCAACTCTTAAGTTTGTAAAAACTTGGTGAGATGAATACCAAAAGCCATGATGGCCCAAAAGATGGTGCAATTTCCTTGGATGGAGGAAATTTAAATCAGGCAATGATGCTGTGTATCTTGGATGATTGGCTCAACAAGTGAAATCATCTAATAGCATGCCTTTGAGTTGAAAACATTTCTTAGTTTGATCTAGATAGAACTTTCTCCTTGAGAAATGCTTCATCCCTTCTAGATATGTGATCTAACTATCTCTTTTTCAACTCTGCATCATCTTGTATGCTCCTGTCTTTTCTTTCATCAATTGGTCTTTCTTCCATTCTGGGCTATAAATTCCTCCCCTGAGATTGTTATTTCTCCTGAAATGAATATAACTTTTGTTGCCCCTTTTGTTTGAAAGAACTCTTGTTTTGTTATCAACCTGAAATGTGTTAGTTGCAAACCAAAAGAACAAAGTGTAGAGCACTTGATCTATATAATTGTAAACATTCAAGCATTTATATGAACAAAACATAGCAATTTTGTATCAGCAGGACCAATTATGAACTAACAGGACCTTTTGACTAACTAGCAGTACCATGTTAAAAATTCAATACCAGTTAATTTTATGAACAAAAACATATGATTTTCAAAGATTTATCATTCCAATACCTCCTACAAGGTATTTGAATCTACCTAAATCAAAAGCTTTGGTGAGAAGGTCTGCATAATTCTTTTCAGAATCAATTTTAACAACTTGAATTAACCTTTTCTCATTGCAATCCCTTATGAAATGGTGTCTGATTTCAATATGTTTTGTTTTTGAGTGTTGAACTGGGTTTTTAATGATACAAATAGTACTGCTATTGTCAATATAAATAATGGTGTTAAGAAAATTGTACCCATAGTCAAGCATTTGATTTTGGATCCAAAGAACTTGCCCACAACAACTTGCACCAGCAACATATTCTGCCTCAGTTGTAGAGTTGGCCACCATTGTTTGTTTCTTGCATTGCCAAGAGATTAGTCTGCAACCAAGAAATTGACATCCACCAGTTGTGGATTTTCTGTCTAGAGTTGCACCAGCATAGTCACTATCCGAATAAGCCACCAATTCAAAAGATGATTCCCTTGGATACCAAAGACCCAACCTAGGTTGACCCTTAAGATATCTAAAGATTCTTTTGACTGCTGTGAGATGAGAGATTTTGGGATGTATTTGAAACCTTGCACACACACATACTGAGAACATGATATCTGGTCTTGATGATGTAAGATACATCAAAGATCCAATCATAGACCTATAATTGTGCAAATCCATATCTTCTCCTTCAGCATCCTTGAGTAGCCCTTTGTCTGGATCCATTGGTGTACTTGCAACCTTAGAATCAGCAAAATTGAATTTCCTTAAGATCTCTGCTACATACTTATCTTGGCTGATAAATATGCCTTCTTTGGATTGTTTCACTTGGAGACCTAAAAAGAAAGTAAGTTCCCCCATGGAACTCATTTCAAACTTACTGTGCATAAGTTTTTCAAATTCTACACACAAGCCTTGGTTTGTTGATCCAAAGATTATGTCATCAACATAAATCTGCAATAACAAGATGTCTTTCTTTGTCCTTTTGATGAACAAAGTTGGATCAATCCTGCCTCTTTGGAATCCACTTTCTAGTAGAAAACAAGCCAATGTTTCATACCATGCCCTTGGAGCTTGATGTAGGCCATACAAAGCCTTGGTAACCTTGTAAACTTTATCTGGATACTCAGCATCAATGAAGCCTGGAGGTTGAGATACATAAACTGGTTCTTCAATTTCACCATACAAAAATGCACTCTTAACATCCATTTGATAGACAGTGAAGCCTATGAATGAAGCATAGGCTAAGAAAAGCCTAATTGCTTCAAGTCTTGCAACTGGAGCAAACACTTCTTCATAATCTACCCCTTCCTCTTGAGTATATCCTTGTGCTACCAATCTAGCCTTGTTCCTGATCACTATACCCCTTTCATCCTTCTTGTTTCTGAACACCCATTTGGTTCCAATTGCCCTATGACCTCTGGGCAAATCAACCAATATCCAAACCTTCTGAATCTTGAATTGGAGAAGCTCTTCTTGCATAGCTTCCACCCAACTTGCATCATCTAAAGCTTTGTTTATGTTCTTGGGTTCAGCCTGAGATAGAAAACATGAAAACAGGCATATATTGGAATTATCATTATTCTTTTCTTCATAAATAGAGGAGATTAACCCTTCTTCATCTGAGGATAAGATTTGAGATAAACCAACTTGAGATCTTGTTCTAACACCAGAAGTTATGCTTCCAATCACATCATCAGTTGAGTGATCTTTGAGAATTCTAGTGTTTGGTGTTTTAGGAACTTCATATGTAGTTGGAAGATTGCTAATCCCAACCTCTTCTTGAAAAGAATCATCTATTTGAACATTCAATGGCTCAGCAGTACCAATACTTGTACTAGCAGGACCATCTGAAGAACTGGCAGTACCATTGTCATTAGCACCACTTTCTTGATTCTCTTGATTCTGAGTTCCTTGATCTTCTTCATTGCCTTCATTTCTTGTGTTTGAAGGTCCTTCTTGACTTGAAGATAGATCCATACTTTTCCAAATTGGCATCCAGATGAAATCTTGGTCTTTAGGAGCTTCAACATTTTCTTTAGAACCTGCATTATCATTAGCATGTGTACCTGAAACAGGCACATAATTCATAGATTCTGAAAGCCTATCAACATCAAACATCCAATCTGGTCCAACTCCTTTCACATTTGCTAGTTTCTCTTGAAACTCTATGTGAAGATTCTCTTCTACTAGCCTAGTACAAGTGTTAAACACTCTATAGGCCTTACTCTGCAAGGAATACCCTATCAAAAAGCCAACATCTGCTTTTCCATCAAATTTGCCTAAATGATCTTTGGTATTGAGAATAGTAACATGACAACCAAAAGGTCTCATAAAACTTAAAGATGGTTTTCTACCAAAGAAAAGTTCATAAGGTGTTTTTCTATGTGGTTTTGTCACAAGAACCCTGTTTTGTACATAACAAGCAGTACCAACTGCTTCAGCCCAAAATGAAATAGGCAACTTAGAGTCTACTAACATAGTTCTAGCAGCCTCTATAAGTGTTCTATTCTTTCTTTCTGCTACTCCATTTTGCTGAGGTGTTCTAGCTACACTAAACTCTCTTTTTATGCCTTTTTCCTTGCAAAAGTCATCCATAACTCTATTCTTGAACTCTGTCCCATTGTCACACCTGATGATTTTGACTTTCTTATCAGATTGGTTTTCTACCTCAGTGATATAGGTTTTAAGTATTTCACTAGTTTCATGTTTAGATCTTAAGAAGAAAACCCATGAAAATCTGCTATAGTCATCAGTAACAACCAGACAATATTTCTTTCCATTCAAGCTACACACATTAGTAGGACCAAAGAGATCCATATGAAGCATATGTAAAGCCTGAGAAATAGAGTTTTGGGTCTTGGGCTTACAAGAAGCTCTATGTTGTTTGCCTTTTAGACAGTCAACACAAGTTTGGTCGTTTTGGAAAATCTTTTTGGGTAAACCTCTTACTAAATCATATTTTGCAATAGTGTTGATTGTTTTAAAGTTTACATGACCAAGCCTTCTATGCCAAATCATAGATTCATCCAATGAGGCCTTTGCTACTAAACAAGTTAAACCTTCCTTGGGATCAATGTTCTTTAAATTGACAACATACATATTGTTCCTTTTTGGAATTTTAAGAAGGATCTGACTCTCATCAGGCATCTTAAAATCAGAAGAAAGAACCATACATTCATTGTCAGTAAATAGAACATTGTTCTTTTTGTCACACATTTGTGAGACACTAAGAAGATTAAACTGAAGTTCTTTCACAAAATACACATTTTCAAAATCTATTTTACTGGTTTTGATAGTACCTTTACCAGTGATCTTTCCTTTTATTCCTCCCCCAAAGGTAACATATCCTCCATCAAAAGTTTTGAAGTCTGAGAGGAATGACATGTTGCCTGTCATGTGCCTTGAACACCCACTATCAACATATCCTTGATCTTCAATATCAGTTGAATGTTCTTGCACATGAATAAACATATTAGTTTCCTTGGGGTACCCAAGCCATGACAGACTTGGGTTTGCCTCTTGCATCAATGAAGTCAAACCTTTTCAGGATTGTTGATGCACCTTTAGATTGGATTGGTTTCCAAATCCAACATGCTGAGGACTTAACAGCACTTTCCCTTTTAATCCATTGTGTGGTCTTTGGTCTATTAGTACCAATTTTGGCAATACCAATTTTGGCAGTACCATGTGGTCTAGCAGGACCTTTTGGTCTAGCAGGACCTTTGGTTTTTGGACTCCAAATGTTTGTTTTGACCACATTTATCTTTTGAATAGGATTCTTCTCAACTTTTGGTACAGATTTATAAGTGTTTCTTGTACCCTTATCAGTTGGTTTTGTAATAACAGGCTTATCTTGTCTAACAGTATGTTTAACATTTGTGGTGTTAGACTTAACAAAACTTTTTCTGGGGTGAGTAACATTTGTTTTAGCTTTTGATTTACTCCCAGAAACCCATTTATTACAATAAGCATGAAGATGATTAAAGCTACCACAATAATAACAAGCTTTATTAAACATAACAAAGTCATCACCTAATTGTTGTGATTTAAGGTTGTTCCAATTTCTTTGGCTTCCCCTAGGTTTGTTATTACATTTTTCACAACTTTCAACTGTCTTCAAAACAGTTTTGGCTTTAGCTTTAATTTCTACTTTCTTAGGACTGGTTGGTCCTACTTTGATTCCTTTCTTAGGAATTGTTTCATCTTCATCATCATCAGATACCCAATCCTCAATAATTAGGACATCTGGTCTCTTATCAGTGAACACCTTGGAGAGTGAGACATTCTTAGCACTTTCAGAAGGTTCACCTATCACTACAGGTTTAGCTAATGGTTTTGCAACAAATTCATGTAAACCTGATGCAGCAAGATCACTACCTTGTGGACAAGGAATTCCTCTATAAGGAGGTGGACATTTGTTGTATCCTATCCCTGATTTTATCCT
Organism: Artemisia tridentata subsp. tridentata; assembly: GCA_021014915.2. Lineage (NCBI taxonomy): Eukaryota > Viridiplantae > Streptophyta > Magnoliopsida > Asterales > Asteraceae > Artemisia > Artemisia tridentata. Next base: position 52,846,436 of record CP139505.1, read on the forward strand.
CTTATTCATCTGATTCTCTACTATACTCCTAGTACACTCAGAAGCATTTTCCAATTTAGTAACAGTCAGTTGAATATTGTCTCTAGCTAATGTCACTTTAGTGCACTCATTTCTTACCATTTCTATTTCTTTATCTTTCAAAAATATTTGTCTATGAAGAGCATTTTTAGCATCAGTAAAGGTAAGTTCATTTTCTCTATAGTGAGTGATTTGTTTTTCTAGCTTGGATATACCACACTTATGGTCAAATAGAGCTTGATTGGTTTTTCTTTCTACTATTGTGAGTTCATCAAAGCATTTTCTTAAAGTTTGCAATTCTTTAAATGCTTCACATGTATTTGAACATTTAGAAATTATTACCTCAGGAGTGGAGAATGCCATCAAAGCCAATTCATCAGAAGTTGACTCATCTTCACCCATGAAACTCCAATCAAAACCCATGCCATCTATAGCAACCATTGCTTTTGGCTCAGCAACTTCAACAACTTTACTCTTGCTTTCAAAGCTTCCTTTCTTCTCAAAGCTTCTTTGGTTTCTGTTGTCAAACCCTCTACCTCTGTCATCCTGCCTCTTAGGTCTTCTACACTCTCTAGAGTAGTGACCTTTCATGTGGTAGTTGTAACACTCTACCTTTGACTTATCATAGCCAGCAGGCTCACTTCCATCTATCAGTATCTTCTTGCCAGTCCTCATCATCAACTGCTTAGCTCTAATGCTTAAAAGTGAAAGTTGCCACTTTAGGTCCATTACTTCAAGATCATCAGGATGAATCTCTTGAAGGTCTTCAAATGTTAATACGGACCCATTGTGTTGAGATGTAAGAAAAGCACACCCAATTGTTTCATCCAAAATGGACTTGGTGCTACTAGAAGTACTAGCAGTACCAAAGGTTGTGTTAGCAGTACCTTCTTCTCTGCCACCTTTGTCTTCATGATCAACCTTTGAGATGTTTGGGGATGAAACAAATGCCATATTTCCTGAGCTTGACCCAGTAGTCTTCTTTACTTCATGTTCTACAATCTTGAAATTATTGTAGAGATCATTGAGACTCATCTGGTCAATATCTGACTTGTTCTTCCATACAATGACATGCATAGACCATTCTGAAGGTAAACTCCTAAGAAATTTAGAGTTTAGGTCTTCTTGAGTTATCATCACTTCATGGATGGCTAACTGACTTGCAAGCTTCTGAAGTCTATTGAACATACTGTCCAAAGACTCATTGGTTGTGGCTGTGAAGTTCTCAAATTGATGTTTGAGAAGTGTTTTCTGTGTTTTCTTGGTAGCATCGTTACCACCAAACCTAGCCACAATAGCTTCAAAGAGGGTTTTGGCATCTTTGTATTTGTTAAAAATCAGAAGTTGATCATTTGGAATAGTCATCAGTAACATACTCCTTGCCTTGAGATCATTTTTCTTCTGAATTCTTTCATCTGCATTTGATGGTTGGTTTTGTATTGTTGTTACAAGAGCATCATTTACTGTTGATGTGGTGATTTGGGGTTTAAATGAATTGCCTTGTTCAATAATCTCCCAAAGTGCATAGTCCTGCACTTGAAAGTATTGTTCAACCCTGAGTCGCCACATTTCAAACTCATTTTGTTTCAGTAATGGAAGTTTAGCTGCAACATTTGTCTGAATATGTTCAACATCCATTTTTCTTTTAAATTAGTAAATATCAAGCCTTGCTCTGATACCACTTGTGGAACGTTTTGGTTATTGTTCGATTGAGATATTTATGTATTGAATGTGTTTAGCATGCGGAATCTACTACAACACACTTTAAAAGAACACAAGGTGGTGAGTTTAAGTAAATGTGTGAATGTAATGAACAAAGAACACAACTTTGGTTAGAACAAAACGATTCAATATTATTGATGAAATAATACGGATGATCTAAATATCACCAGGATTACAAAGTAATCTTGAATCTAAGATTGTAAAAAGGATTTGTGATTCGAAGTAACTAAGTTACTTGATAGATAGTTGGTTCGTTGGTTATTTAGTTGTAAAAGATGCATGTATGAAGAAGTGACTAAGATATCCTTTTATAAGATAAGGATATCTTATTACATGTTGTCAAGTAGATGAATATAATACTATACTTTGACTATATTGGCGCCTACAATTAAATACAACTACCCATGTACACTCTGATATTTTCTTCTGTCACCACAGAAGACTAATCTACTTCTACATAACGTATAACAATGTACAAAGACTAATAATTCAACTAAATATCTATTACAAAATATCTAATAGACTTGACATAAGCTTGGCAGGCTCTTCATTAGCTAGTAGTACCTTCTACCCAGAAGGTACTGGTAGAACATCTTCGTACACTACAAAATCAACTAGCAGGCTCTTCTCATCATTGGCAGGCTCTTTGACTTTGATCATTTTATTCCCAACACGGACCTCCACAGTACTCACAACAATATGATTGTTGTGATTGATTCGGTGAATTGTATGGATAATGGTTATAACCGAAGTTTTGATTACATGGAACTTGCTCATAGACAAACGTATTCCTTGCTTGACAATCAAAACTTGGGTGTGGACCTCCACAATATTCACAAGAATATGTTTCCATCTCATGGTGTGGGGGTTGGTTAAAGAAATTGGTTGTTTCATTGTAGGGATTTTGGTCATAGACAAACCCGTTTCCCGAATTTACAATGCTACAACCGTGGCAATTTCCACCATTTGGAGGACCTCCACACCATTCACAACCATAATGGTAAGATGAAGACATAAAGAAGAATTAAACGGATAGAGGGTAAAAGATAAAGAATTAAATGGATAAGAGGAATGAGATGAATATTTTTGGATTTTTATAACTTAGAATCATTGAAAAACACAAAAGGAAAATAAATTTGAAAAGAAAATCTTTTTGGGTTTTTATAATAAGAAAATATTTACAAATGAAAACGATAACTTCACGAGGAAGGGTCTTCAAAACACGAGTCGATAAACGGAAATCACGAATTCACTTCAACCTTCCCCGGCAGCGGCGCCAAAAATTGATTTTGTCTTGTCAATTTAGTTCCAAAGGAAACACAAGTGGAAATATGTGTAACCCGGGTCGTTTTTCCCCAACGAAGGATGAATGGAATTATGTGATTCGGGTTCGTGAAACGTGTAGTGAATGGATATAAAGATGAGATTTTTGGTTTTTAATCTATAAATATGAAATATAATCTAAAAACAATTAGATAAGCAAAGAAAAGTGATAAACTAAAGCCTACATAACTAGAAACGCAAAGGAAACCTAAAAACGCGCAAAACCCAGGCTAATCCCGAGCTTTAAAAGTCAAAACTAAGGATACTAACCCTAGGTATAAAATTATATTTTTCCTAAGTCCTAAATTATAAAAGAAAATTTTAGAAAAAAGAAAATTATTTTTTTGATTAATATTTTAATTATTATGAATTAAAAACTAATTTAAATAAATTAAATGATAAAAATTATTAAAACTTTTTGGAAAAATCTGAAATTTTTATAAAAACTACTTAAAGTTATAAGGAATAAAAGAAAATTAAAACAGAAGAGAGAGCTTTTGTAAATAAGCTGTAATAAGCTAAATAGGAGAAATAAGCTAAGTGTGCTAAATAAGGGTTAAAAGAAAAATGATGTAGAGATGTAATTGAAAAAGACCCAAGAGCAGTTGGTTATGTGTGTGTGGTGTGAGCTGAGTGTGAGGTGAGGTCCAGGGTTCGAACCTGGACTTTACCTTTTTTCAAAATTATTTTATTTTTTTATTTTTCTTCTAAAAACTTAATAAGAATAATAAAATAAGCTACTTTTATAATAACAACTTTTTCTGAAAATAAGAAATAAGCTCAGAAATAGCTTATTAAGCACAGACCATGATTTGAAAAGCAAAGAACTAAGACTAATGTCTAATAAGCTTTTAAGCTGATTTTAAGCTAAAAAGTAAACTAAATAAGCTAAATTATACTATGTTCAATCAAACTAAGCTAGGGGAACAGAATAAGCAACACATTTAAGAAATTAAGCACTAAATAATCAAAATAAGCAAAAAACAGCTACTGTTGTGCAGGATTTAAATGGTCTACTGAGGTATATATGCAGCTGGAAAAAGCTACTAAAAGCTAATAATAAAATTCAGAAAAATGTAGGATAAGTAAGTAAGCTACCAAAGATGTTAAGTTTCAAATTTGAGCTTAATTGGGCTTATATTAAACAAATGAAAAGTCACAAACATAAGCTGATTTGGGCTAAAAAGCTACTGATGCAAGCAGTGTGTACTGATGTGTTAGGAACATGTTTTAAATATTTACAAGTCTTGTTCATTTAGATAATATGTTGCACGTTTTGGGCTATATTGTTTGTAATTAGAGTCCGGTCCATTAGTAGCCCATGGACCGGCTAATCCTTCTAGAAACATGTAAGTAAGAGGCGCCCTAAGTATTTGCCTATAAATAGAAGGCAAGGGCTCCTCATTTCATGTTGGTTTTTCATGCATCTTGCGTAAGCTTTGTCCTTGTAACATTCGATTATTGAAAGCCTTCCATTCTCTCTTATTCTCTTCTTCTTCTCGTATTGCTTATTAGCTTATTTACTTATTTACTTTTTCGTAGCTTAATATTTAGTAGTAGATCGAATCTTAGCTTTCATATCGTGTGTGTGTTTGAGATATTAGTGACCTACAAGTGGTATCATTCGCCTAGGGATAATTAGGATCGTGTTTTTGAGTCATTAGTATCGCTTACTACGTTGGTTTTATAGATTTCATAATGTTTTTTTGTGCAAACGATTAAACTATTGTTCGTGTTGAAATAGTAGCTTTGATTTCGTTAAAATTTCACTAATCTTCATCGTTTTTCATATTTTCTACGTTAACAAAGCTTAATCTTCATCAAATCTTGTGATTACTAATCGTTTAAAGTAAAAAACAATCGGGTTTATTGGTTATTTGGACGATTTGGTGTAATCCGTATTATTAGCGTATTGGAAAAGTTGATGAAAAGTGATATTTTTGGTTTCTGAGTGAACTTCGACAACTAAGGGTTTTATCGCAGTTCGAATCAAGATAAGTTAGGGTTTTATCGCAGTTCGAATCAAGATAAGTTAGGGTATTATCGCATTTGGCAGATCTTCAGTTATCGGCATTGGGACTCAGTATTGTACTTTCTTGTATTAGAAAGTGAAAATACTTCGACTTGGTTGCTTCTCCTCTCTTGTACAAAATGATATTCGTGCAAAACGCGTCACAAGCCAAAACCTCTCACGAAGAAAAGTCAACTCGCGACGGTTTAAACGCGACAATCGATTATAATACCGGATAAGCGTGTACCCGGGTCGTTCTCCCAACGAGGCGTGAAATTGAGGATATCGTTCGCGGTTTGGTATTAAAATGCTTGAAATAACGAGGGTTTGTTTGGGTTCTAATATCTACTAAAACGGAAATCAAAATAACGTAAACCGGAAATTAAAAACGTGCATAAACGTAAATTTTTTGAAAAACTAATCCTACGGGTACCAAATTAATTTTCCTACATCCTAAATGACAAAAGAAAATTTTGAAAAAAGAAATTATATTTTTTTTGACTTTTAATTAATTTTTTATGAATTAAAAACATTTTAAAACTAATTAAATTCTAAAAAAATACTAAACTGTGAAACAAAAATCTGAAAATTTTTTGGAAATTACTTTGAACTAAATAAAAGATGAGAAAATTAAAATTTGTGAAAAAGCTAATTCTAATAAGCTGATAGAACTGAAACAGTTTTAAATAAGATAAGTTAAAAGGAAAAAGAAAACTAATAAAAGAAAAAGAAAAGGAACGGTTTATGAAAAGAGATGCAAGAGCAGTCGGTTTGAGCAGTGGTGATGTGAGCTAGGTGACCCAGTATCGAATCCCTTGGGTCACCTTTTTGTTAAATCTATATATATATATATATTTTTTTTTTTTTTTTTTTCTTTTCTTTGAAACTGATTAAGCAACAATAGTAAATACTTTTTAAACTAAAAAAAAAAACATTTTTGAATCTAACTAAAAAACCTCAGTAACAGCTTAATACATCTTATTAGTTTGGGAAATAAGCAAAAGAAAGGCAAACAAGCCAAATAAGCTCATAGCTATTCTAAAGAGCTAGAATTAAGAAGATAAGCTAGTAACTAACTAAAAAACTATAATGGAATCACAATAAGTAGATAAACTCAAAATAAGCCAACATAAGCTAATATACCAAAGAGGGTCTGCTGCCTCACATGGTGCAGGGCACAAATAGGGGCAGAGGGCAGTTAGCAGGCCAAAAATAAGCTATAACATAAGCTCCTAAGTCCATAATAAACTCAAACAGATCTGAACTACCTAGCAAGCTACTTGTAAAACAAAATCTAGAACCTAAAACCTATTTTTAACTATATTAAATATGATATAAAAAAGGGAAGCTATAAGGGACTTGTAACACCCCAACCCGACAAGGGTAAAGGTATCACACTAATGGTTTCATATCAGATCAAAACAAAGCATACATTACAGTAATACAAGGAATCTTAAAGGTTACAAATGAGATTACAAGGAAATACAAAATTTACAAAGGAATAAATACTAAGTCTGAAGATATAAGTTCTTCTAGTCATCTCTACTTCAAAATAACTATCAAAGTCTTCTAAGTCCAAAAGTCTCTTCTCTCAAACCCAGCTTCCAACTAAAAACCTGCCGCATGGAAAGAAATGCGGCTGAGCTTAAAAAGCTCAGTGAACAGATACATAGACATAGCAATGATAATAAAACAGAACTGAAGTATAGTGCACTGGGAAATATCATAAGGTATAAACAAAGAGAATAATAGAAAGGGAGGATAGGATAGTCATCTACCACGAGCCCAGAAACTCAAAGTCATAATCTCAAAGTCAACATCTCAAAGTCATAGTCTCACAATCAGAGGGGATACCTCTTAGGCAACCAGATAATATGAGGGGTGTCCTCATGTATCATAATAGTGGAGTGATCAGCTCCCAGAAAATGTGAAAGGCGTGTATTGCACACAAGCACCAGTCACCTCAAAGTCATATCTAATCACAAATAGTCCACGAACACGGACTCGAACCTAGGATTGCAATCCATACGCCCCAAAACTCAAAGTCAATCTCAAAGTCATAATGGCCATAGCATAATATAAAAGGGACGGTGTGAGAAATCACTCACCCACACGTGAGTCATGCCAGTGGTGCATCACAGACATGGCCATGTTACCTTCATGGCTAGGAAACGAACTTTTGGCTCGGGTATCAAACTAAGAGTCAGGTCTCAAAGTCACAACAGAATGTCATATCAAAAGGTCATATATCAGAAAGTATATCTCAACATCTCAGAAGCAATTATCAAAGGTTCACACAAAGGGAACATAGCAATGGCTTGGGAAATCTTAACTGAATCATAACTCAAACTCAAAATCAATGCTCATCTCAAAAGTTCATTTCAAAATTCTCATCAAAAGTCCATTTTAAACAATCCTTTATTCATTATTTTCATAAAACGATCCTTTAAAGTAATTCTCATAAAAATATTCTTTCAAAACGGTTTTTCATAAAAATTAGTCTTCCAAGAATAGTTTTCATAAAAACTAGTAACATTTATATAAAAATGGTTTTGCCTCATTGATAAACCTCTTTTAAAATGGCTTTTCTCAAAAACATTTCCAAGATATAATCAGAAAAGGTTTTCATAGCATAGCTTCAGATCAGAAATCATATCAAATGGAATTCAACCGGGGAGGTTCAAGCAAGGGAAATCATAGCAATCAAATCAGAAACTAATGGATTCAGAATACGAAAGAGATCATGAGAAACCTTATAAGAAAGGTCAGAATATCTGTACCTTATGACGAAAGCACAAACAGAAACAAACACAGGATATGGGAACAGCCCAAAGTCTCTCCTTCTTCACACCTAAAGGAGTAGAAGGGGATTACAAATCATTCTTAATTATCTGCCTTTCCATTTTAAGTAACTTTCCATTTTAAGCAGGTTTCCAAATTTAGTAAGTTTCCATACTTGGCAATATTCAAATGATATGGAATAAGTTAAGTCATTTATTAGCTTATTATGGAGATAACATTCATTTTAACAAGTTATACAGATTTAAGATCAAACATGACAAGTTTTTCATAGTTTAGGGTTATAAGTGTAAATTCATCAAAGTTCAAGGTTCAAATTAGAATTATCATCATTATACCATTCAAACACTTATGTTTTCCAGAATTACATATTTAGCCTTCAAGTTTCATGATTTACACATTACGCCCCTTTAGTTTATTAATTTACAAATTAAACCTTATAATTATAGAAATTACAATTCAATCCTTATCATGTTTACATTACACATCAAGTCCTTTTATTTCATCAATTTACATAAAATAACCTTTAATATTAACATGTTACAAACAGCCCTTTAAGGTTTTGGTACTTACATATTTGGTCCTTGTACTTATTAAAATGTAAAACAATTTCTATATTTAACCATAATTACATATTAAGCCCTTAAATACTCAAAATTACACATTTCGCCCTTCATAATATTATTTACTTCGAGAACCATCATGTTTCCAGAAATTACATTTTTAGTCCCTCATCTTAATTAAATTCCAATTCGACATAAACATAATTAACAATTTACATTTTAATTCCAAACTTCCATATTTTACAAATAGCACCCTCAAGTTATATTTTATTCAAATTACCCTTGATATATAGAGTATTACAAAAATGGTCCACGACTTTTAAAAATTACAAAACGCCCCCTTTAATTTTATAAAACCAATCGGTAAATACATTTTTATATCAAAATAAACCCTAATTATCCAAAACATTAAGAAATCATTCCAATATCATTAAACATCATTAAAAGTCCAGATCTAACCATGAAAACTCTAATTCGAATTGTTCTTAGGTTTTTCATATTTTTCTTTATTTCTTTTTAGACCCGATATAAACAATATTCCACAAATCACGATTTCGACTCAAATAATTCAAAGGATCATTTTTCTCATGTTATATGAAGTATATAGAAGCCACGAAAAATATAGTGAAAGTCCAGAAAAATCGGATCTATTTTATATCGAGTTTTTGTGTTTTTAGGGTTTCGAATCCAATAATTTCTATATGATCGAATTGTGATGCATGGCTCATTTCTATCATTTTTAACACGTTATATGAGATGAGTAGAAGGCTAGAAAAATACCAGAATTAATTTAGGACGAACGGATGAATTATTGTGATTTTGTGTTACACGGTTTCAAAGCCTCGACACCAATAAATCGCCACGACCACACGAACGACCCAAAAATCTTGTAGCTATTTTTCCCAGGTCACATACAATAGGAAGAACATAAGAAAAATGAGAAACGAATTTTTAGATGATCGAACGAATTATGATGGAATTTACCTCACGTTTTTACAATCGACACAAGAAAATTCGACACGCTTGAACCAGGCTTCTATAAATCGAATAGCTATTTTTCTTGGCTCCTTAGGATGATGAACAAACCCAGAAAATTGTCTCTCGAATTTTTGGTGGCCGGATGAGAGGTTTTAGAATTTTTGTGTGTGAAATATGTTTCTCGGCAAAGTAGGTTTAGAGGATAAAAGGAAATTGGTTACTTTTAATTTTGGAAAACCGAGTGGAGGGGAGGGTATGAAGGCACAAATCTCGGCTAATCAATTGCTAATTCAAAGATTTTAATTTGTTTCCAAATCTTGCATTTCAACTCTTTTTAAATTAATTATAATCATCTAATTAATTGTTTAATAATTTTTTTTTTTGTATAATATATTGTATAAATATAATTTTTGTACTTCTAAAAATGTCAAATGTAGCATTAGAAATAATTTTACTTCATATCTCGATCATCTCCCGAAGTTTGGAATTTATTTGGTATTTTATAAGTTTATTATTCAAAGTTTAAGATTGTAAGGGCATTTTGGTCATTTTACACGTTTTGGATTTTAGGGTTTTACATCCATGGACTGATGTGGGAAAATATGCAGGTCAAGAACAAGAACAAACTTCCAAAATCTATCCTAACTCCAAATAGCCTCAAAATAAGCAGATAACCATACAGAAGAACACATAAGCAAATAAACCATAAGATAAGCAGTTTGATAATCAGTTTACTAAAGTTGACCAAAATATAAAAACAAGAAAAATTTTGAATTTCATTAACTGAATAATAAACTACATTACTGAAAATTAAAAATTACAATAAGCTGAAAAAGAAATAAATACCTAAATTAATGCTAAATAAAACCTCCCTTATAAACTGCTACTACCACTCTATTTATACTAAAATAAAATAACTAGGGTTCCTCTTTTTTGTGTTTCTTCTGTGTGAGTGTTCCCTTGTTGCTTCTTGTGCATTAATCATGACCCTTGGATGCTTTCTTGCTCCCCACATCTTCAAATCTTGGCCGTTGGATGGTTTGGTTGTCTCGGATCGATGAGGTGGAGGGGGGACCAAAGACATGTCCATGTGATTGTTTTGGACTGGTGTGGTGAGGTGAGAGTGACAGGTTCGAGGGTTAGGGTTTAATGGTGGTTAATGGCGGGATAATGGATTAGAGAAGGATGATGAATAGGGTGAATTATGGATTTTGACTGAGGGGGTTGGGGGTTTGACCCCGTTTTGTTTTAGCTAAGGGGTGTGGGTTTGACCCCGTGTATGGTTTTAGTTAAGAAAACATGGGCTTGGGCCTTGCGGGTGAAATGAGTTTTTAAGTTGGGTTGTGGGAGAAATGGGTTTAGGGTTTTTGTTTTGATCCGGTTGTCTTTAGATTTAGATTTTAGGACAAAATGTTTTAACAAAAGGACCTTAAGTGTAAACTTTGAAATATTCAGGGACCAGTTTTGCCAAACTGCCAAGTTAAGTCTAGGGACCAATTTTGTCAATATGAAATAATCCAAGGGCCACTTTTGGAATTCTTGAGCTTGAATATAAATCCAAATGAAAATTGTCTTTTTCGGCTTCGGTTTTCGGCTCTTTTTCATATCACGCTCGGTTTTGTCCATATTTGCCCCGTTTTCAATCCTTTTGTACCTGAAACACAAAAAACACAATCCAAGGATATTTGTAACACTATATGGTCCATTTGGGTGTTTTTGGTCATTTTTATGGGGTTTTTCGGGTATAAAATGATGATTAAATGGCCACTCATCAATCCCCCTCACTAAGCAATTGCTAGTCCCTAGCAATCCGATCATATGAAGTAATGAAAGGATCAAAATTACCAAGACTATCCCGTTTTGACTTTATTATAAAATGCAAGTAATTTAAATGAGAACAAACGTAAACATCATGCTTGATTTTCAAAAGTGGCATCATGGAATGGGAATCACACAAAATGGGTGACTCCGGGGAATTGTAATCGTCATCCTCTTTTTATACTCCCCAACTAAGTCTAAAACCCTTGTGCAAATGTTTTCATAAAATGCTAACACTACTTATATTAGCAACCTATGTAAGCCGAGACTTAACTTTTCACTCCCACAATTATTCATATGTTAAGTGTGTGTGCTTGTTTTCAAAGTTTTGATCGTAAAAATCGACATTTATTAGGGTTAAAAACCGACAATGATTTAGAAATTAGAGATTCAAAGGTGAGATCACTCCATGTAGCGACTTTCTTCTCAGCTTATCCTTAGTAAACTTAGGAGGCTAGGTTTTTACACCCTCGAGAATAGTATCAGAGCTCACGGGATCTTTGAAGTCAACAATTTCTAAATCACCGTCCAACTTTTAGACAATATTGACGAATACTAGTTCAACTTTCGATTTAAATTTAAGAACAAGCAAGTTTCTCACATTTATTCATAAACAAACATAAACATTTTTTTTTTCATTTTTCATCACTTTTCCACTTTTTTTTTTTTACTTAACTCATTCTTGTACCATAAACTACGGAGCTTCACGGGGAAATTCCAAGACCTTACACCTTTCGGAATTAAGGATCCAAGGGCCGTTACAACGGAGAGTTCCAAGACCTTAACGCCTTTCAGAATTAAGGGTCCAAGGGCCGGTGCAAGAGGGTAGCCAAGACCTAAACGCCTTTTGGTAATAAGGATCCAAGGACCAATCTCGAACCGAAGGTTAGGACTTATTTATTCATACTTAAAACTTTAACTTTTGCAACTTTCAAGCAACGACTCACTTTCATTTTGCATTCTTATTATGTTTTTAAGAAAGTATGCTTGTTCCGAAATTTAAATAAAACTTTGAACTAGTATTCTAAATCAAGATTGTATAAAAATTTATTTGCTTAACAAAAACGGTTTTTGCGTTCAAAAGTTTGAAAATAGCACTAATTTAGTCAGATTAGGAGCTCCTGGGAGAAAAAGTCATAGATTACTTATATAAGCTCTAAAGAGAACCAACTACTCCACGCTTAGCATTTTCATTTGCACAATTCGTAAAAACTTAGCCTAAAAGTTAAGGGTAGCATCTAGATCAACACTCTAGCAGAGTCGGGATTCCCCTTGTTCTAGCCTAATAAAGTCTAAACTTCCACTAATACCTAAGCATTAATGTATAGCAAATTATTTTTTTATGTGCAAAGCGCTTCTTTTAGACGAAAAATACGATAAAAATTTTAAAATTTTTGGTCAAAACGGGGGTGCTAGGGGACTAGTAGGTACAAAATGTGAATTTTTTTTTTTAAATTTTGGTCAAATTCGCAAGAATTCCCCCCCACACTTAGAATTGAATATTGCCCTCAATATTCAAAGTACCGGCCTGAGCCGACACTATAGAACGTAAAAGGGTAATACTACTAGCTAAGTGTGGAAACGAAATCTTTTTTCACAAAAAAGTATTAATAAGATATCCCTGGATAAACATAAATACAAAGATAGGATATTGGGCGGCTGGATTGAAAACAGGCGCGTCAATCATCACAATCTACGGGAATCCTGAAAACAAAGGCAAACACACAACAACAAAGCACAAAACCTCATAAACGGTGTTACGGACTTGAACTTGAATCTTCGTGAGAAACGTGATGACCATTCAAGGAACTTGATCTTTTGTCCGAAGAAAGTAGACCCATGTCCATCGTGAGTAGTCATCAACTATTACCAAAATGTACCTTTTCCCGTTAATAACTCATTTTGTTGATGACTACTCAGGTTTGATGACTACTTCCGTGTATAACTCATCTTCCCATTTTGTTGCGCATTTCTTCAGATTTTTGACATGAGGAAGAATTTTCTTTTGAAGAATCTCTTTCTTTTCTTTTTGAACAGGAGAAAGAAAAGAAGAGACAGGAATTTGAGAACTAAACGCAATTTCATTCTCCAAACGAGAAATGTCATCCATAAATGTCTGAAAATATCGAAGAACCTGACATTTTTTAGGCATTTGTGGATCAACAAGATCCTCTGTCAAACAATCTTTGAATTGTGCAGCAGTTGTGGGGGCAGAAGTTATAGACGAAGGAGCATTTATGTTTGTGTATGTTAATGTTTGTTCTGGATGGTCCTTAGGAGGGACAAATGATTTGCTAAAATGAGGTCGTGCATTATAATCATAATGTACTCTTGAAAACTCTTTTTGTGAATTTGATCGACCCTCAATCTTTTGTGCAAGAAAATCAGTTTCTTCATCAATAGAATACATAACAACACGTTGAAAGGTATCATCTAACAAAAATGTTGCATTATATAACTTAGGATTGTCTTTGAGTGCTATGTGTAAATTACGGGGTTTATCACTTCCAAGTGCAAAACTTACTCCATTAGGACTTCGTTTCACAGTCATTTTTTGAATTTGTGTTACAGAATTACCCGTTTTATACACAACATTTTGAAATTCTTTGAGTTTGGTTTCCAAATCCAGAATTTCCTCAAGATATGAGTCAACACGTTTCCTAGTGGCTTGCTTTTCTTCAAGAAGATCCTGCTGAGATGTTGAAAGCTCTGATTGAGTTTTTAACAACTCAGAAGTTAAAGCATCAATTTGTTTTTTGAATTCAAATTGATCCTTTTCTTTTTGAGAGAGAAGCTCAGCTTTGGCAACGGTTAACTCACGAACTTGACTTTCTAAATTTTGAACTTTTACGTACTCTTGTTGGAAAGCAATTTCAAAACCTTTTTCACGTTTATCTTGTTTAAGATATCCCGAAAGTTGTAATTTGTAGCACTCATTGTCCTTCGTTAACAACGCAATCTTTTCTTTCAGATTATTATTGATGTCATTGCATTTTTTAATTTGTGATTGGGTGGTCATTAACAAGGCCTGAAGCTCTGAATCTTGATCAGTCAAAGGATCATTTTGTTCAATATGATCCATATTTTCATCTTCAATAGGATCATCAAATGAAACGACAGTTTTATCATCATCAAATGATACAACATTGTTTATTGGATCATCTGATGGAGATGAGAATGATGAATCAAGTTGAACAGAATTATCATTTGTAGATGAAGATGCAGATGGTGAAGCAATTTCATGTATAATACATTGTGGATCAGGTACCTGAGATAGACCATCGGTGTCATAGACCGGGCCTGTCTCGGACATGTTCATTTCTTGCATGTTTGCCATGAGCATTACTGCAGCATTTGCCTCAAGATCTTCCATCTCATCATCAGATGCAGCATTTGCCATGAAGCTTTGCTCATTTTGTGTCACCATTCCTACTGCCTTTTCATCTTTAAGAGCCATCAGAAGAGCTTCCTTGTGATATGCACTGCCCATAGTACGAGGCTTTGGACATGCATTAGCCATGTGACCATTCCCACCACAGTTGTAGCATGTGATTGAAGTATTTGCAATGCCTTTCTGTGCATTCCCAGTCATCTGATTTCTGCTCTGAGTATTACCCACACTGTTCCTGTTACCCCCTGCTGAATTGAACCTATTCCCTCCTGACTGAAACCTCTGAGACCCGTAGTTTCCACTATTTCCTGAACCATATCTGCCCGAAGACCGATTCTGAATTTCCACTCTGCCATCATTAATAACAGCTTGATTCCTGGTGTTGGAAGATGAACGAAGACGGTTGTTGGATTTGGTGAACTTGCCAAATGCTTTAGCAATTAATCCAAATGCTTCATTAAGAGAGTTGAATGCATCCTCCTCTTCATCATAATCAGCATTTGAGTACAACATGGAATCTGAGTTGTTATATGGAACCATTTGGTTGTCAGAATATTGTGATGGTGCTTCATATGAGATGATTTGGTTAGAAGTTTGTGATGGAAAACTTGGTTGAAAAGATGATTGACCAAATTCCTGGTTTGGTAGTGGAAAGTTGGATTGAGCAACGAGAGCAAGTGAGTTAGGTGTTGGTGCTGGGATGAAACCGCCTCGTGCTGCAACTTCCTTATCTACCTCTGATTGATGTTGTTTCAGAAAATCATACATGAGTCCATACTTGACCTCACCAATCTTCTTAGTTTGCCTGACAAATGTTGCATATTTATGCCATTCTGGTCCAAGGCAACCCAGAAATTTTGAATTGATAGCAATCTTTGGTAACTTGATGTCATGACGATCGAGGTCATTTACAACATTTGTGAAACGGTGGTAGTATGATTCAATTGTCTCCCCTGGTTCCATGATGAAATTATTGTACTCCATGTAAAGTTTTGACTCAAGGTCCTCTTGATTTAACTCAGTTCCTTCCATTAGAAGATGCACATGTTCCCACATGTCTTTGGCAGTCTTCTGAGCATCAATACTTCGGTAAATAGGATTTGGAATCCCCTGAAGTATGTAAGACATTGCCAACTGATTTGCCTCTTGTTGCAGTGTTTGTTCAGTTGTGTAGTTAGCGACAGCAATGGGAGTTGATGTTTCATCTCTTTCTGTAGTTCCTTGAACAACAGTTACTGGAAGTGGAAATGGTCATTCTTCAATGACTTGCTTAAGAAATTTCCCATGGGGTTTACGGAGTTCAATGAATCTGAGAAATCTACTAGCCCACTGCACATAGTTACCAGGTGTCAACATAGGTGGAGTATCCTGATTCCCAGCTTCATGTCGGGATTGCTGACTGTTGATTGCCTCATACATCTTGTTAAACCAATGTGACTCTCTGGAGTAGGATGGATTGTTCAGCATTTGATTCTGTTGCATGATTTGTTGTGGGGATACTTGTGGTGGAGAGAGAAACTGATGCTGTTGCACGAATGCTTGTTGTTGTTGATACTGAGGATGAAATTGCTGTTGTTGAGGATATTGCTGTAGCTGATAGTAGTAATTGAAGTGAGGTGGTTGAGACATATCTGGATCTTAAAGATAATTAAGATATGTGTTGATGAGTTATGTTAAGTTGGTTTGGAAATCAAAAGATTTTGTTCAACTGCGATAAGTACTGTTCACCAAGTGCGATAAGTTCAGTTCACCGAGTGCGATAAGTACAATTCACCAAGTGCGATAAGTTCAGTTCACCAAGTGCGATAAGTACAATTCACCAAGTGCGATAAGTACAGTTCACCAAGTGCGATAAGTTCAGTTCACCAAATGCGATAAGCTTCAATAGCGATATCGAGAGTAGAAAATGCGATAAAACTAGAAAGTGCGATAAACAATGACAAATTTGATATGTTATCTTAAAGTGCGATAAGTTATAGCAAAGTGCGATAAAATATCAAACTGCGATAAGATAAGATAGAAAACTGCGATAATTTATGGCATTTGCGATAGTTTTATCTCAATTCCAAGTTCGATAATTCTCAACTCTTGTACAAGAGAGGAGAAGCAACCAAGTCGAAGTATTTTCACTTTCTAATACAAGAAAGTACAATACTGAGTCCCAATGCCGATAACTGAAGATCTGCCAAATGCGATAATACCCTAACTTATCTTGATTCGAACTGCGATAAAACCCTAACTTATCTTTATTCGAACTGCGATAAAACCCTTAGTTGTCGAAGTTCACTCAGAAACCAAAAATATCACTTTTCATCAACTTTTCCAATACGTTAATAATACGGATTACACCAAATCGTCCAAATAACCAATAAACCCGATTGTTTTTTACTTTAAACGATTAGTAATCACAAGATTTGATGAAGATTAAGCTTTGTTAACGTAGAAAATATGAAAAACGATGAAGATTAGTGAAATTTTAACGAAATCAAAGCTACTATTTCAACACGAACAATAGTTTAATCGTTTGCACAAAAAACTTTATGAAATCTATAAAACCAACGTAGTAAGCGATACTAATGACTCAAAAACACGATCCTAATTATCCCTAGGCGAATGATACCACTTGTAGGTCACTAATATCTCAAACACACACACGATATGAAAGCTAAGATTCGATCTACTACTAAATATTAGGCTACGAAAAAGGAAATAAGTAAATAAGCTAATAAGCAATACGAGAAGAAGAAGAGAATAAGAGAGAATGGAAGGCTTTCAATAATCGAATGTTACAAGGACAAAGCTTACGCAAGATGCATGAAAAACCAACATGAAATGAGGAGCCCTTGCCTTCTATTTATAGGCAAATACTTAGGGCGCCTCTTACTTACATGTTTCTAGAAGGATTAGCCGGTCCATGGGCTACTAATGGACCGGACTCTAATTACAAACAATATAGCCCAAAACGTGCAACATATTATCTAAATGAACAAGACTTGTAAATATTTAAAACATGTTCCTAACAATCTCCCCCTAAGTCTTGATCATCAATGTTGCTCGACGTCTTCTTTGCTTCTTTGGCTTCTGGCGTCTTTATAATCTTTGTTTCTTTGTTCTTGTATAATGATGATATGATGTTGTCTCGATCTGCCAATCTCCAATGTCTTCTCGTCTTCTCCATCATGCTCATATATCTTTGACTTGTTTTCTGCAACATGTTCTCACTTTTCAATCTTAAAACTTGAGAAAGGTTGAAGTGCTTGAACTTTTGACTTTACTGTATCATATGTTTAACTTTTGATGTTACTGAGTCTTTGATGTTGCTGCGTGTGTCGTTGCGGTTTAGCAGTTTTAATGCCTACTCAAGTTTTAAATTTATATTTAGCCGACTTATCAATAACACACACACCTAACGAGCAGTGTACCCGGTCAGTATGAATATAATGGTAAGTAGAGTGTCGATCACTAAGAGTGGAACGTATTATCTAGTTATTCTAATCAGTATTTTAATATATTAAGTTAGCTATACAATCTATTCTAACGCAAGGGGGTTCAGCCTGAGAGACTGGCACGATTTGTTTGCAATTAAATAATAAACTAAACCAATAGGTACGAATCAGCAAGTAGCACACACGTACATAGATAAATACTCGAGACAATAAGAGGGCTGTCCTTATGATAAGTAGTTTGTCACTTGTTTTATTGCTAGTGTTATATGAAGTGTATAGTTCGATGCAACGCACCGAGATTAAGTCCTTTCTCGTTGGTTCTAATCTTATCGGCGAGTAAACCCTTAATGATTACTTATGACTATCCCGTTTATCTTTCTCCTACTTTTCTACAGACCATAGAATACATAGGCATCTAATAAACAGGCGAGGGCAGAGGCATGGCGACCCGATCAACGCTCAGCTAGACACAGAGGTTATCAATGCACTAATAAAAGTCACCAATGACATCAACATATAAACTTTAATTAATGAGAAAGCGGTTTTAAGGGAGTGCAACCTTTCCGTTGTCACGTTACACAAGCCACCAATCTTGATGAATTAAAGTTTACTAACACAATAAAACAAAACTACTTAATGAATTAAACATATGCAGCACCTTCTTACAGCTCTTGTATCTTTGATTTGGGTGTGTCTTGTGCTGCTACCTTGACT
The DNA here is from genome assembly GCA_021014915.2 of Artemisia tridentata subsp. tridentata. Classification (NCBI taxonomy): domain Eukaryota; kingdom Viridiplantae; phylum Streptophyta; class Magnoliopsida; order Asterales; family Asteraceae; genus Artemisia; species Artemisia tridentata. The sequence continues at coordinate 52,865,219 of CP139505.1, forward strand.
GAATTCGTCCTAGGTTTATGTCCTTCGGTCTTCGGTTATATATATGTCCTCCTCGAAATTCGTCTGGTCTTGGGGTATTTATAGTTTCTGCCTGAGGGTGAGATGCGGCGCATCTTGTAAGTAGATGCGGCGCATGTACTTAACTTCGCGTGGGGTCCAAGATTATAATATTCAGGAATATTCGTACACCGCCAGACGATGCGGCGTATCTTCATCTGTGGATGCGGCGCATGTCCTCTTGTATCTTGGATCGTATCTGGTGAGATCTTGATAGTGATGCGGCGCATGTAATGAGTGAGATGCGGCGCATCTGGAGCAGAATAGTCTTGATCTTGTCCATTTCAGTAGACTCTTCACTTTGTGCATGTTTTGCTCCATAATTAGTCCAAAATCGCCAAGTTTCACCAAATGCTTGTTTTCAACTGAGAATTACAAAAGTAAACGATTAAGTATCAATCCTCATACATAATATAGTAAAACAAGTCAAATTAATAGGATAAATGATGGTAATAAAATGTACTTATTTGAGTTCATCAAATATCCCCCCACTTGAACTTTACTTGTCCCCAAGTAAACCTTAGATTAAAACTTATGAAAATGTATCCTAAAGGATATTAGGATGTATTTTTATATTTAAGCATGTATTCGTTTTATCATAATCACACAACTAAACACTTAACGAATTAGAAGTAAAATAAAATAATCTGATAAAAGCAAATCTAATCGTTTAACTGTCCAGTCGCGACGAATATTCTATCATAAGCTTGGCAAGTTTACACATCTCCACCACTAAAGCTAAGGAATAACAAGTCTAAAGCGGTAAAAAGGGTTTTTAGGCTTAAGGGTTAATTATTCTTATTCACTATCGATCTCAAATTCCAGAAAAGGCGACAAAATCACAAATACATGATCGAATCCACGAACACGATACTTGCAATTGCTCAAATCCTTAACTCGAATAGGCTAAAGATAGGTCCAAACTTCACCAATAATAATATATCAAAAAGGGCGACAAAATCATAAATACATAGCCGAATCCACGACTACGATACTTAAGATTGCTCAAATCCCTAATCTCAATAAATCAAAGGTTTGGTTGGATAAAGAATAATAGGGCATGGATAATTTTTGGGATATAAATTGGTGTAAAAATAAAAATAACAAACAAAACAAATAAATTAAAATCCTAAGTGTGGTTAATCACTATCCCAACCATCCCATGAATAAGACTCATATCATTGAATAACTCACGCTTTAACACTTGAAACACACACTTTAGGTAGACACGAATTATACTCAACAAGATCTTAATCAAAGAATAAACCTTAGTTGACGTTCCCATAACTGCCAACTCCCATTCAATCCATAAATATATAACAACAAGTGGTGATATCGACCACTTACATAACTTTACATCGTTGGTTAAATCAAACATCCAACTTTTCTCTTTTTCTTTTTCTTTTCTCATTTTTTCGATTTTTTTTTTTTTTTTTTTTAATATCATAAAGATAGATGTGTAAAATTTCACACCATCACTATAATGATAATTCTGGATAATTTTTCCATACTTTTCATACTTCAGAAATAACGGTAATAGTGAAAGTAGTAAACACACGAAAAATAAACTCAAAAATATACAATATTTACTTTCACTCCAACTGCATTGTGCAATTTCCCGACCTAACCATAGATAATGAATTACGCATGCGAACACAGGTAATGTAAGGAAACACACTTTGCCTATAGCAATTAACCAACCACGGATTCTAATCTACAGGGTAGGCTAAGGTGTAAGGGTGTAACGAAACATTTAAACATAGGTGTAAGAAACGAAAGGAATGGCTCTGAGTGTTTTTCTAGGGGTATCTTACTCTAAAAATGAGAGTAACAAAAGGGTTATACGGGGGTTAACTAACCAGTGTAGTTAGCTAATAACACATAACATATAAGGCTTTTTGGGTGTAATCCTAGAAATTTACCAATTTAGACAAGTCATTCCAATTATAAAAATAATACTCATTATGGTGGTCTCGAATAGTATACAAGCCAAGTTCTAAAGTTTACAAGTCACCGGCACACTCATAGATTTGTGAATTTTGAAAAATCACAATTTTTGAAAATAACGTCATGTGTGCAGCTATGCAACTTAGATCTTAAACAAAAACATGCTAAAAAATTTTAAATTTTATATATTAAGCACATTTTAAGCATATTTTGAAAAGTTTTAGGACAAGTAAATGTTAAGTGTTCTAATTCTCCAATCCCCCTACTTAAGTTAAACAACGTCCTCGTTGTTTGTATAAAAGGTTAAAAACTGGAAAATAAAAGAATTAGAACAGAAAAACTCCCCTGAGATTTGCTCGGTATGATCCTCCATTAGTGTAAGAGCAAAAATCATCTTTCTTGTGGATTAGAACGTTTAAGCTTCATAATCGATGTATCCACAGGAAATGCAGGAATCTATAATACCACCAAGGCTTCAAAACACACCTAAGGTAAGAAAGGTTCAAACTTGCATAACACATTAGTAGTTAGGTAAAAATAAAACATAAAGACTAAAAATGAAAATCATCAGGTCAGTCGATGCGCCGTATCTTATGGAAGAAGATACGCCGTATCGAGCCTGGAATAATTACGGATCAGAATAAAAGATGCGCCGCATCCTTAACCAGGGATGCGCCGCATTAAAATAAACTGATAAAAAGTTTTAAATTCGAAAATAAAAAATGCAGAAAAATAAAATAAAGTAAGATATGACCATTGCAGGAGATGCGTCGCATCTCAGGATTGAGATGCGCCGTATCCTCTGCGGCCTGACTGACTCGACACAAAAACAGAATAGTAAAAAGATAAATCCGGGTTGTCTCCCGGTAAGCACTTGTCTTTATTCCAGAGTCTTCAAGTTAGACTCACGTTCAGCTCTTCATCTAGTCCTTGTCACGGTCCATCCTTCTTCCTTCATCCGAAAGATGTTCCCGTATAGCTCTGCGACGTTTTCTTCCGTTCGGCTTAATCTTATATAACTCTTTGTCTTCGCCGCAGCATACTCTTCATCTGGACCTAAAGAATATTTGATGATTTTAAATTTTTCAGAAATAATCACGGGTGGCTCATTATAAGGAATCCCAAGTAGTTGACACTTCCTTTTGGTGAACTCTTCATTGTCTTTATCAACAAACTCGAAATAAGGATCCTTAATCAAATAATTATCTAGTTCTTCAATTAATGACTTATTGTCTTGAATCGCCTCCCACTCTCTTTCCAAATCATATTGTAACCGTCGACTAAGCTTCGTGAAATCATCAAATTGTTTATGCACCCATTCCCAGAAAGTAGTATCCGATGTTCCCTTAAGTCCTTTCAAGCGTTCAATTCTACCCTTTTCTTGCAAAGCCTCCGCTTTTTGTGGGCAGTCTTCAACATTATCGTACCACTCATAATCTTCAAAGGTTACATCGTTTCCAACCCGTTTCATCCCAATTATACTTCCCCCATTACAGGTTCTGTCACTTTTATAATCACAGGTCGGCCAAACACTACTCCCGTCCTTAAAAACGAAGGGTGTACAGGTATGATTAATGTGCTCAACATCCCATGGTTTATCCCAAACCCATGGTACTTGGTCATTCCATTCGTAGTACCAGGTGTTTTTGAAATCGTCATAAGTCTTAAATCCTGGTAGATCTCCAGTAAGCACATCATCGTCGACTTGAAGAAGGTAGTTAAATTCCTTGAACTGCTTGCACAAAAGTGTCTCATAATCGAACACATCAATGTCTATTCTGAATAACTCTTCAATGCCTTCATTGATTGTTGAATCATGAAGTGACGACCCATAATCGCTTTCTACTTCTTCATCATCACCTCTCATCCAATATACCCATAATGCATCCTTAGTAGCTCGATCCATACTCTTATGGTTATTAAACTTACTAGCCAACCACTCTGAAAAATCAACATCGTTAGGATCGTGGTTAACGTCAAAGCAAGCCTTCCCAATCATATTCCTTCTTATCTCCATGAACTCATTAAATTGCTTCTTAAAACTTCGCGTCAACCATGAAGTCATAATCTGCTTGACTTCATTTGCAGGGGCGAATTCCGGACTACCATATTTGAGTTCTAGCCAATCATTGAGGGAGAGATCAATCAATCGTACCAACCTACCATGAAATAGTAACTCCGCCAAAGCATAAATTCCATCATTGTCCAGATAGTTCTCATTTAATCCCCAGTACTGTTCGGAATAAGGCATGTAAGAGATTTGGGTATTGCCTCCACCACAGCTTTTGTTGCTTGAGTCCATGTATGCAAGATAGAATTTCCCATCATCTTCTTCGATAGTAGTCCAGTTCAATCCTTTGGATTCAATGATAGGCCATAAGAGTGACAATTCATCCCCAGTGTACCTCACAAATACATCATAAGAGAATACCCCTTTGTCAATGTTGCATAAACGCATGAATTCCTTAAAAGCAGCTTCGAGAGGTGTCTCCCAGGAGAATAAATCTGCATCGATCATGAGCACATTGAATGAATCTGAAAACAAGCATTCCTTAGCAAGATATCCGTTAACTGACATGTCTTCCATAGCAAAATCTGTCATCAAAGGTAAAATCATCAGTAGGATTTGTTCGCTAGAAGAGAAATTAATGAATATAGAAACGGATATATGAATACAAATAGCTGATATCTGCAGATGATGCGCCGTATCCAAAAAGTTGGATACGCCGTATCTTATAATCGTTGAAATTTAATCAGACCTTATTCAGAAAATAGATACGCCGCTTTAGAAATCAGAATGCGCCGTATCTGTTTTAATTATCAAAAATCGATATTTATTAAAAATTAAATGCGTCGTATTAACAAAAGTTAATGCGCCGTATTTTCGTGACGTTTCAAAATATAAGATTTTTGATTCAGAAGATGCGCCGTATCGATAAAAATCGATACGCCGTATCTATTTAATAATTCGCAAACTGTTTTTAATTAAAATAATAGATACGCCGTATCTGCTAGAGCAGATGCGTCGTATCGCGTTAACGTTTAGAATTTTTTTTTTTATTAAAAACAGATACGCCGTATCTTGGGGAAAAGATGCTTCGTATCACTTTATCGCTTAGAAAATTTTTCTTATTAAAAACAGATACGCCGTATCTTGGGGAAAAGATGCGTCGTATCGAATTAATTAAACGCGTTGTATTTTATAAAAATTGAACGCAGTACGCCGTATCTGAAAAATCAGATGCGCCGTATCGTTCGATTTAGCTCAGTACAACGATAGCAGAACACACAAAAAATACGAAAAATAAAAACAAATAAAAACACACAAAAATAAACACAAATAAAAACAAACAAAAAGCACACAAAAAACAGAAAATATGCAAAATATTACAATGAATGCAAATTAAACTAATACACAACAAAATTAGCGGTTAGATAAAAATTAAAAACCTAATTAAAATACTAATCAAATTAACAGATAATAACAATTCACTCCCCGGCAACGGCGCCAAAAACTTGATGTTGCTGCGTGTGTCGTTGCGGTTTAGCAGTTTTAATGCCTACTCAAGTTTTAAATTTATATTTAGCCGACTTATCAATAACACACACACCTAACGAGCAGTGTACCCGGTCAGTATGAATATAATGGTAAGTAGAGTGTCGATCACTAAGAGTGGAACGTATTATCTAGTTATTCTAATCAGTATTTTAATATATTAAGTTAGCTATACAATCTATTCTAACGCAAGGGGGTTCAGCCTGAGAGACTGACACGATTTGTTTGCAATTAAATAATAAACTAAACCAATAGGCACGAATCAGCAAGTAGCACACACGTACACAGATAAATACTCGAGACAATAAGAGGGCTGTCCTTATGATAAGTAGTTTGTCACTTGTTTTATTGCTAGTGTTATATGAAGTGTATAGTTCGATGCAATGCACCGAGATTAAGTCCTTTCTCGTTGGTTCTAATCTTATCGGCGAGTAAACCCTTAATGATTACTTATGACTATCCCGTTTATCTTTCTCCTACTTTTCTACAGACCATAGAATACATAGGCATCTAATAAACAGGCGAGGGCAGAGGCATGGCGACCCGATCAACGCTCAGCTAGACACAGAGGTTATCAATGCACTAATAAAAGTCACCAATGACATCAACATATAAACTTTAATTAATGAGAAAGCAGTTTTAAGGGAGTGCAACCTTTCCGTTGTCACGTTACACAAGCCACCAATCTTGATGAATTAAAGTTTACTAACACAATAAAACAAAACTACTTAATGAATTAAACATATGCAGCACCTTCTTACAGCTCTTGTATCTTTGATTTGGGTGTGTCTTGTGCTGCTACCTTGACTGAATTCGTCCTAGGTTTCTGTCCTTCGGTCTTCGGTTATATTATATGTCCTCCGAAATTCGTCTGGTCTTGGGGTATTTATAGTTTCTGTCTGAGGGTGAGATGCGGCGCATCTTGTAAGTAGATGCGGCGCATGTACTTAACTTCGCGTGGGGTCCAAGATTATAATATTCAGGAATATTCGTACACCGCCAGACGATGCGGCGTATCTTCATCTGTGGATGCGGCGCATGTCCTCTTGTATCTTGGATCGTATCTGGTGAGATCTTGATAGTGATGCGGCGCATGTAATGAGTGAGATGCGGCGCATCTGGAGCAGAATAGTCTTGATCTTGTCCATTTCAGTAGACTCTTCACTTTGTGCATGTTTTGCTCCATAATTAGTCCAAAATCGCCAAGTTTCACCAAATGCTTGTTTTCAACTGAGAATTACAAAAGTAAACGATTAAGTATCAATCCTCATACATAATATAGTAAAACAAGTCAAATTAATAGGATAAATGATGGTAATAAAATATACTTATTTGAGTTCATCAGTCTTTGAGAGAACATTTCTTCAAGATATGAACATGATGGAGTCTTGATGGTCGAACTCCAGCTCCTCAGCAGCAGCAGCATCAGCACGAACCAACCGGTACTTACAGGCTCAGACTTGAGATCATCAACAGCATAGTGTGAAGACTTTCTCAAATCCTAACCCAGACCATTCTGAACCGGATTCCCCCGAAAGGGATAACACGGACACACCGAAGTGCACCCATGATTCAGTGAGTCGCGGAAGATCACCCCACGACTGTAGACCGTTTGGAGTAAACACTAAGCGTAACCCACAAGGAGTTACCGAAGTGACCTGCTGTCAGAGTTGTTTGATGTTGCTCTGGCAGGATTTCCATTCAATCATTGATAATCACAAATGTGACTTTTCTCATGAATGTTCTTGGCAGATTGCTAAGATCTGCGAAGGACACTTTCCTAAGTTACAACTAATGCCTATGATGTAGAACACCAGAGTAATTCTAAGTGTACCTAAGAGATCTTTTGATGAATCTCATGACTCTAGACTCAATTTGTGCACATTAGTTTGGTCATCGGAGGCGTGGAGCAGATTGCCTCCTTTTCAATATCAACACTCTCGTAATGAGAGGTCGATAGATTATGAAGGGTTCTCCGTATGAATGAAACAAATGTCTTTTGAGAGACACTTGAGTGGCTTAGAAGGTTTATTAGTGCGTCACTGGGTCCATGACGTCTTTAGTCTTCAATACTGGTGATGCTCATCAACCAGTAGATTATGAATTGAACCCGGTGTCTGCCCTAAGGTTGAACAAATGGAGGGCTATTTCTTTTCACCCTTTTCTTTGCTTTTCTTTTTAATTCTTCAACCCCTTCTTTCTCCTTTCATTCATTTTCTCCTTTTTAATATCATACTTAGGACTTTCTAGTTCTAAACTATTGGTATTGTCCTTGGGTAGATCCCTCCGGTTCTGGCGGATCATAGGACGGTTTTCCCTAATCCTTAGTCACCTTATAACTCCATGACTATCTTAATGATGCCATAAAACCAAAACCATTGAAAATCTCTCAAAGTGTCGATAATTTGTAAAGACATTTTGTTGACACCTTGAGAGTTTGATGATTTTCAAAAAGACTCCCCCTTAACATGTGCGCATAAGTAATAAATTTTTGAAATTTGCACATGCCGAAAAGAGTAGGCACTTTTGAATTGATTGACTTTCAATGAACCTGATCGTTGCGAGACACACTTACATCACCAGTTAAACTGGCTTGAAATTATTACCCGTATAGATCAGATTCAAAGATTATCGCTCGAAATCGGTACATTCTACTCAGACACGTCCTTTGCGAGACACGCTTACATCACCAGTTAATACTGGCTTGAAATTATTACCCGTCCGGGACATGTCCTTTCGACTACTGACTTTTCCTATCGTCAATTCGAGGGTCAATTCTGAGTTTGAGCACAAGAGATTCCAGCAAATAAGACATCATATTTTAATCATCTTTTACTTCTCCCCCTCAAAAATAGCATACTCATGATGTTTTTGGAAAACGTTTGTGATTAAAATATGCTGTTTTTGAGTTTTAGGGAAGAATTTCAAGAACATTAATATTTCTTTGAACAAATATTATATTTTCAAATACTCCCCCTTAACAAGGGAATACTTGTCCTTATGAGCAGAATGTTTGAAAAAACTTTAGAAAACATTCTGGTTTTAATTCTGCTCATAAGTAAGAAGCTTTCGCTCCTTTTTCAGGATTGAGGCACTGAAGCGTACCTCAGGGTCCTTTCTTTGGGGTCCGGGTTGTACACTATTATGTGTGCACAAGCCGTAATGCATAGGCCAATATGGAAAGAATAATGATATAAGAATAATGTAACATGATAATATATTCTTACATCAACCGCCTTTGCCAAAAGTTGAGAATACTGGGTCAGTCCGCTGAAATAGTCTGATAGCGAAAGGTGGACGACCCCCAACATAGCTTTCTAACCTCCTCATCTGATCACGATGATATAACCGATCTTCAATCTTCCGAATAAATTCCTAGACTTGTCGCACCTCCTTCGAATTCCATCTTCTTGATTTTCCCAACGCTAAATCTCGAACCCGATTAGCTAACCCATCACGTACACTCTTTAAGGTATCGTCACAGAACTTATGAATTTCATTGAATGCCATGAAACGGTGGAAATCTGTTGTGCTTCTGTAAACGAACCCAAAGACTGGACTATGTAGCATGGTGTATTGAGGGTCCTTTTTGCTGTTGAGTAGGAATTGCGGTTCAAAAAGGTTTAGCTTAGTCTGATAACTTTCAACACCTAGCTGGAGATCTTCTACACGTTCTTTGATGATTGTTCTCCTGATGTAATGACAGAGAGAGGTACTGAGTGCATATCGAAGCTCGTTAGTCAGATGTTGCAGTTTGCCTTGGACTTTCATCAGATACATGTCTTCGATATCATTCAGCCTTATCGAGTTGATTAATCGTATCAAGCTGAACCTTGGTTGATGCAGCTCCAGATCCTCCGGGTTGATTAACCGGATTATCTTTGGGTTGAAGCAGCTTCATGAACAGTTTCTGATCCTCCAACTCCATGTATTCTCTCATACTCCATCTGTTGTTCCAATACTTTCCTTGCCCTTCGCTCTTCATCTTCCTTTAATGACTTGAGACTCTGCTTTTGTGCATTTTCCTGAGAGATCTTATTATGAAGTTCTGCCTCTTCAACAGTCATAAAGACATGTTCTTCTTCAGATTCTGATGATTCAGAGTCAGATTCAGTATCTTCATCAATGATTCTACTTGGTTCAGGTTTTGGTTGGGGTTTGCTTGGTACTCTCCTCTTGATGACAGTAGTTCGGGGATGTCATTTCTTTGGTTCAGAGACACTTGATGCACTACCCGTCTTAGTCTTACTTCGAGAACGAGTCTTAGAAGAACCTGATTCTTCAACTAACTTAGCAAGACCCACACGACGTTCACGAAATACCTTTTCGTAATCAATATATGCCTTGGTTTCTTTTACCTCATTCGTCATCAGAAATTCTGGCAATCGTGCACCTTGTTTGCGTGTGCTTTCTTTTGGAAAGTAGACTTTGCTTAAGGTTTTATCCATACTGTACTCATGAACCTCTTGATCAGTTGGACGCTTATCAAGGTCTTGATGTTGATCAAGTAGATAGCTAATGAGAACCTTGGTATATCGTACAAATGGAATTTTCTTGGAGGTTTTTCGCATTAAGTACATTATGTCTTCCCAAATGAGAGCAGCAAAGTCAATTGGTTCCTGGTTCACAAATCCCCATAAGACTTGAAGATGAGAAAGTCTTGGATGCTCAAACCCACTATCTCTTCCAGATATGGAATGGGTTATGATGAAGAAGATAGTCCTCCAGGGTTGAGGAATGTATCTAGCATTGACTTTGGAGATTGTGGTTAATGGTGTATCTGGTTGAACATCATAACCAATGTCAACCACGAATTGCATGATTTCAGATTCTGAAGGTGTCGGGTAAAATTGTTTAGAAGTTTCAGGTGCATCTGGAAGTTTTAAGGCTTTACGGAGTGTGGCAGGTGTAACTCTGATTTTCTTACGATCCAGTGTACAAGTGAAATACTTGTCATCATTACTTTTTGTGAAGGTATCCCAGAATTGATGAATGTATAGTTCTGGGATGGTGTCCGAGCTATCAAGAAGATCTCTGCACTTATGAACTTTGAGAATCTCCACAGCAATCTGGCAGCTTGAGTCAGAGCACTTGATCTTGTCCAGTTCTACACGTGAATTGTTCTTTCCAATTTCCAGTGAATACCCGTGAGGAAAGACTTCATCTTTGGTGAGAGCAGGAAGAGGTTGTTGTTGTGAAGTCACCATTGATGTGTTTCTGAATCAACAATCATATACGAATATACAGAATGCATGTTTGTTAGAAATTGTTAGCTTAAGAAGCAACACATGGCACCCTATTTGCATTTATGATTGGTTGATTCATGCTTGGTCAAAGAATTTATCAAGAGTTAGCCAAGTTCTATAAAATTTGATTAATTTTGATAGTTATAAAAGGATATAACTTAAGGAAATTGATCAAATTCTATATCAGATCACAACTGCGATAATTACGTCAACTGCGATAATTATGTCAACTGCGATAATTATGTCAACTGCGATAAATATGTCAACTGCGATAATGATGCAATCAAGATAAGTATCCCAATCAAGAGAAGTATCCCAACTGCGATAATTATGCAACTGCGATAATTATCCCAACTGCGATAATTATGACAATCAAGATAAGTATCCAACTGCAATAATTATCTCAACTGCGAAAATTATCCCAACTGCGATAATTTTGGCCAACTTCGATAAACTCTAGTACAAGAGTTTACGATGATATTGTCGATGAACAGTCATTCAGATCTTATCGTGATTCATTATAACTTATGATTTGTATCCATAGATTATCACAAACATATTTTATGACTATTTTGAGCATTTTGGCTAAGTTATAACACAAATGAACCACAACCACGCAAGATTTAAACAACTCAAGTTCGTGTTCTTCATAAACCCTTAAATTTAATAATTTTGACTTAATGAGTTTCTGGGTACAAGCCAAGCATGCCAACATTCAATTAATCATCAAACAACAATATTCCAAGAAACAATTTACACAACAACACATAAACAAGGTTTTCCCCAAATTGACGCTTAAACCCTAAAATCCAATTAGAACGATTTGTAGTATCTGGGAGTTTTTAAGCATGCAATATAGGATCTTAAACAATGTATTAGCATTATCATACAATTGTTTTCAACATAAACACTCTTAATCATAAATCCCCAATTTTACGCAAAACCCTAGAACTAAATATTACAATTCTGATCGTTCTAGCCGTTGGATCATGAATCTGTTCAAAACCATCTTTAATAATAACATGTTAATCATAAGAACACTCACAAAATTCAAAGATCTTGATCGGATATGCAGAATGAATGATAGCCGTTGATGATGGTGGGTGGGTGGTATTGAATACGGTTGGTGAATTTGACAGTCTAATAACTGCGATGAATTAATTGTTTTAACTTTTTATATCTTTTAGCTACTTTGCAGTATTAGCAACTTAAGTCCCTTAACCTTATTAACTATGAAATCTTAGTCCTAAACCACCATCATGCTAACACTAAGTCTCATTTTTTTTTGACTTTTAAGGCACACAACTTTTCTTATCTTAAAATCTTATCACCTAAACTTGTAAAGCAACAATATTCTGAAACTATGCAAGTACAATTTTAAAAATTGTGGTAAAAATTATCTCCCCCTCAACACGTGTTCAAAAATAATTTGAGACATTGTGAAAGTAAACAACGTGTTGGATGAGGGATTGTACCTGCATTTTTTTTTTTAAAGATATTTACAAGGATAGTTTGGAGATGTTTGACGATGTTAATTGTTTTTAAGAAACTTTTCCAAATCATTTGGTGTCAAACATCTCATACCAATTCGGTGAACCAGATCCACAAATCTTGCATGAGGCAAGGCTTTTGTGAACAGATCCGCCAGTTGGTGTTCAGTTCCCACAAAGTATAATTCAACAGTACCCTTTTCCACGTGTTCCTTGATGAAATGGTACCGGAGATCAATATGATTGGACTTCGAATGTTGTACTGTGTTGCATGAAATGGCAATGGCACTCTTGGAGTCGCAATACATCGGAATCTTGTTGAATATATAGCCGTAGTCCATCAGTTGTGATCTCATCCAGATGACTTGAGCACAACAGGCAGACATGGCTACATACTCAGATTCTGTTGAAGACAGTGAGGTACAATCTTGCTTCTTTGACTGCCAAGAGACTAGCTTGTCACCTAAGAATTGAACTCCCCCTGATGTACTCTTGCGTGTGTCTAAGCATCCTGCATGGTCATCGTCTGAAAATGCAACAAGTTCAAACCCAGAATCCTTTGGATACCAGATCCCCAAATTAATGGTTCCCTTGATGTATCTAAGGATTCTTTTTACGGCTGACAAATGTCGTTCAGTCATTTGTCAACATTGATGATCAAGACTTAGGGGGAGATTGTTAGGAACATGTTTTAAATATTTACAAGTCTTGTTCATTTAGATAATATGTTGCACGTTTTGGGCTATATTGTTTGTAATTAGAGTCCGGTCCATTAGTAGCCCATGGACCGGCTAATCCTTCTAGAAACATGTAAGTAAGAGGCGCCCTAAGTATTTGCCTATAAATAGAAGGCAAGGGCTCCTCATTTCATGTTGGTTTTTCATGCATCTTGCGTAAGCTTTTTCCTTGTAACATTCGATTATTGAAAGCCTTCCATTCTCTCTTATTCTCTTCTTCTTCTCGTATTGCTTATTAGCTTATTTACTTATTTCCTTTTTCGTAGCTTAATATTTAGTAGTAGATCGAATCTTAGCTTTCATATCGTGTGTGTGTTTGAGATATTAGTGACCTACATGATGTGACCAAAACTTCTAAGATCTTTTAAGAGTTCAACCCAACACTTGAAGTTCAACTAAGTGCACCTAATTAAATCCAGAAATACCAAAAACAAGAGATGACAAGGATTGATCCTATGAAAAGCAATTATGATAAGGATTTTTCTTTAAACCTATAACAGTTACTAAAATCCTCAAAATACTTCAAATTAGCATAAATCCTCCTACCCACAACTCAAATAAGTGAATTCAGACTGGATCGAAGTTCCCAAAGTTGCAAATGAACAATAACTTATCTTTTTTACCTATTTTAGGCATTGACCCAAACACTCCCTTAGTTGTTAACTGTTTTGACTTTAAGCTATGAAAGACCAAATTAAGCCATGAATTTGAAAGACATATGTACAATAAGCTATGTTAAGACCTAATAAGTGTTTTGCAACAGAAAATAAGCTAGGCTAGATTATGCAATATTTTTGTGTTTTTAAGGATTTTTAAGAAAACCAAAGCAAATGGTTTTAAAACTATAAAAACAGATAAAGAGCAATCATAAACTAGCAATAAGCAGATAAGACCTATAATAAGCTGAAAATAAGCACAAAATTAAGCTAGAAGCAGTTTGTCTATTTAAAGAAATTAAATGAAAACTTACAAAATCATTAAACCTTGAAGTGAATACAGCATTATAAATATGAGAAATGAAATTACAATAAGCTAAAGCTTTAAGCTACAATTATACTAAAAGCTTCACTAACTATTCCTAAATTAAACCTACTCCTAAATTCTCACCCTAAAATTCTAACACCCCAAAATGTGAAGAGAAGGTCTTTATTTATAGGCTTGAGCTGAGGAGGTGCTCCTAGGGTTTCCACGGATCAATCCCCACCATTTAATCCAAATGTCGACATCATACCCATGATCTTAGCCCTTGATTCAACTTCCACACACCATGAGCCAATAAGATTGCTTCAATCTGCCATGAAGGACGAATTATGAGGTTATACGTAGCTTACTTGGCTTTCTAGAATGGGTAACTTGTACTTAAGTGGGTGGGTAAATGGGGAAGGCGGGGTTGAAGAAGATGAACAGTAATAAGGTCTTTTACCCGCCTTTTATCTTTTGGTTTGACCGAGTAATAGATATTCTGACTTCGGGTTAAATAAAGGATGGATCGGGTTGGGATTTAAAGGGTGTTGGGCTTAGTGGTGTAAGGATTGGGCTGGTGATGGGTTTATTTAAGGATTTTGGTTGGGATAGATTTAGGATAAAGGATGGATTGGTTTTGTAATTATTTTAAACATGGAGGGACCAATGCTGCCAAATTAGGAAAGTTATTTCAGGGACTGAATTTGTAATTGTGGTATGATCCAAGGGCTTGTTTTGGCATCTTTAGCAAAGATATGATCACTTGCGTGACTTTCTTCCCCGGCTTTTGCCATTTTTCATTGATTTTTGTCCTTTTCTTTGATATCCGTGCCTGCACATGCATAAACACAAAAACACAATATATTTGGCATAATTGGTTAGTTTTTGGTCTATTTGGTCCGTTTAATTAGGTAAAAGGTATGTGTAAATTAACACATACCAATGCCTTCCATTTCGATACTTATTTCGGAGTGTATGACAGCCTCCGTTCCATAAGTAAGGCAAAAAGGAGTCTCCCCATGGCTTGACTTGGGGTGCGTCCTATGTGCCCACAGAACCTGGGGTAGTTCATCTACCCATCCGTGATAGCTTCGTCCTAACCTCTTCTCGATTCCATTGATAATGTCCCTGTTTGTGACTTCCACTTGTCCGTTGCCTTGAGGATGGTATAGGGAAGTGAATGATTGTTTGATCTTTAGGCCCTCGCAGAAGGTTGGGAATACCCCTTCGGTAAATTGCTTTCCGTTGTCGGAGATAATAATGTGAGGGACACTAAAACGGTAGATTATGTGTTCCCACACAAAATTTTCCATATGCCTTCCTGTTACCGATACTAAAGGCTTTGCTTCGACCCATTTGGTGATGTAATCTATGGCTACAACCAAGAATTTTACTCCTCCTGGAGCTACTGGTAGGGGTCCGTCTGTATCGATTCCCCTTTGGTAGAAAGGCCATGCTGATGTGACAGAGGTCATGTCTTGCTTAGGAATTCTTGGAACGTTGGAGTGAATCTGACATGCTTCACATTTTTGTATTATTTTTATCGCGTCCCTGTGCATGGATGGCCAATAATATTCGAGCTTCATTATTTTTGAAACAACTGAGTGAGGGCCTGCATGCAATCCGTAAGAGCCTTCATGAACCTCATAGATGATGTTCGAAGCCTGTTTCGGTCCAATGCAACAAAGCCATGGAGATAAAAAGGACCTTCTGCTTAGCCTTCGACCAACTGGTGACCCAATCCTTAGGGCCGAGAGTGTTGCTCCTTGGGCCAGAGGCCTAGGTTCCATTTCCATCTCTTAATCATAATCATCACTCGAGTATTCCAATTCCCTTCGCATTTCAGCGTTCCTAACTTGCCTTTTGCGATCCCTTAAGAGAGATTCCAACACTTCGTGGTTGGCTTTGACAAAGCCTGAGCTAACAACAGGCTGTGGATTGGCTGATGTTGAAGCATGATGGTTGGGTGTTATTTCTAGGTGAGAACGTGTTGTGAACATGGAAGCAGTTATTGGGGAAAGGTTGTTAGAGTCGTTGATTGGTATTGGCGCCAAGGTCGAGAAACCCGGTGGGGGAGTATCTTCTCTCCCTTGATCCATGCCGGATATATAGTGAAAGTAGTTGGTTGGTTATAAGCTTGGAAATAACGAGACCAATTGTAGCGGTCCCACGGATGGCGCCACTGATTGCACAAAAAGATGCATATACCAGGCCGTCAATGGTGATTAACGTAATTAGGGGTGATGGTGGTGATGCCGAGTGCAAGATAACCTGAAAATAAGAAATAGAAGACACTACGTTAGACGGAGCGCGGGGGGAAGCCCCCGCGAACCGCCTCCGGTGTGAGAATCAGTCATGGTGATTATGTCATGAAAGTATTGAGGTGGAGAAGATGATATCTCATGGGTTAAGTTAAGTTGCATACCTCTGTGATGACTTCCTTATTTATAGGCATAATAATCTGATGGAGCAGTTACAGAGGATGTGTGTGGAGGCAGTTACGGAGGTCATGGCAGTTACAGAGGTCGTGGCTGAAATCATGGCTATTGACCAGTTCTGTATGACCTTTAGGCTTCAACCTTGTCGAAGGTGAGGCTCCGAACAGTGACGGAGGCCAGGCTCCGAACAGTGACGGAGGCCAGGCTCCGAACCGTGATGGAGGCCAGGTTCTGAACCTCGACAGAGGTTAGACACTATGAGTGCTTTGGGTGAAGATTGGCGGATTCCCTTGCGGTAGCCATTGTGAATGACTTAACGCCTACATTATGTGTAGGACGAAGGCGTAGGCTTCGTCCTTTAGGAGGGTACATCATCACCCTTTGTACAAATCGTAAGCTACGTACCAGAGTGATGGTAACACCCGTTAGTTGTGCGGAGGGTACGTCATCAAGCCCCCTAATCTAATGTTATGCATGTGAAGAGTGCATGGCTTTAGACTTATCATTGCCCTTGTTAAAAAAGACTTGGTAACAATTTCTACTACTTTTGTTTTGTGAAAGCCAATATCAAAGTAGTTATACTTGTTTTTAGTAGCCCATATTTGACTCCATCGTGGTGGATACCCCATTAAGCCCCCCAGTCTAATGTTATGATTTTGTAGGAGGCGTGAGATTAGACTTAAGTTGTCCTGAAACCCCTTGTTAAATAAGGAGCGTGTGTATTAGGTTTTTCCATATAACTTTCACTTTTAGTTCTAAGCGAGTTTTGTCGGAACCCATTTGTACACATGCTGAGTTGTCGAAAGGTACCAAGGTTTGTGTATAAACTTGGTTTTGTTTTATATGCTTACGCCATAATGGCATATTATCGCATATATTAGGCTCTGGCAGGCTTCTGTACCTGGTTCGAGGATCATGGGCGTATCACATGATTTTAGTTAACCACTTGGTTAATGTCCCACGATCCCTATCTTGTCGGGGAAACCTTGATAGGGTTGTGAAAGTGGGTTTGACTTGGTCTTATGAAACCTTTGTGTTAGTATCTTCGAAGAGCATACCCCGAAAGGATTAAGGCTTCGATTGGCGGCTTCCCAACTGGTAACCATCTCATAGATGAATGGTTTTACACCAATACAGAGTTTAGGAGGTTTTCCAAGTGTGTCAGAATGTAGTACTCGAAGTGAGTATGAAGGGGAGACCTTTAAACTGAACGGAGGGTATATCATCAAGCCCCTCTGTCGAAAATTATGCATACACTTCAGATGTATTGCATTCGACTAAAGTAATATAAACCTCAAAGGTTGTATATTTTGTATATGTATGAAGCCTATGGACTTCATTTAAGCAAATTAGTAGTCATTGGACAATTTACTTACTTTCTTTTGCTAGGCTATGGCCTGTATGCTACTATGTTAGCATAGTTTTAATTAATATCTACTAATGAGGGACGGTGTCCCGCATTTGTTATCATGCTTCTCTTCTCTTACGTTATTTATAAACGTAAATATACAACCTAAGGTTATAGTAGATAGATAACCTCATTGTGTGTATTTTGAACCAAGATTTTAGCAATCGTATAATTTGACTGCGACAGAGGGTCGCGACCCACTCCGTCTTCATCTTTAAGATACAAAGGGCTTAAAATACCGAAAGTTAATGTGAATTGTAATGGATGTTATGTGTATACAAGACTTATGTGTCCTGAATCATCCTTCGACATTGAAACTTGTAAATTACTTGGCTGAACAAATCTTTGTTGTATAGAACGAAACAAGAGATTTGAGGGAAATGCGTTATATCATTAATTGGGTAGGGAGGATTACATCATTTTAAGAAATGAACACTAAGACACCTACCATTAATGCTTCTTTCCCCAAATGAGAAGAATGCGATACATGAATTTTGAATAAAGTAAGTTTTACAACTATGTAGATGGAATGAGGTTATGTAATTATACTAGCAGAGTCGAGGCTCTGTAATTGTGTCTACATAGAAACTTATTTATTATGTGAGCAGAGCCGAAACTCTGTGATCGTGTCGAACGAGACACCTATGAATCAGAGGCTATGCTCTGTAGTTGTGTTGACAGAGGCTTATGTCAGCATATGTGATGCCCCGTAGTCATATGACAGAGACTTATGTCAACATGTGTGAGGCTCCGTCATCTCAATAAAGCTTGTGTGAAATGCCTTGTCAAAAGAGGCTTTGTCTATAATAGGCTTATTGTCACGGGTGACATGGTAAAGCTTGGTAGAAAGTTACTTAAGGCTTATTCATGAACATCATGTATTTAATATGCATGGATTGTGCTTTATGCTAAAAGCAAAATTAAAGCTCTAATAGAGGTTCTAGGAACATAAGGTATCCTCTGTCAATGTTGTATAATCTCCAATGATCATTGTGTCATATGCAGAGATTCATTAAAAGATGGTTTATAATATTCTTAATAAACATCAAGAGTTTCATACATATATAATATGCTTTGTAGTGAAACAGAGGCAATATAGCGTATTAGTTTCGTAGAAAACATACCAGATTGACAAAGGGTATCCTCTGTCGTTAATGTACGGTCTATGTTCACCTTGTGGTAAACATTTTGTGAAGGAAGGTTCTGGCCCCACTTGAGTGTACCATTATGTGCCCCAATTCCTTAAATGAACCTTTACGAAGGTTACAACGGAGGTTGCCACGGAGACTGGAACAGAGGGCTGCTGATTTCGGGCCTTCTTCTTAAAACAAACCCAAACAGAGGCTGCTACGAAGGTTATTGAATTTGAACCTTCTTTATAAAATGAACCCAAACAGAGGCTGCTACGAAGGTTATTGAACCTTCTCTCCAAAACAGACCATAACAGAGGTCACAACAGAGGCTGTTGTGTTTAAACCCGACAGAGGGTGTTAAAATGGTAAACATAAAGTTTGTGGTTGGAGGAAAATCTCGTGATTAGAGATAAAAGTGAAGATTTCAGTGGTGTTTCCATGTGGTAACAAGGATGTAGGGAATTCAGTTGAATTCAACCATTATTTATGGAAAACGGTTATTTGACTCGGAAAAATGAGACTTATTGTTGCGGGTCCCACGGATGGCGCCACTGATTGTGCAAAAAGATGCACATACCAGGCCTTCGATGATGATCAAAGGATTTACGGGGTGTTGAAGTTGCGCTAAGCTTGTTCTTAACCTGAAATAAGAAATACTAAAACACTACGTTAAGTGGTTGCGCAGGGGTTGGACCCTACGAACCACCTCCGGCGTGCGAGTAATTATGTGATATGTTAAGTTTTTAGTAAATTGAGAGAGTGCAGTTGACATTACCATGATTCTTGCCCGTCTAAGCTATTTATAGGGGAGAAATAGGCCTTACAGGGCGGTTGCACTTGATTCGGAGATCATGGGGGCGTCCCATGATTTATGGTAACCGTTAGGGCTTTGTGGCCCACGATCTCCTCCTTGGCGGGAAATCCTAAGGGAAGAGAGAACGTAGGTGTGAGCAGGTCAAGGTAGCTCTCCGTTCTTGCTCCTTCGTAGGAGATACCCTGAAGGGCTTAAGGCTTCGATTGGCAGATTCCCACATGCTAACCATTTCATAGATGAATGATTTTACGCCAATGAAACGTGTTAGGAGATTAACCTGGGCCTCTGAAGAGAGGGCTTCACACAAGCTCGAAGGGGAGTCCTTCGACCCGTTTGGAGGGTACATCATCAGACACCTTATAGGAACCCATTAATTTCATTCATATCTCTCCCATAATTATCTCCGTTATTTGCTCCTTTATTTTGGGTCTTGTTTAGGCTTCACTTGTATTTATAGAGATTGCCTCCTTTATTTTTGATAGATGAATAAAAACTTAATCCTTCATGCCATTGATTTTATCATGGTACCAGAGTGGTTCTCAATCAAGCTCTAAAACAACTCACCAACCCTACCTAATTACCGATTGTTCCGGGCGACGCCATTACTGGAGACAAAAGCGATTCCAACAACAAGAATGAAGGTAACCCTGTTATAAACTCACCATTTTATATTCATGCTTCAGACTACCCAAAGCAATTTCATTTAAACGAAACCCTCAACTATCACAACTACACGGATTGGTCATAGGAGATGATGAATTTCCTGTTTGCTAAGAATAAAACAGGATTCATTGATGGATCTATCAAGAAACCTGATAAAAAAGCCCCCGATTACATGCCTTGGATGCGTTGTGATGCCATGATAAAAGGATGGCTTACAACAGCCATGGAAAGAGAAATAAGAAGCAGCGTCAAGTACGCCGAAACAACCTACGAGATCTGGTCCGATCTTCTCGATAGGTTCGAAAAAGAAAGTGCCCCTAGAGCTTATGAATTGAAGCTCACCCTAACTACAACGCAGCAGTTCGGAGCCTCCGTTTCAACATACTACACAAAACTTCGCAGCCTTTGGGATGAAATTGGTTCTGTCATGCCGACACCACAATGTGCCTGCAATAAGTGTACTTGTGATACTAGAAAGAAACTAAACAATGCAATGGAGACAGTGAGACTTTATGAATTTCTCATGGGCCTAGACTGCGAGTTTACTGTTATCAGAACACAAACATTAGCCTCTAAACCGTTACCAACCTTGTTGTACAATTACGATAAAATATGCACACGATATACCCTCGTACCAAACCTTTATTTAAATCCTAATAAACACAAGTAGCAAACACGAGAGACACGATAGACTACAAAGAATCGACAAGAATATGCACACGATATACCCTCGTACCAAACCTTTATTTAAATCCTAATAAAGCTATTACAACGAGGAAGAAGAATGAATAACTAGCATCCCCCCTCATCTCTGTTTATAGAGATGAGGGGTAGAAACCTATCCTAAGTCGAATAGGAAACATCCTTGCCTTGCACTACAAGCTACCTTATCCTAGTTTATGTCTAACACCTAATCTAATTACAGCATACAATTAAGTCCCTAATCTACATTTAAGTTTACTACTAATATATAACAATTTCCATCTTAGGAGAAATACCTAAACATAACCGATACTCAGCACCTTTTCCTCGTGCTGGATTCTCGAAGTGGGGACCACCTTGTCGACCATGCATTGTACTTCAGTAATTTTCCAAGATTAGTTTCCATAGACTCCTTCACTTTCTTCTTTTCAGCAACATTACCCTATGCACCCTCTTGACCAGGTACTCCGGTTACCATAATGTCTACCCCCACCTTT
The DNA here is from genome assembly GCA_021014915.2 of Artemisia tridentata subsp. tridentata. Lineage (NCBI taxonomy): Eukaryota > Viridiplantae > Streptophyta > Magnoliopsida > Asterales > Asteraceae > Artemisia > Artemisia tridentata. The sequence continues at coordinate 52,886,870 of CP139505.1, forward strand.
ATACCAAGGTGTACCTTTTCTTGCTTCTTTACCAAGCAGCCAGTGTTTGTCTTTTCTTCAAGTTGTTTGTCCTACAACTTTCTTTGAGCCACTGCAGCATCATCATTACTATCTTGAACAACCTTAGCTTCACGATTTTCCTGAGCTACCTGCAGTTCCACCTTAAACCAAACACGTTTAGCAACCTGTACTCCATGGACTCCTGTTTTAATACCAGGAACAAGTTGTTTGAACCTAACTTGTTTATGACCAAGTTGTTTGAACCCAACTTGTTTATGACCAAGTTTCTTGAATCTAACTTATTTTGAACCTCCATGCTTTTGTACAAAAAAAGTCGTCACTTTTGCTTCAAGAGTATACACACAATTCTCTTTCCTGATCCCAGTCATCATAACCCGACAACCTTTGATCACCTTGACTCTACCCATCTGCATCTTCACAGTATAACCCTCTTTTTCAAGAGTACCCAATGAAATCAAGCTTTTTCTTAACCCTGGAACATACCTGACATCTTCCAGTATAAAGCTTGACGCATCATGCAACTGTAACCTTGTAACACCCCGAAAATCGGGTCCAACGAAAGTATACATGTCACTGAGGTGCTACTCAATTTGTATCACAACACAAGGCACAAAGAACGGTTTTACCTCAACCGTTTAGAATAAAATTGATTAACAAAAAGTGTTAAATTTACATTATTCGAAAATAGTGCGGAAACATGCCCATAAAATAAATACAGCGGTCCCAAATAAACATATGAGAGTCGTTTATGACCGTGCCCATTGCCAAGCGCCTCTAGAAATAAGCTATCACCTTAAACCTGAAAATACATGCTAAAAGGGTCAGCTTACGCTGGTGAGTTCATAGGTTTTAGTTAAAAGTTTAACAGTGGACCAAGATAAAGGATTTGCTACACTGGACTAAGATAGATGTAAATCACAAGTTCCATAGATATCAACAAACACAATCAATCCAGTATCAATATGACAGGTCACGGGAGCCCTTTTTCATATTGACAAATACAGTAAGGCCCTAAGTATAAATTTGACTTTAGCCAGGCACCATGTTATAGCAAAACATAACTAGTTTGTTTGCTACCCTGGTCTAAGACAAACATCTGTCGCGTATCTAACCTTAGCCAGTCAACAAGTTATAGCAAATCAAAAACAACAGTTAGATCCATTCAAAATAGTTTGAAAGTCTTCTCACATGAATACCAGTCAAATCACATAATGCCATCAATTAACCAAATCAAATATTTCACCCAAACAATCAAAAATAGAGTAAACAGTTTGCATATTCCAAATAAACAGTTATTGAGCTTAGTTAAAAACGAGCATGTATTCTCCCCCAAAATAGTTGTAAAGCCGGTAAAAGTAGGGGCCATGAACTCACCTTAGCCACAGCAATGCAAAGATCACACTGACACGACTGGTATTGAGAAGCAAAACACGATATTCTCAAGACATACGGCACGATGGTTCCAAGATATACAGGCACAACGGTACACGGAGGTACAAGCATAGCGGTACACAACAGTCTAGGATCGACATAACCTAATACGTGTAAAGAATCGGCTCAAAATACGTCTCGCACAATAATAAAGTCTATAAAGACAACGTGTCGTAGTTTTTGTGGATTACTCGATTTCAAAACTTATCAAAAGCTTAGTATCAACATTTCGTGTGGTGTGGTAAGAAAACATAGACTCAACATACAACTCACACCAAAGAGAATAGACATCGACATAATCGAGAAAACACTGACGAGAACTCAAACCAAATAAGACAAATCTAGAGGTTAACGACAATTAAACACCTCAAATAAAATAAATCAGTTTGTACGTTTCGGTATTTACCCCGATATCCCAAATAATTTGTATAAAACATAAACGTCTTATAAATAGAAATAAGTTTAACTAATAAAATCAGTTTTCTCAAGTCGCCGTGACTTCATTTAACTAAGTCTGAAGTTACAATATTTTATAAGTTTTATGTCTCATTATCATTCGCGTAATTATTAGTTTTGGGTTTATTGAAGATTTTGTGTCTGTTTCGTGTCTAATATATTAAATTCATTTCGAATCTAATATAGTATACCGTCTCGAGTCCCAAAATGTCCAATAAGTCCAATGTCTAATATCGTAAATCCAATAACGATCCAATACTCGTCCAAACGATGCAAATCCATTATATGTCCAAAGTAGAGTCATAATCCGTATTCAAATCCAATTCACAATTCCAAGTATTATCCGAAATGTACCAATAACCCAAACACATCAAACAATTTTATTAAACCAACCTAATTTATTTATAAATTTTTATCGGGCTTGACCCAATATATTCTTCCAAAAGCACCCACTATCAAATATATGGGCTTCGGCCCAAATTTTTATACAAACCAAATGCACCCTAATTTATACTTGGGCTCGGCCAAAAATAACATCAAACGCACCCTTATTAAAAATTTTGATACCAAACCGACAACAACCTACACGGTTTTACCATTTCCGCATACAATTCACTTTGAGACCATAGTGACTCACAATCCAACAATCAAAATAAAACTAACCACATAATTGTTCATAATCTAATTGTGAACGACTACAACACCTTCGTGGTGTCTTGTTAACCAAATCGAGACCAAGAAAGACTCGACCCAAGAAGCCTAGTCGGGCTGTAACCCGACCCGTATACCAGAACCGAATCACAACAATTGCAAACTAAATATCAGCTTCTATCTAGACCAAAACTGGTTGTGACACAACCCACTCGGGTTCTACACTCGACTCATAACAAAACAAATTAAAACCAAATAATATGAACTTGAATCCCAAGTACACAACTGCTACTTAACCCGGGTCAACCCGACTCGTATTCAACTCCCCATAAATCCAAAACAAAATCGGGTTATAACCCAATCCGTGACAACAAAATTCAAACAACACCATAACTAGTTTAATCATAAAATCGAGACCATGACAACAACATCAAGAACAACTACACCAGGTTAATCGAATCTTACCACACGAAACAATAAATAACCTCGTTTTAATCCAGTTTTTATATCATGAATTAATGACCCCATTTCATAGTTAGTTTCAAATCCACGAAAACCAAAAACAACACCAATTATAATCGGTTATAATATAAACAACACGGGTGGTTTTACCATACCACATGGACGAACGAGAGGAAAAAGGGTGAGGCGGAGGAGATGGTGGTAACGGCGATGGTGGGGGCTGAGGTGACTGGTGAGAGTGGTAACTCGAACCAAAACAACCTCCAAAAATATACCTTCGATCTATACTTGTATAGCTATAACTTATGTTGAGAGGAACATGAAAGAGACGGGGGTGTGATGGTGGATGTGGAGTTGATGGTGGTTAATGATGGCGGTGATGGGGTGGCTGGAGATGGCCGGAGGTGAGGTGGTGTTGAGGGTTGGCGGCTTTAGGTTTAAGGAGGAGGGGGGAGGTGTAACAATTAGCATTTTCAGGTTAATTTCTATTCCTGAAATTTTTTACTATTCATTTTTACTATTCACTTTCACTATTTATTCCCAAAATTTTTATTTCATATTCTCGTAAGTTAAACTATTTTAATGATAATCCGAGAGTTTGAAACTTGTCGGATCATTTCTGCAAAAATCATGAAACCGTGTCAGAGAATTACTTTAAGGTTTAAACGTCGTTTAGGCATCCCGATATGTTCCCACAACATAACAAACAAGAGAAATGTAAGTTTTTCACCCTCCATGACATTCTCAGGAATTTTGGAATTTTACATTTTCCGAATCTACGTTTTACGCGATTTACGCGTTTTAGGCTTATGGTTTTAGGTCTAAAGAACGTTTAACACCAACCGACACTAGACTAAGCCTAATCTAGACATTATAAGTCTTTTTATTTCATTTTTATCATAATAGAAAAGTTACATTTTACTTTTCTTAGTTTTACGCAACTTTCGTACGTTTTACGTTTAACGCATTTTAAACCTACGTTTCCAGCGTTATCAGCGTTTTCGCGACCCATTAAACTTATCACTCATTTTTATAAGATAATAATGAGTATATTGACAAGTTTAATCATTTCTATAAGTTTCGTATTTTTACGATACCCGGTTTTACGTTTCGTGACTTAACGGCTTACAGTTAGCGATTAACGGAACCAAAACTCACTCCGTAACCAAGATAATACCAAGACTACTCATCTAGTCACCCTATATCACCCTTGGCCAACTATAGGGGGGATTCATCACCAATGTGTTCTAATCTCATGCCTTGACATCCTAAGATTAGAACAAGTGTAGTTAAGTTGCAAAATTGATAACAACTAGCCTACAAATGTAACCCCCTCATTTTAGTATATATAGGCACTCATCCTCTCCCTTTTCCTCACCATTCAAACGTCTCACACACATACATACTTCACTTTTGCTAATTTCTTTCAAGTATTATTCAAGAAACACAAGATCCTTATCAATTCCAAAGCTCTTGTTAAGTTTTGATTGATCCAAATTCTAGTTCTTCCTTCATTTGGTGAATTCCAAGCTACAACAAGAAGTTTTCTAGTAGAATACTTCAAGTACTTCTACAAGCTATCTTAACTTGCTATCAAGAGATTGAAGAAGTGAAAGCTAGGGTTTCATAGTACTTGTTCTAGTTCTTTGGTCTTTGATTTCCTTTCTTAAGTGAAAGCCAAAAGTTGTAAGAAAACTAACCACCACTCTTGCTCAACATCATTTACATGCTTCTTATACTTTATTTATGCTATATATGGTCTTTATATTATGTTCATGATGTACAAAATCCTTTAAAACAAGTTATGAGAACTATATGTTAACTTAAAATAGGTAAACAAGAAAACTAGTGACATATATTGTGAAATACGACCAAAATAGTATAACCATGATATTAGAAACTTACCTACTGTTAAAGAGGACTTTACAAGGAAAACATAGCAATTTGAATCGCCGAAACTGAGTACACGAGTCAAAAGATACGGCCAAAAGAAGTTAGCGAAACCAAAACGTCGAAACTGCCATTTACAAGCTGTTAAGACTTTATATTGATGTATTTTGCAAACATGGAACCTTTTGGGACCTATCTTGTAAACTCTGATATATTATAATAATTTGAATGATAAATCCTTTTTAAAACAACTCAGTTAGAGATCGTTTTCTATTATTATGACTGTTGTGCCGTCGAGTAACACCCAGTTTGAATTCCGCTGCATAGTCGAAATTGGGGGTGTTACAGATTGGTACCAGAGCCATGGTTATAGAGAAACGGGTCTAATTGAGACCTAAACTATAACCACTTTTACAAACAAAAACATTTTATAGCCTTCCGCTCTCCGTGCCTTCCATCATTCAGACGATTATGTGACTTTTAGGCATTTCATGTACATGAACATACTAGTATATTGATATATATACACACTCAATATACTTTCGACCATTTTATATAAACGATGTACTAAACATATCTGCGTATGCCTATTCCAAGGCATTACGGCACAACCACATTTTCCCGATCATGTATCTACTCGTGCATTTTAGGATTTACGAAACCTTCTCAAGACATTGTAACTGATTACAATGATCTCTATTATTTCCAAAACATTGTGAGTTACACAATGGTCTCTGTTATTTCTGAGACATTGTGAGTTACACAATGGTCTCGACTATTTCTCAGACATTGTGAGTTACACAATGGTCTCTCTTATTTCTAAAACATCATGAGAAAACTATTTCATAACCCTATATAATATCATTTTATAAGAACTCGTTACGATCTGTCGAATTCCTCAATTTCTGTTCTAACTGTCTTTTGAGACGAGTTGGAACAACCACCCTATACTTCTGAAACACTTACGTCTCCTTAGAGCACATAACTTTAGGACACATCTTTATGATGTCTCACTCTTCTTTCCTTATGTTAATAGAATCATAAAACTACTTGACTAAACCGAACATCACATTATCGGTCCTTAATTATACATAGCCTAGCTACCTATGTCTAATTCGGGAGGGATCATGTTATGCTGGGAGCAGTCACCTGTATGTTTTATGAAAAACAAATTTTTCACTTATATCCTTAAAGCAAATTTCACATGAGTATAAGCAATTCGTGAGTATTCGTACAATCGAGCTTTATATCTACTAAAATTGTGCCTTTACTTGGTATCACACCAACCACTCTAAACACTAATTACAGCATTGAACTAGCTAACAGTAACTTAGTAAATACTAATACCGTAATCCCAGACTGTACTCTTAATCTCCTAAACCATCCATTTAACATCAACCATACGCCAATCGAACTTGGAAGTTTTGATGTAGTCATCGGCATGGATTGGCTATCCAAACATCAGGCTAACATCATTTGTGGTGAAAGAGTTGTTCGCATTCCTTGTGACAATGAAACTTTGGTCATCCGTGGTGATCAAAGTGGAACCCGATTAAATATCATCTCATGTATCAAAACCTTGAAATACATTGAGAGAGGATGTTATGCCTTCCTAGCACACGTAACCGAAAAGAAATCCGAAGAAAGACATCTTGAAGATGTTCCCATCGCACGTGAATTTCCCGAAGTCTTTCCCGAAGACTTACCCGGACTTCCACCAAATCATCAAGTAGAATTCCGAATTGATTTAATACCAGGAGCGGCGCCAGTAGCCCGCGCACCTTACAGGCTAGCACCGTCAGAGATGCAAGAGCTATCAAATCAATTACAAGAACTTTCGGATAAGGGATTTATTCGACCCAGTTCCTCACCTTGGGGAGCTCCAGTTCTATTTGTGAAGAAGAAAGATGGATCGTTAAGGATGTGTATCGACTACCGTGAACTAAACAAATTGACGATAAAGAATCGATACCCACTACCTAGAATCGACGATCTATTCGACCAACTACAAGGTTCAACCTATTACTCAAAAAATTGACCTACGATCAGGTTACCATCAAGTTAAGGTTCGTGAGGAAGATATTCCAAAAACAGCCTTTAGAACACGATATGGTCACCACGAGTTCCAAGTAATGCCCTTTGGCTTGACTAACGCACCAGCAGTATTCATGGATCTCATGAATCGAGTGTGTAAGCCATATTTGGACAAGTTCATGATTGTATTCATCGACGATATTCTCATCTACTCCAAAAACGAGGAAGAACACAAACAACATCTAAGAACAATTTTAGGATTACTCAAGGAAGAGAAATTGTATGCGAAATTTTCAAAATGTGAATTTTGGATTCGTTCGGTACAATTCCTTGGGCATGTGATTGACAACACTGGTTTACATGTCGATCCCGCTAAAATTGAAGCTATCAAAGATTGGCTGATGAACTCAAATAAGTACATTTTATTATCATCATTTATCCTGTTTATTTGACTTGTTTTATTATATTATATATGAGAATCGATACGTTAATGTTTACTTTAGTAATTCTCAGGTAAAAACAAGCATTATGTGAAACTTGGCGATTTTGGACTAATTATGGAGCAAAACAAGCAAGATGTCAAAAGCCTACTGAAATCCAGAAGATCAAGCTCGTTCTACTCCAGATACGCCGCAATATACTTCTAACATACGGCGTATCACTATCAAGATTTCACAAGTTACAATCCAAGTACATGCGCCGCATACAAAGATCAAGATACGCCGCATCTGAAGACGGTGTACGAATATTCCAGAATATATTAATCTTGGACCCCACGCGAAGTTAAGTCAATGCGCCGCATCTATCAACTAGATGCGCCGCATCGATCCCTCATACAGAAACTATAAATACCCCAAGGCCAGACGAATTTCGAGAGCTTAGACATTTAGACTCTTAGCTCGCAGACAGTGTGTGAAGAAATAACCCTAGAGCCGAATTCAGACGACCAAGCAGCACAAGACACACCTAAACGAAGATACAAGAGCTGTAAGAAGGTCCTGCATGTATTCAATTCATTAAGTAGTTTTGTTTTATTGTAATAGTATGCTTTAATTCATCAGGATTGATGGGCTTGTGTCATGTGACTACGAAAGATCATGCACTCCCCTTAATATTGCTTTCCCATTAATTAAAGTTTATATGTTGATGTCTTTTGTGACTTTTATTAGTGCATTGATAACCTCTGTGTCTAGCTGAGTCTTGCTTGGGTCGCCATGCCCCTTCCTCGCCTATTTGTTTTAGCGTCTCTTAAATAAATAGGATAGACATAAGTAATCATTAAGGGTTTACTCGCCGATAAGATTAGAGCCAACGAGAAAGGTTTAATTATATACACTTCATATAAAACTAGCAATAAAACAAGTGACAAGCTACTTAATTATCAGGACAGGTCTTCTTATTGTCTCGAGTATCTATCTGTGTACGTGTGTGCTAATCGCTGATTCGTGCTCATTAGTTTAGTTTTCTATTTAATCATAACCAAACCGTGCCAGTCTCTCAGGCTGAAACCCCCCTTGCGTTAGATTAGGTTGTACAGCTAACTTAAGATATTAAAATACTGATTAGAATAACTAGATAATACGTTCCACTCTTAGTGATCGACACTCTACTTACCATTATATTCATACTGACCGGGTACACTGCTCGTTAAGTGTGTGTGTTATTGATAAGTCGGCTAAATATAAATTTAAAACTTGAGTATGCATTAATACTGCTAAACCGCAACGACACACGCGCGCACCAAGTTTTTGGCGCCGCTGCCGGGGAGTGAATTGTTATTATCTGTTATTTTGATTAGTATTTTAATTAGGTTTTTCTTTTTAGTTTTTTTTATATTCTAACCACTAACCCTGTTATATATTAGATAGATTGCATTCATTTTATAGTTTGCATATTTTTCTGTTTTTGTTTTTTTTGTTTTCTGTAATTTTTGTTTCTTTTTGTTTGATTTTATTGTTGTTTTTCTTTTTTTTTCTATTTTTCCGCATTCTGCTATCGTTGTATTGTGCTGATACAAACGATACGGCGCATCTGTTTTCACAGATACGGCGTATTGCTTTTAATTTTTATAAAATACAACGCGTTTAATAAATTCGAGTACGACGCATCTTTCCCAAGATACGGCGTATTCTGTTTTTAATAAGAAATTTTTCTAAACCCTAACGCCATACGACGCATCTGTTTTAACAGATACGGCGTATTTTCTATTTAAATTAAAAACAGTTTTTTGAATTTTTAAACAAAAGCGACGCATCAATCTTTATCGATACGGCGCATCTACTAAATCAAAAATCTTGTATTTTGAAACGTAACGAAAATACGGTGCATTAGCTTTTGTTAATACGACGCATTTAATTTTATTAAATATAATCGATTTTTGATAATTTAAACTGGATACGGCGCATTCTAAAATTATAAGCGGTGTATCTGTTTTCTGAATAAAAGTCTGATTAAATTTTAACGAAATAAGATACGGCGTATCCAACTTTCTGGATACGGCGCATCGTTCGCAGATATCAGCCATTTTTATTCTTTATATTCGTTTCTACATTCATTAATTTCTCTTCTAGCAAACAGATCCTACTGACGATTTTGCCTATGATGACAGGTTTTGCTATGGAAGATATGTCAATGAACGGATATCTTGCTAAGGAACTTATGAAAGATAAGCACAATGAAAAGTCCCGCACCAAAAAGCCGTTAATTCTGGAAAGTGATGATGAGTGTGATAACTACGAAGTTAGCTTGAGCAAGTTCCCAGCATTAAGCATTACTAAAAGCTCAGAATTGGAAGAGGAACTCTTGCTTTCGGATTCATTCGAAAATTTCAATGCTATTACTTGCAACTTACCTACGATCGATGCTTTACTCAAATCCGTATCTCAAACCTACATGCCCGTCTACTCAGTGGAAGTTTATGAAGATGTCAACTTCAATGTACTCACGATTGATGCCGATTTATTTTCTTGGGAAACCCTCTTGAAGCTACTTATATGGAATTCAAATGCTTATGCAATATTGAAGATGGGATATTCTCTTATGATTTACTAATGAGCTACACTGAAGATGAATTGTTACTCTTATGGCCTATTATTGAATCTAAAGGATTAACTTGGACGACTATCGAAGAGAAATATGGGAAATTCCAAATTGAATACATGAACTCAGCAAATGCAGTCAACAAATCGAGCAACAAAAGCTATGGTAGAGGAAATATCCAACCTATACAAACTCCTTATATGCCTTATTCCGAACAGTATTGGGGATTAGATAAAAGCAATCTGGATGATGAAAGAATTTATGCTGAATCGGAGATACTGTTTCATAAAAAAATTGGTAAGGTTGATGGATATCTCTTTAGAAGAATGGCTTGAAATTAAATACGGTGATCCCAAATTTGCTCCTACGAATGAAGTCAAATGGATTGTGACTTCATGGTTGACACGAAGTTTTAAAGAACAATTTAATGAGTTCATGGAGATAAGGAGGAAAATGATTGGTAATACTAGCTTTGACGTTAACTACGATCCTAACAATGCTGATTTTTCAAATTGGTTAGCTAGTATGTTCAATAACCATAAGATCATGGACCGAGCTACTAAAGATGTGTTATGGGTATATTGGATGAGAGGGGAAGATGAGGAAGTAGAAAGCAACAATGGATCATCACATGACGATTCAAAGATCGAGGAAGGCATTGAAGAATTGTTCAGCATAGACATTGATGTATTCAATTATGAGACACCCTTGTGCAAACAATTCAAAGAATTTAATTACCTTCTTTAAATCGATGCTGATGTGCTAACTGGAGATCTACCAGGATTCAAAACTTATGATGAGTTCAAAAACACCTGGTACTACGAATGGAATGACCAGATACCATGGGTTTGGGATAAACCATGGGAATTTGGGCATATTAATCACACTTGTAAACCTTTCCGTTTCAAGGATGGAAGTAGTGAATGGCCAACCTGTGATTGGAAGGATGATGGAACCTGCAATGGGGGAAGTATAATTGGAATGAAACGAGTTGGAAACGATGTATACTTTGAAAACTATGATTGGTATGAAAAAGTTGAAGACTCCCCACGTAGAGCAGAGGCTTTGCAAGAAAAAGGTAGAATCGAATACTTAAAAGAACTAAAGGGAGCATCGAATACTACTTTCTGGGAATGGGTGCATAGAAAATGTGATGATTACACAAGGCTTAATCGACGCTTACAATGAGAATTGAAAAGAAAGTGGGACGAGACTCAAGATTATTATCAATCCATTAACTTTGTTGATTATTATCCCTATGATAATAACGATGAGTCACGAGGAATATTAATTGATGAACTTGATGACTATTTGAATAAGGATCCTTATTTCAAATTTGTTGATAAAGACGAAGAAGAATTCATCGAGAGAAAATGTCGACTACTTGGGATCACTTATAATAACCCACCCATGATAATTTCTGAAAAAATTGAAGTCATCAAATACTCTTTGGGACCATATGAGGAATATGTTGCGACGAAGACCAAAGAATATATTAGATTAAGTCGAACGGAAGAAAATGTTGCGGAACTATACGGTAACACTTTCAGATGAAAGAAGAAGGATGGCACGTAACAAGAACAAAATAAGGAGCTGAACGTGAGTCTAACTTGAAGACTCTAGAATAAAGACAAGTGCTGACCGGGAGACAACCCGGAAGAAAAATTTTTACTTTTCTGTTCTGTGTCGAGTCTGTCAGACCTGCAGAAGATGCGGCGCATCTCCATCATAAGATGCGACGCATCACCTGCACTGGTCATATCTTATTTCATTTTCTGCATTTTTACTTTTGACTTTAAAACTTTCTGTCAGTTTATTTAATGCGGCGCATCCCTGGTTAAGGATGCGACGCATCTTTTATTCTGATTCGTATTTATTCCAGGCTCGATACGGCGTATCTTCTTCCATAAGATACGGCGTATCGACTGACCTGATGATTTACAATTTAATTTTTTAGGTTTTATTTTTACTAACTACTAATGTATTATGCAAGTTTGAACCTTCTTAACTCAGGTGTGTTAAAGTCTAAATGGTATTATAGATTCCTGCATTTTTTTGTGGATACATCATCTATGAAGCCTAAACGTTCTAATCCACAAGAAAGTTGATTTTTGCTCTTATACGAATAATGGAGGATCATACCGAGCAAATCTCAGGGGAGTTTTTCTGTTCTAATTCTTTTATTTTCCAGTTTTTTTATCTTTGACACAAACAACGAGGACGTTGTTTAACTTAAGTGAGGGGATTGGAGAATTAGAACACTTACTTGTCCTAAACTTTTTCAAAATATGCTTAAAATGCGCTTAATATATCAAAATTTAAAATTTTTTAGCATGTTTTTGTTTAAAGTTTAAATTACATAACCGAACACATAACTCTATTCTTTCAAAAATATTAAAACTTTAGTGTGCTGGTGACTTGTAAACTTTAGAACTTGGCTTGTATACTATTCGAGACCACCATAATAAGTATTATCTATATAATTGGAGTGACTTGTCTAAATTGGTAAATTTCTAAGATTACACCCAAATAGCCTTTATATGTTATGTGATGTTAACTAACTACACTGGTTAGTTAACCCCCGTATAAACCCTTTGTTACTCTCAATTTTAGAGTAAGATACCCCTAGAAAAACCCTCAGAGCCATTCCTTTCATTTCTTACACCTTTGTTATAATGTTTCGATACACCCTTACACCTTAGCCTACCCTGTAGATTAAAATCCGTGGTTAATTGCTTTAGGCAAAGTGTGTTTCCTTACATTACCTGTGTTCGCGTGCGTAATTCATTATCTTTGGTTAGGTCGGGAAATTGCACAATGCAATTGATATGAAAGTAAATATTGTATAACTTTTAGTTCATTTTTCGTGTGTTTGCTACTTTCACTATTACAGTTATTTCTGAAAGTATGAAGAGTATGGAAAAATTATCCGGAAAAATTGTGATAGAAAAGTTGTGAAATTTTACATTTATGTTGATGTCAAAAAAAAAATAAATAAATAAAAAAAAAATAAAAAAAAATGGAAAAAAAATAGAAAAGAAAAAGAAAAAGGAAAATTTGGAAGTTTGTTTTAACCAACTTATGTAAAGTTTTGTATTAAGTGGGAGATATCACCACTATTTGTTGTATATTATATTTATGGATTGAATGGGAGTTGGCCGTTATGGGAACGCCAACTAAGGTTATTCTTTGATTGAGATCTTGTTGAGTATAATTCGTGTCTACCTAAAGCGTGTGTTTCAAGTGTTAAAGCGTGAGTTATTCAATGATATGAGTCTTATTCGTGGGATGGTTGGGAAAGTAATTTACCACACTTAGGATTTTAATTTATCTGTTTTGTTTATTTTTTATTCTACACCAATTTGTATCCCAAATATTATCCATACCCTATATCATTCTTCATCCAAACCTTTGATTTATTGAGATTAGGGATTTGAGCAATCTTAAGTATCGTAGTCGTGGATTCGGCTATGTATTTATGATTTTGTCGCCCTTTTTGATATAATATTATTGGTGAAGATTACTTGGTCCTATCTTTAGCCCATTCGAGTTAAGGATTTGAGCAATTGCAAGTATCGTGGTCATGGATTCGATCATGTATTTGTGATTTTGTCGCCTTTTCTGGAATTTGAGATCGATAGAGATTAAAAAGGATGATCAACCATTAACCAACAAACCCTTTTTACCGCTTTAGACTTGTTATTCCTTGGCTTTAGTGGGGGAGATGCGTATACTTGCCAAGCCTATGATAGAATATTCGTCACGACTAAGCAACTAAACGATTTAGAATTGTTTTACATTAAAAATTATTTGGTTTCTACTTCGTTAAGTGTTTGGTTGTGTGATTATGACAAAACGAATACGTGCTTAAATATAAAAATAAATCCTAACATCTTTTAGGATACATTTTCATTCGATTAATTCTAAGGTTTACTTGGGGACAAGTAAAGTTCAAGTGGGGGGATATTTGATGAACTCAAATAAGTACATTTTATTATCATCATTTATCCTATTTATTTGACTTGTTTTATTATATTATATATGAGAATCGATACGTTAATGTTTACTTTAGTAATTCTCAGGTAAAAACAAGCATTATGTGAAACTTGGCGATTTTGGACTAATTATGGAGCAAAACAAGCAAGATGTCAAAAGCCTACTGAAATCCAGAAGATCAAGCTCGTTCTACTCCAGATACGCCGCAATATACTTCTAACATACGGCGTATCACTATCAAGATTTCACAAGTTACAATCCAAGTACATGGGCCGCATACAAAGATCAAGATACGCCGCATCTGAAGACGGTGTACGAATATTCCAGAATATATTAATCTTGGACCCCACGCGAAGTTAAGTCAATGCGCCGCATCTATCAACTAGATGCGCCGCATCGATCCCTTAGACAGAAACTATAAATACCCCAAGGCCAGACGAATTTCGAGAGCTTAGACTTTTAAACTCTTAGCTCGCAGACAGTGTGTGAAGAAATAACCCTAGAGCCGAATTCAGACGACCAAGCAGCACAAGACACACCTAAACGAAGATACAAGAGCTGTAAGAAGGTCCTGCATGTATTCAATTCATTAAGTAGTTTTGTTTTATTGTAATAGTACGCTTTAATTCATCAGGATTGATGGGCTTGTGTCATCTGACTACGGAAGATCATGCACTCCCCTTAATATTGCTTTCCCATTAATTAAAGTTTATATGTTGATGTCTTTGGTGACTTTTATTAGTGCATTGATAACCTCTGTGTCTAGCTGAGTCTTGCTTGGGTCGCCATGCCCCTTCCTCGCCTATTTGTTTTAGCGTCTCTTAAATAACTAGGATAGACATAAGTAATCATTAACGGTTTACTCGCCGATAAGATTAGAGCCAACGAGAAAGTTTTAATTATATACACTTCATATAAAACTAGCAATAAAACAAGTGACAAGCTACTTAATTATCAGGACAGGTCTTCTTATTGTCTCGAGTATCTATCTGTGTACGTGTGTGCTAATCGCTGATTCGTGCTCATTAGTTTAGTTTTCTATTTAATCATAACCAAACCGTGCCAGTCTCTCAGGCTGAAACCCACCTTGCGTTAGATTAGGTTGTATAGCTAACTTAAGATATTAAAATACTGATTAGAATAACTAGATAATACGTTCCACTCTTAGTGATCGACACTCTACTTACCATTATATTCATACTGACCGGGTACACTGCTCGTTAAGTGTGTGTGTTATTGATAAGTCGGCTAAATATAAATTTAAAACTTGAGTAGGCATTAATACTGCTAAACCGCAACGACACACGCGCGCATCATTGGCCAACACCTACCACACCTATAGAAATTCGTCAATTTCTTTGTCTGGCCGGTTATTAACGAAGATTTATCGAAGGATTTTCCTCAATAGCCAAACCTTTGATCAAGCTAACTCAGAAAAACAAGAAGTATGTTTGGAACAAAGACGAAGAAGAAGCTTTTCAAACCCTCAAACAAAAACTTCGTAGTGCCCCTATTCTAGCATTGCCAGATGGGATCGAAGATTTTGTAGTCTACTGTATGCATCGCTCCAAGGTTTGGGTGTCGTGTTGATGCAACGTGAGAAAATCATGGCTTATGCTTCACGACAACTCAAGAAACATAAAGAAAACTACAACACTCATAACTTAGAGTTAGGTGCAGTAATCTTTGCGCTAAAAATCTAGAGACACTATCTATACGGTACTAGACGTACTGTGTTCACCGATCACAAAATCCTTCAACACATTTTGAATCAGAAAGAACTAAACATGAGGCAACGTCGATGGTTGGAATTACTGAGTGATTACGACTATGACATTCGCTACCACCCAGGAAAGGCAAACGTAGTAGCCGACGCCCTAAGCCGAAAGGAACGGGTTAAACCACTACGAGTCCGAGCCTTAGTCTTTACTATAAATTCTTATTTTCCAACCCAAATTCTTCAGGCTCAAGCTGAAGCGGTGAAACAAGAAGATGTCACAAGGGAAAAGTTAGACGGCATGATACAGAAGAAATTCGAAACCCGTTCAGACGGAACCCTATGCTTCAAAGGTCGAAGTTGGTTACCACTTTATGGTGGCCTATGAGACTTGATAATGCACAAATCCCATAAATCCAGATATTCCGTACATCCAGGATCTGATAATATGTATCATGATCTTAAACTATTATATTGGTGGTCAAACATGAAAGCCGATATTCCCACATACGTTGGAAAATGTCTTACATGCTCCAAAGTAAAAGCCGAACATCAAAAACCATCTGGTCCATTGCAACAACCAGAGATTCCTATGTGGAAATGGGAACAAATTATGATGGAATTCATTACCAAGCTTCTAAAGACATCAAGCGGTTATGACTCCATGTGGGTCATAGTGGATCGTCTTACAAAATCCGCACACTTTATACCAATCAAAGAGACTTACAAAATGGATCAGTTAACCAGACTGTACGTTAAAGAAATAGTCTCAAGACATGGTGCACCAATATCCATCATCTCTGACCGAGATGACAGATTTACCTCAAACTTCTGGCAGTCACTCCAAGACGCCTTTGGAACAAATCTAGACATGAGTACAGCGTATCATCCTCAGACCAATGGTCAGAGTGAGCGAACCATTCAAATGCTGGAAGACATGCTTCGAGCATGTATAATCGACTTTGGAAAAGGATGGGATACTCATCTACCATTAGTCGAATTCTCATACAACAACAATTATCACGCAAGTATCAAGGCAACATCATTTGAAGCACTTTACGGTCGAAAGTGTCGTTCACCTGTCTGTTGGGCCGAAGTGGGAGATGTTCAACTCACTGGTCCAGAACTCATTCGTGAAACAACGGATAAGATTGTACAAATCAGAAATCGACTTCAAGCCGCAAGAGATCGACAGAAAAGTTATGCCGACACACGACGCAGACCCCTAGAATTCCAAGTCGGAGATAGGGTTATGCTAAAAGTATCGCCTTGGAAAGGCTTAATACGATTCGGTAAACGAGGAAAACTAAACCCAAGATACATCGGACCATTCAAAATCCTAGCCAGGGTTGGTCCAGTGGCGTACAGACTTTGAGCTTCCGTCAGAACTCAGTAGTGTACATCCCACTTTTCATGTATCTAATCTAAAGAAATGTTTATCAGATGAATCACACGTTATTCCACTCGATGAAATCCAACTCAATGACGATCTCCAATTCATCGAAGAACCAGTAGAGATCATGGACCGAGAGGTCAAACAACTCAAAAAAAGCTGAATTCCAATTGTCAAAGTTCGTTGGAACTCACGACGTGGTCCAGAATACACATGGGAATGAGAGGACCATATACATCATAAATACCCACATCTTTTTACCAACAATGCTTCTACACCCAACGCAAATTGATCTCCGGGACGGAGCTCTCTTAAGGGGTAGAGACTGTAACACTTCGCATTTTTAGGTTAATTTAGATTCCAGAATTTTTACTATTCACTTTCACTATTCATTCCTGAAATTTTTATTCCATATTCTCGTAAGTTAAACTATTTTAATGATAATCCGAGAGTTTGACACTCGTCGGATCATTTCTACAAAAATCACGAAACCGTGTCTGAGAATTACTTTAAGGTTTAAACATCGTTTAGGCATCCCGATATGTTCCCAAAACATCATAAACAAGAGAAATGTAAGTTTTTCAACTTCCGTGACATTTTCAGGAATTTTAGAATTTTACATTTTACGAATCTGCGTATTACGTGATTTACGCGTTTTAGGCTTACGGTTTTAGGTCTAAAGAACGTTTAACACCAACCGACACTAGACTAAGCCTAATCTAGACATTATAAGTCTTTTTATTTCATTTTTATCATAATAGAAAAGTTACATTTTACTTTTCTCAGTTTTACGCAACTTTCGTACGTTTTACGTTTAACGCGTTTTAAACCTACGTTTCCAGCGTTATCAGCGTTTTCGCGACCCATTAAACTTATCACTCATTTTTATAAGATAATAATGAGTATATTAACAAGTTTAATCATTTATATAAGTTTCGTATTTTTACAATACCCGGTTTTACGCTTCGTGACTTAACGGCTTACAGTTAGCGATTAACGGAACCAAAACTCACTCCGTAACCAAGATAATACCAAGACTACTCATCTAGTCACCCTATATCACCGTTGGCCGACTATAGGGGGGATTCATCACCAATGTGTTCTAATCTCATGCCTTGACATCCTAAGATTAGAACAAGTGTAGTTAAGTTGCAAAATTGATAACAACTAGCCTACAAATGTAACCTCCTCATTTTAGTATATATAGGCACTCATCCTCTCCCTTTTCCTCACCATTCAAACGTCTCACACACATACATACTTCACTTTTTCTAATTTCTTTCAAGTATTATTCAAGAAATACAAGATCCTTATCAATTCCAAAGTTCTTGTTAAGTTTTGATTGATCCAAATTCTAGTTTCTTCCTTCCTTTGGTGAATTCCAAGCTACAAAAAGAAGTGTTATAGTAGAAGACTTTAAGTACTTCCACAAGCTATCTTAACTTGCTATCAAGAGATTGAAGAAGTGAAAGCTAGGGTTTCATAGTACTTGTTCTAGTTCTTTGGTCTTTGATTTCCTTTCTTAAGTGAAAGCCAAAAGTTGTAAGAAAACTAACCACCACTCTTGCTCAACATCATTTAAATGCTTCTTATACTTTATTTATGCTATATATAGTCTTTTTATTATGTTTATGATGTACAAAAACCTTTAAAACAAGTTATGAGAACTATATGTTAACTTAAAATAGGTAAACAAGAAAACTAGTGACATATATTGTGAAATACGACCAAAATAGTATAACCATGATATGAGACAATTACCTACTGTTAAAGAGGACTTTACAAGGAAAACATAGCAATTTGAATCGCCAAAACCGAGTACACGAGTCAAAAGATACGGCCAAAAGAAGTTAGCGAAACCAAAACGCCGAAACTGCCATTTACAAGCTGTTAAGCAGCTGTCCGTTTTGAACGAGGCCCTTCTGGTCCGATTCATCAAAAAGTTAAATCATGAAAGTTGTCCAGAACGACGTTTTATTCAAAAAGTTGAGGGCACGGCCCCTGAAAACGCATAACGAATGATATTTTTCTTCAAATTCTTAACAACCCCTTTATTGTACCTAAACGATTATGTATTTGTCACGGCTAAGTAAAACCAAATGGCCTAAAGGCCTAGGATTGAGATCACAAACTCGGCTAAGGCCAAGGTTGAGATCTCAAAGACGTGGTAGCCAAGACCAAAGCCACGGCTAAGACCTTAAGGCTTTCTAAACCGAAATCATTAACTAAAGTTTTAGTCTTAACAAAACAAAACAATTTGGATCTATTCCATCAATAAACCGGGGGATTTTCAAGTAATATCACATCCGTACTAGACTTAATAAACTTTCTTAAGTTTATTCAACCTTCGGTCATGTAACTTTTAATAACCAAAAACATATATTTTCTATCGAATACTACAATACTAGGGATCTTCATGTGAGGGGTTCATTAGAGTAAAATGGATCGACGAGTTGCTGGATTTACGAATTAAAGTGTCCTAGCTCCTCGAACGTTTACTGCATGACCTCTGAATTATGATGGCCCGAACGGTAGTACGAGATATACAAACTAAACATGTTTCATAAACCATCTTTATACAACGGCATACACAACATACTAAGTACCACACCATGAACAATATGAAGACATATATAGGCACGTCTTTGTATTCTTAGACATTATTCCAACCTAAATCACAACATTCTATTATAGGTTGCTCTTAGAGACTTTCACGACTCGACTACCATTTTCATTTCTCACTACATAACTCACGGTGAGTTCATAGCCCCACTTCTATTACTTAATTGTTTTACAAACCCTTGGGGGGATACATGCTATTTTTAAACTGAACACATTGCTTTGAAACTGTATGCTATATCTGAATCTGTTATTTGCACTAAGTACCGCTATTGCCAAACTTAAGTCCCTATTATCATGAACCATTAATCACGAGTGAAGTGAACGCGAATAATGTGGATAGGCCTATCGGGATTGACAAATCCCGTTTGTTAACCAAGTCCGGTAAACAAACGCACTCTATTTGAAGAACCATAGGTTTAATGGCAAATTACCTATTAGGGCACTGTTACTATTATATCAATTTCTATTGACAAACTGTTAACGTTTTCGGTGACATGAGCTTAGTGCAATAATAATTGTTTTGTTTTATAAACTATGAATGTGAGACTAATTACCTCACGTTACGAATATTGTGTTCAACTGATTACCTAAACTCTATGTATCTCAGGTGCATAATAATCAAGGATGGCACGGAGGGGCACACACTCAATCAAGAAGGCTATAACTTATTTTATCATTCAAAAAGACATCAAAAGACTTTATATTGATGTATTTTGTAAACATGGAACCTTTTGGGACCTATCTTGTAAACTCTGATATATATTAATAATTTGAATGATAAATCCTTTTTAAAACGACTCAGTTAGAGATCGTTTCTATTATTATGACTGTTGTGCCGTCGAGTAACACCTAGTTTGAATTCCGCTGCATAGTCAAAATTGGGGGTGTTACAGGAGGGATAATCTTAACCCTAGAAATATTATAATAGGGTATATATAGTGTTAGGTTTAGGTTTAATAAAACCCTAGGGACCAATTATGTCACAATCAAAGTCTAGGGGCAGTGGGGTAAAATTCCACAAGGACCATTTCTGGAATTTTTGCAATCTTTCACGAAATCAAGTCCGGGGCTCATTTAGACTAGTAAATGACCGATTCAAGACACAGGAATTTCACCATTGCGCTCAGAATAATTTTTCCAGTAAAAACGACTATTTATACGCCTCGTTTCTCACAAATAATAAAATAATCAAATCAAATCGTCGGTTGTGCCAGTACGCGTTGTGTACGAATTCCACGTTTCGCGAGATAACTTCACGTTTTCAAACCAAATAAGTTCAGAAAGATTCGTATATGAAGAACATAGATAATTTCTAATAAAGTTATATCTGAAAAATTACGGGGTATTACAATCCTCACTTTTCCTGTCCCTTTGATAGTGCTTGTCCTGTTATCACCTAACAGAACCGAACCACCATCAACATCCTTGAAGTCATACAAGAAATCCCTCCTAGGTGTCATATGATAAGACCTACATGAATCCATTAACAATTTAGTCATCTCATCATTCCTGACCACCACTAAGGCTTCTCCAAAGTAGGCGCTACCGTCGTCATCAGAAGAATCAGAATCCTGATCATGCTTACCCTTCCTAACGAACCCACTTGACTTCTTCATTGGACAGTCTCTTTTCAGATGACCCTATGAATGACATATGAAGCACTTGAGTTTACCTGTTCCACCCCTTGACTTAAACCACGAACTTCCACCAGAATGAGCTTTCCTTGAATGATCTGACCCTCCCCTTACATATAACCCGTCACCAGTTTCTTCCTTTGTGCCTTCAGTTCTTTTCTTCAACCCTCTTGAATTCAGAGTCGCCAGAACATCCTCCATTGTCAAGGATTCCCTCCCACACAACAATGTCTCCACAAAGTTTTCGTAAGACGATGGCAACGACGTAAGTAACATAAGTGCCTGATCCTCATCCTCAATCTCGATATCAATATTCGCTAAATCAAGTATCAACTTATTAAACTCATCTATATGATCACCCAGTTTCGTACCTGGCCACATATAGTACGCGTACAGCTTCTTCTTCAGATATAGTCTATTTGCTAAGGACTTAGTCATATATAGACTAGTCAACTTCGTCCAAATTCCTGCAGCAGTTGTTTCCTTGGTAACTTCCCGTAAAACCCGGTCTCCCAAGCATAGAATCAAGGTACTGTATGCCTTCTTCATCAAAGCATCCTTTTCACCTACTTCCATGTCCGCAGGTAATGTCTCTAATGCAGCATCACATCCCTGTTGTACCGTTAAAGCACGCATCTTTATTTGCCATAACCCGAATTCATTCTTCCCATCGAATTTATCGATGCCAAACCTAGTTATATAACTAGTCATTCTTCTTTAACCTTGCTAAAAACCTTGTGAAGTTGTTTCTTAACCAACTTTACCGACAAGTCTCACAAGCCGTGTGCAATATACTTGTTGTTGCTAAAAAAAAAACTTTCTTGCAAATCAAATTAATTATAAAAACCTTAAAACCTCGATCTCGAACAAGCAAACTCGATCGTTAACTTGAAACCCAAGCAAACCATGATCAAAACTTAAACCACAAGAAAATCTGCAACAACAAAGCCGTCAAATTAATCGTCTTTTTAATAAAATTACGACATACTTTGTAGCAAGCAAGGACCAACGTGAGTTTTTAAAAACCCTTAAATCGTCTTTTGAAACCAGAAACGATAAAAAAAACTTTGCCTCGACTTTTTCTTTTATATAAAAGACCTACAAAGATAATATAACCTTGTCACCTTTTATTAAAACAACCTCACGTCCCTTTGTAGTAATTAAGATACTTTCAACCACGTGGATAAA
Organism: Artemisia tridentata subsp. tridentata; assembly: GCA_021014915.2. Classification (NCBI taxonomy): domain Eukaryota; kingdom Viridiplantae; phylum Streptophyta; class Magnoliopsida; order Asterales; family Asteraceae; genus Artemisia; species Artemisia tridentata. Next base: position 52,909,404 of record CP139505.1, read on the forward strand.
TTTAACATTATTTGGTCACCTTTTGTTTCTATTAAAAAACCCGACGTCGCTTGTGTATCTTCTTCCTCTACCTTTCGATCGATCACCCTGCTACTTCAACGGAACCGATTCGAAACCCGAAATCGATTTTTTTCTCTAACCTCGAACAAACTAGGAACCACGACCTAGCACTTGAACTTCAAGACCACAATAACCACGGCTCTTGATACCACTTGTTGGATAATTACGACAACAACCCGAAGTTCGATCCCGAAACGCTAGATCGCAAGTTGTATCGAGCACAAGTAGCAAACACGAGAGACACGATAGACTACAAAAAATCGACAACAATATGCACGCGAAATACCCTCGTACCAAACCTTTATTAAAAACCACTACTACGAAAACTATTTTTTGTAACGGCGCATTTGAAACGGTTGTAACATATCACCGCTATAAATAATGAAAAATTATTATGTAAAACGGTTTTAGTGTGAGCCGCTGTAAAAACATCATTATTTGACACGGCCTTTTTAGTATTAAAATATAAAATGTTTTCTTTTGTTTAAATCACGTTTTTTTAGAACGGTGATTAATTCGAACGTAACAAAAAACAAACAAGGCCCATTAAAAACATAATATAGCAACACAAAAGTATAAGCACAAGTTCTCATGATTTTAGATCTCACAAACACAAAAATCACAAACATACACATTCTCATCTTTAAGTATCTCAATAAACACACAAATAGGAAACCACGGTTACACTACATCATCGAATTAACTTTCCGAAATCATGTCCACGAACGGTCGCCACGAGATCTGATAAGGTTGGTTTGTTGTAGATCTAACAATTTATTCTTATAGTTTAAAGGTTTGGTTGTTGTAGATCTGATTATGTTATATTAGGATTTAATGTTTAACTTTTTTGTTGTTGTTGTAGATCTTGCGAATTTGGAGTTGGAGCCGGTGCACTTTAATTTGTAGATCCCGTAATTTTTTTATCTTCTATCTGTAAAACATAACATGTTGATTTTAATGTGCTTTATTTTATATATTCTTGGTGATAAATTACTATGTAGTGTATTGGTGGGTCTTGTGAGTTGTATACCGAGATGACTTTAGTCAAAAATTTATAAGTATATAGTGGATCTTTCATCTCTTTAAATAAATACCCAGATGAATTTTATGATAGAATGAACACTTTTTGTTATGGAAAACATTTAATGAAAACAAAAAGTGTATAAAAAAAGAAAGAAAAAACATAAAATGAACATTTTTTTAAATAATGCGTGGTTTATTAGAACGGTTCTTCAATAACCGTGTCAAAAATATTACTTATTTAAGTGTCAAAAAGATTACTTATTTAAAACAGTTAAAAACCGTTTTTAAAAATACACCTGATTTTTTGAAATACTATATTATACCACGGTCGAATACCATTTTAAAAGACCTCATATGACCGCTTTAAAAAACTCATTCTGTACTAGTGAACCTAATAAAGCTATAACAACGAGGAAGAAGAATAAATAACTAGCATCCCCCTAATTTCCCTCCTAATTATTGCTACTAACACATAACAAACCTTGAGCAGCGCTTATCACCTAGTGGTGAATGAGACATCCGCCTTCAACGCCTCCTTTCAACACCGACGAGAACACAACGTTGGGCGAGAGAGCATGAAGCAAGACAATGGTGTGTCTAAAGATAGTAAGCGCAACGATGCCATTCAATATTGCACTATTTGTAAAAGGGACGGTCACAACAAGGAAGGGTGTTTCAAGGTCATTGGCTATCGCAAGTGGTGGCCGGGCAACAAGGGAAAAAGTGAGGGCATTAAAGCAGCCTATGTTGAAGACAATTCAAGCCCTATTCCTGGACTTTTAAAGGAACAATACGAGTTGTCCCTGAACACCTTTGCACATAACAACAACAATCAAAATGGTGAGAATCCTCACATGGCCAACTTTGCAGATAAAAGGGAAGGTGATGATGACTGGGTGGTGGACTCGGGAGCCACAAAGCACATCACCTATGATCCTAACTTCCTTTTTAACAGAACTGAAAGCAAGTTTTAAGCTCCTGTTACCATTGCTAATGGGACTAATGTTCCTCTTAAGGGAAAGGGTGAATTGACCGGATCTACACACACTCCTTGTGTTAGATGTGATACTAAGAATTATACGTAGTCTAGCACGCGGAATTTACTAGCTAGCACTTAAAAGACTTTATGTGTTTTGTATGATTTGAATGAAACAATGAACACAGAATAATAAACTTCAACGATTCAATATTATTAGAATAATAATATGAGTGATCTCCTATCACTAGGGTTTACAACCTTGAATCTCTATATTACGTCCTTCTATATCTCTGTATGTTAACCTAGGCAATCCTTTTATAGACCAAGGATTCCTTTACAAGATAACTATCATTCTAATCTTATACGATATACACAATATATTTTTCATAATTATCTATTACATAAATCATAAACATAAACCGTACTAACTTCTTCACTCAGCAGTCCTAACTGCATATGTCTTCAAAACTCTTCAGCAGTCTTAACTTCCATCTTCAACAGTCCTAACTGTTATCATCAACAGTCTTAACTGCTAAAGCTTAATTTCCTAACAATCCTCCCCTAAACTTATGATTTCTATCCAAATCACTAAGTTTCTTCAAATTAAGCTTCTTCTTCTTCTTAATGCTGAAAATTCTTTCAAACACCTATCAAGCAAATCTCTTAGATCTAGCTTTCACTTCTTGTGCAAGGTTGAATATCTTTGTCACCAGCATATCAGCCATCTCAGATTCTTCATTATCTTCTAGCTTAATATGTGCCATCAGTGTCAAAACACCTGGTCTGAGTGGATAATATTTTTCAACCAGCATATAGATCTCTATTCCATCCTTGGTAGACACTCTGTGTACTCCACACGTTCCAAATAACTTCCAAGTGATGTCCATGACTTGTGCTTGAAATCTCCATATTGACTCTCCACCATCTGGTTCATAAATTCTCTTCAATTGAACCCATAGTTCTTTATCTTTATCTTCAATAGGATCTTTATCTCTAAATTTCTCTTTCACTAAGCTCCATAGTTGATTAAGATCTTCTCTGTCAAAGCCTTTGAGTAAATCTTCAAACAACTTGTACCTTTCAGAAATATCTCCAAGTCTGATTATCTTCCATCCTTTCATTCTTCCATCAGTACACACTTCCCAGTCAATAATTGGATGTTTTACCTGCAAAGGTTTAATATAAGAAGACTCTGGAACAATCATCATCATGCTTCTGATCTTCTCATTTGTTAACCCTTCTTCTTCAGACTTTTGTTTCTTTGCAACTTCTGATTTCATAGTTTCTGATTCTCTCTTCTTACCTGTTTTGAAACCTCTTCTTGGAGTATTCAGAATAGCATAAGTTTCATAGAATTCCTTTTCAATTATGGCATAAGATTTTCCCTTGAAGTCATTCATAGTGTAATTTGCTGAGTTCTTCAAATAATGCTTCATAGACTCAACTAATTCCTTCTTTGTTGGTAACTTTATCTTGTATCCTGACTTCTGCCTTTCTCTTATCCTCTGAATCAGATCTTCCCATGTTGCAACTCCATTCTTTTTTAGTATGAATTCTTTAAGTTCCTCTGTCTTTTCTTCTTCATTCAACTGTTTATCTTTAAGAACCATTGAAGCTTGAGCTCTTACAATCACATCAGAATCCAACAAATATTGTAGCTGTTCATTGAACTCCTCTTGATTTACTTCTTTTGATCTTTTTCTTTCCATGAATTCAGCTATATTTCGTACATCATCAGCAGCCATTTTTCTTGCAAATTCCTCATCTTGAGCAATCTGAGCTTGTTTAGCTTCTTCTTTAGTCAAAGCTTCTTTTACCATTTGCCTTGCAACTTCTGCATCATGATCTATCTGTTCTTGAGTTTTTGGTTTCAATCTTTTAAGCCTTTCAAGTTCTTGAGCAGCAGCAACTTTTTCAGATGTCATTGGCTTCTTTCCTTTATCTGCTCTTCTTTTTTCATAAACTTGTTCAGCAGAAGTTTCATCAGTTGGAACTGCTTGATGCTCTGTCTCAGCAGTTTGAACTGTTTCTTGCTCTGTCTCAGCAGTATGAACTGCTTCAACATTTGGAACTGCTTGATGTGTCTCAGCTGTTTCTTCTTGAACATAACCAGAACCTGAACCAATATCAAAACCTTCATCTTGTTCTGAACCTTTATCATGTTCTGAACCTTCATCATGCCTCCCCTGAGAACCTGATCTATCCTTATCTTTACCAAATTTCCTCCCCTGTTTGGAAGAATTTTTATCATGCCCTTCTGAACCATCTGAATCATCATCATCATCAGAATCATCATCCAATATCACTCTTGCCCTTTTCTTCTTTAACTGATCTTCAAGCTTCTTCATCCTTTTTGTTAGCTTGGTGTAGACTTTGGAAAACATTTCTTTATGAGATTTCAGCTCCTCATTGCTCTTCTTAAGCTCCTCCTCCAAGGTCTTTACTCTGTCAACTAACTTGGTACATATTTCCATCAATTCAGTTTGTGAAGAGCTACCCTCATCACTTCTAGCTGTATTACCTGCTAGGAGAGGTGAATCTTTGGGTAAGGATCTAGTCACAACCCTAGTTAGACTAGGTTTAGACCTTCTCCTATAAGTGATAGGTGGTGGTTGGGTTGTTTCAAGTTCTTGAGTGGATGTGTGATGGGGATCAGTTGGAACTGCTGAACCTTCACCCAACTCAGTTTGAAGCATTTGAGGAAACAATGGAACTGGTTCCCCTTGAAAAAGCCTACTAGCCATAGCCATATTTTGAAAAACATTTGATTGTAGGCTAGGCGTAGCAAAAGTTTCAGTTGGTTTTGTAAGCAGGTATGTCTTTTTATTTAAAATTGTTTGAACAAACCTGGGATACATTAAAAACTTTGTTTTACTGTCAACATTTGATGCCATACCCTCAAAAATATATTTTGAAAAGTTAAACACTCTGTTTGTAGACAAGCAAATGAGAGCAATAGCAATATTGCTACTGAACTGCTCCCAAGCAGTCTTTTTAGGACTTAAACAACATAAAAGAGTATGTATCAAAATTCTCCATTGAGGTGAAAAACATCCTTTTTGAAAAGTCAATTTATTTTCAGATGTATTATACCTCATTTTTGTAAGTTCTTCCCAAATTTCAGTATTTAGCATAGTGTGGATACCATCTGAGTCATTTAATTTAAGATGTCTCCTAAGTATAGACTCGGTAACAACAAACTTAATGCCATCTACTTCAGTATGAATTTCTAAGTCTCCGTCATCACTTGTCAAGACAGATGAATTCTGCCAGAACTGTGTGATGTGCGAGACATAAAGAGTAGGAGAAACAGTTAGAGCATACCTTATGTGAGAGTGGTTGAGAAAGTCCACAATCTCATAAAACTTTGGCCCATCTCCTTGGTCTGTTTTCTCTAAAAATGCAACCTGGTTGTGACGCTTAACAAATTCCAATCCAGCCATTCTTAATGATGAAAAATGAAAGATTTTAGCAATATAATGATCTTGTAAATTGGAATTGAGGTTTATGCAGTCGCTTGGGGTTTATAGGTACTGTTTAGGGTTTTGCAAAATATGCGTATGAGATAAATTATCTTTAGAAAGAGAATAAATGAATTTATGGTAAAAAGATAATTATCGTCTATAAAAATCCCTATAAGTATCCTAAGAATAACGGTTTTACCCCAACGGCTAGAAAATTAATTACTGACAGATTTTTACAACGGCTAGTTGAGCCGTCCTAACTTTGTACTAACCGTACCAATTGTTGCAAAAATTTTGTTGAGCCGTACGAACCTTTTGAAATAAATTTTAAAATACCATGGCTCAAACATAGTTTTTTGCAAACTATCAGCTATCAACGGATTTGATATGTCTTTACCAATAGCCGTTTGCTTTGGACTAGCCAACTCTTCACACTTAGATATGGTGAGCTGATAACCATACAATTTTTGGTAAATTGTCAACCATCAACGAATTTGATTAGTCTTTACCAGAAACCGTTTACACTGGACTAGTTGGTTCTTATGTTGATAAGACATGGTGAACCAATTACCATTTGTTGTATGCAAAGATCACATACTAATCTCCAGAACACCATTTAGTCCAAAACATCAAGCATTCATAATCCCTTGGTGTTTTCTCTCCAATCCTGCAATTGTTAGTTCAAAAACAAAGAAACAAAATACAAAGAACTTGTCTCACAATATAAAAGCATATGACTAACAATGCACATTACAAAGAAAAATTAATTTCCTTGTGGAACCCAAGCCAAAACAGACTTAGGCTTTCCTCTAGCATCAACATAATTCATTCTTTTCAAAACATTCTTAGCACCATTGGGTGTAATAGGTCTCCATACCCAACATGCTGATGCATTCACTCCATTACCCATATTTCCCTTAGCAGTGTTTTTATTCACACCAGTACCAATTACCCTGCTAGCAGTTGGAACTGTTGGCTTGGTAGTTGTTACCTTAGGTTTCCAAACTTGATTTTTTACAACTGCTTTGTGATGAAAGGGTCTATTAACAGTTTTTGGTGCTGATTTGGAAAACATTTTTGCACCTTGAACTGTTGGCCTTGGGTGAATTGGTCTCATAGGTCTGACAGTCTGAACTGCTGGTCTAGCAGTTTGAACTGCTTTGGTTCCAGACCTTAAAAGAACTGATCTAGGTATCATTATATCATTCCTTAGAAAAGATTGAGGTCTTGCTATGCTCAACCTATGATTTGTATATCTAGGTAAAAACAAGCATTATGTGAAACTTGGCAATTTTGGACTAATTATGGAGCAAAACAAGCAAGATGTCAAAAGCCTACTGAAATCCAGAAGATCAAGCTCGTTCTACTCCAGATACGCCGCAATATACTTCTAACATACGGCGTATCACTATCAAGATTTCACAAGTTACAATCCAAGTACATGCGCCGCATACAAAGATCAAGATACGCCGCATCTGAAGACGGTGTACTAATATTCTAGAATATATTAATCTTGGACCCCACGCGAAGTTAAGTCAATGCGCCGCATCTATCAACTAGATGCGCCGCATCGATCCCTCAGACAGAAACTATAAATACCCCAAGGCCAGACGAATTTCGAGAGCTTAGACTTTTAGACTCTTAGCTCGCAGACAGTGTGTGAAGAAATAACCCTAGAGCCGAATTCAGACGACCAAGCAGCACAAGACACACCTAAACGAAGATACAAGAGCTGTAAGAAGGTCCTGCATGTATTCAATTCATTAAGTAGTTTTGTTTTATTGTAATAGTATGCTTTAATTCATCAGGATTGATGGGCTTGTGTCATGTGACTACGAAAGATCATGCACTCCCCTTAATATTGCTTTCCCATTAATTAAAGTTTATATGTTGATGTCTTTGGTGACTTTTATTAGTGCATTGATAACCTCTGTGTCTAGCTGAGTCTTGCTTGGGTCGCCATGCCCCTTCCTCGCCTATTTGTTTTAGCGTCTCTTAAATAAATAGGATAGACATAAGTAATCATTAAGGGTTTACTCACTGATAAGATTAGAGCCAATGAGAAAGGTTTAATTATATACACTTCATATAAAACTAGCAATAAAACAAGTGACAAGCTACTTAATTATCAGGACAGGTCTTCTTATTGTCTCGAGTATCTATCTATGTACGTGTGTGCTAATCGCTGATTCGTGCTCATTAGTTTAGTTTTCTATTTAATCATAACCAAACCGTGCCAGTCTCTCAGGCTGAAACCCACCTTGCGTTAGATTAGGTTGTATAGCTAACTTAAGATATTAAAATACTGATTAGAATAACTAGATAATACGTTCCACTCTTAGTGATCGACACTCTACTTACCATTATATTCATACTGACCGGGTACACTGCTCGTTAAGTGTGTGTGTTATTGAAAAGTCGGCTAAATATAAATTTAAAACTTGAGTAGGCATTAATACTGCTAAACCGCAACGACACACGCGCGCACCAAGTTTTTGGCGCCGCTGCCGGGGAGTGAATTGTTATTATCTGTTAATTTGATTAGTATTTTAATTAGGTTTTTCTTTTTAGTTTTTTTTATATTCTAACCACTAACCCTGTTATATATTAGATAGATTGCATTCATTGTATAGTTTGCATATTTTTCTGTTTTTGTTTTTTTTTGTTTTCTGTAATTTTTGTTTCTTTTTGTTTGATTTTATTTTTCTTTTTCTTTTTTTTCTATTTTTCCGCATTCTGCTATCGTTGTATTGTGCTGATACAAACGATATGGCGCATCTGTTTTCACAGATACGACGTATTGCTTTTAATTTTTATAAAATACAACGCGTTTAATAAATTCGAGTACGACGCATCTTTCCCAAGATACGGCGTATTCTGTTTTTAATAAGAAATTTTTCTAAACCCTAACGCTATACGACGCATCTGTTTTAACAGATACGGCGTATTTTCTATTTAAATTAAAAACAGTTTTTCAAATTTTTAAACAAAAGCGACGCATCGATCTTTATCGATACGGCGCATCTACTAAATCAAAAATCTTGTATTTTGAAACGTAACGAAAATACGGTGCATTAGCTTTTGTTAATACGACGCATTTAATTTTATTAAATATAATCGATTTTTGATAATTTAAACTGGATACGGCGCATTCTAAAATTATAAGCGGTGTATCTGTTTTCTGAATAAAAGTCTGATTAAATTTTAACGAAATAAGATACGGCGTATCCAACTTTCTGGATACGGCGCATCGTTAGCAGATATCAGCCATTTTTATTCTTTATATTCGTTTCTACATTCATTAATTTCTCTTCTAGCAAACAGATCCTACTGACGATTTTGCCTATGATGACAGGTTTTGCTATGGAAGATATGTCAATGAACGGATATCTTGCTAAGGAACTTATGAAAGATAAGCACAATGAAAAGTCCCGCACCAAAAAGCCGTTAATTCTGGAAAGTGATGACGAGTGTGATAACTATGAAGTTAGCTTGAGCAAGTTCCCAGCATTAAGCATTACTAAAAGCTCAGAATTGGAAGAGGAACTCTTGCTTTCGGATTCATTCGAAAATTTCAATGCTATTACTTGCAACTTACCTACGATCGATGCTTTACTCAAATCCGTATCTCAAACCTACATGCCCGTCTACTCAGTGGAAGTTTATGAAGATGTCAACTTCAATGTACTCACGATTGATGCCGATTTATTTTCTTGGGAAACCCCTCTTGAAGCTACTTATATGGAATTCAAACGCTTATGCAATATTGAAGATGGGATATTCTCTTATGATTTACTAATGAGCTACACTGAAGATGAATTGTTACTCTTATGGCCTATTATTGAATCTAAAGGATTAACTTGGACGACTATCGAAGAGAAATATGGGAAATTCCAAATTGAATACATGAACTCAGCAAATGCAGTCAACAAATCGAGCAACAAAAGCTATGGTAGAGGAAATATCCAACCTATACAAACTCCTTATATGCCTTATTCCGAACAGTATTAGGGATTAGATAAAAGCAATCTGGATGATGAAAGAATTTATGCTGAATCGGAGATACTGTTTAATAAAAAATTGGTAAGGTTGATGGATATCTCTTTAGAAGAATGGCTTGAACTTAAATACGGTGATCCCAAATTTGCTCCTACGAATGAAGTCAAACGGATTGTTACTTCATGGTTGACACGAAGTTTTAAAGAACAATTTAATGAGTTCATGGAGATAAGGAGAAAAATGATTGGTAATACTAGCTTTGACGTTAACTACGATCCTAACAATGCTGATTTTTCAAATTGGTTAGCTAGTAAGTTCAATAACCATAAGATCATGGACCGAGCTACTAAAGATGTGTTATGGGTATATTGGATGAGAGGGGAAGATGAGGAAGTAGAAAGCAACAATGGATCATCACATGACGATTCAATGATCGAGGAAGGCATTGAAGAATTGTTCAGCATAGACATTGATGTATTCAATTATGAGACACCCTTGAGCAAACAATTCAAAGAATTTAATTACCTTCTTCAAATCGACGCTGATGTGCTAACTGGAGATCTACCAGGATTCAAAACTTATGATGAGTTCAAAAACACCTGGTACTACGAATGGAATGACGAGATACCATGGGTTTGGGATAAACCATGGGAATTTGGGCATATTAATCACACTTGTAAACCTTTCCGTTTCAAGGATGGAAGTAGTGAATGGCCAACCTGTGATTAGAAGGATGATGGAACCTGCAATGGGGGAAGTATAATTGGAATGAAACGAGTTGGAAACGATGTATACTTTGAAAACTATGATTGGTATGAAAAAGTTGAAGACTCCCCACGTAGAGCAGAGGCTTTGCAAGAAAAAGGTAGAATCGAATACTTAAAAGAACTAAAGGGAGCATCGAATACTACTTTCTAGGAATGGGTGCATAGAAAATGTGATGATTACACAAGGCTTAATCGACGCTTACAATGAGAATTGAAAAGAAAGTGGGACGAGACTCAAGATTATTATCAATCCATTAACTTTGTTGATTATTATCCCTATGATAATAACGATGAGTCACGAGGAATATTAATTGATGAACTTGATGACTATTTGAATAAGGATCCTTATTTCAAGTTTATTGATAAAGACGAAGAAGAATTCATCGAGAAAAAATGTCGACTACTTGGGATCACTTATAATAACCCACCCATGATAATTTCTGAAAAAATTGAGGTCATCAAATACTCTTTGGGACCATATGAGGAATATGTTGCGACGAAGACCAAAGAATATATTAGATTAAGTCGAACGGAAGAAAATTGTTGATCCCAGTTGAGCTTCATGATCTTGTTAATTACTTTAGATAAATCTAAGGTAATTAGTATAGAAACTGATCTTGAGTTGTATATCAAATATTATGCGGAAACTAATATTTGATCTTAAGAAGAATAAACACAAAACGAATTATCAAACAACACTTCAATATATTAATACGATTGCTCTGAACAGCAATAGGGTTACAAGAAACCTTGAAGTGTAAAACAATACGTATGCTAAGATTACCAATCAATCGACCTCTAACTCTAACCCTAGAACCTCCTTTTATAGCATAAGGAGTCCTAGTCGGTTTACAAGACTTCCTATACAAGTAAAATATTCATACGTATCTTTTCTATACTTATCTTAACATACTTTACATAATTAATAAGCAATAGAGTAATCCTTCTAGCAGCAGAGTCCTCGTGAGCTAGCAGCAGAGTTACACTATGCCTATTATACTAAAACAGCAGAGTTATCAAAACAGCAGAGTTCTTATGCTAATCAGCAGAGTTACATAACTATCCGGCAGAGTTGTAATTCTCCAATCAGCAGCATTTCAGACCCAACAATCCTCCCCTAAACTTGATATTTTTCTCCAAAAATCATCAAGTTTCTTTAATCTCAGATACCCACCAGGAGGATGCTTCCAAACACCTTACTGTTTTGAAACCTGTGATACCAGCAACTGTTTGTATTTCTCAATCAATTCTTTTGCTTGATTATCTGAATCAAATGGTCTTTGAAGTGTCAACTTTCCAGGTTGCAACATTTGATACAGAATAGATGTACTGTTGTTGATGACATAATCCTTCTCCACAAGCATATACACAGTCACACCTATACAAGACAAAACATGAACTCCACAACTTTGATATAAGTACCACTTCTGAACTGTAGAGCTCAGTAACTTCCTCCATTCAATACTTTTCTCATCTGGTTCAAACATGTTCTTCAAGTAGTAATAATTTAGCCTCTCATACACTATCTCTGGTCTAGTATCTCCATACCTCATCTTGTACAAATTCCAGAGTTGAGTAATATCATCTCTATCCATATAGTGCAGCATTTGAGAAAAACTAATATACCCCACACTTGAACCATTTGATCTCTTTACTATCCAGCATACACTACTATCAGCTAAAATATCATATGAATATGAAATTATTGGATATTTTACTGATAAAGGTACTTCATTAAGTAACTCAGGCTCTTCTTGAGGTTCGTGAACTGTGAGATCCATAACCCCTTTCATCTCATCTTCAGTCACTTCTTCATTCCCTGAATCACTATCTTCTTTCTCCTCTTCCTCAAAATCACTCATCACTACTGACTGAATTTTTCTCTTCTTCCTACTCACCTGCTTTACTCTCCTTCTATATCTCTTTGTACCAGCAGATGATTCAGTCATTTCTTCAGTTTCAACAACAACTTCTTTCTCTTTCTCAGCATCAGATACTACAGACTTTGACACACTTCCACTCCCAGATGCTTTTAGATTGTCAGATCCCATAACTGCTGGATTTTTCTTCTTGTCAGAAACTTTTCTTGGATTAAGCTGAGCATAAGTTTCATAAAATTCCTTTTCAATTAAGTGATCTGGTCTCCCTTTGAAATCCTTCATCTGATAGTTTCTAGCATTCTTCAAATAGTATTTCATGTCAGTAACCAATGCTTTCCTTGAAGCTGACTTTGGTTTATAACCATGCTTCTGTGCTTCTGTTATCCTCTTAATCAGCTCTTCCCACTTAGCTAATCCATTCTTTTTGAGTATAAAAGCAACAAGCTCTTCTGTCTTTTCAGTACCATCCAACTGCTCATCATTTGATATCAGCCTAGCTTCACCTCTGACAATCATATCAGACTCAATGAAATATTGCAACTGCTCATCTAATTCTTCTTGACTAATCTCTTTAAATGAAGAGCTTTCCATAAGTTCAGTCTGATTTCCTTCTACTTCAGCTGCAACTCTTCTAGCAAATTCTTCATCCTGAGCAATTTGAGCTTGTTCATCAGCCAACTTTTTCTTTCTTACAAGTTCTTCAGCAGAGTCAGCAACAGGTTGTGTTTGTGATGGTGTAGGTGTTTTAGTTTCTTTGTGCATGTTCAGCAGCACTTGAGCTAAGGTCATCTGATCATCATCTGAATCAGCAGAGTCTTTTACTCCAGCACTCTTCTCAATATCATCAGCAGAAACTTTTAACCTTTCAGCAGAGTGATCCTCACCAGCAGAGTCACCCTTTTCACTATTTTCACCCACATCCATATTTTCAACAGCTTCCTTTACAACCTCCCCTGAACCTATCACATCCTCTTGATCCTTATCATTCATCACAGCCTCTTGTTGTTCATTCCTCCCCTGTTTGGAAGCATCCTCTTCCAAACTTGGTTTGGACCTCTTCTTGAGCCTCCCCTCAAGGTGTGCAACCCTTAACGTAAGTCTTTTAATTTCAGCACCTTGAGTAGATCTGACTGTCTTTAACTCCTTTCTTAGGTCAAGCACCTCCTTTGACAATTTGGTACAAGTTTCCGTCAATTCTTTCAATTGTTTCATGATATCCTCACAACTTCGGTCTGTGTAACCTGACCCGAGAGGTTGATCATTGGAATTGTCATTTTGTACAGGTGTTTTAGCCGTCAAATCATCAGTTTCAAGTTCAATGCTAGCATCAACATTTCGACCTGTGTGACCTGGTCCGAGAGGTGTATCATTTGCAATGTCCATATGTACATAAGTGTCCATCAATTCAATATGTTCATCTCTGTCCTCATCACTTCGAGATGTGTTACCTTCTCTGAGAGGTGAATCTTTGGACATAAACTCAGTCTCATCCCTAGGATGAACATCTGAGCCCCCCAGAAAATCCATTTGGCTGGGGTTACCACCAGTTGTATCAGGTTCCTGAGAACCTTCTACAAATGATGTTGCCATGGTTGAGGTCTTAAGTATGTTAGCACTGTCCTGTTCAACTACTAAGTTGGAAACAGTAGTGCCAACCTCTCCCATCATGGTACCTCCACTACCTGTACCAGCCTCATCTGCTACCATACTAACATTGGCCTGAGGGTGCACAATGTTCTCATTTTGTGAATTCCTAGGTGATTGGGTAGGTTGTGGTTCAGTGGAAGATGATTCATTTAAACTTGTTGATGAGGATGTGTGATGGGAAGCTGTGGGTGTTCCAGCCTCTTCATCCTCATGCACTTCAGCCACTACATTCAAGATATGCTCAGTTAAGGGAGTAATAACACCAGAAAATCCTTTCCCATTCTTCTTTAGAAATGCAAACATCTTGATGGCCATTCTACTACAGGGCTCAACATGTACATGCCTCAAAGGTTCCCTCAGCTGTCTGTTAATTATAAGTTGTAGAAACCTTGGGTACAAGTAAAACTTCTTTTTAACAAACTTCTTCAACCCTTCAAATATCATACCAGAGAAATCAAAGGGCTGCCCTGTAGCTAAACATACCAAAGCCATAGCTTGAGAAGCACTAAACTCATTCCATCCACCTATTTTGGGAAACAGGCAGTGTTGTAGAGTATGCAGTAAAAACTTCCAATGTGAACAGAGACGACCTTTCAATAATGTACTACCAGCCTCAGGTCGCTCATATCCAAAAGTCTCAAGCTCAGTCATAACTACATCTGGGGTAATAGTAGGGGGTGTTGGGGTGCCTGATAAGCGTAAAGTTCTCTTAATTGTGGTTTCACTAACGACAATATTCTCTCCATCTACACTACCTACCAATCGTTCCTCACCATCTAATACATCCAACTTAACAGTGGACCAAAATTGCTTCATATGTGATGTATAAATGGTAGGATCAGCAGTTAACGCATACCTTAACTTCGAAGCACTCAGGAAATCCATAACTTCATAAAATCCATCCGCTGCATTAACCTTACTGAGAAACGCTATCTGATTGTGTTCTTCTGGAAACGTTCGTCGAGCCATTGGATTTGGGGTTTTGGGGTGAAATGATATGAATTGTTGTGTTTGAGTGAGAATTGAGTGTAAGTTTGAAGCAATTAGAGCGTAATGAAATCAATTGGGTAAAAGATACCTTTTTGATTCAATTAGGGTTATGGACGCGCCAAAATTTTTCAGTTTGACCCTTCAACTTTCAAACTCATCAGCAGAGTTAGGAAAGTATTGACCGAAAGTCAACAATCCCAAAATTGTTAAAAATCACCTCCTTAAATATCATACCAACCTCACATTAAACTCCATAAATCCGTAATCACTAAAGCAAATCCCCAATTCTAATCCCTAACTTAACACCAATCCAACATGAGTTCATCAAAAACACCAATCATCGAAATATCTTCAGATTCATCATCGGAGGACTCAAAAGGTTGGGCTAGTTACTTTCCTAAGAACGCATCCACATCGCAAAACAAAGGAAAAGCAATCAAGGAAGATTCATACTCCGATCCACTTCCATCGACACCATCGTCATTTGAAGAATCAAGCGATGACGAAACATCTGATTGGCCTGGGAAACAGCAAGGTTGGCCAAAACACATGACTTACTACCAAGGAGCTTGGGAGATCATCCCTCCAAAACATCCAATATCAGCTGAACTACAGAAACAACTGGAGAAAGCCGCAGCCGACTTTGCAAAGAGTGTCCACATTCCACATCCGAAGCCAAATCTGGTTGAGAAGAAACCCTCTGTGCCAAAGAAGAACAACCAGCAGAAGAAAGCAGCTCCCTCTACCAGTCAGCAGCAAACTCCACCTCCTCGTCCAGTAGTACTTGCACTCCCCTGCCCAAAGGTTTTTGAGGCCATGGGCACTAGGGGACCACAAAGCAAGGTCATGCCTGATTTTGCTAAGATGTAGGTTGTGAATCTTTGTAGCTTGATGTCTTTGAACTTTTCTTTTGAGTGATGTTTGTAAGAAAACTGTCTTTGTATTTTGCTTATGGAATGAATGAACCTTTTAATGTTCCTTGCTTTACTTGAGTATTTGTATATGTATCTGCAAAAGGTTAGTTGCAAACAACAAACACAACAAGAATATTCCATAATAGCAGCAGAGTAGCATAGCAACAAACCAACTAAACAGCAGACTTTAACTAAACACAAGATAATGACAAATCAACAGCATAAATCCTTACAAAAATTTTACAAAATCATACAGAGATAAGATAGGTAAAATAGTTAAAGATTGATCATGCCAATACTAGCAACTAGAAACTGAAATCTACTGATGTCAAAACATTTTGTAAGTAAATCAGCAACATTGTTGTCAGTATGAATTTTAACCACTTGAATTAACTTTTTCTCATAACAATCTCTAATAAAATGATGTCTTATCTCTATGTGTTTTGTTTTTGAATGAAAAACAGGATTTCTAATAATACACATTGTGCTGTTGTTGTCAATAAAAATTTTTGTGTTCATGAAATTGTACCCATAATCCAGCAGCTGATTCTGAATCCAGAGCACCTGTCCACAGCAGCTAGAAGCAGCAACATATTCTGCTTCAGTTGTTGAATTTGCTACCATTGTTTGTTTCTTACATTGCCAAGAGATAAGCCTATGACCAAGATACTGACAGCCTCCTGTAGTTGATTTTCTATCCATAGTAGCTCCAGCATAGTCACTATCTGAGTATGCTATCAAGTCAAATGGTGAATTATTAGGATACCAAAGACCAAGTTTTGGTTGACCCTTTAGATACCTAAAAATTCTTTTGACTACTTCCAAGTGTGAAACCTTTGGGGACACTTGGAATCTAGCACAGGCACACACAGAAAACATGATATCTGGCCTTGAAGCAGTCAGATACATCAATGAGCCAATCATGGATCTATACAGATGTACATCAACCTCTACTCCATCTTCATCCTTGAGCAAAGGTTTATTCTTATCCATAGGTGTCTTGGCTGCCTTCACATCCTGGAATCCAAATTTCTTCAACATATCAGCCACATACTTGTCTTGGCTAATAAATATTCCATCTTTCATCTGCTTGACTTGAAGCCCCAAAAAGAAAGTCAACTCTCCCATAGAACTCATCTCAAACCTACTGTGCATTAGCTTCTCAAATCCTTCACATAACACCTTATTTGTAGACCCAAAAATGATATCATCTACATAAACTTGAACAAGTAGGATATCCTTTTTGTCTTTCTTAATGAACAATGTTTTATCAATGGTTCCTCTGCTAAAACCATTATTCAACAAATATTGGGATAAGGTGTCATACCAAGCTCTAGGAGCTTGATGTAATCCATACAGTGCTTTCTTCACCTTGTAGACCCTGTCAGGATACTTAGGATCTTCAAACCCAGGTGGTTGCATCACATAAACCTCTTCAGATATCTTTCCATACAAGAAAGCACTTTTCACATCCATTTGATACACAGGAAAATTCTTGTATGAGGCATATGCCAAGAAAAGTCTGATAGCCTCCAATCTTGCAACTGGAGCAAATACCTCATCATAGTCTATACCTTCTTCCTGAGTGTATCCCTGAGCCACCAATCTAGCCTTCTTTCTGACAACAATCCCTCTTTCATCTCTCTTGCATCTGAACACCCATTTTGTACCAATTGCCCTTTTTCCATTTGGCAAATCCACCAATGTCCAGACCTCCTGAAGCTTGAACTGCAGCAACTTCTCTTGCATAGCTTCAACCCAACTTTCATCCTTCATAGCCTTGTGAATGGTCTTGGGTTCTTCCTGAGATAAGAAACAGGCAAACATACAGTTTTGTAGATCCTTGTGGCTATTCCTCTTCTTAAGTGTCTGAGCAAATAATCCCTGATCAAGCAAATCACTCAACCCCTTTGATTTACTTCTTGTCTGTACAGCAGAGTGAACATCACCAATAATCTGCTCCTTTGGATGATTCCTATGGATTCTTGTTGTTGGTGTGGGACTAACAGGTATGTCAGTCTCCAAGTTTGATAAATCAGCTTCAGCACTAAAAACATCAACAACTTCATCATCAGTATCCACATACACTTCTTCCAATTCGGGCATATCATCAGAAGAATCATCATAAGAATCACCATCTTTATCAGTAGAGTCTTTGAGTTCAGCAGCAGAGTTACCAAGTTGAACAGCAGAGTGTTTTGCCTTAACAGCAGAGTGCTTTGGCTTAACAGCAGAGTGTTTAGACTTGGCAGCAGAGTTAAGAGAACTGCTGCTTGGTTTATTCCCTTGAATTCCATCAACTTGGGACTCTACACTTCTTTCCTTATCATCATGAGCAGGTTCATCATCACCTTCTGCATTAACCTTTGGTATTTCCTTATGTATAGCATCACCACCTGAACTTTTTCCTTCTTTAGCAGTTGGAGAGAAATACTGATCAAACTTCCACTTTTCAATCAACACAAACTCCTCTGCAGATCCATCCTTCTGTGCTTGTGTACCTGCATTAGGGTTAGTTTGTGTACCTGCAGACATGTGAGTAGTACCTGCAACAACTGGTTGATAATTCATACTTTTGGTTAAAGAATCAATATCAAACATCCAGTCAGGTCCTTTTCCATCAACATTAGGTGTGGTTTCTCTAATAGTCACATGTAAATTTTCAACTACATGCCCAGTTCTTTGATTAAAAACTCTAAAAGCCTTATTTTCAGTAGAGTAACCAACAAAGAAACCTATGTCTGCTTTCTCACTAAACTTTCCTAAGTGGTCAATGGTGTTCAAAATAGTAACAGGACACCCAAATGGTCTTAAGAAACCTATCATAGGTTTTCTACCATGCAATAACTCATAGGGGGTCTTGTTATGAGGCTTAACTATCTTAGTCCTATTCTGAACATAACAAGCAGTGTTGACTGCTTCAGCCCAAAAGATAGTGGGTAACTTAGACTCTGACAACATAGTTCTGGCAGCTTCAATTAATGTCCTATTCCTTCTCTCAGCCACACCATTTTGCTGAGGAGTTCTAGCTACACTAAATTGTCTAGTTATACCCTTTTCCTCACAGAACTGATTCATCACCTTGTTCTTAAATTCAGTTCCATTATCACATCTGATGACTTTGACCTTATGATTAAATAGGTTTTCTATCCTTGTTATAAAAGCCTTAAGAATGCTAGCTGTCTCATTCTTAGTTGCTAAAAAGAATACCCAAGTAAACCTACTGAAATCATCAGTGACCACCAAGCCATACATCTTTTTATTCAAACTATGCACATAAGTAGGTCCAAATAAGTCCATGTGTAACATAAACAAAGGTTCAGTTATAGAATTCACCAATTTGGACTTACAAGATGCTCTATGTTGCTTTCCCATTTGGCAAGCAACACAGACTTCAGGATTCTCAAAGACCTTTGAAGGCAATCCTCTGACCAAGTTCCCTTTCACAAGCTTGTTGATAGCCTTGTAGTTCAAATGTCCAAGCCTTCTGTGCCATAGTTTGGATTCATCAACAGTGGCTTTGGCAAACAGACAAGTCAAATCTCTTTTGGGAATAATATTCTTTATATCCACACTGTATATATTGTCATGTCTAGGGACTTTAAGAAGAACCAATTTATCATCAGGTATCTTATAGTCAGGGGACAAGACAAGACACTCAGTGTCGGTAAAAAGAATAAAATTCTTCCTGTCACACATTTGTGAGACACTAAAAAGATTAAACTTGAGACCATTCACCAAATACACTTTCTCAAAATCCAACTTTCCAGTTCTGATGATGCCTCTACCAACGATTTTTCCACCTTTAGGGTCATTCCCAAAGGCCACATAACCACCATCCAAAGCTTCAAAATTCTCCAAATTGCTTTGGTCTCCAGTCATATGTGAAGAGCATCCACTATCAAAAATACATTTGTCCTTTAGCTCCTTTTGTAGATTGCCCTGCACAAAAAGTAAGAGAATTAGTTTCTCTTGGGGACCCAAGCCATTACTGACTTGGATCTACCTTGTGCATCAAAGTAGTCAAATTTCTTCAACTGCATTGGTGCACTGCTGTGTCTGAGAACATGATCTAAAACTTTAACTTTTGGTTTCCAGACCCAGCAAGCTGAGGCTTTAACAGCATAAAAATGATTGCCTACAACAGTATCAGTAACAACTTTAGGCAAAACAGCAGAGTCTGCCTTTTCAGCAGAATCAACTTTTTCCTTCTTAATGGGCACTGTTGATGCAATAGGAGAGATAACTCTAGAAGTACCATCTCTCATCAAAACTTCCCTAGGAACCATGTTTCTTTTAGGGTGAGGGTGAGTCTTTCTAGCAGAGTTTCTATGGTTTACCCTATTGTACTGGTTCCATGCTGGTTTCTTATAGCACTCATCTTGCAAATGTTCAAAGCTACCACAGCAATAACATGCCTTCTTAAGTAATTGAAAGTCAGTACCTAATTTGTGTGAAACTAGGTTGTTCCAATTTCTCTGGTTTCCCCTAGGCAAGTTATTTGTTCTTTTTGGATATACTCTAGGTGTGTTGTCAAACTCAGCCATCTTCCTAGAGATACCTTTACCAAACCTAGGCTTAACAAAATCAACCTTTTTAGCCCTAGGTGTTTTTGATTCAACAACAGTAGGAATTTCTTCCTTTTTGTTCTTAGGGGTTGAATCAGATTCCACTTCATCATCATCACTGTCAGATACCCAATCTTCAATAAGGGGTGCTTCATCATACTTCTTTACCTCAACCTTAGATGACTCTATTTCTTTTTCATTAGTTTCAACAACAGATTTACTAATTTCACCTACAGGTGTAGCTCCAGACTCAGAGATGAATGATAGTGTCCTAGTAGGAGGAGCATTGGCACTCAGTTTATTAGGATGAGAAACAGCATTATATCCTAAACCAGTAAAGTGTCTTCCTAAAGGTTTACTGAGAATATCAGTGGCAAATTGTTGTTTTTCTATCATAACAACATGTTTTTCAGTCTCACTCTTAGCTGTATCTCTAGCCTGTTCAGCCTGTTCTACTTTTTCCATAAGAACCTTAATCTCATCATCTTTTATGATAATTTCATTTTTCAGGACAGTGATCTGATCAAGGTATTCAATTTCAGCCTTTTTGTAAAATTCTAATTTCTCTTCTAAGTTCTTTAAACCATATGCATAACTAAGATTATCTAGCTTAATTATATCATTTTCCTTTTTAAGGTTTCCATAGCTAGACTCAAGCATCTCAATTTTATCAGAACATGATTTAAAAGAACAAGTTGAATCATTGGATACCTCAGAGTCTGATCCAGAAGAAGAATAAGCCATGAGAGCAAAATGCTGTACTTCAGGTTCCTCTTCAGCTACCAATGCACAATTTGGACCATCCTCAGCAAGATCACTCCAATCAAAATCACCTAACCCATCACATGATACCATAGCAGTAGTGGAATTTGGTTCTTCATCAGCAGACTTCTTGAAATTCTCATTGCTTCTTTTTGGTGCTTTGCATTCTCTTGCAAAGTGTCCCTTCTTTCTGCAGTTAAAACATTCAGCCTTTGACTTATCAAATCACACACTCTTGTTCCTTCTGAACTTCATCTCTCTACCAGTTCTCTTAAGAAACCTCCTTGCCCTCATTGTTAGCATTGCATACTGCCAATGCATATCCATTTCTTCAACATCATCAGGATCAAGTTCATCCAGATCTTGAGGCATGACTGAAGTACTAGTAGTCAGTTCAGCCAAATAAGCACAAATAGCAGCATCACTGATGGTGTTGGTGTCAGCAGCAGAGACATGTGAACCAACAGCAGGAGCAAAAGTACCAGCAGCAGAGTGCTGTTCTTGATGTCTACTAGAAGTCTTGTTGCTTGAGGAAACAAAAGCAAGATTATTTGTAGTAGAGGATGAGCTTGACAATCCTTTAACTTCAGATTCATACACCTTCAAGTTGTTGTACAGATCATCCAATGTCATAGAATCAAAATCTTCCTTATGTCTCCAAACCACTGTATGAGTGTTCCATTCAGAAGATAGACTTCTCAGAAACTTGAGATTGACATCCTCTTGAGATGGCTCAATCTTCAACAGAGCCATCTGACTGGTTAGCTTATGAAGTCGATCATAAGTTCCTTCAATGTCCTCAGAACTTGAAGCAGTGAAAGTTTCAAACTGATGCTTCAGTAGATTCTTTCTTGATTTCTTTGTAGCTTCATTCCCACCAAATCGAAGCTCGATTGCTTCCCATAACTCCTTAGCAGACGCAATATGATTAAAGCTCAATTGATAATCATTAGGTATTCCCATCATGAGAATACTGTGAGCCTTAACTTCCAATCTTCTCTGTGCTTTCTCCTCACTTGTCTTGAGAGTCAAGACTGATCCAGTAGCAGTCGTGGTTTGCACAGTATCTCCATGAACAATAACTTCCCAAAGTGAGTAATCAACCATTCTTATGTACTGTTGGATCCTCATCTTCCAGATCTCATACTCTCCAGGCTTGAGCATGGGAACCCTTGATGCAGTAACCATGTGTGTAGAGTCGGAGTCCATTGCTTACAGTGATGATAAGTAAATCTTGAATTCAGAAATTCTTCTTGGTACCAGTTTCTAGATCACAAGCTCTGATACCACTTGTTGATCCCAGTTGAGCTTCACGATCTTGTTAATTACTTTAGATAAATCTAAGGTAATTAGTATAGAAACTGATCTTGAGTTGTATATCAAATATTATGCGGAAACTAATATTTGATCTTAAGAAGAATAAACACAAACGAATTATCAAACAACACTTCAATATATTAATACGATTGCTCTGAACAGCAATAGGGTTACAAGAAACCTTGAAGTGTAAAACAATGCGTATGCTAAGATTACCAATCAATCGACCTCTAACTCTAACCCTAGAACCTCCTTTTATAGCATAAGGAGTCCTAGTCGGTTTACAAGACTTCCTATACAAGTAAAATATTCATACGTATCTTTTCTATACTTATCTTAACATACTTTACATAATTAATAAGCAATAGAGTAATCCTTCTAGCAGCAGAGTCCTCGTGAGCTAGCAGCAGAGTTACACTATGCCTATTATACTAAAACAGCAGAGTTATCAAAACAGCAGAGTTCTTATGCTAATCAGCAAAGTTACATAACTATCCGGCAGAGTTGTAATTCTCCAATCAGCAGCATTTCAGACCCAACAAAAATGTTGCGGAACTATACGGTAACATCTTTCGGATGAAAGAAGAAGGATGGTATGTAACAAGAACAAAATAAGGAGCTGAACGTGAGTCTAACTTGAAGACTCTGGAATAAAGACAAGTGCTGACCGGGAGACAACCCGGAAGAAAATTTTTTACCTTTCTGTTCTGTGTCGAGTCTGTCAGACCTGCAGAAGATGCGGCGCATCTCCATCATAAGATGCGACGCATCACCTGCACTGGTCATATCTTATTTCATTTTCTGCATTTTTACTTTTGACTTTAAAACTTTCTGTCAGTTTATTTAATGCGGCACATCCCTGGTTAAGGATGCGACGCATCTTTTATTCTGATTCGTATTTATTCCAGGCTCGATACGGCGTATCTTCTTCCATAAGATACGGCGTATCGACTGACCTGATGATTTACAATTTAATTTTTTAGGTTTTATTTTTACTAACTACTAATGTATTATGCAAGTTTGAACCTTCTTAACTCAGGTGTGTTAAAGTCTAAATGGTATTATAGATTCCTGCATTTTTTTGTGGATACATCATCTATGAAGCTTAAACGTTCTAATCCACAAGAAAGTTGATTTTTGCTCTTATACGAATAATGGAGGATCATACCGAACAAATCTCAGGGGAGTTTTTCTGTTCTAATTCTTTTATTTTCCAGTTTTTTTATCTTTGACACAAACAACGAGGACGTTGTTTAACTTAAGTAAGGGGATTGGAGAATTAGAACACTTACTTGTCCTAAACTTTTTCAAAATATGCTTAAAATGCGCTTAATATATCAAAATTTAAAATTTTTTAGCATGTTTTTGTTTAAAGTCTAAATTACATAACCGAACACATAACTCTATTCTTTCAAAAATATTAAAACTTTAGTGTGCTGGTGACTTGTAAACTTTAGAACTTGGCTTGTATACTATTCGAGACCACCATAATAAGTATTATCTATATAATTGGAGTGACTTGTCTAAATTGGTAAATTTCTAAGATTACACCCAAATAACCTTTATATGTTATGTGATATTAACTAACTACACTGGTTAGTTAACCCCCGTATGAACCCTTTGTTACTCTCACTTTTAGAGTAAGATACCCCTAGAAAAACCCTCAGAGCCATTCCTTTCGTTTCTTACACCTTTGTTATAATGTTTCGATACACCCTTACACCTTAGCCTACCCTGTAGATTAAAATCCGTGGTTAATTGTTTTAGGCAAAGTGTGTTTCCTTACATTACCTGTGTTCGCGTGCGTAATTCATTATCTTTGGTTAGGTCGGGAAATTGCACAATGCAATTGATATGAAAGTAAATATTGTATAACTTTTAGTTCATTTTTCGTGTGTTTGCTACTTTCACTATTACAGTTATTTCTGAAAGTATGAAGAGTATGGAAAAATTATCCGGAAAAATTGTGATAGAAAAGTTGTGAAATTTTACATTTATGTTGATGTCAAAAAAAAAAAAAAAAAAAAAAAAAAAAAAAAAAAAAAAAAAAAATCGAAAAAAAATAGAAAAGAAAAAGAAAAAGGAAAATTTGGAAGTTTGTTTTAACCAACTTATGTAAAGTTTTGTATTAAGTGGGAGATATCACCACTATTTGTTGTATATTATATTTATGGATTGAATGGGAGTTGGCCGTTATGGGAACGCCAACTAAGGTTATTCTTTGATTGAGATCTTGTTGAGTATAATTCGTGTCTACCTAAAGCGTGTGTTTCAAGTGTTAAAGCGTGAGTTATTCAATGATATGAGTCTTATTCGTGGGATGGTTGGGAAAGTAATTTACCACACTTAGGATTTTAATTTATCTGTTTTGTTTATTTTTTATTCTACACCAATTTGTATCCCAAATATTATCCATACCCTATATCATTCTTCATCCAAACCTTTGATTTATTGAGATTAGGGATTTGAGCAATCTTAAGTATCGTAGTCGTGGATTCGGCTATGTATTTATGATTTTGTCGCCCTTTTTGATATAATATTATTGGTGAAGATTACTTGGTCCTATCTTTAGCCCATTCGAGTTAAGGATTTGAGCAATTGCAAGTATCGTGGTCATGGATTCGATCATGTATTTGTGATTTTGTCGCCTTTTCTGGAATTTGAGATCGATAGAGATTAAAAAGGATGATCAACCATTAACCAACAAACCCTTTTTACCGCTTTAGACTTGTTATTCCTTGGCTTTAGTGGGGGAGATGCGTATACTTGCCAAGCCTATGATAGAATATTCGTCACGACTAAGCAACTAAACGATTTAGAATTGTTTTACATTAAAAATTATTTGGTTTCTACTTCGTTAAGTGTTTGGTTGTGTGATTATGACAAAACGAATACGTGCTTAAATATAAAAATAAATCCTAACATCTTTTAGGATACATTTTCATTCGATTAATTCTAAGGTTTACTTGGGGACAAGTAAAGTTCAAGTGGGGGGATATTTGATGAACTCAAATAAGTACATTTTATTATCATCATTTATCCTATTTATTTGACTTGTTTTATTATATTATATATGAGAATCGATACGTTAATGTTTACTTTAGTAATTCTCAGGTAAAAACAAGCATTATGTGAAACTTGGCGATTTTGGACTAATTATGGAGCAAAACAAGCAAGATGTCAAAAGCCTACTGAAATCCAGAAGATCAAGCTCGTTCTACTCCAGATACGCCGCAATATACTTCTAACATACGGCGTATCACTATCAAGATTTCACAAGTTACAATCCAAGTACATGGGCCGCATACAAAGATCAAGATACGCCGCATCTGAAGACGGTGTACGAATATTCCAGAATATATTAATCTTGGACCCCACGCGAAGTTAAGTCAATGTGCCGCATCTATCAACTAGATGCGCCGCATCGATCCCTCAGATAGAAACTATAAATACCCTAAGGCCAGACGAATTTCGAGAGCTTAGACTTTTAGACTCTTAGCTCGCAGACAGTGTGTGAAGAAATAACCCTAGAGCCGAATTCAGACGACCAAGCAGCACAAGACACACCTAAACGAAGATACAAGAGCTGTAAGAAGGTCCTGCATGTATTCAATTCATTAAGTAGTTTTGTTTTATTGTAATAGTACGCTTTAATTCATCAGGATTGATGGGCTTGTGTCATCTGACTACGGAAGATCATGCACTCCCCTTAATATTGCTTTCCCATTAATTAAAGTTTATATGTTGATGTCTTTGGTGACTTTTATTAGTGCATTGATAACCTCTGTGTCTAGCTGAGTCTTGCTTGGGTCGCCATGCCCCTTCCTCGCCTATTTGTTTTAGCGTCTCTTAAATAACTAGGATAGACATAAGTAATCATTAACGGTTTACTCGCCGATAAGATTAGAGCCAACGAGAAAGTTTTAATTATATACACTTCATATAAAACTAGCAATAAAACAAGTGACAAGCTACTTAATTATCAGGACAGGTCTTCTTATTGTCTCGAGTATCTATCTGTGTACGTGTGTGCTAATCGCTGATTCGTGCTCATTAGTTTAGTTTTCTATTTAATCATAACCAAACCGTGCCAGTCTCTCAGGCTGAAACCCACCTTGCGTTAGATTAGGTTGTATAGCTAACTTAAGATATTAAAATACTGATTAGAATAACTAGATAATACGTTCCACTCTTAGTGATCGACACTCTACTTACCATTATATTCATACTGACCGGGTACACTGCTCGTTAAGTGTGTGTGTTATTGATAAGTCGGCTAAATATAAATTTAAAACTTGAGTAGGCATTAATACTGCTAAACCGTAACGACACACGCGCGCATCATTGGCCAACACCTACCACACCTACAGAAATTCGTCAATTTCTTTGTCTGGCCGGTTATTAACGAAGATTTATCGAAGGATTTTCCTCAATAGCCAAACCTTTGATCAAGCTAACTCAGAAAAACAAGAAGTATGTTTGGAACAAAGACGAAGAAGAAGCTTTTCAAACCCTCAAACAAAAACTTCGTAGTGCCCCTATTCTAGCATTGCCAGATGGGATCGAAGATTTTGTAGTCTACTGTATGCATCGCTCCAAGGTTTGGGTGTCGTGTTGATGCAACGTGAGAAAATCATGGCTTATGCTTCACGACAACTCAAGAAACATAAAGAAAACTACAACACTCATAACTTAGAGTTAGGTGCAGTAATCTTTGCGCTAAAAATCTAGAGACACTATCTATACGGTACTAGACGTACTGTGTTCACCGATCACAAAATCCTTCAACACATTTTGAATCAGAAAGAACTAAACATGAGGCAACGTCGATGGTTGGAATTACTGAGTGATTACGACTGTGACATTCGCTACCACCCAGGAAAGGCAAACGTAGTAGCCGACGCCCTAAGCCGAAAGGAACGGGTTAAACCACTACGAGTCCGAGCCTTAGTCTTTACCATAAATTCTTATTTTCCAACCCAAATTCTTCAGGCTCAAGCTGAAGCGGTGAAACAAGAAGATGTCACAAGGGAAAAGTTAGACGGCATGATACAGAAGAAATTCGAAACCCGTTCAGACGGAACTCTATGCTTCAAAGGTCGAAGTTGGTTACCACTTTATGGTGGCCTACGAGACTTGATCATGCACAAATCCCATAAATCCATATATTCCGTACATCCAGGATCTGATAAGATGTATCACGATCTTAAACTATTATATTGGTGGCCAAACATGAAAGCCGATATTCCCACATACGTTGGCAAATGTCTTACATGCTCCAAAGTAAAAGCCGAACATCAAAAACCATCCGGTCCATTGCAACAACCAGAGATTCCTATGTGGAAATGGGAACGAATTACGATGGACTTCATTACCAAGCTTCTAAAGACATCAAGCGGTTATGACTCCATGTGGGTCATAGTGGATCGTCTCACAAAATCTGCACACTTTATACCAATCAAAGAGACTTACAAAATGGATCAGTTAACCAGACTGTACGTTAAAGAAATAGTCTCAAGACATGGTGCACCAATATCCATCATCTCTGACCGAGATGACAGATTTACCTCAAACTTCTGGCAGTCACTCCAAGACGCCTTTGGAACAAATCTAGACATGAGTACAGCGTATCATCCTCAGACCAATGGTCAGAGTGAGCGAACCATTCAAACGCTGGAAGACATGCTTCGAGCATGTATAATCGACTTTGGAAAAGGATGGGATACTCATCTACCATTAGTCGAATTCTCATACAACAACAGTTATCATGCAAGTATCAAGGCAACACCATTTGAAGCACTTTACGGTCGAAAGTGTCGTTCACCTGTCTGTTGGGCCGAAGTGGGAGATGTTCAACTCACTGGTCCAGAACTCATTCGTGAAACAACGGATAAGATTGTACAAATTAGAAATCTACTTCAAGCCGCAAGAGATCGACATAAAAGTTATGCCGACACACGACACAGACCCCTAGAATTCCAAGTCGGAGATAGGGTTATGCTAAAAGTATCGCCTTGGAAAGGCTTAATATGATTCGGTAAACGAGGAAAACTAAACCCAAGATACATCGGACCATTCAAAATCCTAGCCAGGGTTGGTCCAGTGGCGTATAGACTTTGAGCTTCCGTCAGAACTCAGTAGTGTACATCCCACTTTTCATGTATCTAATCTAAAGAAATGTTTATCAGATGAATCACACGTTATTCCACTCGATGAAATCCAACTCAATGACGATCTCCAATTCATCGAAGAACCAGTAGAGATCATGGACCGAGAGGTCAAACAACTCAAACAAAGCTGAATTCCAATTGTCAAAGTTCGTTGGAACTCACGACGTGGTCCAGAATACACATGGGAACGAGAGGACCATATACATCAGAAATACCCACATCTTTTTACCAACAATTCTTCTACACCCAACGCAAATTGATCTCCGGGACGGAGCTCTCTTAAGGGGTAGAGACTGTAACACTTCGCATTTTCAGGTTAATTTTGATTCCAGAATTTTTACTATTCACTTTCACTATTCATTCCTGAAATTTTTATTTCATATTCTCGTAAGTTAAACTATTTTAATGATAATCCGAGAGTTTGACACTCGTCGGATCATTTCTACAAAAATCACGAAACCGTGTCTGAGAATTACTTTAAGGTTTAAACGTCGTTTAGGCATCCCGATATGTTCCCACAACATCATAAACAAGAGAAATGTAAGTTTTTCACCTTCCGTGACATTCTCAGGAATTTTAGAATTTTACATTTTACGAATCTGCGTTTTACGCGATTTACGCGTTTTAGGCTTACGGTTTTAGGTCTAAAGAACGTTTAACACCAACCGACACTAGACTAAGCCTAATCTAGACATTATAAGTCTTTTTATTTCATTTTTATCATAATAGAAAAGTTACATTTTACTTTTCTCAGTTTTACGCAACTTTCGTACGTTTTACGTTTAACGCGTTTTAAACCTACGTTTCCAGCGTTATCAGCGTTTTCGCGACCCATTAAACTTATCACTTGTTTTTATAAGATAATAATGAGTATATTAACAAGTTTAATCATTTATATAAGTTTCATATTTTTACAATACCCGGTTTTACGTTTCGTGACTTAACGGCTTACAGTTAGCGATTAACGGAACCAAAACTCACTTCGTAACCAATATAATACCAAGACTACTCATCTAGTCACCCTATATCACCCTTGGCTGACTATAGGGGGGGATTCATCACCAATGTGTTCTAATCTCATGCCTTGACATCCTAAGATTAGAACAAGTGTAGTTAAGTTGCAAAATTGATAACAACTAGCCTACAAATGTAACCTCCTCATTTTAGTATATATAGGCACTCATCCTCTTTTTCCTCACCATTCAAACGTCTCACACACATACATACTTCACTTTTTCTAATTTCTTTCAAGTATTATTCAAGAAATACAAGATCCTTATCAATTCCAAAGCTCTTGTTAAGTTTTGATTGATCCAAATTCTAGTTTCTTCCTTCCTTTGGTGAATTCCAAGCTACAAAAAGAAGTGTTATAGTAGAAGAATTTAAGTACTTCCACAAGCTATCTTAACTTGCTATCAAGAGATTGAAGAAGTGAAAGCTAGGGTTTCATAGTACTTTTTCTAGTTCTTTGGTCTTTGATTTCCTTTCTTAAGTGAAAGCCAAAAGTTGTAAGAAAACTAACCACCACTCTTGCTCAACATCATTTAAATGCTTCTTATACTTTATTTATGCTATATATCGTCTTTTTATTATGTTTATGATGTACAAAAACCTTTAAAACAAGTTATGAGAACTATATGTTAACTTAAAATAGGTAAACAAGAAAACTAGTGACATATATTGTGAAATACGACCAAAATAGTATAACCATGATATGAGACAATTACCTACTGTTAAAGAGGACTTTACAAGGAAAACATAGCAATTTGAATCGCCAAAACCGAGTACACGAGTCCAAAGATACGGCCAAAAGAAGTTAGCGAAACCAAAACGCCGAAACTGCCATTTACAAGCTGTTAAGCAGCTGTCCGTTTTGAACGAGGCCCTTCAGGTCTGATTCATCAAAAAGTTAAATCATGAAAGTTGACCAGAACAACATTTTATTCAAAAAGTTGGGGGCACGGTCCCTGAAAACGCATAACGAATGATATTTTTCTTCAAATTCTTAACAACCCCTTTATTGTACCTAAACGATTATGTATTTGTCACGGCTAAGTAAAACCAAATGGCCTAAAGGCCTAGGATTGAGATCACAAACTCGGCTAAGGCCAAGTTTGAGATCTCAAAGACGTGGTAGCCAAGACCAAAGCCACGGAAAGGCCACGGCTAAGACCTTAAGGCTTTCTAAACCGAAATCATTAACTAAAGTTTTAGTCTTAACAAAACAAAACAATTTGGATCTATTCCATCAATAAACCGGGGATTTTCAAGTAATATCACATCCGTACTAGACTTAATAAACTTTCTTAAGTTTATTCGACCTTCGGTCATGTAACTTTTAACAACCAAAAACATATATTTTCTATCGAATACTACAATACTAGGGATCTTCATGTGAGGGGTTCATTAGAGTAAAACGGATCGACAAGTTGCTGGATTTATGAATTAAAGTGTCCTAGCTCCTCGAACGTTTACTGCATGACCTCTGAATTATGATGGCCCAAACGGTAGTACGAGATATACAAACTAAACATGTTTCATAAACCATTTTTATACAACGGCATACACAACATACTAAGTACCACACCATGAACAATATGAAGACATATATAGGCACGTCTTTGTATTCTTAGACATTATTCCAACCTAAATCGCAACATTCTATTATAGGTTGCTCTTAGAGACTTTCACGACTCGACTACCATTTTCATTTCTCACTACATAACTCACGGTGAGTTCATAGCCCCACTTCTATTACTTAATTGTTTTACAAACCCTTGGGGGGATACATGCTATTTTTAAACTGAATACATTGCTTTGAACCTGTATGCTATATCTGAATCTGTTATTTGCACTAAGTACCGCTATTGCCAAACTTAAGTCCCTATTATCATGAACCATTAATCACGAGTGAAGTGAACGCGAATAATGTGGATAGGCCTATCGGGATTGACAAATCCCGTTTGTTAACCAAGTCCGGTAA
Source organism: Artemisia tridentata subsp. tridentata (assembly GCA_021014915.2). Taxonomy (NCBI): domain Eukaryota; kingdom Viridiplantae; phylum Streptophyta; class Magnoliopsida; order Asterales; family Asteraceae; genus Artemisia; species Artemisia tridentata. The sequence continues at coordinate 52,940,927 of CP139505.1, forward strand.
ACAAACGCACTCTATTTGAAGAACCATAGGTTTAATGGCAAATTACCTATTAGGGCACTGTTACTATTATATCAATTTCTATTGACAAACTGTTAACGTTTTCGGTGACATGAGCTTAGTGCAATAATAATTGTTTTGTTTTATAAACTATGAATGTGAGACTAATTACCTCACGTTACGAATATTGTGTTCAACTGATTACCTAAACTCTATGTATCTCAGGTGCATAATAATCAAGGATGGCACGGAGGGGCACAGACTCAATCAAGAAGGCTATAACTTACTTTATCATTCAAAAAGACATCAAAAGACTTTATATTGATGTATTTTGTAAACATGGAACCTTTTGGGACCTATCTTGTAAACTCTGATATATTTTAATAATTTGAATGATAAATCCTTTTTAAAACGACTCAGTTAGAGATCGTTTCTATTATTATGACTGTTGTGCCGTCGAGTAACACCTAGTTTGAATTCCGCTGCATAGTCAAAATTGGGGGTGTTACAGGAGGGATAATCTTAACCCTAGAAATATTATAATAGGGTATATATAGTGTTAGGTTTAGGTTTAATAAAACCCTAGGGACCAATTATGTCACAATCAAAGTCTAGGAGTAGTGGGGTAAAATTACACAGGGACCATTTCTGGAACTTTTGCAATCTTTCACGAAATCAAGTCCGGGGCTCATTTAGACTAGTAAATGACCGATTCAAGACACAGGAATTTCACCATTGCGCTCAGAATAATTTTTCCAGTAAAAACGACTATTTATACGCCTCGTTTCTCACAAATAATAAAATAATCAAATCAAATCGTCGGTTGTGCCAGTACGCGTTGTGTACGAATTCCACGTTTCGCGAGATAACTTCACGTTTTCAAACCAAATAAGTTCAGAAAGATTCGTATATGAAGAACATAGATAATTTCTAATAAAGTTATATCCGGAAAATTACGGGGTATTACAATCCTCACTTTTCCTGTCCCTTTGATAGTGCTTGTCCTGTTATCACCTAACGGAACCGAACCACCATCAACATCCTTGAAGTCATACAAGAAATCCCTCCTAGGTGTCATATGATAAGACCTACATGAATCCATTAACAATTTAGTCATCTCATCATTCCTGACCACCACTAAGGCTTCTCCAAAGTAGGCGCTACCGTCGTCATCAGAAGAATCAGAATCCTGATCATGCTTACCCTTCCTAACGAACCCACTTGACTTCTTCATTGGACAGTCTCTCTTCAAATGACCCTATGAATGACATATGAAGCACTTGAGTTTACCTGTTCCACCCCTTGACTTAAACCACGAACTTCCACCAGAATGAGCTTTCCTTGAATGATCTGACCCTCCCCTTACATATAACCCGTCACCAGTTTCTTCCTTTGTGCCTTCAGTTCTTTTCTTCAACCCTCTTGAATTCAGAGTCGCCAGAACATCCTCCATTGTCAAGGATTCCCTCCCACACAACAATGTCTCCACAAAGTTTTCGTAAGACGATGGCAACGACGTAAGTAACATAAGTGCCTGATCCTCATCCTCAATCTCGATATCAATATTCGCTAAATCAAGTATCAACTTATTAAACTCATCTATATGATCACCCAGTTTCGTACCTGGCCGCATATAGTACGTGTACAGCTTCTTCTTCAGATACAGTCTATTTGCTAAGGACTTAGTCATATACAGACTAGTCAACTTCGTCCAAATTCCTGCAGCAGTTGTTTCCATGGTAACTTCCCGTAAAACCTGGTCTCCCAAGCATAGAATCAAGGTACTGTATGCCTTCTTCATCAAAGCATCCTTTTCACCTACTTCCATGTCCGCAGGTAATGTCTCTAATGCAGCATCACATCCCTGTTGTACCGTTAAAGCACGCATCTTTATTTGCCATAACCCGAATTCATTCTTCCCATCGAATTTCTCGATGTCAAACCTAGTTATATAACTAGTCATTCTTCTTTAACCTTGCTAAAAACCTTGTGAAGTTGTTTCTTAAGCAACTTTACCGACAAGTCTCACAAGCCGTGTGCAATATACTTGTTGTTGCTAAAAAAAAACTTTCTTGCAAATCGAATTAATTATAAAAACCTTAAAACCTCGATCTCGAACAAGCAAACTCGATCGTTAACTTGAAACCCAAGCAAACCATGATCAAAACTTAAACCACAAGAAAATCTGCAACAACAAAGCCGTCAAATTAATCGTCTTTTTAATAAAATTACGACATCCTTTGTAGCAAGCAAGGACCAACGTGAGTTTTTAAAAACCCTTAAATCGTCTTTTGAAACCAGAAACGATAAAAAAAACTTTGCCTCGACTTTTTCTTTTATATAAAAGACCTACAAAGATAATATAACCTTGTCACCTTTTATTAAAACAACCTCACGTCCCTTTGTAGTAATTAAGATACTTTCAACGACGTGGATAAATTTAACATTATTTGGTCACCTTTTGTTTCTATTAAAAAACCCGACGTCGCTTGTGTATCTTCTTCCTCTACCTTTCGATCGATCACCCTGCTACTTCGACGGAACCGATTCGAAACCCGAAATCGATTTTTTTTCTCTAACCTCGAACAAACTCGGAACCACGACCTAGCACTTGAACTTCAAGACCACAATAACCACGGCTCTTGATACCACTTGTTGGATAATTACGACAACAACCCGAAGTTCGATCCCGAAACGCTAGATCGCAAGTTGTATCGAGCACAAGTAGCAAACACGAGAGACACGATAGACTACAAAAAATCGACAACAATATGCACGCGAAATACCCTCGTACCAAACCTTTATTAAAAACCACTACTACGAAAACTATTTTTTGTAACGGCGCATTTGAAACGGTTGTAACATATCACCGCTATAAATAATGAAAAATTATTATGTAAAACGGTTTTAGTGTGAGCCGCTGTAAAAACATCATTATTTGACACGGCCTTTTTAGTATTAAAATATAAAATGTTTTCTTTTGTTTAAATCACGTTTTTTTAGAACGGTGATTAATTCGAACGTAACAAAATACAAACAAGGCCCATTAAAAAATAAAAACATAATATAGCAACACAAAAGTATAAGCACAAGTTTTCATGATTTTAGATCTCACAAAACACAAAAATCACAAACATACACATTCTCATCTTTAAGTATCTCAATAAACACACAAATAGGAAACCACGGTTACACTACATCATCGAATTAACTTTCCGAAATCATGTCCATGAACGGTCTTCACGAGATATGATAAGGTTGGTTTGTTGTAGATCTAACAATTTATTCTTATAGTTTAAAGGTTTGGTTGTTGTAGATCTGATTATGTTATATTAGGATTTAATGTTTAACTTTTTTGTTGTTGTTGTAGATCTTGCGAATTTGGAGTTGGAGCCGGTGCACTTTAATTTGTAGATCCCGTAATTTTTTTTATCTTCTATCTGTAAAACATAACATGTTGATTTTAATGTGCTTTATTTTATATATTCTTGGTGATAAATTACTATGTACTGTATTGGTGTGTCTTGTGAGTTGCATACCCAGATGACTTTGGTCAAAAATTTATAAGTATATAGTGGATCTTTCATCTCTTTAAATAAATACCCAGGTGAATTTTATGATAGAATGAACACTTTTTGTTATGGAAAACATTTAATGAAAACAAAAAGTGTATAAAAAAAGAAAGAAAAAACATAAAATGAACATTTTTTTAATAATGCGTGGTTTATTAGAACGGTTCTTCAATAACCGTGTCAAAAATATTACTTATTTAAGTGTCAAAAAGATTACTTATTTAAAACAGTTAAAAACCGTTTTTAAAAATACACCTGATTTTTTGAAACGCTCTATTATACCACGGTCGAATACCGTTTTAAAAGACCTCATATGACCGCTTTAAAAAACTCATTCTGTACTACTGAACCTAATAAAGCTATAACAACGAGGAAGAAGAATAAATAACTAGCATCCCCCTAATTTCCCTCCTAATTATTGCTACTAACACATAACAAACCTTGAGCAGCGCTTATCACCTAGTGGTGAATGAGACATCCGCCTTCAACGCCTCCTTTCAACACCGACGAGAACACAATGCTGGGCGAGAGAGCATGAAGCAAGACAATGGTGTGTCTAAAGACAGTAAGCGCAACGATGCCATTCAATATTGCACTATTTGTAAAAGGGACGGTCACAACAAGGAAGGGTGTTTCAAGGTCATTGGCTATCTCGAGTGGTGGCCGGGTAACAAGGGAAAAAGTGAGGGCACTAAAGCAGCCTATGTTGAAGACAATTCAAGCCCTATTCCTGGACTTTTAAAGGAACAATACGAGTTGTCCCTGAACACCTTTGCACATAACAACAACAATCAGAATGGTGAGAATCCTCGCATGGCCAACTTTGCAGATAAAAGGGAAGGTGATGATGACTGGGTGGTGGACTCGGGAGCCACAAAGCACATCACCTATGATCCTAACTTCCTTTTTAACAGAACTGAAAGCAAGTTTTAAGCTCCTGTTACCATTGCTAATGGGACTAATGTTCCTCTTAAGGGAAAGGGTGAATTGACCGGATCTACACACACTCCTTGTGTTAGATGTGATACTAAGAATTATACGTAGTCTAGCACGCGGAATTTACTAGCTAGCACTTAGAAGACTTTATGTGTTTTGTATGATTTGAATGAAACAATGAACACAGAATAATAAACTTCAACGATTCAATATTATTAGAATAATAATACGAGTGATCTCCTATCACTAGGGTTTACAACCTTGAATCTCTATATTACGTCCTTCTATATCACTGTATGTTAACCTAGGCAATCCTTTTATAGACCAAGGATTCCTTTACAAGATAACTATCATTCTAATCTTATACGATATACACAATATATTTTCCATAATTATCTATTACATAAATCATAAACATAAACCGTACTAACTTCTTCACTCAGCAGTCCTAACTGCTTATGTCTTCAAAACTCTTCAACAGTCTTAACTTCCATCTTCAACAGTCCTAACTGTTATCATCAACAGTCTTATACGATATACACAATATATTTTGGTCTTGGGATCCATTTAAGAATGAATTTACCTATAAATCCCAAAGCAACAGTGGATCATGTTCATATAAGACTTTCAAATATACTGATCCACAAGGTAGACCCAAGCCTGCTCAGGCTTGGGTCCTTAAGAGAAACTAATTTCTCTTCTTTATGTGCAGGATCATCCACTCAAGAACATGGGAGATAGAGTAATATTTGATAGTGGGTGCTCTGGGCACATGTCTGGTACAAGGATCATCTGAAGGATTTTGAAGAATTCAGAGGAGGTTCTGTTACTTTTGGAGGTAGCAAGGGCTACATCATTGATAAAGGTAGAATACTTGTGGGCAATTTAGAATTTGATAACGTGTCTTTTGTGAAAGAACTAGGACAATTTAACCTTTTCTCAATATCACAAATCTGTTATAAGCAGCATAAGGTGCTTTTTACTGAAACTAAATGTTTTGTGTTGACTTCTGAATTTAAGATGCCTGATGAAAGTCAGATACTCCTAAAAGTCCCAAGACAACACAATATGTACAGCTTTGATATGAAGCAACTTGATCTTGCAAAAGGTTTTGCCTGTTTGATTGCAAAAGCCACACTTGATGAATCTAAATTGTGGCACAGAAGGCTTGGTCATGTGAACTTTAAAAACTTAAATAAACTTGTGAAGAATAATCTTGTTAGAGGGTTACCTTCAAAGGTTTTCAAAAATGACCATACTTGTGTAGCATGTCATAAGGGCAAACAACATAGGGTTTCATGTAAGGCTAAGTTAGAAAGGACCATTACTAAACCTTTACATACCTTACACATGGATCTTTTTGGCCCTACTTCAGTGTAGAGTATAAACCATGCTAGTTATTGCCTTGTCATTACTAATGATTGCACTAGGTTTTGTTGGGTATTCTTTATGTCTAAAAAGGATGAAACCACTAGTTTGCTTCAAACTTTCATTAGGCAGATAGAAAACCAGCTTAATCACAGGGTTAAGATTATTAGATCAGACAATGGCACAGAGTTTAAGAATAGGAGTATGCTTGAATTTTATGGGAATAAGGGGATAAAACAAGAGTATAGCAGTGCTAGAACTCCACAACAAAATTGAGTTGCTGAGAGAATGAATAGGACCCTGATTGAGGCAGCTAGGACTATGCTAGCAGACTCACTTTTACCAACCACTTTTTGGGCTGAAGCAGTCAATACTGCTAGCTACATATTTAATAGGGTAAGTGTGACCAAGCCTCAGAACAAAACTCCTTATGAGCTTTTATTTGGCCATAAACCAGTTATTATTCACATAAGACATTTTGGGTGCCATGTTACCATTCTAGATACTCTTAGTGTTCTTGGCAAGTTTGAGGGAAAATCTGATGAAGGATTTTTAGTAGGATATTCACTAAGTAGTAAAGCCTTTAGGGTATATAACTTATTGACAAAAAGGGTAGAAGAGAATCTTCATGTTGACTTTCTTAAGGAGAAACCCAATGTGAAATGAATAGGGGGAGCTCAACTGTTTATAAATAAAATCAATCAATACTCATCCAACACTATATATATAAATAAAATGATTAAAAAGTGTCTTACCAAGTTATCAGCTATGACAACTAAGGAATGTGATCCGTGAAGGGTATCAGTCTTCATTTTACTCCTATTTTGCCTGTTGACCTCCCCGATCTTCAACTTCTTCGGGTCGGTCCAGTGCCCAATCTGCTTATTATAAATAATAAAAACTATTATATAAATGAAATATTATTATTATTATTATTATTACTAATAATAATAATAATAATAATAATAATAATAATAATAAAGTGATGTTATTATAAATAATAATAATAATAATAATAATAATAATAATAATAATAATAATAATAATAACAACAACAAAGTACGTGTCGATCCAGAAATTTACCTGCTTCTCCCATTCTTCATCCGCCATGTTCTCGGGACGCTTTGCCTTAATCTCGTCAACTTTCTCGACCCCACCTGGCTGGTGATGGTCCATGTTAAAGTGCATATCTTATATTTCAACAAAGAAAGGGAAAATCTAGGTCTTTAACAATCAATTAAATTAATAATTTCTCCATTGTCACCATAAAAATAAAACAAATTATACAACCAAATAATCCGTTGACCGAAACAAAAAAACCGTTATAAGGACTAAAACCGTAAACAACTCATATCTCGAGGGACCATTTTCATAACATCCACAAAACAAAAAGAAACCAATTTTATAACTACCATTTAACAACCACCCAATATCCCCTTTCATTTCACACACACTAAAAACACACACAATGAACTCCGGCGATGACGTCAGATCCGGCGGCAAGATCGTCAAGAAACGGCGACTTGCCACTGGAAAAACACCGTATGACCGCCCTGAACCACCGCAAGAGGAAGAAGAAAAAGAAAAGGGTAATTGGATAAAGTATGTGACTGGTGGTGCAAGTAGATTGGTTTCTTCAATTTGGAATTATAAAAAATGGGCTGATTTTGAAGAACCAGAAGATAATGATTCTGATTCTGGTATATATATATTTGTTTTTTATTTTAATAAATTCTTTTAGTGTAATTGAAGTGGTTAATTAGTTTTATAAAAAAAGGTTAGTTTAATTGGTATGAATTAGTATTATTTATATGGGTTTTTAAGGATTTGGATATATGATTTGTGGGTTATGAAAAAGTTTAGTTTTTAGTAATTTTTATATTTTTTATAAATTTTTTAGCCTATTTTGTAATTATTTTAAATTAATTGGTTTATTTGGTATGAATTAGTGTCATTTTATTGGGGTTTTAAGGATTTGGATATATGTTTTTGGAGTATGAAAAAGTCTGAATTTTTTTTATAAAATTTACTGTATTAGTATTTTTATTGGGTTTTTAAGGATTTGAGAATATGGTGTATGAGATATGATAAAGGCTGTTAAATTAAGTGATTTTTTTTAATAAATTAGTAGTATTATTTTTATTGGGGTTTTAAGGATTGGGATAGATGGTTTGTGGGTTATAAGAAAGTTTGTTAATTTATGTGATTTTTGTGCTAAAACATGAAAAAGAGTTTAATTTGTTTAATTTAAGTGATTATATTTAGTGAATCCCTTATTTGCTTAAGTTAGGTGGTTTAAATGGTGTGGATTAGTGTTATTTTTATTGGGTTTCTAAGGATTTGAATATTTGTATGTGGGGTTATGAAAAAGACTATTAATTTATGTAAATAAGTGATTTGTGATTTGAGTATATGTTGATTGATGTACTTTAATTGGTTTATTTAGTGTGAATTAGTATTATTTTTATTGGGCTTTCAAGGATTTGCGTATTTGTTTTCTGTGTTATAAAAAAAGATTGTTAATTCGAGTGATGTTTTAGTGATTTTATGGAATTTCAAGTGAGTGGCATGAATTAGTATTACTTTCTTCGAATTCTTTTAATGGGTTGTTAAAGAATTTGAATATTTTTATTGGGTTTTAGAAGAATATGGATGTTGAAATTTTTATTGGGTTTGTAAGGAATTTGAATAGATGTTTTGTTATAGACTTTTGGAAATATGTTTTGTGGAGAGACTATTATTGGAGGTTAAATTGGGAAATTTAATTATGGAAAGAATGTGGAACATTGTGTCTGTTAAATTTGTGTGATTATGCGTTGAAGCTGTTATGTTCCGTGTTGGGTGATTTCAGACTTGGTGAGTAATTAATTATAGTAGAAACAAGAAAAAGATTCTGTAGCATTTGTAATATGTCATTTTCTTCGGATATAATGTACGTTTACTCTGTGTAAGTAGACAAGTATTCAACTTTTTCATTTGGGTATAGTTCCGGAGAAAAACATGCCAGATGCCAAATTTTCCCTAAATTTCCTTAAAGTTTTGATCTTAATGGAAAAAACTAAGGAAATTTTTGTCATCCGACATTGTTTTGGCTAATGAAACTAGATGCATACTTGTGTTAGTAATAGGTGGCCTTGAATACATTATCCCTTTTCTTTATTAAGAGAAAACATACTAGTTGATTTTGCAAATCTTTATGTAATATGTTTGACAAGAATATCTGTCAAATCAATGTTATGATCTAGATTGTCGATAGATTGTATATACCGTAATTAAGTTTTCCTTATCTGTATTATTCTTTATTGACATAGTAGTCTCATTTATCAATAAGTTAATTTTGCTCTCATTTGTTCCAACAGAAGGTGGTATCGAAGATGATATGGTAGATAACGAAAACCTTCGGGGTGTTGAGTTGAACCAGGTAATTACACACTTCTTTATATAGTATTGACTTATGATCATAAGTTCACTTTTACTATGAACACAATATTTGATACATCTGCATGAATTGTTTTTTGTTATAATTGATTGAAAGTAGGAGAAAACATTCTTGTGACTTACGATCATGATCCTAATTTAATGAACCATCTCATGTAACATATTGTTATTACACCAGAATAAAGGCAGTTCTTCTGGAAAAAGTGAGATATTGTATTTGGTTGAGCAACTACTTACGCTCGAACACTATTCAAGGTAAAAATATTTTCCTATCCGCTTTTATTGTTTCATGCGATTTTTCATTTTATTTATATTGGTCTTCTATTTTGGTTTTTATTAATTTGTTTGTCATTTGTACTCATGAATATCTTTTTATATTCTTCATCAGGGAAGAGTGCGATAGACTAATAGAGATTATGAATTCGCGGGTTGCAGATTATAGCATGAACGAGGGGGGAGATACTGCGCCAAGTAAGATTCTGAATATCTCTAATATGACTGTCACTTTCGATATTGAATATCGACTGATATTGTGTTTGGTTAATCATAAACAGAGGGCCCATATACTCGTAGGCGAGCCATCATGGAAGCAAGAAAAGTGATTACCGAAAACATGGTTGGATCAAGTTCAAAGTCAGAGCTGGACAATAGCAATCATGGTTCCAAATCTCTTCTGACCCCAAATGTTAGTACTATCATAAAACTTCTGTTCATCTGATGTGAGATTATGCTAATTTACTTGTTATATCTTTGAATTCTTGTTTATATGCTTTTGTATTCTGACCTAAATCTCGTACCCGTTTCTTGTTATATCTATAAACCTAGCTAAACTTTACTGTATCAATAGATTTGTTGACCGTTCATATGACACTTTTTTTTTAATTGCTGGAGTAAATTCAGTTCTTGTAATCTGTATGTGTTGCAGCCACAAAGGGAGCATCTTTCTGGTGGATCATGGAACATTCAGAATGAACTACAAAGGTTGCATTCCAAAGCTGAAGAGGTTAAGAAACCAGACGAGCCAAAATCTATAGAAGCACCAAAACCGGATGATAAAATTCTGGATCTGGCGTCAGAGGGTTAGTTTCTTAAACCTTGTTTCCCGATCATATCATTACACCTACCCCTTAAGAAAGGGAATGTTGTCTCGAGGCATAATTTAATGAGTTTTCATTAGATTTGGTTGAATAGCGGGTCAAACGGATAAATTTTGGTTATGAGTTGGGTTGTCAAATATGGTTACAAAAATTATTTATCTCAATACTGCTCCCATATTTTTAAATATAATTATTTTGGAGGTTTCACTCCCTACATTAAAAATACACTTTGGGCTACTTTCGAGTCATTTGATCCATTTGTCCCATTTCCTTTTAGATATGTAAACTTATGATTACCCACTTGATCTTTAGAGATAAGACATAACCAATATTCGACCCATCTATAAGTGCATGGCTGAAGTTGCTGCCTCTAGTGTTCAACTATATAAGTTAAATATAAAAAATTATTGTCATAACTAATAGGCAGAGATGTGAATTTTTAATTAAAATCCCGTCAACCTAAGAAACGTGTCATTTACTTTGGGATAGAGGGAGTATGATTATATAAATATGTCACCTTTCCATATTCTTAATTATCCATTGGCCTTCAGATGCGAGGATCACTCAAGACAATGTACCGACTGAAACGTTGTCATACCTTCCAACAATTGAGGAGCAAAATCAGGTAATTAATAGCCACAAAAGGTTTCTAGTTCTCTAATGTGAAAAACAGTTGTGAATCCACTACAAAGATTCTCAGAATAGGCACACCCCCAGTGTGCGTGTTTCATGGGCTGTGGTAATTTTTTTTGGGTTGTTTGGATGTTATTTTTGAAAATACTCATGTGATAAATAATCGTATAAAGATAATAAATGGTAATGAAACGGGTTGTAGCTCGAGTATATCAAAAGCAAAATCATTACTTTCAAACATCACAAGTTGGTAATTATGACCACAAGCAGCAATAATCATATAATTTTTCCTAAGACACGGTGCCAAACACCCACTAAATATAATATGATGAGAAATAGTATACTGTAAATAGTTGTGTATCAAGCATTCATGCTTTTTTAGTTATGAAACTGTTATCTGTCAGTCACCAAAACCTTTTGTTTTTGTTGTGCTTCAGATGTCAGAGGAAAAAGAAAAAGACGTCGAAGAGGAATTTACAGAGGTGCCTGATGTCATTGCTTCTCAGGGCAGCTCTAACACCAGCGACCATAAAAATCCCGATAGCCCAACTCCAAAACGAAAGCCCGGTAGCCCAAATCCAAAACGAGCAGTGACAAGAAACAGAAGGTACAGCAGACGAGTCAGGGGCCGGGGCAAATGACAGATTCTTGAAGCATGGCTAGTATGTAGCGAACTAGACGAATGTTACTATAACATTAAGGTTTAATTCATGTCCTGTATCAATTATTGTAGTCCAGTTGGTTTTTTAGGGTAGTGTTAATGGACTTGTATTTAGACTAATTTATCTGATCATCTGTAATTCTGTAACATGTTCTGTAGAGGATTTGTGATGTGTATCATGTAATGTAACACAAGTGTTGTAGTTTCATTGATTTTAAATAAATTTATGTTGGCATGGCTAATGGGTCAAAATAGCTTGGATGGAGACGAGTATTTGTTACTGTAATACGGGTTGAAATGAGTTGATACATAATGATCTATTTGTGTCTTTTTTCTTTTTTTTAATCTGAAATTGTGTCTTAAACACGATCATGACGTTTTACAGTAATTAACTAAATTGTCGAATAAAATAATTTAGGTTGTTTACGTCAAAAACTATGTTTTGTGGTTGTTTATGTTGAATAAAACGATTTAGAAGAGTAATGATATATTCATCCTACGACGGGTTAGACTTGCATGTCTTAACCCCCATTGAACTATTTGCAAAAGTAAGTTAGCTCTTTTGGTCTAAAACCTTATCCATATCGAAGAATTAATACCTTTTGTGGGGAGCTTACCCCAATCACATGAAAATGGTTGTTAGCATACAAACAACTAGAAAGCCATGGTTCTCATATGAAAATGGTCGTTAGCATATAAACAACTAGAAAGCCATGGCTCTCTCATGTGATCTTTCCCAGTATAGGTCCACAAGAGAATAGATGCACATGTGGATGCCTCTTAATTTACGTGTGCATGTGTACATTGATTCTTGGGTAAACCTACCCTGTAACTTTGGGGCGTATATAAACAAAAGAGTAAATTGCAAAAATAGTCCATGTCGTTTGGTTAAGTTGTATGTTTCATCCCTGCAGACATTGTGAAAACCATTTTTTTGAACGGGTCTTTGTGAGAAACTTACGAGTGCAATTTTCGTTTCTCTCCAAAATAAAATGACTAATATGTCCATCCTCTCTATTTGATTAAAGAGATTGAAGACAAGAGTAATTTAGTATTGATCCCAGTTATGTACTTGATCGAATTCCCTTAGCTTGTAAACGTTAAGTTATCTTAGATAAATCTAATACAACTTATGTAGAAAATGTCTTGAGTTAATCAAATACTATCCGGAATCTAGTATTCAATATTAAGAAGAATGTTTAATATAACAGTAAACACAAGAACACAATTTAATCAAACAATAACAGCCTCAATATTATTAAGCAAATAATATGAATACTCTCCAAGTATTAGGGTTTACAACCTTGAAGCTATATGAAAAACGTAAACTCGTATCTAACTATATGCCCTATGACCTCCTTTTATAGACTAAGGAGTCCTAGTCGGCTTACAGTAACTTCCTATACAAGATAAATCTTTTCTATAATTATATAGACATTCTAAACTGACTATACAATGTTTATCTCTTCAGCAGTAGTAATAATAAACCAACAGCACTAATCTTTACTCTGGAAGCATTAACTCTTCAGCAGTAGTAAGTTAGTACTAGCAGTACTAACTTTGTTCCAGCAGCACTAACTACTTAGAGTATTTTCCTTGAAGTCTTCCAGCAGTATAATGTACTCTAGCAGTCTTAACTTCAACTAGCAGTCTTAACTCTTTAACCAGCAGCAGTAATGACTTAGAGCAATTTCCTTGAAATACCTGAGCACTCTTAATCATCTTATAGGAGCAACACTATCCATATGAGCAGCAGGAACTCAAGAAGCTTTAATTCCCAACAATCCTCCCCTAAACTTGATATTTTTCTCCTAAAATCATCAAGTTTCATTCAAAGCTTTAACCGTCACCAGGAGGATGCTTCCAAACACCTTACTTCTTTTTCTTTTCTTTTGGATTGAGAATGTATTCCATTTTCTTGAGTAATTGATAGGTCATTTCATCAAAAACATCAATTTGAAGTCTAATTGTTCCATTTATCATCTGATGATGAACTGTATATTTGCTCAAAGGATTTGTCTTCTCAACCAACATGTAGACCTGAAGTCCATTCATGTCCACGGTATGAACTCCACAAGAATGATAAATCTTCCAAGTCAAAACTTTATTTTCAGATTCCTCCATACTCTATCTTCTGGATGTGGTTCAAGCATAACCTTCAAATCTCCCCAAAGAACTCTATCCATAATAGCTTATGGCATTGTAGATCCATATTTAGCCTTAACCAGCTTCCATAGAGTTTCTAGGTCCTCCCTATCAAAGTTTTTGAGCATCTGTCCAAAAGTGATAAACCTCTGAGACTTTCCACCAACTCTTATTATATCCCACCAAGCTGTCTTTCCATGATAACCAGATTTCCAATCAATAATGGGTATTTTAGTCTTAAAAGGGACAACATCAACAACTTCCTCTTCATTATCTGAAACAAGTACAGTTAATTGTTGCATTTTTGCTGTTTCTTGGTCATCACTTTCTTGTTGCTCTTTCTCTGTTTGCTCATCTGCTTTCTGCTTATCATTCTTCTGTTTCTTAGTAACCTCCTGCTCTATCTCATCTCCTGCTCTTTTTGAACTACTCTCTTGTTCTTTCTCTGCTTCCTTAGAACTCCCCACCACTTCCTCTGTATCCATAGCAATGAAAGTGTTCACCCTCTTGAATACCTTGTCAAATTCTGCTTTAACCCTGTCATAGCTCATGCCCTTGAACTGAGTAGGCTTCCATCCATCCATATTTTTCAAGTAGGTGCACATTATTTGCTTTTGATGTGCTTTAGTGGGTGGTTTATTCCTTTTAGCTTTAGCCCTCTTCTGTGCAAATAATTTCTTCTTCTGAGCTAACAACTCCATGAAGAGCTTAGATTTTTCTTCTAAGGACAACTCTTCTTGTTCATCTTGCCACATTCTCTAAGCTAACATATGATCTGCATCACATTTGGTTTGTATGTCATCCCATGAGTTTATCTCTGCAAGACTGGATTCTTCTTCCTTTTGAGCTCTTTCTTGCCTTATTCTTTTATCCTCAGCATCAAACTCTTCCTGTTGCTTTCTTACTATCTCTTCATCTGCTGAGTTGTTGTGATTTCTTCTTTATGGACAAGGATTTCATCACAGGTTCTTCTATCAAGATGCTTTTTCCCTTATCCTGTGATGGTGGTTGTTATGATTGAGTTGTTGTTGAAATAGGTGTTGGCTCTTTGATCACAACTCATTTGGTTGGTGGTTTTGAACTCTTCTTTGGTGTTGTGTTCTTCAAAGCAGTAAGAGCTTGAGCTAATGTGAGTTCATCTTCAGTTATTGTGGCAGTAGTAGTAACTTCTGGCTCAACAACATTAAATTTCTCACTAGCTAGCAGCACAAACTGGTACATTGGCAGTAGAAACTTCAGCAGCATTAACTTCTGTAGTTTTTTCCATCAACTTAGCCACTTCAACCAAGTTATCAACATTAAGCCCAGCAGTTTTAACTGTCTCCACTTGTTCCACCACAATCATTTTAGTAGTATTAACATCTTCAACAATCTCAGCATCAATAGCAACCACATTACCCTGTTGGTCTTGAACCACAAACTCATTCTCTGCCTCAATCTCCTTATCAGCAACATTGTCAAATCCAACACCAAACCCTATATCAGTATCCTCCCCTGCATTCATAATGTCATTCCTCCCCTGTTTGGAGGCATCCTCCCCCAAACTCTCATTATCAACAGAAGATTCAACCCTGGATGTAGTACCAACTTTGTGTAATCTTTTTAGTTTGTGTGTTCTTGACCTCTGTCTCCTTTCAAGATACCTAACCCTCCTCTTCAACTTCTTAATTTTAGTATTTTGAGAAGTAGTAGTCTTTTTGAGATCAAGAACCTCCTTTGACAATTTTGTACATAGTTCCATCAATTCCTTAAGTTCAATGCTACCCTCATCACTTCGGAGTGTGTTACCTCTCCCGAGTGGTGAATCATTGGGTGTGTTAGTGATGGGGTGTTTTTTGCTCTAATTCTTTTATATCCATGGCAGCGGCGCCAAGAACTTGGTGCGCGCGTGATATGTCGTTGTGGTTTAGCAGTATTAATGCCTATTCAAGTTTTAAATTTATATTTAGCCGACTTATCAATAAAACACACACACTTTAACGAGCAGTGTACCCGGTCAGTATGAATATAATGGTAAGTAGAGTGTCGATCACTAAGAGTGGAACGTATTATCTAGTTATTCTAATCAGTATTTTAATATCTTAAGTTAGCTGTACAACCTAATCTAACGCAAGGGGGTTCAGCCTGAGAGACTGGCAAGGTTTGGTTATGATTAAATAGAAAACTAAACTAATGAGCACGAATCAGCGATTAGTACACACGTACACAGATAGATACTTGAGACAATAAGAAGACCTGTCCTGATAATTAAGTAGCTTGTCACTTGTTTTATTGCTAGTTTTATATGAAGTGTATATAATTAACCCTTTCTCGTTGGCTCTAATCTTATCGGCGAGTAAACCCTTAATGATCACTTATGTCTATCCCACTATCCTAGAATATTGAGCATTTGTGATGCCCACGTTTCGTATACGCTAGAATAGATAGGCGAGGAAGGGGCATGGTGACCCAAGCAATGCTCAGCTAGACACAGAGGTTATCAATGCACTAATAAAAGTCACCAAAGACATCAATATATAAACTTTAATTAATGGGAAAGCAATTTTAAGGGGTGCCCATGATATTCCGTAGTCACATGGAATCGGCCCATCAATCATGATGAATTAAAGTGTACTAATACAATAAAACAAAACTACTTAATGAATTGAATACATGCAGGACCTTCTTACAGCTCTTGTATCTTCGTTCATGGTGTGTCTTGTGCTGCTAATATGTCTGAATTCGGCTTTAGGGTTTCTGTCTCTCTCTTCTGAGTTTTTGCTTCGTGTCAAAAGGATCCCGAAATTCGTCTGGCCTTGGGGTATTTATAGTTTTTGTCTGAGGGTTAGATGCGGCGCATATGATAAGTAGATGCGGCGCATCGACTTAACTTCGTGTGGGGTCCAAGATTAATATATTCAGGAATATTCGTACACCGCCTTAAGATGCGGCGTAACTCCATTTCTCTATGCGGCGCATGTCCTTTGCTGTCTTGGATTGTAGCTTGTGAAATCTTGATAGTGATACGCCGTATGTAAGAAGTATGTTGCGGCGTATCTGGAGCAGAATGATCTTGATCTTGTACATTTCAGTAGACTCTTAACATCTTGCTTGTTTTGCTCCATAATTAGTCCAAAATCGCCAAGTTTCACATAATACTTGTTTTTACCTGAGAATTACAAAAGTAAACATTAACGTATCAATTCTCATATATAATATAATCAAACAAGTCAAATAAATAGGATAAATGATGGTAATAAAATGTACTTATTTGAGTTCATCAAATATCCCCCCACTTGAACTTTACTTGTCCCTAAGTAAACCTTAGAATGAATTTTATGAAAATGTATCATAAAAGATATTAGGATTTATTTTTATATTTAAGCATGTATTCGTTTTTGTCATAATTGCACAACCAAACACTTAACGAATTAGAAATAAAATAAAATATTTCGATAAAAGCAAATCTAATCGTTTAACTGTCCAGTCGTGACGAATATTCTATCATAAGCTTGGCAAGTATACGCATCTCCCCCACTAAAGCTAAGGAATAAAAGTCTAAAGCGGTAAAAAGGGTTTGTTGGTTAAGGGTTAATCATCCTTTTTAATCTCTATCGATCTCAAATTCCAGAAAAGGCGACAAAATCACAAATACATGATCGAATCCACGACCACGATACTTGCAATTGCTCAAATCCTTAACTCGAATAGGCTAAAGATAGGACCAAGTACTCTTTACCAATAATATTATATCAAAAAGGGCGACAAAATCATAAATACATAGCCGAATCCACGACTACGATACTTAAGATTGCTCAAATCCCTAATCTCAATAAATCAAAGGTTTGGATGAAGAATGATATAGGGTATGGATAATATTTGGGATACAAATTGGTGTAAAATGAAAAATAAACAAAACGGATAAATTAAAATCCTAAGTGTGGTAAATTACTTTCCTAACCATCCCATGAATAAGACTCATATCATTGAATAACTCACGCTTTAACACTTGAAACACACGCTTTAGGTAGACACGAATTATGCTCAACAATATCTCAATCAAAGAATAACCTTAGTTGGCGTTCCCATAACGGCCAACTCCCATTCAATCCATAAATATAATATACAACAAATAGTGGTGATATCGACCACTTAATACAAAACTTTACATAAGTTGGTTAAAACAAACTTCCAACTTTTTCCTTTTTCTTTTTCTTTTCTATTTTTTTTTCGATTTATTTATTTATTTATTTATTTTTTATTTATTTATTTATTTATTTTTATTTTTTTGCATCAAAATATGTGTAAAATTTCACAACTTTTCTATCACTATTTTTCCGGATAATTTTTCAATAATTTCATACTTTCAAAAATAACTGTAATAGCGAAAGTAGCAAACACACGAAAAATAAACTCAAAGTTATACAATATTTACTCTCATACCAATTGCATTGTGCAATTTCCTGACTCAACCAAAAATAATGAATTACGCACGCGAACACAGGTAATGTAAGGAAACACACTTTGCCTAAAGCAATTAACCACGGATTTTAATCTACAGGGTAGGCTAAGGTGTAAGGGTGTAACGAAACATTATAACAAAGGTGTAAGAATCGAAAGGAATGGCTCTGAGGGTTTTTCTAGGGGTATCTTACTCTAAAAGTGAGAGTAACAAAGGGTTTATACGGGGGTTAACTAACCAATGTAGTTAGTTAATATCACATAACATATAAAGGCTATTTGGGTGTAATCCTAGAAATTTACCAATTTAGACAAGTCATTCCAATTATATAGATAATACTTATTATGGTGGTCTCGAATAGTATACAAGCCAAGTTCTAAAGTTTACAAGTCACCGGCACACTCATAGATTTGTGAATTTTGAAAAGTTCACAATTTTTGGAAATAATGTTATGTGTGCAGCTATGTAATTAGACTTTAAACAAAAACATGCTAAAAAAATTTAAATTTTGATATATTAAGCGCATTTAAGCATATTTTGAAAAAGTTTAGGACAAGTAAGTGTTCTAATTCTCCAATCCCCCCACTTAAGTTAAACAACGTCCTCGTTGTTTGTGTCAAATGTTAAAAACTGGAAAATAAAAGAATTAGAACAGAAAAACTCCCCTGAGATTTGCTCGGTATGATCCTCCATTATTTGTATAAGAGCAAAAATCATCTTTCTTGTGGATGAGAACGTTTAAGCTTCAAAAATGATGTATCCACAAGAATGCAGGAATCTATAATACCATTAAGACTTTAACACACCTGAATTAAGAAGGTTCAAACTTGCATAATACATTAGTAGTTAGTAAAAATAAAACATAAAAAATTAAAACTGAAAATCATCAGGTCAGTCGATACGCCGTATCTTATGGAAAAAGATACGCCGTATCGAGCCTGGAATAAATACGAATCAGAATAAAAGATGCGTCGCATCCTTAACCAGGGATGCGCCGCATTAAATAAACTGACAGAAAGTTTTAAAGTCAAAAATAAAAATGCAGAAAATTAAATAAGATATGACCATTGCAGGCGATGCGCCGCATCTTAGGATGGAGATGCGCCGTATCTTCTGCAGGTCTGACAGACTCGACACAGAATCTGAAAATAAAATAAAAGATAAGCATGGGTTGCCTCCCACGAAGCGCTTGTTTTTGTTCGAGTCACGAGCCTGACTCCACCCTTATTTACTGTGTAATAGGGTGTTGTTCCCCTCACTTGGGATCAAAGTGCGGGTGATAGTAGCAATAAACACGAAAAGAGTGTAAATTTGCTATTAAAGATGGAAGAAATACATAAAGATCATACCTTGACAATATATGTATATCTTCCCTATTCATACCCGGTTTGGTTGATAAATTGGATGACTTGACCACTTCATCTGAAAGAGTAGTATGTTGAGGAAAAATGAGTCTCCTTTCTTCCTGGTTAGTCTCTTTGGTAGTAAGGCGTCCCTTGACTTCCGCAGAATATGAGAAAGGGTCTTTAGCAAGTAAAAGTTCGAGTTCCTCTATATCCTTCATAGGGTCGAAATCATCATCTTCATCAATCATAGCAATGTTTAATAGCTAATCACCAAATTCTTCCTCGAGCTCCACCAAAAACGGGTTGATCACAGGTGCTTCATGTGCTTCAATAGGTAGTGTAATAAATTTGACCTCATCATTCTTTTGTTTTGCAACCTGTTTAGGAAAACTAGCAAGATTATTAGTAACGGGATTAATAATATTAAATAAATTTGTACCACTTTGTGTTGTAAGTGACTCCAATTCATCTTGTGAATCTCCATCTTCAACTAGTGGTCTTGCAATTTCATAATCGTTCCGAATTTCATCCCTAAATAAGTAATCCCAGATTTCTTCAAAATCCCTCGTTGGGTCAAAATCTGGTTGAGGCATGTCATCATAAACTATGGCGTCAAATGGTTCGAAATCAAAATTAGAATACTTTTCATCTTCATCCGTTGGATTGTCAAATGGTGGTAATACAATTGCAGAATATTCTTCAACGTAGGGTTCTGTATACTCATCATCTTGTGCAATCTCCGGAGAAAAAGTACTATCAATAACAATTGCCGGAATTGGTTTCACGGTATATGAATCTTCTTCATCATCATTTGACATACACCAAGTGTGTTGAAATGGCAATTTGTTTCTTTCTTTCCTTGACTTTTCTTGTCCTAAAATCAAGTATTCTTCCATAGTGATTTCTTTCGTCTCAATGACTTGTGCACCATATCTTGCTCTTTTCCAACCATACACCTGATTATTGCTCAAGGCTCTTTCCTCTTCAAACCTAACATATTCATCCATTGTAATATCCGGATCGTCCATCTTCCTGAAATAAAACTTACTCGTGCAAAAGAAGAGTGAAACAATCAAAGTAAAATAAAAGTTGCTGATATCAGCAAATGATGCGCCGTATCCAGAAAGTTGGATACGCCGTATCTTGTCACGTTAAAATTTAATCAGTCTTTTATTCAGAAAGTAGATACGCCGCTTATAATTTTAGAATGCGCCGTATCAGTTTAATTTATCAAAAGTCGGTTATACTATCAAAATTAAATGCGTCGTATTAACATAAGCTAATGCGCCGTATTTTCGTTACGTTTCAAAATACAAGATTTTTGATTTAGAAGATGTGCCGTATCGATAAAGATCGATGCGTCGTATCTGTTTAATAATTCGAAAACTGTTTTTAATTTAAATCAAAAATACTCCGTATCTGTTAAAACAGATGCGTCGTATGGCGTTAGGGTTTAGAAAAATTTCTTATTAAAAACAGAATACGCCGTATCTTGGGGAAAGATGCGTCGTACTCGAATTTATTAAACGCGTTGTATTTTATAAAAATTAAACGCAATACGCCGTATCTATCAAAATAGATGCGCCGTATCGTTTATATCAGCACAATACAACGATAGCAGAATGCAGAAAATTACAGAAAAGAAAAACAAAAATAAAAAAAATCAAACAAAAAGAAACAAAAATTAAAGAAAATAAAAACACACAAAAACAGAAAATATGCAAACTATACAATGAATGCAATTTATCTAATATATAACAGAGTTAGTGGTTAGAATCTAAAAATTAAAAAGAAAAGAAAAGAAAAGAAAAATCTAATTAAAATACTAATCAAATTAACAGATAATAACAATTCACTCCCCGGCAGCGGCGCCAAAAACTTGATGGGGGTGTTTTTTGCTTTAATTCTTTTATATCCATGGCAGCGGCGCCTAGAACTTGGTGCGCGCGTGATGTGTCGTTGTGGTTTAGCAGTATTAATGCCTATTCAAGTTTTAAATTTATATTTAGCCGACTTATCAATAAAACACACACTTTAACGAGCAGTGTACCCGGTCAGTATGAATATAATGGTAAGTAGAGAGTCTGATGCGTGGTTTTGCGACCTTACAACAGGTTTTACCTCTCGAGGGATCTCAAGAGGCTTGCAATCCCCACCAGGCAGTGTACCTGACCGATGTAGTATAGTGTAGTGGCAAGTACCGGGGGATTGATCGTTCTCTAGGGGAATAGTGTCATTAGGATTGAAAAACTACTCTAATAGGTCTAAGGGTGAGGGAAGATTCTTTTTGTATTTTTTATATTTTTATAAAAGCAAGTAAAATCTCGGGTTTGAAGGAGTGGGCGGAATTAGTTGCTAGTCAACTAACCCAAATAACTACAATTGCAAATAAAATAAAATAACTGAAAATAAAAAGGTTGTGGAACTTATATGGAGAGAAATGTGTTTACTTAGATTTCCTTACTCCCTAACTAACTTTTACCGGTTGATTAGTGTGTATTAATTGCGTGGATGACGGGTGTATTCCTTAATACCAATCGTGGGGTGCCGTACGTACTTCCCCAACTCTATAAGCTCCTACTTCACTCCTATGTCGAGCCGGCTAAGAAGCTCCTAACATGGGATCACTAGAATTCGCTCATGCATTAAATACAACCATAAAAACCTTAGTACGCATTGGTTCATGTTTCTTAAGACGTTCAAGCAAGTTACCGTATAGGAGGTTAGCCAGTTTTCTTAAGCCTAACATCGATAAACAATCATCCAATACAATTAATAACACACTAACAACCAATAATCAATAGTTAGGTTTCATTAGATCTAAGCAAACACAAGATAAATCTAGCCTAGCATGTTAATTAAAAGACAAGAACAAGATATAATCAAACAACACATAGACATATTGAATGATGCGCGTGATGTGTCGTTGCGGTTTAGCAGTTTTAATGCCTACTCAAGTTTTAAATTTATATTTAGCCGACTTATCAATAACACACACACTTAACGAGCAGTGTACCCGGTCAGTATGAATATAATGGTAAGTAGAGTGTCGATCACTAAGAGTGGAACGTATTATCTAGTTATTCTAATCAGTATTTTAATATCCTAACGCAAGGGGGTTTCAGCCTGAGAGACTGGCACGATTTGTTGCAATTAAATAATAAAATAAACCAATAGACACGAATCAGCAAGTAGCACACACGTACACAGATAAATACTCGAGACAATAAGAGGGCTGTCCTTATGATTAAGTAGATTGTCACTTGTTTTATTGATAGCTTTATATGAAGTGTATGTAGTTAACCCTTTCTCGTTGGTCCTAATCTTATCGGCGAGTAAACCCTTAATGATTACTTATGTCTAAAAGTTATTCCTAAGTGATCAATTTAGTAATAACCATGGGAGCCACATTATGTCCCGCAGTCAAATGCCCGCAAGCCACTAATAAACACAGAGGTTATCAATGCACTAATAAGTAGTAACCAAAGACATCAACATATAAACTTTAATTGATGGGAAAGCAAGTATTAAAGGGAGTGCAATCTTTCGTTGTCACATTACACAAGCCACCAATCCTGATGAATTAAAGTTTGCTAACACAATAAAACAAAACTACTTAATGAATTAAACACATGCAGCACCTTCTTACAGCTCTTGTATCTTTGATTTAGGTGTGTCTTGTGCTGCCTCCTTGACTGAATTCGTCCTAGGTTTCTCCTGCTCGGTCTTCGGTTTTAATATTATTCTTCGAAATTCGTCTGGTCTTGGGGTATTTATAGTTTCTGTCTGAGGGAAGATGCGGCGCATCTAAGGAGTAGATGCGGCGCATGTACTTAACTTCGCGTGGGGTCCAAGATTATAATATTCAGGAATATTCGTACACCGCCAGAAGATACGGCGTAACTCCATGATTAGATGCGGCGCATGTCCTCTTGTATCTTGGATCGTAGCTGGTGATATCTTGATAGAGATGCGGCGCATGTCGAGAGTGAGATGCGGCGCATCTGGAGCAGATTAGTCTTGATCTTCTTCATTTCAGTAGACTCTTAACTTTATGCATGTTTTGCTCCATTATTAGTCCAAAATCGCTAAGTTTCACCAAATGCTTGTTTTTACCTGAGAATTACAAAAGTAAACGATTAAGTATCAATCCTCATACATAATATAGTAAAACAAGTCAAATTAATAGGATAAATGATAGTAATAAAATGTACTTATTTGAGTTCATCACATATTGAATGATTAATTGATTACTTATCTTCAATTGAACATGGGAGATCCAAGGGTATAAAACCCTTAAAAGTAGCAGAAAAATCGTCTTAGGGTTTCTCCTCACAAAGTTACACACTAATGACTAAAAATTATGAGAATATATATAGAAAATCAGATCTGACGGCGTCACGTTATAGAGCTGACGCCGTCACCTCGCCGCGGTTAGGGCTTCTTGATGGCCTTCTTGACGCCGTCCCCTTTTAATCATCCAAAATCCTCTCTGGCGCGTCAAGGGTTGACGGCGTCACAATGGTGCTTGACGCCGTCACAGGTACTTTTCCAGCCGATTTTGAGACTTTGTCGTTTTCTTCACTTTTATGCTCCAAAAACGTCCAAAATGCTTCCTTTTCCAGATTTCTTCTCAAAAGTACCTAAAATGACAAAAGGAACGATTTAGGGCAATATTTGATCAAATAAATATGATTTAGGGCTTAAATGACCCCCTAAAAGCGGTACACTTTTCGCTTCATCAGTGTCGATCACTAAGAGTGGAACGTATTATCTAGTTATTCTAATCAGTATTTTAATATCTTAAGTTAGCTATACAACCTAATCTAACGCAAGGGGGTTCAGCCTGAGAGACTGGCACGGTTTGGTTATGATTAAATATAAAACTAAACTACTAAGCACGAATCAGCGAGTAGCACACACGTACACAGATAAATACTTGAGACAATAAGAAGACCTGTCCTGATAATTAAGTAGCTTGTCACTTGTTTTATTGCTAGTTTTATATGAAGTGTATATAATTAACCCTTTCTCGTTGGCTCTAATCTTATCGGCGAGTAAACCCTTAATGATCACTTATGTCTATCCCACTATCCTAGAATATTGAGCATTTGTGATGCCCACGTTTCGTATACGCTAGAATAGATAGGCGAGTAAGGGGCATGGCGACCCAAGCAATGCTCAGCTAGACACAGAGGTTATCAATGCACTAATAAAAGTCACCAAAGACATCAACATATAAACTTTAATTAATGGGAAAGCAATTTTAAGGGGTGCTCATGATATTCCGTAGTCACATGGAATCGGCCCATCAATCCTGATGAATTAAAGTGTACTAATACAATAAAACAAAACTACTTAATGAATTGAATACATGCAGGACCTTCTTACAGCTCTTGTATCTTCGTTCAGGGTGTGTCTTGTGCTGCTAATATGTCTGAATTCGGCTTTAGGGTTTCTGTCTCTCTCTTCTGAGTTTTTGCTTCGTGTCCAAAGGATCTTGAAATTCGTCTGGCCTTGGGGTATTTATAGTTTCTGTCTGAGGGTTAGATGCGGCGCATAGGATAAGTAGATGCGACGCATCGACTTAACTTCGCGTGGGGTCCAAGATTAATATATTCAGGAATATTCGTACACCGCCTTAAGATGCGGCGTAACTCCATTTCTCTATGCGGCGCATGTCCTTTGCTGTCTTGGATTGTAGCTTGTGAAATCTTGATAGTGATACGCCGTATGTAAGAAGTATGTTGCGGCGTATCTTGAGCAGAATGATCTTGATCTTGTACATTTTAGTAGACTCTTAACATCTTGCTTGTTTTGCTCCATAATTAGTCCAAAATCGCCAAGTTTCACATAATACTTGTTTTTACCTGAGAATTACAAAAGTAAAAATTAACGTATCAATTCTCATATATAATATAATCAAACAAGTCAAATAAATAGGATAAATGATGGTAATAAAATGTACTTATTTGAGTTCATCAGTTAAACACACTCTTAGCCCTAGGTTGAGCACTTGTGCCCCCTCGGTTTCTTGGCACCTAGGGATTCCATCATCTGAACCAGTTCCATGGGAACTTGATTCAGTAGATGTTGCCTTGGATTGGGTCTTACATATGTTACCACTGACCTACTCTGCTTCTAAGCTAGCAGCAGTAGTGGTAGCCCTTTCCAAACTACCTCCCCTCTCCTTATGGGTAGCCTCATCTGCATCCATACCAACACTAGCCTGAGGTAGCTTAATGCCCTTTTGGGTTTTTCTACGTGTATAGATCTTTTTGTGTGTTGAGGAAATGGATAAAAATGTGGGTGTGTGTTGGGTTACAGTGGGGATTCCTGAACCTTCACCTTGATTTTGACCTTGTACTAATATTGTCTGAAACAATGGTGTTACTTGTCCTGAAAAGTCTTTTCCCACCCTCTTCATATTTGCAAAAATGTTTTTAGAATGAGAGGGTGCAACATAAGTTCTTTGATGAATTTTCTTTTCAGCAAATTGTCTGTCCATAAGCAATTGTAAAAACCTTGGATATATGTAAAATTTGTTTGCTGATTTATCCAAGTTCTTAACCATACCATCAAAAATTATTTTTGAAAAATTATTCTTCTGGTTTATGGCCATGCAGATAATGGCAGAAGCCACATTGCTGCTAAACTCATTCCAGCCAGTTGTCTTTGGACTAAGACACTGTAGGATGGTATGAATTAAGAATTTCCACTGTGGGGAGAATGATCCTTTGAAAAATTTTAAAGAATCATTTTTCCTTACATATCCTATTAGTGCTAGGTTTTCAAAAAGTATAGAATTTGAAAAACACTCAATACCTTTATCATCTGCTAGGTGAAGAACTCTCCTAACAGTTGTTTCAGTAATGAGTATTTTCTGCCCATCTACAAGGGCATGATGTTATTCTTCTCCATTAATAGTTTCGACCTTAGCAGTAGACCAAAACTGTTTAATGTGAGAAATATATATAGTAGGGTTTACTGTTAATGCATGCCTAATATGGCTTGCATTTAAGAAATCAATTATCTCAGTAAAACCTTCAGACTCTTTTGGTTTTTGCAAAAAGGCAATCATATTGTGGGTATCGGCAAAAGATAGGTTCGACATTGTTTTGATGGATGGTGGGTTTTTGCAAAAAGGAAATTGAGTTAGGGTTTGCAATTTGAGAGCGTTTGTGAATTTTGAAAACCAATTAAGTGATTTATTGGTGAATATAAACCCTTAATCGAAGAATTTATGAAACAGCCCCTCGAACAAACTAGTAGTTGAAACCTTGGCAGCACTAAGTTATGCCTGCAACACTAACTTATGCCTATCAGTAGTAACTTTGAGACAACAGTTGTAACTCCAATTTCAATCCAAACATCTTTTTCTTTGCTTATCCTGCAAAATTTTAGTTCCAAAACAACAAAAACACAAGCCATAACACTTCACAATAATCACAACTTCTAATTATACTTAACAGTTCTAAGTACAACTAGCAGTTGTAAATATAACTAGCAGTACTAATTATACTTAACAGCAGAAACTCTTATTGACTTGAATAACAGTACTAATCCATACAAAATTCTATAAAAACATAAAGAGATAAGTAATTTTAAAGATTTAACATTCCAATACTGGCAATTAAAAATTGAAATCTACCCACATCAAAAGCTTTTGTTAGCAAACCTGCAACATTATTGTCAATATGGATTTTAACCATTTGAATTAACTTCTTTTCATTGCAGTCTCTTATAAAATGGTGTCTCATCTCTATATGCTTTGTTTTTTAGTGATAAACAGGATTTTTAATTATGCACATAGTACTGCTATTATCAATAAAGATTTTGGTATGCATAAAATTGTACCCATAATCCAGCAATTGATTATGAATCCAGGGCACTTGTCCACATCAACTTGAAGCAGTCACATATTCAACTTCTGTTGTAGAATTAGCAACCACAGTCTGTTTCTTGCACTGCCATGAGATCAATCTACACCCAAGAAATTGACAACCTCCTGTTGTAGATTTCCTATCCAAACTTGCTCCAGCATAGTCACTATCAGTGTATGCTACCAAATCAAAATGTGAATATTTTGGATACCAAAGGCCTAATTTAGGTTGACCTTTTAAGAATCTAAAAATTCTTTTCACAACATGAAGATGTGAAACTTTAGGTATGACTTGGTATCTTGCACAGGCACATACTGCAAACATAATGTCAGGTCTTGAAGAAGTAAGATATATCAATGAACCAATCATTGATCTGTATAGATGAACATCAACTTCTACACCATCTTCATCCTTTAGCAAAGTCTTATCAGTGAGCATTGGTGTGCTTGCTATCTTGACATACTTATCTTGACTGATAAATATGTCATCTTCCTTTTGCTTCACTTGCAATCTAAAAAGAAAGTAAGTTCTCCCATAGAACTCATCTGAAACCTCTCATGCATCAATTTCTCAAACTCAATGCATAACTCCTTCTTTGTTGAACCAAAAATAATATCATCCACATAAACTTGATCTAGCAGGATATCATTTATGTATCTTCTGATAAATAAAGTCTTGTCAATCTTCCCTTTATGAAATCCATTGTCGAACAGGTATGTTGACAATGTTTCATACCAAGCTCTGGGAGCTTGATGTAAACCATAAAGTGCTTTTTCCACCTTGTATACTAGGAAATTTAGATCTTCAAACCCTGGTGGTTGACAAATATACAATTCTTCTTCAATTGTCCCATACAGAAAAGCACTTTTCACATCCATCTGATACACCACAAAATCTTTGTATGAAGCATAAGCTGAGAACAACCTTATATCTTCAATTCTAGCAACTAGGGAAAAGACTCCATCATAGCCAATCC
The DNA here is from genome assembly GCA_021014915.2 of Artemisia tridentata subsp. tridentata. Taxonomy (NCBI): domain Eukaryota; kingdom Viridiplantae; phylum Streptophyta; class Magnoliopsida; order Asterales; family Asteraceae; genus Artemisia; species Artemisia tridentata. The sequence goes on from CP139505.1 coordinate 52,969,420, forward strand.
CTTCTTCTTGTGTGTATCCTTGATCTACCAATCTTGCCTTGTTCCTTATCACAATACCTCTTTCATCCTTTTTACATCTAAAAACCCATTTAGTACCAATAGCCTTTTTACCATTAGGCAAATCTACCAGAGTCTAAACTTCTTGTAGCTTGGATTTTAGAAGCTCTTCTTGCATAGCCTCCACCCAGCTTGGATCCTGCAATGCTTTAAGTGCATTCTTGGGTTCTACTTGTGATATAAAACAAGCAAAAAAAATAATTTTCAAGGTCTTTATGACTGTTTCTTTGTTTAAGGGATCTAGCAAAGAAACATTGTTCCTTCAAATCCTTTGTCATTCTTCTTGTTTGAACAACAGACTTCACACCTCCAATGATTTGTTCTTGAGGATGATTCTTGTGAATTCTGGTAGTTGGAACAGGACTGACAGGGATAGTATCATCCATGTTGTTTATGTCTGCCTCTGCACCATTTCCTTCATCATCAGCATCAATATATATATTTTCCAAAGGAGGCATGTTTGGATAAAATGGATATTCATCCTCATTAACAGCAATAACTTCCTTGTCAGCAGTATTAACAGTTTTATCTTTGTTAGTGCTGTTAGTGCTGTTACCATCACTAGCAGTATTAACATCATTAGAACTGCTAACATTATTAAAACTGTTAACATTATTATCCTTCTCCTGATCAACATTGTTAGGAAATTCACTGTCTTTTCTTGGATCCTCATTATCCTTCTCTTCATTTTCATTAGAAGGTTTTGATCCATGATCCTGAGAACTCTTTGATCCTTGTGAATCATCCTTCTTATCATCTTGAGAACTCTTTGAACTTTGAGAGAATAGTGGATCAGCAGTCCATAATGCTATCAAAATGCAATCTTTGCCAGGTCCTGTCTCCTTTGTAGCCTGACCTGCATCATTACTAGCTTTTGTACCTGCAAAACTATTAGACTGTGTACCTGCAGCAATTAGCTCATAATTCATTGTTTTTGTTAGTGCATCAATATCAAACAGCCAGTCTGGTCCATTACCTACAATATTTGGTGTACTCTCACTAAACCTTATGTGTAGATTCTCTTCAAGAATCCTGGTTCTACTATTGAATACCCTAAATGTCTTACTATTCAAGGAGTATCCAACAAAGAATCCTTCATCAGCCTTGCCATCAAACTTGCCTAAGTGATCTATGGTATTGAGGATAGTAACAACACACCCAAATGGTCTTAAAAAGCTTAACATTGGTGTTCTACCTTGTAAAAGTTCATAAGGGGTCTTGTTATGAGGCTTAACTACTAAACTTCTATTTTGCACATAGCAAGCAGTATTAACTGCTTCTGCCCAAAAGGTAGTTGGCAACTTAAAATCTGCTAACATGGTCCTAGCAGCCTCAATTAGTGTCCTATTCCTCCTCTCAGCTACACCATTTTGTTAAGGAGTTCTAGCTACACTATACTGTCTCATAATACCTTTCATCTCACAAAACTGATTCATATTCCTATTCTTGAACTCAGTTCCATTGTCACATCTTATTAGCTTAACCTTATGATTTACTAGGTTCTCTATCCTGATTATAAAAGACTTAAGAATGTCACTAGTTTCATCCTTAATTGCTAAAAAGAAAACCCAAGTAAACTTACTAAAATCATCTGTGACAACTAGGCAATACATCTTTTTCATTAAACTTTTCACAAATGTTGGTCCAAATAAATCTATGTGCAACATATGTAAAGGCTGACTTATTGAGTTCTTTGTTTTGGACTTACAAGAGGCTTTGTGCTGCTTTTCCTTCTGACAAGCAACACATATTTCATCATTTTCAAAAACTTTAGAAGGTAAACCTCTTACAAGATTTCCCTTAACCAATTTATTCATTGTTTTGAAATTTAAGTGTCCAAGCCTTCTATGCCAAAGTTTAGATTCATCAGATGTGGCTTTTGCAAATAGACAAGTTAAACCTCCTTTGGGAACCATGTTCTCTAAATCAACACTGTATATATTATCTCTTCTAGGAACTTTAAGCAAAACTTGACTTTCATCAGTTAACTTAAAGTCAGGAGACAAGACAATGCATTCAGTGTCATTAAAGAGAACACTATTCTTTTTGTCACACATTTGTGAGACACTAAAGAGATTGAATTTTAGCTCTTTGACAAAATACACATTCTCAAAATCTAGTTTACCAGTTCTTATAGTACTTTTTCCTGTGATTTTCCCTCCTTTGGGATTACTCCCAAAAGCAACATATCCTCTATCAATTTCCTCATAATCAGTAAGATAGGACATGTTTCCTGTCATGTGCCTTGAGCATCCACTATCAATGACTCCTTGATCTTGTAATTCCACCTGTGGATTGCCCTGTACATAAAGTAAGAAAATCAGTTTCTCTTGGGGACCCAAGCCATTACTGACTTGGATCTGCCTTGTGCATCAACATAATCAAATTTATTTAAAACTATTGATGAACTGTTGTGTTTGGAAACATGGTCTAAAACTTTAATTATTGGCTTCCAAACCCGATAAGCTGGAGCCTTAACAACATAAAAATTATTTCCCCGAACAGTATCAATTACTGCTTTTGGCTTAGCAGTAGTAACTACTGCTTTTGGCCTAGCAGTATTAACAACTGTATTATTTTGAATGGGCCTTTTTATAGTTTAATGTGTTGTTTTGGAAAAATTTGACAATGTTTTAGCACCGTTCACTGTTAGTTTTGTGTGAGAAGTACCAACTTGTCTAGCAGTATTAGTTAATACTGTTGTTTTAGAAACATTTTGTTTAGTAGTATTAACTGATACTTGTTCAGATTTCATTGGCACTGCTCTTGGAACCGTATTTCTTTTAGCATTGGGGTGAGTATTTTTTGAAAAAATTTGGTGATTCACCCTCTGAGCATAGTTCCAGATAGGTTTTTGATAGTAATGACAATCATACTACAAGTGTTCAAAACTACCACAGAATAGCAAGCCTTGTTAAACATCTCAAACTGACTACCTAATCTTTGAGACATCATGCCATTCCAATTCCTTTGGTTCCCTCTAGGCCTGTTAGTATGTACCCTAGGTTGCTCAACTTGATTGACAGTGTTCCTAGTATTTTGTTCTTGTGAATTAGGTTTGATAAACTTTATCTTTTCAACACTAGGTTTAACTGTTTTTCTTTCAACCTTAGGTTGAGGTACTTTCTCATTCTCATCATTTGACTCCCAATCTTCAATAATTGGGGCATCAGGCCTCCTAACTGTCTTAGACTCTTCTACCTTAGTCATCTCAACTACAGGCTCCTTAAACTCTTCTAGACCAGTAAAAGACAAATCCTTTGTTGGAGGCAAAAACTTTCCTGTAATGGGAGGGGGAACCCCGTTATAACCTAAACCTGTTTTGCATTTGTTAACAATTTGACACTCTATTATTTTGTTAACACTTTCAGATGCATGTTCATACTTATTTACTGTAAGCTGAATACTTTCTTTTTCCTTCTGAACTACATCTTTTTCCTTTTGAGCTACTTTAATTCTTCTTCTAAGCTCTTTAATAAGTTCATCTCTTACATAAATTTCACTCTTTAAAACATTAATCTTTTCTACATACTTAGACTCATTTGTTTAAAAGAATGACTCTAATCCTAATTTATAACCTAAACACTGCAATTCAGACTTTCTTGAATCTTCTATTAGTTTATTATTCTGAGCTTTAAGAGACTCAACATTATCTAAACAAGATTTATAAGAACAACCAGAATCATTAGATACTTCAGAGTCAGAACTTGAAGATGAAGATGAGTACGCCATCAAAGCAAAGTTAGGTCCTTCTGCAGCCTGGTCACTCCAATCATAGCCACCCAAACCATCACAAGATACTAAAGCTGTGGAATTACTTGTTTTTACAGGCACAGTTCTCCTTGAGCTTTCTCCATTCTTGTAGTCTTGGCTCCTTGGTGCCCTGCACTCTCTAGCAAAGTGTCCCCTTTTGTGACAGTTATAGCATTCCACCTTGGACTTGTCAAAGCCAATGTTATCATTCCCATTGACTATCAGCTTCCGTCCAGTTTTCTTCAAGAATCTCATAGCTCTCATTATCAACATAGCCATATGCCATCTTAAGTCCATCTCTTCCACATCATCTGGATGAATTTGTTCTAGATCCTCATTAATCAGTTGAGGACTATTGGGTTGACTAGCCAAGAAATCCTAAATCACAGCATCACTCAAGTTGTCAACATTTGTTAAGTTAACAACAGTCACTTGAGTGCTAGAAGTAGTAACTCCATGAGCAGTAGTAACTGCTTCATTGGTACTGCTAGTATTGTTATTAGCAGAGGACAAGAATGCCATATTCTGTGAGTTTGTACTTGAGCTAGATGATCCTTTGACCTAACCTTCAAATTATTGTAAAGATTATCCATGCTCATTGTGTCAAGATTAGGTTTGTTTCTCTACACAACAATATGTGTGTTCCATTCAGAGGACAAGCTTCTCAAAAATGTTTGATTCATATCTTCCTGAGAGATCTGCTCACCCAAAATCTCTAGTTGACTTATAAGCTTTTGAAGTCGATCAAAGGTTTGATCCAGCATCTCAGAACCTTGAGCAGAGAAGTTTTCATACTGCTGTTTCAAGAGATTCTTCTTTGTCTTCTTTGTAGCAGCATTACCTCTAAACCTCTTTTCAATAGCTTCCATTAGAGACTTGGCATCTTTAATGGAGTTGAACTTCAACTGATGTTCATTAGGAATGGCCATCATCAAAGTACTCCTTGCTTTAACTTCCAATCTTCTTTGAGCTTTTTCCTCAGCAGTTGTAAGAGGCACCACTATAATAACACCTTCTGCAGATTTTGTTGTTTTTGGTGGTTCGTTTCCATTCTCAATGACATCCCAGAGTTGGAAATCAATCATCTGGATGTACTGCTCAATTCGCATTCTCCAGATCTCATACTCACCAGCCTTGAGCATTGGAACCTTTGATGCAACAACCATATGTGCAGAGTCTTAATCCATCTTTGTCAGCAAAACCTAGTGTGTTTAAATAGATTCTTCTTTGAGTTGATCACAGCTTCTAGAACCACAAGCTCTTATACCACTTATTGATCCCAGTTATGTACTTGATCGAATTCCCTTAGCTTGTAAAGGTTAAGTTATCTTAGATAAATCTAATACAACTTATGTAGAAACTATCTTGAGTTAATCAAATACTATACAGAATCTAGTATTCAATATTAAGAAGAATGTTTAATAAAACAGTAAACACAAGAACACAATTTAATCAAACAATAACAACCTTAGTATTATTAAGAAAATAATACGAATACTCTCCAAGTATTAGGGTTTACAACCTTGAAGTTATATGAAAAACGTAAACTCGTATCTAACTCTATGCCCTAGGACCTCCTTTTATAGACTAAGGAGTCATAGTAGGCTTACAATAACTTTCTATACAAGATAAATCTTTTTCAAATCTTTCCTATAATTATCTAAACATTCTAAACTGACTATACAATGTTTATCTCTTTAGCAGTAGTATTAATAAACTAGCAGCACTAATCTTTACTCTGGTAGCATTAACTCTTCAGCAGTAGTAAGTTAGTACTAGCAGTACTAACTTTGTTCTAGCAGCACTAACTACTTAGAGTATTTTCCTAGAAGTCTTCCAGCAGTTATAATGTACTCTAGCAGTCTTAACTTCAACTACCAGTCTTAACTCTTTAACCAGCAGCAGTAATGACTTAGATCAATTTCTTTGAAATACTTGAGTAGTCTTAATCATCTTATGGCAGTAGCACATACATATGTGGTAAAAGCTTTTCCACCTTTAAGCCTTGATCACATGAAAAATGCGATTCAGTCAAAAAAACAAAAACAATTGTTAGCGGAACTCTGCGGAAGTAAGCTGATGAAGCGAAAAGTGTACCGCTTTTAAGGGGTCATTTAAGCCTTAAATCGTATTTATTTGATCAAATATTGCCCTAAATCGTTCCTTTTGTCATTTTAGGTACTTTTGAGGAGAAATCTGGAAAAGGAGGCATTTTGGACGTTTTTGGAGCATAAAAGTGAAGAAAACGACAAAGTCTCAAAAATCGGCTAAAAGTTACCTTTGACGGCGTCAGATTTTACTCTGGACGGCGTCATGGCTTGGCAAGAAAAGGTGGATGTGAAATTTACTCATGATAAGCCAGTGAAAATTGCATGTAAATTCTGACGGCGTCACGCTTTAACCTGATCAAGGGCGTCACGGCTTAAATCATAAGGGGACGGCGTCACGTTCATGGTTAGACGGCGTCAAGCCTTGATAAGCCAGAATGGATTTTTTGAAGAGCTAAAGAGGGACGGCGTCAAGAAGGTCATTCGGGAACCCTAAAAGCGGCGAGGTGACGGCGTCACACTCCATAAGGTGACGCCGTCAGATCCAAAAATCTATATATAGTTTTCTAATTTTTTGTCATTAAGGGGAGCTTAGTGTGTGGAATTTTGGGAGAAAACCCTAAGACGATTTTAGCTACTTTTTCAGGGCTTTTTGCCTTGAGATCTTCCATGTTTCATTGAAAGATAAGTTATCAATTAATCATTCAATATGTCTATGTGTTGTTTGATTCTATCTTATTCTTGTCTTTTGTTTAACATGTTAGGCTAAATTTATCTTGTGTTTGCTTAGATCTAATGAAACCTAGCTATTGATTATTGGTTGTTAGTGTGTTATTAGTTGTATTGGATGATTGTTTATCTATGTTAGGCTTAAGAAAACTGGCTAACTTCCTATTCGGTAACTTGCTTGAACGTCTTAAGAAACATGAACCAAACGCGTACTAAAGGTTTTTATGGTTGTATTTAATGCACAAGCGAATTCTAGTGATCCCATGTTAGGAGCTTCCTAGCCGGCTCGACATAGGAGTGAAGTAGGAGCTTGTAGAGTTGGGGAAGTAAGTACGCCACCCCACGAATGGTATTAAGGAATACACCCGTCATCCACGCGACTAATACACACTAATTAACCGGTAAAAGATAGTTAGGGAGTAAGGAAATCTAAGTAAACACATTTCTCTACACATAAGTTTCTCACCACATTTTATTTTCAGTTATTTTATTTTATTTGCATTCATAGTAATTTGGGTTAGTTGACTAGCAACTAATTCTGCCCACTCTATCAAAACCGAGATTTTACTTGCTTTCATAAAAATATAAAAACATAAAAAGAATCTTCCTCAACCCTTAGACCTCATTAGAGTAGTCTTTCATACCTAACGAACACTATTCCCTGTGGAGAACGATCAATCCCCCGTACTTACCACTACACTATACTACATCGGTCAGGTACACTGCCTGGTGGGGTTGTAAGCCTCTTGAGATCCCTCGAGAGGTAAAACCTGTTGTAAGGTTACAAAACCACGCAATCAAGTTTTTGGCGCCGCTGCCGGGGAATAGTTATTGTTTAGGTTGAATTTTTATTTCTATTAGGTCTACTCACTAGATTCCTTTCTAGTGAGATTTTTATTTTATTTTTCTAGGTTTTCTTTAGTCTATCTATTTTCTTCGTGTCTTTGTTCGTAACCATTACCGTCCGACATCATGGAAGACGGTAATATCCTTAACCCCCACAACCCACCACACAACAACCACCACCACCTCCTAGAGCCCGTACTTTAGGAGAGTATTCCCGTCCTAGCCACCATGGCTATCGAAACACCATTGAGCTCACTCAAGGAGCCAATATCACACCCTTGCGATCCGACACCATCCGGTTGGTGCAAAGCGGATGCGCATTCCATGGACTTCGTTCTGAAGATCCTAATCAACATCTCAAGGACTTTCTTAAAATTGTTGATTCTATAGACCTTGATGTTGCCACTCGAGAGACGACCCGATTGCGTCTCTTCCAATTCTCTCTACGGGACCAAGCTAGTCAGTGGCTAGAACGTCAACCCGCAGGATCCATCACCTCTTGGGATGATCTCACAACTCGTTTCCTTGCTCAGTTTTTCCCACCGGGAAGAACTACCAAGCTAAGGAATGATATCTTGATGTTCCAACAACGTCAAGGCGAAACTCTCTACGAGGCATGGACTCGATTCAAGGACTTACTCCAAAAAGTCCCTCACCATGGCATAGAACTTTGGCTCCAAGTCCAAATCTTCTATGACCATATCAATCTCTCCACGAGGTAAACCATTGACCAATCGGCCAGTGGCAAGCTACGTGATCTAAGTGCGGAACAATCATGGGCTCTCCTAGAGGATCTTGCTCTTTATGACAACGAAAGTTGGAGTGATCCCCGTGATTTGAATAAAACGGTCAAGGCAATATCTTTGCCTTCGAATAATTCAAGCACTTCCGACCGTAGGATCATAGAACTTGAAGACCAAGTCAAGTTTCTCATGAAATCCTACGAGGCTCCTAAACCTTCAAGCCAAGTGAACAAAATCACTTCTTCATGTGAATTATGTAGTGGTCCCCACGACACTCGTGATTGCATGGAACTCCCCGAACAAGCTTTTGTGGACTACGCATCCTCGCGTACCGACGGAGCGGGAGACAAGTGGTACACTTTCAAACCCGATCCAAACCATTACGGTGATACATACAACCCCTCATGGAAAAATCACCCGAACCTTAGGTGGAAACAAAACCAAAACTCACAACAAATCAATTCTTCCAACCCACCTAATCGTTTCCAATCAAGCGGTTCCAACTCGAACCGTACTTTCAACAACAATCCTTCCGGCAATGGTAGTACCAATAACTTTGAAGGATTGATGTCTCAATTTATGGCATCTCAAGAAGCTCGTTTAGCCAAGTTTGAAGCCGAATTCAAACAACAACAAACGGAGATGACCAATAAAATTGACAACTTGTTGAAAGCTCTCCATAACCAAGTGTTATCACCTCCACATAAGGACGCTAGGAACACAAATAGCGGACCCCAAGTAAAAGACCCCTCTTCATCCAAACACGTCCACTTTGTCAACATTGTCACTATTAAACCAATTGATAGGAATGAGGATAATAGTGAACCTAAGGATGAGGATAAGAAAGTCGAGGTTGATAAGGAAGTTAGGACAAGTGAGATTGAAGAAGTAGATGATGATAAGGACTACTTCAATAGGCTACCCACTAAGGAAGAGCGCGCATATCATACAAACTTATTCGATGACCCCGAGACACCATACTTCCTAGGTAGATCAATCATAGAAATAGGCGACCCTTCTAATCTCAACATACCATGCAACATCGGACATCTACATGTGTGGAAAGCTTACATCGACCTTAGATCACCCATAAACATCATGACTAGAGCCCACTACAACTTGATAATGAAGAATCAACTTGGGTATAGGATGTTCCCTGACAAGGGTTGGATGAGTAACTTCACGGGAAGAGTTAAGGGATTACCGGTTTATGTAGGAAACTTCACCTATGTCACCGACTTTGTAATTGTAGAAGATATCCGCCCAATAGTCGATGCATCCTTGACTCAAGTGGTTTTTGGAAAACCATTTGTTGAGGTCTCTAGAATGACTTATGAACCCTCCTTAGGGATAGTTAGATTTAAGGATGAGACCGATGAAGTAAGCTACCAAATGCCATATAAGATAGAACAATTCCAACACTTGTCAAATGTTGAGAAGGAGCTCAAGCAAGCGGTCTACTATAGGAATGATGAGGATGGAAGTAAAGGAGTAAACTATGTTATGGAAAGGATATTCGGTTTCTACAAGGATTGTTTGAAATTAGGACCGGAATATAAAACCGGGAAGGAGGATGGCCTAGGAACCGTGACCGATGATGGAGTCACGTAATGTACGTGACTTTGAGTCTAGCTACAAGACTCGTTAATAAAGAAAAGCGCTTCTTGGGAGGCAACCCAAGCTTTATTTGTTTTATTTGCTATGTGTGTTTATTTATTTGTTTGTTTGATTTTATTTGTTTCCGTATGTGTGTTTAATTTTTATTAGTATTGATTCATGTTCAAAACTAATTTGTGAAAATGCTTTATGTTGTTTTTAACTTCGTCTTAACTACATATAAAGGTATTTTGCAAAAGATAAGTGTAAGGGAAATCTAAATCGGTTTATTAGAACACAAATTAACATGAATCGTAATAATAATAAATTAGCATACATATTAGTATTTGTTTGAGTCAAATGCTTGTATCGAGTCATAATGATGTTTTGCAGGATTTCCAGGAAGTAAGGTAAAGGTTTTTCCAGAAATTTTCCGGAAACTTAAAATGAAAATTTTTGTCAGGTCATTTCTGACGGCGTCAGGGGTTATAACCTGACGGCGTCAGATTTAATTTCCAGAAATTTTTGAAAGTTTTGTTTTCATAAAAAGTTTTTATTAAAATCTCCAACTTATAATCTCCAGGAATCTGCAAAATTATCATTCCACAAGCATTATATCCTTATATATAGATTTTTCCCGCCGATGTTATGCAGGTTTTCGTGTTTGTTTTCTCAGGTTTAACAGGTTATTTTGGACAAGGAGATGTTTATGGAATCAAGCTTATGGCGATGCATTAGTCATGGAGTTTCAACATTCTCTTTGGAGGAAGATTTAACCGTGTAATTTCATTATCCACCGAGCGAATCAGGGGAGTATTTGATTTCATTCTTTTACTTTTTGCTTTTACATCTTATTATTTGAACATTGGGGACAATGTTCATCTTAAGTGTAAGGGGAGGGTAAAAGTACGATTTTAGAGAATACAATTACGCTTGATTTTTGTTTGTTTGATGGTAGATGTGTAATAAAACTGAGAGAAATACCTGTTAAGGTAATTTTAGTGCCAAATTTAAAATTTTTTACAACATATAGGAGTGAAACTTTGATCTTAATGAGCGTCTTACGGATAGGAGTTATATGACTAGCACAAAAACCGTACCACTAAAAATTTTTCCACCCCAAATATGTGAGGTTCGCCCCTAGAATTGGTAGGAAAAGCATTTATGCTATGATGTGTGTACCGGTAGCACTTAGATTCTAGAACTTGCGTTAGGACCATTCCGAGGCCACAAGTGAGACTACATTCGTGTAGTTAGATTTACTACATGATAAGAGGCATTAGGATTAACCCATTGTTTTACACCTGTGTTTTTGTTATAATTACTTTGGCTACATTGGTCAAGTAATTCTCCCACACCCTTTGCGTTGTACTCATTTTTAGTACACGATACCCCTAGTACACCCCTCAGAGCCTATCTTTTCGTTTCGACCTTTAAGCATTTTACTTAAAGGAAGAATTTGTTTACACCCCACTAAAATGTACACCCAAATCGCCTTAGCCTACCTTGTATGCACTCATTTTTAGTGCATTATTGTTACAACATTTGTTTAAACCCAAGTTAATTATCTAATTGATTACATGGTTGCTAAGTCGAGTCATATCCTTGTACATATTGTTTTGGGACGATTGGGACTCATGGGTAAAGTACTAGTGTAATGGAGTAATGGGGAAGAACATCATTTATTACCCCCATATGTGCTAAATGTTTAAAAAGTACTCCAAGTGTTTTGATTATCTTAATTCGAGTCATTAGAATAGTAATTTGTAAAGTTATGTGAAAGTTCAAGTGTAAGGGGAATGCAACGCCCCTATGATGTATTATTTTGGATGGTAGGGCAAAAGTGTATGCAAAAAAAAAAAAAAAAAAAAAAAAAAAAAAAAAAAAAAAAAAACACAAAAAAAAATGAGAAAATGAAAAATAGAAAAAACATACGGACTACCATCCCGTTTCATTTTATGTTTATTTTATGTTTTTGTTATTTTGTTATTTCGTTTCTAGCTTAAGATCGAGTCGAGTCTTGGCTTAGCAACATTGTATAGTACATGTAATTGATCAAGATTTTTAACTCGCCACCAGTAAAATATCCTTTATCCAACAAAACCGTGTTTTCCTTTTCCCTACACCTTACGTTATAACCCATTTAAAAGCCCTCTTTGATAGTTTATCTTAGGTGCTTACGCCTAGTGGAGGAGGTTTTCGATCCTTTCCCAAGCCTATGGTAATCTATTTGCTATGACAGGTAGTGAGAGATATTTTCCGTTTTCATTTATGAGATTTATTTTGATGACACTTGAGAGATGTGAGTATCTAAACACTACTTGTGAGGTGCTAGTATGTAATCTCCGTGCTTATTATGATTAAAGTGGAACGAATATTTGTTGTAATTACTTTTATGTTAGCATTAAATGACCCCTAACTTGTATTTTGATTAGAATAAAAGCGCATTTGCTTGAGGACAAGCAAATCTCAAGTGTAAGGGTATTTGATGAAGCGAAAAGTGTACCGCTTTTAAGGGGTCATTTAAGCCTTAAATCGTATTTATTTGATCAAATATTGCCCTAAATCGTTCCTTTTGTCATTTTAGGTACTTTTGAGGAGAAATCTGGAAAAGGAGGCATTTTGGACGTTTTTGGAGCATAAAAGTGAAGAAAACGACAAAGTCTCAAAAATCGGCTAAAAGTTACCTTTGACGGCGTCAGATTTTACTCTGGACGGCGTCATGGCTTGGCAAGAAAAGGTGGATGTGAAATTTACTCATGATAAGCCAGTGAAAATTGCATGTAAATTCTGACGGCGTCACGCTTTAACCTGATCAAGGGCGTCACGGCTTAAATCATAAGGGGACGGCGTCACGTTCATGGTTAGACGGCGTCAAGCCTTGATAAGCCAGAATGGATTTTTGAAGAGCTAAAGAGGGACGGCGTCAAGAAGGTCATCCGGGAACCCTAAAAGCGGCGAGGTGACGGCGTCACACTCCATAAGGTGACGCCGTCAGATCCAAAAATCTATATATAGTTTTCTAATTTTTTGTCATTAAGGGGAGCTTAGTGTGTGGAATTTTGGGAGAAAACCCTAAGACGATTTTAGCTACTTTTTCAGGGCTTTTTGCCTTGAGATCTTCCATGTTTCATTGAAAGATAAGTTATCAATTAATCATTCAATATGTCTATGTTTTGTTTGATTCTATCTTATTCTTGTCTTTTGTTTAACATGTTAGGCTAAATTTATCTTGTGTTTGCTTAGATCTAATGAAACCTAGCTATTGATTATTGGTTGTTAGTGTGTTATTAGTTGTATTGGATGATTGTTTATCTATGTTAGGCTTAAGAAAACTGGCTAACTTCCTATTCGGTAACTTGCTTGAACGTCTTAAGAAACATGAACCAAACGCGTACTAAAAGTTTTTATGGTTGTATTTAATGCACAAGCGAATTCTAGTGATCCCATGTTAGGAGCTTCCTAGCCGGCTCGACATAGGAGTGAAGTAGGAGCTTGTAGAGTTGGGGAAGTAAGTACGCCACCCCACGAATGGTATTAAGGAATACACCCGTCATCCACGCGACTAATACACACTAATTAACCGGTAAAAGATAGTTAGGGAGTAAGGAAATCTAAGTAAACACATTTCTCTACACATAAGTTTCTCACCACATTTTATTTTCAGTTATTTTATTTTATTTGCATTCGTAGTAATTTGGGTTAGTTGACTAGCAACTAATTCCGCCCACTCTATCAAAACCGAGATTTTACTTGCTTTCATAAAAATAATAAAAACATAAAAAGAATCTTCCTCAACCCTTAGACCTAATTAGAGTAGTCTTTCATACCTAACGAACACTATTCCCTGTGGAGAACGATCAATCCCCCGTACTTACCACTACACTATACTACATCGGTCAGGTACACTGCCTGGTGGGGTTGTAAGCCTCTTGAGATCCCTCGAGAGGTAAAACCTGTTGTAAGGTTACAAAACCACGCAATCATAAGCTTTGCTTATATTATAATTATGTTTCGCACAAAAACAAAAATGATGGTTACTAAGAGCCCTGGGTACGGTAACGTTAGATTGGGCGTTGAGCTGAGCTGGCCGGTGTTATGTTGGCGTTGCCATACCGTATAAGTGGCGTTATGAGCTGCGTTGCGATCCACGTTACCACAGCAACGTGGGTTGAAACGTATAAGCGGACAAAAAAAAAAAAAAAAAAAAAAAAAAGGAAAAAAAAATCACTTTACCCCTAACTATCCGTTGCTATATTTGAACAAAAAAAAAAAAAAAAAAAAAAAAAAAAAAAAAAAAAAAAAAAAAAAAAACTTTAACCCCTTATTTCAAAAGAGTTTTTTTTTTTTTTTTTTTTTTTTTTTTTTTTTTTTTTTTTTTTTTTCAAATACCCTCTCTAAAAAAATTATACCACTATCTAACCATTTTTTACACAAAAAAATTCAAACCCCCTCTAACCAAAACTGAGGTTTTTTGGCCAACCGAGGACCCCAGAAGCAGGCTCGCAGGTGTCTTTCCGCCTAATATTGCTCGCCCTTTACGTGGTGTTAAATTATTGGGTGGGCCGGCTATCGTGGACTTTGAGTTTAGTAGTGGGCTTGATATGAAAAGGGTTTCTAAAACCATCGAGCTTATGGATGTCGTTGCTAGGCTTAATGATCCTCAATGTGAGTTGCTCCTTCTTCGGACTTTTGCCGGTATTTCAAAGTTATACTTCTCTATGCGCACATGTTCTCCCCGGGTCTTTGAGGGTGCCCAGACTTCGTTTGATGCGGCACTTTGTTCCTCTTTGGAACGTATTGTCACTGCTTCTGGACCTGGGTTTGGGGATTGGCAATGGAGATTGGCCACACTTCCGTTTGAGTTTGGGGGGCTTGGCGTATATTCTGCAGGTGATGTCTTGAATTATGCTTTTCTTGCATCTAGACTTCAATCTGCTAGCTTACAGGCTAAGCTCCTCCAACAGTCGGGCATAGCAAATCATGGATCTTCCTTCAATGACGTTCTGTTTACTTTTAACGCGAAAATGGAGTTCGACCTCTTAAGTAACCCGAATGAGATCGCTGCCCCCAAACTTATGAAGAAATTGGCAGATATATATATTTCACACGTGTTGCTAAAACGGCTGAATCCACCTTTGGCCTATCCGCTCGACAGACAACGCTTTGGAGATCGCAACGAGAAGACTACACCTCTGATTGGCTTAGGGTGTCCCCGATATCTGGGTTGGGGCAGGCTATCAACGCTAGGACTTACCAGTGTGTTTTATGCTACCGCCTGGGTGTCCCCCTGTTCTCGGTCCAGAGGCCGTGCTCTGCTTGTTCCAGGGTATTTGCGGGAGACATTTACGGTGATCATGCTATGTCCTGTGCTGGTATTATTGGTATTAAGCACCAGCACAATGTGGTGCGCGACACTCTTGCTGATATTTTCTCTCGGACAGGGATCTCGGCTCGCAAAGAGGTTGACATTGGCCTTTGTGGAGAAAGAGACCAAAGCTTACGCCCAGCTGATGTATTGCTCTATTCTTGGGATGGAGGGCAGGATGTGTGTGTCGATTTGATAAGGTCGTTTCCTTTGACGCAATCAGGAATGATCGATTTTGTGCCAGGACGAGTAGTGGTTGAAGCAGCACAGCGCAAGCGTGTCAAATATGAGAGCAAATGTGCCGACATTGGATATGGGTTTCTTCCCTTTTCATTCTCTTCCTTGGGGGAACTTGGGGAGGATGCAGCAACCCTACTGAAACGGATCCGAAGGTTCTCCGTAACTCAAGACATCGGATCGCGAGCCGCTGCTCATATTTTTAATAGGATTAGCTTTGCAATAGCTAGAGGAGTGGGAGCCCAGTTAATATCTCGGCTCCCCTCTAATTTCTTGTAAATCCTATTTTCTTCTAATGAAGTGACGTTTTATAAAAAAAAATAAAAAAAAAATAATAATAATAAATTTTTTTTTTTGTTACAATGGATCTGAATCAAAGTGACGAAAAACGTAACAACTAGTCCGATGTAGATGACAAAACCAACGTTTCCTTTATGATGGCCGAGTACCAACGTTTCCTTTATGATGGCCGAAACCAACGTTTTCTTTATACTGGCCGTGAACGTGAGGTTGTCGAAGTACGTTTGATGGCCGACTATTTTGATGAAGGTTGTAAGTATCCGCACGTGACTTTTCAAAGAAGATATCGTATGAGCCAGACACTATTTCTAAAAATAGTCGAAGGTATTGAATCTTATACTGCCGATCCTTTTCCAAAGCATTTTAAATTCTTAGTATCGCACCTGATTGTACGGTTCGAATGAGTATGAGTGTTATTATGAAATGCAGATCCGCCATATGCCAATTGGCATACGACACCGCACCCGATACATTTGATGAATATTTGCAAATGGGTGAGCATACCGCACGTGATTGTCTAGATAATTTTAATAAGTGCATTATTGATTTGTTCATGCCGGAGTATTTAAGAAAACCAACCTATAACGACATTCAAAATCTTAATGCAAGACACGAGCATGTTCATGGTTTTCCGGGAATGCTTGGTAGCATTGACTGTATGCATTGGAAATTGAGAAATTGTCCAGTGGGATGGCAGGGGCAATATGGTAGGGGTGATAAAAATACCCGACTATAATGCTTGAAGCTGTTGCTTCGCATGATTTGTGGATTTGGCATGCATTTTTTTTGGGTGGCGGGGGCGAATAACGATATTAATGTTTTAGATAATTCTCCGTTATTTGACAACATTCTTGATGATGTCACCCCTATAGCTCCATATGAGGTAAATGGAGTTGAGTTTGAAAAGGGATATTACTTAGCTGACGGAATTTACCCACACTGGGCAACTTTCGTTAAATCATTCCCGATAACAAGTGGCGGTAAACATGGTTATTTTAAAAGGCGATAAGAAAGTGCATGAAAGGATGTCGAACATGCTTTTGGTGTTCTCCAAGGACGTTGGGAAATAATACAACAACCGGCACGTCAATACTAAGTTACCAAGATAAGTAGAATCATGTATTCTTGCATTATATTGCATAACATGATTTTAAAAGATCAAAATTTTGCAATAAGTGAGTACAACGAAGTGTGGGTGAATCCGGTACCACATAGGCAACAAAGGTGGATCGTGAGATGTGATGTCCAACGTTAAAAGGAAAGAGAAATACGGGATAAAAATACGCATATTTGTCTCCAACGAAATATTATGGAGCATATTTGGCGAAACCATCAAGAACAAGAACAAGATGAATAAGTATTTGTAATTCGTATGTTTTTGTTTTTATTTTCCGTATGTTATTATTATTATTATTATTATTATTTTTATTATTTTTTTTTGGTAATTTGTACTTTATTTAATGAATGAAATATTATTTATGAGATGATGTAATGAATGAGAAATTATTTAAAGGGTTTAAATTGTAATTTTTAAGTTTTAAAATAAAGATAGGTCCTAAGACATGGTGTTGAAGTGTTGTTATGATAAGAGGTGTTTTTTTTTTATGTTAATGTTGAAATATTAAAGCTGATGTGGCGATGACATAGTGGGATTTTTTTGGTAACTTGAGTTATATAACAACCGTAAATTTTACGTTAACTTTTACCTATAAACTTCAATGTTTTATTCTAATCGCGTAAATTTTAAACTTTACGTATAACAGTTACGTTATCATACGAGTAACGAAAACCACAATTAAAAGTTTTATATCACACTAGACTAATGTTTAGTCTACTCAAATCATTTAAATGAACATTTTCATTCAAATTAATTGTTTTCAAATAACTTGCATTTTACGCATTTTAACTTACATTTTAAGCATTTTAACTTAAATCGCGTAAACCAGAAAACGGCATTTAACGTAAGCTAGAATTATGCAAAGTTAAATGTACATAAAATATATGTCATATGACTATTTCAATCACATTTTATAAATTTACACTTTTTATTTTTCAAGTTTCACGTAAAACACTATTATTATGCATTTTAATATTTACACGCATGCAATACCTACCTAATACCCGCACCACCATTACCAATACCCAAAATACTTATACACTAACAAAATGAATGTTTTTCCCTCCCCCTCTTCATACAAAAATCAGCCCATTCATTATATATGTTCTAAATATCACCCAAATATCATAATATATCTCATCTATTTAATTATTGTGACAAAATCTTGACTAATCATACCAACATTCAAATCACACCACTCCTCCATTGCTTCTCCTTGATTTTCATGCCAATTAAACCTTCCCCTCCATGCTTTATGACATAAATTGTCTCCTAGATCTTTTCATATCCACCAAAGTCAAAAAAAATAACTAGTTCTACACTCCTTTTCCTATATATAGCACTGTTCTTTTCTTCATTCAACACAAACCAAAAATACAATTAAAACCTCTCCATCTCAGATCCTTGCAAGGGTTTTCAATATGGTTCAAGAGTTTCAAAAAGTTTTATAAGGTTTTATTAAGATAAGCATGGGTTTGGAAACCTAAACTAGGGATTTTTTTTATGCTCTTGGGTATTTTTGTGTGCACTTGATCATCCTCATCATCACCATCCATTGTAAGAATTCCATACATGTTTTCATTCATTATAAGTATGCTATTTTCATATATATCACTTATATATACTTGAGGTGTTGAGAAAATTGAAATAAAAACTAAGACTTGTTAACAATTTTTGTCCCGTAAATTCAGCCCTAAACAGCAAGGTAAAACCCCATGTCACACATTTTTTTTGGACCTTAAATTTTAGTGAACTTATATATATGTCTTAAGTTGTTCCCTGAATTTTTTTCATAATTTTTGGAGTTGATTTGGTATTTTCAACAAATCACACGAAAATGTTAGTCAATACCAATAAGAATCTGAGTACCAGTTTTCAATCATAACAATCACTATCCTAGATGCATTTTGGTAAGTTGAGCTAGTTGAGACATTTGTAGACGAGACTCTAACTTAATATATGAGAGGTTCATGGAGTCGTAGCGATAAGTAACGAAGGAAATACGGCCCCGGAACAATAGGTTATACATCATGAATTTTAACAGCTTTGATACGTGTGTATGTTTTTGACTTTATAAAATAATTGGTAAAGAACTGAACCGAGTGGGTTACATTTTTTGAAAGTAGACTTGAAAACGATGAATCTAGGTTTTTGAAACAAGTGTCTTCTTTAGAAAACAAGTGATTAATAACCCAATTACAATGGAAATTTTCTAAAAAATTGTAATAGCAGAAGACACCCGGAATTTATTTTCATGAACTAGAACTTTGAAATACTGAAAGTAGATACGTTCACCTTCGTTTAGAGAGTTTAACGAAGAAAAATGGGCATAAAACAAATTTGATACACTAAAATGAACTCGAGTTAAACTTAAAAGTTTATAAGTCAATTTAAGGGTTCATTTTACATATTGAACGAAAGCACAAGTGACCAGTTTCGTGCCCGTTTATGAGGACCATAGACTTAGCCTTATAAAGAGCAGTAGTTGGACTTTTTTTAAAGCCCACGCAACATACTTGACACCGGAATTCGAATCAGACCAAACCAATAAGACACGAATAACTTATGACCCGCTAAACTTGAGCCGAACTTGTTTTTGGACACTTTTTGAAAACTAAATATTAAAAGGGAAATTTACATTTTACTACGTTTTGAGTCGTAAAACCTCACTACAAGTATATATGGGTGATTAAACATCATAAAACTCATACACATATAGTACTTATTGCATCGTTTATAAAACGGCTTATTATTCTAGGTCGTGTTTAGGAATACCTTTTCGTTATTCTACGTACTACTTTCCTGATTCATTATTTATTCAAGGTGAGTTTCGTAGCACCTACTTTACATGTCTCAACACTTACTATTAATTACTTTGGGGTGACAAGACATGCTCAATTACTTTCTTTCGGACACAAGTACATTAAACATTTGCTAGTTGCCTAAGTCACCACATTTGCCAAGAAGTCCCCACAATCAAGGACTGTTAATTACGTAGTAAGCGTAAGTGTTGTGAATAGATCTATTGGGCTGACACCCCCATCCGGGTAAGTCGCGCTCAATTGACCATAGTACCGGTCAAACGAACGCATTACATTTGAGGATTTTTGGGTGTTTGGCAAGACACCTACAAGGGCATACTTTTACATGTGCTTGATTACATATAAATTACGTTAAGGCTTCGGGGGCATGATCTTAGGGCAATAGCTTTACTTTTTCTATGACATTGTATTTGTTATAATGATCATACATACTGAAATCTTGTGGTCTATATTACTGTTTGAGTAAACTGCAAAATACATCACCGTGGTTTACACCTTTTAGCATTTTACATCCCTGTCAGAAACTATTGGCAATATACATCCCCTGTTCAGCAAACGTTCGCCACATTACATCCCTAGTCCCCACTTTCGTTAGTTGTTAGTCCTAACTGACGTTAAGTTGCAATAAGTGAGGGGTATTAATGTCTTTTTACCTATAAGAGGGATGTATTTTGCAGATTACTTTACCAACATACAAGAGGGATGTATTTTGCAAATTACTTTTACACTTTATATTTTTTTTAATTATTATTATTATTATTATTATTATTATTATTATTATTATTATTATTATTATTATTATTATTATTATTATTATTATTATTATTATTATTATTATTATTATTATTATTATTTTTATTTTATTTTATTATAAACATCACTTTATTAGAGACAAATAGGATTTACAAGAAGTTAGTAGGGAGCCGAGATACTAATTGGGCTCCCACTCCTCTAGCTATAGAAAAGCCAATCCTATTAAAAATATGAGCAGCAGCACGTGCTCCAATGTCTTGAGTCATCGAAAACTTTCGAATACGCTTCAATAGAGTCACAGCGTCCTTCTCAAGTTCCCCAAAAGAAGAGAAAGAGAAGGGGAGGAACCCATATCCCATACCTGCACACTTAGCTTCATACTTGACGCGTTTACGTTGTGCAGCCTCAATCACCGCACGACCCGGCACGAAATCAACCATACCAGTTTGCGTCAAAGGCGATGATCCAGTCAAATCAACGCATACATCAAGTCCTCCATCCCACGAGTAGAGCAACACATCAGCAGGACGTAAAGATTTGTCCCGTTCGCCACAAAGTCCAATGTCAACCTCTTTACGAGCCGAAACCCCAGATCGAGAACATATGTCAACAAGAACATCACGAACCATTTTATGCCGATGCTTAATACCAATCATACCAGCACAAGATACAGCATGGTCCCCATAAATATCACCAGCAAAGACCCTGGAACAGGCTGAGCACGACATCTGAACAGAAAATAGGGGGACACCAAGCCGATAACATAACACGCAACGATAAGTCCTGGCGTTCATAGTCTGTCCCAACCCCGATATCGGAACTACCCTAAGCCAGTACAAAGTGTAATCCTCCATTTGCGATTTCGACAACGCCATCTGTCGAGTAGATAAAGAAAATGTAGATTCAGCAGTTCGGGTAACACGTGTGAAATATATATCTGCCAGTTTCTTCATGAGTTTGGGGGCAGCGATCTCACATGGATTACTCAAAAGATCAATCTCCATTTTCACATTAAAAGTACACAAGGCATCATCAAAGGAAGGCCCAGGGGTTACGATACCAGAATGTCGAAGCAACCTAGTCTGTAGGCTAGCAGATTGAAGTCTAGACGCAAGAAATGCATAGTTCAAGACATCACCTGCAGAATACACACCAAGCCCCCCGAACGGAAAGGGTAATGTAGCAAGTCTCCATTGCCAATCACCAAAACCAGGCCCAGAAGCAGTAACAATACGCTCTAGAGTAGAGCGAAGAGCCCCATCAAAAGAAATCTGAGCCCATTCAAAGACCCGAGGAGAGCAAGTGCGCATAGCAAAATATAATTTGGAAATACCAGCACAAGCACGAAGGAGCAATAACTCACACTGGGGATCATTAATCTTAGCAGTAGCCTCTATAAGCTCAATGGTTTTTGCAACTCTTTTCATAACAAGCTCACTACTAAAATCAAAGTCCACACTTGCAGGCCCACCCAGTAATTTAACACCATGCAAAGGTCGGGCAATATTAGATGGGAAAACACCCACAAGCCTGCTTCTGGGATCTTCCTTAGGCCAAAAAACCTCAGTTTTATCAACATTGAGGTGCAAACCACAACGAGGTCCATCCACCATGATAAGCTTTAAAACCTCCCCCACAACCAAAGTATCTCCAATAATAGTGCCATCATCCAGGTACCAAGCATGAAGGGAAAGGCTAAAAGAGTCTCTAATCTTACATACCAAAGGATGTAACACTAAAGAAAAAAGCAAAGGCCCAAGTGGATCACCTTGTTGTACACCTTGATGTGACCATAATGTGTGTTCTCCATAATATAATCTAACTGGGCTTGAGTAACAAAACTCCACCCAACGTGAAATAGCAGGACAACGAAGACGAACCTCATGAAGCATAACCTCACGATCCACCAAGTTGAAGGCGTTTTTGAAATCTACCAACAACATCGAAAGACCCACATCATCTCCACGCTCTTCAATCACCCGATTCACAGCATGAAGAATAGCCTCTCCTCCTCCAGATACCCCAACACCAAACTGTAGATCGTTTAGATAACCGTCCAAAGAATGGCCAATCATAGCGGCACTAACTTTGGAAACTAAGCGACTCCAAATGGTCCCCACAGCAATAGGACGAATACCACCACCCGGCTTGACCAGCGGCGTGAGAGGAGCACTAGCAATATACTCACCCAACGCCCTGGGGCATTTACCATCAAGAAAAAGGTTCACCACTTGGGTGATAGAAGCGATCAACTCATCAGAAATAGCCACAGCAGCACCACTAATACAATCCAAAAGGTGTTGGGCACGCAAACCATCCCGACCACAAGAAGTACCGTGAGGGAAACTCTTAATCATATCAAGAACCACAGTAGGAGATGCAATGAGGGGATGATGATCAATAGGCAAAAGAGGCAAAGAAGGAGCAGCTTTGAAAGGGTGCTTAAACTTTAAGTCCTCAAGAGTTGCATCATTATAAGGTGCAACACCAGAAGAAGAAAGAACTCTGACCGCAGCAGTATAATGGCCATCGCAAATCTTCCTCTTACACTGCTTGACATTACGCTCACCCAAGTCCAAGTTATCCTCATCAATATTAGACCATGATGGGGAGGGTTCGGCCAAAGCCTCCCTCACGAGCTGCAAACTACCACCCGACATGCCCCAAGATCGAATGGCATTAACAATATACTCTTCCTGGCGTTGTCGTTTAATAGCAGACCTACCCTCTTGATTACTTCTCGGGCAGAAGGTTTTAAGGATACAAGTAGGCAAGACCAATAAACTAACCCAGCAAGAAATGTCATCAGGCGTGCAAATCACCTTATCAAGAGCTCCTTTCAATACCCGAGAAAACCCTAAGCGACACTTGGGCGGGATGGATTTAACAGTGCGCAACCCCTTAGACAACAAAGTGTCAAGAAGAGCCAAATCAAAACCAACATGCTCGTCCAGAACCAAATCTTCAACATGGACAGAAGAAGGAATATGTGGTTTGGTGAGACCGTACAACACAAACCTAACAACACCATCCCCACCAACAGGGGGTGGCACAATTTCAGATCCATGACGACACTTAGCTCGAAGAGTATGCATTTTAAAACAAACACCGCATAGCCAAAGTCCCATACGCTTAAGAGTAACCTCAGCCCTCTCAAAAATAACCAAATCAGAAACAAGAGAGTGTTTAGTGATAGCTTGAGCCTCACCATTGCAATGTCTATCACGAAGATGTGTGATCAATGAAGTCTGTGTAAGGCCATTTCCACTACCATCGTGACACCCACTTAACCCCGCGAAGGGACAATGAAATCTCACAATAGGCATAGGAAAGATATCCAACACACAAACAGTGCAAAGAACTGTTTTAGAAGAAAGAAAAACACCAAAAGCTAGTAGCAAAAGCAACAGTACATGAGCAAAAGAAACCCAAACCCTTAGTGCATCAGAAACGAGTATCCATGGCATAGCACATTAGTACCTCAGAACTTAAAAACCATAGTACCACTTAATCCAGGTCGCGGAACAACTAGACGAGTGCAGAGTGCAAGTGATGCCACAAGGATACAAATATGCCACAGAAACCACAGAACCAAAACTGGTACCACAACACCACAGCAACAGATACCAAAATGTGAATACCACTGAACGATATACCACAGCACCACTGATATCACAGAATACCACAACAACTATCCACAGAGATCAAGAGATGCCACAAGGATATCGTTATGCCACAGCAACGACAGAACCGAACCAAGGAACCACGCCACAGTAACAGGTATATGTGAATACCACTGATTTCACAGAAGCAGATATACCAAAAGTCCAGACGCAGATATACCAATAAGCAGATATACCACGATATTCCCAGAAACAGCTAAACCAAAATGCGAAAACCACAGGTACCACAGAAACCGGGGTAGGGAAAAGGTATGAAAAACCTTAATAAAGAGATCATGCAAAACAAAAAGAAACCCTAGAAAAAAAAGATACCAATTACCGAAGGAGAGGGGAATATGTACACCACTGTGGAATCAACTGAGAGTGTTGAAAGGTATTGCAAGAATGATGAGCGGGAAGAAGGAGGAGATCAGCCCGATCTCCATTGTCTCCAATCGCCCACACATCTCATTATTATTATTATTATTATTATTATTATTATTATTATTATTATTATTATTATTATTATTATTATTATTACTACTACTACTACTACTACTACTACTACTATTATTATTATTATCGTCCGTTTTTTTACGTTTTCGTCCGTTTTTTTACGTCCTCGTCCGTTTTTTTACGTTTTCGTTCGTTTTTTACGTTCTCTTCCATTTTTTTACTTTTTCGTTCTCTTCCATTTTTACGTTTTCGTCCGTTTTTTTACGTTCTCGTCCGTTTTTTTACAT
Source organism: Artemisia tridentata subsp. tridentata (assembly GCA_021014915.2). Taxonomy (NCBI): domain Eukaryota; kingdom Viridiplantae; phylum Streptophyta; class Magnoliopsida; order Asterales; family Asteraceae; genus Artemisia; species Artemisia tridentata. The sequence continues at coordinate 52,994,194 of CP139505.1, forward strand.
TTTCGTTCGTTTTTTACGTTCTCTTCCATTTTTTTACGTTTTCGTCCGTTTTTTTACGTTCTCTTCCATTTTTTTACATTTCCGTCTGTTTTTTTTACGTTCTCGTCCGTTTTTTTTACGTTTTTGTCCCTTTTTTTACGTTCTCGTCCGCTTTTTTACGTTCTTGTCCCTTTTTTTACGTTTCGTCCATTTTTTATTACGGACAAAAACATAAAAAATACAGACAAAAACGTAAAAAACAGGACGAGAACATAAAAAAATGGACAAAACATAAAAAAACGGACGAGAACGTAAAAAAAGGACAAAACGTAAAAAATGGACGAGAACGTAAAAAAACAGCCGAAAACGTAAAAAAACGGACGAGAACGTAAAAAAATGGACGAAAACATAAAAAAACGGACGAAAACGTAAAAAAATGGAAGAGAATGTAAAAAAAGGGACGAAAACGTAAAAAAATGGAAGAGAACGTAAAAAAACGGACGAAAACGTAAAAAAATGGACGAAAACGTAAAAAAACGACGACAGAAAACGTAAAAAAAGGACGAAAACGTAAAAAAATGGAAGAGAACGTAAAAAAAGGACGAAAACGTAAAAAAATGGAAGAGAACGTAAAAAACGAACGAAAACGTAAAAAAATGGACGAGAACGTAAAAAAACGGACGAAAACGTAAAAAAACGGAAGAGAACGTAAAAAAATGGACGAAAACATATAAAAACGGACGAAAACGGATAAAAACGTAAGAAAATATAATAATAATAATAATAATAATAATAATAATAATAGTAGTTATAATAATAATAATAATAATAATAATAATAATAATAATAATAATAATAATAATAATAATAATTAAAGAAAAAAGTAAAGTATAAAAGTAATTTGCAAAATACATCCCTCTTGTAAGTTGGTAAAGTAATCTGCAAAATACATACCTCTTATAGGTAAAAAGACATTAATACCCCTCACTTATTGCAACTTAACGTCAGTTAGGACTAACAACTAACGAAAGTGGGGACTATGGATGTAATGTGGCAAACGTTTTCCTAACGGGGGATGTATATTGCCAATAGTTTCTGACAGGGATGTAAAGTGCCAAAAGGTGTAAACCACAGGGATGTATTTTGCAGTTTACTCTTACTGTTTACTTAAACCTATCCAATATTATTGTTGACCGTTTTAGCATGTATTTCTCAAGTTCTTAATTGGTTATTCTTGGATTGCATATGGAGCATCATTGCTAGAGTCGCATTTTGCGGTATCATTATTTTGAAAACTTATTGCATAACTTACGTCGATTGTGAACCAAAAACTACTTTTGTAGGATCGAGTGCTTCTAGCTTGATTGAGCTTGGTTAAACGAGAACCTCTAGGTATAAGACTTGTGTTTATGCGGAAACTAAACAACAAGAATGTAAAGAAGAAAATAATAAAAGACAATGATCCTCTATGGATCAGACTATGAACTAAGAAATTGTGTTATTGAATATTGTAATGTCGTACATAACTCATAGACGGGATGTTTCTTTTATACTGATAAGAAACCCTAACCCTAACCCGTCATACAAGAAAACGTGTGAAGAGATAAACATGATCTCTTCTAAAAATAAATCTAACAAACTTTCTAAACATACGGGATAACAATTACTAAAACCCGCAGTAACAACTACTATCAGCAGAAACAAAATTAAACTATCGGCAGGAACCAACTGCAGCAGCAAGAGATCCTAACAATCCTCCCCTAATCTTGAAGTTGACTAGGTTAACTTGCAAGATTCCCAGTTGATAGAGCTTTAACTTCTCAGGCTTGAGGATTGCGATTGAGCAGCAGCAATAGTAAGTAACCAGCAGTAACACTTGGAACTTCCAGCAGCAACTTCGATAGTTCAGCAGCAATAGGAAATCATCTTCAAAAGAATAAGCTGGTCACCATGTCATTCATTTGAGCTTGACTGCTACTATGACAATATGTACATCAAATCACTTAAGTTTCATACTATTCTCATCACATCCAGGTGTGTTAACTCCTGTGAGAGGTGAATCATTGAAAATTAATGGATTTGATGTCTCTTTACCAATAGCCATCACTACTGGAGTAGCCAATGTTTAGGTGTGTTAGACCATGGTACATTGATAACCATCTGATTTTTAGCAAATCAGCAACTATAAACGGATTTGACTTGTCTTTACCTGTAGCCGTTTGCTCAGGACTAGCCAATTCTTGGGTTACAGCAAACCTTGGTGAATTGAATACCAAATATGGATACCAATTGTCTTTACCACAAACCATACTTTTGTGGACTAGCCAATTCTTTGGATCCCATAAAGGGTTACATCCATGGTGAATTGAGAACCATTTCAACTCTCAGGAATGAATCATGGGTGAGTTGAAGTACCCTATAACTTTGAGCAAGCTATTACAGCTATCAACGGATTTGATTATCACACCAGAGCCGTACCCTCATGGTGAGTCAACTCTTTCTTGTCTGTGAGACATGGTGAGTTGAGTACCATTTATTGTGTAGGTGTAAACACCAACACTGTACCTGCAAGATATTGCTCAAAACCAACTTATTAGCACACAAAATATACAATTTTTTTTTTTTTTTTTTTTTTTTTTTATGAACTAAGAAAACAAACATAACAGAAAAGAAAGAAAACCAAAGAAAAGAATATAAATCAAAGAAGAGAAAAGAAAATAAAACTGAAAAATAAGACAAAGAAAATAACAAAATATACAAGAGTACCATAATCAAGCAGATGATCCTTTGGCTGCAGAAAGCTGGTTTCGAATGAACCTGACCAATTGTTCAGCAGTTGTCAAGTCATTTCCAATTACACACTTCCCAACTTGCAGCTTACACTTAAGCATTCTCTTCATCAAATCAATGGATAAAGGATAGGGAACATCCACAAACATGCAGAGCACCTTCCCAGTAACAGTCTCCAAAACATGAACCTGGGAAGTAGAATACAATCGCCAACTATGTACTCTCCAAGATTGTTGATTGGCCCATACAGAATGAGCATTGCCCCCTTCCAAAGAATCCATTAATACTTTCAAGTCCCCCCAAAGAATAAGACCAATCCCTGTAGCTTGATGAGTTTCATAGTGCTTAGTCACCATACCATAGAGATGTATCAAATCTTGTTTATCCACCTTATTCAAAATCTCCCTAAGGAATGTGAAATGTTTTGTTTTCCCATCAAGGGTGGACAAGGCATGGATTTCTCCTTGAGGTATAGGAAGAACCTCCCAACCAGTAATATGTGACCAAGGGTGAGGAGAATCACCTTCAGAATCACTTTCAGAATCAAATTGAATCAAGTCCTGATCACTCATATCGGCAAGAGTCTTGGATGAAGACTTCATAGCATGACTCTTTTTCCTGGTCCTTGGAGTTGTAGAGGAGAGGTGAACTGATGAAGGTGTTACATCAGGAAAATGAACCTCCTGTGGTGCACCAGATGCTTCTACAGAAGGAATTGGAGAAATAGATGTGGTATCCTGAGAACCTTCAGTAGGAATAAATGAAGATGCACCAGTCAATGTCTCTCCAGACTTCAGTTTCTTTGTAACATCAGACTCTAAAGATGAAGACTCTCTTTTCTTGCTTTGTTGAATGTCTGTTTTGACTGAAGTATTTATCCTTACATAAGTATCAAGGAACAGCTTTTGAATTGCAGCATCAGTCCAACCTTTGAAATCACTGAGCTTGTAGTTAGCTTGATTCTTCAGACAGTCCTTCATAAAATTGACATTATCTTTGTTTGTAGGCATCTTATAACCTGACTTTTGCCTTTCACTGATCCTATGCATCAAGTCATTCCAAGTGGATGCTCTATGAGTCTTTAAGATAAATGCCTTGAGCTGATCTGACTTTTCTTCCATATCCAACTCTGAATCTTGAAGAATCATAAACCCATGAGCTCTAATAATCATGTCAGAACTCAACAAGTATTCAACTTGCTCACTGAACTCTTCTGAAGTAAGATCTTCTGAGCTTGTGCTATTCATAATCCCAGCTATGTTCCTCTCATCAGCAGACATTTTCCTTGCAAACTCCTCATCTTGAGCAACCTGAGCTAGTCTAGCTTGTTCAGCAGCAATTTCCTGTGCATGGATCTGTCTGGCTATCTCATCATCATTTTGTGTTGTAGCAGGGGGAATAGAGTCACTACCAGCAGCAATGGATGAGCTACCAGCAGAATTATCAGGAACCTTAGGATAAGAGGAAACCCTACCAACTTCAGCAGGAACATCAGAGACAACACCAGAGACATCAGCAGCAATGGTGGATTGAAACTTCTCAAAAGCTGACACTCTTGAGGGCTGCTTGGTCCTTATTCTGGTGAAAGCATGAGGTTGAGTAGTTGTAGTGTGCTCAGAAGAGGTAGGCACTTCAGTGTGTGCACTATCAAGAGAAACAAAAGCCAACACATTTAGCCCATCAAATGACATATCATCCTGATCATCCTTAGACTCAGAAAGCACAACCCTTCTTTTCTTTTGCAGATGTTGAGCTTCTAAAGAGCTGATCCTTTCATTTAGCTTTTGGATAGTCTCACTAAAAGTTTCTTTGGAAACCTTGAGTTCCTTTTCCAAAGTCTCCACCTTCTCACTAAAAGTCCTTTTGGTCTCTTTAAGCTCTGACTCCAATGCTTCAATCTTCTGCATAGACCTGTCAAGTAACTGGGACAGAGAAGTGAGATCAGCAGCATCCTCAGCTCCACCAGCAGGAATGCCTGAGGTGTTAGGAGCTTCATTGGATCTAGGTGGGGATATATGAAATTCTCCCCCTATATGGGTGTCTTCACTAAAAGTCTGCCTAGAAGGACTAGGAGTTGAAAGCCTTGAAGAAGAAGGCAAGTCCACAGAAGGTGTTGGCTGGACAACAGGTGTTACAACTGTGGTGGTCTGGACACTGGGCTCATCAGGGACATTAGTCTCAGGTGTGACTGGTCTAGGTGATGGTGGTAATGGGTCATCAGAAGCAACAGATGCAGATGCATCAGCAGCAACTGAAGTCCCTTCACCAGCAGCATTGGATGCATCAGCATCAGCTGCATTGGGTGATGGTGGGACAATGTCATTATCAGCAGGATCTGGGTTGTCAGCAGGATTGGCATTGTGTAACATGGCAGGTAATAATGGCAAATGTTGGCCTACAAAATTCATCTTCATCATTGCAAACATTTTAGCAGTCATCCGATTCACTATCTTAGGGGATGGGTCATTGGTCTGAACACCTAAGATAATTTGAAGAAATCTAGGGTACATTAAAAATCTGTTTTTATCACCAGAGATATTTTCAATCATCCCATCAAAAATATATTTGGCCTAATTATATATCCTACCCTGAGACAGACAAACAAGACCAGACGCAATGGGACTCGGACATTGGTCCCAACCACCGGTCTTTACACTCATACACTGGAGTAAAGTATGAACCAGAAATCTCCATTGAGGAGACAACTTATTTTTATAAAATGTACAACTACCAGTGACAGGATAACCTATAGCAGCCATACCATCATTGATTTCTTGCCTGGAAAGATCATATTTCATGCTCCTCAGGAAATCGGAGCTGTACCCGAATCAACCCCTCACTAATGATGACTTCGTGCTCATCAATGATGGCAACGATGTCGTCCTCCCTTCCCACAATATGTCTAACCCTAGCAGTTGCCCAAAACTGCTTAATTAGTGAATCATACACCGTTACAGGACAATAAGTGAGTGCATAGTGAATAGATGACCCACGCAGAAAGGCTAACACCTCATTATAACCATCACTTCTAGAAGAAGATTCTAAGTAAGCAACCTTGTTGTGATCATCTTTGTAGCGAAGTGTTGTCATTGTATTAGATGAATGAGCTAGGGTTCGAAAGGAGAAAAATAATGAATTAGGGTTTGAAAGGATTTTGAGAATTGGAGATATGAGAAGTGCAATTTTAGGTTAGGTTGCCAAATATAGCAATTTAAATTGCTGCAATTCCGCGCACGTATCATTGACCAATTGACTTAACAAACTCCCCCAAATTTAACATAGTCAGCAGGAACCATCAGTCAAACGGCAGTAACACTTGGTCAATCGGCAGCAATAAAGTGGTTTGACCAAAGTCAACCTTCCAAATCCAGTCATTAGGAATAAATTGCCTGAATTAAATCTCAACACCAACCAACAATAAATTCGCACTAATCACCTTCTCATTATAAAAGCTCTTTTTCCCCAAATCAAATAACATCATTATCACAAAAACTTCATTAAATCTTCAAACCAAAGAAAATCATGAGTTCATCCAAAATTCCCATCATCGAAATCTCATCAGACTCCTCCTCCTCCACTGAATCAGGGTGGGAAAATTACTTTCCCTCGACTGCATCATCTTCTAAAGGCAAAGGTAAGGCAAAGGTTGAGGAGGTTTCATCTGATCCTCTTCCATCTACTCCTTCGTCTTTTGAGTACTCTAGCTCTGATGATGAAGGATCATCAGAGCTGAAGTCCTTGACTTATTATCAAGGTGAATGGGAAACATATCCTCCCAATTTTCCCATCACAAATAAGCTAAGGGAAGAGATGAAGAAAACTGTGGCTCTGCTTAGTGAAGAGATGGAAAGGACTGCTGCTACCTTCTATGAAGTACCGATACCAAAAAGAAATGCAGATCTTCATGAAAACCCTAACCGGAAAAATCATACCCCTCGAAGTCGAATCCTCGGACACAATCGACAATGTGAAAGCCAAGATCCAAGACAAAGAAGACATCCCACCAGACCAACTCCTCAGCCAAGCCAGCCAACTCCACAGCCAAGCCAGCCAACTCCACAGCCAAGTCAACCAACAACTAGGTTACGCCCTAGATCACAACAGACACATTCTACCCCGAGCTCTTCAATTCCAATGAGAGATCAGCCACTCCCTCAACCAAGACAGCCCCTCCCAGTGGTATTGGCACTTCCAGCCCCAAACGTGTATGAAGATATAAGCCATCAGAGGGGTAGAAGGTTCATGCCTGATATGGCTGGGAAAGGAAAGGGAAAGATGGAGTAGGTGGCAGGGTTTAGGTGGATGTGAAGCAGAGTAGGTTGGTAGGAAGTTGAAAAGATCTTGATATGTAACTTTTGAGTTTTGTGACTGAATGTAATCTGAATGTAATCGTCTTAATCAAAATGAATGGAAATTGCAGACTTTAGTTTTAATTCAAGCATTAAGAAATAGATAGCTGCAAAACAAAGTTAGCTAACAAAATACACAAAGACCTGAAAAATAAAATTAGTAAAACACAAAACATAAAGCATAAAAGAATGAGAAGGCAAGACAAAATTACAAGCATTAGCCTCCCCTTAGGCTAATGCCTCCCCTCAAAACCAGCAAAGAAGTATACAACAACATGATCAGACAGACTGGACAATCACCAAGGAAACCATGGAGAGTAAGCCATTCCCCCTCCAAAGATTGGATTAAAATAAGCATGCCTGAAATCCCTCTGAAAGGATGAGGAAGCACCAGTAGGAATGGTTCCCAGACTATCAGCAGCAACAGACTTACCTGCAGGAACAGGTCTATCAGCAGGAAAGGGAGCTCTATAAGAGTTCATTCCTGCTGCTTGTGGAACATATGGTGGTATTTGATTAACATTTTTCCACAATGATCTGGTCTGTTGTTGCCCAGCATTCATCTTCATCCTCTTCTCATGATAATCACAATATTTAATGAGATGATATTGACTACCACACACAAAACAAGACTTTTTCCTAACAGCCTTGTTCTTACCAAAACTTTTCTTATTACAGACAAAATTATCACTACTGGAACTAGAGACAAATTTGTTAATAGAATTACTTGAGCTGTTGACTGGGAAAGTTGTTTTAGAAGCAGATTTATCATTAGTTACACTTGAGGACTCATGGTACTTAGGTGTAGATGACTCTTCACAAGAATCACATGAAACAAAGTCTTTGGACTCTGCTTCTGAGGACTTGACACTTGCGGCACAAGAGACAAAATCATCAGGTTCAGGTAAGTCTCTGGACTTTTTACCATAAACCATTTGTGACTCATCTGAGTCAATGTCAAAGAGAGAGTGGACAGGGGTAGGCATAAAAACTCCTCTGATAGGTGGAGGAACTGCATTCATTCCTCCTTCTTTTACAAACTTTACAGGAATTTTATAGTCAACAGGTTCAGGGTCAAACACACTATACTCATTAGGGTCATAGACTTGATCTTGCCCTATGTAGTCACCAAACCCTAAACCACGTTTAGTTTTTACAGACATAGAACTATCAACTAACTTGTGTAGGTTTTTAGATGAATCTTTCCATTTATCAAACCTAGCCAAGGAATTGTCTAGCTTAGTCTGCAAATCCTATTTTTCTAACATGACCTTAGCATTTTGAGATTCAGAATATTTAAGTTCATTAGCAGTGTTTCTTAAATCTCTCTGTAAAACCTTAATTTTTTCTTCATAAGCTAACTGATTCTTTTGGAACCAAACCTTTTGTTTTTCCAAGGTTTTAACCGCATTATCATAAGCTTGAACCTTAATAAAGTATTCATTATACTTAGATTTCATGTCATCATATTCTTTATTAAGAGTTGAGTATAATTCTTGACAGGCAGGATTACATTTTTGTACCTGAGATGGGAATCCCATTAGAGCATATTCTTCCAAATTTTCCTTTGCCTCATAGGATTCATCATTTTCAGTCAGCTTTGCCATAGAATCATTATGGAACAAGGTTCTAATCTTCCTTGCCCACATTTCAAATTTATCTCCTGATAGCGACATTAAAAAGGTTCAAGAGAGAAGATTTAGAAAAGTTTTCTTCTTTATCAGAGATCCTCACCAGTCTCTGATACCACTTGTAGGATCGAGTGCTTCTAGCTTGATAGAGCTTGGTTAAACGAGAATCTCTAGGAGTAAGACTTGCGTTTATGCGGAAACTAAACAACAAGAATGTAAAGAAGAAAATAATAGATGACAATGATCCTCTATGGATCGGACTATGAACTAAGAAACTGTGTTATTGAATATTGTAATGTCGTACATAACTCATAGACGGGATGTTTCTTTTATACTGTTAAGAAACCCTAACCCTAACCCGTCATACAAAAAACCGTGTGAAGAGATAAACATGATCTCTTCTAAAAATAAATCTAACAAACTTACTAAACATACGGGATAACAATTACTAAAACCCGCAGTAACAACTACTATCAACAGAAACAAAATTAAACTATCGGCAGGAACGGCAGGAACCACCTGCAGCAGCAAGAGATCCTAACAACTTTACATTTTGTAAATTCTTGGATTATGACGTTGTAAAACTTTATATCTTTATTTGAACGTGAATTTTCAAACGACTCATGTAGAGGTTGTTCGATGTAACTATAACTTTGTTTCCATGAAAGTCACGCCCCCGGTTACGATTCCGCTGCGACATATTAGGGGTGTGACAGATTGTTATCAGAGCTCCGTGATGCGTGCGATGTGTCGTTGCGGTTTAGCAGTATTAATGCCTACTCAAGTTTTAAATTTATATTTAGCCGACTTATCAATAACACACACACTTAACGAGCAGTGTACCCGGTCAGTATGAATATAATGGTAAGTAGAGTGTCGATCACTAAGAGTGGAACGTATTATCTAGTTATTCTAATCAGTATTTTAATATATTAAGTTAGCTATACAACCTATTCTAACGCAAGGGGGTTCAGCCTGAGAGACTGGCACGATTTGGTTGCAATTAGATAATAAACTAAACCAATAGGCACGAATCAGCGAATAGCACACACGTACACTGATAAATACTTGAGACAATAAGAAGATCTGTCCTGATAGATAAGTAGTTTGTCACTTGTTTTATTGCTAGTTTTATATGAAGTGTATAGTTCGATGCAACGCACCGAGATTAAGTCTTTTCTCGTTGGTTCTAATCTTATCGGCGAGTAAACCCTTAATGATTACTTATGACTATCCTATTTATCTTTCTTCCTACTTTTCTACAGACGATAGAATGCATAGGTGATCTAATAAATAAGCGAGGGCAGAGGCATGGCGACCCGATTAACGCTCAGCTAGACACAGAGGTTATCAATGCACTAATAAAAGTCACCAAAGACATCAACATATAAACTTTAATTAATGAGAAAGCAGTTTTAAGGGAGTGCAATCTTTCCGTTGTCACATTACACAAGCCACCAATCTTGATGAATTAAAGTTTACTAACACAATAAAACAAAACTACTTAATGAATTAAACACATGCAACACCTTCTTACAGCTCTTGTATCTTCGTTCGGGTGTGTCTTGTGCTGCCTATTCGACTGAATTCGTCCTAGGTTTCTGTACTTCGTACCTCGTATATATTATTATGCCTCTCGAATTCGTCTGGTCTTGGGGTATTTATAGTTTCTGTCTGAGGGTAAGATGCGGCGCATCTAGTAAGTAGATGCGGCGCATTGACTTAACTTCGCGTGGGGTCCAAGATTATAATATTCAGGAATATTCGTACACCGCCAGAAGATGCGGCGTAACTCCATAAATAGATGTGGCGCATGTCCTCTTGTATCTTGGATCGTATCTGGTGAAATATTGATAGTGATGCGCCGTATGTGATAAGCAAGATGCGGCGCATCTGGAGCAGAATGTCTTGATCTTGTACATTTCAGTAGACACTTAACTTCTTGCATGTTTTGCTCCATAATTAGTCCAAAATCGCCAAGTTTCACCAAATGCTTGTTTTTACCTGAGAATTACAAAAGTAAACGATTAAGTATCAATCCTCATACATAATATAATAAAACAAGTCAAATTAATAGGATAAATGATAGTAATAAAATGTACTTATTTGAGTTCATCAAATATCCCCCCACTTGAACTTTACTTGTCCCCAAGTAAACCTTAGAATTAATCTTATGAAAATGTATCCTAAAAGATATTAGGATTTATTTTTATATTTAAGCATGTATTCATTTTTGTCATAATCACACAACCAAACACTTAACGAATTAGAAGTAAAATAAAATAATTTGATAAAAGCAAATCTAATCGTTTAACTGTCCAGTCGTGATGAATATTCTATCATAAGCTTGGCAAGTATACACATCTCCACCACTAAAGCCAAGGAATAACAAGTCTAAAGCGGTAAAAAGGGTTTTGAGGTTTAAGGGTTAATCATTCTCCTTCTCTATCGATCTCAAATTCCAGAAAAGGCGACAAAATCACAAATACATGATCGAATCCACGAACACGATACTTGCAATTGCTCAAATCCTTAACTCGAATAGGCTAAAGATAGGTCCAAATTTCACCAATAATAATATATCAAAAAGGGCGACAAAATCATAAATACATAGCCGAATCCACGACTACGATACTTAAGATTGCTCAAATCCCTAATCTCAATAAATCAAAGGTTTGGTTGGATAAAGAATAATACAGGGTATGGATAATATTTGGGATATAAATTGGTGAAAAAGATGAAAAATAAACAAAACAAATAAATTAAAATCCTAAGTGTGGTTAATCACTATCCCAACCATCCAATGAATAAGACTCATATCATTGAATAACTCACATTTTAACACTTGAAACACACGCTTTAGGTAGACACGAATTATACTCAACAAGATCTCAATCAAAGAATAAACCTTAGTTGGTGTTCCCATAACTGCCAACTCCCATTCAATCCGTAGATATAATATACAACAACTAGTGGTGATATCGACCACTTAATACAAAACTTTACATAAGTTGGTTAAATCAACATCCAACTCTTTTTTTTTTTTTTTTTTTTTTTTTTTTTTTTTGATATCAACATATATGTGTAAAATTTCACCACATCACTATAATGATAATTCTGGATAATTTTTCCATACTTTTCATGTAAAACCCCAAAATTTAAAACAATCCGAATGACAAAAGTGCCCTCAAATTTAAAATTTTGATAACTTATTAATATCCTGTAAGTAACATCAATTGTCTTTTAACCTAAAATAAATTATGTCTTAAGTAAACTAATGAATTAAGCTCCAATTAAAAACTTTACATTATACATTTAAGGTACAAAATAAAATCCCTACATCTAATATAATCCTAGGCGACATTTTATGTACCATAAGCTCAAGAATTTTCGGCACATTATGGAGAGATAAACATTCATTATTATTTTTATTTGATCACAACCCATAATCTTGATTGAGACTTTCCTAGTTTAAGAATCCTCTTGCATGCTTTTTATTATTAAAATGATATTCATCTTTCCCTTTTGTTATCCCATGTGAACACTTGAGATAAAGGCAAACAAATCTCTTCTCTTTTTCTGCTTCATACACGTGACCATTAATGACAAAAGATAAGAATTATTTGTCCATGTATCACATCAAATCCCTGAAATATTGGCCATGATTGATCCCTTCCTTCTATATTTCACACGTCTCCTATTTTAAAGAGATCACACCTTATCATTCATATATCATCAAATCATCACCAACATGTATATACTCCTATAATAGTCAAATAAACCCCATCCCATCCGCACCAATAGTTACATTCCTGTGATAATCATCGTGTGCTATAACCCTCAGTCCTTGTCTTATCTATATAGACAACCTCTCATCATGCATCTTCTCTTTTAAACCCTAACACAATGGCAGTTTACTCTTTTATCCGTTCGATCCTAAGGTGCTACAAGGAAGAGTTTTAATCATGAGGACTCTTTGAGTCTTTCCTGGTTCGAAAGAGGTATGCACGAGGATGACATCTTGGTGGGGTGGGTCTTGGTCCTCGTATTCGTAGCTTCGTTCCTACATCCGATCTAAGGTATCTCTTACGTCCATCCTTGTGTTCATGCTCGATATATTAAGCATATATATATATATATATATATATATATATATATATATATATATATATATATATATATATATATATACGTTTTTAACATGCAATACTAATCGTCGTTTCATCAAGCAAAAGTATACGAATAACATATTAAATATGCAGCATGAAATCATGAATTTATGAAACATATACGTATCGACTTATTTCGTTTTAAAGCATCTGAATATGTGTTGATATACGCTTTTAATATGATCTTTAGGGCACTCATTTGATCTCTAATATGAACATTAAAATCTGATATAGACTAAAGAAAAATAAGATGAGACGTATGTAATCAGTTGAGAGTATATGGCTTGTTTTTCGTGAATTCAATGTAGTTTTGTTCTGCTCTCTTGGTGGCCATGCGCTACATGTGTTTGGCATGAAGTATGTAACCATAAAATGAGACATATATATTAAATAATGTGGGGAATAATGTGGCTTGAAACCTTCATGTATAAACAAATATAAAAAAAATTGTGGTTGTGGGTGTGTGGATGCATGTGTGTGTCTCGATAGCTTGGCTGTCGAGTAGTGTGTTAGCATGTGAGATTTAGTGGGTCACTTAAGGTCTAAAAACAGGATTCAAAACTGAATAGAGGTGGTTTATAAATATGGAAATGGTTTGGTTAAACGTTGGTCTCATTGATATTCTATTTCGTTAAATAAGGTACCGAGTCGGGTTGGAATTTAGAAGTCTCGGCTAGGATTTTGTTTCTAAAGGTGTTGTGTCTCTTTTATTGATTTTGTGTAAAAAGGTGTGTCTCGTTAAATTGGAGGTCGAATCTAAAGAAATTTCTACAATTCGTTTACAAACTGTTTTGGAAGATGGGTCGACACACTATTGTTTATGGGCTGGAAAAAAAAAAGGGAATTTCATGCATGATTTTAGTGTAGATATTGAAGGTCGAATATAGGTCAAAATATGGGTCGTATTGCATGGGATCTTCATTTGATTAAACTTATAAAAGGGTAGCATGTCATGGTATATTAAAACAAATAACCAAGGAAAAACGTGTTGTGTGTGTACATGGAAGTTGGGGCCTTGGGCTTGAGATACACCTCGGTAAGGCTAGTGGCCTAGTTGTGTGCTTGTTTGGTACGAGAGTGTGTAAGCGCGTGTGATTTGTTAGTTTCGTGTGGCATGATACGAAATGCATAATAATGTTTTTCTAAAATAGCTAAACCTTCGTCCCTTATATATAAAAAAATCCTAAGTTAGTCATGATGGAATTAACTTATACATTTAACCCTAAACTTTGGTGAGTTACATATTAGACCCTAAACTATAAAATTGGTCATGATAAGTCTATAAGTTACATAATCATCATTTATAACCTTAAAAGTTATTAATTGGAAAACATACTAATTATGGAAACTTTCTAAATATGACAAGTTACTAAAAATGGAAAACCGACTAAAATAAATAATCTGATTTAAAACAAGTTACTAATAATAAGCCGATCATTAATTCGTGTAGATTCGCTGAAGATGGAGTTTGCTTCCGACCTTTATATTTTCTGTTGTGTTTGCACATGCGGTATAAGGTACAGATATTCTGCCCTTTTTAATAAGGTGCCTTCGACCTCTTGATTTCTGATTTGAACCTATGATATGAACCTTTGGCATTTGAACCTTTGACATATGAACCTTTGATATGAACTTTGAGATTCGGACTATGACTATATGAACCTTTGCTTTGATATGAACCTTTGACCTTTGACCCCAGTTTGATACCCGAGCCAAATATGTTTCCTAGCCATGAAGGTAACATGGCCATGTCATTGATGCACCAGTGGCATGACTCTAGTGTACTCGAGTGATGTTGTACACCGTCCCCATTTTGATTTGATATGAGCTCACTATGATTTGTTATGGCCAATATGATTTGTTTGGGGGGCGTATAGATGCATCCTAGATTTGTTTTGTATATGATATGATATGATTTGATTTGGTGACTGATGATGGGTGCAATCCACGTCTTTCACAAAATTTGGGAGCTAGCTACTCCATTTGAAGAATGAGGACACCCCTCATATTATCTGATTATCTGAGAGGTCTCCCCTCTATATGATTTGAAGATTTTGGTTACGATATGATATGATTTGATTTGTTTGGGCTCGTGGTGGATGACTGTCCTAAACCTTTACTCTTGTACCTTACTTATATCTTATTCATTATGCTACTTCTGTTCATTTCCGTTTACTTTCGTTTCCGTTTATTATATATCTGTTCACTGGGCTTTTTAAGCTCAGCCGCGTTTCTTTCCCGCGACAGGTTTTAGTTTGGAAGCTGGGTATGGGTGAAGAGAACCTTGGACTTAGAAGACCTTGATAGCTACTCTGGAGTATAGATGACTAGAAGTTATTGTATTTAGAATTAGTAGTTATTGAAAATTTTCATTTGTATCCTTGTATATTCAGAAATTCATTTGTAACCTTTGAGAATCCTTGAATTACTATTGAATGTATGCTTTGTTTTGATCTGATATGAAACCATTAATGTGATACTTCTACCCTTGCCGGGTTGGGGTGTTACATTTCATGACTTCAGAAATAATGGTAATAGTGAAAGTAGTAAACACACGAAAAATAAACTCAAAGATATACAATATTTACTTTCACTCCAATTGCATTGTGCAATTTCCCGACCTAACCATAGATAATGAATTACGCACGCGAACACAGGTAATGTAAGGAAACACACTTTTCCTAAAGCAATTAACCAACCACGGATTCTAATCTATAGGGTAGGCTAAGGTGTAAGGGTGTAACGAAACATTTTAACAAAGGTGTAAGAAGCGAAAGGAATGGCTCTGAGTGTTTTTCTAGGGGTATCTTACTCTAAAAATGAGAGTAACAAAAGGGTTTATACGGGGGTTAATTAACCAGTGTAGTTAGCTAATAACACATAACATATAATAGGCTTTTTGGGTGTAATCCTAGAAATTTACCAATTTAGACTAGTCATTCCAATTATATAAATAATACTCATTATGGTGGTCTCGAATAGTATACAAGCCAAGTTCTAAAGTTTACAAGTCACCGGCACACTCATAGATTTGTGAATTTTGAAAAATCACAATTTTTGAAAATAACGTCATGTGTGCAGCTATGCAACTTAGACTTTAAACAAAAACATGCTAAAAAAATTTAAGTGTTGATATATTAAGCACATTTTAAGCATATTTTGAAAAGTTTAGGAAAAGTAAGTGTTAAGTGTTCTAATTCTCCAATCCCCCACTTAAGTTAAACAACGTCCTCGTTGTTTGTATAAAAGGTTAAAAACTGGAAAATAAAAGAATTGGAACAGAAAAACTCCCCTGAGATTTGCTCGGTATGATCCTCCATTTGTATAAGAGCAAAAATCATCTTCCTCGTGGATGAGAATGTTTAAGCTTCATAATCGATGTATCCACAGGAAATGCAGGAATCTATAATACCACCAAGGCTTTAAAACACACCTAAGTTAAGAAAGGTTCAAACTTGCATAATACATTAGTAGTTAGTTAAAATAAAACATAAAAATTAAAATGAAAATCATCAGGTCAGTCGATGCGCCGTATCTTATGGAAGAAGATACGCCGTATCGAGCCTGGAATAAATACGGATCAGAATAGAAGATGCGCCGCATCCTTAACCAGGGATGCGCCGCATTAAAATAAACTGATAAAAAGTTTTAAAGTCGAAAAGTAAAAAATGCAGAAAAATAAAGATATGACCATTGCAGGAGATGCGTCGCATCTCAGAATTGAGATGCGCCGTATCCTCTGCGGCCTGACTGACTCGACACAAAAACAGAATAATAAAAATTTCTCCGGGTTGTCTCCCGGTCAGCACTTGTCTTTATTCCAGAGTCTTCAAGTTAGACTCACGTTCAGCTCTTTAATATCGATCATTGAAGGAGTCGGAAACATCGCGCTCCCTCATTGCCAATTCAGTAATATTGAACACTCCTTGCTCGTTCTTAATTTCCACGCCGTTCTTCTTTAATATCTGTATAAACAAACTTCTGTCCCTTTCGGGCAGGGATGACAAAATGATAGACGGGAAATTCTTATTATCATATAAGCATAAATAAGCAAGGTGGGGTGGTAGTTCAATAAACACATCATTATTCAAATTTGTTTTCTCAACTATTCTCCTACGTTTGTTAATTACTATGCAATCATACCACTCATCATCAGGATTATTAACAATATTGCGTCTAAGTTCGGTAGGTACATTAAGGTCAATAAATTCCTCAAAGTTCTCATGATCAGGATTAGTTGAGTTGTTTTGAATCAATGTTTCTCCCATAAGCCTAGCTTCAAGATCGAGGTCCATACGTTCTCTTAATCCTAGCACATAGACACCTCTAATTATGCTTTTAACAGGATCTTGGCACTTATAGACCAGTTTATTATTCCCTACCCTTAACGAGATTTTTCTTTTAACCACATCAATCTTAGCATGGGCAGTAGACAAGAAAGGTCTTCCAAGGATTAAAGGAATCTTAACATCCTCGGGCATATCTAATATAACAAAGTCTACAGGGAAAATAAACTTCTCAATCTTAACTAGCACATTATTAGCAATCCCTTCAGGTCGTTTTACCGTTTTATCAGCCAATTCAATAAGTAATTTAGTTGGTGCTAATTTTCCTAGTCCTAGGGTAGTGAATGTCTTAAGAGGCATAACACTAACACTAGCTCCTAAGTCAGCTAACACATTATTGAAAGATATATCATTAATTGAACAAGGTAGAGTAAAACTTCCTGGGTCTTTTTCTTTATGAGGCAAGGCATTTAAATCGGTTGCAGAGCTCCCTTCTTTCATTGTAGCCTTGATCTCCTCTTCAATCTTTGTCTTTTCTTTGAGTAGTCTCCTTAAACTGATTGAAGAATTAAAGAAAATTCGGGTCTTGCACCATCATTACCATTCATCGATCTTCTAGGTATGTTAGGAGTGACTTCTTCAGTGGTGCTTATGGCCTTGACATGATCCCTTGGGTTGGTCTCAGTTGAGCTAGGTAAACTTCCATATCCCCTTTCTTGAAGAACTTTTTTCATTTGACCAATTTGTTGTTCCAATGCTTTGATCGAAGCTCCTTGATTTCTTGTAGTAGTGTCCGTTGAAGCTCGTATTTCTTTGATCATAGCAGTATTCTCTTCATGTCTTTTAGCAGCATCGGCCATAATTTGCTTCAGAGTGTCATCTAAAGTCTGCCTCCTTTCTTGATAAGCGGGATTAAAGTTGTTCTTTTGATAGAATCCCGGGGTAGTTTCCCTAAATCTTCCTGAAGGTCGGAATGGTTGTCCAAATTGGGTGTAATATGCTTCTTCAAACGTCTCACTTTCATTCTTATTCGGGCAATCTTTAGTGTAGTGAGGTCCTTCGCACTTTTCACATCCAACTTGGGTAGCATACACTTTTTCATCACGCTTCTTCATCTCTCTACTAATTTTATCCAATTGGGCTTGAATAGCAGCAATCCCGTCAAAATTAGTGCTGCTCTTAGATCTAGTAGAGGTCCCATCGTGCCATTTTTGAGAATGATCAGCAGCTTCTTGGATCGCTTTCCTAGCATTGGCTGCACTCATTTGAGGCACAGCTCCCTTAGCGTCTAAGATTTGTCTAGTAGGCACGTCCAATCCTTGATAAAACAATATTATCTCCTGCATAGGGGTTAGATAGTGTCGAGGACATTTTACCAGTAAATCTTTAAATCGTTCCCAAGCTTGATAAAGAGTTTCATCAGGCTCTTGCTTGAAATTGTTGATAGCCTCCATCTTTTTAGCAGTCTTAGCAGGTGGACAATATCTCTTCAGGAATTTGCTCTTCAAATCTTCCCATGTAGTGATTGAACTTGCAGGTTCATTCCTTAGCCACTTGTTAGCAGCTCCTTTTAGTGAGAGTGGAAAGATTCTAAGCATGATTTGATCGTCAGTCACTCCTTCTGAAGTAAACAAATCCGCAATCTCGAGGACCTTTTCAACATGCTCATTAGCATCCTCATGTTCCGATCCACTGAAAGCATTTTCTCTTAGCTCCTTGAGAAACTGACCCTTCAATTCAAACTTTGACTTATCATCAAACTTTGGTCTAGCAACTCCTGAAGTGTAATCAGCACGGGTTTTGTTCATGTATTCCTCCATAGTTGTGTTTTCGCCCATTGTTTCTGTTTCTTCTTCCTCTTTCGATGTGTCAAAAACTTGATGCGTGCGATGTGTCGTTGCGGTTTAGCAGTATTAATGCCTACTCAAGTTTTAAATTTATATTTAGCCGACTTATCAATAACACACACACTTAACGAGCAGTGTACCCGGTCAGTATGAATATAATGGTAAGTAGAGTGTCGATCACTAAGAGTGGAACGTATTATCTAGTTATTCTAATCAGTATTTTAATATATTAAGTTAGCTATACAACCTATTCTAACGCAAGGGGGTTCAGCCTGAGAGACTGGCACGATTTGGTTGCAATTAGATAATAAACTAAACCAATAGGCACGAATCAGCGAATAGCACACACGTACATAGATAAATACTTGAGACAATAAGAAGATCTGTCCTGATAGATAAGTAGTTTGTCACTTGTTTTATTGCTAGTTTTATATGAAGTGTATAGTTCGATGCAACGCACCGAGATTAAGTCCTTTCTCGTTGGTTCTAATCTTATCGGCGAGTAAACCCTTAATGATTACTTATGACTATCCTATTTATCTTTCTTCCTACTTTTCTACAGACGATAGAATGCATAGGCGATCTAATAAATAGGCAAGGGCAGAGGCATGGCGACCCGATCAACGCTCAGCTAGACACAGAGGTTATCAATGCACTAATAAAAGTCACCAAAGACATCAACATATAAACTTTAATTAATGAGAAAGCAGTTTTAAGGGAGTGCAATCTTTCCGTTGTCACATTACACAAGCCACCAATCTTGATGAATTAAAGTTTACTAACACAATAAAACAAAACTACTTAATGAATTAAACACATGCAGCACCTTCTTACAGCTCTTGTATCTTCGTCCGGGTGTGTCTTGTGCTGCCTATTCGACTGAATTCATCCTAGGTTTCTGTACTTCGTACCTCGTATATATTATTATGCCTCTCGAATTCGTCTGGTCTTGGGGTATTTATAGTTTCTGTCTGAGGGTAAGATGCGGCGCATCTAGTAAGTAGATGCGGCGCATTGACTTAACTTCGCGTGGGGTCCAAGATTATAATATTCAGGAATATTCGTACACCGCTAGAAGATGCGGCGTAACTCCATAAATAGATGCGGCGCATGTCCTCTTGTATCTTGGATCGTATCTGGTGAAATATTGATAGTGATGCGCCGTATGTGATAAGCAAGATGCGGCGCATCTGGAGCAGAATGTCTTGATCTTGTACATTTCAGTAGACTCTTAACTTCTTGCATGTTTTGCTCCATAATTAGTCCAAAATCGCCAAGTTTCACCAAATGCTTGTTTTTACCTGAGAATTACAAAACTAAACGATTAAGTATCAATCCTCATACATAATATAATAAAACAAGTCAAATTAATAGGATAAATGATAGTAATAAAATGTACTTATTTGAGTTCATCAGAGCTCCGGTTATAGCAAACTAGGTTGCATTAGTAGGCTTAGACTATAGCCATTTCAGGACTAACATTCCACGCGCATAATCAGTAAACTGTCATACATGTTCATTCATTTTGATAGCCTCTAAAACCTTCTCCAGACGTTATGAGTTGCACAATGGTCTCATTTACTTCCCAGATGTTGTGAGTTACACAATGTCTCATTTACTCCTCAGACATTGTGAGTGATACAATGGTCTCTAAAACTTTTTCATGTGCTTACGTAGTATTGTTTTATATGATATTGAAACCCGTCACAGTCTGTAGATCCCTCTGATTATCTTACTATTTGTCTTTGAAGATGAGTTTGAATACTTGTCCCATACTTTTGGAACACCTATGTTGCCTCATAATCCACCGCCTTGAAGGTTTAAGTGAGTATAAGTGTTGCATCAGGACTTCTTAAGTAGGATGATTTATAATCTCTTTATTAGAATGGACTGGAATGCTTATTCATTTAAATAAAGAAATTGTAAATCACCGAACCATAAGTTGATAATTGTTTATATACATAGACTAGGACGCTTCATTACGTAAATAACGAATTGTAACTGCGTGGGCTTATTTGTATCCGATATGACATGTGTACGAACTCGAGCCCGAGAACCACCGATTCGAAGAGGAATCTTCCGGACACGAACAGGAAGAACCACTCCCTACCCACTCTTTCGGCCCTATCAGAGCGAACCCTATCATTTCAGAAGTTCTGAAACCACCTCGACAAGACACTTATGGCAAGCACCTCACGGAAAACCGTCCGAATGCCACATATGAACATTACCACTACTACTGCTGCCACTACCGAACCCGATGCTAAACCCTTGACTAAACTAAATCAGAAGAATCAAAATCTTGATTGAGATGAAAAGCAAGAGTCAGCTTTTCAACTCTTGAAGAAGAAACTTTGTACTACACCAATTTTATTGTTACTAGAAGGAACCAATGATTTTGTATTTTATTGTGATGCCACACACCATGAACTAGGTGTTGTATTAATGTAGAAAGAGAAGGTCATAACCTATGCATCTCATCAACTCATGATTCATGAAAAGAATTATACAACCCATGAATTGGAATTAGGAGCCGTAGTGTTTGCTTTCAAGATTTGGGGACATTACTTGTATGGTATAAGGTGTTATATGTTTACGGACCATAAGAGCCTTTGACACATACTCGATTAGAAGAAGTTGAATATGAGGCAACATCGATGGATTAAACTGCTCATTGACTATGATTGAGATATTCGTTATCACCCTGGTAAGACGAATGCTGTAGCCGATGCCCTAAGTCGAAAGGAATGGGCTATGCCGCTACGAGTTCGAGCCTTAGTAATGACGATACATACGATCCTCGCCGCACAGATTTGCGATGCAAAAGTCGAAGCATTCGAGGAAGAGAACATGAAAGACAAAATCCTACGGGGTATGGACAAGAATTTTGAGACCCGGTCAGATGGAACCTGGTGTTTCATGAAGAGGAGCTGGTTACCATATTTTGGAAGTTTAAAGAATTTGGTTATGCATAAGTTTCATAAATTCAAATATTTTATCCATCCTGAACCTGATAAGATATACCATGACCTTAAGGAATTGTACTGGTGGCTTAACATAAAGGTTGACATCGACACTTATGCCATTAAATTCCTGACGTACTCAAAGATAAAGAACAATGTAACAACTGTGAAATTTCAGGTAATCATTTTTACTAATTTTAACTACTTAATTATTATATTTTAAGTAAATTAACTTTTTTCGGGAAAGTTACCCGCGTACGTCGTAACGCCACTTAAATTCGTATTTTGATTCAGACTATGCCTAGTCTACCTTTTTATATGATTTATTTCCCCCACATACTTGATTTCTCATGGAAATTGTTAATTTTCCATTTCCACGCGAAGTGTGCACTTTTTATGTTTTACGCGTTTTCGGCTTGCGTTTTAAGCTTTAACGACTCTATGACACTCCGAAAGGCTTGGGAAATATATGAAACATCAAATTAGGTCATTTTAAGTTAAATGTGATATTTTTATGAAAATATTATATTTGTGACATTTATTTTTACAAACTATGTATAAAAAGTACCCGATAAACCCAAAAATCGCGTAAATCGTACGTTTTGTAATTTTTTTACCAACACTCAACTATGCCTACTATTTAAGCTACTAAGAGTCTATACATGTGAAAATAAACTCATTCCACATTTTATAAAGTTACCACTTTGTACGTCACACGGTAATTACGTTTACGTGTTTAAACCTTACGTTTTAGGTACCATAACTTAACTCCTACTTACACAAATAATAAAAATGAATTTTTAACAAAAAAAATAAAATAAATATACCCTCCCCCCCCCCAAAAAAACCGGTCTCTCCTTGGAAATACCCAAAACAACACCAAAACTCTACAAACCACACTCATCCACTCATAACACATGCAAACAAAGACAAAATCTCACCAAAAGCTCTCATCCTTTTTTTCTCCACCATATGAACGAGGAAAATATAGCTCATAATACCAAATTCATCAAGGTTTTACCATTTTTATTAATCATAAATTGAAGATCACAAGTCCTTTTAACTAGTCACCATTTTTGGTAAGTTCCCTAACTCTTTTTAATCTCATCTCTATGATTACTAGAGGTTTTTCTAGATCTAATCTAAACAACTCTTGCATGTGTGATTTAACAAGTTTTGGATCGAGCTACATAGGACTAATTGGGTGTTAGATAGTTAGTTAGTATGGATTTGAAAGCGTGTTGCAAGAATAGGTTTAAATGAGTTTTGATTGTTATCATTGATTCATCCATATTGTTTTGTTATAAAAATTAAATTAGATCTACTAATATAAACTTTGAAGTTTTCCGAGAATAATGAGTTTTTGAAAAAATGAAAAGATAGTAATGATTGATTATTCGCATGCAAGAAGCCTAAACCCATTTAATAGGCCTATAGGAACTTACTTGTCATTGGTTGAAACTGTCCAGATTTTCAAGCAAAAAAAATGACTCACCATTTTGTCCTCAGAGGGTTTTAATCTAAAACAAAAATATGGTGATTTAGCTACGGGTCTTTTAATCATTTCCCCAAAATCCTTGCATCCTAATTAATCGCGATTATTTTATAAGAAAATTTACACTAAAACATGTCCGAAAATGCATAACAGTTTTGCAAAGCCAAAAGCTCATGGATTTAGTAACTTTCAATACCTGGTCCTTTTGAATGAATCTTAGCCAAGACAAAAAAAAAAACTTTTCCCACTGGCCTCATGTCTATTAGATCTGTAGATAAAAAGATGTACTCATTTTGGTAAGCCTAAATGCAAGCTGGGATTTCTTACATTGAGACGCAGGGGTAAAATAGTTATTCCACCCTAGTTATGTAATTCAAATAGAATGAGGCCATGATTTTTGAAAATAACAGAGTCATACCTTTCTAAGCATATAAAGTTCATAATTTTACCCTTCACGGTTGAGAAATGGCGACCCGATTAATGCGGGATTTTTATCGAAATTTAACAGCTTTGTATTTTAACTCGTATAAATTTATATAAATATCTTTTCGACCCACGACATGCTATAAAACTGTTAACTAAATGACCTTATGGTATTATAAGTCCACGTACTGTAAAAAAAGTTAAGTATAAGCATTACATATTATTTTCCCGAGCCTAAGTCGCGTTGTACATTCTATAGGTCATTTGTGATCTTTGCGGTTTTCCTCGACATGCACACTTCTCCGGATTCTGTTACCATATCATCATTGGTGAGTTCATAGCCCCAATTTCACTATAATTGTTTTGAAAACTCTATGGGGGAGATACATGCTATATTTACTTATGATCACAATCTTTTGAAACTGTATGCTTACCTGATATTATTATTGCCTAAGTGTTTCCCTATAGCCTTTAATCGTGAACCGTTAATTACATGCGTGTAAACGCGAATGCCGTGAATAGATCTATTAGGAATGACATCCCCCATTTTGGACTGCCTTGTGGGCTACCATATGCACTGTATTTGATATTTCAAGGTAATTAGGCTATTACCTTCAAAGGGCACTCAATATTCTTTTAGAATATCTGTAAATGACGTTAAAGTTCGGTGTCATGAGCTTAGGGCAATAATAACTTTTCCGACTTTGTATTCGTTGCAATGTCACCTCTTTACAAACTGAATTATATTGTGATCAACTGCTTATTACTTAAACTCTATGGATTCACTCAACCTTTGTGTTGACTTCTTAGCATGCTTTATCTCAGGTCTTTAAGGTGATAGAAGGTTGGGAAGCATATTCAAGTCTTTTGCATAAATGAAGACTTGCTTTTACACTGGTACAGAATGTGGCTTTCATCACACCCAAAATGCGTGACTATATGCATATAGTCACACACGTTTTTTTGGGTGTGTGTGACGAAAAGTCGCGCCACCGTAGGTATCATATGGTCACATTGTTTAGTTTGTGGTCGTTTTCATTGAAAAAGAGTGACCAAAACCCGAATATGTGTGACTAATTAGGCACAAGTTTTGTTGGATTCATCAGTTTGTGTGACTATTTCCCATCCTATGGCCACATGAAAATATAATAAATGTGACGTTTGTGATGATTTAGTCACACAGCGTGTGTTGTTTTTTTTGAGTTAGTCAAATACAATTTAAAAAACAGTGGCCAAAAGTGTTAATAAGTGTGACCATATGCTGTTTAAAGTGAAGAAATGTGTATTTTGTGTGACTATTGATCATCCAATGGTCACATGAATTCTTAGTTTGTGTGGCCTTTGGTAATATTTAGTCACACAAAGCATGTTTGTTTTGGGTATTTAGTCACATACAATTAAGCATAAAGTGGCCAAAAGTGTTAATAAGTGTGACCATATGCTGTTTTAAGTGAAGAAATGTGTATTTTGTGTGACTATTGATCATCTAATGGTCACATGAATTCTTAGTTTGTGTGGCCTTTTGTAATATTTAGTCACACAAAGCATGTTTGTTTTGGGTATTTAGTCACATACAATTAAGCATAAAGTGGCCAAAAGTGTTAATAAGTGTGACCATATGTTGTTTTAAGTGAAGAAATGTGTATTTTGTGTGACTATTGATCATCTAATGGCCACATGAATTTTATGTTTGTGTGGCCTTTTGTAATATTTAGTCACACAAAGCATGTTTGTTTTGGTTATTTAGTCACATACAATTAAGCATAAAGTGGCCAAAAGTGTTGATAAGTGTGACCATATGCTGTTTAAAGTGAAGAAATTTGTATTTTGTGTGACTATTGATCATCCAATGGCCACTTGAATTTTATGTTTGTGTGGCCTTTTATAATATTTAGTCACACAAAGCATGCTTGTTTTGGGTATTTAGTCACATACAATTAAGCATAAAGTGGCCAAAGGTGTTAATAAGTGTGACCATATGCTGTTTAAAGTGAAGAAATATGTATTTTGCGTGACTATTGTTCATCCAATGGTCACATGAATTTTTAGTTTGTGTTGCCTTTGGTACTATTTAGTCACACATCGAATTAAACAAAGAGTGACCAATAATGTTGGAGCAGAGTTGCTACTGCTAGTACTAAGGTAGTCATGCTGAAGTAGAGTTACTGCTGCTAGTACTATGCTAGTGCTGCTGGAATGAGTATATATATATATATATATATATATATATATATATATATATATATATATATATATATATATATATATATAAAACAATATTAAAAACCACAAGAAATTTCAAATTGAATTAAACTCGAATGTATATAAATGGACAGAATATACAATTGTAATGTCGTACTTAATTAATCAAATATCTAAAGACTTTTGAACCTTCACCCCCTTAGCAGTTTGCCTTAAGTTGTTAGCAGATATATATTGTTTCTTCGATGGTGCCTGTGGTACACATTTAGTCACATGGTTTGTTGGTGTAACCTGTAGTAAACAAAAGACGCTTCTATCAAACATTGAATTACATATGAATAATTATATATGTAGGTTGAAAAAACACATGTACGTACCACCTCTTCAAAAATAACTTGATCCTTTGGCCATGCAACGAAACTACCTTCAACATTCTTAACTATTTTTAACCCATTATTTGCTACGTCCGGTACGCATGCTGCATCAACTAACGATTCATCAATCGACACTTTGTAGCAATCACTTGGGAGTGGTTGGTTATGCAGCACTTGCTTTCCATGAGACTGGTATACGGTACCCAAAGCAACAATATTTGTTTGCTTTATAATCCACAGTTTGCACTTAAGTGTCTACAAAAAAAGAATTTTTATGTATATATCAGAAATTATTTAAACAAAAGAATAACAAGAAACATGTTGAAATACATACTGTTGGCAGTGCTTGTGTTAGAGACACATCTTGTTGCGATTGGGAATCTGGAGACCCGTTTCATCGCTTCTTTTGCTTTGGCTTATTGGGTCCGACAGTTTTAGCAAGTTCCTATATGTATATATAAAACACATTACATTATTTAAACAAAAGAGTAACAAGAAACATGTTGAAATACATATTGTTGGCAGTGGTTGTGTTAGAGACGACACATTTTGTAGCGATTGGGAATCTGGAGACCCGTTTCGTCGTGACTTAAGGTTATGCTTAGGCCTGACAGTTTTAGCAGCAGGTTCCTATACGTATATATAAAACACGGTACATTAGTCGATCATGTATGTAAAATTCAAAAATCAAAGGGCAATCTTTTATTACTATACTTACCATTGTTTCCGTTACCTTTTTAGAAGTTTCAAGGCCATTGGATTTCTCCTCAATTCCCGCATCTTTAGGACTTACAACACCACTTGTCTGAGTGCCATTGGAGTCACCTGCAATATTGTCAATGGCCATTGGAGTCACCTGCAATATAAATTAAGAAATAC
Source organism: Artemisia tridentata subsp. tridentata (assembly GCA_021014915.2). Classification (NCBI taxonomy): domain Eukaryota; kingdom Viridiplantae; phylum Streptophyta; class Magnoliopsida; order Asterales; family Asteraceae; genus Artemisia; species Artemisia tridentata. Next base: position 53,021,581 of record CP139505.1, read on the forward strand.
AGTCACTCATCAGTTTATGTTCAATGCCTAGTATCATTAGCATCAGTGGTGTTAGCATTAGAAAATGAAATTGTTAACAACATAAAAAATGGCTTACAACTGAGGCTATTGGCGATGGTTCAGTTGGCAGAGTTATATTCATCCCTTTATCATTCAACTGTTGCAGAATTTGAGCAAGCACTTTATTTGTGTTTTTCACCTCACCGGATAATTTATTGACCTGCACATCTTTTTCGGTCATCTCGGCGGAAAATTTCTTGATCAATTTATCTTTTTCTTCACGCTCGCGTCTCTCATTATCCAGTTGACTTTGAAGTAAGGCAAGTTTTTCATCGGCTTCTTGTTTTCTTCGAGGAAGGCCAAAATACTCTTTGTATGTTACTGCACCTCCCACTCCTCTGGCATAACCGCCCTTTTCCTTACCAAATACAAATGTCATGGCATCAGTGCCATCATCAAAACTCGAGGTTCCTTCCTTGATCTTGTCATCAGCTTCTTTCTGCACAAAAAATATAGGAAATGTTGGGATTAAAAGTCTTCTTGATGCTGTTAGAGTAACTGCTGGTATACAAGCTACTACTGCTAGTACACAGTTAATGTTGCTGCTATATAAGCATAATAATAGAATTAGCAGTCAAACTGACAAGTTCATCTCCCTTTGATTTAATATCATCATTTGGGTATTCGCCGTCTTTGTTTACCCTTCCTTTCACCCACATTACATCACTGGGGGGGGGGGGGGTTCTTCATCCGCTTCAATCTCTTTATTTTGGATCTAATAAACATCAAATGCATACACATGTAAAGTTAAACCAAGATAAACGAAAATATGAGGATGCTTACACATGTACAGTTAAACCAAGATAATCGAAAATATGAGGGTATTAATGCAAATGTGCAAATTGGGCAATGTAAACAGATTCATTTCTCATACTGATCGTCTCTTAATTGGTAAAACAAACATTGTGTAATCTTACCATTTTCTCTTTGACATAAGCATATCCACCTCGTCCCATTTTATGCTGATAAATATTTTGGGAACGCGCCATTTTACCTTTCTCAGATTTCTCTTAAAAACACAAAATCATAAGGCGTTTAGATGCGGTAATGCTGCAAACTGAAAATAATAAAATGACATATACATGACCGATGTCGTTGTACCGATCAAAAATAAACCTAATTACCTTATACTAGATAGGGCAAGCGGGTATCGTATCCACGAGGAGTATGTGGTTATAGCTAAGTTTAACGAAATAAATAATTGATTGATTGTTTGGTTTAATAACTTAATAATTAAAATACTAATTAACTAGAAAGCAAATAAGCAATAAAAAGTAAATAAACAAATAAAAATTAAATAAGCAAATAAAAGCAAGAGTGTAAACAGTTGAGTAAAAAGCAATCCCTCCCGGCTCCGGATATATTAATATAACTAAGTTATGGATTATGACTAATGTTTGCTTTGTATTAATTGAAAAGAACAATTTTGGGCACAAGTTATGTTTACCACACGACCGTCTTAATCCCTAACTAGTTGGACTCGGCACGAATCGTTGCCTCGCAATAACTTGTCTTACAATAATCCTATCAATTAATTTAATAATTACTCAAGTGAACAATTATGGGTACAAATTATGTTTAACATACGACCGTCTTAACCCCTATACTAATTAGGCTCGGCACGAATCGTTGACTCGCAATAATATGTCTCATAATTATTCAATCAAATAATTATATTAAACATTAAAATCAAATAAAAGATATGCATTAAAATTATATGAATTAATGTTTGACAAACAAAATAAAATTCATAAATATGATCAAACTAAATATATCTTTTACCGGGAGAGATTACAAAAAGTTTAGCCGCGCATCATAATCATAGACATCATCGTTTTTGTTCCGATTAGCAGCTTCATCATCCAAATGGCGGCTGTTATCTTTTTCTAATGATGTCGACCTCCGAATAGAATAATAAAATACGGATGACCAATATTATATATGTGGGGTCGGTTGTATATTGATAAATAATGGGGCCTTTTGCTTCCTGTTTGTCGAAGGTATTAATAGAGTCTGCGTCCAAAACCACAATGCCATGGGCCTTTTTGTTTAATAACTTGAGATGAGGCCCAAGATGCTATTTGAAGAGTTCAACCCACGAACAGCAGCTCCATCAGATAAAAATCTTCTTTTAACTTCATATTTTCGAATGTTCTATCACATAAATGTAGAGATATCTTTTTCCTCTTTCCGTGGCCTTTTGAATCAACAAAAACGGAGTTCGGACGAAAAAGTTATGACCAAAACAATGCGACAATGTCCAAATCTCTCATGTCTTTATTTTAAGCTTGTAATATCACAACTTTAGCTCCTTTGTGCGCATAGCCTACATAAACACAAAACACCTTAAAGTAACATATATAAAGGATAATACCAATACATAATTAAGCAATTAAACAATATTAAGGTGTATGTAAAATGCGCCGATCAAACCTCCCCAACTTGACTCTTACTCGTCCCGAGAAAGACATTAAAAATAGTTTAGATAGAAATCATTTTAAGCACATGGATCTTCAAAGCACATAACAAGCACACCGATAATATCCATCATTTGCAACTAATAGTGAACGATAATCAACTTAAAGATAAAGCAACTTAGAATTGAAGGCCCTCACAAGGATAATCACTCATCTCTCAAGTGTTTAATGGGGTTATGTGTTTCACTCATTGTCATTCCCCAAGAGATGATTCTCCATAGGCTTGCAAATAGTCTCATTCGCCACTACTTAACATTACATATGCACAACTCAGATGGTCTTATAATGGGTTATAACGTAAGGTGTAGGGTAAGGAAAAACGGTTTAGGATAATGGGGGATTTTTTTTTTCACTGGTGCCAAGTTAATCATCTAAATAGTTACATGTATAAACGTGGCGTTGCTGAGCCAAGACACAATAAATAACAAACAAAAAACAATATAACAACTTTTTCTTTAATTTTCTCGACTCTTTCTTGACTTAAACATAAGCAGGATGGCAGTCCGTATGGTTTTTTTTTTTTTTTTTTTTTTTTTTTTTTTTTTTATTTATTTATTTATTTATTTATTTATTTATTTATTTATATATATATTTTTTTCATTACTTTTGCTCTGCCATCGTTTTAATCTGCTTTAACATAATACATAACACATGATAACTTGAACATAACATAAAATCATAATACTAGTGACCCAAATTAGGAGGATCAATACACATGGAGCACTTAGACATTAACGTACGCGGGGTCAATAAATTGACATTCTTCCCCATTTCTCCATAAATAACCATACTACCATGAATCCCAATCATCCCAAAACTGTATACAACTCGACTTAGCAACCATGTAACTAAATAAACAATTAACTAAGGGTTTATATATTTTTCACAAGGGGTACGTACACTAAAAATGAGTGCACAAATTGGGGGCTAAGGCGATTTGGGTGTAACATATTTAATGGAGTGTAAACAAAACGAAAAGGTAGGCTCAGAAGGGTTCACTAGGGGTATCTTGCACTAAAGATGAGTGCAACAAAAGGGTAGGGGCAATTACTTGACCAATGAAGTCAATGTAATTATAACAAAAGCAGGCTAAAACGGGGTTACATCCTAGGTGCCATCATCATGCGTTGTACATACATAATTAATGCAATCTTGAAGAGACTAAGTGCAAGTTCTAGATGACATCGCATGGGAAGACTATCACTCATGAAAAGAAATATAAGACTGATTTTGGATGTGTCAGTCAACAAAGGCTCAGAACTCTCACCAGTTTAATCCTTCAATTTCTAAGAACTTATACTGTAAATACAATCCTCAAATAAACTATCGTAGCCAGCGACGGCACATAATTGCAAAATGAAAGATTTCTCTTATGTGTCGTACACTGTCCAATTCACATGCAAAAAAAAAAAAATTTTATCAAAACATTTTCTTTTTCTTCCTCTTCCAAGTAAAAAGTAAATTAGGGAAACTTGATTTAATGGTTTGATTATGTAAACTAAAAATATGCAAAATTCAAATCAAATAATTCAACCAAAAATAAAATAAAAAGGAGCGGGTTCACCTGATTAAGCACTTGTGGTTGGATCTTTATCTCGTGACATAGTATGATCCAAATGTTTATCTCCAAAATCTGCAAAACTTAACAAATACGTGTAGAAGAGGCTTCTCACGTCCAAATTAGCACAAAGCTTTTTAAACAATGCGACAATTTTTATTTTTATTTTTTATTTATTTATTTTTTTTTTTATTTTTTTTTATTTTTTAAATTTCGCATTTTTAACCACATTTTCTAATTAAAATATTATGGTACCCCCTCCCCAACTTAAAGCATTGCATTGTCCCCAATGCAAACTCCAAGTTGAAATTTAGTTAAAAATTAATGATTTGAAAAAGAAAAAGAAAAATGAAAATAAAAATAAATTTCCTAAAACTCACTTTCGTAGGAATCACGGTTGCATTTAGCGTATGCAACAAGCCTTTTAAACCACTCGGTAGCCCGAGTGGACGAGTGTAGTCTCGTGAGGGTTTGTAGTGAACACACCCACAAAGTTTTTAACACACACAAAAATAAGAAAATAAAAAGAAACATAAATTAGAAAGAACATAAACACACACTACAACCCACGGGTTGCCTCCCGCGAAGCGCTAAGTTTACCGTCGTCAGCCCGACAACACTTGGTATTAGTTTCATGGTGGTATGATGGAACATTTACCAAATGAGTTACCTAGATGCAATGAAACTTTACGGGTCCATGCCATATCCCTCTTTTCAAACACTTTATGAATATTAGTTTCCCTTATGCATAAGAAGTGTTTATGCTTTGAAACCCATACTCGTCTTTTCCTTTTTCTTCGGCTGGATGCACTACGAACCTGTTTCACACGGGCCTTCTTGCTTGCATCCTTGATCAACTTACCACAATTTGGCACTCCATGAAAGTTCTTCTCTTATTTGCGCAGGGGTTCTCTCAACTTACGAACTCCTACTCGTGCTTTCCTATGAACTTGCTCAAGAATAATATGAAGGAGTGCCTTGCTAGAGTTCTTGTTACACCACTCAAAAGCATAATGATTTTCTATTAGTAACAACCTTGCTTGTGCTTTCCCCTTGGTATAAGTTGAGTCACCCATACCAAAATTCTTGATTAATACTTGAAGCACATGTGGTGGGTTTGGGTCGATACGGGGGCCTTTGACTTCTTCCTCATTGAGATATTGTTGTTCTTTCAATGAATCTAAACACTCATCTTCATATGGTGAAAGAGCCAAAGAGTCCTTAACTTCATTTGATTTTGTATCCTCAACTGATGAAAGTGTTGTTTCATTTAAAGTTGGGAGATAAGGTGTGGTATTAGTCTCCACAACTCCCTCCCCAACTTTAGGACGAACCAATTCTTCACAATCATCTTTAACCGGAAAAATGAGATCATCGAATGAATTGTTATGAGCATTAATATTATATTCGTCTTCTTCATCTTCATCTTCATCATCAAAATCAAATATGGTGACGCCTTGAGATTCATATGTTTCTTGCCTATTAAATTGATCTGCCAATGGATCCACATGTGTCTCAAAAGCTGCATTACTAACGTATCTTTGATGTTCCTCTATGTTGGATTCTATCATTGAAATGAGCATATCCAATTTTTGGTCAAGATACGAGAGATGGTTATCACCTTGTCCTTGGCCTTGATGATCATATTGTTGAGTCGGTCTCTGTGGTTGATTGAAGAAACCAGAGCTCTCATATGAAGGATGATAATATTGACCACCATATTCCCCTCGATACCTCGTGTAATCTTCCATCTCAATATTGTAATTAGGATGATATGTGTTATGCTCATAATCATCATATTGAGATTGATAGTCATATGTCTCAAGTACTCGCTCCTTCCTACTTGCTTTCTCCTCCGGATAATTTTCATAAGAATGAAATGGATTCCCACAAGTCCAACATGAATCCATAGAAGCTCGATCTACGAGTGCGCATACACTAACCTGCACACTCACAACCAACAAAACAAACAAGCAAACAAAACAAGAGAAAAAGAAAAAGAAAATCTTTTTGTATTTTTTTTTTTAATTTTTTATTCTAATTTTTTTTTTTTTTTTTTTTTTTTTTTTTTTTTTTTTTTTTTTTAAATTATTAACAAAAACTTAAACCAAAAGCGCACACACTCCCCGGCAGCGGCGCCAAAATTTTGACCGATGTCGTTGTACCGATCAAAAATAAACCTAATTACCTTATACTAGATAGGGCAAGCGGGTATCGTATCCACGAGGAGTATGTGGTTATAGCTAAGTTTAACGAAATAAGTAATTGATTGATTGTTTGGTTTAATAACTTAATAATTAAAATACTAATTAACTATAAAGTAAATAAGTAATAAAAAGTAAATAAACAAATAAAAATTAAATAAGCAAATAAAAGCAAGAGTGTAAACAGTTGAGTAAAAAGCAATCCCTCCCGGCTCCGGATATATTAATATAACTAAGTTATGGATTATGACTAATGTTTGCTTTGTATTAATTGAAAAGAACAATTTTGGGCACAAGTTATGTTTACCACACGACCGTCTTAATCCCTAACTAGTTGGACTCGGCACGAATCGTTGCCTCGCAATAACTTGTCTTACAATAATCCTATCAATTAATTTAATAATTACTCAAGTGAACAATTATGGGTACAAATTATGTTTAACATACGACCGTCTTAACCCCTATACTAATTAGGCTCGGTACGAATCGTTGACTCGCAATAATATGTCTCATAATTATTCAATCAAATAATTATATTAAACATTAAAATCAAATAAATGATATGCATTAAAATTATATGAATTAATGTTTGACAAACAAAATAAAATTCATAAATATGATCAAACTAAATATATCTTTTACCGGGAGAGATTACAAAAAGTTTAGCCGCGCATCATAATCATAGACATCATCGTTTTTGTTCCGATTAGCAGCTTCATCATCCAAATGGCGGCTGTTATCTTTTTCTAATGATGTCGACCTCCGAATAGAATAATAAAATACGGATGACCAATATTATATATGTGGGGTCGGTTGTATATTGATAAATAATGGGGCCTTTTGCTTCCTGTTTGTCGAAGGTATTAATAGAGTCTGCGTACAAAACCACAATGCCATGGGCCTTTTTGTTTAATAACTTGAGATGAGGCCCAAGATGCTATTTGAAGAGTTCAACCCACGAACAGCAGCTCCATCAGATAAAAATCTTCTTTTAACTTCATATTTTCGAATGTTCTATCACATAAATGTAGAGATATCTTTTTCCTCTTTCCGTGGCCTTTTGAATCAACAAAAACGGAGTTCGGACGAAAAAGTTATGACCAAAACAATGCGACAATGTCCAAATCTCTCATGTCTTTATTTTAAGCTTGTAATATCACAACTTTAGCTCCTTTGTGCGCATAGCCTACATAAACACAAAACACCTTAAAGTAACATATATAAAGGATAATACCAATACATAATTAAGCAATTAAACAATATTAAGGTGTATGTAAAATGCGCCGATCAAACCTCCCCAACTTGACTCTTACTCGTCCCGAGAAAGACATTAAAAATAGTTTAGATAGAAATCATTTTAAGCACATGGATCTTCAAAGCACATAACAAGCACACCGATAATATCCATCATTTGCAACTAATAGTGAACGATAATCAACTTAAAGATAAAGCAACTTAGAATTGAAGGCCCTCACAAGGATAATCACTCATCTCTCAAGTGTTTAATGGGGTTATGTGTTTCACTCATTGTCATTCCCCAAGAGATGATTCTCCATAGGCTTGCAAATAGTCTCATTCGCCACTACTTAACATTACATATGCACAACTCAGATGGTCTTATAATGGGTTATAACGTAAGGTGTAGGGTAAGGAAAAACGGTTTAGGATAATGGGGGATTTTTTTTTTCACTGGTGCCAAGTTAATCATCTAAATAGTTACATGTATAAACGTGGCGTTGCTGAGCCAAGACACAATAAATAACAAACAAAAAACAATATAACAACTTTTTCTTTAATTTTCTCGACTCTTTCTTGACTTAAACATAAGCAGGATGGCAGTCCGTATGGTTTTTTTTTTTTTTTTTTTTTTTTTTTTTTTTTATTTATTTATTTATTTATTTATTTATTTATTTATTTATTATATATATATTTTTTTCATTACTTTTGCTCTGCCATCGTTTTAATCTGCTTTAACATAATACATAACACATGATAACTTGAACATAACATAAAATCATAATACTAGTGACCCAAATTAGGAGGATCAATACACATGGAGCACTTAGACATTAACGTACGCGGGGTCAATAAATTGACATTCTTCCCCATTTCTCCATAAATAACCATACTACCATGAATCCCAATCATCCCAAAACTGTATACAACTCGACTTAGCAACCATGTAACTAAATAAACAATTAACTAAGGGTTTATATATTTTTCACAAGGGGTACGTACACTAAAAATGAGTGCACAAATTGGGGGCTAAGGCGATTTGGGTGTAACATATTTAATGGAGTGTAAACAAAACGAAAAGGTAGGCTCAGAAGGGTTCACTAGGGGTATCTTGCACTAAAGATGAGTGCAACAAAAGGGTAGGGGCAATTACTTGACCAATGAAGTCAATGTAATTATAACAAAAGCAGGCTAAAACGGGGTTACATCCTAGGTGCCATCATCATGCGTTGTACATACATAATTAATGCAATCTTGAAGAGACTAAGTGCAAGTTCTAGATGACATCGCATGGGAAGACTATCACTCATGAAAAGAAATATAAGACTGATTTTGGATGTGTCAGTCAACAAAGGCTCAGAACTCTCACCAGTTTAATCCTTCAATTTCTAAGAACTTATACTGTAAATACAATCCTCAAATAAACTATCGTAGCCAGCGACGGCACATAATTGCAAAATGAAAGATTTCTCTTATGTGTCGTACACTGTCCAATTCACATGCAAAAAAAAACAATTTTATCAAAACATTTTCTTTTTCTTCCTCTTCCAAGTAAAAAGTAAATTAGGGAAACTTGATTTAATGGTTTGATTATGTAAACTAAAAATATGCAAAATTCAAATCAAATAATTCAACCAAAAATAAAATAAAAAGGAGCGGGTTCACCTGATTAAGCACTTGTGGTTGGATCTTTATCTCGTGACATAGTATGATCCAAATGTTTATCTCCAAAATCTGCAAAACTTAACAAATACGTGTAGAAGAGGCTTCTCACGTCCAAATTAGCACAAAGCTTTTTAAACAATGCGACAATTTTTATTTTTATTTTTTATTTATTTATTTTTTTTTTATTTTTTTTTATTTTTTAAATTTCGCATTTTTAACCACATTTTCTAATTAAAATATTATGGTACCCCCTCCCCAACTTAAAGCATTGCATTGTCCCCAATGCAAACTCCAAGTTGAAATTTAGTTAAAAATTAATGATTTGAAAAAGAAAAAGAAAAATGAAAATAAAAATAAATTTCCTAAAACTCACTTTCGTAGGAATCACGGTTGCATTTAGCGTATGCAACAAGCCTTTTAAACCACTCGGTAGCCCGAGTGGACGAGTGTAGTCTCGTGAGGGTTTGTAGTGAACACACCCACAAAGTTTTTAACACACACAAAAATAAGAAAATAAAAAGAAACATAAATTAGAAAGAACATAAACACACACTACAACCCACGGGTTGCCTCCCGCGAAGCGCTAAGTTTACCGTCGTCAGCCCGACAACACTTGGTATTAGTTTCATGGTGGTATGATGGAACATTTACCAAATGAGTTACCTAGATGCAATGAAACTTTACGGGTCCATGCCATATCCCTCTTTTCAAACACTTTATGAATATTAGTTTCCCTTATGCATAAGAAGTGTTTATGCTTTGAAACCCATACTCGTCTTTTCCTTTTTCTTCGGCTGGATGCACTACGAACCTGTTTCACACGGGCCTTCTTGCTTGCATCCTTGATCAACTTACCACAATTTGGCACTCCATGAAAGTTCTTCTCTTCTTTGCGCAGGGGTTCTCTCAACTTACGAACTCCTACTCGTGCTTTCCTATGAACTTGCTCAAGAATAATATGAAGGAGTGCCTTGCTAGAGTTCTTGTTACACCACTCAAAAGCATAATGATTTTCTATTAGTAACAACCTTGCTTGTGCTTTCCCCTTGGTATAAGTTGAGTCACCCATACCAAAATTCTTGATTAATACTTGAAGCACATGTGGTGGGTTTGGGTCGATACGGGGGCCTTTGACTTCTTCCTCATTGAGATATTGTTGTTCTTTCAATGAATCTAAACACTCATCTTCATATGGTGAAAGAGCCAAAGAGTCCTTAACTTCATTTGATTTTGTATCCTCAACTGATGAAAGTGTTGTTTCATTTAAAGTTGGGAGATAAGGTGTGGTATTAGTCTCCACAACTCCCTCCCCAACTTTAGGACGAACCAATTCTTCACAATCATCTTTAACCGGAAAAATGAGATCATCGAATGAATTGTTATGAGCATTAATATTATATTCGTCTTCTTCATCTTCATCTTCATCATCAAAATCAAATATGGTGACGCCTTGAGATTCATATGTTTCTTGCCTATTAAATTGATCTGCCAATGGATCCACATGTGTCTCAAAAGCTGCATTACTAACGTATCTTTGATGTTCCTCTATGTTGGATTCTATCATTGAAATGAGCATATCCAATTTTTGGTCAAGATACGAGAGATGGTTATCACCTTGTCCTTGGCCTTGATGATCATATTGTTGAGTCGGTCTCTGTGGTTGATTGAAGAAACCAGAGCTCTCATATGAAGGATGATAATATTGACCACCATATTCCCCTCGATACCTCGTGTAATCTTCCATCTCAATATTGTAATTAGGATGATATGTGTTATGCTCATAATCATCATATTGAGATTGATAGTCATATGTCTCAAGTACTCGCTCCTTCCTACTTGCTTTCTCCTCCGGATAATTTTCATAAGAATGAAATGGATTCCCACAAGTCCAACATGAATCCATAGAAGCTCGATCTACGAGTGCGCATACACTAACCTGCACACTCACAACCAACAAAACAAACAAGCAAACAAAACAAGAGAAAAAGAAAAAGAAAATCTTTTTGTATTTTTTTTTTTAATTTTTTATTCTAATTTTTTTTTTTTTTTTTTTTTTTTTTTTTTTTTTTTTTTTAAAATTATTAACAAAAACTTAAACCAAAAGCGCACACACTCCCCGGCAGCGGCGCCAAAATTTTGACCGATGTCGTTGTACCGATCAAAAATAAACCTAATTACCTTATACTAGATAGGGCAAGCGGGTATCGTATCCACGAGGAGTATGTGGTTATAGCTAAGTTTAACGAAATAAGTAATTGATTGATTGTTTGGTTTAATAACTTAATAATTAAAATACTAATTAACTATAAAGTAAATAAGTAATAAAAAGTAAATAAACAAATAAAAATTAAATAAGCAAATAAAAGCAAGAGTGTAAACAGTTGAGTAAAAAGCAATCCCTCCCGGCTCCGGATATATTAATATAACTAAGTTATGGATTATGACTAATGTTTGCTTTGTATTAATTGAAAAGAACAATTTTGGGCACAAGTTATGTTTACCACACGACCGTCTTAATCCCTAACTAGTTGGACTCGGCACGAATCGTTGCCTCGCAATAACTTGTCTTACAATAATCCTATCAATTAATTTAATAATTACTCAAGTGAACAATTATGGGTACAAATTATGTTTAACATACGACCGTCTTAACCCCTATACTAATTAGGCTCGGTACGAATCGTTGACTCGCAATAATATGTCTCATAATTATTCAATCAAATAATTATATTAAACATTAAAATCAAATAAATGATATGCATTAAAATTATATGAATTAATGTTTGACAAACAAAATAAAATTCATAAATATGATCAAACTAAATATATCTTTTACCGGGAGAGATTACAAAAAGTTTAGCCGCGCATCATAATCATAGACATCATCGTTTTTGTTCCGATTAGCAGCTTCATCATCCAAATGGCGGCTGTTATCTTTTTCTAATGATGTCGACCTCCGAATAGAATAATAAAATACGGATGACCAATATTATATATGTGGGGTCGGTTGTATATTGATAAATAATGGGGCCTTTTGCTTCCTGTTTGTCGAAGGTATTAATAGAGTCTGCGTCCAAAACCACAATGCCATGGGCCTTTTTGTTTAATAACTTGAGATGAGGCCCAAGATGCTATTTGAAGAGTTCAACCCACGAACAGCAGCTCCATCAGATAAAAATCTTCTTTTAACTTCATATTTTTGAATGTTCTATCACATAAATGTAGAGATATCTTTTTCCTCTTTCCGTGGCCTTTTGAATCAACAAAAACGGAGTTCGGACGAAAAAGTTATGACCAAAACAATGCGACAATGTCCAAATCTCTCATGTCTTTATTTTAAGCTTGTAATATCACAACTTTAGCTCCTTTGTGCGCATAGCCTACATAAACACAAAACACCTTAAAGTAACATATATAAAGGATAATACCAATACATAATTAAGCAATTAAACAATATTAAGGTGTATGTAAAATGCGCCGATCAATACACTTAATTAAAGATGACTAATTAAAACCTTGTATGCTTCGTGGTGTCGTTATTTAACATACTCGACCCAGTATTCTGATTTCATTATTGTATTATACAAGTCCGGGACTTCATTCAGTTTGGAAGGTGTATTTAGGTTGGGCAAAATGTAGTTGAATTTGAGCTTCCTTCTGTAATTCCTTAGCATTTTACCAAGATGAATCATTATCAATTTTCTGTATTTCACGTCAACAACAAAAAATTTCTGAAAAGATTAACACAATGTTGTTAATTAGTTGCACATAATGTAACTGCATACATAAACTTATGTAGTACTGGGTTACAAAATAGTATATATGTACCAAGATTTCATCCCATAGTTTATCTCTTGATTCTTTATTCACCTTCTTCCAGTGTAGAATCTTCACACCTATCTGCTCACGAGCCACATCTCCTAAAAAACTCACAAACACTGCTCTGTTTTCCCCTGTTACCCTACCGAATGCATCGAAGGTTACCTTGAGCTTTATTGCACCAGGTTTGTCATGCTTCGCGCGAAACTTTACTAGCCTGGTTGAGCCCCTCTTAGCTAGTATCTCAGCTGCTTGGTTGGTTACAGGCTCATCTATATCTTCTTCATCAGAATACTTTTCGGATTCATATTCTAAGGCGTTATCATCATGTACAATATGATCAGGAGGAAGCAAAGTATGGTTATCAACAATGGGTTCAGTTTCCATGACTCTTGAGCAACAAAGGGTAAAAGAAAATGATTATGGCTTAGCTTGGAGAGTAATGGTGAGAGAAGATTTGATTTTTGTTTTTTCTTTGCAGTCTTTTTTTAAGGAGAGAAAAGAGGCTATACACCAAGAATATGAATCGTTGTGATTCAAAAAATTTCGATCCAAAAATTTGCCTCCAAGTTGTAATTTGAAATTAACAATTGAATTATTTGAAAATTTTGCCTTTGAACCTGTTAATTAAAGCATAAACTTGAATAAATCAAAATTTTGGCTCCAAATTTTATAGAGTACTATCTTAATAATCGCAAATGTATCATACTGTGCAACCATCACATCAACAGTACAAACTACTACCCATTTAACAAACCAAAATACTTACATAATTACCAGTTATTGTACCCTTACTAATTACATTTACAAAACACAAATTACTAATTACCTTTTTGTTATTTGGATTCATTGTTTGCGTGCTTGTGTTTGCCAGAAGAATGTGTGTGTTGATTAGGGTTTATTGATTTTTGTGTGTGTTTACAAATGACCGGGTAAAGGGATTAATTGCAGGTTGAATATTGAATTTGTGGTTTGGTTTAACTATAGCTGACGTGGCAAGATTTGTAAAAAAAAAAAAAAAAAAAAAAAAAAAAAAAAAAAAAAAAAGAGCTAATGGTGATGACGTGGCGGTGAAATCCGGCTATAGCCGGTAAATAGGGATGGCAATGGTTCGGGTTCGGGGCGGGTTTTAGTGTACCCGTAACCGAACCCGTTTATAATATACCCGTACCCGCCCCATATCCCACCGGATACCCGATTAATATTATCCATCGGTTTTTCGGGTTTCCCCGCGGGTATCAGTTATCCGTAGCTGAATATTATATGGACAAAATTGGCGGTATTAAGATTAAGTCACGCTAAAATCCACCGACAAAACAAAAGAAAATACTCTAAACACTCCCAACAATAACTCAGCTTTAAACTTTAACACACTGCCACGTCAGCTTTAACACACTCACCCTTAATTAACTGAGCTTTAGTTATACACAAGATGTTTAACGAATGAGCCGAGATGATATGGTTATACACGAGATGTTTAACGAATGAGCCGAGATGATATGGTTGTATACGAGATGTTTAACGAATGAGCCGAGATGATATGGTTATATATATAGAAGATGTTTAACGAATGAGCCGAGATAATATGGTTGTATACGAGATGTTTAACGAATGAGCCGAGACGATATGGTTATACACGAGATGTTTAACGAATGAGCCGAGATGATATGGTTGTATACGAGATGTTTAATGAATGAGCCGAGATGATATGGTTGTATACGAGATGTTTAACGAATGAGCCGAGATAATATGGTTGTATACGAGATGTTGGGAATTATATTTTCATAGATTTGATGATACAAAAACAAGAAGAATGAAACATGAAGAATACTGAAATGATAAGCAAAATACGCTAAGTAGATTCTGCTGCTAGGCATAAAATGATACTGCTGGTCATTCCTGCTGGTCGTTCCTGCTTGTAGTGTATCTATTCCTGCTGGTCTGTTCCTGCTGGTAGTGTAACTGTTCCTGCTGGTAGTATACTGTTCCTGCTGCTAGTGTAATGTTCCTGCTGCTAGTGTATCTGTTCCTGCTGGTAGTGCAAACGAGCTGCTGCTGATCAGTGAGTCATTACTGCTGCTGGATGGATAAGGATGAAGAAGATATTATCTTTAGATAATATCTAGATATTTGTTCAGTCAACAAAGTTGTAAAACAAGATACATGTTGTATCTTAATGACTGACACATAACAAAGCAAGTAGTAGACAAAAGCTTATCAATTTTGTAATGATCTCCTTTGTACTATAAAAGGGAGATCACACCCTTAGATAAAAGTGTCTTGGTTGTGATTGATACAATCAACACCAGTGTGCTTTGTACTTACAAATTACAACAACACCAAGTGTGTTAAAATGTAAAGCACCAAATAGTGAGTGTGTGTGGGAACATCAGACGAGGGGTCTGATGTTGTTATTGTTGTTAGGCCTCAAGGATCCTTGATCCCTGTTAGAGTGTAACCGTGCTATATTTGATTACATAGCATTGGGGCTGAGTTTAATAACAAAGAGAAAGTTTGGCAAAACCTTGTTGTGATAGTATTGTTTCTTTCATAGAATATTCCGTCAATATTATCATCACGCTCGTCATAGATAAAATCCTAGATAAAGGCTTAACAACCTAGAGCCCATAAACGATCACGTAACTTATTTTAGTAGATGTAAGTCGGTCTAAAATAAGTTTTTCCACAGTTGGTATCAGACCGGGGGGGGGGGGGGGGGGCTCTGGATCTAGGAAAAGAAAAGGTTTTAGCTAAAGAAAGAAGAAAAATTCGTTTTTGGTTAATTTTTCGCAACTTTCTGTAGAGCAGTTTTGCAAAGGCTATAACTCCTTCGTTAACCGTTGGATCGGGTTGAAATTTTTGTTGAAGGTTCTTGGTATATCAATGTAGATTCTCACCGGAGGGATCTTCAATCTGAGCCTTAGGTTGCAAGATATGCATCATTGAAAACTGCTGCAGAAACAGTTGAGGTATGGTTGAATTTTTGGTTTTCTTTCAAGGTTCACACACAAAGGGGAAGAATCACACACAGAAGAGAGTTGGTTCTTAAAAGATTAAAGGCTTGTTTATCAAGTTATTATTGGTGAAAAAGATTATTTGTTGCTTATTTGAAGTTAAAGTTGAATTTTTCAAAATTGTGTTCTTATCATATCTTAAAGTGGTTGACTACACTTTAAAGATAACTTGTTCGTTTGTTTAAGTGACTATGAATTGACAAACACTTAAAGGAGTAACATTGTAGTGCTCAGTGTCTCATAGAAGATGAGGTTATTGTCAAGAGACTGAGGTCTCCCTATACTTGGGTATACGTTCGAAGTCAGTTTTAGTACAAGATATAGGACACAAGGATGGTTTATTCAGCTTCATCAACAAGTTGGTAATGATTGGTTTTTCTTCATCAGTCATAAAAGCCTACAAAATTGAAGATTCGAAATGGTTAACATATGGGTTTCAGGGGAAGCTTAAATGTTCAAGTGTTTAACCATTTATTGTATTTATGCAACAACACAAGGGAAAGTGTTAGGATCTCTGGGAAATAAGGGTTTCTCAGTGATGGGAGGATTGTTGGGATTCATGAGAAATAAGGAATTTCTCATTGCTGCTGATAGTGAAGACTGGTTCCTGCCGATAGTGTTGCATTGCTGCTGCGGTTGGTTCCTACCGATAGTATTGTTTTGTTTCTGCTGATAGTGCTTATTGCTGCGGATAGTTATGGTTTGTTATCCGTATGTTTAGTATGGTTGTTAGATTTATTTTTAGAAGAGATTGTTGTTTATCTCTTCACACGTTTTCTTGTAAGACGGGTTAGGGTTAGGGTTTCTTATCATTATAAAAGAAACATCCCGTCCATGAGTTTAAGGTACCTTTTAACCTTTAACGTTTTCAATATTCAATATCACATATTCTTAGTTCATAGTCCGATCCATAGAGGATCATTGTCCTTTATAGTTTTCTTCTTTATTATACTTGTTGTTTAGTTTCCGCATAAACACTTGTATTCCATACAGAGGTTCTTGTTTAACCAAGCTCAATCAAGCTCGAAGTACTCGATCCTACAAGTGGTATCAGAGCCTGGTAAGGATCTCTGATAAAGAAGAAAAAGTTCGATTTCATATCTCTTAACCCTCTTTCAATGGAAGACGAAATCCCTCAAACCAATGTCATTAACCCGGAAGATCACCAAACCAAACCTGAAACCTCACAAGTCCAAACACAAATCGTCACCACCATGTCCACCAACAATGCTAAATTCCCATATCTAAAGAAAGATGAGTATGAAGTCTGGGCTATGAGAATGGAATATTGGATCACAAACAGTGATTACAATCTGTGGAATGTGATTCTTAAGGGAAATAGCAAGAAGAATACTGGAAGGGATAAGGATGGCCATATCTATCATGAGCCACCTGTTACAGCAGAAGAACACCTTGCTGTTCAAAGGGAAACCAAGGCGAGAACCCTTCTACTTCAGGCTATTCCAGAGGATCATATGAGTGATTTTCATCACTTGGATGATGCTAGAAAGATCTGGCATGCTGTAAAAGCCAGATTTGGAGGGAATGATGAATCCAGAAAGATGAGAAAGTCTATGCTCAAGCAAGAGTTTCAGGAATTCAAGATTTCTGAGGCTGAGGGAATTCACAAAGGGTATGACAGATTCCACAAGATCCTGAGCCAACTCAACCAGTTGAAAGCTAGGCCGGACGATGAAGATTGCAACACTAAGTTTCTGAGGGCTTTACGACCATCCTGGTCTCAGGTTTCCATAACACTCAAGGCCAAAGGAGGACTGGATTATATGAGCTTTGATGATCTGTACAACAAGCTGAAAACCTTTGAAATTGATATCAAAGGGTATTCCACCTATACACCTCATACTCCAACCTATACTGCTTTTGTTAGTAACTCTGGTGCTAACAAAGCATCATATGGAAACAGTCCAACAACATCAACATCATCAATCTCCTACTCACCTGCCACACCAAAAGCTCAGAGCAGATCTGATAATCTTGTAGTGGATGTGCTTCATTCATTTGTTGCTGAGAGTACACCACAGCAGAAGATTGTGTATGAAGATTTCAATCAGGTTGATGAATTGGATCTGGAAGAGATGGACTTAAGATAGCAGGTGGCTATGATATCGTTGAAATTGGATAGGTTTGAAAAGAAGGCAGGAAGAAGGGTCAACTTTGATGGACAGGAGCCTGCCAGGTTTGACAGAAGGAAGGTGAGGTGCTATAAATGTTCTCAAACAGGACATTTTGCCAGGGAATGTACAGATAAGAAGGTGGATGATAAAGCTCGGTATTCAGCTTTCAAAATTCAAGAGTTGGAATCAGAAGACCCCAAGGCTTTGGTATCTGTGGATTCGATGGTGGACTGGGAACATCATGAGAAAGCTGTTGCAAGTGGAGCAGAGAAGGTCTATGGGATGATAGCTGGATATGGTGAGAAGAAACAAGTGGCTGGTCAGTTTGGAATGATGGGTCATCCATCTCAGGTACAAAACTGCCCATTTGGTTGTGAATCTGTATATGCTAAATTGAAACAGGAATTTGATGATATAGAAAGTGAAAATAAGGATAACTTTATTCAACTTAAGGCTCATAAAAAGCCTGTTAAAACATTAGAACAACAAAAGGTCTGGTATCAACAACAACAGTCTGCTTATGATGTAAAAATAAAGGTTTTGGAAAGAGATTTAAAAAATGCCACTAATGAGTTTAATCATTCTGAAAGAGAAAAAGCTAAGGTTGTGTTAGAAAATCAGGAGCTGCAGTCTAAGCTAGATAATTCCTTGGCTAGATTTGATAAGTGGAAAGACTCATCCAAAAACCTTCACATGCTTATTGATAGTTCTATGTCTACTAAAACTAAAAGAGGTTTAGGGTTCGGTGACCTGATAGGGCCAAATCAATATTATGACCCTAATGAGTATAGTGTTTTTAACCCATAACCTGTAGATTATAGAAAACCTGTAAAGTATGTGAAGGAGGGAGGAATGAATGATGTTCCTTCACCCATAACTGGAACATTTAAACCTGCTAATCCTTTTGATGACTTTGATGATTCACAAATGATCTATGGAAAACAGGCAAAGGACTTGCCTAATCTTGATTGTGACTCTAATGAATTTGTCTCTTGTTCTTACAGTGACAAATCTTCAGAAATCAAGACTAATGACTATGCCACATGTGGATCAAGTGACAAGTCAGCTTCAATAAAGTCAGAAGATCTCTCCTCAGAAGTAGCTACTGATGAATCTCACTCAAAGACAGCTGCATTTGAAGATATTTCTTTTGATAGTGTTAAAAACAATAATGTTTCTAGTTGTGGTTCTGTTTCAAACAATTCTAGTTGTGGTTCTGTTTCAAACAATTATGGTTGTGGTTTTAATTCTGTTAAGGATAATTTTATTTCATGTGTTGGTTTGAATAATTCTGTTTGCAATGAGAAAGTTATTGTTAAGAAAAAGTCCCCTAGAAAGAAATCTTGCTTTGTGTGTCGTAGTTATGATCATCTTATTAAAGATTGTGACTATTATGAAAAACAGATGGGTTTACATGCTTGTAAACATAGGTCTGTATGGAAAAATGTCAATGATATTCCGCCTTATATTCCTCAAGCAGCAAGGAGAACTTTAGTTGCCACTGGCAAGCCAGTTTCTGCTGGTAAGCCTGTTGCTGCTGAAAAGTTCATTCCTGCCGATAAGCCTGTTGCTGCTGTTTATTCAGTTCCTGCCGGTAGGATCAATCCTGCTGGTTGGAGAAGTAATATGGCTAGACCTTTCAGCAGACCTACTAGCACTTACTTTCAAAATAATATGAGACCTGTTTGTTTAGACACCATGCATAAGGAGGGGGGGGGGGAAAGATGGAAAACTGCTGTTAAGTCCTCAGCAGGTTGTTCATGGAGAATCAATAACCAACATATGAAAATGGGGTCCAAGATCAATGGTGGATCTCATCAATCTCCAGGGTTAAATTCTTATTGATCCTCTAGGCAGGCTCAAGTCAGCAATGGCTTGGGTCTCTCTTGTATCTAATGTTGTAAATGTATTCTTTCTCTCAGGATTTTCCTTTTAGAAGTAAAGATGTTGGCATTGTTGACAGTGGATGTTCCAGGAGTATGACAGGAAATTTAGAAAGGCTGCATGATTTTGTGCCTTTGAATGGAGGTACTATGACATTTGGAGGAGGAGATGGCATAATTACTGGGAAGGGAACTATCAAAACAGCCAAGTTGGACTTTGAAGATGTGCTTTATGTGAAGGAACTCCAAAACTTCAATTTGTTCTCTGTCTCTCAAATTTGTGACAAGAAGAACAGTGTTCTCTTCACTGAGAATGATTGCTTTGTGTTGTCCAAAGACTTCAAGTTGCCTGATGAAAGTCAGGTTGAACTTAAAGTTCCAAGGACTTTCAACCTTTACAGCTTCAATCTTAGTGATGTTCAGCCTGAGGTTTACTTGCTTGTCTGATTGCAAAAGCTTCTGTGGATGAATCCAACAAATGGTACAGAAGAATGGCACATGTGAATTTCAAGACCATAAACAAGCTGGCTAAGAATGGTTTGGTCCATGGGCTCTCTCTCAAGACCTTCTCCAGTGAACACCATTGTGTTGCATGCAACAAAGGAAAGCAACACAAAGCTTCATACAAGGCAATTACAGCTGTGAGCAACATTTCTGAGCCTTTGCAGCTTCTCCATATGGATCTTTTTGGTCCTACTTCTATCAGAAGTATTGACCATAAGTATTTCTGCCTGGTAATTACAGATGATTTTAGCAGATTTTCTTGGACTTTCTTTTTGGGTACTAAAGATGAAACTTATCCAGTTATTAGGGATTTTATAGCCTTAATAGAAAATCAGCTAAGTAAAAAGGTTAAGTCTATAAGGTGTGATAATGGCACAGAGTTTAAGAACTCTAATCTTATTGAACTCTGTAGGAGTAAAGGGATAAAAAGGGACTATAGTAATGCTAGAACTCCACAACAAAATGGGGTTGCAGAAAGGAAAAATAGGACCCTGATAGAAGCAGCTAGGACTATGTTAGCTGAATCTAAGATGCCCACTATGTTTTGGACTGAAGCAGTATGCACTGCTTGTTATGTGTTGAATAGGGTATCTATTACTAGTCCTCATAATAAAACACCTTATGAATTGTTGTCTAGGAAGGTTCCAAACATTAGTTACCTTAAGCCTTTTGGATGTAATGTCACTATTTTGAACACTAGTGATTACCTAGGCAAGTTTGATGGGAAGGCTGATGAAGGGTTTATTATTGGGTATTCTGCTCATAGTAAAGCGTATAGGGTTTATAATCTGTCTTCTAAGAAAATAGAAGAGACTCTCAACTTAAGATATCTTGAGGATAAACCTAATTTGCAGGGTGCAGGTCCAGAATGGTACTTTGATCTGGACTATCTGACTGACTCTTTAGGTTATAATAGATTCAAAGAAAATCTATCTGTTGGTACACATGTTTTTCAATCTAACAATGCAGGTACCTCAGATGATGATTCTGATGCAGAGAGTGATGAACGACCTATTGTTGTTCCTTCTTTTCCCTCTAACAACATTTCAGGTTCAAAGCTCAAAGATTCTTTTGATATGGCTGGAGGTGATTCTAGTTTTGCAGAAGATCTTGCTAGGCTTCAAAGACAAGAGTATAATGCCAAGAAAGCTGCTGAGATGTTTGATTCTGGGTTTTCTAAAGAGACAGAGGAGATTCTGAGAAAGGCTGAAGCTGAAGTTAGAAGGCAACTGAATTCGACTGGTGGTATTCCTGTTCCTGCTGATACCATTTCTGCTGATAGTGGATCGGTTCCTGCCGATCCTTCTAATGTTTCTGCTGATGTCTCTATTCCTGCTGATGTTCCTGTGTCTTCTCCATCTGTTGACACTTTGGGTATTGATAACTCCCCTGAAAGATTTCCAATCCCTTCTGATCTTGGAAATTCAGTCTCTTCAAGAGATAAGCTGGAAGATCCTCATCATCAATCTAGAACAGGCATTTTCACTTCTTCCTCATATGATGATGACTTCAACCCCTCAATTACTAATCAGGCATCCTCCATTGAGGTCAATCCCATTGTTACTAAGAGGATCAATACAGTTCATCCTCAGTCTTTGATTCTTGGAGATATTAATTCCCCTGTTCAGACAAGAAGTAAACTACATCAACCCAAGTTTGGAGAATCTGCTTTTCTCAGTTATATACAGGATCAGTTAAGGAGCAATCATACTGATTACTTGCATTGTCTCTATGCTTGTTTCTTATCTCAAGTTGAACCAACTAGTATAGCTCAAGCTCTTGCTAATGATGATTGGGTTGAGGCTATGCAAGAGGAGATGCAGCAGTTCCAGAATCAGAAAGTATGGATGTTAGTACCTTTACCTGCAGGAAAGCATGCTATTGGAAATAAATGGATTCTAAAGAATAAAAGGGATGCTAGGGGAATTGTGGTTCGAAATAAGGCTAGATTGGTAGCTCAAGGTCATAGACAAGAAGAGGGGATTGATTATGATGAGGTGTTTGCACCAGTGGCAAGAGTTGAAGCTATCCGATTGTTCTTGGCTTTTGCTTCTTTTATGGGGTTTGTAGTATATCAGATGGATGTGAAAAGTGCATTTTTATATGGAAGGATTGAGGAAGAGGTTTATGTTACTCAACCACAGGGATTTGTGGATCCTCAGAATCCTAATTTGGTTCACAAAGTGGTTAAAGCACTTTATGGTCTTCATCAAGCACCAAGGGCTTGGTATGCAAGGTTATCAGCCTTTTTGCTGAAACATGGTTACAGAAGAGGGGCTATTGATAAAACTCTTTTTATCTGAAAGAACTTCAAAGATATCATTCTGGTACAAGTTTATGTAGATGATATCATCTTTGGTTCCACTAATGAAGCCTGGTGCAGGGAGTTTGAAGAATTGATGAAGAGTGAATTTGAGATGAGTGCTATGGGTGAAATGACTTTCTTCTTGGGTCTTCAGGTTAAGCAGAAACCAGATGGGATCTTTATCTGCCAGGAGAAGTATGTTTATGACATACTTAAGAAGTTTGATATGGAGACTGTGAATATTGCAACAACTCCTTTTGAACCTCCAAAGCCTAAATCCAATAATGAACCTGATGCTGCTGTTAATGTTTATCTTTATAGGTCCATGATTGGATCACTCATGTATTTGACAGCTTCAAGACCTGATATCATGTTTGCTGTTGGTACATGTGCTAGACATCAGGTTACACCTTTGACTTCTAACCTCAATGCAGTTAAGAGGATCTTCAAGTATTTGAAAGGACAGCCAAAGATGGGACTTTGGTATCCCAAAGACTCTCCTTTTGTGTTGGAAGCCTATAGTGACAGTGATTATGCTGGGGCTAACTTTGATAGGAAGTCTACTACTGGAAGTTGTCAGTTTCTGGGTAGGAGGTTGGTTTCTTGGCAGTGCAAGAAGCAGACTATAGTGGCTACATCTTCTACTGAGGCAGAGTATGTTGCTGCTGCTAGTTGCTGTGGACAGGTTCTTTGGATGCAAAATCAGTTGTTGGATTATGGGTTCAACTTCATGAACACTAAGATCTTTATTGATAATCAAAGTACTATGTGTATTGTTAAGAATCCTGTTTATCATCAAAGGACAAAGCATATTGAGATTCGACACCATTTCATAAGAGATGCTTATGAGAAGCATCTTATTCAGGTGGTTAAGATTCACACAGATGATAATGTGGCTGATTTGCTGACCAAGGCCTTTGATGGACCAAGGTTTAAACATTTGGTGGTTCATATTGGGATGGTAAATCCCTAGATACTGAGCTTAAGGGGAGGATTGGAGCTTAAGGGGAGGATGAAGCTTAAGGGGAGGATGATTCTTGTTGTTGTTGTTGTTGTATATTTTTCTATCTTTCTTTCTTTTGATTTCTTTTCTTAGTTTCTTTCTTTTCTTTTGGTGTGTTTTAGTTAAAAAAAAAAAAAAAAAAAAAAAAAAAAAAAAAATCTTGTATATTTTGTGTACTAATAAGTTGGTTTTGAGCAACACCTTGCAGGTACAGTGTTGGTGTTTACACCTTCACAATAAATGGTGCTCAACTCACCATGTCTTGCAGACAAGAAAGAGTTGACTCACCATGAGGGTACGGCTCTGGTGTGATAATCAAATCCGTTGATAGCTGTAATAGCTTGCTCAAAGCTATAGGGTACTTCAACTCACCCATGATTTATTTCTGAGAGTTGAAAATGGTTCTCAATTCACCATGGATGTAACCCTTTATGGGATCCAAAGAATTGGCTAGTCCACAAAAGTATGGTTTGTGGTAAAGACACTTGATATCCATATTTGGTATTCAATTCACCAAGGTTTGTTGTAACCTAAGAATTGACTAGTCCTGAGCAAACGACTACAGGTAAAGATAAGTCAAATCCGTTTATAGTTGCTGATTTGCTAATAAATCAGATGGTTATCAATGTACCATGGTCTAACACACCTAAACATTGGCTACTCCAGTAGTGATGGCTATTGGTAAAGAGACATCAAATCCATTAATTTTCAATGATTCACCTCTCACAGGAGTTAACACACCTGGATGTGATGAGAATAGTATGAAACTTAAGTGATTTGATGTACATATTGTCATAGTAGCAGCCAAGTTCAAGTGTATGTCATGGTGACTAGTATACATGTTTTGAAGAAGATTTTCTATTCCTGCTGAACTATTGAAGTTGCTGCTGGATGCTATAGAGGTTGGAATCTTGCATGTTATGGATGTTGATGCTGGTTACTATTTATTGCTGCTGCTAAGTCGCAGTCCTCAAGCCTGAGAAGTTAAAGCTCTATCACATTGGAATCTTGCAGGTTAACCTAGTCAACCTCAAGATTAGGGGAGGATTGTTAGGATCTCTGGGAAATAAGGGTTTCTCAGTGATGGGAGGATTGTTGGGATTCATGAGAAATAAGGAATTTCTCATTGCTGCTGATAGTGAAGACTGGTTCCTGCCGATATTGTTGCATTGCTGCTGCGGTTGGTTCCTGCCGATAGTATTGTTTTGTTTCTGCCGATAGTGCTTATTGCTGCGGATAGTTATGGTTTGTTATCCGTATGTTTAGTATGGTTGTTAGATTTATTTTTAGAAGAGATTGTTGTTTATCTCTTCACACGTTTTCTTGTAAGACGGGTTAGGGTTAGGGTTTCTTATCATTATAAAAGAAACATCCCGTCCATGAGTTTAAGGTACCTTTTAACCTTTAACGTTTTCAATATTCAATATCACATATTCTTAGTTCATAGTCCGATCCATAGAGGATCATTGTCCTTTATAGTTTTCTTCTTTATTATACTTGTTGTTTAGTTTCCGCATAAACACTTGTATTCCATACAGAGGTTCTTGTTTAACCAAGCTCAATCAAGCTCGAAGTACTCGATCCTACAGAAAGTTATTGATTTTTATTATTTTTGATTAGTATTGCTACTGATGGTTTAATATTTTACTGTCTCAAGTTCATTTTTAGTGCGGAAAGCTTAATGGAGGGTAATTTGAGATATTAGAAGGATAGATTGGATTTGTAATATTAGTTTGTAGTTGTAAAGATCATATTTGTAATATTCTCTATTTGTTGATAACAAAAAGGGGAAGAGACGTGGTGGATAGCATAGATTAAGGGGAAGACAGTATAGTTTCATTCATGGTGAGATTTAATTATCTCAATTTCTCTACTTCGTCTAGGGAAATTCGTACAAGAACGTATTTGTTTTGTAATCATCAAATAGGGGAAGATTGTTGGGAATTATATTTTCATAGATTTGATGATACAAAAACAAGAAGAATGAAACATGAAGAATACTGAAATGATAAGCAAAATACGCTAAGTAGATTCTGCTGCTAGGCATAAAATGATACTGCTGGTCATTCCTGCTGGTCATTCTTGCTGGTCGTTCCTGCTTGTAGTGTATCTGTTCCTGCTGGTCTGTTCCTGCTGGTAGTGTAACTGTTCCTGCTGGTAGTGTACTGTTCCTGCTGCTAGTGTACTGTTCCTGCTGCTAGTGTATCTGTTCCTGCTGGTAGTGCAAATGAGCTGCTGCTGATCAGTGAGTCATTACTGCTGCTGGATGGATAAGGATGAAGAAGATATTATCTTTAGATAATATCTAGATATTTGTTCAGTCAACAAAGTTGTAAAACAAGATACATGTTGTATCTTAATGACTGACACATAACAAAGCAAGTAGTAGACAAAAGCTTATCAATTTTGTAATGATCTCCTTTGTACTATAAAAGGGAGATCACACCATTAGATAAAAGTGTCTTGGTTGTGATTGATACAATCAACACCAGTGTGCTTTGTACTTACAAATTACAACAACACCAAGTGTGTTAAAATGTAAAGCACCAAATAGTGAGTGTGTGTGGGAACATCAGACGAGGGGTCTAATGTTGTTATTGTTGTTAGGCCTCAAGGATCCTTGATCCCTGTTAGAGTGTAACCGTGCTATATTTGATCACATAGCATCGGGGCTGAGTTTAATAACAAAGAGAAAGTTTGGCAAAACCTTGTTGTGATAGTATTGTTTCTTTCATAGAATATTCCGTCAATATTATCATCATGCTTGTCATAGATAAAATCCTAGATAAAGGCTTAACAACCTAGAGCCCATAAACGATCACGTAACTTATTTTAGTAGATGTAAGTCGGTCTAAAATAAGTTTTTCCACACGAGATGTTTAACGAATGAGCCGAGATGATATGGTTATACACGAGATGTTTAACGAATGAGCCGAGATGATATGGTTGTGTACGAGATATTTAACGAATGAGCCGAGATGATATGTTTGTACATGATCAACACACCCAACAATAACTCACGCAACCTTTCGACCCTGTTTTATCATTTCTTAAAAGAGTTTAATTTCTAGACCGACCCTGATAGCTGGATGGTCTTGAGGCAACTCACGCAACCTTTCGACCTCTGGATCAACACGATTATGCATCTGTAGCATAATACGAGTTATCTCACCTAGCAAATTGTTAATCAATTTGAGTTCTTTTTCTTGTTCATTGCGTAATCGGGTGAGGATAGCCTTTTGCACCTCTGCTAGTTAATTTGTTAGCCACAGTGTTTGTGTTAAAAGTAGTGATACTTGCGAGAGAGTTTTATTAGAAGTTGTGTGAGAAAACGAAGTGTTGTGAAAGTGGCTTTGATAGTGGAAAGCCGTTAAACTAGCCGTTGGAGGCTATTTTAAAAATCAGATTGAAAGTAAAAGTAACCGTACGAGTATTATTCAAATTCAAACGTAAAGTAACAGTACAACATATTAATAACGAGCGGGATATTTAAAATTTAAAATTTCAAATTCAAAATAAACAAAAGGGCGGGTTATATTTAAAATTTATCAATTCAATTCAAATTCAATTCAATTTATAAATTG
Source organism: Artemisia tridentata subsp. tridentata (assembly GCA_021014915.2). Lineage (NCBI taxonomy): Eukaryota > Viridiplantae > Streptophyta > Magnoliopsida > Asterales > Asteraceae > Artemisia > Artemisia tridentata. The sequence continues at coordinate 53,049,028 of CP139505.1, forward strand.
AAAATAAAAGAATCTAGCTTGGGCGGGATATATTTATATCCATTTCAAATTCAAACTCATCTTAAAAAACGTGTGGATTTCTATCCTATAAGACCCTTTACAACGCATAACGTAGCGTTGCGTTAAAGGGCCAAAATCAGACATTTTATTAAAACTTTAACGTTTTCTAAAGTATCAAATAGAAATACATTAAACATGAAATAGAAATACATTAAACATGAAATAGAAATACATTAAATGTCAAATAAAAACTACGTTAACATAAACAACGATTGATTAACATAAACAACATACGATTAACATAAACAACGAATGATTAATAAAAACTATCATCTGAATCTGGGTAACCATCTTCAGAGGATTCGGAAGGTGTGAAAAAACCAGACTCCCACCTTTGCCTACGTTCTTCATCCTCCCTGGCTTGCCGCTCCAAATGATCAGCTTCCTCTTCTCTTTCAAGTGTTTCCATTTCCAGGAGGACTTGCATATCTGCTTCCTCTTGCCTAAGTTGTTCCTCAGTTAACCCAAACGGATTTGGGTCTTGGTTGGGAACCGGTGGATTTTGCACCGGTTCATTTTCAGGTTGATTATTCACCGGAAAATTTTTCGGTTGGAAAATCGAAAAGATATGCTCGGGTGGAGTATGGAATTTTTCATTTTCGCTAGGTGGGCTTGGAAACTGTTGGCCAAAATCCTTTTGGCGAGGTGGGCTTGGAAATTGTTGGCCAAAATCCTTTTGGCGAGGTGGGCTTGGAAATTGTTGCCCGAAATCTTTTCTGGAAGACATCTTGAATTTGAGATGCTTGGATCTTGAGTATTTGAGAAGTTTGGAATGTGTTTCTGTGTGACTTGTGCTTCAGAAGCATTGGTATTTATAGGGTACAAATGCACACGTTTTATTAACGTGACTTTGAATTTTAATTGTTGGGGCTAACCTGCGTTAACGCAGCGTTAATATGTTGTACTTTATCTTACGTTTGAATTTGAATTTGAATTTTAATTTGTTAAGGCTGAGTTATTGACAATTACCCTAATGAAAAAGTCAATTAGTCATTAAAGTTAGCACACAAATTACATTAAACATCATTAATATAGAAAATATCAATTACCCTAATGAAAAAGTCAATTAGTCAATCCAACACCAAACACACTTCTAGATCAACTACACTAGTCAAATCCAAACCAAACACAAACCAAATCCGATCAATATTCTTCAACTCCTTCTTCCAACAAAAACAAACGCCCAAGGGATGATTCTCCTCCACCAATGCCTGAAAAATATAAAAAATTTGGCATATCCCAACATATTTGGGAGAAATGTAGTAAAGGCCAGTATGGTGTTGAAAACGCATTGTTAGAAATTCACAACAAGCGTATAAAGATGTATGAAGAAAGGAACAAGAAAGATTTAGAGGTCATTGAGGAGCATCAGAAGAAAATTGAGGAGAGGAACAAAAAAATAGAAGAAGAAAGAGAGAAAATAGTTGATGTTTACAGAAGTATTGAAGCTAGTAAATATGTGTCTTAATGTATCTTTTCTTTATATATTTTGCCTATGTAAATGTAAACTTATTTTGACTTGGTTTAATATATGAATGCAGTTATTATTACAAGTTTATGATATTTGAATGTAGTTATTATTATTGTACTGCTAGGTAAACAATTGTACTGCTAGCGAAACGTTGTACTGCTGGGTATCCTTTTAGCAGTGGTTGGGAGTGCAGGGTAGTTTGTATCACTTTTTACTTAAAGGGTATAAACCCCCAATTGCTGCACACAATCACATTCACGCACACATTACTCTCTCTCTTCCACTCCCTAATCAAATTTTAATCGTCAAATTGCAAAACCCCCAAATCAAATCATAATGTCGAACCTAACTTTTACCGAACCTCATAATAATGTTGCCTTTTTAGAAAAATCCAATGAGTCTGTAGATTTTACTGAGATCATTGATTTCCTTAATGCAAGCTATATTAAGTTTGCATTAACAGTAAAACCTACTATATATACTTCCAACATTATCCAGTTTTGGTCGTCTGCTAAGGTCAAAACTATTAATGGGGAAGCACAAATCCATGCCCTTGTAGATGGGCAGATGATTATCATTACAGAGGCGTCTATTCGAAGAGATCTTCTCCTAGATGATGCTAACGGATTTGAGAATCTTCCAAATACTACAATCTTTGAAAAACTTGCACTGATGGGCTATGAGAGATATACAAATGCTTTAAAGTTCCAAAAAGGTAATTTTTCTCCTCAGTGGAAATTCTTAATTCATACTGTCTTAGTGTGTCTAAGTCCAAAGACCACTGCATGGAATGAATTTAGCAGTAATTTAGCTTCTGCTATAATTTGTTTGGCTTAAAATACTCAAAGATTTAATTTCACAAAATTAATTTTTGATAGTATGGTTAAGAACATGGATAGTTCTTCGGCTAAATATTTTCTATATCCAAGGTTTTTGCAACTCTTTTTGGACAACCAATTTAAAAAAAAGAAAAGTCACAAAAATGTTTATCCCACTCCCTGCCTTACCAAAAAGGTTTTTGCTAATATGAGGAGGGTTGGAAAAGATTTTTCAGGGAGAGTGACACCTTTGTTTCCAACAATGTTGGCACTAGCCCAAACCCATATGGGTGAAGGTTCAGCAATCCCAGCTGGTACCCATCACACACCCACAGAACAACAAAAACAGACCTATAAACGTAGGACTAACACCAAGAACACTGAGCTACCTCAGGCTAGTGGTTCTATACCAACTGTTGCAGATGAGGATGTCACTGGGGGAGAGTGACATGTTGGCAAGGGCTGCCACTACTGTGTCTAGCTTAGCAGCAGCACAGGACAGTGGTAACATCATTAAGACCCGAACCAAGACAACTTCTAATGAAGAAAGTTCCTCTGGAACTGATTCAGGTGAAGGTCCCAGTCACATGGAAACAATGGGGGGGGGGGGGGGGTTCGGATGTTCATCCTAGGGGTGAGACTGAACTTAACTTTTCCAGTGATCCACCTCTCGGGCTAGGTAATACAAGCCGAAGTGGTGAGGATAGTATGCAACTTTTGAATGAATTGAAGGATACCTGTGCCAAGCTGTCTGCACAAATTGGTGATCTGTGAGCAATAGCTTCTTCCCAAGATGGAGTCATCAAAGCTCAAGGTGGGGAGATAAAGGCTTTGAAGAGAAGGTTAGGTATTTAGAAGGAGTCAAAGGATCAAGAATTCCCAAACAAAAGGTTAAATCTTCTGAAGCTTCTAAGGATGCTCCCAAACAGGGGGGAATGAAGGCAAAGTTTCAGGGGAGGATAAAGAGGGTGAAAGTATTGGTGAAGAGAGTGATCCAATGGAATTTCTAGTTGCTGATAGCCAAGGGAATGAAGCGGTGATGGATAGGCGTTTGGGCAAGGTTACAATTGTTGATAGTGAGCCAGTTATTCCTGCTAGTGACCCAGTTATTCCTGCTAGTGGTCCAGTTATTCCTGCTAGTGAGCCAGTTATTCCTGCTATTCCTGCTATTGATAAGGTTAGTTCTCTATACTGAGACTGAAGTTAGTATTGCTGCTATTGATAAGGTTAGTGCTACTGAGACTAAATTTATTCCTGCTATTGATAAGTTTACTGCTACTCAAGGTGATGATGATATGACTATGGCTCAAATATTAACAAAGATGAGGAGTGCAAAACCTAAGGCAAAAGGAGTTGTCATTAAAGAGCCAGTATCAGTACCAAAAACACCATCAACAACTATTTCACCATCAGAAAAAGGCAAAGGTTTGTTGATTGATGAACCTAAGAAGAAATTTAAGTTTCAGTAACCTAGTCAACAACAACAACAACCAATGATTACAGATGAAGAATTGACAAGACAAGTGGCTGATCTTGATGCTCAAGAAGCTGCTCAAGAAGCTGCTCAGATTCTTTCAGACAAGGAGTATGCAGAAAAATTACAAGTGCAAAAAAATGCAGAGTTAATAGCTTCATGGTTTGAGGAAAGGGCTCAGGTTGAAGCTGATTGTGAGCTTGCTAAAATAGTACATAAAGAAGAGCAAGATAAGTACTCAGTAGATGAAAAAGCCAGGATGCTGAAAGAAATTTTTGATGCAAAAAAGAAGAAGTTTGCAGCACAGCACAAAGATATGCAGCTAAGAAGAACAAGCCACCCACTCCAAAACAAAGAAGAGATCTCATGTGCATGTATTTGAAGAATGTGGCCGGTTGGAAACTAAAGGATTTGAAATTCTTGGATGATAAAAGAATTGAAGAATTATATGCAATTGCCATGAGAAACAATGAGCGCTTCTTGAATGCTGAGGTGGTGAAGGGCAGTGAAGAAAAGAAAGAAGAGAAAACAAGTTCAAAGAGAGCAGGTGAACAGTTGGAAAGAGAAAGCGTAAAAAGAGAAAACAAGAACAAACTGAGCAAGCTGTTGCTAATGAACAAATGCAAGCTCACACTGAACTTGCAGTTGTCTCTGTAGGAGAAGCCATGGATGCACAACCTTTAAGTGTCAAACAACCCATTGTTGATTATAAGTCTGGATCTCATGGGGAAACAGTTTATTACGATATTAAGAGGCATGATGGTTCTTCTAGAAGGTTTGTAAGCTTTCTTCACATGGTTCATAATTTTGATAGACGAGATATGATAGCTCTATGGAAATTACTTAAACAAAGATTTCGTAATAAGACACCAGAACAAGCTTATGATAGAGAAGTCTGGAATTACTTGAAGGTAATGTTTGAACCAAATCCTGAGGATGAATGTTGGAGAAGACTAAAGCACAATACTGTTAAAGAATGGAAAATTTTTCAACAATGTGGAGTACATGCTTTAACTGTAAATGAGTTGGTGATCTACATGCTTGTAGAAAAGGATTACCCTTTAAAGTTTCACAAAGACATTCTACATCAGATGTTGCGTGGGAAGAAAAGACTCCAGCTTCAGTTTACTTATGATGACATGGCATATCAACTGCTCAGGAAGATGGGAGAGTATCTAGGACCCAAGGACAAGAAATAGAATTAAGACTGCTAGAGTTATAGTTATTACTGCTAGAATGTATAGTTATTACTGCTAATGAAATAACATATTAATTATACAACATATCAGTTAAATTACATTTACACTGAAAGACAACATAGCATTTCTTGCAGGTGATTCACTTGGTTAATTGACTAGCAGGTGAATCACTTGGTTTATGAGTTGGAGGTTCTTCATTAGGTGTTTGACTTACAGATTCTTCACTTGGTTTTTGAGTTGCAGGTTCCTCACTTGGTGCTTGACTTGGGCATACTCCACTTGCTGTTTGAGTTGCAGTTGGTTTACTTTCTTCATCACGACTGCCCAAGTAAGCACCAACTCTTGTAGATGCATTAATATGTAAGCCAATTACATATCCACTACTATCTGTTGTAGTTGTCTTTTCCCTTGTAACACCACCTCTACCAGTATAAGATGGGGTTCCCCTTCTTTCAAGGCACACTGGACAAACATACCACCTGAAATCCGTATAAGGGGGACGCCGTGCAAAAAAGGTCAATCCAGCCTTGTTTTCACTTTCAACCCAACAGTCAATGCAGATCATTTGACAACCATTTTGTGCATCCATGGTGAAAAGCAATTGATATGATAAAGAGTTGATGATAACTGGGGTATTATATAATGCAGGAAAAAAATTGATATAATACGGTACAATTAATGTGGTTGTTGAACAACTAGCTAGGTAGGATTAGAAGACAACATAAATGCTTACAATGGAGCCAAAACATTGAGATTTTGAAATTTTTGACTATAGTCACATGAATATTTCACAGTGTGACTATTTTGAATGTATTGGTCACATATAATACCCTTATAATGTGGCCATAAACATAATTTAGATGCACATTTGTGGTATGGTGTGACTATTGTATAGCCTATAGTCACATGATTGTGCTACAATTAAATGTGACCATACACATTAGGAATTGGCAGGCAAACACACACTTAACTTTAGACACACATATTAACTTACGTGACTATTTGTATCGAATTTTGGTCACACTTAATCATGTATGCCTATGGTTTAGTGTGACCATATATGACATTTGGTCACACTGTTCAAGTGTGTGGCTAAATTTTCAACAAAAACTAGCAGTCACGCTTAAATAATGTGTGACAAACTTGAGCATATGATTTAGCCACATACACAATTACTTCGTGTGACCATATATGGATTTTGGTCACACTTTTCAATTGTGTGACATATATTTGTCACATATGTATATATATAGTGTGACTAATGTTTCAACCTTATTTGTATCCGTCACACGTCCCAAATTATAAGTGACTAAAAAATCAAATTTTTTTTTACCAGATACGTATAGTCACGAAAATATTCAAATGTGTGGCTGTAGCCTCAGATGTAATTCCGAAATGGTCACACAAGTCGGATCAAGTGTGGCTGTTTATTTTATTCTGGTACATTTAGTCACATAAAAAAGCGACTGTGTGGCTGTTCGAAAAACAGCATGTGTGACTAAATCCTATTTTTGTACTAGTGTTATAATAAACCATTCGATAAACTTTTGAACAATTTATGTTATGTTCTGATGTTTTGGGACCATTTTATGCTGTAAAACTCTGAATTTTCCTTAATATTATTGAATGGTGTTGTTTTTCGAAAAGGTCTCATTTTAGAGTTCGTTTTCTATGACTTGGACTGTGAAACTAAAAAATAACTCCCCAAATTTCTATTCCGCTGCTTATCCAAATTTGGGGGTGCTACACAGAATATTAAAGATCATCTGGTTTATTACAACAACCAGAGATACCCCAATGGAAATGAGAGCGGATAACAATGAACTTTATCAAAAACTAACCAAGACATGATCGAATTTGGAAATGGTTAGTCAAACTTGGATACAACAACAATTATCACACTATTACAACCATTTCACACAAACAATACTTTAAACATCTGTTTAACAACAACAGTTACCATGCCAACATCAAGGCTATTCCATTTAAGGCACTTTATGGACAAAAGTGTTGTCCTTACATAAGCAAAAGCTAGTTCTATAACATCCACTAATCAAGTTCCTTTTCCCTTCATACAAACCATAATCAACACTAACATCTTCATTCATAATCACATAATACAATAACGTTTATATTAAGCACATAGTAACCAAGTTACTTATCTGTAACAATTCAATGCTAAAGACCATACTACTAAATTTCTACCATTAAATCACCACAACATCAATACTAGCCCCCATCTGTTGGACCAAGGCTGGAGATAACCAACTCATTGGTCCAAAGATCATCCACGAAACAACAGAGAAAATGATACAGTTACAAAAAACAAGCTGCAGGCCGAGTGTGATTTCCAGAAGAGTTAGATGTAAGGCGTGAACCCTTAGAAATACAAGTTGGAATTAAGGTTATGTTGAAAGTATCACCATGGAAAGGCGAAATACACTTATGGAAATTAGAAAAGCTAAATCCAAGATATATTGGACCCTTTAATATTTTAGCGAGGATTGGCCCGGTAGCTTACCCAAAGTAAACTGCCAAAAGAATTTAATAGAATCTATAACACGTTTCATGTCTGGAATCTGAAGAAGTGTTTATCGGATGAAACACTCGTTACTCCACTACAGGAAATTCAAGAAAATAGCAAATTAGACTACATCGAAGAACCAGTAAGAATTAACTCAAACACCTATCTTTAAGGTTTGGGGGAATTCAAGAAGAGTTCCTAATTTCACTCGGGAGCGTGATGTAACAATTCACAATTTTGATGTCGTTATTTAGTTATTTAATTTTACTTAATTTATTTCTACGTAAATTCACTTTTGTGAGTAACTAGATAGGTTATTCCGTGTACGTCGTTAAACATACATTTAACTTAAACCAGCACTTAATAATACTCAGTAGACATATTTTTATGCATATTGGTTCCTTACAATCATATTTTAAATATTCCATTTTTACTTTTCTATTTTTACTTAAACGTTGTACGTTTCGCGTTCTACACATTTTCAATCTACGTTTTCAACTTTTAAACAACAAATAATCATCCAACAAGCTGAAGGATCACCTAAAATATCAAAATAGGTTTTGATGTCAAGTTTTAATATTTTTGTAAGTTTTGTATTTTTACTTTACCCGGTTTTATGTTTCGCGTCTTAAAAACTCCACGTTTGTAATTACCGGGATCAAACTATACACTAAATGGTACATTTTATAATAAAAACTACACTAACACCACCTCTTGTCCAAAGGAATAACCACAAGGACATTTGTCCCTTCCTTTATACCACATAACCCCATAAATTACCAAAACACTAAACATACATGCAAACTACTCAGAGTGGATCTCAAAACCACTTCAAAAATCTCGTGTGTTCTTCCTTGTTGTCGTGGGATTCAACTCACACAAACACCATCATAATTTGATCTTTAGCTAAAAGTTTGATGCAAGAAATGAAGACCTAGGTGCTATGGTTAGTTCTTGGTTCAATTTCTTCCTTTCAAGTGATTTGTTAAGAAGTTATTCAAGGGTTTTTAAAGAACTTTTACAAGTATTTTGCAGTCTTGATTCAAGGGTCCATAGAGTTGTGGTGACAAAAAATTGGAAGCTTGTTGGTGTGGTGATTTCATTTTAGTACTCCTACTTCTTGATTTCTCTTGTGTTTCATTTCATTACTGATGTGTATTTTATTTTTTACATTTCTCATGTTTCATATGATTGTTATATGAATTTATGCATTGTACATAGCTTAAAATGCGTAAAACTATGATTGGGACTAAGTTTGCAAAGACCATTTGGACTAGGCACTGTTCTCGTAATTACTGCACTTAATCAGTAGACTTTGAGACTTAGGTAAAAATATAGGGCTGTAGATCTATCTCTTAGCTTCGATTTTCGAGGTGGAGGGTCGCGTTGCGATACCCGATGATTAAATTAGAAAATAAACGGTAAAACTTGTCGAAAAACGTAAACCAGATTTTAAACGTAAAAAGCTCATAGATCTATTCATTTCTGAGACTCAATCCAGTTTTTTGAAATGTAGGTAATAGTTTACCTTGAACTTACCGAAAACCCCGCATGAAACGGAGTTACGGAACTCAACTTATCGCGAAAATGGTAAGACTGTTTGGGACTGTCCAAGATCAGACCTGACCTGTAAGGGTAAAATGGTAATTTCGCTTCAGTTATGCAATTTTAAGAGCTATAAGACCTCCAAAACTGATTAGAACACTTGAAAACCTTTCCGGTAATATAAAGTTGGAAGTATAACTCCTTACGGTATAAGAGAAACGAATTTTTTTGTAACAAATATCCACTTTTAATCAAAACCCGAACATAACTTAAAAATTATTTAACTTATCAAAATTTGTTTAAAAATGTTCCAATATATTTTTATAACACCTATAAACATTATAAATAACGATGAAATTTATATAACTATTTTATAAACTTGAAAATTTGTAAAATAATAATTTTTAAGCAAACACTAATATACCCAAAGTGGTAGGATCCACTTTCGGGAATAAACCCGATAACTCATCTTTGGACAATTTGACCAAATATCGACACAATAGGATACTTGAACTGTAGAAATATTATAAAAACCCGAACTTCGGACAACTTATATATTAGGGCTCGTAACACTTTCCTAACCTGTCAATTTTAGTCCCTATCACTTTATAAACCTTAAAAACTCTATATACAATTGTATAATTGATATAATAATTATATAAAACTTTCTTGCATTCATACTCTATTATTTTAAAACCTAAGACGCAACATATTATTTTTAGGTTGCTCGTAGGACTTCTCGGTTTACCTGTCACTTTACTTACATCTTGCTATTTGATCTTTGGTGAGTTTATAGCGCCACTTTAACTCTTTAAACTGTTTATAAACCCATTAGGGGAGATACATGCTATTTTACAATTTGGACACAAGTGATTTAAATTGTATGCTTATCAGAACATATTATTGTTAAAGTACCGATATTGCCAAAAATAAGTCCTTAACTATATCATGAACCATTAATCACTTGTGTGTGAACGCGAATATTGTGAATAGGCCTTTTGGGATTGACGAATCCCGTTCGTGTTGATTAGACATATATCACAAATGCACTATATTTGAATAATTAGGTAAAATAGCAAATTACCTTTCAGGGCATTGGTTCATTCTATGAACCTTCAATTAGTTTGCGTGTCGTGATCTTAAAGCAATAATTATTATTTACCTATAATTGTATTCGTTGCAATTATTATTTTAACTCAGAAATCATGTGGTCCATTAATTATTTATAAACCTGTGAATTTCACTCAACCTTTGTGTTGTCTTTTTAGCATGTTTTATCTCAGGTCCTTAAGGTATTTTGCAAGCACGAAGAATGTTTTGATGGCTTGCATTTTGTTATCATTCGATAAAATCTTAAAAGCTTTTATGTTTACGTATTATGTATTCTAAAACTACTTGGGACCTCTTGTAACTCTGTTGTTTTATTTTGATCGAATGATAAACTTTTAAAACGTCTTATTTAGATTCCTTTTCTTTGATTATAGTTTTTGTACTAATTAGTAGCACCCCAATGATATTACATTCCGCAACGATATTTTGGGGGTGTTACACGTGAAGATCAGAATTCACCGCAATTACCCACACCTTTTCCCAGACATCTCACCATCGGATAACACACTGAATCCCGGGACGGAATTCTTTGAACATGGGGATAATATAAGAACCGTAAATTTTACGTTAACTTTTACCTATAAACTTTGAAGTTTCTTTTCTAATCGCGTAAACTTTAAACTTTACGTATAACCATTATGTTATCCCGCGAGTAAAGGAAACAACATTTAAATGTTTTATATCACACTAGACTAATGCTTAGTCTACTCAAATCATTTTAATGAACATTTTCATTCAAATTAATTGTTTTCAACTAACTTACGTTTTACGTGTTGTAACTTACGTTTTAATCATTTTAACTTAAATCGTGTAAACCAGAAAATGGCATTTAATGTAAATCGGAATTATACAAAGTTAAGTCTACATAAAATATATGTCATATGACTATTTCAATCACATTTTATAAGTTTACACTTTTTATTTTCCAACTTTCACGTAAAACACTATTATTACGTGTTTTAAAATTTACACGCATGCAATACTTACCTAATACCCGCACCACCTTTACCAATACTCAAAATACTTATACACTAACAAAATAAATGTTTTTCCCTCCCCCTCTTCATACAAAAATCAGACCCTTTATTATATGTGTTCCAAACATCACCAAAATATCATAATATATCTCATCTATTTAATAATTGTGACAAAATCTTGACCAACCATACCAACACTCAAATCACACCACTCCTCCTTTGCTTCTCCTTCATTTCCGCGCCAAGTCCACCTTCCCCTCCATGCTTCAAGACATAAATTGTCTCCTAGATCTTTTCATATCCACCAAAGTCAAAAACAGTAACTAGTTCTACACTCCTTTTCCTATATATAGCACTTTTCTTCTCTTCATTCAATACACACCAAAAATACATTTAAACCGCTCCATCTCAGCTCCTTGCAAGGGTTTTCAATAAGGTTCAAGAGCTGCAAAGTTTTATAAGGTTTTATTAAGATAAGCTTGGGTTTGGAAACATAAACTAGGGATTTTTTTTATGCTCTTGGGTATTTTTGTGTGCACTTGATCATCCTGATCATCACCATCCATTGTAAGCATTCCATACACGTTTTTCATTCATTATAATCATGCCATGTTCATATATATCACTTATATATACTTGAGGTGTTGAGAAAATTGAAATAAAAACTAAGACTTGTTAACAGTTTCTGTCCTGTAAATTCAGCCCCAAAAAGCCACATAAAAACCCATCTTACACAATTTTCTTGCCTTACCAATTTTTTTGAACTTATATATTTGTCTTAAGTTGTTCCCTGAATTTTTCATAATTTTTGGAGTTGATATGATATTTTTAATAAATCACACGAAAATGTTAGTCAATGCCAACAAGAATCTGAGTACCAGTTTTCAATCATAAAAATCACTATCCTAGGTGCATTTTGGTACGTTGAGCTAATTGAGACATTGAGCCCCAAACAGCCACATAAAAATCACCGGATTCGTCGCGATAAGTAACGAAGGAAATACGGCCCCGGAACGATAGGTTATACATCCTGAATTTTAACAGCTTTGATACATGTGTACGTTTTTTACTTTATAAAATAATTGGTAAAGAAGTGAGCCGAGTGGCTTACATTTTTGGAAAGTAGACTCGAAAATGATGAATCTAGGATTTTGAAACAAGTGTCTTCTTTAGAAAACGAGTGAGTAATAACACGATTACGAAGGAAATTTTCTGAAAAATTGCAAAAGCAGCCCGTAAAATGTTTTAACATAAAATGACAGCCAAAACTTAATTTCATGAACCCTAACTTTGAAATAATGAAAGTAGACACGTTCACCTTCGTTGAGAGAGTTTAATGAAGAAAAACAGGCTTAAAATGATTTAGATACACTCAAATGAACTCGAGTTAAACTTAAAAGTTTACAAGTCATTTTGAGGGTTCATTTTACATATTGAACGAAATCACAAGTGACCACTTTCGTGCCCGTTTACGAGGACCATAGACTTAGCCTCATTAAGAGCGGTAGTTGGACTTTTTTTTAAAGCCCTTGCAACATACTTGACACCAAAATTTGAATCGGATCAAACCAATAAGACACGAATAACTTGTGATCCTTTAAACTTGAGCCGAACTCGTTTTTGGACACTTTTTGAAAACTTGAGCCCTTGCAGCATACCGTGTCAACGAAACAAAAAGGCGAGGTGGTGAGGGTGGCGGCGCGTGAGTGGTGGTAACGAGGGCGCGTGCTCCACCTAATCGAGTTCACAATGATGAAACAAGGGTGTTGGTGGTGGAGAGCGGCGGTGAACGAGGGGAGGTGGTGGTTTGTTTGTGGTTGTGCAGCGGCCGATTAGAGAGAGAAAGGGGAAGAGAATTAGTTTAGGGTTTGGTGAAAAAGGGAGGGTTTATATTAACCCTAGGGACTAATTCTGCTATTCGACCAAAGTCTAAGGGGCGTGGCCAAACTAGGGTGCAAGGGGTGGTTTTGTAATTTGCCTATTGTTTTCTTATATTAATTCCCGAGCATATTTGAGCTAGTAAATTTTATCGTTGGACTTTCTAACTTGCGCCAATAATTCTAAAATCATTTTTCTGCTAAAAATAACTATATATATGCCTATATTTTCTCGAGGTTTCATTAACTAATTGTTTCACGTATTATTATGTTTTGACTAGCGCCGACTCGCGTTGCGTTAAACCTTAGATTCTACGGGGAAAAACTTCACGTATCACACAACGATAATCCAAATAATATTCCATATAATCCAAAATAAATTCCTAAAACGGTTCTCACATATCAAATAACCATAACTAACGTAACGCAGCTATCTAGAGCACTTCCAAAATTACCGGTTGTCACAGAGGCCCAGTTGTTGGGTCGTTAGTTTTTGGCTCGTTTGTGATTTTATGTGTTTCGAAGGTTTATTTGTCATCATTAAAACATAAGGAGACCTAACTAATGTTGTCCCAACATAACACAAGTGTTGTAGTTTCACTGATTTTAAATAAATTTATGTTGGCACGGGTCGGCTAATGGCTCAAATAGCTTGGATGGAGACGACTATTTGTTATTACGGGTTGAAATAAGTTGGTTAGTCCAAATGAAATTTATGCTGTAATTAACTTCTGAAGAATGAAACTATTTGCAAATTTGCTAGTTGTAACTTAGTAGCTCTTTTGTCTCAAAACCGTATCCTTATCGAAGAATTGAAACCTTTTGTGAAGAAATATGAAGGCGATCAAATGAAAATGGTGGTTCGTAAATAAATAAAAATGATAGTTACTAAAATTATATGACTGTTATTGATGGTCATCATCATGACATGGTGCAGTGTACTTTCTTACAAAAAAAAAAAATAAATAAATAAAAAAAAATGATGGTTACTAAAAGTATATATTTCATAAAATGAATTGCGATAAAATTAATGAATATTGATCTACATTGAGAGCATTGGTTCTCATCTCATGTGATCTTCCCCTATATAAGATCAAACAAGAATCAATGCGCATGTGGACGCCTAGTAATTCATGTGTGCAACTGCACATGCACACTGGTTCTCGCATAACTTTCCCTGTGCTGAAATAAAGGTAGAAAGAGTGCACTTCTAGCACATTTGTAACATTGGGGCAGATATAAACAAAAATGGTGGTTAACAAAAACCCAAATATGATGTCACTAAAAGTGTAGGCTTGCGACATTTCATGTGTTAAAAGCTTTTCCATCTTTAAGCCTTGATCACATGAAAAATGCGATTAAAAAAATAATAATAATAATAAAAAAATGGTTAGCGGAACTCTGGGGAAGTAAGCTTTGGTCACATTATAATTATGTTTCACACAAAAACAAAAATGATGGTCACATTACAATTGTGATTCACACAAAGGCCATAGGCCATTGTTGTGCCTATAAATAGTCCAAGTATCTATCCTTCTTATTCATCACTTGATCTTCAACATCTCATCTCTCTCATTATACTACACCTTCAAGTTCTTGGCAACAATGAAGTTCCATCTGTTTCAAAGTTTCACAGTTCTTTTCGTAAGTAAAGCATTTTCATAATGTTTTTTTTTTTTTTTTTCAAGATTCTCATGTTAAAGTGATACTTATGATCAATGTACATTAATGTATTTGATATTTGTTTTAGGTGGTACTTGTTGCAAGTCACGCGTCAGTGGATCATGAAGCTTACTTCAAATCCGCAACCTCAAACAACAAGGAAAGCATTTCATATGTGATGGGGAAGCCAAAAGCAAATTTCCCGGGATATGACGATCCAGCATCAGATGAGCAGATTATGGGAATGAAAATGTTGGCACTTTTCATCTTGGAGAAAGAATTGCACAAGGGCAAAAATGTCAACTTGCACATCAGTAAATATGCAGTAACGTCGCCATCTGTGCCTCGTCAAGTTGCAGATTCATTGCCATTTACATCAAACAAGATACAAGATATCTACAAGGCCTTCAAAGTCAGCCCTGCATCGCTAGAAGCAAGCTTGATCGAGAAAACATGCAACAAGTGCAAGAAGGCTTTGAACAAAAAAGAAGATCACTATTGTGCAAACTCGTTAGAGTCAATGGTGGATTTTGCTTCTTCAAAGCTAGGTAAAAGAGTTAAGGCGGTTTCAACACAAGTTGACGGTAACGAGAGCTCAGCGTTACAAGGGTACAAAGTCCAAGGTGTAAGGAAATTGAATGGACATGATGCTGTTGTTTGCCACCAAGAATACTATGGCTACCTTGTCCATTATTGCCATAAAGCATCTAAGATTAACGCGTATATGGTTTCTTTGGTTGGGGAAAACAACGTAAAAGCCAAGGCAATATCGGTCTGCCATGAAGATACTTCCTCATGGAACCCGAAACATTTAGCATTTCAAGTTCTTAATGTAAAACCCGGAACATATGCTGTGTGTCATTTCCTTGTCGAAAATGAGGTAGCTTGGGTTCCCTACTAGGCTGTACTTTGTAAATTCCGGCTTATAATGCCTTAAATGAATCATAGTATGTTTAATCTCTTTCATTCTTGATTTATGCTTTACCGTCTTTAAAAGTAACATCACTAATTAAAAAAACCCTAAAATTCTCTCTCCCTTTGGGAGAAATCCGGCCGCCACTCTACTCCTCTTTTCCGGCCAAATCTCACCCCCAAACGTCCTCTCTATCCTTGTTTCAAGGTTATGCAATACGTTTTGGGATCAGATATCCTTAGTAGAGTGGTTGGCAGTTTTTTTTCTATATATCTTTTCGGATTTTTCCTTTATTTTATCTTGGCGATCTTATAAACCCTAACTAATCGTATATTAATTCGTTTTCCTGGAAAGTTGACCATTATCTTGGTTGCTTTTGTGGATTGGAATGCTGATTTAGGGTTCCGGATTTGGTTCTCATCAGATATATTTACAAACCGCCTTTTAGGTTTCTTTTTGAATCGATCTGTTCAAGGTTTTATCTAAGTCGGTTCTGACTTTTTTATTTATAGATCGATCTCTTGTGTTTCTGGTTGGATCTATGCTGAACGATTATAAAACCTTTTTGGTTTTTACATTCTATCGTTTTGGGTGCTACAAGGCTGAATGGAACTCTAATATTAGGGTTTTGTTTATTTTTATGCTGGAAGTATACCCTCGCTGGGGTATTGATTATCTGCTGGTACGAACCCTTCTTCTAGGGTCGGTTTTTTGATTGTGTTTGGAAGTGGGTTTAAGGGAGAGATGGAAGTCATGCTGGAGGTTCGTTGCATCATTCTTGTTGTGAACGATGGTGAAAACTAATGCGCAAACTGATTGGATCCTGCTGCTATGGTTCGTTCTAATAACTCGTTTTTGGGGCTGATTTGGCTGCTGGTTTGCATGGTTGCGGTGTCAATGATGGAAGTTAAGTTTTTGGGGACTCTTGTTCAAAACCCCATGTACACAAATCACGGATCAGTTGCACTCTTATTCATCTAGTGGTCTTGTGATTGTTTATGCTGGAAGTTAGGGTTTGTTAATCCTATTTTCATACGCTACTGGTCATCATGCTTGGTGTTTATGAATTGTGTTCTGTTTTGCATCTAAACATACACCGTTGGAGCAAGTTTGCTTGCTGCTCTATCCGTGGTTTTAGAGTCTTTCACCAACCTTTGTGTGACATTTGTGAACTGAATCTCAAGATTGATGATACATGAGTGGGCAAGTTGGAGGATTCTTCATGGAAGTTAAGGTGGACCGCCATAGTGATTTAGAAGGCTCAAGTGCTTTTCTTGAGTAGTATTGTAATTTTTAAGTACTTTTGTCATTATTGGTTGGTTCATTTTATTGTAAGTTATAGGAATGGTGTGTCATTCTTATATTGGAGTCTGTAAGTGTCCTAAGGGACTGAGGTGAGGGATATCACCCTCATCCTATGTACCTCAACGTTTTTTGGAGTAATGAATTTTACCGGGGTGAATTAACCCTTTTACCCATTAAAAACTTTTGCAAGTAGTGTTGGAATCAAGAAAATGGGGACGTCGTAAAAATTGTTACAAAATAATCGCTGAAACCTAGTTTTGTCATATACACACAAACTCGCAAACAGCAAGATATGTTAAATATTAAATAAATTATAAAAAAATTAAGTAAACTTATCAGTTTTTATTTTATTTTTAATTATTTTATAAATTAAATAAATACCCCCTAAACTTTATATTTTGTTTAAAAAATATATATACGTTGTTATTAATAACCATTATTATTATTTATTAAATTAACTAGTTATAAGTCCCGTGCACGCACGGGGTTTACACATAAATCAAATTTATTTTGAAATTTTAGTTTACTATATGGACCTATAAGAATTTACTCGTGAAAATTGTGATATAAGTACAACTAATAAATATGCATGAGTTTTTCATTATGTATTAATATCTATTAATATTTTGTAAAAAAATTTATTGGATGTAATATTTAACTTTGTTTAGCTGACATAGATGTTGACGTTGATGTTGTTGTTTAACTTTAACTATTGATATCATGTTGTACAAAATAGGCGAGTTTAGTAGCACATAATAAGCATTGGTGAAGTTAAAATATACTCCGTAAAAATATTTAACTTTGTTTAGCTGACATAGATGTTGACGTTGATGTTGTTGTTTAACTTTAACTATTGATATCATGTTGTACAAAATAGGCGAGTTTAGTAGCACATAATAAGCATTGGTGAAGTTAAAATATACTCCGTAAAGTTTTTTAAAAATGTTTTTCCGGATATCCGTATATAAACTTTAAATAATAATTATATGAGTCATTGTTATAAGTACAATCGCGTATATTTATTTTCATATCATAGTAACTCGTGCTTACCATTTGGTATTTTTATATTACCGTTAATAATAATTTAGCTGTATTTAATATTTAAACCCGTATACGCATAGACTAAAATTTTAAATAGGATAACACGAGTCCTTACTTAAGTTATATAGTAAAAACTTATTTTAATAGATGAAAGTTTAAAACTAATATTTATTTTAAAATTATTTAAGGTATATTAAAACTAATTCGTATACTTACAAAATTTTATAATTTTAATGGATGCAAGTCTCAAACTAATACTAATACTCATGTAATTGTAAACAAAGTTCATATAATAAAGTGTAGGGGGTATAAAGTGTAAGTGGTTATTTGTTTATTATTTAAAGTTACAAAAAAAATATGGAGGATTATAAGTTTACACTTAACTCTATATGATATATTTAAAATTCAACCACTAATGTTTTGTTAATTAACTCCTATTTTTTTTTTAAGTTTTTGTTTTCATAAATTTGACACCTATATTTTTATGTGTTTTTTTTCAACAATGTTCTCTACCAAAATTTATTAAAGTTTGACCAAAATCAATTCAATTTTGACTTTTTATTGGCAAATAATATTACTTGCTTTCGTCTATGTGTCAAAATCTTGCTCTCCTATTGGTCAATTTTTTTTAATAAGAATGATTTTGCAAAATCAGTCCGAAATGATGTAATTCTTTTATTATATTAAAGATGTGTATGCATAGAATTGTAAATATCAAAATGAAAGAATGAATTATTGTGATACGTATAAGAATACACAAGAGTTTACATATACGAACGACTCATGTTATTCTTCTTTATGGATTAAGTAAGGATATCCGAAAAAGAATTTTTTAACTAGTAGCAATCAATACGGATAAAATAATTATTTACATGAATATAAATACACAAGATTGTACATATAACAGTGACACATATAACTTATCTTTAAAGTTTAAATAAGGATATCCGAAGAAAATATTTTTCTCAATGGTCATTACATGCTATTCCTGAATGTCTAAAACATTATATCAATAATTAAATTAAAACAATTATCAACCTTAATATATGTCAATTAAAAAAAAGTCAAATACTTCATCCAACAAAAATATATACAAAATATTAATAGGAACACTATTTTTTTAACCTTTATCATCACCGATTCTTCATCATTGGTTAATAAAACTAAAGAAAACAATTGACCTTCAAATTTATAACAAGGAACAAACTTTTAATCACAATATAACACAAGTTTTTTGCGCTCTTTTCTTCGTATTCCTTTTGGTTTAATTGTTTCCTCACAGGTGCGCTTAGACTAATTGGTTTAGACATTCAATTAGCACTTGTACAAGGTAATGACAATAATGGTTGTTCGTTAACACTTCCACTACCACTTCCAACCCCAAACCTACTCTCATTATTAATCAATGGTGCCCTATTCTTATTATTAATCAATGGTGCCCTATTCTTCTTCTTTACAGCTTCTAAAGTAGCTTCTTGTAAATTAGTTAAACAATAAGCATTTGTCATGGTTTTAGGCTTAAACATCCCCACTGCCATTTCTAACTCAGTTGGTAATCCACCCAAATAGAAACTAATTGCATGTTCTTCACTTATATCCACTCTACACGACAAGGTATCAAATAAATCTTGATATTTGTCATACCCCGTCTAAGGCAGAAACACGGAGTGTGACGAATGGAATCGTCATAATATATTGATATGCAATAATAGAGAATTCACTCAATGAAAATCCACACAAAATTTCATGACAACGCCCGACACAAGTGGAGACTTGTATCATGGTTAGTCACTACCACGACAAACATAGTCATAAGTCATTAAGTCCCACAACCCGAGACAAACATACAATAAATCTGCACACACCGACGATTTCCATAATGAAATACTAATGCAAATCTCTGAAGGGAACACAACCTAAGAAGGGCTTGACTTAGGTCTCACTAGGCAAAGCAGGAACTCTTTCCTTCCTAAGCATTGTTATTACCTGAAAATGAATACTCAAAAACGTCAACATAATGTTGGTGAGCTCGTAGGTTTAAGTAATTAAAACATTTTCCGTGCTTAGGATACGAGTAGGACAATAGTATGATATAATAGCATAGCAGCAATATGTATATAGATATATTCAACCATCATAACCAAGTTCATAGAGTTATAGCGCTTTAGGTTTCCAAACATGTCGCCTACCGGCTGGAGCTAAAGAGTTGGCTTAAGAGTCATCAACATAGAAATAAACATAGGAATCACAGACATGTACAAATCAACCACTAATGCTCACATTCGCAATTATAAGCACACATATTGTCCAAAGAACTAAAGTGATTAGCACATCGTAAAATATTTGAAATAGCCTTTGAGTATCATTTCCCCCCAAGAAATATATAAGTAAAAAGGGACCATGAAAACTCACCTCAACAAGTAGTACAGCGAGAAAACTTTGCACAAGTTCAATGAGAAACTAGTCCTAACGGTGACCTAAATAAATAAGTCGTCTTAGAAATGATACGACATGTACTATATGCATATGAGTTTTGTAAAATTTTATCACCCCTATAGAATTGTAGTGAAGTTTTATAAAGTTTTATATGTTAAATTGTTTAAGAAAAACAAGTAAAACGTGTTTTTAGTTCCAAAAACCCCATTAGAAAGTTGTTATTTGGAAATTAAGTACGTCTTCCAATGGGCATAACTTCTTTGTTTCTTGCATGATTTTGTCATTCAAAGATCTACACATAGGTAAAAATAATCTACTTTCAAGAAATCAATGCCTCGGTTAGTGAAAACATGTTTTAGACGTCCGATTATATGCAAATAGGGGCTGACCTGCTGTTACAGTTTTTTTTTAGAAAATTTACCCGACTTCGCAAGGCTATAACTCACTCATTTTTCTTCTACTTTCCAAAATCCAAGTTCCTAGAGTTAACTTTCCAAAAAGTCCAATTAGAGCTTCCGAGTTTAGGTCCTTTATTTAGGTGTTTTGTGTCGAGTACTCAGATTCGAGGCCTTTTCGATAACCAATTTCATATAACTTTTGGCTAGGGTCTACCTAAGACCTATATCTAAGTATGGTAAAAAGGAATTTGTAAAAGGTTATTCTAAAGTGGTGAAAACGATCACACAAGAAGACTGAAATTTGTGACATATTTAGGGTTATACATATAACTAAGTTTTAAATAACTTTCAACACTACAAATCTAACAATGTGATATGAAATCATAATATACAGGTTAAATATGAATGAAAAATAGTTAAATGAGAGAAAATGAGAGTGTGATATGTGTTTGATTGTGTGAGAAAATGTTTACAAGGGGCCTTTTTGTTGTGCAAAACTTGGGAGGTTCAAAGGACTCCTTTAAACATTGCATGTTTTTATGAGTTAACAAGAGAAAAAGACATGGTTGTGGTCATTGAGGTGCTTTTTGGTCATTTGGGGGGGGGGGATCGATAAGGGAAGAGTGTGGTCTTCAAGACTTGTGACTTTTGGTGTTAGCAAAATTATGGTAAAGTGGTGCTTCAAGGCAAAAGTGAAGATATTGGGTTACTTCTAATAGGGGGCTGATTTTGGGAGCGTAGAAGGGTGGGAAAATGTTATTTTTGAAGTGCATATGTATGTCTATATGTATATAAAGAAAGGTGGTGAAGTATTTTGTAGTTGTGCATGCAAGCATGGAATGTAATGCAAGTCTGAATGATTTACGTAAAATTTATAAAACCAAATGCAAATGACTTATAAAAGATGCTCATCTTCGTCAAAAGGTACTTGTTAGATGTAGACTAAACTTAGTCTAGTGCTGGTATACGTTCAAAAATATTTTTTATTGTTTTTCATTGTACGCGGGATAACCTAACAGTTATACGTTAAATCAAGTATTCAAGTGTTCAAAGTAAAACGTTCAAGTTTATGGTTAAGTTTTAACCTGAGAATGTCATTTGTTACAATATTCTTTAGCATTAGTCTCATCCTTACGGTTATCAAACACAAAAACGAAATCTCTCTTTTATAGCATTTTTATAAGCATTCTACCCCATATTTTCGCCATTGTTTTAAATAAATTGTGCATGCCATAACAAAGCTTATTAAACAAGTGCACATAAATGATTTTTACCATATCTTCCTCTCGAATATTATTAATCAGAAAAAACTGTTCACACTTGAACACCCATCCTTTCACATCATCACCCTAAAACTTCGGAAACTCCACTTTTGCCATTATACCATACTAACTAGTTTTCCTACGAATTCCGGTAATCACAACTTAATTGTTGTGTAAACTCAACGTTGTAATTTGACCTACCATAGTAGCCATTGTTTGCCTAATCTCCTCCATCACATTATCCACACATACTTCTTGGTGTTATCATCAACCCCTTCACCAATGTTGCTACTTGAACTCTTTTTTGTTGAGGGAGCCATTCTAATTCAACCATATTCACAATTCTTCAATTTTTTAATTGTTCATGTTCAGTAACTATCAAGAAAAGAGTAATTTTGTCATTTCACTTTGACGATAAACGAAAACTGCACTCGTAAGTTCGTCATAGGAAAGGTGCATGCGTTTTAGAAAAGATAAGATTGAAACATGCAATTTGGTCAAACCACAAGGACGTATTTTACTATTTACTATAAACAAAAATGATGGTTAACGAACGACCAAAAATGATTGTTGATTGTTACTAGAGGTAATTTGTCTAAGTTAGGCTTTCAACATTTCTTGTGCTAATAGGGTTTACCACCTTGAAGCATTTGTTGCAAAAAAATTGTTTGTTATCACACACAAACAAAATGATAGTTAGTGGAAGTAAGCTTTGGTCACATTACAATTTTGATTCACACAAAAACAAAAATGATGGTTAATAAAAGTAAACCTTACACATTAAAATTTCTTATTCACAAACAAACTAAAATGATGATTAAAAATAGTGTTCGTGGGGCACATTTAAATTAGATTCACACAGAAACATAATTGCTGGCTAGTAAAAGTAAATGGTTGTTTATTAAATTAAGTGGATTCTATATATTATTAGATTTGCCACTTAATTAAGATATAGGTTTTTTTGTGGACCACCTTATTAAGATGAAACAAGGTGTAACAACCCGCTAATTTACAGGACAATACTATTCAACAAACTCGAATTTATTTTTCTTAGACATTTAATTGAGGACCATTTTACATATACTTTTTACCTGAACCAACGTGAAACTTAGAATAAATATTAAGTATATTAGAACTTAGGCTATATTTAGTCCACAATGCTCCAGTACCTTGCTCCTACTCCGGTTGACAATTTTTAAACCATAAAACAATTTCTTATTCTTTAAATACTTACGGTTGTTAATTCAACAAACGTTATTCGCTATTTAAGATTTAACACTCGATATACCGAATTCTACCAACGATTGTTTCTAAAGTATTTTTATACTTCTAAAATTATTACCAAAGTTCAAAAAATATTTCCTGACGCCTAAAGTAATTTCTTTATATCTTAACTTTAATTACGTACAACTTTCGTTAATCACCGAATCAACAACCAATACCTATTTTTAACACACAATACATACAAAATATACACTCTTGTATCAAAACAACACATCTAACCCTATTTATTTCCTATTGCCCCCCCCCCCCCCCCCCCCTTGACTTAAAGATAATTGTGGGAAAAAATTTTCAAATGGCATTAATTGTACACCATACCTCCACAAATCATGGATGTCCAAAATTTCAAAGGAATGGCTTGACCTCAACTTGTCCCCCCCCCCCCCCCCCCCAATACCATTTGACCAGACTCATTAATGGCTAGTCCATCATGATCTTGACTTCACTATTAAGCCTTTGAAAAACTCTTAGTATAAATAGATCCACATTATCCTCATTTTGCACCTAGCTAGTTCAAGAAAAGAAAAAAATATATCTTCCCATTCTACACATATAAATTCGACACACTCTAGGAGCAAGGAAGCAAAAATCTTGATTGTGGTTAAGTTCAAGTATACTTAGGACTCTCTAGTAAGGATTTGGAGCATTGATCTTGAGGTTAAACAAGTATCTTACACTCATATCTCACCAATCTCTTTTGTAAGTAATCTTACATTTGCAAAACTTCATGTTTTTCATGTCATGATGCTAGACAAGTATATACTTAGTTATCACTTGGTACATGTTGATAAAGATTTACATTCACAAAGATCCTTAAACAAAAGATTATGTTTTGAACAAGTTTTGATTTCAAGAAAACTAGTTAGTAAAACTCTTCACAAGAAAGTGGTAATAAACCTTATAAACATGTATGTTAGTAAACTTGTATATTTAAACATTCTTGATAATTATTACAAGGACCTTTGAATATTGTTAATATTATAGCTAGATCACTATTGTTATGTTGAGAAGTTGATGGATGAACTAGGACTAGATTTGAAGTGGTTGTCAAGGGGTTATAATAGCTAGAAGGTTTGGAAAATAATTTGACACTTTAAAAATGATTCTGTCCAGTTTTGGTAAATACAGAAAAATCAGTAGTGTGGTGACAATTTTAGACTAGAAATATATATAATAGACTTAATAACGAAAACGTAGCCGCTTGAATGAGTTAAAACGGGCTTATAACAAAAAAGATACGCTAGTTTCAATTTAAACGACGAAAACTACATTTTCAGAAAAATAAATGAAGCTGTTAAGAATTTTGGAAGATAAAAACTGATGATAAACGGTAACTAGACTAGCCGAGAGCTTGAAAAGCCGATAGTATACTTAAATACCTTCACGGGGATAGGTAAAACTTAAGAAACGGAGCTACGACGCAAAAGTTATGGCCAAAAGAAAGTTCACGTCAACATATGCATTGACAGCTTATTTTTCTCTATTAGAAAAGCTGATAAAATGTGTAAAATGGAATTTTGGACCCTTTAGAGTATATTTTGGCTAAAATAGCATAAACGGAAATGGTAGAACATTATATATACTTATTGGGTGTGTTATAGGTTTTTGAAATAGCCAATAGCTTGACGACTAAAATTTGATCGTGAGTTAAACAAGTTACGTTTTCTAAAGTGGTAAATTTTCTAAATAAATGATCAACTTGACGTAACTATATTTTGACGATAAATATTACATCAACATGTACAAGTGATAAAGTGGAGTATGAACTTGCGTGCTTGACCTTGTTTTCGAACCTAAGACATATGTATCATTTAGGTCGCGGTTAGAGTTATTGGGCTTAATTTACCGTTTGCCAATTTATCAATCGGAGTTTGCTTTTGCTAAGGTGAGTTCTCGTAGCCCCTTTTTCATTATATTTTTCCTTGGGGGAAAATGGTACTCAAATGATATTTGAATGTTTTCATGCTGTGATCTACTGTTTTCATGGTTTTGGACAATATGTGTGTTTTGATTACAATATGTGCCTTACTGCGTGAATTCAGATTGTGTGACTTAGCTTGAACGTGCGCAACTATTTTGTGATGCATTGTTGGTATAATTTTGGGAAGTGGCACCCAGTATATCATTTTGGGAAGTGGCACCCAGTATATCATTTGGGAAGTGGCACCCAGACTATGGGTGGATCAATTATGCGTGTTTGCCGTATGAGATAGTTGTGATCTTTACTATGTGCTCATACTTGTATATCTTGCTCACTATTGTCCTACGCTATTATTCACAGCCTCGTGGTTTAACATTTAAACCTACGAGCTCACCAACTTTATGTTGATGTTTTCGAGTATCCATTTTTAGGTGTTAAAGATACTATAGAAGATTGAGTTTTGGCCCGACTTAGCAAGACCTAGTCAAGACCCTCCTGGGTTATATCTCGTGGAGTTGCATTCTGATATTGATTAGTGATGTGGTGTAACCTTGAGACTCATGTGGTTTTGTATTTTGTATATATCCCTGTTGTAGGAGTTTATGACTATTATCAGTTCAGTGTATTACATTTAGTATGTCTCTATTGTGACACCTTGTGTTCTTGACAATGAGGTCATACCCCGTAAATGCAATCCCGCTGTGCCATTTTTGGGGTGTGACAGATTGGCATCATAGTACGACATGTATACCGACCTATCCTACCTATCTCCTATTTAATGTCTATCAATGTCCTACTTTGTAGAATCGTGCCTCCAAGAAGGTTGACTCGAGTTAACCAAGGTGTTCCACCACTGAGGGGTGGAAGGAATGATGGACGAGGAAATAGGGCAGGAGGTCGCGGCACGCGAAGCGACGATGCCGGCAACGGGACTCCTGATGTTGCTACTATTATCGCCCAACAACTATGGGAACTGTTACCCACTATCGTCACCCAAGTTGGCGACCATATCAGCAACCAAGGGAACAACGTGAGTGGGAATGATCAAGCGAACAACGACGGTGGAAGTGATCACATCAATGATGGGAACCATAATAACGGTAACAAGGGATGTACTTACAAGAAAGTTACCACGTGCAAACCATTGGACTTTGATGGCAATGGAGGTGCGATAGCTTATACTCGATGGGTAGAGAAGATAGAGTCAGTAATTGACATAAGTGAGTATGTGAGCCAACAAAAGGTGAAGTATGCTGCCTGTTCATTGATTGAAAAAGCATTGACTTGGTGGAATACGCAAATTCAGGCTAGGAGTAGAGAAGCTGCCATAGGGATGAGTTGGGATGAATTTAAGGCGCTGTTAAAAGAAGAGTATTTTCCAAACAATGAGATGTAGAAACTGGAACATGAGTTCTACCAACATACCATGGTAGGAGTTGATCAAACGACTTTTACGGATCGATTCCATGAGCTTGCTAGACTGGTACCTCACATGGTTACTCTTGAATCCAAGAAAATTGAGAGGTACATCTATGGTTTGGTCCCTGAGATTCGCGGGATGGTGAAAGTGACTGAGCCCCCTACCCTTCAGAGCGCGATACTGAAATCTGCAACCCTGGCGGATGAGATGATCAAAAATGAAACATTGTACAAGAGTGGTGATAAGAGAAAGACCATGAGTGAGCCAAGTAAGCAAGGAGATGCAAATGGTGACAATAAGAAATCGAAATGGGGAAAAGGATTTGTGGCAACTGGTGCCATCAAGAAGGAGTATCATGGTTCTTTCCCCAATTGCATCAAATGTGACTACCACCACCTGGAGACTAAACCCTGCCTAGTGTGTTTCAACTGCAATCAAATTGTTCACATTGCAAGGGATTGTCGAGCAGTAGCCATGCAGGTGACTCCAACTAATGTCATTTACCCAAGAACATGTTATGAGTGCGGGAGCCTGGACCATTTCCGAAACACGTGTCCTAAGCTGAATAGGGCACAGGGACAAGTGCAGAATAACTAGAATCAGGCCTTATTGACTAATGGAAACACTGGAAACAACGGCAACCCAACTCGTGGGCGGGTATTCGTGATGAACGCTGAAGAAGGACGCTTCGTGACGGGTATGTTCTCCTTAAACGGATGTTAGACTATCATACTGTTTGATTCCGAAGTTGATTATAGATTTTTTCCACTTAGTTCATGCCTCTGTTGAAGGCGAATCCTAGAGTCTTAGCCCTTAGTTATGAGATTGATATTGTGTATGACCAAAAAAGTAAAAACCGATAAGATGGTTCAAATCTTCACCATCTAGTAGTAAGATCTTGGAGTGCTGAAATGCCACCCGTTCATTTTTGAGCAACCGCAAACTTTAACTAAAATTTTTCTTTTCTTCAAAAAAAAAGTAAGTTTTTAACAACTTTTAACTTAATCTCATGTCAGTTCTTGTTTGATGAGATGTGAGATTACGTTTAAAGTTGCTACTTAGCTTAAAATTTTTAAATGATTTTGCTCAAAGATGGACGAGGCATTTCATGAAGCCTAATCACTCGATGGTTACTATAAAACCGCCTATTTCAGTGCGCTTAGTAGGACGAGCAGAAACACAAAGATACCTCACGTGCTTAAGACTTCCCTGGAGTACTTCGTAAAGACCTAACAGGTTTTACCCCTCCTTGAAGAATTGAGATGCACATAAAGTTAACTCGTGGAGCGACACAAATTTCATGATACGCGATACTTCTCGAAGAACGATTCCGAGCCCGAATATCATTAGTTGAGAGTGCGCAAGACTGACAACCCTAAAACCGTGTTAAGAATGATATGCAAGCAATTCGAGTTTTCAGGATAAGTCCTTTGGTTTGATCAATGCCTCCGTAGTATTCAAAGATAAGAAATCCAATTAGAGCGACATACATGAGGAGCACTTTACCTATTATATCGAATCGTGAGAGGCAATCTACATCGCAATTTTGGTAGACACTATAGGACGCATTATGAACACAGTTAGATTGGAGTACGACCTACTATTCCTAGACCGA
The DNA here is from genome assembly GCA_021014915.2 of Artemisia tridentata subsp. tridentata. NCBI lineage: Eukaryota > Viridiplantae > Streptophyta > Magnoliopsida > Asterales > Asteraceae > Artemisia > Artemisia tridentata. The sequence goes on from CP139505.1 coordinate 53,077,337, forward strand.
TGGTAGGGGTGAGCACACTATCTGAAATTAGGAGATATGCTTAAGGGCACACACTATTGATTTTGGAGGAAACAGGAATGCACATCACTCTTTGTTGAACCTTCTCTTTGGATATCTACTAGTTGTTTATTTGAAAGCGATCAAAAAATTGAGCCAATCCTTCAAAAATGTTGAGTTCTTTTCTTACAAGTTAATATTTAACTTGATATCATGACAGTTCTTGTTTGATGAGTTGTGAAGTTAAGTTAGATTCAAGTTGTTACGTAGTTTAAGGATAGGTCCAACTTGTTGCTTAGCTTAATCTCATGACAGTTCTTGTTTGATGAGTTATGAGATTAAGCTGAAAACAAGTTGTTACTGGGCTTAAACTTATGGTTTAGCTTAATCTCATGACAGTTCTTGTTTGATGAGTTGTGAGATTAAGCTAGATTTCAGTTGAGCCTCAACTTAAACTACCGAAAAGATGCTTAAAGATTTTGACGGCTTTACTCAAGCACGGGAAAGCGTGCCTGACTGTGTGATTTTTATGTCGCTTCATTTGTGTGATTTCTAGAGGTTAGGAAGTATTGATAGTATCAATTGGGGAGTAGCACCCGGTACTATTTGGATTGACACCCACACCCTTACCTTCTGTATGCAACCAAACCGAATGGTGAATACTATCCGCTCAAGCTCAGACCTTTAGTCAACTGAATTTTGAGAACAACAAAATTCTATTAATGGGGGCAGACTGTAACAACCCGCTAATTTACAGGACAATACTATTCAACAAACTCGAATTTATTTTTCTTGACATTTAATTGAGGACCATTTTACATATACTTTTTACTTGAACCAACATGAAACATAGAATAAATTTCAAGTACATTAGAACTTAGACTATATTTAGTCAACAATGCTCCAGTACCTTGCTCCTACTCCGATTCACAATTTTTAAACCATAAAACAATTTCCTATTCTTTAAATACTTACAGTTGTCAATTCAACAAACACTATTCGCTATTTAAGATTTAACACCCGATATACTCAATTCTCCCAACGATTGTTTCTAAAGTATATTACCCAATTCTCCCAACGATTGTTTCTAAAGTATTTTTTATACTTCCAAAATTATTACCAAAGTTTCAAAAATATTTCCTGACGCCTAAAGTAATTTCTTTATATCTTACCTTTAATTACGTACAACTTTCGTTAATCACCGAATCAACAACCAATATCTATTTTTAACAACCAATACATACAAAATATACACTCTTGTATCAAAACAACACATCTAACCCTATTTATTTCCCATGGCCCCCCCTGACTTAAAGATAATTGTGGGACAAAGTTTTCAAATGGCATTAATTGTACACCATACCTCCACAAATCATGGATGTCCAAAATTTCAAAGGAATGACTTGACCTCAACTTGTCCCTGTAACACTCGATCTTCACTTGGAATGATGAACCGAGCACTTCCTCTTTAACATACAACTCGACAAGACTAAGATGAGATGACTCACAAATGCATATTAAGAACAAGAGAGATGTGGATCATATGATATAATTTCTAGTCAAATGATTATATTCAAGAAAAGAAAATAATACAAAGACTGGGATGAAACCTTTGCACACACACACACTCTTTTTCTAATGTAAATAATGAGGCACACTTTTTCAAGAGTGTGTGTGCGTGGTTTTATGTTTCACAGCCAACCAAGATGGGCTTGGTGGGCTTTCACAATGGATCCTTTATGTGGGCTTTGTATTTGCACTACACTTATACACTTTGTACTACTAACTCTAATGCTACAAGCCCACAATGCTAAGTACATATTATACATGACACTTTGATTCTAAATGCCAAATGACCATCACTTCATAATTAACATAAAATGATTGCTAACAATCTCCCCCTAAGGGATGGTCATTTCAATAATGCTCCCGTGATTGGTCTTTTGCATTAGATGTCTTGAACTTCGTGTGTCAATGTATAATATTCTTCATTCAATGTTCCTTCATGCGCTGTGATCTTCAAAGAATCGTCTTTTGGTCGTTCCTGCCTTGATTTACTTCTTCTGACTAGATGCGTTGTCGTTGTAGATGATGATGGTGGATGAACTTTCGTCGGTACCTGCATAAGACAGTTAGCAATAAATCGTCCAACGGCCATCATGTCGTGAGGCAAGATCCTTAGATCTCATTGAGACTCATACAACTTGTATCCTTTTAGATGAACACAAGTGTATTGCATAGGAAGTGTTCCTAAGAGATCTTTGATGAATCTCATGTCTCTAGACTCAATAATGTGCGTTTTGATTTTAGTCGTCGGAGGCATGGAGCAGAGTGCCACCTTTTCAATATCAACACATCTCGAAGTGAGAGGTCGATAGATTATGCAGTGTTCTCCGTGAGAAATGAAACAAATATCTTTTAAGAGATATCTGAGTGGATAGGAGGGGTGGTGCAAATGCGTCACTGGGTCCATGACGTCTTGTATTCAATACCAGTATCACCTTAGTGAGTACCGATAGCAGATGTATTGACCCGGTTTCTGACCTAAGTTTTCATGGAGGGCTATTTCTTTTCACCCTTACAAAAACTTTTCTTTTTCATTCTTCAACCCCTTCTTTCTCCTTTCTCATTATACTCCTTTTTTCAATCTTACCTAAGTACTTCTAATTCTAAGCTATTGGAATTGTCCTTGGGTAGATCCCTCCGGTTCTGGTGGATCATTAGACATTACCTAACCATAATCACCTTATTACTCCATGATTATCCTAGATTTGTTGATCGCATGCCATAAAACCTTTTGTGAAAAATCTCTCAAAGCGTTTATGTATAAAACACATTTTGGTAACACATCGAGAGTTTTGCATTTTTGAAACACTCCCCCTTCACATGTGCTCATGTAATGCTTTGATAAACTGCATATGTCGGGTAGAGTTCGCACACTTGAAATGATCGATTTTCAATGAACACGACCTTCGCGAGACACGCTTACATCACTAGTTAGACTAGCTTGAAATTATTACCCGTCCCGGTCATATTCAATGATCATCTCTCGAATTGGTACATTCTACTCAGACAAGTCCTTTGCGAGACACGCTTACATCACTGGAAAACCAACTTGAAATTATTACCCGTCCAGGACATGTCTTTTTGAGAACAGACATTTAGTTTCGTCAATTCAAGGGTTCATGCTGAGTCTTTTTGAAGAACTCGTTTTGAGATTCAAACGACAAAACTTCTTTTAGATCACATTTTAATCACGTCCTCTCCCCCATATTTATAATAAACACCTAATATCCCCCTCAAAAATAGCATGAAGTGGTATTTTTGAAAACAGTTGATTAAAATGAAACTTTTTGTGGAGAGACGGATTGATTTTAGCATGAAATTTAAACATTTTTCTTTTTCTACTCCCCCTTAATCAAAGCAAATGGTTAAACTTTTGAGTTTAAAAGAATTTAGAGGTCTTAGAGGGAGTTGTTGTGAGCACAAAATTTATAAAAAGACTTTGAAAAATCTTTTGAAACAATTTTGATTAAGTGCTCACGGGTTTTAGCTTTTCGCCATTAACATTGCGAGTTCTGATCGGAAATAATCAGAAGTCATTCAATGTAGCGCGGGTTTCGTACTGAAATGCACGAAAGTCGTAATGAAGAAAAATTTGAGAAATGACATGTTTTAGAAAAACATAAAAAAGAACTCTCGCTCAAGCATTTGTACATGCCCGTATCATTGTTGAATGACATTTCTAAGTACGTACAGAATATTGATTAGACGAGAGACATGTCGTGAGAAGAATATTTTTGGGTTTTGATATTTTATATATATATATATATATATATATATATATATATATATATATATATATATATATATATATATATATATTTTGAAATTTTCTGTATTTACAGTATTAATTTTGAACAAGTATATATTTACAAAGATATTTACATGCGAAGCTTGTTGATATAAATCAAGAAGATTCGAGAAGACTTTCTAACTCTTCGGGAGTTAGGCTTCGCATTCCAATTCGACGAACTAAGTTTTCAAACCGCTCTTTTGGGAGGGCCTTAGTAAATAGATCGGCGAGCTGGTATTCAGTCTTCACGAAAAACAATTCAATAGTACCCTCTTCAACGGGCTCTTTTATGAAGTGGTAGCGGACTCTAATATGCTTGGTCTTCGAGTGTTGCACTGGGTTGCACGAGATGGCTATGGCACTTTTTGAATCGCAATACAATGGTTTGCGGTCGAAAGAGAAACCATAATCTGTGAGTTGTGTCCTCATCCGTAGGACTTGGGCACAACACGCAGATAGAAACACATACTCGGCCTCTGCTGTTGATAAAGCAGTGCAGTCTTGTTTCCTTGAGGACCAGCCTACTAGCTTTTCTCCCAGAAATTGCGCTCCGCCTGATGTACTTTTCGCTGTTACTTGGCATCCAGCATGATCGGCATCTGAAAAGGCGATTAGTGTAAACTCTGAATCCTTCGGATACCAAAGACCCATGTTAATGGTTCTTGGAAGGTATCGAAAGATCCGTTTAACCTCTTGGAGGTGAAGTTCGGTAGGCCTTGCCTGAAACCGTGCAAGTAAACAAACAACAAAATGAATATCTGGTCGGCTTGCAGTTAGGTACATGAGAGAACCAATCATGCTCCGGTATTTCTTCGGATCCATGGGTTTCCCATATAGGTCAGCGCCAATTTTTGGTGAAGTGACCATTGGAGTACCAACAGAGTCACAATTATCCATTCCATGTTTTTTCAAAATCTCAATTGTGTATTTAGCCTGATTAAGAAAAATACCACGTAGGGATTGATGAATTTGTAAGCCTAAAAAGAATTTTAATTCACCCATCATGGACATTTCAAATTTGCTTTTCATGAGATTTTCAAAATATTTTGAATGTGTCGGATTAGTGGACCCAAATATGATGTCATCCACGTAAATCTGAACAATCAAAATATCATTTTTGTATTTTCTTGTAAACAAGGTTGGATCAATTGTTCCTTTGGTGAAATTATTTGACAACAAGAAAGATGACAACTCGTCATACCACGCCCGTGGGGCTTGTTTCAAACCATAGATTGCCTTCTTTAGCTTGTAGACGTATTCCGGATGATCTTTGTCAACGAAACCGTCTGGCTGACTCACGTACACTTCTTCTTTCAGAGTTCCATTCAAGAAAGTTGTCTTGATGTCCATCTGATAAACCGTGATGTTCTTGTGAGCCGCATAAGCTAAGAAAATCCTGACTGCTTCAAGCCTTGCAACTGGTGCGAATGACTCTTCAAAATCTATCCCTTCTTCTTGTCTGTATCCCTTTGCTACCAGACGAGCCTTGTTGTGAATTACAGTCATTTCTTCATCCTTTTTGTTTTTCCATAACCACTTAAGATCAATGACCAGTTTGTCAATTGGTCTTGGAACTAAATCCCAGGTGTCATGGATTTGAAATTGAAGAAGTTCTTCCTGCATCGCTTCAATCCAGGCATTATCTGCCATTGCTTCCCGAATGTTCTTAGGTTCTATGAGACTGACTGAGCAGACATAGATGCACATGTCGCAATCGGTATAAAGTTGTTTTATCGTCTGAATTGGTCGTGAGGGTTCACCAATTACTTGTTCTATTGGGTGGTCTTTTGTCCACTGTAATGTTGAAGGGTACCTTGGACTGAATGACTGTGTGTTAGACGGTTCATGTAATCTGGAAGATGATTCACCAGATTCCGTTCCAAACGGGTTTTCAAAGACTTCATCGTCTAACACAGCATTATTTAGTTCTTGCTCATCAAATCTTGGTAGAACAATTTCAATGAATGGAGTTGCTGGAGTAAATGTAGATGATGTTGATGTTGAGGGAGTTGGTGCGCCAGCTTCAAAAGTTGTGAATGCATCTGGATTTGGTGGAGGTGGTGGTGGTTGTTGATGGTGAGTGGGTGCAGTGAAATGTTGGTTAGATGCATTTTTCGACGCGCCACCATAGTATTCATCGTACATGAACTCGAAGAAATTATCCAGTTCTTGAGTTGTGGGTTGTTCATCATGAATTGATTGAGCTCCTTGAGGTGCGACTCCTGAACTGATATGTCCGGAAGTCATTGGGTTAAGCGCGGGTTCTAGAGCAAGTCTCTCAGAAGCCATTTGTGAAATTTCATCAAACTTCACATTCATCGTCTCCATGATCTTTTTCGTTCTCCTGTTATACACCCTGAATGCCCTCGAGTTTTCAGAATAACCAATGAAGATTCCAATATCACCCTTAGCCTTCAACTTTCCCAGATCTTCTCTGTCATTTGTTGGATAGCATAAAGCACCAAATACATGAAGATAAGAAATATCCGGTTTTCGGTTGTTGATTAGTTCATATGGGGTTTTATTGAATCTTGGATGGATTAGGGATCGGTTTTGAGTAAAACAAGCAGTAGAAACAGCATCAGCCCATAAGAATAACGGAGCACTGGAATAAATCAGCATAGTGCGAGCAGCTTCTACAAGGGTTCGATTCCTTCTTTCAACTACCCCATTCTGCTGTGGAGTTCTAACAGCAGATGTCTGGTGAGTAATACCAGTTTCTTCAAAGAATGTTCTTAACTCCTGATTGACAAATTCCGTGCCATTATCCGTTCTTACTATCCTAACTAGAGCTTGAAGTAGAACTTGAATCCGCTTCAGAAAGGTGATGATGGTGCCTGGTGCTTCTTCTTTTGATCTTAAAAACTTTACCCATGTATATCTTGAATAGTCGTCAACAATTACAAGAATATACTTTTTCCCATTTATGCTTTGAACTCTCATTGGGCCACATAAGTCCATATGCAACAAATGCAACCTATCAACCGAACTAGGTACGGGTTTAGGTTTATATGTTGCTCTTTTGCTCTTTCCTTGCTCACATGATGGACATAGGTGTTCTTTGGTGTATTTGAATTTAGGAAGACCGGAGACGATGTTGTCTTTGGCAAGCTTGTTGATCGTGTCAAAGTTCAGATGGGACAAACGTCTATGCCATAACCAGGATTTTGTTTCACCTGCCCTGGTCATGAGACAAATCGGAGATGAAGAGGCCATTTGGTTTATGTCAATTGCATATAGATTGGTGCCACGATTCCCAATTAAGAGATCATTCCCCACCAAATTCCTGACAAAACAAGTGTTTCTCCTAAAAGCAACCTCTAAATCAGCATCACAAAATTGTCCGACTGAGAACAAATTGTGTCCCAACCCTTCGACATAGTAAACCCGAGTGATCAAGTAATTTCCAAACCGAAGATCTCCATAACCCAGAATAGCTGCAACATGATCATTCCCAAAACGTACAGTCCCCATGAATTGCCACACAAAATTGATCAGCAGCTTCAGATTCCCGGTCATATGCTTGGAGCAACCCGAGTCGACGATCCAAAGACAAATTTCAATGACCTGCAAAGAACAGAGGATTTTGTATATGGAAACCGTTTAACATTTGGTTCCAGTGGGTTAGATGAAACAGGTGAATTACACTTAGAACTGGTTTCCTTAGATGCATTGGGAACTATTTCTAATGTGCCATTCTTAAGTGTAAACATTCGACCCGTTGGTTTCCATGTACAAAACTTAGAGTGATCCTTAGGCAATAGGCTGCTAGTGGTTTTCCTAGCTTTTGCAATAAGTCTTCGAATATATCTAGACTTAGCCTTAGTTACTAAAGGAACCTTTTTCTGTTCAGGCATATCATTCTTTTTCACATCATTAGAAACATTATCATCACAAGCATTTACAGACAAAGTTTTCTTTTGCATTAAACAATCAGAATCATTACATGCATTAGAAACAGAAGTCTTAACATTACAACTAGATGATACATGTTTCTTCTTGGAAAGCGGTAAATTCCTAGGGTGTTCTTCTACTTTCTTGCATGCACTCTCAGAAATAGGCGAGACACTAGGTTTCTTGTTATTGCTCCTAGACTATCTTTTGCTCCTAGAGTTGCTTTCTATACCTTTAGAAGGTAAGGCACACTCATTAGAATTTTTGTTGTTGTCCTTTGATGTTGTAGTAGCATTCCTAGACTCATTTGGATTATCTTTCTTACTTTTGTCTATCGCCCTATATGTTTTAGATGTAGAGGCAGACGCAGTAGTGGGACTAATCCTATCAAGGCCAGGTGCTATTACTTTTGATGTTTGGACAACTGCTTTCTCTTTTTGTTTCTCATTAGGCAAGGGGGTTGATGGTGCAATACCCGTAGTTTCCTCACCCTTTCCTTTTTGACTTTCGATTTGAGACTTCAAAAGATTGATTTGATCTTGCATATTTTTGTAAGAGCGCTCATACGACAATTTGTCATACTTGCATTCTTCCTTTTTTGTATCAAGTTGTTTAAAATATGTGCAATTTTGTTTTTCAAGTTTCAAAAGCGCCTTTTCATATTTTTCAACAATTTGAGAAGTCTCAGCTCGAAGTGTTTCATCATCCTCAACAGAATATGTTTGGTAAATAATGGACATGATATCAGTCGATAGAGCTTCGAAGGAGAGAGAGTCATTTTGCTTTTCCAAAACTTTTATGCGTTCCAGGTATTGATTAGCTTCCTTCACTAAGGATTTGTGGTCCTTAACGAATTCTGCTGACTCTTTCAAAAGATTATGTTCCACATTTTGAACAACCACATAGATTGCACGAATATGTGGATTAATTTCCCTTTCAAAAATCCTTTTTAGTTCATCCTGAACACCCTGAAACCATTCAAACTTTTGATTGTTTATTTTGGAAGCCACAATTCTTTGAAGTTTTTCAATTCTCTGTTTAAGATCGACCAAATATAGTCTAGCTGCACTTGAATCATAAGTGTTTTTAGATGCCATTTGTTCGATGTTAGACAGATGTTTTGAAACAGCCTTTTGTTTTGTGAAAACCACTGGTTTTTGAAAAAACAGAGGTGACTCCTTTTTAACAAGATGAACCCCAGCAAGTTTGTTAGCTTCATTATAGTCAATGGGTTTTATTTCTGGGTTCATTTGTCTCATTTTAATTCTACTCTGCTGAGCAAGCTCGATCGTTTCATCAGAATCATGAACCTCTATAGGATCATGTTTATCATTTATAAGCGTACCATCATATAACACATTCTGTACACTCTGAGCTTTCTTGAGATAATAAGGGTTTTCACAACCAATAGCCGTTTTCTTTAATGTATGTAAAATCGGGTTTTTATCATTTATTAACAAATTAATCGTTTGTGCAGAATGACCCGTTTTTACAAGTAAATCTTCCAACTTTCCAATGGTTTCCTTTTTGTCATTGATCTCTTTAAGAAGATCCTTTTCACGTTTTGAAAACCTTTCATTCAACTCCTTCTTTTCTTTTTCAAGATTGGAATAAGTTGATTTTTGTTTTGAAAGCTGGTTGGTTAGTTCAGAAATTTCCTTGTTTAGAGATTTGATTTGGTTATTCAAATTAACATCTAGAGTGTCAAATTTGATTTGTAAACGTTTCTCTCTTAACTCAGAATCTTTTAATCTAACCTCAAGTTCCGACTGTTTTTTGTTATGAAAATCATAAGCTCTTGCATTCACCTTATACCTCTCAAGCTCAGTGGTCAATTTTTCATTCACGGCCTTAACATCGCGATTGACCGTTTTAACCTTTTCTATTTCAACACTACAATTTTGCAATAATGATTCAAACATAGCACGTGTTTCCTCATCATTATCAATATGCTGTGACTCGAATTCTTCATTAGGATCCATATCTGGAGTTACCAAATTAGTATTACTACAACTTGGTTCATCCATGTATGTATCATAAATGAGATTAGGAGTCTCAGGATGCTGTTCATTTTTAGGTGACATATCAAACATTTCATTATTGTGACATGTAGCATATGGTTGTACCTCAGAAACCGCATTAGTGTCAAAAGCAGGAGGTGCTTCTAAGTCTGTGTCGTACTTTGCCTCCTGGAGATTTGCCATAAAAATGCAGTTTGCATCGATGTCCTCTTGATCTTCAGAATTGTCCATAATAGCCATGAAGTCATTCTCTTCTGCACTCAACTGAAGCCCAGCCGTTTCCTTGTTTGCCAACATTAATGCTTTCTGCAAATACGCTGGATCCTTTTATTCGGCTTGTCTGGACAGTTCCTAGCCATATGACCAATACCCTGACAGTTGAAGCACTTCATCACATTTCCCTGATTTCTATTCCCAGCTCCCTGAGCAGCAACATTCCCAAACTGATTCCCAGCATTCTGAACCCTTTGATTACCAACAGCCATACCCATCTGATTACCCATATACTGCCCTGTGTTCTGATTACCCATCTGATATCTTGGAGCATATCCCTGCTGATTCCCATATCCCCCAACCATCTGTCCTTGCTGTCCCATGTTGAAACTCGGCTGTGCAATCTGCTTGTTGCGAGTGTTCGATGAGATTCGTTGATTGTTGTTGGTGGGTGTGGAGTAGCGTCCTTGGAATGCTTTTGATAGGTAAGCAAAAGCTTGAGTCAAAGCAGCAGTTGACTCATCTTGATCATTGAGATCGGGTTCTTGATGTTGTGGGTATTGTTGTTGTTGTGGGTAGAATGGTGTTTGAGGATTGTATTGTTGTTGCATGAATTGTTGGGATGAAGATGATGATGGTTGTGCATTGACCGTTGCGGGTGTAGGTGATTGGACTATGAGTGCAAGAGGATCTTGTTGTTTTGCTTGTTTCTCTTTTCTGACTTCATTTGCCTCTGCTTGGTTTTGTTTGAGAAAGTCATAGAGTTGGTCGTAGTTCACCTCATGAAGATTCTTAGTTTGGTTGACAATAGTAACATATCGTCCCCATTCTTCTGGAAGGTTGTTGATGAACTTGATGTTTTGAACAATTTGTTTAGGTGATAAATTGTTTCTGATCAACTCATTCACGAGAGTGCAAAACCTTGTATAGTAAGATTCAATTTGTTCAGCTGGTGTGGCTGTGAACTTCTCCCATTCAGTCAGAAGCTTGTTTTCCATGTCTTGAATGCCAATTTCTGCACCATGACAAAGACGTCTAACTCGATCCCACATTTCTTTGGCAGTTTCACAACTATCTACAACACAAAATATTTCTTGTGGTAGACCGAGTTGGATTAGATGCATTGCTAAGTGATCAGCTTCAATTTGCTTCCAATCTGCTTCAGTGTAATCCGATTCCTCTTGGATTTTGTACGTTGGTGTGACGGGAGGTGTTGCATTAGGATTGCCAGCTATTTCTTCAATCTCACAAGGCTGGAATGGACCTCTTTTGACGGAGTTAACCAAGAGTATACCTTGTCCATTAGGTTTGGATCTCATATATCGAATCATACGACTCGTCCAAGGAAGGTAGCCACCTTTTTCCAACATTGGAGGTCGGTTTTCGGAACCTGCAGCATGTATGTCCTGTTGTGTAGTCATCTTTAAAATATTGTGTATGATAAAGTGGATTTAGGATCTTTGCAACAAAGTAGGAGATGATGTTGTTGACGGTTAAACTTGGTTGTTGATGTTGTGAAGCCTTGGTTTGTTGATGATGATCGTTGAAGTTGTAGGTGTAGATGAACGAAACAAATTTAAATAAAGTTACAAAATTTGATTAGAGTATAATTAAGACAAAGTCAAAAGTTTACAATTTCGACAAAATTATGTAAATTACAATTTAGATAAAAATGACAATTTCTATAGAAATTTCTATTTTGACCACAATTTATATAAATTATGGCCAAATGTCAATTTAGATAGAAATATATCCAATTTATATAAATTGGCAATTTATATAAAATCTAACACTCTTATACAAGAGAGTAGATATCCATTTGTCGAAGTATTTTACACTCTTATACAAGAGTTAAAATACCGAGTTCACTTTCGAGTTGACGAAATTACGTTCGAATCAAATCCTTAAAAGTTATTTAACTTTGAACTCAATTCACACAAGTACGAGGGCCAAAACTGCCAATTCTGGAAGTTCCCAAAGGCTGCTAGAAAGTACAGGGACTGAAAATGCAAATTCTGAAAACTGCTGAAAAACCCTTCTTTGTCCGATATCGCAGAAGCCTTCTTTGTCCGATATCGCAATTGGGCAAGTATCTCGGACAAAGCTAAAGTCTGAATCGCGATAATTCTGATCAGAGGCCAATTGCGATAATTTTGTCGCAATTCGAATTGCGATAACTTCTGACCGGGCTGAATTGCGATAAGGCGCAGATAGCGATAATTTCCAAATCCGATAACTATCGAAATTCTCCTACAAGATTGCGATAAACATGCTGAATTGCGATAATTCGCTGAAGAGTCCCAATTCCGATAAATCGCAGGTTTCAACGAATTCCGATAAACGCAGTACCCAATTCCGATAAAACGCTGAGTCACACCAACTTTCACCAACTCTTTGACCTTTAGCTACTAGCACATGCTTAGCCCATACTTGTCATTCCTTTCACTACCACTTTTTACCAACTTAACACCAACTCCAATAATTCAATTCTATCACTAAAATAATCAACAACAAATCTTATACAAGATTTGTTTTGATTTTATACGATCAATGAAGTGAAGAACAAACCAAATCCAAACTTCCACAAGCTTAAACGAGTGAAAAAACTGGAAATAATCACAGAAGCCAAGTCGATATAACCACAAAACAAACACAACTTAACCTTGAATTTTGTATAGATCGAGTAGAAGAAAAAACATAAGTTGTAACTTTTCTAATGAAAGAAAAATAACAAAGGATGTTTTTGAATCTTTAGGATCATACAAAAATAAAGATACTCCTACCTTAAAGCTTGGCTCTTGAAACCACTTGTAGCACTCGATCTTCACTTAGAATGATGAACCGAATACTTCCTCTTTAACATACAACTCGACAAGACTAAGATGAGATGACTCACAAATGCATATTAAGAACAAGAGAGATGTGGATCATATGATATAATTTCTAGTCAAATGATTATATTCAAGAAAAGAAAATAATACAAAGACTGGGATGGAACCTTTGCACACACACACTCTTTTTCTAATGTAAATAATGAGGCACACTTTTGCAAGAGTGTGTGTGCGTGGTTTTATGTTTCACAGCCAACCAAGATGGGCTTGGTGGGCTTTCACAATGGATCCTTGATGTGGGCTTTGTATTTGCACTACACTTATACACTTTGTACTACTAACTCTAATGCTACAAGCCCACAATGCTAAGTACATATTATACATGACACTTTGATTCTAAATGCCAAATGACCATCACTTCATAATTAACATAAAATGATTGCTAACAGTCCCCCCCCCCCCCCATACCATTCGACCATACTCATTAATGGCTAGTCCATCATGATCTTGACTTCACTATTAAGCCTTTGAAAAACTCTTAGTATAAATAGATCCACATTATCCTCATTTTGCACCTAGCTAGTTCAAGAAAAAAAAAAGTTATCTTCCCATTCTACACATATAAATTCGACACACTCTAGGAGCAAGGAAGCAAAAATCTTGATTATTGTTAAGTTCAAGTATACTTAGGACTCTCTAGTAAGGATTTGGAGCATTGATCTTGAGGTTAAACAAGTATCTTACACTCATATCTCACCAATCTCTTTTGTAAGTAATCTTACATTTGCAAAACTTCATGTTTTTCATGTCATGATGCTAGACAAGTATATACTTAGTTATCACTTGGTACATGTTGATAAAGATTTACATTCACAAAGATCCTTAAACAAAAGATTATGTTTTGAACAAGTTTTGATTTCAAGAAAACTAGTTAGTAAAACTCTTCACAAGAAAGTGGTAATAAACCTTATAAACATGTATGTTAGTAAACTTGTATATTTAAACATTCTTGATAATTATTACAAGGACCTTTGAATATTGTTAAGATTATAGCTAGATCACTATTGTTATGTTGAGAAGTTGATGGATGAACTAGGACTAGATTTGAAGTGGTTGTCAAGGGGTTATAATAGCTAGAAGGTTTGGAAAATAATTTGACACTTTAAAAATGATTCTGTCCAGTTTTGGTAAATACAGAAAAATCAGTAGTGTGGTGACAATTTTAGACTAGAAATATATATAATAGACTTAATAACGAAAACGTAGCCGCTTGAATGAGTTAAAACGGGCTTATAACAAAAACGACGAAAACTACATTTTCAGAAAAATAAATGAAGCTGTTAAGAATTTTGGAAGATAAAAACTGATGATAAACGGTAACTAGACTAGCCGAGAGCTTGAAAAGCCGATAGTATACTTAAATACCTTCACGGGGATAGGTAAAACTTAAGAAACGGAGCTACGACGCAAAAGTTGTGGCCAAAAGAAAGTTCACGTCAACATATGCATTGACAGCTTATTTTCCTCTATTAGAAAAGCTGATAAAATGTGTAAAATGGAATTTTGGACCCTTTAGAGTATATTTTGGCTAAAATAGCATAAACGGAAATGGTAGAACATTATATATACTTATTGGGTGCGTTATAGGTTTTTGAAATAGCCATTAGCTAGACGACTAAAATTTGATCGTGATTTAAACAAGTTACGTTTTCTAAAGTGGTAAATTTTCTAAATAAATGATCAACTTGACGTAACTATATTTTGACGATAAATATTACATCAACATGTACAAGTGATAAAGTGGAGTATGAACTTGCGTGCTTGACCTTGTTTTTGAACCTAAGACATATGTATCATTTAGGTCGCGGTTAGAGTTATTGGGCTTAATTTACCGTTTGTCAATTTATCAATCGGAGTTTGCTTTTGCTAAGGTGAGTTCTCGTAGCCCCTTTTTCATTATATTTTTCCTTGGGGAAAATGGTACTCAAATGATATTTGAATGTTTTCATGCTGTGATCTACTGTTTTCATGGTTTTGGACAATATGTGTGTTTTGATTACAATATGTGCCTTACTGCGTGAATTCAGATTGTGTGACTTAGCTTGAACGTGCGCAACTGTTTTGTGATGCATTGTTGGTATAATTTTGGGAAGTGGTACCCAGTATATCATTTTGGGAAGTGGCACCCAGTATATCATTTTGGGAAGTGGCACCCAGTATATCATTTTGGGAAGTGTCACCCAGTATATCATTTGGGAAGTGGCACCCAGACTATGTGTGGATCAATTATGCGTGTTTGCCGTCTGAGATAGTTTTGATCTTTACTATGTGCTCATACTTGTATATCTTGCTCACTATTGTCCTACGCTATTATTCACAACCTCGTGTTTTAACATTTAAACCTACGAGCTCACCAACTTTATATTGATGTTTTCAAGTATCCACTTTGAGGTGTTAAAGATACTATAGAAGATTGAGTTTTTACCCGACTTAGCAAGACGGTCAAGACCCTCCCGGTTTATATCTCGTGGAGTTGCATTCTGATATTGATTAGTGATGTGGTGTAACCTTGAGACTGATGTGGTTTTGTATTTTGTATCTATCCCTGTTGTGTGAGTTTTTGACTATTATCAGTTCAATGTATTACATTTAGTATTTCTCTATTGTGACACCTTGTGTTCTTGACAATGAGGTCATACCCCGTAAACGCAATTCCGCTGCGCCATTTTTGGGGTGTGACACAAGGGTTTGAGCTCATTCATCAAGTAGAAAAGAAACATCCAAGCCTTATTCACATTAAAATTCTGAATCACACATAAGAAAAAATTACATGTTTCATCTCTTTGGTTTATCCAAAATCACACCCGTCATCCCTATTTGATTTTAGTTACATCAGTGATACCTAGTTTTTAAACTAATTGCATCAATGGTCTCTATTTTAAAAAATATGGATCATTTGTGTAATAATCTATAGTTTTTATTATACGGGTGGTCCCTATCATTATCGTTATTACACAGATAATACATATTTTTCAAAATTGGGACTATCAATGCAAATAGTTTAAAATTTAAAGATTATTTATGTAATTAAATTCGAATAAAGACGATGAGTTTGATTTTGGGTAAATCACACTTAGGAAACATATATTTTTTTCCACACAAAATAAAAATGATGGTTAGTGGATGTAAAGCATTGGTGACATTACATTTGTGATTCATAAAAAACGAAATGGGTGTCTAATAGAAATAAGCTTTAGTCACATTAATAATTTTGTTATTTACCAAAAAAAAAATGATGTGTAGTAAGACCGTAAAAGTAAGGCTTAGGTGATGTTTGTTTGTTAAGATGCTCTAAGTATCAATCTGATTCACATATTTGAATTTGAATATGTGATTGAAAATTTTGAATATGATATCAACTAATGTAAATAGGTGGTTGAGAAATCTGCATCTGAATAATATAAACAATGTATGTTTTTGTAAAATTATCTAAATGTGTTAGATTATTAATATTTACAATTAAAAAAAATACAACAATTTTATTGGGGGTGAAAAATTATCATCCGTCACAAAAGATGACTCGACACCAATACAATAATAAACAGGTTAGGGTTGTGGTTAAATGAGTAGTTAACATAGTTAAAACATTTAATAACGGTTTAGGATTGTGGTTAAATTAGTAGTCGACACGGTTAACACGTTTACTAACGGGTCGGTTTGGGTTGACATTCTCAACCCATCAAAAAATGTTTGGGTTTTCATTTAACATTTCAACACGAATTGTCATCATAGCGAACTATAAAAATGTTACTCTAACATTTAAGGTTAGTTCATGTATTAATTGTTGTAGTATGGTAGTTGGTTTTTAAAGGGTAGTGCATTAAGGGACTTGTATTTAGACTAATTTATCTGATCACTTGTAATTCTGTAGCATGTTCTGTAGAGGATTTATAATATGATGTATTATGTAATGTAACACAAGTGTTGTAGTTTCATTGAACTTGAATAAATTCATGTTGACATGGAGGCATTTGAATAACGGGTTGGATAATGGGTCAAAATGGTTTGGATGTAGACGAGTATTTGTAAGGACGGGTTGAAATGAGTTGGTTAATCCATAATGAACTTTTGTGTCTACTATTTTACCCGTTATTGTGTGTTAACCATGATCACAAACATCGTACAGTAATAACCTTTTGTTGATATTATATGGTCATTTAAGTCGTAATAATCAATACCTTTTGTGTAGGAACTTAACCGCAATAACATGAAAATGGCGGTTAACATATAAACAAAAAGGATGGTTGCTAAAAGTATACAATGCCATGGTTTAGTACTTTCATTTGTGTCTAGACGGGTCCGGGTCTAGATGGGTCTTTTAGAAACATGGTTCCGGGGTTTTGGTCGGGTTGACCCGACTATTTTCAAAAAAACCGAATTCTTTTATTTTGAGTAAAATATGCAATGAAGTGAGAAAAAAAGGTAAAAAAAGAAAATTTTGACCCTCTAGACCCGCCTAGACCCGTTGGCTACTTGTTATATAATTGTACTTTTTATCTTTTTTTGAACAAAAATTGCACTTTCTATCAAATAACCAATTAAACTCACCTATAATACTTAAGTAGACCCAACTAGACCCTTCACTGAATAGACATTTACCCAACTTGACACATGTTTAACCAATGAGTCTGAAATTCTTGCCACCATTAAAAAAAAGATGGTTAAAAATAGTAAGCCTTGGTAACATTAAAATTGTGATACAAAAAAATAACAAAAATGATGGTTACTAGAAGTAGGTATTTGGTCACATAAAATTCTGAAGCACACTGAAACAAAGAAGATGGTTAATAGAAGTAAGCCATCACATTACAATTGTGATCCACACAAAAGTTATTTGATAGTAAGAGAAGTAAGTCTTAAGGCTCATTAAAATTGTTGTGATTTACACAAAAGCAATAAAGGATGGTTAAAAATAGTAAAACTTGGTCACACTAAAATTCTGATTTGCACAAAAACAAAAATGATGGTTAGTGAAAGTAAGCCTTGGTCACATTGAAATTGTGGATTCACACAAAAACAAAAATGATGGTTACTAAAAATAAGCTTTTGGTCACATTACAATTGTGATTCTTGTGCCTATAAATAGTCCAATTATCTAGCCTTTTCATTCATCACTTAATCTTCAAATATCCCTACTCTATCAATTTCTTAGCCAACAATGAAGTTCCATCTATTTCAAAGTTTAGCCCTTCTTTTTGTAAGTAAAGCATTTTCAGATTGTTTTTAAAGATTCTCAGATAAATGTGGTGCTTGTTAATGTACATTAGACTATATTAATGTGTTTGATACTTATTATAGGCGGTAGTCGTTACAAGTCATGCATCAGTTGAACCTGAAGCGATCAAGTATTCTCTATCCGGTGGTTAGTAACGTATTCCCATATGCAGCATTGTGTATTTCTAACATGTTCATTATTATTTATCTTTCTAGTGATTGCTAGCTCGTTTGACATTGTAGACGTTTGATTTTGTTACAAAAACAGGTGTATCCGTTAACTCAAACCAAAAGGAAAGCATTTCGTATGTGTTAGGGAAGCCAAAAGCAAATTTCCCCGGATATGATGATGCGGCATCAGATGAACAAATTATGGGAATGAAAATGTCGGCACTTTTCATCTTGGAGAAAGACTTGCACAAGGGCAAAAATGTCAACTTGCACATCAGTAAAGATGCAGTAACGTCGCCATCTGTGCCTCGTCAATTTGCAGATTCATTGCTATTTACATCAAACAATATACAAGATATCTACAAGGCCTTCAAAGTCAGCCCTGCATCGCTAGAAGCAAGCTTGATCGAGATAACATGCAACAAGTGCAAGAAGGCTTATAACAAAAAAGAAAATCACTATTGTGCGAACTCGTTGGAGTCAATGGTGGATTTTGCTTCATCAAAGCTAGGGAAAAGAGTTAAGGCGGTTTCAACACAAGTGGACGGTAACGAGAGCCCAGCATTACAAGGGTACAAAGTCGAAGGTGTAAGGAAATTGAATGGAGATGATGCTGTTGTTTGCCACCAACAATACTATGGCTACGCTGTCCATTATTGCCATAAAGCATCTAAGATTAACGCGTATATGGTTTCTTTGGTTGGGGGAAACAACGTAAAAGCCAAGGCAATATCGGTCTGCCATGAAGATACTTCCTCATGGAACCCGAAACATTTAGCATTTCAAGTTCTTAATGTAAAACCCGGAACATATGCTGTGTGTCATTTCCTTGTCGAAAATGAGGTAGCTTGGGTTCCCTACTAGGCTGTACTTTGTAAATTCCAGCTTATAATAATCATAGTATGTTTAATGTCTTTCGTTCTTGATTTATGTCTTACCGTCTTTAAAAGTAACAACTATTTGATTATTCTCATTAAAAACTTTTGCAAGTAGTGTTGGAATCAAGAAAACGGAGACGTCGTAAAAATTGTTACAAAATAATCACTGGAACCTGGTTTTGTCATATACACACAAACTCGCAAACACCAAGATAAGGTTCTATACTGAAGTTTCACTATAAAACCAAAAAGGTCACAAAAGATGCAGTGGTAAAACATACAGTGACACAAACTGTGTGTGGAAACACCATTTGCTTAGCTTAACTAACTCTTGCCTCTTGGTGGTTACATATTAACTTGATTAATTGAGTGATATAATTATCCCTTAATTATAAAAGATTTTATTCTGAAATGTTCCCCTTAATTTCATTAACAAGTTTTTATGCTAAGATTCACCTCATTAGTCCACTTCATATTATTTGCAAAATATCATATAAATGACAGTTTTAAATCAATTATTTACAACTATATCTACACTAAAATAGCTTGCAAATCAACCGTTTGTATTTCTACGTATGAAAACTATGAATCAACACAACTATATGCATTTCTCACGTTTATTTCACAATTTCTCACGTTAAGGATTTCTCATGTGATCTTGATTCATGTTGTATAGTGTCACTACATAGATAATTTCCTTCATTACAAAAATTTGAAATATATTCAGAAAGCAAAAAACCCAGGAACTTAAACATATATAATTTCACTATAGCTCAAGTACTTCAATGGCTGTGTTATATACATCACCTCTAACATCAAAGCCGCATGACATATCGACTAGTATATGTTACATCAGTCTCGAGATAAAGACCAGATTACATCAATTTAACAATTTCTTTTACCTATAAAGAAGTTTAACCGAAAACCTGATGGCTTAATTCTATACAGTTATACGTATGCTTCATTGTATCGATGGATGACGGACAGGCTCTTTGATGCAGCGTACATCTTGAAAGACAAGAAACAACACGTTGATTCTGAGAATACCCGTGAAGATCTTTCCCAAACCCTTCCCAAATTCGTCCCAAAAGTTGGAATACGAAATGGAGAAACTGAAATTTTTATTCAATCATCAACTGATCATCTCCCAGACATTACATGGATATAAATAACATGAAAAAATTCTAATGGGCCTCAAAACACAAGCGGGCCAGAAACTACAGCAAAAACAAAGTCCAAATAAAGCCCGAAAAGACATAAAAAGAAAAAATAACTCATAAAATAAGCCGTCTTGATGAAGCCCTTTTTGTCACACGATCTTGGGCCTCCAAATATAATAATGCTTGTTCCTCCACATTTGGGCCTGCATCATTCCCCCCTGGGTAGACAAAATTCGCCCTCGAATTCACAATAAGCTCATCATCAGAAGAGTCATCATGATAGGGGTTATCAAATCTTTCATTGCGCCTATCTCGTACAAGAGGTTGTAGATACCCTCATGACGACGTTTGACAGCAATGTGAAATATACTTCGATTTTTATCATCAACCTTCCATATAAGATCAGGATATAGGCGGATGAACTCAACTAAAAAATTTGTATTGCCCATTTTTGCTGCAACAAACAGTATCCGAGAAGGGTATGTTCTCTTTGTAATTGGAGTTTTTGAAGTTGAATCCACATGCCTTTTGATTACAATCTCAGCTTCAGAGATTTTTACACAACATTCACCTGATAGTTGCTTAGCTTGATTTACATTTCCAGTAGTTGGCTTGTCTTCAGCTGACCCTCTAAGTATATCATCAATCTCATTCTTAGGCTTTTCCGCAATAGCATTCCAAATGAGTTTTAGTAATTGCAATGCTTCATCATTTTTTTCAGGAGGTATCTGTTGGAATATGTGAACTATTAAAATCATAAACACATAAAACATCACAAAGCACGCAGCGGAAAGATCTAATGAACATGTAATTAATTAACTTAAATAAATACGTACCTTAATCGCGTAATCAATCAAGAACAACAAGAACCCTAATTTGGGTTATGTATATGTCGAACCAAACAAGGTAAAACCACCAAGAATCACAAGCTAAAATAAGCTTGTCACTCGTTCTTGTACACACGCGATAGTAGCGTTCCAATGGGAAAGCTAGGTTCAAGATCACTAACAAACCAAATACTTTATTGCTATTAGCTCAAGCCGAATTCCCTAGTGGGAATAAAAGAGTCGACTAGCACAAGCAAGAGGAGAAGAGAAGAGAAATTTGGCCTTGGAGTTAGGGATACAAGATTAGGTGAAAACTAAAACACATAGGGATGTATTTATAGTGTTCCTTTGCTTGTAGCCCACTCCAAAAACCGATCCACCTAAACCCTTGAGGGTTTCGGCCGACCTTCACACCCCTTGTGGGATTCTAGATCTTTCTTTATCCTTTTGCACAATTAGTCCTTTAACGGTCGTTATCTACTAACACCGTTAAGTACTAACCGTCGTTATGTATTTGTTAGTGAAATGAATAAATAAATATAAATATAAAATATATATATTTAATTATTCAAACCAATGGAACTCTCACGTATTGTGTGCAATCCCGAGTCTCGGGATCGAAACCGGACATACAAATATTAATTTCATTATACACAAAAACTAACAGCTCCCACTTGGATAATGATTAATATTGTAATGACATGGGCTAGTCTAGCTTTAACAGATCCCAATGCCCCCAGCTCGATCCGAGTTGTGGTTCTCCTGGAAAAAACCACGTGATGATTTAATCATCATACTTATCCTTTTGTTACTAATACCGCGTTAATTTGGATATGGATCTTGTCATTCCATAATTAACAGTAGTTTCTCGTTTATACATAATTGAACAAGATTACCAAAACATCTGAACGTCTTCCAGATAGACTTTGGGCGTGCGCACGCAAACATCTTGTTAATCACACGAGTGGCCAAGCAGTATTAAACTTCAACACAAAGTTGAAGGAACAAATCCCTTATTGACTGCGAGCATAACCCTTGAACTTCGCATCATTTCTGAAAATAGCCCTTATAACTACCTTTTACGGATAGCGTTAGACTATCTTACAGAAAATGAGCTACATCCTCGGCAATTATCTGTCATCTCAAGTCAGAGGATAAATATTCATGATATACTTAATGACTATGATCCATAAAGTATAATCATGTTGTTGGGATAAGTCCTATATTCAATTTATCCAATATTGAATATCATGTGACATTGGTGTCTTAACCTTACAGTACATTCTACCAATCCTCACATTTGTCTTAGTTCAATAATATTCCCATATTATTAATTGACAACGGACTATTTAGAATAAATAAATTATTCACGGATTTAAACATGCAAATATAGGACACAAATATTAATAATGATAATAAACGTTATCCGCACTTTATTTCATTAAAACAATAATTGTTTACACGTCCCTATCGAAATACTAATCCAACAGATTTACATGAAACTATCTGCTAAACGAAGACCAATACCCTGAGCGTGACGATTAAATGTCTCCTTAGGTAATGCCTTCGTGAAAGGATCAGCCAGATTGTTATCTGTGTGAACTTTGAGTACTTTTATTTCACCATCATCGACTTGTTCTCGAACATAGTGAAGTTTCCTTTTAAAGTGTCTGGCGCCTTTCATAACTCCAGGTTCATTGGCGAATGTAATTGCAGCAGAGTTATCGTAATATACATTTATAGGTAATTCTATTGAAGGCATCACTCCAAGATCCTTAATGAATTTCCTTATCCAAACAGCTTCTTGTGCCGCTTCCGATGCAGCAATGTACTCAGCTTCTGTAGCAGACATGGCCGTTATGCTCTGCTTCTTACTCTTCCAGTCCACAGCTCCTCCATTTATGACAAAAACGTAACCCGTCTGAGACTTCGTATCATCTTTATCAGTCTGAAAGGACGCATCGCAGAAACCTGTAACATTCAGTTCTGCGTCTGGATTTCCCCCGAAAACAAGAAACATATCTTTAGTATTCCGTAGATACTTAAGAATGTCCTTTACAGCTTTCCAGTGTTTTACCCCTGGATTCTGCTGATATCGACTGGTCATGTTTTGAGCAAATGCCACATCTGGCCTTGTGCATCTAACAGCATACATGATAGAACCAACTGCAGAAGCATATGGAACTTTCTTCATGTATGCTTCCTCTTCAGGTGTAGAAGCACACATTTCACTGCTCAATTCATGTTTCACTTGCATGGGCAGATATCCTTTCTTGGAATTCTGCATATTGAATCTCTTCAATATTTTATCCATGTAAGCACTTTGACTTAAACCGATTAACCGTTTAGATCTGTCTCTATAGATCTTGATTCCAAGGATATACGCTGCTTCCCCTAAATCCTTCATGGAAAAACAACTACCAAGATATTCCTTAACTTCATTAAGGCTTGGTATATCGCTTCCCATGATTAATATGTCATCGACATATAGAACAAGGAAAACAGTATTACTCCCACTAACTTTGTGGTATACACATGGCTCATCGAAATTCTGAGTAAATCCAAACTTCTTGATTTCCTCATCAAATTTCTTATTCCATTGCCTGGATGCTTGCTTCAATCCATAAATGGATCTTTGAAGTTTGCATACACGCTCAGGAAATTCTGGATTCACAAACCCCTCAGGTTGCGCCATGTAGATATCTTCATCTAGGCGACCATTCAGAAAGGCGGTTTTGACATCCATTTGCCAAATCTCATAGTCATAGTAGGCAGCTATGGCTATAAGAATCCTAATAGCTCTAATGTCGGCCACAGGAGAAAAGGTCTCCTCATAGTCAACACCGTATGTTTGGGTAAAGCCTTTAGCTACCAAACGAGCCTTATAGGTGTGCACATTGCCATCCATGTCAGTCTTTTTCTTAAATAGCCACTTACACCCAACTACCTTAGCATTGGGTGGAAGGTCTACTTCAGTCCAGACTTGATTATCTTTCATGGATTGCATTTCCCCATCCATGGCAGTCTGCCATTTTTCCTTTTCAGGACTAATAATGGCAGCTCTATAGCTAGTTGGCTCATCAGTTTGATCCAATAGTATAGTTTCCTCATCATCTAAGTTCAAACATAGACGCTCAGGAGCCTTTGCAGATCTTGAAGATCTACGGACGGGTACCACTTCAACTTCAGGTGGAGGACCTAAACTTTCTGGTTCCACAGGAAGTGTGTTAGTGCTTTCAGAAGGTGAAGTATCTTCATGATCATTTTCAAGATCATATGTTCTCCCACTGATTTCTTGAGATATTAGATTATCTTCAAGAAAATCACCGTACCTAGCCACGATGACCTTATTCTCAGGTGGGAAGTAAAAGTAGTAACCCTTCGTTTCCTTAGGGTATCCTACGAAGATACACTTAACAGATCTTTGTTGGAGTTTATCAGGTGAGTCACGTTTAACAAACGCCTCACAACCCCAGACCTTTAAGTAAGAAAAGTTGGGAGCTTTTCCAGTCCATACTTCATATGGAGTCTTATCAACCTTCTTAGTTGGAATCCTATTCAACACGTGAACAGCCGTTTCAAGAGCATAATCCCAAAAGGATAAGTGAAGAGTTGTAAGATTAAACATGGATCGTACCATATCTAACAAAGTACGATTTCTCCTTTCAGATACACCATTTTGTTGTGGCGTATAAGGAGAAGTGAGTTGTTGCACAATGCCACACTCACCCAGATAATCCTTAAACTCTTGGCTTAAGTACTCACCACCACGATCGGATCGAAGTGCCTTAATCTTCTTTCCGAGTTGTAATTCTACTTCATTTTTAAAGACCTTGAATGTCTCAAAGACTTCATGTTTATGTTTAAGTAAATAAACATAACCATAACGACTATAGTCATCCGTGAAGGTCAAGAAGTAGACAGCACCACGTTTAGACACATGTCTAAGTGGACCACACACATCCGTGTGTATCAATCCAAGTAGATCCGAAGCCTTCTCCATATTGCTATGGAAAGGTTTCTTTGTCATCTTTCCAGATATGCAAGATTCGCATTTATCAACTGAATCATCATTGATATTAGGTAAAAGCCCATCGTGTTGCAGCTTTTCCATGCGATTCTTGCCTATGTGGGCAAGACGGCAGTGCCATAAATAAGACGAGTCCAAGTTAGACTTGACTCTCTTATTCCCGATGCTATACATAGAATTATTCTTATTGGTTACATGGTTATCCATGTCAATTTCAAACACACCATTTAATGAAATAACATTAAGTAAAAAACAGAATTTAGAGAAACAGAAATTCCATTATCATTAAAAGTATGCTTAAAACCCAAATCCAATAACAAAGAAACTGAAACGACACCTCTAACAATAGAAGGTGCGTAATGACAATTGTTCAAAACTAATATTAAACCAGAAGGTAAAACTAGCTCAAAAGTCCCTATGGCTTCTACTGCTGCACGTATTCCATTTCCCACGTACAAGTAGCATTCCCCATAGTTCAGCTTCTTTGCTCCTCTAAGCCCCTGCGATGTATTACAAATGTGAGTACCACATCCTGTATCATATATCCAGGCATTTTGCTTACGAGGAAAAGAAAATAATTCAACCATAAAAATACCTGAAGTGCTGGCGCCCTGCCCAGCCTTGGCATTCTTATTTTTGCGACACTCTTGAAGCAACAATGGACAGTCACGCTTCCAGTGTCCAGGAGTGTTACAGTGGTGACAAGCAGCCGCATCCTTCTTGGGATAATCCTTCTTGGGAGGAGGATTCTGCTTCTTCGGGTTTTGCTGATAGGTCACAATCTGCTTGCCCTTGTCAGCTTTGCCTTTTCCTTTCTTGTTCACATGTTTCGGTTTACCGGGCTTAGCTACTCTACCACCTCTTATTGCCATAACAGCAGGTGTAGGAGCTTTCTTTGTGAGGGACTTCTCATGCTCAATAAGCATTGCATGTAATTCAGAAAATGTCTTCCCCTTGCAATGCATGTTAAAGTTGTGCACAAAATCACCATATAATTCCTCATTGAGGGATTTGTTGATGAGGCCAACTTTAACGTCTTCCACAAACCCACAATTAAGTTCATCTAGTTGGTCAAGATAACCTTTTACTTTAAGTGCATGATCACTTACGGGTGTTGTGGCATCCTGCTTACACTTGCCCAAGTTGTCAAGTATATCATACAATTCAGCCATTGGTGATTTCTGAAACATACGTGTCAGTTCATCAATCATGTTTTTCGGGCTATAATTCTCAAACTGTTTGACCAGTTGATCATCCATCCCCGATAGCATGAGACAAGCCGCATCATTGTGCTTGTCATAGGTTTCATTGTACTGCCTAAGTATTTCATTAGACGAGTTTGCAGGAGGAGCTTCTTCAAGAACCTCAGTAAGACAATTATAACGTTTGGAAATCCTAAGAACAAGCCTTAGATTTCGATACCAAGCGTTAAAATTCTTAGTCCCAGTCAGTTTTTCCTTTTCAAGCATCATCTTGAAACAGGAAGTCATGTTTGACGAGTTTCCGGGTTGGGCCATTTCTACAGAAAAAGTTCAAAAGTTAGTACTTTCGATAATAAACATTTCAAGAAAATTAAACACCCATTGGTTTAAAAAACCATTTAATTTTCTATGAAAACTAGGATCCTAATTGACGCCGTTTCATTACATCAGCTTTGGCTGCTAGTAATAAAAGTGCTCAATGAGGTACGGGATCACCCAATTGCCAATGTCAAATTGCAATTCCTAGAAATCTTGGGACTTACATTTATATTGCCAACATCAGTTGCAAAATGTAAGCATGTTTCATCCCCAATTCTTTATGCCTTGGCGCCGTTCCATTACATCAGCTTTGGCTGCTAGTAATGAAAGTGCCCAATTAAGTTAACCAACTTAAGAAACTGTAAATTGACGTCGGTTTTATTGCATTCAGCTTTGGCTGCTAGCAATAAAGTACTCAATTTTACCCTTAGATGACCATCCTTTGAACATCAACATTCAGCTTTGGCTGCTAGTGATGTAGGATGAAACCTTAGGTGTTTCTTTTTGTAGTTGGGTGACATATAACTTAAATTTATAGGGTAATATAATTTTGATGTGTTAAATCAAAAAATATGTACAAAGATGTCATGCATTCATCTTTGTAGCATATATGTTTTCAAAAACAAAACCATTTACTCATTCATAGCTCAAATTATCAAATCTTTTAATTGAGGCGTTGAATAAATTACAACATTGCCTTAAGATGCTTCGTATTAGTTGTGGTGTACTTGGTAAGTCTAAAATTGACGCACAGGCGGGCGTAGGGACGACAGCCGCCGAAGCTGGTTAAAACCGTGCCCCTCTAACACTAGTACAAAAATGAGATTTAGTCACACATGCTGTTTTTCGAACAGCCACACAGTCGCCTTTTTATGTGACTAAATGTACCAGAATAAAATAAACAGCCACACTTGATCCGACTTGTGTGACCATTTCGGAATTACATCCGAGGCTATAGCCACACATTTGAATATTTTCGTGACTATACGTATCTGGTAATTTTTTTTTTGATTTTTTAGTCACTTATAATTTGGGACGTGTGACGGATACAAATAAGGTTGAAACATTAGTCACACTATATATATACATATGTGACAAATATATGTCACGCAATTGAAAAGTGTGACCAAAATCCATATATGGTCACACGAAGTAATTGTGTATGTGGCTAAATCATATGCTCAAGTTTGTCACACATTATTTAAGCGTGACTGCTAGTTTTTGTTGAAAATTTAGCCACATATGAATTTGAAATGTGTGACAACTGAAAAGTAAGTTTGAAGCATAGTCACGATATGCATTTAAAAGTGACAAATATATGTCACACACTTGAGATGTGTGACCAAATGTCATATATGGTCACACTAAACCATAGGCATACATGATTAAGTGTGACCAAAATTCGATACAAATAGTCACGTAAGTTAATATGTGTGTCTAAAGTTAAGTGTGTGTTTGCCTGCCAATTCCTAATGTGTATGGTCACATTTAATTGTAGCACAATCATGTGACTATAGGCTATACAATAGTAACACCATACCACAAATGTGCATCTAAATTATGTTTATGGCCACATTATAAGGGTATTATATGTGACCAATACATTGAAAATAGTCACACTGAAATATTCATGTGACTAATATGTATAGCAAAATGTGAACTCAGTTATCATTAACCTTGATATTAGTCACATTGAGTGTTTGTGTGACTAAATTCAAGATGTTACATATGGTCACATGAAGTATTTATTTAGGTGTCTAAATCATAGAGTCATATTTTGAGTTCAGACTGTTAGTCATGACTCTTCATTTAATTTGCCCCATTACAATGCTGGGATTTTATAGTCTATCTAGTTTAATGCAGTAGTATGTAAGTATGTTACTTGCCCCTAGCTGGAACCAGATTACTTGACTTTCTAAAGTCAATTTTCAACTTTATAATGAAGTAACATGTTACTAAGTGCCTGCAAGTGCATATACATGATAAATGGAAACTGCAAATACAATAAAGCTTGACTGCAAGTGGACATATACATGATAAATGTCAGACTATACATTCTAGCAGTAATAACTATACATTCTAGCAGTAATAACTATACATACTAGCAGTAATAACTATACATGTTTAAGTCAAACTATACATTGTGGCAGTAATAACTATACATTCTATTTCTTGTCCTTGGGTCCTAGATACTCTTCCATCTTCCTGAGCAGTTCATATGCCATGTCATCATAATTAAGCTGAAGCTTGAGTGTTTTCTTCACACGCAACATCTGATGTAGAATGTCTTTGTGAAACTTTAAAGGGTAATCCTTTTCTACAAGCATGTAGATCACCAACTCATTCACAGTTAAAGCATGTACTCCACATCGTTGAAAAATTTTCCATTCTTTAACAGTATTGTGCGTTAGTCTTCTCCAACATTCATCTTCATGATTTGGTTCAAACATTACCTTTAAATAATTCCAGACTTCTCTATCATAATTAGCTTGTTCTGGTGTCTTATTACCAAATCTTTGTTTGAGTAATTTCCATAGAGCTATCATATCTTGTCTATCAAAATCATGAACCATGTGAAGAAAGCTTACATACCTTCTAGAAGAACCATCATGCCTCTTAATATCGTAATAAACTGTTTCCCCAAAAGATCCAGACTTATAATCAACAATGGGATGTTTGACAGTTAAAGGTTGTGCATCCATGGCTTCTCCTACAGAG
The DNA here is from genome assembly GCA_021014915.2 of Artemisia tridentata subsp. tridentata. Lineage (NCBI taxonomy): Eukaryota > Viridiplantae > Streptophyta > Magnoliopsida > Asterales > Asteraceae > Artemisia > Artemisia tridentata. The sequence goes on from CP139505.1 coordinate 53,106,727, forward strand.
GCAACTGCAAGTTCAGTGTGAGCTTGCATTTGTTCTTCAGCAACAGCTTGCTCAGTTTGTTCTTGTTTTCTCTTTTTACTGCTTTCTATTTCCAACTGTTCACCTGCTCTCTTTGAACTGTCATTCAAGAAGAGATCATTGTTTCTCTTGGCAATTGCATATAATTCTTCAATTCTTTTATCATCCAAGAATTTCAAATCCTTTAGTTTCCATCTGTCCACATTCTTCAAATACCTGCACATGAGTAGATGTTTATGATATGATGTACATATTGGGTATTGTTGATATTAATATAAATACCTTTGCAAAAAAAAAAAAAAAAAAAAAAAAAAAAAAAAAAAAAAAAAAAAACTACCTGCACATGAGATCTCTTCTTTGTTTTTGAGTGGGTGGCTTGTTCTTCTTAGCTGCATATCTTTGTTCTGCATACAACTTCTTTTTTTCATCAAAAAATTCTTTCAGCATCCTGGCTTTTTCATCTACTGAGTACTTATCTTGCTCTTGATTATGTAGTTTCTTAGCAAGCTCAGAATCAGCTGCAACCTGAGCCCTTTGCTCATCCCATGAAGCTATTAACTCTGCATCTTTTTCTTCTTGTATTCTCCTTTGTTCCAAAATTGTCTGATGTTCTGCATCATACTTTTCTGAGAATTTCATAGCAAGTTCAGCATCAACTTTTAATTGCTCTTCTTTTGATAATGGTTTCTCCACATGCTCTTCAGTAAGAATCCCTTTACCTTTGCCTTGTACCTGTGGAGTTGATTGTTTAGCTTTTGGAGAGGATGATGGCTCTTGTATCACAACACCTTTGGTTACTGGTTTTGCTGTCTTCAGCTCAGCAAGTACACTAACAGCATTTGCAAAAACCACTGGTGTAGCAGTACTAGCTTTTGTAGTACCAACTGTAATTGGCTCAGTAGCACTATCAGCATTTGTAACCTTGCCCAGACGATGATCAATCACCACTTGATTCCCTTGGTTATCCTCCCCTGAAACTTTGCCTTCATTCCCTCCCTGTTTGGGAGCATCCTTAGAAGCTTCAGAAGATTTAACCTTTTGTTTGGGAATTCTTGATCCTTTGACTCCTTCTAAATACCTAACCCTTCTCTTCAAAGCCTTTATCTCCCCACCTTGAGCTTTGATGACTCCATCTTGGGAAGAAGCTATTGCTCGCAGATCACCAATTTGTGCAGACAGCTTGGCACAGGTATCCTTCAATTCATTCAAAAGTTGCATACTATCCTCACCACTTCGGCTTGTGTTACCTAGCCCGAGAGGTGGATCACTGGAAAAGTTAAGTTCAGTCTCACCCCTAGGATGAACATCCGAACCCCCCATTGTTTCCATGTGACTGGGACCTTCACCTGAATCAGTTCCAGAGGAACTTTCTTCATTAGAAGTTGTCTTGGTTCGGGTCTTAATGATGTTACCACTGTCCTGTGCTGCTGCTAAGCTAGACACAGTAGTGGCAGCCCTTGCCAACATGTCACTCTCCCCCCCAGTGACATCCTCATCTGCAACAGTTGGTATAGAACCACTAGCCTGAGGTAGCTCAGTGTTCTTGGTGTTAGTCCTACGTTTATAGGTCTTTTGTTGTTGTTCTGTGGGTGTGTGATGGGTACCAGCTGGGATTGCTGAACCTTCACCCATTTGGGTTTGGGCTAGTGCCAACATTGTTGGAAACAAAGGTGTCACTCTCCCTGAAAAATCTTTTCCAACCCTACTCATATTAGCAAAAACCTTTTTGGTAAGGCAGGGAGTGGGATAAACATTTTTGTGACTTTTCTTTTTTTTAAATTGGTTGTCCAAAAAGAGTTGCAAAAACCTTGGATATAGAAAATATTTAGCCAAAGAACCATCCAAGTTCTTAACCATATTATCAAAAATTAATTTTGAGAAATTAAATCTTTGAGTATTTTCAGCCAAACAAATTATAGCAGAAGCTAAATTACTGCTAAATTCATTCCATGCAGTGGTCTTTGGACTTAGACACACTAAGACAGTATGAATTAAGAATTTCCACTGAGGAGAAAAAATTACCTTTTTGGAACTTTAAAGCATCTGTATATCTCTCATAGCCCATCAGTGCAAGTTTTTCAAAGATTGTAGTATTTGGAAGATTCTCAACTCCGTTAGCATCATCTAGGAGAAGATATCTTCGAATAGACGCCTCTGTAATGATAATCATCTGCCCATCTACAAGGGCATGGATTTGTGCTTCCCCATTAATAGTTTTGACCTTAGCAGACGACCAAAACTGGATAATGTTGGAAGTATATATAGTAGGTTTTACTGTTAATGCAAACTTAATATAGCTTGCATTAAGGAAATCAATGATCTCAGTAAAATCTACAGACTTATTGGATTTTTCTAAAAAGGCAACATTATTATGAGGTTCGGTAAAAGTTAGGTTCGACATTATGATTTGATTTGGGGGTTTTGCAATTTGACAATTAAAATTCGATTAGGGAGTGGAAGAGAGAGAGTAATGTGTGCGTGAATGTGATTGTGTGCAGCAATTGGGGGTTTATACACTTTAAGAAAAAAGTGATACAAACTACCCTGCACTCCCAACCACTGCTAAAAGGATACCCAGCAGTACAACGTTTCGATAGCAGTACAATTGTTTACCTAGCAGTACAATAATAATAGCTGTATTCAAATATCATAAACTTGTACATAATAACTGCATTCATATATTAAACCAAGTCAAAATAAGTTTACATTTACATAGGCAAAATATACATAGGCAAAATATATAAAGAAAAGATACATTAAGACACATATTTACTAGCTTCAATACTTCTGTAAACATCAACTATTTTCTCTCTTTCTTCTTCTATTTTTTTGTTCCTCTCCTCAATTTTCTTCTGATGCTCCTCAATGACCTCTAAATCTTTCTTGTTCCTTTCTTCATACATCTTTATACGCTTCTCCCAAATATGTTGGGATATGCCCATTTTTTTATAATTTTCAGGCATTGGTGGAGGAGAATCATCCCTTGGGCGTTTGTTTTTGTTGGAAGAAGGAGTTGAAGAGGAGTCGGCCATTGAAATTTGAAATTTATTTTCTAATGAAAATATCAAAGGAGTTGTATATGGTACGGTTGATTAATTATGAACGGTTTTCCATGTCGAGTTGTACAAATAGGCTAGAGAGGTATACGAACGGTTCCCAATACTTTAGGCGGGAAGAGGGACCATCGAGAGGCGCCAAAAGTAAACAGATGGATAATATTGATCGGATTTGGTTTGTGTTTGGTTTGGATTTGACTAGTGTAGTTGATCTAGAAGTGTGTTTGGTGTTGGATTGACTAATTGACTTTTTCATTAGGGTAATTGATATTTTCTATATTATATTAATGATGTTTAATGTAATTTGTGTGCTAACTTTAATGACTAATTGACTTTTTCATTAGGGTAATTGATATTTTCTAGTACATGTTTAATGTAAATACATGCTTTAATATCTATCGCAGTCTGAATGTGTTTGAGAAGTATGGGTATATTTAGGCCACTTCCAACAATAACTCAGCCTTAACAAATTAAAATTAAAATTCAAATTCAAACGTAAGATAAAGTACAACATATTAACGCTGCGTTAACGCAGGTTAGCCCCAACAATTAAAATTCAAAGTCACGTTAATAAAACGTGTGCATTTGTACCCTATAAATACCAATGCTTCTGAAGCACAAGTCACACAGAAACACATTCCAAACTTCTCAAATACTCAAGATCCAAGCATCTCAAATTCAAGATGTCTTCCAGAAAAGATTTCGGGCAACAATTTCCAAGCCCACCTCGCCAAAAGGATTTTGGCCAACAATTTCCAAGCCCACCTCGCCAAAAGGATTTTGGCCAACAGTTTCCAAGCCCACCTAGCGAAAATGAAAAATTCCATACTCCACCCGAGCATATCTTTCCGGTTTTCCAACCGGAAAATTTTCCGGTGAATAATCAACCTGAAAATGAACCAGTTCATAACCAAGACCCAAATCCGTTTGGGTTAACTGAGGAACAACTTAGGCAAGAGGAAGCAGATATGCAAGTCCTCCTGGAAATGGAAGCACTTGAAAGAGAAGAGGAAGCTGATCGTTTGGAGCGGCAAGCCAGGGAGGATGAAGAACGTAGGCAAAGGTGGGAGTCTGGTTTTTTCACACCTTCCGAATCCTCTGAAGATGGTTACCCAGATTCAGATGATAGTTTTTATTAATCTTCCGTTGTTTATGTTAATCGTATGTTGTTTATGTTAATCAATCATTGTTTATGTTAACGTAGTTTTTATTTGACATTTAATGTATTTCTATTTCATGTTTAATGTATTTCTATTTCATGTTTAATGTATTTGTATTTGATACTTTATTTTCAATTTATAAATTGAATTGAATTTGAATTGAATTGATAAATTTTAAATATATCCCGCCTTTTTGTTTAATTTGAATTTGAAATTTTAAAATTTAAATATCCCGCTCGTTATTAATATGTTGTACTGTTACTTTACGTTTGAATTTGAATAATACTCGTACGGTTACTTTTACTTTCAATCTGATTTTTAAAATAGCCTCCAACGGCTAGTTTAACGGCTTTCCACTATCAAAGCCACTTTCACAACACTTCGTTTTCTCACACAACTTCTTATAAAACTCTCTCGCAAGTATCACTAATTTTAACACAAACATTGTGGCTAACAAATTAACTAGCAGAGGTGCAAAAGGCTATCCTCACCCGATTACACAATGAACAAGAAAAAGAACTCAAATTGATTAACAATTTGCTAGGTGAGATAACTCGTATTATGCTACAGATGCATAATCGTGCTGATCCAGAGGTCGAAAGGTTGCGTGAGTTGCCTCAAGACCATCCAGCTATCAGGGTTGGTCTAGAAATTAAACTCTTTTAAGAAATGATGAAACAGGGTCGAAAGGTTGCGTGAGTTATTGTTGGGTGTGTTGCTCATGTACAAACATATAATCTCGGCTCATTCGTTAAACATCTCGTATACAACCATATCATCTCGGCTCATTCAATTCGTTAAACATCTCGTGTATAACCATATCATCTCGGCTCATTCGTTAAACATCTCGTATACAACCATATCATCTCGGCTCATTCGTTAAACATCTCGTGTACAACCATATATATCATCTCGGCTCATTCGTTAAACATCTCGTGTATAATCATATCATCTCGGCTCATTCGTTAAACATCTCGTATACAACCATATTATCTCGGCTCATTCGTTAAACATCTCGTATATATACAACCATATCATCTCGGCTCATTCGTTAAACATCTCGTATACAACCATATCATCTCGGCTCATTCGTTAAACATCTTGTGTATAACTAAAGCTCAGTTAATTAAGGGTGAGTGTGTTAAAGCTGACGTGGCATTGTGTTAAAGTTTAAAGCTGAGTTATTGTTGGGAGTGGTTAGAGTATTTTCTTTTGTTTTTTCGGTGGATTTTAGCGTGACTTAATCTTAATACCGCCAATTTTGTCCATATAATATTCAACTACGTACGGATAACTAATACCCGCGGGGAAACCCGAAAAACCGATGGATAATATTAATCGGGTATCCGGTGGGATATGGGGCGGGTACGGGTATATTATAAACGGGTTCGGTTATGGGTATACTAAAACCCGCCCCGAACCCGAACCGTTGCCATCCCTATTTACCGGCTATAGCCGGATTTCACCGCCACCTCATCACCATTAGTTTTTTTTTTTTTTTTTTTTTTAAACAAATCTTGCCACGTCAGCTATAGTTAAACCAAACCACAAATTCAATATTCAACTAGCAATTAATCCCTTTACCCGGTCATTTGTAAACACACACAAAAATCAATAAACCCTAATCAACACACACATTCATATGGCAAACACAAGCACGCAAACAATGAAACCAAATAACAAAAAGGTAATTAGTAATTTGTGTTTTGTAAATGTAATTGGTAAGGGTACAATATGTAGTAATTACGTTTGTACTGTTGATGTGATGGTTGCACAGTATGATACATTATTTGCGATTATTAAGATAGTAAATAAAAAACAAAAATCAAGTTTATGCTTTAATTAACAGGTTCAAAGGGAAAATTTTCAAATAATTCAATTGTTAATTTCAAATTACAACTTGGAGGCAAATTTTTGGATCGAAATTTTTTGAATCACAAACGATTCATATTCTTGGTGTATAGCCTCTTTTCTCTCCTAAAAAAAAGACTGCAAATAAAAAACAAAAATCAAATCTTCTCTCACCATTACTCTCCAAGCTAAGCCATAATCATTTTCTTTTACCCTTTGTTGCTCAAGAGTCATGGAAACTGAACCCATTGTTGATAACCATACTTTGCTTCCTCTTGATCATATTGTACATGATGATAACGCCTTAGAATATGAATCCGAAAAGTCTTCTGATGAAGAAGATATAGATGAGCCTTTAACCAACCAAACACCTGACATAGTAGCTAAGAGGGGTTCAACCAGGCTAGTAAAGTTTCGCGCGAAGCATGACAAACCTGGTGCAACAAAGCTCAAGGTAACCTTCGATGCACTCGGTAGGGTAACAGGGGAAAACAGAGCAGTGTTTGTGAGTTTTTTAGGAGATGTGGCTCGTGAGCAGATAGGTGTGAAGATTCTACACTGGAAGAAGGTGAATAAAGAAGCAAGAGATAAACTATGGGATGAAATCTTGGTACATATATACTATTTTGTAACCCAATACTACATAAGTTTATGTATGCAGTTACATTATGTGCAACTAATTAACAACATTGTGTTAATCTTTTCAGAAATTTTTTGTTGTTGACGTCCAATACAGAAAATTGATAATGATTAGTCTTGGTAAAATGCTAAGGAATTACAGAAGGAAGCTCAAAGTCAACTACATTTTGCCCAACCTAAATACACCTTCCAAACTGAATGAAGTCCCGGACTTGTATAATACAATAATGAAATCAGAAGACTGGGTCGAGTATGTTAAATACACGACCACCGAAGCATACAAGGTTTTAATTAGTCATCTTTAATTAAGTGTATATGTCATTTTGTTATTTTCAGTTTGCAGCATTACCGCATCTAAAGGCCTTATGATTTTGTGTTTTTAGGAGAAATCTGAGAAAGGTAAAATGGCGCGTTCCCAAAATATTTATCAGCATAAAATGGGACGAGGTGGATATGCTTATGTCAAAGAGAAAATGGTAAGATTACACAATGTTTGTTTTACCAATTAAGAGACGATCAGTATGAGAAATGAATCCGTTTACATTGCCCAATTTGCACATTTGCATTAATACCCTCATATTTTCGATTATCTTGGTTTAACTGTACATGTGTAAGCATCCACATATTTTCGTTTATCTTGGTTTAACTTTACATGGGTATGCATTTGATGTTTATTAGATCGAAAATAAAGAGATTGAAGCGGATGAAGAACCCCCCCGTGATGTAATGTGGGTGAAAGGAAGGGTAAACAAAGACGGCGAATACCCAAATGATGATATTAAATCAAAGGGAGATGAACTTGTAAGTTTGACTGCTAATTCTATTGTTATGCTTATATAGCAGCAACATTTAACTGTGTACTAGCAGTAGTAGCTTGTGTACTAGCAGTAGTAACAGCATCAAGAAGACTTTTAATCCCAACATTTCCTATATTTTTTGTGCAGAAAGAAGCTGATGACAAGATCAAGGAAGGAACATCGGGTTTTGATGATGGCACTGATGCCATGACATTTGTATTTGGTAAGGAAAAGGGCGGTTATGCCAGGGGAGTGGGAGGTGCAGTAACATACAAAGAGTATTTTGGCCTTCCTCGAAGAAAACAAGAAGCCAATGAAAAAATTGCCTTACTTCAAACTCAACTGGATAATGAGAGACGCGAGCGTGAAGAAAAAGATAAATTGATCAAAAAATTGTCCGCCGAGATGACCGAAAAAGATGTGCAGGTCAATAAATTATCCGGTGAGGTGGAAAACACAAATGTAATGCTTTCTCAAATTCTGCAACAGTTGAATGATAAAGGGATGAATATAACTCTGCCAACTCAACCATCGCCAATAGCCTCAGTTGTAAGCCATTTTTTATGTTGTTAACAATTTCATTTTCTAATGCTAACACCACTGATGCTAATGATACTAGGCATTGAACATAAACTGATGAGTGACTGTATTTCTTAATTTATATTGCAGGTGACTCCAATGGCCATTGACAATATTGCAGGTGACTCCAATGGCACTCAGACAAGTGGTGTTGTAAGTCCTAAAGATGCGGGAATTGAGGAGAAATCCAATGGCCTTGAAACTTCTAAAAAGGTAACGGAAACAATGGTAAGTATAGTAATAAAAGATCGCCCTTTGATTTTTGAATTTTACATACATGATCGACTAATGTACCGTGTTTTATATATACGTATAGGAACCTGCTGCTAAAACTGTCAGGCCTAAGCATAACCTTAAGTCACGACGAAACGGGTCTCCAGATTCCCAATCGCTACAAAATGTGTCGTCTCCAACACAACCACTGCCAACAGTATGTATTTCAACATGTTTCTTGTTACTCTTTTGTTTAAATAATGTAACGTGTTTTATATATACATATAGGAACTTGCTAAAACTGTCGGACCCAATAAGCCAAAGCAAAAGAAGCGACGAAACGGGTCTCCAGATTCCCAATCGCAACAAGATGTGTCTCTAACACAAGCACTGCCAACAGTATGTATTTCAACATGTTTCTTGTTATTCTTTTGTTTAAATAATTTCTGATATATACATGCAATTTTTTTTTTTTTTGTAGACACTTAAGTGCAAATTCTGGCACACAAAGAAATCAAATATCGTTGCTTTTGGTACCGTATACCAGTCTCATGGAAAGCAAATGCTGCATAACCTACCACTCCCAAATGATTGCTACAGAGTGTCAATTGATTCATCGTTAGTTGATGCAGCATGCATACCGGACGTAGCAAATAATGGGTTCAAAACAGTTAAGGAAGTCGAAGGTAGTTTCGTTGCATGGCCAAAGGATCAAGTTATTTTTGAAGAGGTGGTACGTACATGTGTTTTTTCAACCTACATATATAATTATTCATATGTAATTCAATGTTTGATAGAAGCGTCTTTTGTTTACTACAGGTTACACCAACAAACCATGTGACTAAATGTGTACCACAGGCACCAACGAAGAAACAATATATATCTGCTAACGACTTAAGGCAAACTGCTAAGGGGGTGAAGGTTCAAAAGTCTTTAGATATTTGATTAATTAAGTACGACATTACAATTGTATATTTTGTCCAGTTATATACATTAGAGTTTAATTCAATTTGAAATTTCTTGTGTTTTTTAATATTGTTTTATATATAATATATATACACATTCCAGCAGCACTAGCATAGTACTAGCAGCAGTAACTCTGCTTCAGCAGGACTACCTTGGACTACCTTAGTACTGCTAGCAGTAGCAACTCTGCTCCAACATTATTGGTCACTCTTTGTTTAATTCGATGTGTGACTAAATAGTACCAAAGGCCACACAAAATAAAAATTCATGTGACCATTGGAAGAACAATGGTCACGCAAAATACACATTTCTTCACTTTAAACAGCATATGGTCACACTTATTAACAACTTTGGCCACTTTATGCTTAATTGTATGTGACTAAATACCCAAAACAAACATGCTTTGTGTGACTAAATATTACAAAAGGCCACACAAACTAAGAATTCATGTGACCATTGGATGATCAATAGTCACACAAAATACACATTTCTTCACTTAAAACAACATAATTGTATGTGACTAAATACCCAAAACAAACATGCTTTGTGTGACTAAATATTACAAAAGGCCACACAAACTAAGAATTCATGTGACCATTGGATGATCAATAGTCACACAAAATACACATTTCTTCACTTAAAACAGCATATGGTCACACTTATTAACACTTTTGGCCACTTTATGCTTAATTGTATGTGACTAAATACCCAAAACAAACATGCTTTGTGTGACTAAATATTACAAAAGGCCACACAAACTAAGAATTCATGTGACCATTGGATGATCAATAGTCACACAAAATACACATTTCTTCACTTAAAACAGCATATGGTCACACTTATTAACACTTTTGGCCACTTTATGCTTAATTGTATGTGACTAAATACCCAAAACAAACATGCTTTGTGTGACTAAATATTACAAAAGGCCACACAAACTAAGAATTCATGTGACCATTGGATGATCAATAGTCACACAAAATACACATTTCTTCACTTAAAACAGCATATGGTCACACTTATTAACACTTTTGGCCACTTTATGCTTAATTGTATGTGACTAAATACCCAAAACAAACATGCTTTGTGTGACTAAATATTACAAAAGGCCACACAAACTAAGAATTCATGTGACCATTGGATGATCAATAGTACACATTTCTTCACTTTAAACAGCATATGGTCACACTTATTAACACTTTTGGCCACTGTTTTTTAAATTGTATGTGACTAACTCGAAAAAAACAACACACGATGTGTGACTAAATCATCACAAACGTCACATTTATTATATTTTCGTGTGGCCATAGGATGGGAAATAGTCACACATACTGATGAATCCAACAAAACTTGTGCCTAATTAGTCACACATATTCGGGTTATGGTCACTCTTTTTCGATGAAAACGGCCACAAAATAAACAATGTGACCATATGATACCTACGGTGGCGCGACTTTTTGTCACACACACCCAAAAAAACGTGTGTGACTATATGCATATAGTCACGCATTTCCAGTGTGACGATAGGCAGAATCTGTACCAGTGTAAGGTCACAATTTAATGCGAACCAACTAGAACCCACTTTTTAGTTTGTCAATTTTAGGTCCGCCGCTTCAACCACTTAATACAGTCGCAATCAATCAACTAAAAGAATATAATTTTCTTGCTAAAACAATTAATGTAGTAAATTTATTATTGCTAGTCTCGCCTGGGAGCAAATTACCGTGCGAAGCGAACCACTGTCGGCACATAAGACTTGGCAATAATTAAAAATTACTACAAAGGTTTCATAGTTATTAGTCTTATTTATTTTTATTATGAAAAATTACCCTCTTTTGTAGTTTACAATCCATCATAATATAAAACACAAAAGATCAAGTAATTCACAAAATAAATAAACACATAATAACAAATATATGATCATCCACGATATCATATAGCCACATGCAAACCTTTTTCAATAAATCCTATTATTAATTCTATGTGTAATTTTAAATGTATGTAACTAACAAAACTCCCATTGGTTTTCGAGCTCATTGTACCCAATGGACCACAGCACCAAATAAATTTGGCCGCGTAAGTTTTAGTTAGTTAGATACCACATTGCACATAACCTTTTAATTAATATATTGAGGTCTTCCCCAATTTTAGATTTATTTAAATCATGTAGCAAACAATACATACAATTCGTCCCATACATCAAACCATGACAAAATATGCAAGATTTTGTCATGGATACCATATTAACACATAATCATGCAATCCATATTAATATGTTAATATCTAGTACGTATTTAATTAATTGGTGACATCACATAGTATTCACAAATTAATCCCTAAAAAATTTTCCATGCATAATCTAGGGTTTCTAACAAGTTTTAATGAAAACTAACATAAACCCTAACTCATTAAAGTGGATCGATCCACATAAATAAAAATTAGGGTTTCATATTAAAACCCTAGAAAATTAAATGCATGTATCTATAACAAGATCCAATTTTTAGGTTTTAGTAATTAATTACAAGTTCTAAACGAGGCTCATGATGCCACTGTTGGAATATGTGAACTATTAAAATCATAAACACATAAAACATCACAAAGCACGCAGCGGAAAGATCTAATGAACATGTAATTAATTAACTTAAATAAATACGTACCTTAATCGCGTAATCAATCAAGAACAACAAGAACCCTAATTTGGGTTATGTATATGTCGAACCAAACAAGGTAAAACCACCAAGAATCACAAGCTAAAATAAGCTTGTCACTCGTTCTTGTACACACGCGATAGTAGCGTTCCAATGGGAAAGCTAGGTTCAAGATCACTAACAAACCAAATACTTTATTGCTATTAGCTCAAGCCGAATTCCCTAGTGGGAATAAAAGAGTCGACTAGCACAAGCAAGAGGAGAAGAGAAGAGAAATTTGGCCTTGGAGTTAGGGATACAAGATTAGGTGAAAACTAAAACACATAGGGATGTATTTATAGTGTTCCTTTGCTTGTAGCCCACTCCAAAAACCGATCCACCTAAACCCTTGAGGGTTTCGGCCGACCTTCACACCCCTTGTGGGATTCTAGATCTTTCTTTCTCCTTTTGCACAATTAGTCCTTTAACGGTCGTTATCTACTAACACCGTTAAGTACTAACCGTCGTTATGTATTTGTTAGTGAAATGAATAAATAAATATAAATATAAAATATATATATTTAATTATTCAAACCAATGGAACTCTCACGTATTGTGTGCAATCCCGAGTCTCGGGTTCGAAACCGGACATACAAATATTAATTTCATTATACACAAAAACTAACAGCTCCCACTTGGATAATGATTAATATTGTAATGACATGGGCTAGTCTAGCTTTAACAGATCCCAATGCCCCCAGCTCGATCCGAGTTGTGGTTCTCCTAGAAAAAACCACGTGATGATTTAATCATCATACTTATCCTTTTGTTACTAATACCGCGTTAATTTGGATATGGATCTTGTCATTCCATAATTAACAGTAGTTTCTCGTTTATACATAATTGAACAAGATTACCAAAACATCTGAACGTCTTCCAGATAGACTTTGGGCGTGCGCACGCAAACATCTTGTTAATCACACGAGTGGCCAAGCAGTATTAAACTTCAACACAAAGTTGAAGGAACAAATCCCTTATTGACTGCGAGCATAACCCTTGAACTTCGCATCATTTCTGAAAATAGCCCTTATAACTACCTTTTACGGATAGCGTTAGACTATCTTACAGAAAATGAGCTACATCCTCGGCAATTATCTGTCATCTCAAGTCAGAGGATAAATATTCATGATATACTTAATGACTATGATCCATAAAGTATAATCATGTTGTTGGGATAAGTCCTATATTCAATTTATCCAATATTGAATATCATGTGACATTGGTGTCTTAACCTTACAGTACATTCTACCAATCCTCACATTTGTCTTAGTTCAATAATATTCCCATATTATTAATTGACAACGGACTATTTAGAATAAATAAATTATTCACGGATTTAAACATGCAAATATAGGACACAAATATTAATAATGATAATAAACGTTATCCGCACTTTATTTCATTAAAACAATAATTGTTTACACGTCCCTATCGAAATACTAATCCAACAGATTTACATGAAACTATCTGCTAAACAAAGACCAATACCCTGAGCGTGACGATTAAATGTCTCCTTAGGTAATGCCTTCGTGAAAGGATCAGCCAGATTGTTATCTGTGTGAACTTTGAGTACTTTTATTTCACCATCATCGACTTGTTCTCGAACATAGTGAAGTTTCCTTTTAAAGTGTCTGGCGCCTTTCATAACTCCAGGTTCATTGGCGAATGTAATTGCAGCAGAGTTATCGTAATATACATTTATAGGTAATTCTATTGAAGGCATCACTCCAAGATCCTTAATGAATTTCCTTATCCAAACAGCTTCTTGTGCCGCTTCCGATGCAGCAATGTACTCAGCTTCTGTAGCAGACATGGCCGTTATGCTCTGCTTCTTACTCTTCCAGTCCACAGCTCCTCCATTTATGACAAAAACGTAACCCGTCTGAGACTTCGTATCATCTTTATCAGTCTGAAAGGACGCATCGCAGAAACCTGTAACATTCAGTTCTGCGTCTGGATTTCCCTCGAAAACAAGAAACATATCTTTAGTATTCCGTAGATACTTAAGAATGTCCTTTACAGCTTTCCAGTGTTTTACCCCTGGATTCTGCTGATATCGACTGGTCATGTTTTGAGCAAATGCCACATCTGGCCTTGTGCATCTAACAGCATACATGATAGAACCAACTGCAGAAGCATATGGAACTTTCTTCATGTATGCTTCCTCTTCAGGTGTAGAAGCACACATTTCACTGCTCAATTCATGTTTCACTTGCATGGGCAGATATCCTTTCTTGGAATTCTGCATATTGAATCTCTTCAATATTTTATCCATGTAAGCACTTTGACTTAAACCGATTAACCGTTTAGATCTGTCTCTATAGATCTTGATTCCAAGGATATACGCTGCTTCCCCTAAATCCTTCATGGAAAAACAACTACCAAGATATTCCTTAACTTCATTAAGGCTTGGTATATCGCTTCCCATGATTAATATGTCATCGACATATAGAACAAGGAAAACAGTATTACTCCCACTAACTTTGTGGTATACACATGGCTCATCGAAATTCTGAGTAAATCCAAACTTCTTGATTTCCTCATCAAATTTCTTATTCCATTGCCTGGATGCTTGCTTCAATCCATAAATGGATCTTTGAAGTTTGCATACACGCTCAGGAAATTCTGGATTCACAAACCCCTCAGGTTGCGCCATGTAGATATCTTCATCTAGGCGACCATTCAGAAAGGCGGTTTTGACATCCATTTACCAAATCTCATAGTCATAGTAGGCAGCTATGGCTATAAGAATCCTAATAGCTCTAATGTCGGCCACAGGAGAAAAGGTCTCCTCATAGTCAACACCGTATGTTTGGGTAAAGCCTTTAGCTACCAAACGAGCCTTATAGGTGTGCACATTGCCATCCATGTCAGTCTTTTTCTTAAATAGCCACTTACACCCAACTACCTTAGCATTGGGTGGAAGGTCTACTTCAGTCCAGACTTGATTATCTTTCATGGATTGCATTTCCCCATCCATGGCAGTCTGCCATTTTTCCTTTTCAGGACTAATAATGGTAGCTCTATAGCTAGTTGGCTCATCAGTTTGATCCAATAGTATAGTTTCCTCATCATCTAAGTTCAAACATAGACGCTCAGGAGCCTTTGCAGATCTTGAAGATCGACGGACGGGTACCACTTCAACTTCAGGTGGAGGACCTAAACTTTCTGGTTCCACAGGAAGTGTGTTAGTGCTTTCAGAAGGTGAAGTATCTTCATGATCATTTTCAAGATCATATGTTCTCCCACTGATTTCTTGAGATATTAGATTATCTTCAAGAAAATCACCGTACCTAGCCACGATGACCTTATTCTCAGGTGGGAAGTAAAAGTAGTAACCCTTCGTTTCCTTAGGGTATCCTACGAAGATACACTTAACAGATCTTTGTTGGAGTTTATCAGGTGAGTCACGTTTAACAAACGCCTCACAACCCCAGACCTTTAAGTAAGAAAAGTTGGGAGCTTTTCCAGTCCATACTTCATATGGAGTCTTATCAACCTTCTTAGTTGGAATCCTATTCAACACGTGAACAGCCGTTTCAAGAGCATAATCCCAAAAGGATAAGTGAAGAGTTGTAAGATTAAACATGGATCGTACCATATCTAACAAAGTACGATTTCTCCTTTCAGATACACCATTTTGTTGTGGCGTATAAGGAGAAGTGAGTTGTTGCACAATGCCACACTCACCCAGATAATCCTTAAACTCTTGGCTTAAGTACTCACCACCACGATCGGATCGAAGTGCCTTAATCTTCTTTCCGAGTTGTAATTCTACTTCATTTTTAAAGACCTTGAATGTCTCAAAGACTTCATGTTTATGTTTAAGTAAATAAACATAACCATAACGACTATAGTCATCCGTGAAGGTCAAGAAGTAGACAGCACCACGTTTAGACACATGTCTAAGTGGACCACACACATCCGTGTGTATCAATCCAAGTAGATCCGAAGCCTTCTCCATATTGCTATGGAAAGGTTTCTTTGTCATCTTTCCAGATATGCAAGATTCGCATTTATCAACTGAATCATCATTGATATTAGGTAAAAGCCCATCGTGTTGCAGCTTTTCCATGCGATTCTTGCCTATGTGGGCAAGACGGCAGTGCCATAAATAAGACGAGTCCAAGTTAGACTTGACTCTCTTATTCCCGATGCTATACATAGAATTATTCTTATTGGATACATGGTTATCCATGTCAATTTCAAACACACCATTTAATGAAATAGCATTAAAGTAAAAAACAGAATTTAGAGAAACAGAAATTCCATTATCATTAAAAGTATGCTTAAAACCCAAATCCAATAACAAAGAAACTGAAACGACACCTCTAACAATAGAAGGTGCGTAATGACAATTGTTCAAAACTAATATTAAACCAGAAGGTAAAACTAGCTCAAAAGTCCCTATGGCTTCTACTGCTGCACGTATTCCATTTCCCACGTACAAGTAGCATTCCCCATAGTTCAGCTTCTTTGCTCCTCTAAGCCCCTGCGATGTATTACAAATGTGAGTACCACATCCTGTATCATATATCCAGGCATTTTGCTTACGAGGAAAAGAAAATAATTCAACCATAAAAATACCTGAAGTGCTGGCGCCCTGCCCAGCCTTGGCATTCTTATTTTTGCGACACTCCTCAAGCAACAATGGACAGTCACGCTTCCAGTGTCCAGGAGTGTTACAGTGGTGACAAGCAGCCGCATCCTTCTTGGGATAATCCTTCTTGGGAGGAGGATTCTGCTTCTTCGGCTTTTGCTGATAGGTCACAATCTGCTTGCCCTTGTCAGCTTTGCCTTTTCCTTTCTTGTTCACATGTTTCGGTTTACCGGGCTTAGCTACTCTACCACCTCTTATTGCCATAACAGCAGGTGTAGGAGCTTTCTTTGTGAGGGACTTCTCATGCTCAATAAGCATTGCATGCAATTCAGAAAATGTCTTCCCCTTGCAATGCATGTTAAAGTTGCGCACAAAATCACCATATAATTCCTCATTGAGGGATTTGTTGATGAGGCCAACTTTAACGTCTTCCACAAACCCACAATTAAGTTCATCTAGTTGGTCAAGATAACCTTTTACTTTAAGTGCATGATCACTTACGGGTGTTGTGGCATCCTGCTTACACTTGCCCAAGTTGTCAAGTATATCATACAATTCAGCCATTGGTGATTTCTGAAACATACGTGTCAGTTCATCAATCATGTTTTTCGGGATATAATTCTCAAACTGTTTGACCAGTTGATCATCCATCCCCGATAGCATGAGACAAGCCGCATCATTGTGCTTGTCATAGGTTTCATTGTACTGCCTAAGTATTTCATTAGACGAGTTTGCAGGAGGAGCTTCTTCAAGAACCTCAGTAAGACAATTATAACGTTTGGAAATCCTAAGAACAAGCCTTAGATTTCGATACCAAGCGTTAAAATTCTTAGTCCCAGTCAGTTTTTCCTTTTCAAGCATCATCTTGAAACAGGAAGTCATGTTTGACGAGTTTCCGGGTTGGGCCATTTCTACAGAAAAAGTTCAAAAGTTAGTACTTTCGATAATAAACATTTCAAGAAAATTAAACACCCATTGGTTTAAAACCATTTAATTTTCTATGAAAACTAGGATCCTAATTGACGCCGTTTCATTACATCAGCTTTGGCTGCTAGTAATAAAAGTGCTCAATGAGGTACGGGATCACCCAATTGCCAATGTCAAATTGCAATTCCTAGAAATCTTGGGACTTACATTTATATTGCCAACATCAGTTGCAAAATGTAAGCATGTTTCATCCCCAATTCTTTATGCCTTGGCGCCGTTCCATTACATCAGCTTTGGCTGCTAGTAATGAAAGTGCCCAATTAAGTTAACCAACTTAAGAAACTGTAAATTGACGTCGGTTTATTGCATTCAGCTTTGGCTGCTAGCAATAAAGTACTCAATTTTACCCTTAGATGACCATCCTTTGAACATCAACATTCAGCTTTGGCTGCTAGTGATGTAGGATGAAACCTTAGGTGTTTCTTTTTGTAGTTGGGTGACATATAACTTAAATTTATAGGGTAATATAATTTTGATGTGTTAAATCAAAAAATATGTACAAAGATGTCATGCATTCATCTTTGTAGCATATATGTTTTCAAAAACAAAACCATTTACTCATTCATAGCTCAAATTATCAAATCTTTTAATTGAGGCGTTGAATAAATTACAACATTGCCTTAAGATGCTTCGTATTAGTTGTGGTGTACTTGGTAAGTCTAAAATTGACGCACAGGCGGGCGTAGGGACGACAGCCGCCGAAGCTGGTTAAAACCGTGCCCCTCTAAGGTCACAATTTAATGCGAACCAACTAGAACCCACTTTTTAGTTTGTCAATTTTAGGTCCGCCGCTTCGACCACTTAATACAGTCGCAATCAATCAACTAAAAGAATATAATTTTCTTGCTAAAACAATTAATGTAGTAAATTTATTATTGCTAGTCTCGCCTGGGAGCAAATTACCGTGCGAAGCGAACCACTGTCGGCACATAAGACTTGGCAATAATTAAAAATTACTACAAAGGTTTCATAGTTATTAGTCTTATTTATTTTTATTATGAAAAATTACCCTCTTTTGTAGTTTACAATCCATCATAATATAAAACACAAAAGATCAAGTAATTCACAAAATAAATAAACACATAATAACAAATATATGATCATCCACGATATCATATAGCCACATGCAAACCTTTTTCAATAAATCCTATTATTAATTCTATGTGTAATTTTAAATGTATGTAACTAACAAAACTCCCATTGGTTTTCGAGCTCATTGTACCCAATGGACCACAGCACCAAATAAATTTGGCCGCGTAAGTTTTAGTTAGTTAGATACCACATTGCACATAACCTTTTAATTAATATATTGAGGTCTTCCCCAATTTTAGATTTATTTAAATCATGTAGCAAACAATACATACAATTCGTCCCATACATCAAACCATGACAAAATATGCAAGATTTTGTCATGGATACCATATTAACACATAATCATGCAATCCATATTAATATGTTAATATCTAGTACGTATTTAATTAATTGGTGACATCACATAGTATTCACAAATTAATCCCTAAAAAATTTTCCATGCATAATCTAGGGTTTCTAACAAGTTTTAATGAAAACTAAACATAAACCCTAACTCATTAAAGTGGATCGATCCACATAAATAAAAATTAGGGTTTCATATTAAAACCCTAGAAAATTAAATGCATGTATCTATAACAAGATCCAATTTTTAGGTTTTAGTAATTAATTACAAGTTCTAAACGAGGCTCATGATGCCACTGTTGGAATATGTGAACTATTAAAATCATAAACACATAAAACATCACAAAGCACGCAGCGGAAAGATCTAATGAACATGTAATTAATTAACTTAAATAAATACGTACCTTAATCGCGTAATCAATCAAGAACAACAAGAACCCTAATTTGGGTTATGTATATGTCGAACCAAACAAGGTAAAACCACCAAGAATCACAAGCTAAAATAAGCTTGTCACTCGTTCTTGTACACACGCGATAGTAGCGTTCCAATGGGAAAGCTAGGTTCAAGATCACTAACAAACCAAATACTTTATTGCTATTAGCTCAAGCCGAATTCCCTAGTGGGAATAAAAGAGTCGACTAGCACAAGCAAGAGGAGAAGAGAAGAGAAATTTGGCCTTGGAGTTAGGGATACAAGATTAGGTGAAAACTAAAACACATAGGGATGTATTTATAGTGTTCCTTTGCTTGTAGCCCACTCCAAAAACCGATCCACCTAAACCCTTGAGGGTTTTCGGCCGACCTTCACACCCCTTGTGGGATTCTAGATCTTTCTTTCTCCTTTTGCACAATTAGTCCTTTAACGGTCGTTATCTACTAACACCGTTAAGTACTAACCGTCGTTATGTATTTGTTAGTGAAATGAATAAATAAATATAAATATAAAATATATATATTTAATTATTCAAACCAATGGAACTCTCACGTATTGTGTGCAATCCCGAGTCTCGGGTTCAAAACCGGACATACAAATATTAATTTCATACAAATATTAATTTCATTATACACAAAAACTAGCATTCCAAATGAGTTTTAGTAATTGCAATGCTTCATCATTTTTTTCAGGAGGTATCACCTTAGAAAGAATGTGTGCGATAACAGACTTGATGGCTCTCCCAATGATACTAGAGGAGCAGCGATGTTTGCCAGATGTGATGGTTTTCCCAATGATACTAGAGGAGTAGAGATGTTTGCCAGTAATGGTTCTCCTGATGGTACTACACTTTATTGCAGCCTCTCCAGGAGCACCTCCATTGCCATTTTGAGACGGTTGATTTGTAACATTCTTCTTGGAGTAGAGATTTATACCCCATCTGAAGGTGCGCTGAATGAAATAAGATTCTGGTTCACGAAATGCTTCAGGCTTTCGAGCCAGAATTGTAAGTACACTCCCAGATCCAAGTCCTAGATACTTTGTCACTATCTTTAGTGCGACATCTGTCGAACGCTCCAATTGAAAATCCCAATGGTCAGATCGTGCGTAGATGAGTCTTGGATCACATATCCAAAATTCAGAGCGATCCAACGGTGAACGAATCCGTGCCGCCTGTTTTCCTGAAACTGCACAAACCTGGACAAACAGCAACTTCGGATTTTTGGGCATTTTTTGAATTGGCACGTAATCTTCTTCATCGATCTCCTCATCATACGAACAATCATGTGACCCGAACCAAAGATACCAATCCTCATCCTTGTATTCATCATACACGGATGGATATTCATAAATAATGTCGTCATTAGGAGACATCTTGATCAGGAAATTTAGCTTTGATACCAACTGATGCAGCGTACGTCTTGAAAGACAAGAAACAACACGTTGATTCTGAGAATACCCGTGAAGATCTTTCCCAAACCCTTCCCAAATTCGTCCCAAAAGTTGGAATACGAAATGGAGAAACTGAAATTTTTATTCAATCATCAACTGATCATCTCCCAGACATTACATGGATATAAATAACATGAAAAAATTCTAATGGGCCTCAAAACACAAGCGGGCCAGAAACTACAGCAAAAACAAAGTCCAAATAAAGCCCGAAAAGACATAAAAAGAAAAAATAACTCATAAAATAAGCCGTCTTGATGAAGCCCTTTTTGTCACACGATCTTGGGCCTCCAAATATAATAATGCTTGTTCCTCCACATTTGGGCCTGCATCACTCTTTCTGTGGCTAGAAGATATGAACGTATGGGTCGGAAACAGGTATTTCAAAAATCTGAATTATTTATCGGATAGGACAGACGCACTCCAGGAAAGCATAAAGTCTCGGGAGGCTGTAGGCAAGTCTGCAAATAGATTAAAGTATTCAGAAACGGATTTCTATAGGTGTAAAAAATCATTAATTCCCACTTTTTGCAACATGTACTTTCAAACGCTCTGTTTATTACTTCAAACAACAAACACCACTATTTTCTAGTTCAACGACTCGTATTACTCCAGCCGATCATGTGATTATGGCTATTCAATATCAATGGGAGGGGTTCGTCTATCTCTCTAATATAGAATACTATCTAGCTCATTTAACTCAAAATTTCTGATTGTCTGTTGTTTTTATTGATTAAATAAAGGGATAATTCCAAAAATACCCGGTTGCTTAAGGGATGAGACTATCGCATCTTTTGTGTTTCCTTCTCTAGACGAGTTGCCCTGGGCAACCAGTACTTAGATGTGCCGCCACTTGTCCGACATGAAGGCCGCCAGTTGCCCAAAAAGTATACCAGTTGTCCCAAAAGTGCACAAGTTGCCCTATCTTGTAATCCGTAAAGTCACACTTGTCACTTGCAGATTTTAGTTGCCCAAAAAGTACTTGTTGCCCTGGTCTAGATAAGGAAACACAAAAGTTGCCGTCTAGATAGTCTCAGACCTTGGGCAACCGGGGTATTTTTGGAATTATCCCAATATAATACCCACCTAGACTTTATATTTCATTTAAAAAATATATATAAGTTGTTATTAATAAACATTATTTTTATTATATATTAAATTAATGTGTATACCTGGAATTATAAATATCAAAATAAAAGAACGAATTATTGTGATACGTATAAGAATACATGAGATTTTACATATACGAACGACTCATATTATTCTTTATGGATTAAGTATGGAGATCCGAAAAAGCATTTTTTTAATAATGGCGTTCAATGCGGATAAAATAATGATTTAGATGAATATAAATACACGAGATTGTACATATAGCAGTGACACATATAACTTATCTTTAAAGTTTCAATAAGGATATCCGGAAAAAAATATTTTCCTCAATGGTCATTACGTGCTATTCCTTAATGTCTAAAACATGATATCATTAATTAAATTTAAACAACCATCAACCTCAATATCATGTCAATTAAACAAAGTCAAATACTTCGTCCAACAAAAATATATACAAAATATCAATAGAAAACGAGTTCTTTGACCTTCATCATCACCGATTCTTCATCATTAGCTAATACAGCTAAAGAAAAAATTGACCTTCAAATTTATAACAAGAAACAAACTTTTAATCACAATATAACACAAGTATTTTGCGCTCTTATCATTTTATTCCTTTTGAGTTAATTATTTCCTCACGGGTACCCTTACAGTAATTGGTTTAGACTTCCAATTAGCACTTGTACATGGTAATGACAATAATGGTTTTGTTTGTTAACACTTCCACTACCACTTCCAACCCCAAATCTACTCTCACTATTACTCAATGGTGGCCTATTCTTATTCTTAACAGCTTCTAAAGTAGCTTCTTGCAAATTAGTTAAACAATAATCATTTGTCATGGTTTTAGGCTAAGAGGTGAGATCCCCAACAAACCTGAATTATCTAAAGAACAAAAGAATCAATCCTGGCCTTTTATTATCTTTTCATCTGACGGAGCAGATCATTCTATGCAATCACACAAGAAGGGCAGAAATGTAAATATAAAAACAATTTTTTCAACTTTTTTTTTAAAACAACATATCTTGCAAACGGTAAATCTTCAAGCTATAAAAAATGCACTTTTAAATACTTTCAAAGATTTTTTTTTCAAAATTTACGTCCAGTTGAATCACACGTGATTTGTATACAAATCACTTGTGATTTGTTATTTTAAAAATCACGTGTGATTTTATAAATCATAAAATCACATGTGATTTTAGCCGGCTCGCAATGTCGAATCGTAAACACAACTTACAAAAAAAATCACATGTGATTTCACAAGTCACATGCGATCTTTAAAGTAATAAATTACATGTGAAATCACGTGTGATTCTGTTTTTTTTTTTTTTTCTGTTATGAAAAAATGTAAATCACATGTGATTTACTCTTTACTGTTATAAACTAAAACACATGTGTTTCTGTTTTAAATCTAAAAATGAGTAAATCACACATGATTCTATTTTTGGTGTGATTCGTGTGTAAATCACATGTGATTCACCTTAAAAAAATTGAGGTAAAATCACATGTGATTTGATGTAAAATCACATGTGATTTAATTAAATATGGCTACCTAAACTTAAGAGAATCATCTTTTTCATACAACAAAAAAAAAAAAAAAAAAAAAAAGAAAAAAAAAAAAAAAAAAACAGGTGGACTCGCCGGAAAAAAATAGAACCACAGATCCCTCCAACGTAAGCCTGTTTTGTCTTTTCCAAACCCCATCAAAAAATAGAACCGCCACGAATCTCGTCACCCCTGCCCCCACCTCCCACACACACACACATACAATCATCAAAAAATAAAACTCGCCGGAAAAATAGATCGGTAGTGCGGCGGTTGTATTGTGTCGTTCTCCACCTCAACATAAAGGTTTTTTGGGGGAAACAGTTATGAGAGAGAAATGGAAAGTTAGATGAATGAGAGGAGAGATGAATGAAAAAAAAATGAGTAAATGAGAGGATAATAAAATTACAAAACTGTCCTTGTGTTAAATGGACATGTTTAATATAGGTCGTAGGATGAAAAACAGATCAATGGTTGAGATGGAGTGGTTTGATCTTTAGATATTATTTGTTCTGCATTGAACTTTTGTCTTTAGGCTAAAACATCCCCACTGCCTTTTCTAACTCGGTTGGTAATCCACCCAAATAGAAACTAATTGCATGTTCTTTACTTATATCCGCTCTACACGACAAGGTATCAAATAAATCTTGATATTTGTCACACCCCGTCTAAGGCGGAAACACGGAGTGTGACGTATGGAATCGTCATAACATATTGATATGTAACAATAGAGAATTCACTAAATGAAAATCTACACAAAATGTCATGACGACGTCCGACACAAGTGGAGACTTGTATCATGCAGTCACTACCACGACAAACATAGTCATAAGTCATTAAATCCCACAACGAGGGACAAATATACAATAAATCCGCACACAACAACGATGTCCATAATGAAATACTAATGCAAATCTCTAAAGGGAACACAACCTAAGAAGGGCACAACTTAGGTCTCACTAGGCAAGGCAGGAACTCTTTCCTTCCTAAGCATTGTTATTACCTGAAAATGAAAACTCGAAAACGTCAACATAATGTTTGCGGGCTTGTAGGTTTAAGTAATTAAAACATTTTTCGTACTTAGAATACGAGTAGGACAATAGTATGAAATAATAGTATATATAGCAACAGTAGGTGTATAGATATATTCAACCACAACCAAATCAATAGAGTCACATTGCTTTAGGTTTCCAAACATGTCGCCTACCGGCTGGAGCTAAACAGTTGGCTTGACAGTCATCAACATAGCCATCAACATAGAAATCAACATAGGAATCATAAACAAGTACAAATCAACCACTAATGCTCACATACACAATTATAAGCACACATATTGTCCAAAGAACTAAAGTGATTAGCACGGTGTAAAGTATTTGAAATAGCCATTGAGTATAATTTTCCCCCAAGAAACATATAAGTAAAAAGGGGCCACAAAAACTCACCTCAACAAGTAGTACAACGAGAAATATTGCACAAGTTCAACGAGAAACAAGTCCAAACCGCAACCTAAATAAATAAGTCGTCTTAGAAATTATACGACATGTACTATATGCATATGAGTTTTGTAAGTTTTATCACCCCTATAGACTTGTAGTAAAGTTTTATAAAGTTTCATAAGTCAAATCGTTTAGGAAAAACAAGTAAAATGCGTTTTTAATTCCAAAAACTCTAATAGAAAGTTGTTGTTTGGAAATTAATTACGACTTCAAATTGGCGTAAATCCTTCGTTTCTTGCGTGATTTTCTCATTCAAAGCTCTAGTGGCTGACCTGCTGTTACAGTTTTGTTCTGGAAATTTACCCGACTTCGGAGGGCTATAACTCACTCGTTTTTCATCCACTTATCAAAATTCAAGTTCCAAAAGTTAAATTTTCAAAAAGTCCAATTAGAGCTGTTAATACAAATATCATCCTAAAAATGTTATTTATATTTTACGATCTTTGCTATATTTTGTTAATGACAATTATAAACTTTATCTTTAGCAAAGCATAAATATAAGTTAAAGTCTTTTAAATTTATAGTAATAAGCTTTTAAAACTCATAACATCATAACATGCAACATTCATGATCACTAGGAAATACATATTACATACATATATACATTTAAATGATTTACATTTTAATTCTTAAAATGGAAATATGTACATGACATCATTGCATACATCATATTGAGATCTTTGGATATCTTGAAGATTTGTAGAATATCATGGAAAGATCTTCAAGCAAAGAACTGGATTTGGTAATATCTTGGCAAGATTTGGAAAGATT
This sequence comes from Artemisia tridentata subsp. tridentata, assembly GCA_021014915.2. Lineage (NCBI taxonomy): Eukaryota > Viridiplantae > Streptophyta > Magnoliopsida > Asterales > Asteraceae > Artemisia > Artemisia tridentata. Next base: position 53,132,518 of record CP139505.1, read on the forward strand.
TTGGGAGATTTGCAGTCAGGCTCTGGCGGAACCAAATGGCATAAGGGACGGACCCTAGGATTTGGGTCCGCCAAATCCGTGAACTATTTTATCAGTTTTCCTATAAATAGCAAGCTGCTCATTCATGTTCACTCATCACTCACATAGCATAAATTACATATACATTCTTTCATTCATTAATAATCTATTCATTCATTCATTTCATTTGTAGTGATCTTTCTTTTGTAGCAAAGAGATCAAAGCATCACAAGCTTCAACAAACTGTTGCAAGACTTGTTAGTTTAGATACTGTGTGATTTTGTAGTTTATCACACATCATTGTTGTACCAAACATTCAGTAGTGATCGGTTAGTATTTTAGTCCTCAAAACAAATAGAGTGTCGGGAGTGGTTGTACCCATGTAAAAGAACTCGGTATCTAGCTTTGTACCAGAAAAAGTGTAAGCGACGTGTGTAAAGGTTTTCTCCGCCGATAAGGGAGCTTGTTTCTTAGTGAAGAAAAAATCTCGAGTTAGAGGCTCGAGGAGTGGAGTAGGGCAAGGAAGAAAGTCCTTGTAGCCGAACCACTATAAACATCTGTTTTGTGGTTTGATCCTTTTTTTCCTTACTTGCTTTATTCATATTGTTCGATTGTTTGCATTAACTTGAAATCTCGTCAAGTATTCAAAGTGAATTAATTTTAGAACGGTTGTTGATGCAAATAATGTTTCTAAAAACGTTATTTATATCTTTCGATTACTTCACGTTTTGAGGATGACAAAATGTGAAATCACGTTACGTTAAAATTAACGTAAACAAGTTTTTAATCGGAAGATCCCGTTTCTACGCAAATCACTCTTAGACAAATTTACAAACTTGACAAATGATCAAAGAAGTAAATTTTGGTTTTGAGAACTCACATTTTTAATGGGACAAAACATTTTTTCAAAAATACACATGACAAATTATTTTTGAATTATTAAGAAATGTTTTAATGGAAAAATAAGTTTGAAAATCACAACAGCTATTTTCCCCCCCAAAATCAGCTCCAACCTTCCCCAAATAAGTTTTCACCAGAAAAGACAAAATTTGGAGCGTCCTAGTCTAGGACGGCTCCACGGTTCCACTAAATTTAGTGGAGCCGTGGCATGTTTAGTGGAGCCGTCCGTACTATTTTTTCTGTAACGTTCAGATTTTCTTTGCCTATAAATACCAACCCCTTTCACAGATTTTAGGCACCCTTTCACACAGAAAACTTTCTGGTTTTAAACCTCTCACACCTTTCTTTCTTTTTGATCATTTAGATTAGTTTCTTTTGTTTTAAGAGTGATCCAATCATCCACCAAGAGATCCTATTCATTCCTCTTGATTAGCAAGAGAAGAACACAAGTATCCAAGAAGATACAAGGTGTTATCATTCCTCTTCCAAGTGCAAGAGAAGAACTCAAAATCTTCAAGAAGATACAAGAGTTGTAGTGGTTAGGTGTTTGTAACATTTGTTACAACCTTGTCACATCATAGCATACATCAAGTTTATTTATCTTTTGTGAGAGAGAGTGGAGATCAAGTGTGATCTTATAAGAGATAGTGAACATCTCTTGAAGCCATTGGGCTTGTGTGATTGTTCAAGAAGATCAAGGGTCATTAGGATAGAGTGAGTAGAGTGAGTTGATCATTGTGATCTTGTTGAGATCTTGGTGATCTCTTGAAGCCATTGGGCTTGAGTGTTTGGTCACGTGGACCTTGGTAGATTGGTACTACCTAAGATTAGCACTCGACATTTAGCTTAGTGTCGGAAATAGGATAAGCGACGTGTACGGTTTTATATACCTGAAGGGAGGTTGTTGATATAGTGTTTGAAACTCTCGAGTGTGGTACTCGGGGAGTGGAGTAGGGCGAAGAAGAGCTTCGTAGCCGAACCACTATAAATCCTTTGTCTCAGTTTGATCTTTCCAACTCTACTCTTTAATTTTATTATTTACCATTTGTTAGATTAGTGTGTAGTTCTTATTGGTGTTGATTGATTACACATAGAGTTCGAATCAAAGTTTCCAATAGCAAACTTTTAAAACAAGATTTTTAAAAGTAAGTTAAAAACCGGTAAACTATTCAACCCCCCTTCTAGTTTTCCACAATTGGTATCAGAGACAGGTCAGTCAAGATTTTAAAATATATTGTATTTTAAAACTTGAATCGATCAATGGATTCCGACAAATATCTAGAAGGGCAATCTATGCAAAGACCACCACTTTTCGAAACCAATTGTTTTATATATTGGAAAACAAGATTCGAAACGTATGTGAAATCAAAAGACATTGATCTTTGGCATGTTATTACCGAGGGTGACTTTCAACCGATTCAATTGAATCCGATAACTAAAAAAGATGAAATTGTTTCATATGATAAGCAAAGTGATGAACTAAAAACAAAACTAGCCAAAAATAATGAGGCTAAAATGATGATTTATAATGTTTTGCCTAAAAAGGAACTTGAAAGAATTTTCATGTGTAATACGGAAAAAGACATTTGGAAAACTTTGTTAGTCACTCACCAAGGTAATAACCAAGTCAAAGAGAACAAGATAGATCTTCTTGTTCAACAATATGAACAATTCTCCATTTCGGAGGATGAGTCAATAGATAATGCTTTTGCTAGATTTAATACTATTATCACTAGTCTTAAAGCTCTTGATGAAGGTTACTCTAGCAAGAATTATGTTAGGAAGTTCCTTAGAGCTCTACATCCTAAATGGAGAGAAAAGGTCACCGCCATAGAAGAGTCAAAGGACTTGGCGACCTTGTCACTCGATGAACTTATAGGAAACTTGAAAGTTCACGAGATGATAATCAAGAAGGACTCCGACATTGTCAAAGGCAAAAGCGAGAGAATTAGATCTCTAGCATTGAAAGCCAAGAAGGAGACTTGTGATGAGGAATGTTCGAGTTCCGATAGTGAAGATGAAGAATATGCACTAGCCGTTAGAAACTTTAGAAAGTTTTTTAGGAGGAAAGGTAGATTTCCTAGACAACCTCGCGATGAAAGGAGGTCATCTCAAAAGAATCGTGATGAAAGGAAAGGGACAAGTGATAGGAAATGCTATAGATGTGGAGATCCTAATCACCTCATAGGAGAATGTCCTAAACCACCGAACTCCAACAACCAAAGAGCTTTTGTAGGAGGCTCTTGGAGTGATAGCGGTGAAGAAGAAGAGAAGAAGCTTAACGATGAAACATGCCTAATGGCTCAAGCTTCTAACGAGGTACATTCTGACTCTTCTTATTATAGTGATAATAATTTGTCAATAGATGATAGTGAATTGCATGACGAATACAACCAACTATGTGTAGTTAGTACTAAGATCTTAGGTAGAAACACAAAGCTAAAATTAAAACTAAAAGAACTAGAACTACAAGTTTTAGAATTAAAAGATCATGTCAAGAGACTTGATAAAAACAAAGAAGTAGACTTAGGATGTGGGTCATGTATGAGTCTTCAAGTAGAAAATGAAAGGCTTAAAGAAAATGCTTTAAGAATCATTAAGTTTGATAAAGGAACCAAAACACTTAATGATATACTTGAAAACATTAGATATAGTGAACATGACCGTTCGGGTTTAGGATTTGACCCAAATCAGGCTTCTACAAGTGGTACTAAACAAGTAAAATTTGTAATGCCTAAAATTTCCAAGTCTGAAGGTGACGGCACCACTAATGATACCGACGGCACCACTAAATTTAGTGGTACCGTGGTACCGTCTGGTGCTGAGGACAAAACTGGGTCAATTCTGAAAAAGAACTTGAGTCCTAAATCGAGTCACGTAGTTGTAGATAGTACTAGAGTGTCTACACCAAGTAAAGAGAAAGCCAAAGGCTTTTACAAACCATTGTCATCTCCCGAACATGGATTTGAAAAGCGTGGCACTAGGTCTACTACTTCTCCACCTAGAAGAATTAATTCTCCCAAACCTCGGTCTAGAACTCCTCTACCGAGAGGTAACTTTAGAAGACAAAATCATCCAAGTAACTTTCCCGTAACTTGGAATGATCGTCCATCAAAAGGTTACTTACCATGGGAAATGTGTCCTCCATTCTCACATCCTAAACTAACGCAACAAATGCGTAGGATGTTTGACTCTAACAACTTTGGACCCATGAGATATTGGGGACCAGATGTTTGAACTTTTGTTTTGCTAGGAAAACATGAGTGTAAATAAACTTTGGAGTCTAACAAAAGGAGTATGATGCGTTATCAAACAAGTCTGGTGACGCAAAAGTCAAGTCGTGTCTTATATGCTCAACATTCAACAAAGGTAGTCTAATCCTCTAGTTTTAAGAGCAACACCTCAGGCACAGGTACACTTTCTTAAAACACCCTTTGTTAGTAGTAATGTTTGGCATGAAATAGTGTAGTTAGAATCTAACATGGTAGGCACTATAACACATAAACTTTATTCACATCTCATCATGTCAAACTCAACTTGTCCAGAAATGTTCGATGATCGCTTGAAGATCATGCGTGACAAAGATTGAATTAAGCATTGATGAGTGAATCAAGTTTCCTTCCTTGCACATAAGTAATCTTGCCTAAATTAAGTATCCCTTTAAACTTATGTATACTATATGTATGAGATACATAGTTTAAGTAATAGTCTTAATTGACACTGACGCCCATATCCGCAAAAACAAAACTCACAAGAGACGAAGAAGGTAAGTGCGCGGATATAACTAGGTTAGGGGCACAATAGGTAAATTGGTTTACCTACCGGCAAGTAGGTCCATTATCATGATTAGTGTTTGGCTTTGTGCCCACTTGTAAGAAGTGTTTCAAGACTTCTTACATCAAAGTGTTTGATGTATCATCCGATACATTAAAGGTACTACACACTTGAGATTACAACATCTCAAGGAGATTGG